>OU618544.1:12239777-13596306 GCA_914829495.1 Eilema sororculum | reverse complement strand
GCAAAGAAAGGAGTCACCAAACCGTGTGATTCTTGATGGAATATTCTGCACCATAAGCGGATGACATCTAAGCCATGCCCATGTTGTCCTGTATAGGAAAGGATAGGGTAAGACTAATTGAAAGAGCTCATCGGAAAATTCAACATGATAGCCAAGTGTCTAAAGGAAGAGACAAAACTATAAGAGCTCGCAGCTAAGTGGTAACCGAGAAGGTTAACACATTGCAAGGTTAAGCAACCCTAGCCAGGTTGGTCTTGGGATGAGGAGAGCACGTTATGCCGTCGATCCCGGTTGACTTACTCGACTTAAGGTCCTGTGACCCCTATGAGGCAGAGGGCGTCCACAGTGCGTCGCCATCCCTGTCGGTGTTGAGCTTCCCACTTAATTTCACTCCAGATCTTCCTGAGGCTCACCGCTTCTGCAACAATAGTCCACCTCCAGGTCTGTTTATAAATTAGTAAAGTAAGTAAGAGTCACTTCACGGAAAATATTTTATATTATATTCGGCCACTTCGGAGTTGGACTTGAAAGCGATTCTTGAAACTGATGTTTTGATATTACTTACTGGTGCATACAAGTACAACATTTGAAATCTCTGAAGCCTCAAAAAAGCCTCCGTCACCTGTCCGTGACTGGCACAGATATTGTATAATAGTTATTTTAAGTATGTGACATAAAGTCAAGTAAGTTCGTTAAACTTTATACCGAGTGTATACACGTGTATTTTGTATGTATGTATGTGTGAAATATAATTTGCATACCAACAGGTTATTTCTTATTTTCAGGTCATCACAATATTTTGTTAAATATTTTCTTACTATGGACTATGCAAATAATTCATTGTAAGGATGGATTATTTTACTGTTAAGTATTGAGAAATTTAAAAATGGACTTCTTACATGTGTCTTCACTTGACTTAATGAAATCAAACGGGGCTGTTTCAAATATATTATTAAAGTAAGTAAGCTAAGCTAACTGCTAAGCTAATCCGCGACTTCATCCGCGTGTACTTCGAACAGACACTGGTTTTCATCGATCTGGTTTCAATTGATCACTGGTTTTTCATATTTTTTTGCGTGGATCCCTTATAATTTTTTTTCGATTTATGATTTGCAAATGGGCGGCAGTAGATCTGTATTTTTTTTTCAATATTTTTTAACATGCAAGACATGTTCAGCAATATCTACTAGTAATAATTAGGCGATTTATTTTCATCGTGATGTACCTACCTACATTAGAAAGTAAACTTACTCTAGGCTAGTTAGGTATCTCACCTCCGTCCCCCATGAGCGCGGGCTTCGGGATGACGGGTAGAGCCGCCTGTCACCCCAGCAGAAGCAGGCCACGGCGCTAAAAAGCGCGCCTCCCCTTTCCGGGGTCGAATCGGGGACACCGTTGTCCCCCCTCCCGAGGAAACCATGGCAGGGAGTTCATTCCACAGCTTGAGCGTACGTGGGATGAAGTTCCTTTCATACCGCACGGTGCGCACCGTATTCGGATGCAATGTGTGGGGATGAATTCCCTGTCTATGGCGAGCGGTGCGATGATAGAATGTAGCTATAGGCATCATGTCAAATAATTCATCTGAGCACAAACCATTATATAGGCGGTAGAAAACACACAGTGAGGCAAAATCCCTCCTGAGGCTGAGAGGTTCCACATCGCCTGCGAGTATGGGACTGTCGACGAGCCTCAACGCACGTCTTTGCACCGAGTCGAGCTTGACCCTTTCGACTCGGCTCTCCGGCAAAAAGATGACAGCAGTACTCCATGTGGGGCCGAACCTGTGCCTTATAAAGAAGGAGTCGCTGCCCCGCAGTGAAGTACTGCTTCGCCCTGTTAAGAACTCCAAGCTTCTTTGATGCCAGCTTGACCTTGTCCTCCAAATGACTGCGGTACTGGACGTCACTTGAAATATCGACGCCTAGGATCCCGATACTCGGGGCAATGGTAAGCCGTGTGCCCAGGAATTGCGGCGCTACAATAAATGGGGTTCTCTTAGCGGTGAATACACATACTTGTGTCTTGGTGGGGTTGAACTGGACTAGGTTTAGTCGACCCCAATCGGATACTCCCGAGAGAGTAGTCTCGATTTCTGACACAAGTTGTTCGCGACTCCCTTCCACCTCGGACTGGGGGATGTTTGCACGGCCCTTGTAACATGCGTCTCCAGTACTGTCGTCCGCATAGCAATGAACGGAGTCATCCGACAGCATGTCATTAATATGCAGCAAAAACAGGGTCGGAGACAACACAGAACCTTGTGGGACACCAGCGTTTATGTCCATGCGGTCCGAGCGACTGCCGTCACGACGGCTTGGATGCTTCTGTTGGACAAAAAGCTGGAAATCCAGTTACACAGCCCCTCAGGGAGTCCATAAAACCTCCCCTTCCGGCTCCGGTAGGGGGGTATCCGAAGGGATTACCGCAGGAAAAAAAAAGGCTAATTAGGTATACCTATGTTTTAGGATCTGCCACATGTTATTTGCAAAATTGTTTATCATAATCGACAGTTATCTCTGCGATAAAGTTATACATTCGTTTGATCCTGACATTCAATAGATTTATGATATCATCATGCATATACTTAAGACTTGCAAATAATTATAGCACTAGCCAGCCATTATGAAATATTAACTATTGGAAGAAAAATATCCATAAAATTGTCTTGAATCGACTCCTCAATTTTCCCAGTAAAAGTCTGTTCAAAATTCAGTCCCAAGCGTCACATGTACCTATTAGTATCCTTAATTTTTTTAGTCTCCATTTAGTCTTTTTATTCTTTGCTGGATTTATCTGGGCAAGATAGAGTCACCGTATGAAGATGTTTTTTAGAAGAAATTCCTAAAACGTTAGTTGCTCATTGGTAGAAGTCGGCATTGTGATTAAGAGGTGTGGAATTCTAGCTATTACACTAAGTACCGATGTGAACATGATTTCAACACACAAAAAATATCTTGATTTGGTAAGCAAATGGAGGATATGGAAATCCTCACCATAGTTCAAACTCATGCCACGGGCTCAACGAAGCACCTATACAAATCAGAATAACTTTATGAAATGTAACAGTGAATATTTTGATGTACATGGTCTGAGCTAATGATAAAAAAGGTGCTGGTAACTAAATGAACTGTAAATCAAATATCGTTAGTAATTTGATTTGATTTACTGTTTAATTAGTAATCAGTACCTATTTATCATTACAACCGGACCAGGTAATCAAAATATTTACATTTACATTTTATGATGTATAACAACATGATAAATTCGGGTCCAATCAATATTTTATCATATGGGAGAGCCCAGTGAGTTTTTAAATCAAACGGAGGCTCTACCTCATTGTAGAGAATAGCCAGCCATGCTACGTGTTAGCCAGTGTGCCAGCCTGGGGTGCGGGTTGGGTAACCTCCACGTTGGCCTTTCCGTTTCTTCCCCCTATGGACTGCGGTTCTGGGGAGCGGAAGCGGAGGGGCTGGTGCATCCTGGACAACGGCTAACAGACTCCCACCTAAGGAGTTCTGTTGGCCGTTGACGAATAACCCAACGGCCGACCTCATTGCACGAGGAGGTCGTGGGATGGCGGGCCTGCAAGGCCCGCGGGAAGGGATCCGTAGGATTCCTTCCATTAAAACAGCCCTTTTGAGGGCTAGCTGACCCAGAGGGGGTCGTGGTATGGCGGGCCTGCAAGGCCCGCGGGAAGGGATCCGTAGGATTCCTTCCGTTCAAACAGCCCTTTTGAGGGCTAGCTGACCCAGAGGGGGTCGTGGTATGGCGGGCCTGCAAGGCCCGCGGGAAGGGATCCGTAGGATTCCTTCCATTCAAACAGCCCTTTTGAGGGCTAGCCGACCCAGACGGGGTCGTGGGGTGGCGGGGCTTCAAGGCCCGCGGAGAGAGATCCGGTTCCCGCTAGTCGCTCCCAGTATCCCTCTGCTCTCAGAGGGGACAGGGGAGAGGCAAGGGTTCCGCGAGATCCAGGGACGGGTCGGCCCACTGCTCGCGCAGGGGCTGACAGGCACTCGTGCCACCGTCGGTGTTGGGAGAGTTGGCTGCTCCCCCGCGTCGCGTAACCCCCTAGATATCGACAACGATCTGAGTGCTAGCCACACTCGGTACGCCGGTATCCTGGAGGCCGCGGGGCTTGCCTTAATTGGCCGGCCCGCGACAAGGAAAAGTCTTAAAAACCCGACAGCGAAGTCGTTTAAAACCTGTGGACACCAGGGGACCTCCACAGTATGTACCCCGCTTCTCGGAAAGAGCGTCACCCGGGAAGTGTAACCTTTCGTCTCATGCTCGTGGGAACATTTATGAAATCTGCTAACCATAAAAACCCCCCCCTACCTAGTGAAACAGACTGCGCGGAGGTCGCGCAGCGCCACGACGCGGAGGTCGCGTCACCAACTGCGGCGGTGTCGGAAAATTTCGACACCGCCACCGAGAAGAGCAGGGCGAACAGCCCGGTGGGTCTGCAGACCCGAAAATCTGCACGGAGGAGGAACGGTGGTAGGAAGGTTCCTCCTCCACCGAGGACTGAGTCGGACGCCGTCACCTTGACCGACTCGTCCTCCAACGAGGAGAACAACCAGGGCAGTGAAGATTCCCCCCCGCCCAAGGTCGCGATGGTCGGCCGGGGGAAGACGCGGGGTGGCAAGAGGCCCATCCCCCAAACGCCCTCCTCTCGGGCCCCTGAGAGATGCTGTGGCGCTGCCGAGTCCCTCCACCTCGGCGGCGCCCACGCCCATGCCGCGTACCGACCCTACGTCTAGGGAGGTACTGCAGGCCCTGGAGGACGTGATAGGGACCCGTGCTGGGTCTATGGGGCCGGAGGAAGTCCGGCTGAGACGGGCGACGACGCGCCTTGTCGAGGAGTTCGGCCTGCTCAGAGCGGAGCTGGCTGACTCGAGGAACGAGCGGGCTCAGCTAGGCAGACGGCAGGTCGAGCTCATCGAGGCCTCGGAGCGACAGGCGGCCGAATACAGAAAGGAGATGGGCAAAATGGCAGCCGACTTTGCCGATCTCCAAAAGGTCGTTGCCGGGCTGCCGGAGGGGCGCGTCACGCGGTCGGCGCGGCGGAAACCGGTTGCGCAGCCGGCAGCGCCGAAGCCATCGGCTCGGCCGGCTTCGCCGGAGCGTTCGCCGGTGCGGTCGAGGTCGCCGCTGCGCCTGGAGGCACTGGTGCGGCCGGAGTCGCCACCGCCGGCGCCTGTCCGGCCACAGTCACCGGTGCTGATGCCGGCCCAGCCCGCGGACCCGCTGGCGGCCGTCGTGGCGGCTCTGGCCGCCATGGAAAGGCGGCTGGAGGCAGCGCAGGCGGCGCAGGAGGCGCGGCAGGCGGCGCACGAGGAGCGAACAAAGCGCGGATTGGAGGCCATCATGGACTCCATCCGCCGTCCGCCTCTGGCGCCGCCTGCAGGATATGCAGGGGCCGTTAAAAGAGGTCGCCCAGCAGCGGCCGGGACCCCGCAGGAGTCGGCCAGCAGACCATCCGCTGCGCCTGTGGCTCCGGCCGCTTTCGCTGTTGCCGTTGGAGTCGAGGGCCCTGGGGATGCGCAGCGCGCCCAGCCCAAGGGCAAGGGAAAGGGGAAGGGCAAGGGGAAGACGTCCTCTGCCCCAGCCCCAACCTCGGCCCCGGCACCAGCCCCGACTTCGGCTTCGGCTCCGGCTCCGGTTGCCTCCACGAGCTCCGCCCCTGCAGGGGGTTGGGAGGTGGCCGGCGAAACGCGCAGAAGGCGGAACGCCAAGCGGAAAGCAGCCAAAAAGGCCAGGAAGGCCGAGGCTGCAGCGAAGGGAGCGCCGGGAAGGCTGCGCGTCCCCCGCACCACGGCTGTCGTCTTGACGATGACGCCGGAGGCTGCGGAGAGGGGCGTGCAATACCCTGACCTGGTGAGGCGGGCCAGAGGCCTCATAGATATGAGGTCTCTTAAGCTGGCGAAGCCCCTCCGAGTCACGGAGACCCGGACGGGTGCCCGCCTCATACAGGTCCCTGGCGCTTCCAGCGCTCCCCAGGCTGATGCCATAGCGGCTCAGCTAAGGGAGACGCTGGACGCAGCCGACGTCCGGGTGTCCAGGCCCACAAAGTGCGCAGAACTGCGTATTTCGGGCCTGGACGACTCCATCACGGCCGAAGAGATTCGGGCCACCGTGGCGGAGGCCGGGGGCTGCCCCCTGGAGGCGGTTAAGGTCGGAGCGATTCGCTACGGCCGTCGCGGGCAGGGGGCGGCAGTTGTCGGCTGCCCCATCGCAGCAGCTCAAAAGGCTGCCGATCGGCGGGTCCTCGTGGTGGACGGCGTTGTTGGGGTGCGGGCTCAGCTCCTGCAGGCTCGACCGGCCAGGTGCTTTAGGTGCCTGGCGGTCGGGCACGTTGGGGTGCAGTGCACGGCGGAGGTGACGGTCGGTGACCGGTGCTTCCGCTGTGGCCAACCCGGTCATAGGGCCGGTGGTTGCGAGGCTCCGCTGCACTGTTTCAGGTGTGCAGCGGGGGGCAAACCGGCCGACCATCGGGTTGGTAGTAAGGCCTGCACCGGAGGGGAGCCGAAGCCACGAGGCGGGCGTTCCGCAAACTGTTCGCAGCGGGATGCGGAGATGGTTCCATAATGGATCCCCAGCTCCGCATCCTGCAGGCGAACGTGGGCCACGGTGTCGATGCTCAGGCACTTCTGCTCCAGAGCATGGCACAGTGGTCCATACACGTCGCCGCTGTCGCCGATCCGTACACCCACCGCCCCCCCGGGCCTGCCTGGGTGGTCGACCTGGATGGATCGGCGGCACTGGTGCGTAACGCCGCTGCGGGTGCCCCTCCCTTTGTGGTGATCGCAAGGGAGCATGGCATCGTAGCGGCGCGTGTGGGGGAGATTGCGGTCGTGGCCGTCTACTTCACGCCGGCATCACACCGACGCATAGGGCAGTATCGGCAGTCGCTGGAGCGGCTGACCGACGTCGTCAATGCCTGTTACCCTCGCCCGGTTCTTGTGCTTGGGGACTTCAATGCCTGGTCTGAGGCTTGGGGGTCCCGGCACACGAACCCGCGAGGTAGGGCTCTGGAGAGCTGGGCCGCTACTCTCGGCCTGGTTCTCCAGAATCGCGGGGCCGAAGCCACGTTCTGGGTGGCGGAGCGCGGGGCGAGTTCGATCGTTGATCTCTCATTCGCGAGCGCTTCGCTGTCGCAACGTGTGCGGGACTGGCGTGTTATCGTGGAGGTGGAGACACTGTCGGATCACCGATACGTTCGGTTTGATGTCTCCCCTCCCGAGAGTGATGCGCCGGTCACACCGGCCCCACGCGAGCCGCGCTGGGTGCTTAGGGGACTGAATAGGGATGCTCTCCTGGAAGCCGCCTCCGTGCAGGCCTGGGCCATGGTGCCGGACAGGCCTGACGACATTGATGACGAGGCGGCGTGGTTCCGGGAGGCCATGACTGTTGTCTGCGATGCGGGTATGTCTAGGGCTCCAGCCTATAGTCCGAGGCGCCGGGTCTACTGGTGGACTGCGGAGATCGCGAGGCTGCGTCAAGCCTGCGTGATCGCGCACCGCCGGTGGGCCAGGCTCCGTAGGAGGCGTAGCCGCCCCGCAGACACAGATCCCCTAGTGGCGGAGTTGCAAGAGGGATACAGGGAGGCCAGGAATGCCCTCCGAGCGGAGATCAAGCGGTCCAAGGCAGCTTCCTATAGGGAGCTGCTGGAGACACTGGAGCGGGACCCATGGGGGCGGCCTTACCGCTTGGTAAGAGGAAAGCTGCGCCCCCGGGCCCCTCCCCTGACCCAGGTTCTCGAGCCGGCTCTGCTTGGAGGAGTGGTGGCATCCCTGTTCCCGGCGCGGGCGGAACACGTTCCGCCGCAGATGACTCCGCCACCTCGGTCGCCTGATGCGCCCGGCGTGGTTATTGACGACGACGTGCCCGAGGTCACTTGGGTGGAACTAGAGCTGGCGGTGCGACGGCTTAGAGCCAAGAAGAACACCGCCCCAGGACCCGACGGCATTCCAGGCCGTGCTTGGGTCCTAGCTCTAGGAGAAGACGGTCTCGAACCCCGACTGCGAGGGTTCCTCAGCGCATGCTTGGAGCGGGGCCAGTTTCCGAAGATGTGGAAGACGGGGAAACTGGTCCTCATCCGCAAGGACGGACGCCCGGCGGACGAGCCGTCCGGGTACCGGCCCATAGTGTTGCTCGACGAGGTGGGCAAGCTCTTCGAAAGAGTGATTGCCAAGCGCCTCGTCGAGCACCTCTCTAGAGTAGGGCCGGACCTAGCGGACACGCAGTACGGCTTCCGCCGGTGGCGTTCCACTGTGGATGCCATCATGCGCGTGAGGACTCTGGCGGAGGATGCGGTTGCCCGGGGCGAGGTGATGTTGGCGGTGTCTTTGGACATCTCCAACGCGTTTAACACCTTGCCCTGGAGTTGCATCAGGGAGGCGCTCGTGTACCACGATGTGCCTCTCTACCTCCGCCGCATAGTCGGGGCGTACCTGACGGAGAGGGCCGTCATCTACCCAAGTGCGACCGGCGTCGGTAGGCGTGAGATGTCGTGCGGTGTCCCACAGGGATCGGTCCTGGGGCCGCTCCTGTGGAACATCGGATACGACTGGGTGCTTCGCGGTGAGCTCGCGTTCGGGGCCACCGTCACGTGCTACGCGGACGACACGCTAGTGACGGTGAGTGGCGCTACACACCGCGAGGCGACCCAGAGGGCCACGACCGCTGTTGCTCAAGTCGTGGATCGGATCCGGCGGCTGGGTCTCGAGGTGGCTCTGCACAAATCCGAGGCCTTGTTCTTTCATGGTCCTCGGCGCGGGCCACCCCCGGGATCCAGCTTGACAGTAGGAGGTACTCCCATCGACATCAAGCCCCGGTTGAAATACCTGGGGCTCGTACTCGATGGTCGGTGGGACTTCGGAGAGCACTTCCGAAGTCTGCGCCCCAAACTGTTGGTGTCAGCTAACGCGCTAATGCGGCTGCTGCCCAACTTGAGGGGCCCAGAGGACTCCTGCAGGAGACTCTACGCGGGTGTCGTGCGGTCCATGGCCCTGTACGGGTGCCCCGTGTGGGCGGACGCCCTGCAGGCCAGGTTCGTGCAACTGCTGCATGCACCGCAGCAGACGATGGCCTGCAGGGCCATTAGGGGGTACCGCACGATATCCTTTGAAGCGGCGAGTCTCCTAGCCGGATCGCCACCGTGGATCCTGGAAGCGAGATCCCTTGCGGCACTGTATCGATTCCGTAAGGAGGCGCGGGAGCGGGGATACGATCCCGAGCCCGAAGACATTCGGGCCGAGAGGTCCCGGCTCCACGGGATCATGGTGGCGGAGTGGGAGCGACGACTTGAGCAACGACGCGCAGGGCATGCCGTCATAGAGGCGGTAAGGCCCATCATGGGGGAATGGCTCGAGAGGCCACATGGCAGCCTCTCGTATCGACTGACGCAGATTATCACCGGGCACGGGTGCTTCGGGAGATATCTGTGTCGGATCGAAAAGGAGCCAACGTCCGAGTGCCATCACTGCGACGCGAGCGAGGACACGGGGCTGCACACGCTCACCGAGTGCCCGGCATGGGCCGAACCGAGGCGGGAGCTAGTGGCGGCCCTGGGAGTGAGAGTTCTCACCCTCGCCACCCTGCTCACAGCAATGGTCCGCTGCGCGGACGCGTGGGCGGCCGGCGTCTCCTTCAGCGAGCAGGTAATGGTCGTGAAGGAGACGGCGGAGCGGGAGAGGCGGCGCGAGCGAGAAAGACTCGCGGATCGCGCCGCCCGCGCGCGCAGGCAACTCGGGCGTCGGAGGGCACTGACTGACCTCCGTCCCCCATGAGCGCGGGCCTGGGGGTGACGGGTGGAGCCGCCTGTCACCCCAGCAGAAGCAGGCCACGGCGGCGGCGCGCTGAATAGCGCGCCTCCCCATTCCGGGGGCGAGTTGGGGACACCGTTGTCCCCCCTCCTGAGGAGGGCCAGACCGTAAGGGATGGCCCTGGGTCAGCCGGGGTGCGAGGGATATGTCTTTGACAACCTCACCTCCGGCCTAGCACCAAGACCCACAGTCGGCGTGCGGTTTTAGTCGGTTCGAGTCCGACATAACCTCCCCTTCCGGCTCCGGCAGGGGGGGTATCCGTGGGGATTTCCGCACGAAAAAAAAAAAAAAAAAAAAAAAGTGTGCCAGCCTTGCTTGCGTACTTGTTGATGTCTTTTTTAAACTCCTTTTCATTCCTAGGTTGGCCTTGTCGTATCCAATCCTCATACTTTAGGGCCCGCAGCCTTAGTTTACGCTCTCCTGCTCCTCCCTTATTAGCTTTTATCTGAACCCCTACCGTAAAATTTCCTTACCTCATAAGGAAAGCGTGCATCAGAGCCTCGTGCATAAATCAACAAGTGTTCTAACTGCGGGTGGGCTTGGCTTTAACCCAAAGATTTACTGGCGTGTGTTCTGAAAAAATCACAAATCATTATATGTCTGTATTGTATTCAGTCACAAATCATTATATGTCAATTCAACTCATCAAATATGTCGATACATGCTTCATGCTTATAAATATAAATAAATAATAAATATTCCACAACATTCTATACAATCTCTACTTAATTAGATCCATGGTAAGCTTAACTAGCTTGTGTTATGGAATCTAGAATGCGGATAAACATACTTTTTTTTTGTCAATACATACATATTATACATAGAAACACCCAGACCAATGCAAATAGCCATATTCAAGCATACAAATATTTGCACGGAGTGGGGATCGTACCAGCGCCTCCTACGTGGCAGTCGTGTTCACTACCGCCACGCCACAGAGGCTGTCCATGCTATGCTTATTAACCACATACGTTGCACCGCCTAGTTACTTACTTGAAATTAGACCGCTGTAATTTGTATAATTATGTAGGTATTAGTTACTGGCATTGCTTTTTAAACAGTCCAGTGAAAGCTTTATTTTATATTTTAACATTGTGTGACTCATCAAAATTCAGTTCTACTTAGGTAAATTCAAAACTACTTTAACTACGTACTTAGAAAAACTTCAAGAGGCATGAGTGGTAAACAGTTCTATGAAAATAAAAAATATTGGACATCATACATTTTAAGTTACAGTCATCAAACTATTTTAACAGTAAAATAATAGCAAGTGTGGAACAAGTGCCAGCCAATGAGCAATATAATGATTATAGGCTGTACTTATTTGGATAACATTTTATATTGAGACAATGATTTGTACTCATCCAAGTAAAAGATTCGTCCATAAATGATCCGTGCTAATTTGTAAATTGCCCACATACTTGCTTAAAATCAGTTTTAGATTTTATCATAAGTATAATATAATTTCTCAGCCCTTTTTGTTACAAGTAAAGTTAAAAAAACGTGTTGTTAATTGTCAAAACTGGTAAAATCAATACCCTATTACTGTTTTTGGGATTATGTGGGACAAACCACATGAAAACTTCTAGTCTCTAATGAGATGATGTTTCAGTGATGAAAATGTAGAGTGTGAGTGACAGACGGTGACTTTATATCGTTGAGTCAAAATGAAAAATTGGCAATTTATAGTTATGTAATCGCTCTATCAACGCAATAAAAACTCGGATTATAGAGAATAGTTTTAAAACAATAAGTAGATAATATTTAGTGATAACACAGAATAAACTGATAGACGACAAAAAAGAATGAACTGTCACAACGTTGTAACTTTTTTTAAACCATAAAAAGCTTAAAATCTCGATATAATTTTCCTAAATCGATAAACTTGCAGTACTAAAATCTGATGCTTATCTTTAAAGAAAAATCTAGTGATATTTATGAACATATTATGGCATTATTATAATACGGTTATTACCTACTGCAAGCAACGCAACTAGATTTGACTTGCTAAATTTCTTTTAAAAAAGAATGGATTTACACAATTGCAATAAATAAATATTACATAATTGCAAAAAATACTGTAGCAAATGCATATTGCAGCAAAGTTATTAAAATATATTACATGCTCTAGATTACCGAAGGAATGTAAAAAATAACTGAAAATAGTAGAAGTCCTAATTTGCTCAATGCTGTCATAACAAGCTATTTACTTCTCCTGACAACCATGGAGACATTAATTACCCAAGTAGTTAATGACAAACTAAGAGACAAACCTTATAATGTAAGAGATTATTAATCAAAATTAATTATATGTAACATCAATCAAAAATGAAAACTATCAAACTCATTTTACATATAGTATGGCCGTCTTCAAATATGTAGACACAATTTACAAAATAAGGTTTTATTGGCTTGTGTTCAGTAACATTGATAATATAAATTAACCAAGTATAGTAGAGCATCCTTAACAGGATACAAATTAGTCATCCACTAAATCTGTACATCAAACAAATGCTCATTGAGCATTATCTGCATTCATTCATCCACGAACCTTCTCATCTCATAGACAGCTCCAACTCGGTGACTTCATCAAACAGAATGAAGGCCATTAGTCAATTCAATCATTCATTTCTTTAATCTGTAACAGCTTAACCTTACCTACCTTCACGATAAAAGTATTTTCTATAATACAATGGCATGTAATACACACAACGAACATATTTTGCGTATTTCATCCCTGTAATATTGTAAATGCGAAAGTTTGTAAGTATGGATGGATCAATGTTTGTCACTTAAAAACCACTGAATGACACCCTGTATCAACACATAGGCTATGTTTGGTCGCGATAACTAACATCCCCGCGGGCAAGCTATTATTCGGAATTAAGGCTTTTAAAATTCAAAAAGTTTAAAAACTTAATTGTAGATCTTCAAATATTTGAAGAGACGTCCCTAAAAATAATGAAATCAATATGGATGTAGTTTACTTTACATGCAAGATGTTCTTTATGTATTGGTTAAAAATCTATAACGAGTGTTTCATCGACAACTTTCTCCAGCCGCTCGATCCCGGCACTTGAGGCAAAGGCAGCGCAGACGCCATGGCGCCGAAATTATGAATGAGAATAGAAAATAATTATTCTTTTCTCAACCAGCTCGGTTATGAACGTAGTTTTGTGCAATTATGTAATTATTGGGACTGCTGTCTCGTGAAAAAAGATAATCTCGTTCTGTATACCTACTGCTGATATAAGTCACTAAGATTGCAGCAATACGCTCTAGAAGAGACACATTAACTAGTCACTCTTTTTATTTGCTGTAGGAACGGTGGTGCACGTTACTGATTTTTTAAATGTATTCATATTAGATACATCCACCAGTCTGACCAGAACTTAAATCATATCAGCCTTATACCTCACTAAATATATTATTAAAATGAGATCATAATTTTGCAACTATTAACACAAAAAGGTTTAAAAAATACAGAATTGCAGTTTAAATTTTATGTTGGTTCCATGTTAGCCCTCGCTGAATAATATCATAGAAAGCGCTGATGTTGGAGATGTGTTATAAGATTCAACTAAACTCATAAACTTGACGCTTTGACCGGTTGAAATGGAAAACGAGACAAGGCCTACACAGGTGTTGTCGTATTCGTCAGTCATCGATAGATCTCCGGACGAAAAAGTCGCGAATTTATAACCATGTAGGAAAGAGTAAGCGGCGCGCGGCGCGCTGTGCTGCCATTGCGAACGATTGGTGCACGATGTGGAGGGTAAACGCCCGCGTCGGTGAAACATATTTTTGCGAGACGCCAATTTTTCAGAGGCAAACTGGCGAACGTGTCCCCCACCACCCACCACCGTATGACAGTGACCCAAATGGAGCGCCGGCGCACTCAGTTCCGTGAATGTGCGCAGGCCTGCACAACGTGTTTGCGCGCGCGCCCACAATCGTGCGAGCTCCTGTTCGCTGTCGTTTTAGTGTGATTTACGATCGGATATTACTGTGCACTATGCAGTGAGTGAGCACCGGCCGCAGCGCCATGCATGTGTCGTCTTAACCATGTGGATGATGACTTTTTTTAGGTAAGAGATGAAAAAATAAATTACACCTGCAAAACTGACGTCAGAATGATGTTCGCTAAAATGGTTGAAAAATTTCGAAATCAACAACAATAAGGTGGGATGGAAAGTGCTTGTCGCGAAGCGTCCAGCGTGGCGGGGCGTCAGTGAACGGGGTGATGAGTCAGACGCATCTCGAATTTTCCTCGTGGTCGAATACTGTCATTGTCGTAGAGGGGGTTTCGGCGAGCGGCGCGCTGACCGTGGCGTCGGTCGGTGTCGATGCAGCGCGCTCCGCCGCCTGGCAACAGGTATCTACGCCTATCAGCAAGCACACTGCCGGCTCTGACTTCACCATAGAGCTACCGGCAGCTCTCTCGCGTCGCAAGAGCTGCAAGCTAACGGATTCGGATTCCTCGCGGCCGAAATTCCGCTGCGGACGTTCACGTTTCGACCGACTGAAATAAATCGCCCGTTTAACGCAAATAGCACGACATTGTCGCCGCATTGACAGACTGACGAGCATTTCCGCTTCTCTTTTTATCTGCCTCCTCTCGCGTGCTCGATCATTAACTAAAGCTCTATCTTTGACATAAGCTAGTCTTCTGTCATATATATGATGGTATTCTATGTATAATGGTGAACATAGATTTGCGTATCGATTTAGCACCTAACATGACTCAACTTCACCGACAACCATTACTAAAAATTTGACATTCGTCGAAATGCAAAACTGTGAAGAGAAAATAACTAATAATTATTTAAACCTATGCCTCAAGAATACGCAAAATCAGACTTCTTTTTGACTTAGAACCATCATTAATCCGTCCATCATTAATAAAGAAATACCTGAGCCACGTCATCGCAGTACCTATACAACTATCGAAATATACCTCTAAGCACGCCTGAACGTTTATGTGAATAAATTTTATGCAAGAAAGCAAGTTTACGAACACCGGTAGACGAAATTGTTCCTTTTCCTCGGAAACAATCGGCTGTAACATGTGAACGATAAAACACCTATCATGCGCGTGACGTCAAATCCACCACGATTACGCTCACGCCGCCACAGCTAACCACTGAGCGCTGAACTTTGCGACATTGTCACTGATAAGTAAAATTTATAGACTAATTCCGATTGTGAATAAAGATAAGAAACTACGAATTAAAATAAGAATCGAGACATAATTACTGAGGAAATTATTAATAACCTCTGCCTTTTTGACAAGAAAAAGAAAACCAGAAGGTCCAGAAAAATGTAGTTACAAATATCTTGCGCAAACCTAACTGACTCTAAAGTAATTTTTATTACGATGTTTCCATCGGAATTTCTTTAATCCTATAATGAATTTTAATTAATTCATAACAGATTCTAATACCGAACAGGAATTGAAATAATTTAAATATTGAAATTGTGTGTGAATCACCTTGTAGTCTATCATTATGTCAAAGCCGCAAACCTCACGTCATGTTATCGACTATTTCTGGATAAGCAACAAAAAGTTACAAGTTTTATAAACATCGGAGGTTATCGCGAGGTCCCCGGAGGAGGCCGATTGCCTCCGAGCTTCAAGTCGGGACCTGTCGCGGTCGCATAATGCCAAACAATTACTCATCCGTAAAGAACAAAGAACTAACTTCAGGTGGCCTTTGTTTTTATGAAAAATATGATTCCGATATTACATACCTACCTGCCTATTTCTGAATAATAACCACGATTATTTTAAATTCCTGATTATTTTTGTTTCATCACAATTTTGTTGACAATAGCAGATAATAAATTCTACTTGTAGTTTTCAACAACAATTTAAGTTTTTCGATGAAATTACCAAGAAATTCAAAACAAGGTTTACCTTGGGATAGCTACAAGTATTAACGTGATTTGATTGAGTGCAATACTGTCCATACAAGCGTTCGTAGTGTCGCGGCTGGTTGGTCCCTCGACAATGAGTCACAGAACTCACAGAGCCGGTTTCGATGGCTTAACTTAACTAAGACCTAACGTTTGCCTTATGCACGTTAGACCTGCGTGTCTTTTATAAGTACTGTTTGTGCGTATTTATAAATATGTTCATTCCTTTTGACTAATGCGGTCAATAATCCTCACATAAATTCGGATAGCAAGTTATTACCATGTTTATGTCGTGTCGTATTATGTATATCACTCGTATTATTTATGAACCGCCCAGGGACATGTTGTATCAAGTTATATTTTAAGATGCTATCTATTTATTAGGTCAGCGTAGTAAAACATGAATTGATTTTAATAAATCCAAAAATATTATTATTACTGACGTTTAAAGCTTATTATTATATATAGGAGTAACTAGTGCTGTTTATTTTTTTTTTCCAAAAGTCTGCAATAATATATTGTTTTTAGATAATCTTCATCGATGAAACTCCCTAATTACATCTAATTTTAGTACTGAATACTTACATCATGGTACACTAAGTCGGTGACAGTTCCTGCATTAGCACTTAACCATAATTCTACACCTACACTATAAGGCATATAAATGAATGAAATAAAATCAACAAACCACTGTCAAACTAATAAATTCCATCAATCTACTTCCCAGAAACCCTTTAATACGGGGATACCTAATACTAAAGACATTAAACAACTAATAAAAAACAATAAATAATTTCCCTAGAACGAAGACAAATTGAACAATTATTTTGTAAGAAAGTTACTTATTGCAACAAACACCACATACATACAAGATGATGAACTTAATATACAATATTAAGTTCATCATCTTAACACTAGTTAAGAACATTGCAATTGAAATTTAACGAATTACTTAGATTTTAAAGGATAGTACGAAATTCTAATGTAAAGCCATACTAATATATACACATGGAATGGAAATCAAAATAATATGTTCAAACGATACGACAGCCTAAACGGACTAAATGCTAAACGTAAACTCTTAAAAGTGTGAATCATACATAAGGGATCAAATGCAATAATGGGTATTTATGAGGAAAATAAAGAAAATAGGAACAAATAATAGAATAATTTAAACAAATTACAAACACATTACACACAACGATGACAATTGATATGGTACGAAATTAAATTGATCATATAAACCAGATCCTTTAACTGAAGTACATTTGTTAAACGGTTTAAAGTTTTCCAACATTGATATAATATGGTTACTAAAGTAACCAATGTATGTGCAAGTGCAATATGACATGACCAAGTAATGTTTCGAGAATGACCAAACTATAAAATTAAATATCTCATTGATGGACATTATAAAATATTTATTAGTACAATTTGCCAAAACATATTAATTGATGAAGAAATATAATTATAGTATCGACAATTCTATTCTATTTGTATGGACACTATTCATGTTAGTTTGTATACCATCTGAAGTGTGCAATTTTAGTTAATTACAAAACTATTTTATGTATTTTTGTCCAGTACTAATCATTTCAAGTATTTTGAAATGCAAATTTATTTTAGATTTTCATAGGACAAGTTATTCGGGTCAAACATTTCTGTTAGTCGCCAATTTGCAACGTAAATTCCACGTGCCGCTGGAGCGTCCATAGATTAGTTTGAAGCAAATTTAAAACCTTCCCAAGTACACAAACCCGTAAAAAAACTAAAAAGGAACGAATGTACAACACCGGAATTGGTAGATGCGCGGGAGTAGTCAGCGCGTGATTCTGTGGGAGCTGCTGACGCTTGACGTGGGCCGCGCCACGTCACCGCACGTCACTATTGCACGACTTTCAGCATCGTCATTAATATATTTAGAACGGAATGTAGAAAAATGTTCAATACATGTTGCTGTTACGCCTATAAGTTTCCGTATAACGTTGGCACGATTCCAGTAACTTCCTAAATTATGAATGCCGGGATTTCATCGGCTTAACATGATACCCTGATAGTAAATAGTTCTAAATTCTCTGCAGAAATTTAAGCAGAAATGGGTCATAATAAAACTGGGATTTATCAGAAATCGGCATCTACCCTTTTAATTATGAAATGTGATGACCTCGTTGCAAGGAGCATCTACTTACCCAATACAAGTTCTGTTACAACCTACCCTACTTTTTGTTTTCATGTGACAGTATGCCTTGGACTGGCCATGAACTAATTACAATTTGAGAATTCAGGATATTTACCACGTATTACCTTTTTATATAAATACCTATAATTGCAATGCCTATTGCCCCGCATCTTAGACGCTTGAAACCATGATACGAGGAATCAATTCACAAACATATTTCTTTGATATCAACAGCTCTGCAAACTGTGACCCCCAAAAATTCTACCGAACGCGTCGGTAAAATTTATGCTGTATTTAATAAAGACTGTCAATATGCGTGGCAATACTGGCAATCATGCAAATTTCCACAGCCATATTATCATTTATATTGTTTACTTATAGGTGCTATTAATAGATAAGTATAGATAAGGTTCCAACATATGATGAAATGAAACAAATGTAGAGATGAAATTAATGTTATAAAGAAGGTTGCCAAGGTATACAGTATTGAAGTGGTTGCTAACAAGAGAAGAGGCAGACTTAAGAAAAGATGTAGGTATTACCTGTGTTAAAGATAACAGAAAGATCGAGTAAATACTGAAAAGAATGCAAGCAGAAATGAATAGTAAAGTACTTACATATATTACGACGTCAACCTCATATAAATATGGGATAAGAGCAGAAAGATGCATAGATAAACTGTTGAACAATGAAAAAATCCATCAAAATGTAAAAATATCGACAAAAAAGATGTAAAAAAGACTATACTACTTGGAAATGCATAATAGGTCCTACAAGAGATTTATATCTTGACATTATTAATAGACAATCCATGGGAACCCATATTTTATTATAATTTGATGTGTTTGAATAGATAATCGCCTTTGCTATTCCCCTGAATACCTAAGTACCATTAATATGTATGCAGTCAAAATCGATTATTTTATTTAGTATCCGACGCGATATAAATAATTCATTTAGAACAGCAAAATCGTGATTTGTCAATGAACTTACTTAGTTTATGTGTTTGAGATCATTTGAAACTCATTTTGAATACATAATTCCGTTTGAATGACATTAAATGCCGTTAGTCACCCTTGATTTGTCCGTCGTATAGTATTATGATACAGATAAAATTTACTATTACTAGGCATATAAAGCTCAACTGTATAGAATATTGCTAAGTTATCCAGTCCCTCCTAGCTACTTTATGTACCTTTATTCCCATCTTGCCACCGGGGTGGTGGTTGGCACTAATTAGGTGTCGTTTACCACCCCGGTGGTCAATGGCACATAATTAGTTTCATCCATCCCTTCATTCAATTTCGATTCTATGTCAAATTCAATTTGCATTTGCTTTTTTGCGTCATTGATTAAGAAACTCTATCTAACATTCGTTCTTAAATAAATTTAAATAGGTATTGCAATTTCGTAAAAACAATAAGGTAGGTATGTGACGTCAAGGATTGGCTGAAGTGCTGACAAAAAATTAGCCAGCGATTCATAATACGAGAAAATGTACCTACTTTTAATAAAAGCATTTTGCTTACCTCTAGTGTTTGATGATAAATTGTTTATGCGTGTCGGTAGCGTGTCAGTGAGTAGGTGTCGGTTGCCGGCGCTGCGCTAGCGCCAATTCTACACTCGAAAGTAATTCGGGAACACTCAATGCTAGTCTATTATTGTCACCAGTGTGTTATAATAATGTTGTTTACGACACCTCGCCGCTAAGTTTATAATTGCGTTACGCCTTCAATAATTTTATTTCATTGAGTGTCGAAAATGGTGGCTAATGATTAATTGACGACAGGAATTTACTTATCCAAGTCTGTATCCACAAGCTATGTTAATTCGTCCTGTTTACCTTCCCCTTGAGACTTATTAGACACTTTGAAGTAATAATCGAACTGGTGACATTGAAATTCCATTAGATAGAGAAGAGCTTGTAGAAGGAAACACGTTTCGTCTCGTTGGGTTCACGTTGAGACATGTTTGGAGCTGATATTCTATGTTGTGTGAACTTCCGGTTAGCGAAATCAACTGTTAATTGTAAATTATGGATACCTAGGTACATCTATATTCTACACGTACCTATAAATAGAATTGAAATGTCTGTTTGTAATGACAGAAGAAAAGCTTTTTCATAAATGCATAATATATCTTGCATAGATAAAAAAGTTATTTTTTATTTCCTTTTGTTTGTCTATTTGTTATTTAAGTTTATTCTTATAAAAGTGATGAATTTCCCGTAATATAAACTTGACCTCTATCTCAACCTCTTAAAAATGTATGTTTATTTCTAACTAGAACATCATGAAATTTCAAAAAACCATCAATCGGAGAGATGGCTTGCAACATAAGAGGTTTCAACTACTTACTGAAATTACAAGTTTGTACCCTCTATAATAGTATGGTATAGGCTTTACGCGTCTATTCCCAGTCGTCCCCGCCCTTTCGTCCCCACTGGGGACGAGTGGAAAAAAAAAGTTTCGTTCGTCCCCAGTGGGGACGATTGGGACTTTTATTTCCCACTCGTTCCGCTTATAGACCAAGAGTCAAAAGGCAATAATCGCAACATTATACCTACTTAAAAATATTTAAAAAGAAAAAGGTACCAGGCTCACAGAAATACTGATCCCACGACTAACGTTTCTGTGAGCCTAGTACTCCATGCTAAAGGTACCAGGCTCACAGAAACGTTGGTCGCGGGATCAGTATTAGATCAGATAGTTACGCAAAATCTCAGTGATACACCTTAGGTCATCGTACCTATGAGTATCCATACTTATATCATAAATGCGAAAGTAACTCTGTCTGTATGTTACGCTTTCACGCCTAAACCACTGAACCGATTTTGATGAAACTTGGTATAAGGGTAGATTAGACTTTGAGAAAGGACATGGGCTGTGTTTGGTCGCGATAACTGATATCCACGCGGACGGAGCCGCGGGCAAAACCTATTCTTCGATAATATAAAAAGTCAAATTTTCTAATACTCAATAACATTTCACATTTGGAAATGAATCATGCAAACACATTACATCATGAATGTATAATTCACTGGAATTATAATAGCTGTGTGCAGTTTTAGTTTGTATGAGATCATGGCTCTTTAGTTCATAAAGTATGTGTCATACGCGTTACGTACGGCTCCTGTAGTTACGATATATCTCGTCTTGTTCCAGTGTTAAAGGTTTCATATAGGTATTATTTCAAACAACTTTCATTTATAATATTATTTGCAACTGTACTTGCTATATCAAGGCCACCTCATCCTTCATGTTCAAAATTCATCATTGCGTGTTACCCTGGTTACCTACTGTTTTAGCAAAGCTGTATGTATGTATTGTGTGTTCACGCTGTTAGTACCTACTTATAGTAATTAAATTCGTTATCTAACTATTCCATTAAAGAAAAACAAAATGGAATCTCCAATAATTATGTCCTAGTGTTATTTGGGATCCCATTTTTTCTCATAAGGGTTTAGGTCCTAATTTAAATTGTCATACATAATTTTCTTTGTCACAATAATAATGTGCCATAATTGGTTTTTAGCATACTGTGTTATTAAGCATAAATATTGTATATCCTAATGTTTTTATTCATAACTTTGATATGCATAAAGTTGTAAAGCTATTAGACGAATAAACAATATGTTTATTTGTCTAATAGTTATTTTAACACCCCGACTCAGTGCAATCCGACTCGGATAAGATAGAGTATTTTTTTATAACCACCCAGAAGTAGAAGCCCCGCGAAGCGGGGCTCCGTCGAGCTTAGTTAGTAGACGCCATTGTATGCTTAAAATAGTTATGGTTACGCGTCGTTATGCTTAAGTAAACTTATGCTTTGGGATAGTATGCTTATAAAATATTATGCTTATAGTAAATAGGATTTAAAAAATTCTGATTAAAAAGTTATGGCAAATGAGTATTATGCGTAAATAATGTTCGGACTAGTAACATTATGCAATGTTAAATTATGACATAAAATCGTAGGAATAAAAATAGAGAACCATGTTATTTTTGTAAATGTTAAATGTCTTCCTTTCTTTTATGGTCAGTAAATATTAAATTTAGATGCATTACTTTTAAAGAGAGGTAGACGGAGGCATACCATTTGTCAGTCATAAATCAGTATTTCACTCGCAATACTTTTGGTCCCACAACAAGTCCACCGGAAACTTTGGTATTAAAACATGTTAAAATTGGCCATTATGTTGATTGATAAATTGGCAATTGGCCCACCAAAATCTTCAGGGCCCAAATTAAGTCACCAGCTAGTAGACACACCTACAGATTGACGGTTTAGGCTCTGGCGCTGGCTCTCCTTTTGAGTCGGAGAGTCAGACGCCAGAAACTCCTGTATGAGCCAAGATTGTCCTAATTATGAAGGAAGGAGGAAAGAGATTAATATTCCCACATTTGGAATATATAATTGTAAAACACTTGTTAGGTAGGTGAATGCAATCTTAACTTTAAGTATGAAGGCTTCTTTGAAATTAAAAACAGATCTAAAAACAATTAATTAGGTAGGTAACCCTTCAATATCGAAAACGGATAGCAAAAAGCCGTTCGTATGTTTGACGCTATTGGAAATAAGAAGAATACTCTGTTATTTATTTATGTACGAGCATTGATGTATATGTTACCTACTAGTAACTGTACGAGTATTTCATTTAATCAGTTTTTTGAGTTGACGTGTTGGCACGTCGCGCTGTCGTCGCTCGCCGTGCGCCGAGCTCGTTGGCGTTCCCTCAGGAATGCTGATCAAACTAGTTTAACAGCTGTGCCGTGATGTAACGATAACCATTCTTATCTCTTATTTTTGTCATTGTACGTCACTACAGAGAATGACCTGATAAATTTAGACACATTCCGCAATACATAGTTTTGGGTAACGTGCTATATCGCTTCTGCACTCTTTTATAACTACCCGGCTGTGATATAACTAAATCACTTCGCTGATACTTACTGAAATGAAATATGTAAAAATACCGCGATACTGTTTTATCTACAGTAATCTAGACCTTATCTAAGCTGTTTTCGTTGTAAGATATTCAGAAATGGCTCTATCAAATACCTATATTTGATTATGATAATGCTTAATTCATAATTTTGATAACAGGAATGTTGAAGTGGAGGCCTAAAGGCGTAGTGTGGAGTGCCATTTGTGCCGGTCTCTCGGTGTGCCAAACACCAGCCTACAGGGCAGCAGCTGACATTGACGTAACTCGTGACACGCCATTATCGGCTCGTTGACACAACGATAACGCACACACGTACGGCGTACGCGTGTGTGCTAGCTGCCGTGCTGTAGGTAGGCGTGCGCCCGCGCCGTCATTCAACAACATGAAACAGTCATCATCATTTGAAATAAACGCGTAGGCTAGGAGAACGATGATGTCTTTGATGTTTACCGAAGAAAATTTCAAGGCAATCATATTTTTGGTTGAGTTAACACTTTAATGTAGTTAGCTGTATGAAATGGAGGCTTTCAACTCTATACTGTTATTTGAAACCTATGCAGCACGATAAATGTTACTTGACTCTAATGTTTTTAACGTATTGTATGTAATGTTACTAACGGAATTAGAAGTGATTTTAAGATTGCTGATTTACTAGCATTGAAATATTATTTCAATACTAGTAAGTAAATGAGCAATCTCTCTTATTACTAGTAAAAGTAGTAGATGAGTAATCTTAAAATCCCTAGATAATTCGTTAATTTTGGTTTAAGGAATTTGAATAGCTACGATTAAGAATCTAAATCTGGAAATCTTTATAACTCTCTCAACGTTAGTGTACCTTCATAAAGTATACCTAAGTGGTACTGCAATGAATACAGCTACTAATATTCCTGGTTGGAACACAAAGAATGCTATCAAAATATCAATTAATCTATCAATCAATTAGTCCACCGCAGTCCAGTGCTGGACATAGGCCCTCCTAAAGTAAGCCATTTCGGCCGATTCTCCAATTAAAAATATATCTAATAGAATGCAAATCAGTCCGTGAACTATCACCTACATACTGACGATCACGGTACACAGTGCTTTGTATTGTATTGATATTATATTAAATGGACTTAGGACTGAAAGTTAGAACCACAATTCGTTTTTTTTTTTGTTCATGTTAAGAATAATAATATCTTAACAAGAAAAAAAATATATAAAAAAGCCTTTGTCCCTATGGGCAGTAACGAACATTATACTATATGCTTATACTAGGTTTTGCCCGCGGTTCCGCTTGCGAGGATGTCGGTTGTCGCGACCAAACATCCATACTTCCATACTTAAAACAGGGCAAAGGGCAAAAGGTAGTCAAAAATAACTACAACGGAGGGACAAAATGTTTATTTCATTCGCAGGCATAAGAAGGCATATCTCCACGAAATTAAAGCAGTCTCTAAGGGAATCCCAAGTAACTCAAGATGAACTGTTGCTCAAGGTCAAAACATTTCAGGCAAGGGAACACAAAGTTGGGTACCATCACCAAATCCAAAACAAACTATTGGTTAAACCTTCATAAACTTGAATCACTTACGTGTCTGTTAGGCGTCCTTTAATTTACACGGTAGGTTTTGCTGTCAGTTTTACCACAGTCGCAGCGAAACGGTTATTGACGAATAACCTATCGATCGTCTAATGCGGTGACATATGGTTGAACGAAGTATTATTGTTCTAACCATCATTCAAACATAATTCATGACTGATGGCATGATTGACGCTTGCATGAGCGTGCAATGGACGCCTTATAAGAACACCTGCTTTCGTTTCAAGAATACGAATATTTTTACGTAATACGATGCATTATTCAGTTTATGCTGAATCTAGTGGTAGCATTGACTCACCGATTTGTCAAACTGGTAAATATTCATTGAAAATAAATAAGGAAAATGGGTTTTTGCGCAACCTGGTAGTAGCTACAAATTTCTGCATGTATAACCATGTTGTACTTTTTACCGTAAAACATAGCAGAACGTTAGTTTGGAAGCGCTTTTCATATACCTAAACGATGAACAAATGACACGTAAATCTTAAAATTTATTCGTGAACAATAGTGAGCCTCCTTCTTGAGACTTTGTCTTTAGTTTACCATTAGATACAGATTCTCTATAAACATATTGCATCACAATGTTCCATCTAAAGTTCTATACATTTTATTGGAAGTTTTAGAAAGATATAAGAACATAACTAAGGTAGATACTTAGATACGTTACTTACCTTAAATATGTAGAGCTAATACGAAAGTGCAATTTTCTAAAATTTTACTCATCTTCTTTACGTTACTGTTAGCGATAGTGAAAAAGGTCCAGAATCAGTTTTAATCATACTTGGTAATAACTGAAAAGTAATCATGGAAATTAAAACGGACTTCATCATTATTATTTAGTCAACAGTTTACGGTATAATATACAAATGTCTTATGAATTTATATACGCTACGTGGAAGCCCACGTAACATTCTATGTATTTCAAAAAAGGAAAATAACATTTGCTGATGGAGAAGGAACTAATTCTTACAAAAACAAACTCATTTCTATTTTCAATCCACTTTGTATTTCTTAGCCAACAAACCGTCACAATGGGAGAGGAAGTCGCAATAGAAGATAAAATAAATATGGACTGTGTAATAATAATATTTCCAAGAAGGGAGTGAATGATAAGATGACTGCAAATAATGATAAGTGAACAAAGTGGCTTGCTCTGCAAAGGGAAGCTAATGTAGATATACGTATTTACATTTATACTTTATTTGTGGATGATGATTTACACTACAACAATGCCACCGACTTGATTTTGAAAATTTTAACCATTCGCCACTGTCGTATGGAATATGGGCAGGCTACGATGATGGTATAATAGGAACATTATCACAACGGAGTTTATATGGACTTGGGTAATGTCCAGAAGTTTGTATAGTATAAAATACACTATTGTTCTAATAAAAATTGTTCAGAATTCTGTTGCGATCTAATTCTCACTCTCCAAAATACCTACTGAAAACGGTATTCTCGTAAAGGTTGATTCTATTCGCTCTCCGTGAAGTTCTATTAGTGTTAACATTGACAGAACTTTCGTTTCCTCGTTCTTCTTTGAAAAAAGGTTTCGTTTACAGTAAAATATTAAGAAAGAATGCTCTTAGAATTTTCTGTTCTAGCTGTAAGTACCTAGCTCTATGTTCGTTTGATTTAATCAACTTTAACACAATTTTCAACACCAAACCTAGACATCTTGATCGTTTTTGACGTTTGGAAGATCGAAATTGAATTTTGAATCGATTTTTAGATTTATCACGAGAACTGGGGGAAGGACGTGTGTATATTAGTGAATTCAATTAATGTGCTAAACCCTGTAAGAAACGTATCAGTAAGTAAGTTCGTCTTGAAGATAATATACAGGTGACATCGACATCACTCACATATTGGGCTATGTCTGTGTGATTAAATTCACACTTGGCTGCGCACACGCCGCACTGACGGCGTCGGCACTACTCCCCCTCCCTCCCCTCCTGCCTCCTACCCCGTTCTTTCCTTCAACACACGAATTATTCATAAGGAAACATTAATTGTTGAATACTTTGTTGCCTAATTAAAAAACTAGACACAACTCATAGTTTCCGAAACTAAGAAATGGACTTTTCACGGTGGTTACGCACGCATTACTCTTTTTATTTTTAATGATCCCATAAAATACACGATAATTTCGAAACTACAGTTAGTAACGAGAAGGTATGAACGAGCGTAATATGATATATTAGAGCACTTATTTAAAAAAGAATATACATGGTTATCGTGTTATGAGATACTTACTATCTAACCTTGAAAAATAAACCAGAATAATATTATATCGTTAATGCAATGCATCATTAAGAACAAAATAGAACGACCTATCATCAAACTAATAAATAATTCTTTTGTTTCAGATATTTAACTACAAACTGACAACTGATTTTCGTGACGACAATCTAGTCTGCGTAGCGTTTGTGAGTAAGGCAAATAAATTTTGTATTAAGAAGTAGGTAATAGAAACTAACAAAACCAGAGGGGTTATGCTAAATAATAACATTTCATACGGTTTGAGGTAAAATACTTAACTAAAACTTATAATGAAATACCGTAATAATGTGTTAAATGCACAGCAAAAAGCCCCATTACGCAACAATGACAGTCCTCGTTACCGTCCCTCGAACAGAACTTCGTTTGCAATGAATTTATTATTAGTAACAGTACTGACTTTAAAATAATCACAATGGTAATTTATATGGTTCATGGTTTGAATGATAAATATTGAAGACGCGACGGACGGAAGTACACGAACTCCATACGGAGGTTAAACACCGAATTCTCAGAAGTAATAGGACGGAGTTACGACCTGCAGACACGCCGTGCAACTTCACAAAGCAAATTGTTACCAGTAATGTTAACTCTTACAGCATAAATATTTATTTTAGGACGAGAGCGCATCTATTTTAATTTTATTTTAGCTAGCAGTAGGTGGGACTGAGTTCACACCGTAAGGCACTCAATGCATCAGTTTTTGTTAAAAATCAAATTTAAACCCTAGTTAGTGACAGCCGCGCGCCCCGCGCGGTTGAAGAAGGGCGGCAACAACCATCCTTCTGTACAATGAACAGCTGAATGAAGCACTAACCTCACCATAAATAAATCTAATTAATCAAATCTATAAAACTATAAATACAACAGCAATTATGAGGAAAACCATCGTTAGTGTAATTTTCTTATTATGACGAATGGTCATAACAAGTTATAATTATAGTTGCTTTTACAATACAAATATTTTAATTATTTAACCAGATTAGGTAGGTTTCTAGACTTATGTGTAAAGGTACACATACAGTGAGGTAGTATCTGCGTACTTCTACCGTAGATACCCCAAGTCCTGTATTGTAATGGTCGTAGACAAATATTTACTAGTTTTAACCTACTTGATATACTTAATTAACGCTGAAATGTCAATTTCTAATATTTATCTTTTAAGCCATGAAATTAAAAAATAGGCTGTGATATTTGAAAAAAAATATAAGTGACACTAATAGATTTAATTATTTATTTATCACACTGGTGATTGTCGTGTATGCCCGTGCCAACGGTGCCGCGATGTGATTCACAATTCCCGGATGCATGCTCAATAAATATTCATTATCTGATGATAAATCCAAGAATTGATAAGTAATGAAACCAAGTTAGTAGCGTTCACGTCTAATGAAATAATTATTCAGTAATACTTACCTAATCTACAAAAGTGTCTATAATTAAAGTATTTGGGTACAATGTACAACATGAAGTTTAAGGAAATTAAGTTTAGATAAAGTATTTAATAACAATAATTTAGCTTAAATATACTATTTACAATGTAAATAACATGGGTAAATACTAACTAATTAAACAATATCTTGTTAAAGTCTCCTAAATCATAGTTGAATACCGATAAGATGTCGATCGGCATCATTCCACGTTCTCCAATGAAACGGGCGAGGGTCAACTGAGCTGAGACTGTGATAAAAACTGGCGTAAAATATAATGGCGGCGGACTAGGTATTGTGATGACGCGTAGCATCAAGGGTGAACGACACCTGACTCACGTCCTGCGCGCACGGACCAGAAGACACTCACTGTGTAAATTATAAGTAGCAAAATATTATTTGAAGTATACGCAAGTATAGTAATGTGCTTATATTTGACCGACCATGTTTTTACTACGCTTACCAAGAGACCTATGAAAATTAAGACTAAATTTCATGCTGAACTGGTCTTGCCAAGATTTTGAACTTCATAGTTTCATCAATAGATAGACCATCAATTGATTGGTGATAGGAAATGTCTCTAGTGGTATTAGTTTCTTAGACAGAACCCCTTTAATGTAACACAACTACGAAACCAAAATAGAGAACAGATGACCTTTTTTATTTAAAATCCATATAATAAATCCCATGACAAATGGAAGGAAGACATTAAATAATTTTCCACAGCAATTAATGTGATATTCTCGAATATAAACTACACGATAAACATTAATCATTACTAATCAGAAGTCGTCCTCATTTACAGGCAGGTCTGTCGACATTATGAATGCATAACTAGACAGCGATAATTAACCGATAAACATGAAGAATACATGTCTATTTATAGTCTTGTATGTGCCATGTATCGACCATGATAGTAAGTGCAAGTGAAATGAGTTTTGTCTTTTGAGATGCCGAGCTAAAAACTTTCGGCGCACCTTGAATAGTTGAACAAGGGAAAACATAGTATAACCAGCCACTATTACGTAGCCTGACTTTCATTGTGGTGATAAAGTTAAGAAATATGTGCCCATGTTGTGGAATGGGGGTAAAAAAATGGGGCCCCGTCTCTGAATTTCTTTGAGAGTAAGTCCGATCTAGAATACCTTACCTTAAATCACCGTCAGTTCTAGTTATTTAGGTTTTTGTCTGAGATGAATTCAATGCACCCCCCTGTACACTCATATAGCAGATATTAGTATAGGCAGAGAGATATGGATCGGACTGTAACATTTTGCGGCAAAATCAGTCAGTGATTTAACTAATTATAAGAAAGGTCAGTTTCTCAGAAGGTATACCCGCCTTATACCCCTTGAAGAATTCTAATAAGCAGATAAACCATACCTACAGTTGGTTGCGGTATTAAGAATCATCAATCACGGACCTTTACATAAAAAAGGGTACGATATACCAAAATTATTACATTAATTAAGGTTCTAAACGTCAACCCACATTGTAAACCCGATCACCGGCTGCACCCACACTATAAAAGGCAGGGCACCGAGATTTAAAACACACCGTAATTAATTTTCAATATGCAAAAAAACTGCATAAATACCGAATACGTAAATATAATATTTTATTGGAATCGATTTGAGAGAAAAATAAAGCCGGTCTTCTTTGATATTACACGCGTGGTTCAACACAACTGTAACACAAGAATATCTACATGTAAATACTGCACAATAATTGCAGCGGTTAGCAGTACCTAGTCCCAACTCAGTTTTAGCACAAACCTTAGTTATGTACATAATATACTTAATAATTATTATAAATAAAAATATAAAACAAGACATGTGCAAATCTGCAGGTTCAGGCTTCAAATAATTCCTCCCCAATTACTACTATATCGTTATTTATGCCTGCACTATGTAATTTGATAAATAAATTAAAAAAATATATAAAAAAATTAGGTAGACATCGTCCCAATTACGAAACGACAGCATTTTCTATCGAGTCCTAGAATGAAGACTACGAATCGGTAAAGTTAAGATGGGTTTGGTGTGACTGGAAACTCCTCAGCCAGGTGGACAGGTAGCTAGAATCTGTTATGATGACAGATATTAAAAATATTTTGGTAGATATATTTTTATTAGTCAGACCCTATGCTGCATGTTATTTTCATCACATCACATCACATTCAACACTTTACGCAATTGGCGCAGACAAGTCTATTGTGTTCTATATTATAAAAATATAAAATATATAAACTTTACTAACATAAACACCGTATATTTTTATATAAACTTTTGTCACACACTTCTTCGCCGGTGTGGTATCATGATAGAAATAATAATATAAGTATAAGTATTCGTTTTGATAACCCTAGTTTCTAGTTTCTGCCATTCATTTCATTCACGTAGACAACTTTGTGTTGGTATAAAATATACTAAAACTTGTATAGTAGACTAATGTAGTAAACTATCTATTCTGTACTTGTGTACATAAATTATTTCCTCCTTTGCAAATATCTCAGTTATAAATATTTTATCTTCTTGCAATAACGCTATAATTACAAAAGATTTGAACACCCTGTTTATGCTATGCTTCTAAGATAATATGGTTACGAAACAATATCTGTATTAAATGTGATATTTGTCTATAATATTACAGAAATTTAAATAAGTATAAGGAAAATATTGTGAAGAACAATATAGAGTATTTTATTTACCCGGTTGTCATACGACGAATATCTATGGTAGCTGGTAGCAGGGTCCTACAGACCTTTGATGTAGCGTAGCCTTAGCGTAGGTTGTGAAGATCAGGTGGCAGTTTTTTCGGCTCAGAGCATGATAATAGATATATAGAGTAATCAAATCTTTATAATATATAGATTTACTTCTTCACTTTATGATCTTAGTTTTTTCTTTAGCCGAGTTAGACCTAGGCGTAAACCGTAGGTGACATACGCTTACTTAGGTCCCAAATAACACTGTGATGTATCGTAGAGTACCATTATTGATATTTACTAATTTACACATTCGTAGCCTTGTGCAGCTGTGTGCAGCGGTTAAAATAATAAACAGGTAATAGTCTCACACTCTCATTGAATTATGTTGTTAACATCTCAAAAGTAACTGGGGATTTACTCGGATAAAACGATGATGATCCATAGTGTCAAGAAATCAGTACGAAACATCTTACTTTTGACCTTTCAATGACTGTAGAAAATAAAAAAAATGGTATCGCACAGGACCACAACCCGTCCACAATATTTTTTGTACCGTTCATACAGCTAACATACAAAAAAGCACGCTATGTTTATGGTATCTAAATTTATTAACTCGTTTCTCTAGTTCTGCGTCCCGTTCTCAATTAAAAATTCATTTTCACCTCACCTATACTACGTCCAATATATTATTGTATTTTAGACAGATGGAAGTAGTGATTTTATGACGTATTGGCACCTAATTTTTGTTCAGATTTTTAGGAATTGACGCTAGAACAAAGTTATATTAACCACTGTCAGTGAGTTGTCTAACATACAATAATCTAATGGACTTTCTTTCTGAACAAGTTGTCTAGAATAAAAAAAAACATAGAATTAGTCATTGATTAATATAATTAATAATATTCACAACTTTATTAATATAATTCCCGTAAAGGGGTTACGTTGCTACGCCGTAGCAAAGTACTACGGGTCCCTACGGGTTCGGGAATAAGGGCTTTCGCTTTCATTTATTGCACAGTTGATTTATTAAGATTTTCAACCGTTCCAATTTATTCAAACTGTTATATAGTAGAGCCAACATTGAATAGAAATATATATATTGTAGCGTTATCTCACTATGTTGCAGTTTTTATAATACAATATTTACTTTTGTTTGAAAGTTATTGTAGGCAGAACTCTAAAACGTTAAATAACCGTCTAACTATAGAACTACTATATCGCCAGTGGGTGGTACGTCAAGATCAGCCGTTTCGTACACAGAAAGCCAAAATTGAGAAAGAATCAGATGGATGAACCTTTAGTTGAAGTCATTGAACCACTTCCAGTCAGAAATTTTAAGATAGGTTGATAGTCACATTTAATGTCAATTTATCAAGCAAAATATTTTAAATACCACTAAATGGGCCAAATAGTTGCCGTTCCAACTTAGTTATTTAAACTGCGTAAAATGTTACAGGCTTACCGTTTTATCTCGTCGGATAGCTAGGAAACCGCTCGAGCATGACGATATTACCATTTATTCATTAGCGTTAGGTACCAAATTGTTTCTTATTACCTAAGTAACTGAGTCCTGTAATATCTGATGTAATATTATGACTACATTACAGTATTTATTAGGATTTATTCTTACAGCACGTATGCCATATCAGGAATATAATATAAATATCGCTTTAACAAATAACTGCGTCGGTAAAAGTTTTACCAAGAGACCCTAAAAGGCATCAAGGACAAAGACTTTCCGAAATATTATCATAGGTAAGTCACGTAATTAACAAAATCCTTCCTTCCTCTACCTTTGATTTTGCATAGTCGGTCAAAAATAACGCGCACATGCAGACATGCGGGATAGCTAAGAACACTTTTTAAAATTTATCTAAATATTTACAGCATTACAAGAGAAACTATTAAATTAAAACAAAAATACTAAGAATAACTTAGGCTCTAAAATGTTGTGAACAAAAGAACCTAGTCAGGATATACGTACCCGTATGTCATTCACAAAATTACATCGAAAGGTCGTCACGCTGAAATCGTGGTGTTACCGACGCGATGCTAGCGCCGCGGTGCGGCGTGCAAGCGACATAGCGAGCGGTTCAGACGAGTGGTTCCCGCCAAAACAGTCGCAGGCTGTGGCGCGAAGGCTCGTGATTGGTGGCGCGGGCGGCGGCGGCGGCGCGCGCGCAAGGCCGCCGGTTTTCCCGCGAACAATGCCAAATGGTGCATTTGTCAAGGTGAGTTCGTTCACCGCCGACGCCGGGCGCCGCGCGCTCGTCCGACGGACATTCGCCACAGCATTCGCTCGCTTCGCACCGATCGAAGGTCAACGGAAGGCAACCGAGCGCTTATTTCACTCTGCGCCGAATCTACATCCATTAGCATCCGCTCTGTACTACAGGTGAATAACTTAATTTATGTTCTAAATTATTTTAATTTATGTGTTTTGGGTTATTTTTAATAAGATAAATATTCGGTATACAAGTAAGCTATTTTTAATAATTATGTAAGCTGTACAATATCCAACCTTCGTAAACAAGTGTGTTAGATACTGAATCACTGACTTGTATTTACTTTAAGTCGTTTATTCTTTTTAATAATATACTACTGAACTCAAAGAAGAAGAGAACGGAAGATTCGCGAAGAAAGAAGAGCAGTATCAAGTGCTACCCCCGGACGAACTTCCCAGCTCGGCCGACATGAACGGGTCGGTGGGATCTTCGTCCGTTTGTATCGCTTATACGTTTTTCTACAGACAACGCTGGATTTTTGCAAATTGAAGAGTCACCAACAACAGACGCGGTGAACACCCGCATCTAACGACACGCAATGTGCGCCGTAGCCACAGACTACGAAGAGCTTTGCAGTACGAATGAATGATGTCAATACCTTCGAATGATTTTTTTTCAGCAGTTTTGCGTAAGCAATGTTTGATGACGTTGTAACATACCGCAATTAACTGTTGAACGAAACCAGAAATTAACGGTAAATTTCTCTACTTCAATGTAAAACCGAGTTCTTCGTATGATATTACTGCTACACAATTGTAACCGAGTACCTAGCAATGATTGCCTAGACATAAAATTTAATTAAGTTTGAAAACTAATTATATATAAACTTTATCTATATAAATAAAAAGTAATTTACTTAGTTTACTAACTCAAGTCAATTGACTGTTTGTCATTATTAAATATCTTGACAAACAGTCAATATACAACTTTCCATTGAAGAACTAACAAATAATTGTTACGAATTTTATTTTATAAAAATAGTTATAGTAATAGTAGTTATATAATAGTTTTATGAATGCTGCTATGCGAATAATTTTGTACGTACCTACACACACATTTAATACAACTTTATTAGACGATTCAGATATTCACAACTTTTCACTAACGTTATGGGTAACTCTAACTAAAATCTTTAAAGTATTGTTACTATGAAAGCAATGTGTATATTTTAAAATAAGTTTATGTAAAAATTATAAGTAATTGTATACTTTGTTCATTTATCATCGTATTCCCAACATGAATACCTAATAAAAATCATAAATTGTTCATTGATAAATTTTAGTTTCACTTGTGTTATGTTATGAAATATTGTAGGTCCTACTGTATTTAAAATGATTCCGTTTTAATTAGTCTATCGATTCGAAACTTATCGAATAGGTACTAGCTGACACGACGAACTTTGTTCAGCCATATTTCCGTTCTATTGTCAGAAGACCGTAATACCAAAAAATAAATAGGGCTCACCTGAAAGATCATCAAATTTTATGTATGATAAAGCCCTATTTTTTTTAAAATTACTATCTTCTGACATAATAGAACGGAAATACCAAATCAAACCGCCCGCGAAATTCAATCGCTGCAGCAACTACCTTAAATAATTTAATTTAATTTAATTTAATTTAACCAGTATTTAAGAATTGCAGCAAAGGTTTTTCATACACAGAATTTGATGACCTTTCAGATGAGCCTGTTTTTTTTTATTGAAAGATCGTACTGGATACCTAGTTTTAGGCGGCACTTCACAAGCTGCTGCCACTGACAAGACCAGTTATGAAGGCTTGCAGCACTGCACTATCATATAGTCCTAACTCCCCTCTATGTCCACGTACAAACGAAATTCGGTAGAATTAATACATTAGACATTGATTTTTTTTGCGTTTTCAAAATTGGTTTTTAGTATCACGACCAGGTTTACAGCCCTGCAGCATAGCCATTTCGTGTTCTCCAATTAAAGACGCATCTAATAATACACATCTCATTCAGTTAAGGGATGAGACTGGAGTTAATGTCATCATCTCTCATACTATTTGCTGTTTTAGCAATTGGTGAGAACATAAATAGTTTAGCCAGAGACACAAATAACACAAACAGACACATATAATAATACATAAAGACGGATATCCCATACAATATTGTTTTCTTACTAATAGTTATTCGTTTTTAAATACTTCTGCATGACCTAACTTCTGGACGAGTATGAAATTTGGCAAGAAAGCTATAGATGTTGCCTTTCCATGGGTACACAGTGCGGGTCTTGTGGCATTCCCGGGTCGAACGCGTAGTATGTAGGTTCACCACTTACAGCTGCAACAGTGACTAAGATCACCCTAAGTATGTAAATATATATATATACCTATAGAAGAAAGTCATGTTAGTTACCCTATTTTTATGTCAAGAACGGCTGTACCGATTTGGCTGAAAATTGGTGGGGATGTAGCTTAGAAGCAGGTATCCGGAAATAGTTTCCTGTGGGTCGTGATTACAGATCATCACGGAGTAAGTATTTCTGCGAGACTGGTACTTTTCGCTGACAGAAACGTTAGGTTTTGTCCCGGAAATAGGTTCCCATAAGTTGCGAGAATAAGATCAAAATTCTAAGCTAGTTAGTTTATAAACCTTGCCAGGCATAAGAGGCTCTCTCCACTGTTAAGCTGAGCAGCAGTCTACTGTTACCTACTACATGCCACATAACCGAGGGCAACCAAGACTGCTTAATCCACCGCTTTATAATATAAGTATAATTTTATTTGGAACATAAAATATTTAAAAATAGGAACAAAAATAAATCAATGTCAGCTGCAAAAGTGTAACACTGTGGCACGGCCATCAACGCCGCTCTCCTGAGGGTATTGAAAATTGTTCCAAACTTATAAACTTCAACAATCCATTAAAAGTCAACCAAAAAGCAGTGCTCAAAAAATCTAAGTATGGTTTAAGAAGAACAAAAAAAATTAAAGAAATGAAAAATACTTATATCTAAATTACATGCAAAAAAGTGTGCGATCCGCTGCAAACATGCTCTACCTATCTAAGTATTTAGTTCTTTTTGTAACAATAATAATTATACTACATTATCGAGTGTTAGTTTATTAATAACTATGTAAATATACCGAATGCATTATTATTTAAACCCAGAAATAACGATCGTTGTTTGTTTGTTTCAAAGAATAATTAATGAATCACATCGCATTTCCTAGTCATTTTCTAAGAAATCCGACATTTATAAATTTATTATGCTTATCACTTTGTCTAATAATACAGACAGGTACCTACTTATTATAAATTTATTTTGATATAAGTACTTACTATTAACATTTACGGACTATTTTTCAAATTACTTTCCTCAATAATAATATAATCACTGATTAATCAGTGGCGAATTTACAGACTTACTTCGCGATTGGTAAAATATGTTGATTCTATCCCATATAAACTATCCCTAAAATTATATCAATGGTATAGTTATGTAGTCAAAAACCCGAAAATTGTGATCATAAATACTTAGTAATACCCACAAAACCCAACCCAATGTAATGTTTGGGGAACTTATTAAAATAAATCCAAGTTTTACTGGCAGTCGTTACAATACTTAAAATCCTAACTGCATCATCAGATTGACTCCGGTGTCAATTAACATTCATGATAGTTTGAAATCACTACGACGTCACTTCGAAGTCAATTAAATTATAACTTGAGTGGCGTAGCAGTTGTAGCGCATTCGACTGCTACGACTACGCCATCGCCAGCGGGTTCGATTGCCACTTAGTGCAAATATTCGTACGCATAAAATGTGTCTATTTTCATATATCTGTATGTTTCCAAAATGTACCTACTTATTTAAGTGTCCATTTTTCTGTCCGCTTCTAACACCCTATCAGCTATGTTACGTTGAAGTTCAATTAGCAGTTTGTTTAAAAGAAAATTCAGAATGAAGCGTAGTATAATCATGGATAAATAAAAATGTACTATATAATTATAAACGCGCATACTTTAAGTCTGCACCATAGATAATCGAAGTTTCCATAATATGCGTGCGCAGTTATCAATTCTTGGCTGATGAATTATCTTTGGGAGATATTCTGTTTTCTTAGAGCAGCTATACTCTAAGTGTGTTCCGCGGAACCCTAGGGTTCCGTGATACCTCTGTCGGGGTTCCGCAAGAATTTAGAAATAAAAAAATCAAAACACCTCTCTCTGGTCGCTCCGCGGCTGTGCGGACTCCGCGGCCGCGCGGAGACAAAACGCTATGAATGTTATTTATTTATTTATTTGTATTTGTATAAGCTTGTGTTACATTAGCTGGTACAATATCTTATAAGTTTGGTCTCAACAATTTTATACTTGTACAACGCGTTCGCTCTAAGTTTGCCGGTCTGTGGAATGCGCGTACCCTCCCCCACGTGACAACAAAACTTATAATGTGTCATAGTTTTACCCAAATATCTAACGGACACAATTTTTATTGTTACAATTAAATAAAAAATTTCGAACGTCATACACTCATACCTATCGCCAGCGGCAAACTTAAAACGAGCGGGTAGTATACTTGTAAGCGCTCAGTCTCTTTGATAAAAGCCGCCTCTGAATTAGACGCTATAGTTGTCAACAAGCGACTTTCGTCTCTAACTTCAAAGGATAAAGTCGATATTGTTTACAACGCTATTTTTAAATTTCTGTTTTTATTTTTGCTTTTTGTTTATCAAAGGTGCCGACTCGAGTATTTTCGAGAATATTTGAGATCGAGTCTAGGACTAAGTATAAAAGCGGCGATCGCGCGTTGGCGTCGTCAGTTGATGATTAGCGTTCGGAGCGATAAGTTACTACCTACTTACAAGCTCGCTAGCGAGAAACTAGTGTTCATTGTTTTACTGCCTGCTGTATTCTGTTGTCTCAGTTTTATACATTTCTTCCCTGTAGGTTCTAAATTTAGTCTCTTATACGCAGTAACGATTGTGCATTATTTAAACCCCACTATCCTGACTTGTAACATTATAAATAAAGAAGAATGGAACGTTGGCTTAAAGGTGTTAAACGTGTTCTAACAACATCTTCTAATGACGCTGAATGTTCAAAAGCAATGCGCGCGGAGAATTTAGCAATCACCGATCCAGAAGATGATGCCACGAGTGCCACGACGTCAAGCTCGACGGTTTCAAAGACGAAAAAAAGGAAGTATGATGAATCTTATATCAGTTTCGGATTTGTTGATTCCAACGGCTCACCTCTCTGCATGCTCTGTAGTAAACTGCTTCCTAATAGTTCCATGGCACCTGCCAAATTGCGTCGACATTTAGAAACCGTACACCCCGAGACTAAAGACAAGAATAAAGAATTTTTTGTTCGCAAAAAAGATCAGTTATTAGAAAGTCAAAAAAATATGATGCATGTAACACAAACTACCAACGAAAAGGCCACGGAGGCATCATATTTAGTTAGCTATCGCATGGCACAAGCAGGTGAAGCGCACACTATCGCTGAGAAATTAATAAAACCATGTGTATTAGACATAACAAAATGTATGCTTGATGAAAAATCTGCAAAGCATCTTTCTACTGTTCCGCTATCAAACGATACTGTTTCACGACGAATCCATGATCTGGCAAGCTACGTCAAACAAGAACTAGTTACACGTCTACAAAATACACGATTCGCTTTGCAAATGGACGAGTCGACTGATGTCGCTGGTTTGGCTATCCTGCTGGTTATTGTGAGATATCCATATAAAAGTTCTTTTGAAGAAGACATGCTTATGTGTTCATCGCTGCTTACAAACACTACCGGGGAAGAAATTTTTAATAAAATAAATATATTTTTTGAAGAACATAATCTCAGTTGGAACAATTGCATTGACATTTGTACAGATGGGGCCAAGGCGATGACAGGTAAAACAGCAGGAGCAGTGTCACGAATGAAAAATAAAGCGCCTAATTGTAGTTCCAGTCATTGTATTCTGCATAGACAAGCACTTGCGATGAAGCAAATGCCGTCTAATCTAAAATTAGTTATGGATGAAGCGGTAAAAATAATTAATTTTATCAAATCACGACCACTACAATCCCGATTGTTCTCATTATTGTGTGAAGATTATGGCAGCAAACATAAAACACTGCTGCTCCATACAGAAGTGCGATGGCTGTCTCGGGGAAAAACTTTAACAAGGCTATTTGAACTTAGAGCCGAGTTACAAATGTTTCTTTCAGCAGATACTTCTTTTAATTTGAAGGACCGTTTGTATGATAAAACTTGGTTGTTCCGATTGTCTTTTATGGCGGATATCTTTCAAAAACTTAACGAATTAAATTTATCGTTGCAAGGTAAACAGACAACAGTGTTTCAGGCCTATAATAAAATAACTGCTTTTAAAAGAAAATTAGATTTTTGGATCATTTGCATTGGTAAGAAAGAAATAGAAAGTTTTACGTTACTCAGTGAGTTTGTTAGCGAAAACGACTCAGAAATGTTTGAAGATAATGTGTTTGAAGAATTGGTCCAATATCTCAGTTCGATGCGCGTATCTTTTGAAAAATATTTTCCCGAAGAACACAATACAAAAATTAAAGTGAACTCCTGGATTCATAATCCTTTTTTACCCAACTTGGAAAAGCCTGAAAACATGTCAAATGAGATATATGAATCTCTTTTAGAAATGTCATCAGACACAAGTATGGAGTCATTGTTCAAAACGACGCCTCTTAATGATTTTTGGTGCAGAATCCAAGATGAATATGCAATGCTTGGCCAAATGGCTCTGGATATTCTTCTCCCGTTCCCAACTACATATTTGTGCGAAACAGGATTCTCTACCTACGCAGCCACGAAAACAAAATATCGCAATAGACTGGACGCCGAAGCTGATATGAGACTCCAACTTTCTTCCATCAAACCTGATATCAAGCAATTGATGAAAAATAAAAAACAGTTTCATACCTCCCACTAGTTAGATTTTTTCTTTTTTAATGTTTTCTATTATTGTCCTTACCAAGTGGTGAAGTAAATAATAATTAGTAACTGATACATTGTACTTTTATTATGCTGATTAATAAAGAATACACTTATAAAAATAATTGTTTTATTGTAGGGTTCCATCAAGTCCCAAAAGGGTTCCGTCATTTAAAAAGTTTGAGAACCACTGTCTTAGAGCAACTAGGTCAGGCTTTATAGCGAAAACTGTTTCTTTATACCACTTGGGTGGCAGACAAGCACACGACTCACCTGATGGAAAGTAGTTACGGCGGCCTATAGACGTGTACGATGACCATGTAAGAACAGAGAGTTTCTGTGCCGTCAGTGCAGAAAACAAAGCAGGGCCAGCCTTTGGTTTTCCCAATGGCATGGCAGCACAAAATCTCTCCAGTCAGCTCTGGGCCTACTCACCACCGTGAACGAGGTTATTATGGCCGCGGTGTTCCGTTCCGTCAGTAAATATGCAAGCCAAGTAGAAATAAAAGAGTTATGACAAATAGCGCTGTATAAATAAATAGCGCTATTTAGACCTAAAGTTATCAAAGCTTAACTTGTGTAGGTCAAAATACCTAGTGAATAGGTTCTAAATGCGGATAAACCACTCAGATAATTGAACGGGAATTCAAACCGCAGACTTCTGTCGTTATACGTTCGTTCGACTTCGTATGGGTAAGGGTCAGGGAAGTTATGCAAGTAGGTAGGTTGGTGGATTATTAATTATTCTTGGTAATAACTCTAGTGCACAAAGCAGGAACTTAAACTTATGAATTACGTGAATTCACTGTCTCTGATCTACCTATCTACCGAGATAGCTAAGTACAGACACTAGAGTTAAGTACGTACAGCCACCACGATCCAAATTACCCTTTAAAACTGCATGAAATAATAATAAAACATACAAAATTGATACATTTGTTCTCTGAAGACTACGAAATTATGTATTGATTTAATTCAATGTTAAGATCGTCTACCTACCTATATTCTTTTTAGGGTTAAGTTAAGCCACTTCTGATGATGACTGTACCTAAATGTTTTTATTTATTCCTTCTTCCTACTTACAATTTGGAGGTGGAATGTTATTAGTACATTCTTCCTTCCTCGTGCAAGCTATTCTACTCTGGAATGCGCTTCTTCTTGAAATCAGGATGACCACCAACCGTGCTACGTTCAAGTACAAAGTACGTCAGCTCTACAGCGGCATTAATGGGTTAAAATTTGTCATTGCGTGCCGAATCTCAAACATAAATGGAATGTTATATGTATATGAGTATATATGAATATATAAGTAATATAATAATATATATATGCATATGTATTGTATGTAAGTGTATATGTATAACGTGAGTACCTATGTATTATTAGATATTGTAAACAAATTAGATCGTACGGAACCTTTCAGTAAATTGTTCATTCTTCTGCTTGCACGTACCTCGATGTATCTCTGCATCACCCTAAGGTAGACTGGCAGATAATGCCTTTGGCATTAAGTCCGCCTTTGTACAACTCTGCATAAAGTTTAAAAACAAATAAATATTGTTGTCAATAGGCTGGGGATGTCGTCCAGCATTCTTTTTTCTACGTATGAGATCGGTAAGACATGATAATGATCAACATTCTCTCTGTAGCGTTCTTCGTGCTCTTGCCCTAACATGATACGCTGTGAGCGTTCGTGTTACGAGCAATAGGGATGGAGATATTCCTACACCCTACATCCATACACCCTCTTTCTAACCCGGAATACGAAGGGTTACTTGTCATGGTAGAGGTGCTGTTCTGTTCTTTGTTATCGTAATTATTGGACTGCCTATCGTCGGTGGCGAATTGCATTACTTATTTATAAGGTATTCTTTCCTAAATGCATATCGTGGGGATACGTATCACTCGGGACATATATCTTGGGCCTAAAGTGTGTTCTTATACGAGCAGTATACGTTTCATGGGTATCTTTAGAGGATAGCACGGGGTGCTACGGCGGTGGACGACCTCAATTTCATAAAGCTTAGATTGTTACATAACAATCTCGCGATTTAGGTCCAAGACACGTGTCCCGAGGTATATAACATTATGATCTACCCACATGATTGTTTTTTTTATTTGATTTCAGGATAACGGGACAAAAGGAGTTACTGTATCCATCACTCTCACAATCCATAATACTACTGCTAGTTGAAATGAAAGTGTGGTCACTGCCTCGTTCAAACCGGCTGGTAAAAGCATGGCATGGCATTACTACTAAGCGTTTTTTCACGGGATATTCTTTAGAATCTTCTTCAACCGAGGGCCAAGCCAAGCCAAGCTAAGCCCATGGACCGCTCTCCTCCTCCTTTCTAAATTTGGTTTAATTTGGCCGCGGAAGAAAAGCTTGCACCCGACCTTTGTCAGGCGTAGGTTTCAGGCAAGGCAGCCTCGGGCCTTAGAAACTTGATGGAGCCGTCCCCAGATACGATCCCCAGATATTGTGCTAATTTCAATAGACTATGGTAATAACTATTGTGGAATTTAGATCATCAGTAGTGCCTAATAGTTGGAGCTACATGATACGCACGGAAGCAATTGCGTCTTAATTTCAAGTTACCCGTTTTTATTCTATGACGAAGTAAAAAACCAACCAAATGTTACTGTTTACGATATAAATAGATTCCTTACACGTCTGATTACGTATCTGGTTAGTCAGTCTATAATTTTACGACTGCGTCATATAGCGCACCACGGCTCTCTATATTTTTCAAACCTAACTGTTTACAGGCAATTAATACCATGAGAAATAGTTTAGTACAAGCTTATGACGCAAACAACGTGGTTTTCAATAAAATGAATGTAACGAGCGGGGTAAAGAAAAAACAGTTTTAAACAAATCAATATTATTTCCAATAAATTTATCAGTACATCCACTTTGAATGCATATTAATTTTACTCAATAAAATACAACATAAAGTCTTCGACAGCAGGAAACTAAACATACGAACGAGTATAAGATACGAACTATTTACAATAAGGTGGTTTAAACACAAAATAAAACATAGAACATAACAAAAATCAGTGCAACAATTAAAATAATAAATATTTATAGACTGTGGACTTCAACGTGGTAGAATTATAATATAATCTAAGGATATAATTATTCAATCGTTAGTTACAATGTTTGTTACAAAATTATCTATTGGCCTTCACATCACAGAGCTAAGCGATCTCGAGGGTCGACCGTGAGTTGAAACGCCTCGCGGGGACGCGACCGTTGAACTGAGATGCGTCTCACTACACACGTCACTCACCACACTCTCTCCTAAACTTAATATTACAATAAAATAATCCGTGGCACAAAATATATTCCGAAACGAAAAACAAGTCTACATGCACATAACTTCAGCCGCAACTCAACGACTCTCATCAACTAAAATGCTTCATTGCTACGTAATAATGTCAAAATAATGCAAAATATCAGAGCTGCGCGAAAATGCGTCCGCGACTGACGTAGGCTCAAATAGATTATAATGTTAACAACTTTTAAAACAGTAAAAAAACGCAGTAGCGTATAACCGTATTCTATCAACTCCCAAGTCGATTTTAAGGACTAGAAAAATGCAAACTATTCGAAGAAACGTAACGTCCGTGTCCATCGACCAGTAAATGCCCACACCGTATAAACCTAACAATGATATGTTTAGCTCCCGAAGCGATGTGACAATATGAGATGCGAGGCTCGGCAGCCCGCGAGCGCAACACGACCCGACCGTAATATATTATAATAAAAAGATGAACACACTATCAATATATTATATACCTAAAATATCCAACAAGGGGTATCGGCTGATTCGAGTAGTCACCAAATGTAGCTCGGTTGAGAATTTCAATAGTTTTCATACAACAATAATTACTATAACTTAGGACAGTCGTTAGGCCTTAAAATTTAAAATGTACAGTTATTTATTATGGCAGATATCAACAATCAATTTATACTATATATCGATACGATACTGACAATTTTTTACAGAAACAATACTAAGTTATATACAGTCATGCAATAACAACGTGCACCGACTCTCGCGGCGAGGCGACGCCGCCGCCTCGTTTGGAAATGGCACTTTCAACACGACGGTGCTGCGCCTCACGCTCCCTCCCGCTCGACCCGGGGGCGAACAATAGACCGTCTCTATCATAATAATATACATAATATTCTAAATTATCCTATACCATAAACATACCGAAATCCCCGGTGGGCGAACGAGAACGTGAAGCGCATACAATAATAATCCAAACGAGGCTTCGGCGGCGGAGTCGAAGCGTCCGAAAACAGGCACGGTCGGACACGCTCGAGGTCACTGCGGGTACCAGGAGAGGACGCCGGTGGGGCTAGGCGTAGCCGGGCGGGTCCCACGTGGCCGTCCATCAGGAGGCGTGCGGCAGCAGCACGTAGTACAGGCAGGCGGCCAGCAGCGGCACGGCCAGCGCCAGCAGCAGGCGCGGCGGCAGGCGCGGCGCCTTGCGCTGCAGCAGCTCCAGCTGCGCCGCCAGGCGCGCGCGCTCGGCGCACACCTCGGCCCAGCGCTCCTTGGCGCGCACCAGCTCCTCCTCCAGCGCGTGCAGCGAGCCGTTCTGCAGCGTCACCTGCAGCCGCGACCCGTCGTCCAGCCGCACGAACTCGCCGCCCGCGCTCACCGAGCCCGTGTCGGTGGCCGGCGGAGTCTCGGCCCCGAGCTCGTCGCGGTTGATTTCGGTGACGGCGGAGTCCGTCTCCTCGTCGTCCTCGTAGTCGAGGCGGAACATCTCGTCGATTTCGGCGGAAATCTTGCCGGTGTCGATGCTGCGCTCCGTGGTGGAGTCGTCGTCGTCGAGCCGCCGTAAGTCCTCGAGCGATCGACCCGTCTCGACGCTCTTCTCCAGGGTGTTTCTCTCTCGTATAGTGGCGGTAGAAGAGACTCGCAGTCGATCTATCTGTTGTTCTCTGGCGAGAAGGTCGGCGCGCAGTTTACCCACGACGGCGGTGAGATCGTCGATGTCCGCTCGCGTCGGTCGGAATGCGAGCTCGGCTTGCATCTCGGCTGCGCTAGTGGCCAATCGCTGAATCTTAGCGATATTGGCCTCCTCGGCAACCGTCGAAAGAGAAAGTTGAGCCTAGAATACACAAAAAAAATCAGTTGTTAAAAATCAATCATTGAAAAAACAGTTGCTCAACTACTGAATTTAAGAGTCAGTAGTGTAGGCTTAACCTCCATGCCTCAGGCAGTTCGCACTAAATATGATTAATATTGCATATTTAAAAATCAATTGTATACCTGCAGGTCAGCGATCCGTGAACGATAAGCAGCTGCGTCATCAGCCTCTATCGCGGGCGGCTCGTGTGCGTCGGGCTCCGCGGCGAGCAGCTCGTCCCGCGCCGCTCGGAGCTGCTCGATGTCGGCGTTGGCGGTGCACAGGCGCTCGCGCAACACCTTGATCTCTTCGTTGAGCCCACCCATCACGCGCAAGATGTTAGCGTACTCCACACCCGCCTTGCTCTAAACAAAATAATACAATTTTCTGTTTTATTTAAAGTGTTTCATTTACGAGCCATAATACCTAGTATATAACATGACAGCTACGCAGCGCAATGTAACATTTGCAGATAACGTTACACCGTTTACCGAAAATCTATGTACGAGCGGTTCAATGCTCGTTTTTTTCTGACACTGACTGCAAAATGTTCACATTGTAACATGTTATATTACGCCGTGTAACATCGGCCAGTAAGCATTTTATGCAAAATCTGAATAAGAAATCATGGCACGTTGATTTGCCTAAATCGTAGATCAATCGAAGTAGATTTTTAACTGAATGACGTATTGACTGTAAAATTGCCTTATTTCTGCCATGAGCGGGGGTTTACCTCTCTGTAGCGAATGTGAATCATCAACTTAATTAACAATTAAACAGACTTTCTAGTCTATTGTTGAAGTAGCAAGTACATTCACTGAAAGAACCAAGAGATTATACATTCAATCTTTTGTTGGTCTGAAACTAGTTCGGTTTCTTATGACAGTGCAATCTACACTAGAACGTAATGGAATAGATATACGCAAAGTATACTTTACACAGAATGAATTACAATTGTCAATATCTGCTGGAATTAGGTTATGACAAAATTGGGAGTCTTCAGGCTAAAGAAAACAAACATGTAATAATTCAATATACCAAACGTTGATTCTGAAAGGACCTTATGGCGTCCTAGCCGTCAAGCATTAGGGAACAACAATAAATTTTATTAGTGGGCGGGGCGAGGCGTTGCCCGCTATGCACCGCCCGATGGATTGACTCACCGTACGCTGCGCAACTCGCAATAAAGAACAAAGCATCGTACGAAACCACCGCACCGTGAAATTGTGCATTAACATACCTAATAATATGCTCGTATCGTACGCCGCCCTTTACCGCGAATACTAAAAATATTGCAAATCTGTTTCTCGTACCTACTTATTTTAAAAATTTATTGCCACTACTTCTTGCTTAAACTATGCAACCACTTTATGATGTCGGACTAATTTTTTTATTTAAATTGATTAATTACGAATTTCAGTGTGTATTTTTAAAACAATTGCAACAGTAAAAACAGAAGTATATCTCGGGGTTTTAATTACTCATATTAATTAATCTAAACCGATTTTTTATAACTCGTTAGTGAGATGCTATGAGCGAAAGAGCGAGAAAGTGAACAAGTTTATTCAGTCGCACAAAATACCGTAAGTATAGCAATGCCTCATTCATATTTTTGGAGGGATACATCTAAAGAAAAATATATTTTAACTTTAGCTTAGAGTATTGTATAAAATCAATTAATAAATATCAATAAAGTTATGATCATTGATCCATAAAGACAAAACTTTGCTCCCGATTACTTGTATTTAAAGAAAACGCGGACAAAGCTGTGGGCTTACGTCCTGCTTCAAGTTTTGGATTACTTCATTTTCAATTGTTCATTATAGGGAGCTAATAAATATAGCATCTCAAATAATATTATATCACTGATTATTTACTTTGAACTTCATGTGAAATTCTAAGTATAACTGTATTAGAAAAAATATATAGGTAGTTAACAGACGAGTCACCGGGAAATTTGTGGGATGTCTTCCACATCCTACTTAAGCTATTCATTTACTGTATTCTAAATTAATAGAAACACTAACATTGGTACATTAGTCACGGGCTGGCCGTCTACCAACAAAAAGACAACCGCATTTAGCCGAAATGAACATCAACACATTACGAACCGAGAAGATTCACGCGGTTTGACTAAATGATGAATCACGCTAGCGTGTGTCAGGGCCGGATTCGCCGGATCGAGCCTCGGACGAGGCCGGGCGCGCGGAAAACCATTTACAATGCATTTTATAAAATATAATTATAATTAAACTTCCACCTTCGATTAAATTTAACACACCAACTTAAAATCCAAATAGAAATTTAGTTTGACAAGCATGCAATTATTAGAATTTTAATTTAATACTATAAAGTTGAAGCGAAAGTCTCCGTGGCGTAGCGGTGATAAACGCAGCCACTGCGTAGGAGGCGCAGGTTCGATCCCTGCTCAATGCATACAATGCATGAATATGGGTATTTGTATTGGTCTGGTCGTGCCTCGGACAGCACGTTAAGCCTCCGGTCCCGGTTGCCATGCGAATATCTATGGCAGTCGTTACGGGTAGTTGGAGCCCTCAAAAGTCCAACAACTGGTCTTGTTGCAATGCTTCGATATGTGGAGGTCAGATGGCAATCGCCTCACAGAATTTTTTTAAGTTTGGCCATATCCGCAGTTAGACTGCGGACCCCAGACTCCAAGCTGAAAGCTTCGGATGTGGCTGGGATTAACGCTAAGATGAAGAAGAAGAAGAGTTGAAACTAAAGTATTAACTGTACACTCAATATAGCTGCAAAAGAAACAAAAGTAAGAAGTTAGAAGAAAATGATCGGGTTCAAATCCCGTCTGGACCGATAAAAAAATCCTATCTAAATCGATATAAATGCTCCAATTAGCATGTTCCGACGAACAATAATGTTTTTTTCCATTGCCCCTTTATATACTGCACAGTACCTATATTATTATCTTTTAAGCAATAAATCGAATAAACGATATATCGATACCCTACAATGTACTGAAAGCTGTTATGAGATAGTTCACTTCAAATGAAAATCAGCAAAACCGATGCAGAAATAGTCGCAGAGCCAGACATCTATCAGACTTTATTCTGGTGACAAAAAATAAACCTTATATTGATAGGGACAATATAGACATGAGGACTAAATAGGGCAAAAGTAGTAGATTATTTGATGAGGTTGGAAAGAGTATTCACATTGCATTGTTAAGAGCAATCTTTCAAGTTAAGTTAGATTTATATAAAAAAACATTATTAAATGAAAGTAACATGAACATCACAATGCAATCTAATTGGGAGACGGCGTATTACAAGTGCCCTTCCGTTAAAGCATTTTGGATCTGATCAAAGTACGTACCCTTAACAGCTTTCCTTATAGTATATGGCTTATACAATGTGCTTATTATAAGCATCTCTCAATGTGTGTTCAAGCTATCTTCAGTCAGATCAGAATAGCTAACATATATAAATAAAAAACAAGAATCACATAGGTAGATGTTGTGAGAAACTTCCGGATATTGCGTAAATACTCTGCTGGTACAGTCAGCATCAGAAAAATGTTGACGAGTAGAGTACTCAAAATAATCTTAAAACCAACATTTCAATATTATATTGATAATTAGAGTACTCAAAAAGTTCTAAGCATCCAGAGTAGTCAAACTATCTTAACAATCGGTCTTCCAGAAACATGTAAGTAAGCAGAGTGTTCATTTTCATATACACAATCACGCTACTCAATGGTATCTAGTCAAACAAAGTGTTCAAAATATCTGGACAATGTCATTTAATCGCATTTTGCATCCCTTTTTTACTTATGTAGCCATCCTTTACACATGATGATGGGATGATGTGAGATAGGTGTATAAGTTAGAACAGGATAGAAAATATGTCAAATTAATGACAATTTCTTTTGTATTTTTTATAGTTGCCAGTTGCTTAAGCCATAAACTATCCACTTGAATTGGTGAGAAAAGAGTATGAATACTTACGTAAAAAATAAAGGGTCCTGCAACGCAAGATACACCTATGTACTCATAAATCCACTTCTCGTATTCTCTAATACGCATTATGACTACCGACCTCGACATGACATAGACGCAAAATGTCTACTCTTTGAAAATAGGTACCTACAGTTAGATATGAAACTATTGTACAAACATATTATAATAGAGTGTTTTTTATAATAGATTATAATTTATAATAGAAGTTTTTTTAATACGTCATAAACCGCAATTTTCGCCTTCTTTCTCTTTTTCTTTCTCTCTGAAATAGTTATTAAAGTTAAACCTATTTTATTTTTACTTTTTACCCGAATAGAGACCTTAAAGCTGAAAAGATTTCGATGAAAGTGATCACAAATAAAGGTATTTATGAGTGCATGAAATATAAATCGATACTACACCGTGAATTTTTGGTGCTATATCTAATGGATTTTGTTATTTTTTTTAATTAAATGAAGTATAAAATACATAAAAAAGACCAAAAAAAGCAGGCGGAGGTACCCATTTGTAATTCATAAATCCAATGATAATCAATGGGTTCCGCCTGCTATCAAACTTATTTCGGTTTTTTCAGGAGCAGTCGTGTTTTTTATTTTTAATAATTATTCAATCGACAGAAAAATTTAGATATACGAAACCCTATTCCATACTATGATTTATATTAATACTAGCTGTGCCTGCGACTTAGTCCGCGTGGACTTATATCTACTTATGTAGGTTTCAAGTAATTTACACATCATACGAGTATTATTTCTTACGTATTCATACTCTTTTCACACCGATGCAAGGGGATAGTTTATGGCTTAAGCAACTGGCAACTATAAAAAATACAAAAGAAATTGTCATTAATTTGACAAATTTTCTATCCTGTTCTAACTTATACACCTATCTCACATCATCCCATCATCATGTGTAAAGGATGGCTACATAAGTAAAAAAGGGATGCAAAATGCGATTAAATGACATTGTCCAGATATTTTGAACACTTTGTTTGACTAAATACCATTGAGTAGCGTGATTGTGTACATGAAAATGAACACTCTGCTTACTAACATGTTTCTGGAAGACCGATTGTTAAGATAGTTTGACTACTCTGGATGCTTAGAACTTTTTGAGTACTCTAATTATCAATATAATATTGAAATTTTGGTTTTAAGATTATTTTGAGTTCTCTACTCGTCAACATTTTTCTGATGCTGACTGTACAATAAGTTCACGGCCAACGGACCCTAGAGAGAATATTCACGAACCTGATTTGAAACAAATAATAATATTACTGGGAAGTTATGGGCTATGAGCGCTAATCTCTAAAACTACCAGCGGGGTTTGTAATTTGATTCTTTGTGCAATATTAGCCCAAGTCTAAAAAATATGTATCATCATCCTCCGTGCGCCAATCTCGATGCTCGATGCACAATGCATTTTTTTTTATATTTCACAACATTCTACACATCGCTATCTAGACCCACAGTAGGCTTAATTAGCTTGTGTTATGGAATCTAGATTGCGGATAAACATACTTAGATACTTTTTTTTGTAAATACATACATATTATACATAGAAGCACCCAGACCAATGCAAATATGGCTATTCATGCATACGAGGGTCAAACTGAAAGTTCTTAGAACTGGCCACTTATAAACAATATAATAAAAAAATAATTCTAAAATTTGAAAATAGAACTCTTTGCCAATATTACTGAGTATATATTTCATTCATTTATCATTTGTTTTACGATTTGGCGGCAAATTGAAAATTGTCTGTGTCACGTTAACATGAATTTAACATGAGAAAATTTTCGTGCAATGATTTTTTATGACTTTCGATGTCATTTCAGTCAACAAGAAAGTTATGATAGACTATGATTGGCCTTTCACGATGAAGCCCCATCTCGTGCGACTGTTTACAACTGGTTTAATGAGTTTAAACGTGGTCGCACTAATCTCACTGATGATTTACGTGAGGGACGGCCTTCTACGGCGACGACTGAAAATAACATCTGTGTTGTGCGGCGTATGATAGAGACTGACAAAAGAGTGACCTATCAGCAGATTCGGACAAGCTTAGGCATCGGTATGAGTCAAGTGCACAAAATCCTCCACGAACATTTAGCGGTCAGGAAGCTTTGCGCCAGGTGGATACCTCATAATTTGACTGAGGCTCAAAAACTCCATCGTGTGGATTGGTGCCGTAAAATGATTGAAAGATTTAACGGAGGTGACTCTAATGCTGTGTTCGACATACTAACAGGTGACGAAAGCTGGATTTACTGTTATGATCCTGAAACCAAAAGACAATCTGCTCAGTGGGTGTTTCCTTTCGAGGAGTTGCCAACTAAAGTGAAGAGAGATCGAAGTGCGGGAAAAAAAATGGTGGCCTCGTTCTTTGGAAGGATAGGTCATTTCGCAACAATTGTGTTAGAGGATCAAAAAACAGTTTCTGCAGAATGGTACACTACCAATTGTTTGCCATTTGTCTTGGAAAAAGTTCGAGAGAAACGACCTCGCAGTAGGATCCTCCTTCACCACGACAACGCCTCGTCGCACACCGCCAAGCGAACGATCGACTATTTGGCGACATCAAACGTTGAATTACTGGGTCACCCGCCGTATAGCCCGGACCTCGCGCCTTGTGATTTTTATTTATTTCCAAAAATTAAAGAAAAACTTAAAGGAAAGCGGTTTATGAATGCTGAAGAAGCGGTGGCTGCGTATCGCGATGCCATTGAAGAGACCCCTAAGGACGATTGGGCAAAGTGCTTTTCCCAGTGGTTCCATCGCATGCAGCGGTGTATTGACGTGAATGGACAATATTTTGAAAAGATATAATAAAACTAATAACTGGCTAATGTAATCAGTTTTTGATTTTCTAAGAACTTTCAGTTTGACCCTCGTACAAATATTTGCACTGAGCGGCAATCGAACCCGCTCCTCCTGCGTGGCAGTCACGTGCACTACCGCCACACCACAGGAGGTTCGGTCTCCTCTGCTGTATCATCTATCGGCTCGAGCCGAGTTAAGAGAAAAACTCAAAATTAGTCTGATCTGGAAATCGAATCGGTTTCGTGGTTCGTCGCCGGCTAAGGGTAAGATCGACGGTCTTTCGTATACAGCTTTATCACTTTCTTACCCTCTAACATCCGTAGTCAGAGCGTGTTACACAGCATAGCGTTCGCAAGCCGTGTTAACGGCTTCGGCCTTCGAGAAATATGTCTTGACGTTTATAGAAACATGCGTGGTCAAACATAGTAACGTTCTATAGATGGTTATTGCGAATAAGGGCCCATGACGGTACTGAATCTCAAGGTACTCAACATGCTTTGAAATTATTCGACATCTAGCTGGGCGTGTATTATACAGAAAAGGCGAGCTTATAGCAATGAGATGGTACGATGCGCCAATATACAGACCAACTTTATTGTGACAGTATTGCTTTTACACGCTTGTGACGTGCTATGAGCTCGTTTTTTTGTATAATTCACGTATAAAGTCGTCATACAATACATGCTCTATCGTAATGAAAAGGGAAATGACTTACTGGAGATTCCTCTTTAACACTAGATTCGCTATAGGTTGAGTTGGCGTTGTTATCAGGACGCAGTTCACCGTCCAGCGGGCTCGAACTCTCAGTCTCGTGACCAGGGTCTAGAATAAGTTATTTTTTTTAGTAATTGTGTACAAGTGTGCAGCTTTAGATATATCAATAAAAGAGTACTTGACTGTTAAATCAAATTAATGGACAAAACTACCTGTTTTTTAGGAAGCCTAAATTTTGTGCCCGGTTAGCTACGAATATTTCCAACCAATTCGAATCAAGTCGCGAGTACGTTATACTATCAAATATATACCTCAGGACACATTTATCTTGAACTTAAATCGCGAGACAAGAGGTCCTGATATGGGCCGATTGTTTTATCATAAGCTATGTTTGGTGAATTTGAGCTCGTCCACCGCAGTACGACCTGTGTGTATTCTCAAAAAAAAAACAAGAAACAACACATTTTAGGTCCAAGATATATGCCCTGACGTATACGAGAGTCTAAGCATCCCTCATGCCTTGATCACACGCACCGAGTAGAGTGGCGAGTCAGTACACTCCACCGAGTGCTCGGGTATTTGTGAACAGCGCTTCAAATACTCGACCCATAGATCAACCGAGCAAACGGCGAGAGAGTAGCTCGGCTACTTACTCGGTCGAGGGAGCAGAGCGTCTGAACCTCCACACACGTCACATGAAGAGATTTAAAAAAAATGTATAAATTGGCATGTCCTCGACTTAATATAAGTTTTTAAATTTCTAACTTTAATTCACGTCATAATATAGCTTCTTAGTTAAATATTCATATATTTCACTATGATATTTGCTGATTATTTTTATAAAACTGCCCCCTTCTTTCATTTCATTTTGCTATGTCCAATGTGTGACAATAAAAAATGAGTTCATTTTATTCTAATATTTTTTAACATACCTTGCAATGTTTGTGTTGCCATTTTACGTACAATCACGTAAAATATAATGATTATTTGTATCAAAATAATAATAATAAAGCTATGACTAAATAGTTTCTAGTTTTAAATTTCTTTTAGATGTATATGTTGTACATACACATTACACAATACATTGTGCAGTTTTACATTGAATTTATTGGTAAAAAAAAGAAAAAGACTTATAATTACGTTAATATTCACAGAACAGAAAAAAGTACAATATTATAAAATGTCCGTGAAATTATGGCAATAATGTTTATATCGGCTGTCTGTGTTAATTTGAAAATACGTGTGAACGGTTACTCGCTGACATCACTCTCTCGGCCGAGGACCATTTTACTAACTCGCCACTTTAGTCGGAGCGTGTGATCGGGGCATTACCATGGTTGAGTCGCGACTGTTTCTCATCGTCCGTACACGAGTCAGGATCAACGGCGTTATCTTCACCGCTGCCGCCGCCTTCACCGCTGTCTTCCGTATTTTGTTTTTCTGTAAGTACAGCATGATACTTAATTCCTGATGATGTCTGATATTCTATACTTTTTACAGCAAATGTTGAGTTTTGAGAATGAACACTAGGTCTGACCAGCCTCTGTAGACAAGTGGCAATTCTTTGGCCGGCGTATGATAGAATAAAATGACGAATGTATGGGATTTGACGTTTATGATGGTCGTCAATGCATGGAAGAGGGGAAATGGATAGAAAAACCACAAGCATTTGACAGTAGAAATTGAGTTACTTTCTATCATTCTGTTTTTTTTTTAAAGGACACGTCAATATGACTTCACCTCGCCTGATGGCAAGCTAAAGTGGTTTTGTCAAATAGGCTTAGAAGGCCAATACTTTGTCAAATATATTTGACATGTTTGGCAAATAATATCCACACATGGTAATTATTTGCCAAACATGTCAAATACGCAAATACAAATAGCGATGTGAAATGCCACCATTAGATAATAATGTACAAGCAAATCAAGAGAGAGAATAGACATTTGTTTTATTTTAACCTATCAAACACCAACCGGTTGTTGCGTGGCTTGACAGGTTAAGGTTAATTAGCACTTCCAAGAAATCTTTATGACGTTGTAGAGAGTGACTCGAGGAGAAATTCCATAATACAATATACAAATTACAACCTGTTAGTTATAGAAAAATAAAAATATTATAGTTATGCTTACCTTTACTTTCTGAATTATAAACATTATTCTTTTTCAATATTAGTTCGAACTCCTTGGCTGACTTCCCATCCGCAGATATAGTTTTGATCCCCACCTAAAGGAGAAACAATATCATAACATTAGTTCGCAACAAATATAGAATTAATTCTAATCTAAGTTTTGTAAAATTATTACAATAAATCGTCATACTTTCTTTCTAAAGTAAAGCCAACGAAGCGAGAGAGAAAAAAGGTAAACAATGTTTCAGCGGTTTCAAACTTTTTTATTTGAAAATGATTACGTTTTTTGATTTTGATTGCTCATAAGATGGTGGATCTGAAGTTTAGAACCGCTGTGCTGACAGCTTTCCTGTTCTACGAAACACGCAACGACATCTGTCGCTCGTCCATTGTCGCGTACGTGTGATATGTGCGACAAGGACAGAGAATATAACAGTTATCGCAACGTACCTCAGTAATGGTCGCTTTGTTTACCTTTTTTCTCTCGTCTCGTTGGCTTTACTTTAATTATTAGTTAACTTTTGGCAAATATGAAAACCGTCACCAAATGCAAATAGGTCATGAAATTCCTAATAAAGACCGATTGTACCGCACCTTGGGTATGTGCAACGAGACAGGTCGGTAGCTTATGTACAAAGATTCCGGTTCCGTGGTTCAGACCGCTGTTGGCGACACGAAAACCTTCCCCATCACCGTCGGGGTACACCAAGGATCCGTACTCAGTCCCTACCTGTTCAGCTTAGTGTTAGACGTTTTGTCGGACAGTATCAGAGACTCACATGAGCAGCCTCCATGGTTGCTTATGTATGCTGATGACATTGCGCTGATGGACGCAGACAGGAACAGATTGGTGCGACGTGTGAAAGTGTGGAAGGAGGCGCTTGAGAACGGCGGTCTGAAGCTAAATGTGGCGAAGACAGAGTACTTGGCGTTAAACTCAACAGATCCCACACCCGTTCGCATAGGCGATGACTTGGTCGAACGCACGGATCAGGTTAAGTACCTGGGATCTGTACTTCACGTTACTGGTGACATCGACCGAGACGTCAAGGCACGTAATGCCGCCGCGTGGGCTAATGCCAGTCAGGCTGAAGGGGCAGGTCTATAAAACGATCATTAGACCTGTCCTCTTACAAGGCTGTGAGGCGTGGCCGCTGTTGGAGCGACACAAGCAGATGCTGCGTGTCACGGAGATGAAAATGCTGCGGTGGATGTGTGGAGTCACGCGTAAAGATCGCGTGAGGAGCTCGCGCATCCGCGGCAGCCTTCATGTCCGTGACATCGCAGATAAAATGCAAGAGAGCCGCCTCCGCTGGTGCGGCCACGTCTTGCGGAAACCGCCCAGCTACGTGGGTAACAAATGCCTGGCAATGGCGCCCCCACCCGGTCCAGGTAGAAGGGGTAGGCCCAAGAAGTGCTGGCTTGGCGTCGTGGAGGGTGACATGCGTGAAAACGGTCTCACTACCTTGGACGCCCAAGATCGTGCGAAGTGGAGGAGGAAGAGCCGGAAGGCGGACCCTGAGCTCCGAGGGCACCGTGGCCTCGGATGCAATCAGGACTAACGTCTTTATGTGGATGATGACAGGTCGGTAGCTTAATGGTTAAGGAGTCTGCCTGACTATCGAGTGGTCCCGGGTTCGAATCCTGGCCATAACACTACCGACGTGAACCCCACTTCTAACACTAGCAAATTAGCTGCCCGCTCACAGCCTTCGCTCGCTCTCAACACATACTCTTTCTTTACCTCGTCACTCGCCACGCTTAGCGTAGGTACCTAGCGCGCGGTATAGCAGTCACGGTCTGTCTATAAGCCTTCCTCAATTCCCTTAAATTGGTGCAACTAAATAAACTGAAGACTTTAGAGTGATTTTTAAACTCTCGCGTTCCATGGGCCGGTGTAACCTGGTCGAAACGTCAGGCCAATCAAAGATACGTATATGTACCTATACCATAATCGCGTTAATTCCCGTTATTATTATTGTATATAGTGACGTCATGAATAATGTTGTCCGAAGGCCAACTGGAGGAGGAGAAATTGTAAGCCAGGGGATGCAACTAAGACCACCACTGGGAATATGATGAAGAATATCAACAACAAAAATACCTTGTTGAGCAGTTGTTGTGGCAGTAGTAGCTTGATATAGTCCGGTAGGGCTCGCACCGCATCCTCTAACGAACCTCCGCGTTTCGCCTCCGCTAGTTTGTTGCTATCCGTGCTCACCACCAACATCTTCGCTTCACCGTTTTGTACTGAATACTGAAATGAAATAGAAATTCAGAGGTAAAACATATTTACAAGGTATCATATACATATATACCATACACCCATATAAAAGTATTACTAAACAGTACATCTTTGAGCCCCAAGTCAATCTCACTGCTAACTAGTGTACCTGCTGACCAACGGATGATGCTCTAACAATAGTGCCCTTTTCGATATTGGGAGGTCATACGACATTATCATTGTTCAAATTAGCCAAATCTGAATACGAGCAGGCTCCAGCCTCGAGGTAAAAGCCTAGGATGCAACCGGAATCAGCATGATGATAAGATGATGATTCGTAACACGGGAAAAATGAAACACTCAAGTGGGTCATGAACCCACGGCCTGAAAAGTTAGCATAATAAATGCTATAAAAATTTCATTCAAAGGTGATGATGATGATAATAATGATGAAGATGATGATGTGGATGATGATGATTTAATAATGATGAGTGCACTCACAGCGAGTGGGAGATGGTTCCGCACGGCGAGCTCGCGCTCCTCGGCCGCGGCGATGGAGAGACGCGCTGCGCACATCTTGCGTTCGCAGCGTGCCGCCAACTTCTGCTCGACAACACAATATACACACTTCAAATAATTGAACTCCATGAACATATACCTCGGGACATTTATCTTGGACCTAAATTGCGAGACAAACGAGACCCTAGCGCGTGCGGATTGTTTTCATATACGATGTATCCATATACGGTTTCGGTGACGCGTTAAGCGTTTCAGTGACTCATCCCTATGCCGCACCACTAAGAACTCCCTGCCAGCTCACGTGTTTCCTTCTTCCTACAGTCCCGGGTCCTTTAAGCGGGGCGTGAAAAAGCATCTAATGAGGCCGTCAAGCTGAGTGCCGCCACTGTTAACATGGTGACCCTCTTTCCGAGACTTTGCCTTTAGCTTAACATCAGGCAAGGCGAAGTTAAATTGAGGTGTCCTATATAAAAAAAGTAATAATCTAGGCTTGTTGAATTTCAATTTCAGGTCTTCCACGCACCCCGTTTCTTGGACATAGTTTGAAGATAGTCTTCAAAATACATCCAAGAAACTTGTACTGTGCGTACAGAGCACATTTTAGGTCAAAGACATACGGCCCGAGTAATACCTATATGTACAGTCAACTACAAAGAGATGTATCCAATTTAATCTTCCAAAATTATGTACCCCTGCGAGTGCCACTATGAACTAACCAAAGATTGTGACAAACATGGTATCCACTGAACTTGACAATAACATGTATGCGTGTAAATCTATCCAAATACTGTGAAAGAAAAATGTATACATTTAATGTTCCAAAGAAATGTAACCATAATAAAAAGGATGTGAAAAAAGTTTCTTTGAGAATGCCATTTAAAAATAAATTCATTATATTGCATGCAATTCATACATCCTTTTTATTATGGTTACATTTCTTTGGAACATTAACCGTATACAATTTTCTTTCATAGTATTTGGGTAGATTTTTAATTAAGAATGTAAGTGTACAATATCACAGGCAATGTAGTGGGATACATAATTATTGCGCTTTACACGCATACATGTTATTATCAAGTTCAGTGGATACCATGTTTGTCACATTCTTTGGTTAGTTCATAGTGGCACTCGCAGGGGTACATAATTTTGGAAGATTAAATTGGATACATCTCTTTGTAGTTGACTGTACCTACTCGATAACACAATTTCTTATTTCTTTCCAACCTGTCTCATATTACGTTATTACGTATACAAATTACATTACCTACATTGGAAAAACGATAATGAACTTTTTATTCATGTATTCGATCCCGTATGGTTATCGGTAAAAATTATGAAGAACGTCTAAAAGACGAATACATAGGGAAAAAGAATCATACTTAATGCTGTAAAAAAATTCCTTCAACCGTCTAAAAGCTCACGCATGTGCACTTACACGCCAAACAATAAACAAATAAAAGTACTGATCAAGCAGCCCCGTAGTTAGTTTTATATAATCTATGATTAGAAAAGAATAGTAGTGGCCGCAATCATTACTAATATGCAGTTTGGGATTATCCTTGATCTACCTGTACCACAGTACTTTACTAGCATGTGTTTGGGAAGGGCTAATTTTGGTGACTGTTGCGGTGAGATATTGTTAAAGTGTCAAACCCGTTATCTATACATATCAAATTACTTGTCCCGACTGACAGACTGACTGACTGATTCATCTACTATCTCCCGTCCGTGTACATACTACTATCACAGTATAACGAGAGATCTTACAGTAGTTCATCGCGTTTGATGTTTGTGGAAATGCCGCCTTTTGCAGTTTTGTGAGGGTTAAATAAATAAATATTTCCCAACATTCTACACAACGCTATCTAGGCCCATGGTAAGCATAGCTTAACTAGCTTGTGTTTTGGAATCTAGAATGCGGATAAACATACTTAAATACTTTTTTTTTGTAAATACATACATATTATACATAGAAACACCCAGACCAATGCAAATTGCCATATTCATGCATACAAATATTTGCACTGAGCGGGAATCGAACCCGCGCCTCATGCGTGGCAGTCGCGTTCACTACCACCACGCCACGGACGCTGTCACTTCAGTTTTTATTCATAATTTATTTTTTTGTCATATTACGCCTTTGTAATTTTAATTAATATTACCCCTATGGGTCTCTTTGCTCTGTGAAGGCACATCAACTCACGCTAATATAAATTACTAGCTGATGCCCGCGGCTCCGCTCGCATGGATGTCGGCTATTGCGACTTTTGGTTATATCTCCGGTTCTACTCAACCAATTATGATCAAGAAAACTTAATATTTTAAATAGGTATTGATCTCAATTTCAGATTCGGTTTCGGTTTCGGGATTTCGATTTGAATATGGATTCGGGTTCGAATTCAAGTTCGAATTTCGATGTAATTTCGCTAATCGCCGGGATCGCTAAATTAATGATATATTCTTAAGGAGCCCATCCAGGATTAGTCCGCCTGCAGTTTCAGATCGTTACGGGCAGCCGGCAGTCCTAAGTTGACGGCGCCCACACACGAAAGCAATTATGGCCTGCCGGCCATTCCCTGCTGTCAGTTTTGCGGCTACACACCATCAGTTGGGAGTCGACAGTTTCCCATCGTATGGCCTGCCGGCATTTTAACGACGATCAAAGATGGTGGATTCGAAATTTAAAAAAAAATCGATGTTTTCGGGGTGGCTAATTACTATTTGCCATTGCCATTATTATTGGGAGCCAACATTTTCGAAGACAGGTGGATGAGGCATCTCTCCCGCCAATCACTCTCAACGGTACAGTCATACCCATCAGCCCGTCAGTGAAAGACCTTGGCTTGTTCATTGACTCCACTCTGAACTAGAGAGATCAAGTATCTCGCGTATGTCAAAGTATTACTGGCTCGCTTCGCGCATTTTATCGGCTACGGACCCTTCTACCTATTAACACCAAGGCAATGCTCGTGCAGGCATTACTGTTCCCTGTACTCGATTATGGGAATGTTTGTTACTTCGACCTGAATGCTGAACATCTCAACAAACTTGACCGTCTTCTGAATAACTGCATCAGATTCGTCTTCAATCTGCGCAAGTACGATCATGTGTCTGTGTGTCGTTCTCAATTAAATTGGTTGCCGATTCGTCAGCGTCGAAACCAACGCGCACTTACCACTCTCTATACTATCCTAACTTCTCCTAATTCTCCCTCCTAACTCTTCCCCTATTTTCAATATCTTGGCGCAAATCACAATAGGAACCTACGTTCAACTAACAACCTCGTCTTACGCTGTCCTACTCATCGCACTGATTTCGTCCACTCTTCCTTTCCTGTACAATCTATATTTCTTTGGAACCAGCTGCCTCTTGGGATCAGGAGGGCCACTAGCCGTTGCACGTTCAAACTGGGGGTTCGGAAACTCATGCTCGAAAAGTTGGGGGAAACTTGATAGTCATCTCATTTAAATATGAATGGTTATTTATATGTTATTTGCTTATATTTATTTATACATATATGTATATATATTTATATTTATGTATGGGTAGTTGAGTGTATCTCTTATATTTATTTATACTTTTATGTATATATATTTATATTTATGTTTGTGTAGTTGAGTGTATCTATGTATTTGGCTATAATGTGTATGCGTATATTAGTACCTATTTAGGTACTATCTATCTTATTTATGTAAATTACGTATTTATCTAGTTTACCTTTCTATAATGCACCTACTCTGTTGTTCTCTGCACCACCTATTAGGTTGACTGGTAGAGAATGCCTACGGCATTAAGTCCACCTTTGTACATTTGTGCATGAAGTTCAAATAAATAAATAAATAAATAAATAATATCGTCTATTGAGCGATTCAAGATGACGGACTTGAAATTTCTCACAAAGTCAACATGGGTATCGTTTACGCGGTTTTCAGGGTTGCTAATTACGAATATATCATCCAGTCATCTTGAATCGCTACATAAATAATATATTCGTAATCAGCAACCTCGAAGACCCTGCAAACGATACCCATATTGATTTTAGTGAACATGTCGAGTCCGCCATCTTGGATTGCCAAATGGATGATATATTCGCAATCAGCGACCCCAAAAACCCCGGAAGTGATACCCATATCAACATTGGTGAAAATTTCGAGTCCGCCATCTTGGATCGCTAAATGGGTGTTATATTCGCAATCAGTGACCCCAAAAACCTTGAAAGCGATACCCATATCGATTTTGGTGAAAATTTCGAGTCCGCCATCTTGGATCGCTAAATATAGAAAATGAAAAAAGAAAACAATTTTAACAAACAAAACGAGTCATGAAAAAAAATAAACACGTGATTAGTGTGATTACAAATGAGACAGCCCTGAATCCTTAGTACCGTGTAAAATGTATGGGCGTACCGAGTAATACCCCGTCCCCCACCACTCCCCTGCCCCCGCACAATTGCTCTGTCTAGACGGCTTCGTTGATAGACTGTATGTAGTATGAATCGTTAGACTGTGCTACTATATTACCACTACATGTGAAAACTTTTAATTGGCCATCTTTTTTTAAAATTTGTTTACACTCTGTTTTCTCTTTGTTTTGTTTATGTTTATTTTTGATGTTTATATTCTTTAAGTTTATACTCTGTAATCTTGCTGTAAGCTTTTCTGAAAGAATAAGCGAAGAAAGAGAAGAAAAAGAATAAAATATAAAATAAAAAAGTTTATCATATCGGTGTTACGGTACCTGTAACTCCGCGAGCGCGTTGTTAGCGGTAAGGCGCAGCGTGTAATTGTGCTGGTGTAACGCGGCCACCTCGCGACTGCGTCGTTCTAAGGTCTCTTCTAGCGCCAGTCGCTGTTCGTGGGCTACACGTAGACTTTCCTGCGCCACTTCCTGCAATTGGGATAATACCTATAGTTAAAATAAATTATTCTAATCGAGCTTATTAAATTATAAATGGCACAAGATCGGTAAAAATTGCGTCGGATCCTATTTTATCGTCTTGATTTATTAATAATCATCCACCCAACCTATAATAGTAACTGATTTGACTATTAAATTTTATGACATCACTGAATCTTTTTTCATACATGTTCCCTTATAACTTACCGTTTAGTAAAAAGTACGTGGCTTAAAAATGCACAGTCGCTATCGGTATTGGCTGAAAACATTTCAAGTTATCAATCGCCATTAGCTCTATAACTTGGACGGAAGATCCACGACAGAATTTCCGTCAAGTGAAGTGTGTAAGCCTAAATGCTATGCATCACACATGTCAATGACATGATAATGAAACTGTAATCGTCGTCGTCGCACTATAAATTAACAATATATTATTCATTAGCAACACTTTGATATCGACACTTCAACAGTTTGTCACAATCTTGAGTGGGTTAAAGTACAGTCATTAAATAATAAATTGTACTCTCAATACCTAAGAAGCTAGATTTTCTGTACTCGACTGTCTTTGTTTTTAACCCCCGACGCAAAAATGACGGGGTGTTATAAGTTTGACGTGTCTGTGTGTGTGTGTGTGTGTGTATGTGTGTGTGTGTGTGTGTGTGTGTGTGTGTGTGTGTGTGTGTGTGTGTGTGTGTGTGTGTGTGTGTGTGTGTGTGTGTGGTGTGTGTGGTGTGTGTGTGTGTGTGTGTGTGTGGTGTGTGTGGTGTGTGTGTGTGTGTGTGTGGTGTGTGTGGTGTGTGTGTGTGTGGTGTGTGTGGTGTGTGTGTGTGTGTGTGTGTGTGTGTGTGTGTGTGTGTGTGTGTGTGTGTGTGTGTGTGTGTATTAGTCGGGAGTGTTCTTAGCTATGTTTGAAAAAAATCGGTCCAAGATGGCCGCCGCCACAAAATGTCCGAATACAAATTTCTTCATAATTCCCTCAATATGGGTATCAAATGGAAGAGCTTGACTAGTAGATCAATTTAAAAAGTATAAAATAAAAATTAAATTAAAAATTTAAAAAACCCCCGTTACAAAAAACACTTCCAAAAAGTTGAAAATAAATTAATAAATTTTGATTCAACGGTTGCCATGTCGGGGGACCTTGAATTGTTCCAATAATATAACGGAAAGCTTAACCAGTTAGGGTCCCCCGACATGGCAACCGTTGAATCAAAATTTATTAATTTATTTTCAACTTTTTGGAAGTGTTTTTTGTGACGGGGGGTTTTTAAATTTTTAATTTAATTTTTTAAACTTATAGCATACATCTTTCGAAATGTATATTTTATAATAATAACATCTCTGCACACAAACAATATATTCGAGACGCTTATAATTAAATTTTCGAAACAGTTATAATTAGTATATGACGTAAACTATTAACAGCATTAACTAATTAGATTCCGACAATTATTTCTTCTTATATCACTATTCAAAAAAAGAGTGTCATGTTTTTAAACGTTCAAATGCCTATATACCTATTCTCAATGGTCAAAAAGCTGTAGTAGTGCTACACAATTTTGAATAAATACTTTGTCTTAGACCATAACTTTGAATGCCTGAACAGATCAACAAACAAAGCCTGGGTTTCCTGAATGATATAACCTGGGAATAAGTTCCTTCTAGGCAAGTACGTCGTATCGTAGAGCGCATCATCACTTATCAGCAGGTGAAATAATGGTTAACTGTGAGTCTATCAACGTTATGAAAATAAGAGAAAAATAAGAGAGAACGATATTCGTGGAATTTGTAAATAAGAAAGAAATAAGAGAGAACACCAAGGTGAATGATATTCGTGGAGTTGTCATTCCAGGTGGTTACCTGATAGTTCCTCTTATCAGTGAGTAGCTGCGCGAGTTGGTTGTGGTCTGGCTGCTTGCCAATGGTGAGCATAGTCTCGAGGGTCTGCACACGCATGAGCAAGCGCTGTTCACCCACAAACAGTTCCCATGATGACGCCGCCTCGGCTCGCGTACGTTCCACGCACTCGTGTAGCGTGCGCAGGCGAGCTTCTAGAGAGGCCTCGCGTTGGATCGCTTCCTGAAGAACGAGATATCGATACTACTATTAATTTCAATATTGATCAAATGTAGAGACCAAAATGTGGCTGGCGAAATGTAGCTTTATAATGTCTCTCAGGCTTCCGCTACGAATATACGATGTTTATTTTGATACTGAGAAGAGGGAAGTGTTTTATTATACTAGTCCATTTCTATAGACTCATGCGGACGAAATACTCCTCACATACCTTCAAGAATTTTATGTAGAAATCTCAGATAACATGCGGTTTCGTTAGAATGTTTCGCCACACTTTTAAAACAAGTGATGCTGATGACTAATCTATAACGCAGATCGTCTTAACTTTTGGAAGAAGAAAGAAGAATTTTGGTAAGTTTCGCCTCCAAAAGAGAAAATACGCAATGCTCAAACTTGAACCGCCAGTGATTGGATCACTCTTTTTTGGCATTCTGGTGGCATAATATTTTAATCAATCAATCATTTAGCCTATTACAGTTCACTTTACCTGGACAAAATTATTAAGCTGATAAAGTTCCCTGAGATGCAGTGGTGTGGTCATGGTGGTATTAAACGATAGCTTCGCCTCTTTGCCATCGGGATGATAGAGCTTGAGCAGCGCCACGACAGGAGGAAACGTATTCTGTAAAAATATAAAAGAAACTATAAGTATTATTAACTTTCTAACAAACTGACGTATGTATATATTAACATGTTTATTAGCGATTGTCAAGTGAATATAATGTGTAATAATAGTACATGTATTAAAATTATTTTGTTGGTAAATTAATTGTTAATAATTGTATAGTACTAGTTTTTAATTATGTTATACCGAGAAACTCTAACGTCACGTACCTATCCCAGAGACAGAATGACAGGTTTGCCTAGTGTGGTCCCACAAGAACTTTGATAAGTACCATCACGAGGTTTTGTCTTGAGCCCTAAGAATAGTTTCATTCGGGTACTACACTCCATGTGGTTATGTATTTAACTAAAGGTAAAAAATCTTGTGGTGACTTCATAAAAACATATTAAAGGCTAAGTAACCGACTAACTCGTGGTTCTAACGCCTCTGTGGCGTGGTGGTAGTGAACGCGACTGCTACGCAGGAGGCACAGGTTCGATCCCCGCTCAGTGGCAAATATTCGTATGCATGAATATGGTTATTACATAGGTATGGGTGTTTCTATGTGTATGTAATTACTAGTACTACTACTAAGTATGTTTATCTGCATTCTAGATTCAAGCTAGTTAAGCTTACCCTGGGGCTATATAGCGTTGTATAGAATGTGTTGGAATATTTATTTATTATATTTAATATCGATTTTTTGCCTTCAAAATAAGTTTCTAAACAGAAAAATATTTATAAAGTGAGTTTTAAAATAAAACTTTTTAAAAAGACACATCAAAACTGTTTACATTAGTTACTAAGTACCTAACCAAATGGAGTATAGTATAAAAATTCAGTGACTTTTTTTTTTCTATTCCATATATCGCGCTTGGTTGTCGTCATTGTCACTTTCGATTACAATTATGGCTATACTGTTAAGAGTGTCACAACTCGGAGCTCCACAAAATTTAGACGAATCGATTGACGTAAGAATCGTAAAAATCTGCCCACCCGTTTCCTCTCTAGAACATAACAAAGCAACAAACGCATAGACTGCTAAACATACCCTTTGCGCGTCGCAAAATTGTTTTACGCAATAGTTTATCCTACTTGACAACTGAGAGATTTAGAATTCACACTTATCTGCAGACGTCACGACATAATAAAGAAGCTAATATAATACGCTAATAGTGACCGTTTACTACACCTACATATTAATTCACTCTTAGCTTTTAGCTCTCCATATACCTACGTATCTATACCTATGTTCAACGAGTATTGAATATACATAAATCACAACTCTCAGTCAACGAGTAAGTGAACAGGCGCGGCCGGCGGCTGTGATTTGGCTTTAGCAGAATCGAGGCCCAGTTTGATTGAAAATAAGATGATTTTTGTTTGTACACAAACATGATGAAAGTAATAACTAAGCACGATTACATTTTTATATTTTAATGGTCCTACCCGAGTAACTCTTAGATCGCGTGTACAAATGACCAAATTTATCGGTATTCGATGATTGGTATTGAATATTATCGCTTTTAATCACTTCATGTAGACCACTATTTTAATTAACTACTAATATTAATTAATGAGAACAATATTATTATGATCTGGTTCGATATGAGGCATAGGTATCCTATGCATATATCATACTCGTATGTCTACCCTACCATACATACAACGGAAATATAATTTTCTTCACGAGTGACGTATGAATAGTATAACACATATAAAATACTGATAACATCATAATAATATTCATAAAAACTGATTAAAGATCACAAGACTTCGAAACAAGTTTTACAACTAAAAGACATGTTTTATTTTAAAATAGTGTGGAGATGTTACACACTAGATTTCATAGAATCAATTCATCAGCATTATACTATTATTTAAACTTATAGAAGCTCGTACTTTCTTTTAAAAACATAACTCGGAATACATCGGGAAAAATTAAACTTGAACCCACGACCGACGAAGGGAAATTTGAAGTGATTTAGGTGTGCCTCAATAGCTGAGTTGTAAGAGTATTAATTTCCCTGTAAGGGAAAGGTCGTGGGTTCAAGTCCCACTTAAGCGCTTCATTTTTTTTTCCAATGTAATTCGAATTTAAAAGTTAGCATAATAAATGCTATAAAAATTTCATTAAGTAAAACATAACTCTGGATTTTTTAAGGTACGATGGGACTTATTATACGCACAATGAATGACTACATTACCATAATATTTAGCAAATACGTAGTTCTTAAATCTAAAGATCTAACCCTCGAAGCAGAGGTAGTAGAGGTTATCTCTTACCATGGCACTGACAGATGTTAAACGTAGTTGAATTCGCATTCCTTTCAATAAACTTAACTCACACTCGATGTCAAACAAACATAATATAACATGTTTTGATAGTGAACTCTAGCACACCACTGTTAGAACAAATGAGAGCATGTAGCAGAGGATAGAGAAATAATGGCGAAACAAACCTTTTCAGAGTTACCAGCATTTTCAACTACCGGTATGCCAAACTGCACTACGTCACCGGAGTACACCTCGTGTGGCTCTTGCTCCTTCGATATGGAGCATCGATTGTTGTTTATGAACGTGCCATTACTGCTCTGATTGTCCTGTAAACAAACAAACAATAGTTTCAAAGAAATACCTGAGAACAGTTAGTAATAACATTAACACAATGATTGAAAACAAAAAACAGTAGTAGATTCCACTGGTTTCCTGTGTAATACTTGCATAGCTGGGCACCGGTAATCAAATTGTTAACTACGTTAATCGCTAAACCGTTACTAAAAAAATTATTCGTTAACAGTTAAAGCGTTACTTTTCAGAAAATTCAACGCAAGTTAACGTTAATCGTTAATCCGTTAATACTAGATAAAATTGCATCTTCTTATAAAAACTTTTGGATTTGGAAGTTAACAGGACTTGTATTTGAAGTAAAAAACGGTCAACTGCGAGTCAGACACGAAGGGTTCCGTACTTTTAACTAGCCCGCCTTGATTTATTTTTTAGTTTTTTATAACCACCCAGAAATTAGACAGAAAGTTTCTGCCTGCCTTCCACATCCAGTCTGCCCCAGTCACCTTTTTCAAGTCGTATATGGTAAAGGTCTTTTACTTCTGTGCTGTATTTAAGCGATGTCAGAATCGTCATCATCTTCGCCTTAATCTCGATCGCATCCGAAGTAATCATCTCAGAATCCGAGGTTCGCTTTTCGGCTTTCACTACACTACTTTGCCAACTTCACACAGACTTGGGCACCCATGGTAGTGAGATCATTTAAACGTGAACGATGTTAGTAAACATTATTAGAATCGGTGTAAGAATACAATGCTTCTGCAAAAAAATCTGTACAAGATTGTGTACGGCGAATTAATCCCATACAATCTTGTACAGAAACAATTTCACTACAAACAAAAGCTAAGTCAAGTCAACCACGACTCATACACAAACTTTTCTCATAAAAATAAGTTTTCCTTTTTAAGGATAGATAACATTTGAAACTAAAATATTTAACCGTAATAAATTAAAAGTCCGTTAACTTGCGGAGCCAGTTGGACAAATTTACATACAAAACTAAGACGAGCCGATAGACAATCTGTACCATCTAATTTTACATTTAAATATATTCATACGTTCATTTAAAATTCCTCACGGTGCATTTTTATCTAATTTTCTTTCACTATTCCCATGTGTATTGGTTTCGACGGTGTATGGGTATTGTGTGTGGATTTGGGATTCCAGCTAACCTGACCTGGTGTACCTACCTATTAAACAACGGATGAGGGTTTCTTCTCGGGGTTAGGACTTAAGACAGCAGTCACCCTCGGAAAAGCCGACATACCAATGAAAAACTGTAAGCTAGTTTCTATTTCTACTATTTCCACGCACTATAATTGAAATCCAGATCAGGTCCAAACTGCTAAGGCAGAATGTAGCCAGCTGATCAATTTTGTAATGTGTTCCAAATATAATATTGACTCGTTATGAGCTATATTGTTATTAACCAAAATGTTTAACAATGGTGTTGCCATTTAATTTTAATATAAACATAATCAACAAGGCTCGACTAAAAATACTTACGAATTGGTAACTCGCAAAAAGTTTTAGTTGAATATCTTTTTGAAAAAAGAATTTTAATATCGTAAAGTAAAGGGGTCGACATTACATTTAAGGGGCCAGATCGTGAAAATCACCGAAAAGAGTGTTACAATTTTTCATATTTAACCTATTTAGATATGATTGATATCAATGATACTTTGTATATATTACAATCAAAGACCAAAAAATACGGTATGCTTATATTAAACTCTTAAAACCTAATAGTTGTTATATAATAAACGTCAAAAAACGCACAAAATTGAGAAAAAATGCAAAAACATGCCTTCGTATTTTTCAGATTTAACCCAATAAATCAACACAAATTGATAAAAAAAAACACTTTTTGAACACTGAAGAAACCAATAAAATATAGCGTGTACGTTTTTTGTACCTTTACAAACAAGGACTTCCTCTTTGAAAGCCCTAAAATCTAGATATGTTTTACGTAAATTCTCCATACAGGCTAAGTGAAATAGGCTCCAGTTTTTGAGTAAATTCATATTGAAAATGAGTGATTTTAGCAATGAACCGGTATACATTTGAAAGTCAAAGACTTCTTGATAGGGAAAACAAAACCTATTTGATGATACATTTAGTAATCAATCTAAAAAATCAATTCAAAGTTACTGAAAAACGCGTAAAATAGTGTCTTTTTTCTGCCATATTTATCTCATCGCCCGTCAGTCGCCCACGGGCCTTCGAAGCAGGAGCACGTCTCTTTGGCGCGTGATGACAGTTCATGCATACACAAATAGGCCTACCAAGAAATATATGAAATGAAAAATGGCGCCACCGTCTTCATAATCATTTGGACGGCAATAAAATAGTATGCATTTTACAGTGACAACCATAGTTCAGATTTTAGCCATTTCACACTTTCGTTGGTACATTTATAGCATAATGTATCAGATTTTGACATACTTGCTTTAAGGTTTGAACTGTAAAGTTGGGGATATACCTAGTTAAAATATTTTTTGTAGAAACAATATTTTTAGGTTCTGTTGTAATGAAATTATAATTAGATACTAACTTCATGGTCTATTTTATATGATTGTACAGGTAAGTAGGTATATACATATGTATATTGTAAAGTAGCTGTTTCCGTACATATTAGTAATAAAAAAAGTTTCGTTGGCTTATGTTATATTAAAGATACTGATTCATATTTAGCAGCATCACTAGAGTCGCAGGAGTCGCGGGTATCAGTTAGTGCGACCACCAGTAGACCTGGTGCACTGGATTAGAAGCCTTATGTATCGCAATGTCGCAGATACGCAAGAGAGCCGCCTTCGTTGGTACGATCACGTCAATCTGCGTCTGATCGATAAGGAGCGAACGTCCGAGTGCCATCATTGCGACGCGAACGACGTCACGGGACTGCACACGCTCACCGAGTGGCCGGCAAGGTGGGAGCTCGTGGCGGCCCTGGGAGTGAGAGTTCTCATCCTCGCCACCTCGCTCACGGCGATGGTCCGCTGTGCGGACGCGTGGGTGGCCAGCGTCTCCTTCTGCGTCCTCCTTTTTTTTTCTTTCTAATGGTCGTGAAGGAGACGGCGGAACGGGAGTGGCGGCGTGAGAGAGAGAGACTTACAGATCACACCACCCGCGTGCGCAGGCAACTCTGACGGATAGAGCCGCCTGTCATCCCAGCAGAAGCAGGCCACGGCGGCGGCGTGCTAAGAATCGCGCCTCCCCACTCTAGGGCAAGTCCTGGTTTTCCTCCTCCCGAAGAGGGCCAGACCGCAAGGGATGGCCCTGATGGTTAGCCGGGGTGCGAGGGATATGCCAAAGACAACCTCACCTCCGGCCTAGCACCACGACCCTCAGTCGGCGTGCGGTTTTAGTCGGTTCAAGTCCGACATAACCTCCCCACCCGGCTCCAGCCGGGGAGGAAATGTAGGAAGAAGAGCTGCAAGACGGACCCTGAAACTGTGCAATTGGGTTGCTAGGTGCCTGCAGGATCGCCGTATTCGTGTCCTCTCTCCCCATCACTCTCTTTCTTCAGCTTTCATTGCTATGCAGATTATAGCACCTTACACGAGAGTTATCACGGAAATCACAGTCTGATATATAAAAAACAGTCTGATATCGATGAAAAAGGGTAGCTTCTTATCACTGAGATTGTCCGGATCGTGGATCACATTTTGCAATGGCGCTCTGAGAACTTGGTGGAGTTCAATGCTAAGAAGACGCAGGCACAGCAAAGGTAAATGCTGGCATGCCGCAGGGTTCCGTCTTATCTCCCACTCTCTTTCTTCTGCATATCAATGACATGCTCTGTAACGGAAACATTCACTGCTATGCAGATGACAGCACCTTACACGGGAGTTATTACGCACATCCTGCGGCTAAGCAGTCTGATATCGCGGAAAAAAGGCAGCTTCTTGTCACTGAGCTGGACCGGATCCTGGACCACATTTCTCAATGGGGTGCTAGGAACCTGGTCGAGTTCAATGCCAAGATGACCCAGGCATGTGCGTTTACAGCAAAGGTATCTCCTTTCCTTTCCCTTCCCACTCTTCAGAGCACACCACTGCCACTGCAGGATCACCTCACTATCCTCGGTATGGATGTTCGCTGCAAACTGAATAACAAAAACTATATCGAGAGTATCATCAAATCAGCCTCGCGTAAACTCGGAGTCCTGAACAGAGTGAGACGTTTTTTCACGCCGGAGCAGAGGTGTCTTCTATACAAGACCCAAATTCGCTCCTGCGTGGAATACTGCTCACATCTCTGGGACGGCTCCGCAAAGTACTTATTAGATGCTCTCGACAGGTTGCAGCGACGTGCGGTCCGCATTATTGGGAATCCTGAGGTCACGAACACCCTCGAGCCTTTGCAGATGCGTAGAGATGTTGCGTCTTTGGCGGTTTTCTACCGTCTCTACCATGTTCTGACGAGCTCTTCCAATTAGTCCCAACCTCCCCTTTCCTTTATAGGACGACACGTGCAGGGCTAAGATTCCATCCATTTACGGTGCAGAGTATACCTGCTAGAACCAAGCGTTTCAGTGATTCATTCCTCTGCCGCACCACTAAGACCTGGAATTCCCTGCCAGCTTACGTGTTTCCTTCTTCCTACAGTCCCGGGTCCTTTAAGCGGGGCGTGAAAAGGCATCTAATGAGGCCGTCAAGCTGAGTGCCACCACTGTTAACATTGTAAATGTTTACGATGGTGACCCTCTTTCCGAGACTTTGCCTTTAGCTTAACATCAGGCGAGGTGAAGTCAAATTGACGTGTCCTGTATAAAAAAAAAGCTATTTTCTTTTCTTACACCATTCCACTCTTCAGAGCACGCCACTACCACTAAACGACAATCGGATCGGCATCTAGTAAGGTCGTCAAGCTGAGTGCCACCATTGTTAACTAAGTACGTGTTTGTAATGGTAGCCCTTTCTTAACACTTTGCCTTTATCTTACCGTCAGGCGACGAGAAGTCAAATTGTCGTGCTCGGCTCCTATACATTTAGATTAATATGCGCGCTCTATACATAAAATATAAACTAATGTGATCTTCGGTATCTCGTAGTTTGATATTTCGTACAGGTTTGAACTTTGGAATTTTGTAATTCGGGCTTTTAAATATCGTTTCTTTTGTACGTAACTGGCAGGTATGGTCTGTCTACGCGGTGGGCATTTTAATTTTATGAGTATTTTCAGTATCCTCAGATATCAACAATTAGGTGTAGGTATGTCCCCAGCCTTATTTTGTTCGAAATCTCATAATCTCTGTGAAAAGTTGAACATGCTATGTATGACACTGAAACAAAAGACATGCCAATGACGTCACGTAACATAATATGACAGGGATGAATGTATAAGAAGAAAAGAGATACGAAATGTAATTGACAGACGTAATACGTCACAATATATCATATTACTCAAAAATGCACTCTAACCACAAGGCTTAAAATAGTTTTTTCATCATTGGTAAGACAATTTTCACCATTATTTTGACTGGTAAAGAGCGTCTTGCAGCCCACTGTGCATCTCGGTGATGTGTGCGTGCACGGCTGCGTCTGTATTTTGACAGATTTTGAGTCGTGCGCTCTGCGGACTCGGTCCTTAAGCCCAGGGTTAACCTAATCGATATTTCTCAATTATTACATTACCTTCGTTATGAAAGTAGATGACAACTAATGTAACGTCGAAAATAAAGTTATGATGAATTATGGTAATGTAGAAACGTAGAAATATTGGAAATATCGAATAATGGTATTATGGATCCAAAGAAAAAGGGCTTTCGGGATATATGTATATTTCATTTTAATTATGCGTCGAATCAGGAAGAAAAGGGCTATCTGTAGTATTTTCCAACTCCAAAAGGACGTGAAGCGTGTTTAAAAACCATTAATTAAAATTTTAGTACCTTTGTGTCGTTAAAGCAATTAGTTTCTAAAAAATAGTATTATTATTCGCCAATAGATGTCAGGAAGATTCATATTTAGTAAGTATATGTTTAAGTTGATTATATCGATAAAACAAGAATAAAATGACATTTTCTAAAAATGAATCCTAGCTAGATCGATTTATCGCCCCCGAAACCCCCTGTATACTAAATTTCATGCAAATCGTTGGAGCCGATTCCGAGATTCCAATTATTATCTATACATATAACAATCAATGCCACTATTCGTTGTAATGTTATACTTATAACTCAACAACGCCTTTACCGATTTGGCTAATTTTGGTCTTGAATTATTCGTGGAAGTCCAGGGAAGGTTTGTACGTAGAGAAAAATTCGAATAATTGCCGGAAATGCGCTCTATTTTCTTACCTTAAAGCTTGTAAACACTATGAATTAGCAATTTAACGGAATAATCTGGAATAACCACACCACAATGTCACTATCAAGTGTCGTTTTAATAATCAGATATAATACGTACAATGTATGAGACACACTCATTACCCGAGGTTACAATCTAACGTTTGTCTTCATACTTTACAACTCATTGTGGACTTTACGAGGTTGATTTACGCGAACAATACAAACGTTTGTAAGCAAACAACCTCCAAACCGGAGTCACAGTTCGATAGAATTAGCATGATGTCTTGCTAGCGCTCGTAGAAATAACTAGTGGGCGGAAATAACTAAGTATATAAATGTTGAATGAAACCGAAATTCTAGGCCTCTAAACACATAATCAGTACACAAGTCTTTCATAACATGAAACATCGTATCGATCGCAATACTCGTCACAATAATTTGCCCTGATTTGCATAAGTTTTTAGTTCCTAAACAGAATTTGGTATAACTTTTGAAGGCATAATAATAGGTTGCTCTAATTTTGAACCGCATATACTTATAAGGCATATTATTTATTCGTTTATTAGCCCTTAACGAAGGAATGATTTTATTCCAACATTCCGATTAACACCCCGGTTCCGACCTGAGTGATAGGTCAGATCAGAACCATATTCGTGGTTATTTTTTATAACCTTGTGCGATGACGAAAATTAGGAGTGGCCTACAGTGGCGAGGAAGCCCTAGAACACGGTTCCTACCGGCTTGCTCTGCAAAGGGAAGCTTGCCTTGCCTTGCATTTCATCGGCTTGCCTTTTGAAAATTGTCACCCTTCGCCACAGGCGACGCCACACGTGGCCTGTGTCCAATAGTAAACTGCAATACGATTATTAGCTAATGAAAGAATGTGATATGGTTTTCCTTCATTACTCACAGAAGGCATTACGCTAACACGCACTGTATTACGTAGTCCATGATAGGAATGAATACATTATTACCTGCGATTAAGTTAAACAATTCAAGCATTGTTTTTAATTTACTTTGCACTATTGTTAGCAAATTTTCACAGAACATTTAGGTTACAGTGCCTACAAGGTAATGGAGAAACGTGTATATCTATTTATGCTGTTTAAGTATGCTAATTTAAGCACGAGCGAAGCCGCGGCCGTTCGCTTATGTCACATAAATCTAATTGTCCTAGTTTAACAATTATGCCATTCCACAATAATAAACGTTGTAAAAATGAACGTTTGTTTAAAATAATTGAAATATGGAAATGGAAGATCATCATGCCCCCTGGAGGGAAAGTACTCGAAATACTTGAGAAAGCGAATTTCATTCAAAGGAATCATACCTTTATTTTCAAAAAGAAACAAAATTGCATTCAAAGACTTTCGAAAACTCGCCTGATACACCCGGTAATCGAACCGACTAAAACCCGAAAAAATGACATCTTGAATTTTTATGGCTTCAATCGTCGCAGAATTATATTGAAAATCCTTTGGCGTCAATATTTTGGTAATTTGCCATAGCAGGGACTGCTTGAGGAATGAAGTTACAGACGCCTCAACAAGGGCCTAAGTTTGGCAACTGGTAGAAATGATTGGTATTCAGGTAGGCCGTGTGGTTATATCTCAATTTACTTAGTAGTAAAAGATGACAACATGTCCAAGATTAAACACATGCTTCTCCACATCTAAACAAAGGTCCACTGGCCAGAGATTGTTTAATTGCCATGTAATTACATACGTGCCGTTAGAGATTGCACCACCTTGACGGAACAACATTTCTATGACCATTATCGAGTGGATATCAGATTTGACTGGTTCGAAGGACCAAATCGATTATGGTTTATTATCCCGCATACTTTATTAAGGCCCTGTATTCCTGCAAAAGTAGGCATTTATAGCGATCCCGGCCGCTCGTAAAATATTACGCGCGAACGCAGTGACGGTGAACTCGGCGATGACCCCGCCAGCGTCACAGTATAGAAATATGCAGTAGGAAAACTTGATTTGACTTAGAAAATTAAATGAAGTTTTTTTAACTTTATTTAGTTATATGATTATATTAAGTAAGAAATAAATACGAAATTAAAAAAACTGTATGAGTTTGAGAACTGTTTGTTCTATGTGTTTAGTTGCTTGGGCGAAAAAAACTTACATTATAATAATAATAATGCTTGTAATTTTACAAACATTTGTTTGAATTGATGCTAACGGTTACTTTATATAATCGCACCGTTCGTCGTCGACAGGGCAGTTAAATACCTAAAGTTAACGAGATTAACAACTTTTTTCGTGCGGGAATCCCCTCGGATACCCCCCTGCCGGAGCCGGAAGGGGAGGTTATGTCGGACTCGAACCGACTTTTTAGTCGGTTCGAGTCCGACTGTGGGCACGCCGACTGTGGGTCGTGGTGCTAGTTTTTATGAAGTATTTATATAAATTTACACTGTACCTTCTTTTTTTCGTGCGAAAATCCCCTCGAATACCTCCCCTGCCGGAGCCGGAAGGGGAGGTTATGTCGGACTCGAACCGACTTTTTAGTCGGTTCGAGTCCGACTGTGGGCACGCCGACTGTGGGTCGTGGTGCTAGGCCTGAGGTGAGGTTGTCATCGAAATATCCCTCGCACCCCGGCTGACCCAAGGCCAGTAATTCTCCTGGGTCTGCTGGGGTGCGAGAGATATGCTTTCGGCAATCTCACCTCCGGCAACCAAGGACCCAAGCCGGCGTTTTAGTCGGTTTGAGTCCGACATAACCGCCTCCACCGGCTCCGTGGGGGTGGTATCCGCGAGGATTTTGCGCACGATAAAAAAAGGCCAATAATTAAACTAACCTACCTAAATATTAAAATTATTCTATCCTAAACTAAAACTAAATTTATATTTATTTACACACACACAAATTATATACAATGTACGAATATTGTAGGTACTAGGTACCCCTGTACTGATATAGATAAAATATGAATTATAGAAAATCGTAAGTAGCATCTTCAGTAGTAATACTGATATTCTTATACTATGGCGCTATGAGCGTAATATTTAGGTATGATAATTTTTTAAATTACCAATCGGAGTTAGAAATTTAGTTTATGGCTTTGCACGACTTCTTTAGCTTGCGTTGTTTATTGCCCATATTGAATGACTTGCAACAATTTATTAGAAATACGTAAAACCGATTGATTGGTGCACGAAACTATCGCGCAAAAACTGACACAGGTCCTACTTCGGTAAGCGCCAGCGCGCGACTGGCGCAACTTTTCGGGCCTCAGCGGCGCGAGCACTCGCGAATTTAGTAGGTATTTAAATATAACTTTAAAAATTATTTCATAATATGGTCAAAATCTGCGAAAATGTCTAGACATATGTAGTGGCTTTAGTTTAGTACAAAATTTTTATAGAAAGCATAAGTAATTTAGTCATAATATTAAAAAAAAATAACGGAAAGGGGTAACTGGGATTTTTTTCTATCGAGTGAAGTTCATCAGATCTGGTAACTGAATGCGAATTTGACTAGACTGAATCCTTAACTAATATATATCTTTTTTTCGAAATTTAAAACGCTTTTTCCTATGATTCAAATGCTTTTAAAAAACTCATAATGCGGCCTACCTGGCCTTAAGTGTATGAAACTCAAACGCAATATTTTATTATAATAGATATTGATAGCATGATAGTGAGAATACGTAGTTCGTTCGATGACATCGATGATGGAATCGCTGACCGCCGTACGTACAATAATTTTGCAATGCAAGCTGGTTGCGTGTTGGTTGGTGCTATTAAAATAGCGTAAGTGCGCATATTGACGCAGACTAGGATAAGTGTTCGTGTATCATATCCAATAGAGAGACAGATCTCTACAACATATAAAGTTCTATCTTATACATAATACAGGTTATTTTTCCAGAATTTTACATTTCTATGTATTAATTCTGGGAACAGTAGAGGTCAATTATTAAACGATCTCGTATCCAGATGCTTCAGCGATGTTATTCACTAGCAAAAAAAGTACGTTAGTAGGTACTCATTGCAGTTCTGCAGAGTTAGGGTACTTCGCTATTCAGGCACTTCCAAATTTACTCAACATACCCTCTAAGAAGTATAACTAAATACCGCTTTAAAACCTAAAACTTGTCTACACTAAAATGACACGATCACAAGCCACCTCAACTCGCCCTCAATAGAAGTAATAACCATAGCGATCTAACTGATCGTCACAGCTTCGCTTTAACTACTGTTAAGGAAAGAGGTTTGCAAACTTGACTAACGACAATTGATCAATCCGCATTGCTACCACGCTACTCTAGAAGTAGTTTCTTTGTTCTATTGTTCAAAGTGATCAACAACCGCGAAATTCATTTGAATTGTTTTAATCAATAAAGCTGTCAAAATGAATTTAGTGACAACAGTTTTATAGTGATAACTATAATATTTTATTATTGTAGACATGTCATTCAAGTAACATTATCTAGTTAAGTCATAATTCCGTAATATAATAATACTAAATTATTCAAATGCAATGCAACCAAACTTGAATATTTCACAACAGACAGATTTGTCTGTTGTTAAATATTCAAGTTTTGTTGATTATGATCGTCGCATATATTGGGAATTATAATTTCCGGGTAGCCTGTTCTAAAATCATTGTACAACTTAATAGGTAGAAAACATAATAGTTGAATTTTAATTTTCACCCTAAACTACTACAGCTTCAGAGTAGGTATATAGGTTACAACAATTATTTACGCTTAGAAGGGATTGAAACCTATTAACTCTAGATTTACTATTTTCAATCGTTGAGCAAATTAGATATTTACTTTCACATCATTTACATACTAAAAAACCACGGTTATAAAGCCTTTTCCTGATAACTGAAATGCATTATTACTAGGCAGTAAATACGTAGCAACATAAAAAATTAGATGCACTCACCACAAGGTAAAAGTGGCCCTTGTCATAATAGAGCGTAGCGTGGTGGCGAGACAAGACTCTGCATTCGAAGATTGTGTTAGTAGGGCTTGGTGTTGCTCGATATACGTTGCGTCCAATCTGAAACAAATATCGTGTGTGTTGTTAATAAACATCATTATGGCCAAGGGCTTTTAGTCGTCATGAACGCCGCCTGTGATTACACAGAAGGCTAATTCTCCTAATTACATAAAATCATATCGCAATCCTATGGAAAGCCAAAATGGTAGGTACAATATATTGCGTTAAGTGATGTGTTTATCACAGTGTAATTGTCTAACCCTGACTTTTCTGACCTATGGAAGACTAAGATTAAACTGTAATTAATTATATTTTCTGGGTCACTGATGATATTGATTATACAGGCCATTTTGGAAAATCTTTCAAAAACAGATCATATATTCTCACATTTCCTACCTTGGTGACTGATACATGAAGCTCAGCGATTCTGAATATCTAGCATAACTTATCTCCATCGTTCAAACCAGTAAATCTAACTGCGGTGCTTAGCGTTTTCCAATGTAAGTGAACAAATTTTCGAAACTTCATTGATTTTTAGAAAACGCAAATTAACCTTAATAACACATAATAAAACTAGCCTTGGGAAACATGAATATTCACCGTATTAACTCCTTAACAAGCACACCTGCTTTTTGTTTTGTATTTAATTACAGTATAATAATAAAGATTTCACTGTAAAGCTATTTTTTAAATAGCTCACATATTCATAACCAATTATGAAAATGATACTGTAGCATTGAGCGATATCGAGTCCCATCAAAACAGTTTAACTTATGCTCGAAGGTTGAACAAGGTGAGACGAGACAGATTTCTTCTTGTTTAGGTTTTGAACATTAGGTACTTAGATTGCAGTCGTGTTTTCCGAATCATTTGGAGTCCTGAGGTCACTAACCTTATGCAGTCGTTTAGAGGCGGTGCCTCTTTGACAGTTTTTACCGTCTTTACCATAAGAAGTGTTCTGTTGAGCCCTTCCAAATAATCATACACTCTTTCCAACACAGAACAATGCTTACAGTACTGAGATGTCACCCCAGGCAATCGTGGTAACTAACTACTACACTGGGTAGGTAGGTACTACTAGTATTGAATCATACGGTGTCTGGCGTTCTACAGGAACCATGTGTTTCAATGTATCGTTATGAAATCAAAATAAATTAGGAGTCCGATGACGTAGGTAGGTATGTTATGTACTCGTTATGTAACAGATATATTATATTTTCCAAAAAGTGTCACTGTTCAACATTTTAAGCCAGTGTAACCAGACTCTTAACAAAACGATTTCGTGACATCGCGCGTCAGTGCGTGAGCGCATTCTATGGACTTATTTAATGTTTCTCCTAATAAAATATGACTGCTATGTAAACTGTATAGTACTTCATAAATCAAGTGTTACATAGTTGATCCTAATAAATATGACAGCTATGTAAACTGTATAGTACTTCATAAATCAAGTGTTACATAGTTGATCTGTTTGTAAAGTGCTTATGTCAATATATTGATTCAATGCCTCAAAAACTAACAAATATCTGTCCTATGAAAGATAGTTACAAAGATTAAAGAAACGGGTTAATGGCGTTCGTAGGCGTACTACCTAGTACAAGTTATATTATGTCACTGTTTTCTATTGTGATTGACCGAAATTAATTCGGAGGTCGGAGATTTCACATATGTATAAAAGTGGGACCCATCAAGATCGGAGGGAGATCGGGATAGAGAGACAGTAAGTACGATTGAATTCATCCTCTCTGAATTCAATTGAACAGTGGAACTGATTTGGTATTTGGCATAGACTTCGGTACGTTTAAAGACATCGGATTCGTTCTAACACTGACTACGGTCCAATCGCATGCTCTGCCTCTGACAGTTCTTAGTAACTAAATAACTATTATATACCAGATAGCTAGATAACGTCTGGACTTACTAGAGTCTGGACGCGAGCCATTGAAAAACACTGTATTTTCAAGTCTACGGCGAGTTCATAACTACGAAGGATTGTCCGGGATTAGGTTATTTCATAGTGTTACCTAATAAAACCAATCTATATGTGAAAAGGATATTACCAAACAAATAACTTTTAATGTAACATTTGTTCTATATCCACTCAGTTCTATGAAATCTCAAATAGGGTTAAAGCAATTACAATAACATCAGTACCCAGACTTTCGTATTGTAAGCGATAATCTACGGTCGGTAGCATAAATTTCATGGGCCATGGTTAAGACTTTCTTTGACATGAATGAGTTACAATCATAGAACTCATAAACCTAGATAATGTTGTTAATACGAATATATTAAACTCTTCAAGAACAGCGTCTCAATACAACACAATTGACAAACGCGTCACGGTTCAGCAATTCGGTAACCCGGACCGGCAACAGACAGGAACGGTGGCTTTTCAGGGCTGTGAGGACGAATACATGTGCTAAAACTTTTCAGTAGATGTTGTTTATGGCGGGAGAGGCTTCAGCTATGTAACGAGACACGACTAGACGCAGCAGTTGTGTTGTGTCTTGTGACCCTTTTAAGGAGCCTTCGTCACGGCGTCCTAATACAAAGCAATGTCTTCGCGATCATCGCAAAATTGCACGCCTTTTACACAATTTGCACAACATCAAATATGTAGGTGGTAATTCACGTTCCCGCGATGCGATCGCTACTAACATGTGGTATAGTCGCATTGATGATTCGCATGATGCTCACACTATTGCTTTGTATTAAGACGACCGACGCCTACGACCTAACCCACCTTCAACTAACGAGCTTGTATAAATGGATACTAGAATTTTCTTAACTGGAAGATGGTTTGGCTCTTCCGGGGAAAAGCCTTAATTTGGAGAGGTGGACTTGGGTAAGAAATAAAGCTGTAAAAATGGGATGGGGGACCCTCATCAATACCATTAACCTAGCCTTACCTTGCCAAGGGCATTATCCTAATATTCCTACATGCATGAACAACATCAGAATGTTCACTTACGTCACTGATCTCCCAAAAACTTGGAGAATCTCTCTATAGGTAATAAACCTTAATTGGTTCATCGAGGCTAAGAATGTGCGGTAAAAAGCCTGTATCCTGTCAGGTATAAACGAACATAAAGTGTAAACCAGCATTGTGTATAATTAATTCAAATCATGTTTGTATTGTTACATACGCATAATTACTAAGATGCACGCTGTAGTTAGTTATTGAATCGCGACTACGTGACCAATTTCATTATACAAACAACATGCTGGTACTAAACAAGTACTCAAGCATTCGACAAACTGCGTCTTCTTCGTTATCTTATCTTATAGTACTATTTTAGTATTAGTCACGGTCAGAGGCCGTCTAATAAGGATTTTCTGTACTAGATGAAACCTGTAACAATAAAACAAATCGAGGCACCTTCCAGTATGTGCATTGTGCATATTTGCATTTTATCGCCAATTATAAACGCAATTCTTAGAATCTGTTTTCTTACAGCCAAATTGGAATTCACAACTTTATTAGCTGCAATCCCGACCCGAAAAGTGATTGATTCTGTCAATACTAAACAGCACATGTCATCTGAAGTTATTGTCAAGTTATACCTACAATATAAAGACAATACAACATTTAAAATATTGTCTACAATACCCACAATAAATTCCATCATTCGCAAAGGAACCAGTTCCATCATCATCATATTCACAAAATATAAACTATCTCAGAATTTAGAATCAAGTCGTCTGTTTTTCTTCGGAGTCTAGTCTGGAGTCATACAGTCTGTCAACTTCGCCACTTTATTCGTAGTGGTTTCTAGTTCGATTAATTACCGAGGCTCGGTTGCTCCAGATTAAATGTCACATTTCCGACCGTGGATGGACTAATGTCTCCATTGTTGTTTGACCAACTAGGTACGGTTTCCGAAAGGCACACACATTAAGGGATAAAAGTAGGCTATGTTGGTACCATATTCTAGGTACTTTGTTTTGTCGCTTTGTGTTAAATTAAATAACATAACGCAAAAGCGTTATGCTGCCAGTGCTGCCATACTATGCGTGTTTCCAGATCTGTTCAGCCGTTTGGACGACATTGAATTTTAAAAATCCAACAAACAAACTTAGTTCAGTTCATTCTTCAGCTTTAGTTTCAGTCATAACGTATTTAGTGATGTCTGAAGTGCACCAGTGTTCTCTAAACAACGATAGCTGGCCAATAGGTCACCATCCAGTGTCGGGCAATAGGGCAGCCTGTAATTAGTTAATCATGATACAACTTCTCTCACAATTGCATCAAAACAACCCTGCACTCGGAAATTTGCCTTGCTTGCCTTGGACATCAAGGATTATCTTGCAGCAAGAGCGCAGGCCACATGTCCCGTCATGCCAATATTAACGACATTATCCGTCAAGCTCTTGTCACGGCGTGCCAGCTATACTTGAACCTGTTGGCTTGGCGCGCGAATATGGTGAAGAGGCTGGACGGTATGTCGTTGATGCCTTGGAAGATGGGCAGGCCTTTGGTATGGGACGCAACTTGCGGCGACATTAAAATGTCATATTATATTTAATTATTATAATAAAACTAAAACACTAACCAGTGTTTTAGTTACCTTAATGTAGTATATTCTATATTTGTTGTGGAATTAAATAAATATTATATTTTATTGCCAAAAAAAGTCATATCTTTAGTTCTCACGATGTATTCGGACCTATTGATTGCAATTAAAAGGTAACACATGATTGTTATGTATGTACTGACAACTGTTATTGCTAAATCATATCATAGTAGGTACATAACAATGATTTAGCAATACAGTTATATTTTATTGGCTACGAATAAAGAGATAAAAATTAGAATGAATAAAACCAAGGTTTCATCAATCACATTCTTTTTAATGTTCGCGGCACCACTTCCATACAACCCGAAGGGGGCCATCTCGAAAGAGATGGTCCTGGGTCTGTCGGGGTGCGAGAGATATGCTTTTGGCAATCTCACCTCCGGCAACCAAGGACCCAAGATGGCGTGCGTTTTAGTCGGTTCGAGTCCGACATAATCACCTCCACCGGCTCTGTGGAGGTGGTATCCGTGGGGATTTATCGCACGATAAAAAAAAAAAAAAACCACTTCCATACAACACACCAACAAGAGAAATGTTACTATAAATAATTGTTAACTGTACAAAACCTCCCTTATGAACTTCAATCTGATAAGTACGGACTTCCTTAACGTACACAAGCAGATGGTCGGTCTAAAATAGCACAATTTAATCTCATTAAATTTAATTGCCAATGCACAATTGTGATCGTCTCAAGCACCTCGGGCCTGGGGTCATGGTGAGTCAGACATGGACGCGTGGATTATACTCCCGGTCGCTGACGAATATGCCTGAACTGCATACAAACTAAATTATGGATAAATGCATGATACGAGTGTGACGCGGTTGTTAATTACGTTTTATTGACATACTCTTCTTGCTCCTAGGCTTACGAATTCTATGATGCTACATCATTCATGGAAAGAGACTCAACCAAAGGCCCATTAAATTTATTCCGTGATTAACCGCTAACAATATGAAATACTGGGTACTAATGGTAATTATTACTGCTTTAGCCCTAGGTACTAAATTTCTCGTGGAATAGGATTGGCATTGTTACATAACTTACTCAATAAAGTACAATGCTGTACATGTAGACAATCTATTGCTTTTTTTTTTCAGCCATTCGAGAAAGACCTCAACCTGATACCTGGTAAGTAGCACATGGTATATTTATTGTTCCTGCTTTTGTCCGATCGAGAATGTGTAAGTACATATCCATACTACAGGTTTACTTGACGGCTTTTTGTTACTGAACTTGATCGTGTCCTGGTGACAGTACCCGATCAAGTCTCATTTGTTAATGGGGTTCCGAGTAGGTATCTAGTCGATTATAATACCAAGCCTTTCAGCCTACTTACTTCTCTCTACTCTTCGGGAGACACCGCCATCAATTCAGGAAAGTTTATTGGAAACTGGACAATTACATCGAAAACATCATCACAATGGTTTTACGTAAATTTGAGTTTTCAACAAAGCAAGTCAACTTTACATGCCATTTTAAAACACACAGGTTCGTGGCATACTGTACACAGCTTTACGATGGTTTGCATAGTACATATTAGATGCTCTCGACAGACAGATAGCAGTAGCGTGCAGTACGCTAATTCTTTACCAATACAAGTATCTCCATCTTCCTACAGTCCTAGGTCCTTTAAACAGGTGGAAAAATGATCGAAGGAAGTTGCCAAGCAGGAGATAATGAGATAAGGAGATTTATGGATGTGAATATATAATACTAGGTATAGGCAACAGTGGCGGAAGGTGAAAATTTTCAGAAGAGAAGCTGGTAAAAATAAAAATCTTAATTAGAACAACCATAACAATGTTGTAGGGAATTCTAGGTGTTCTAATCTCAGATACTGAATTAGATACACGTAACTACTGAAGTATTTTACTAAATTAGTTATAAATTGAAAATATCGACCAGGGTTTCTGTTCACAGAGCAAGCCAACAACATGCCGAATTTTAAGTGAGTTGAAAATTAAAAATACAGTAAAAAGTGTGCAAAATTTGCATACACTCTCCAATCCTAGGATATGAATTGCTACAAAAAGTATAATAGTGAGGAACTACTAAATAAATGAGGTGTTATATCCCACAGAAACATTTTTGACATTCCTGATAAGCACTAGATGATGAAACCATAAGATAAATCTAAATTGACAGGTTTACCCCGATAACTTTTTTATCAATGTGGAGTTAGACAGTTGATTAAGATAAGAAAAGAGGTCCTAGACACTAAAAGATAAATAAGAAGAAAAATACTGTGTTTCAGTCTTTAAGGTCATAAATTTAGATGGACAGATCTGTTTTCTGTTATTATTTTTTATTCTTACAGGCAGAAAATGTTGTTGACTTCGAAAAACATTGGAAAAAATGAAATGCTCAAATGAGACTCGAACTCACGACCTTTCGCTTACAGGGCGACTGCTCTGCCAACTGAGCTATTGAGCACCACTTGAATCATTCCAAATTTTCCTTCTCTTTATATCCGTCTATAAGGGCGACGGTGCAGCCATCTACCAACATTCTTACGAACTGTGCCCTTATAGACGGATATAAAGAGAAGGAAAATTTGGAATGATTCAAGTGGTGCTCAATAGCTCAGTTGGCAGAGCAGTCGCCCTGTAAGCGAAAGGTCGTGAGTTCGAGTCTCATTTGAGCATTTCATTTTTTCCAATGTTTTTCGAACTTAACAGTTAGCATAATAAATGCTATAAAAAATTCATTCAAATGTTGTTGACTGTTCTGTTCAAATAATTATAATATTGAAATTAAATTTTTATAGCATTTATTATGCTAACTTTTTAAGTTTGAAATATATCGGGAAAAAGAAGTGCTCAAGTGGAATTTAAACCCACCTTTCCCTTACAGGGGGAATGCTCTTCCAATTGCGCTATTGAGCCACACCTGAATCACTTCAAATTTCCCTTCTCCTTTATTTTTAATAACTCTTATCAAATAGTGAATTTGTGCTATTTTATCCATTATAGATTTTCTAATTTTATGCAGATACCAGTAGAGACAAGGCCTGTCATAGTAATCGTAAATGCATGAACAAAAAACAAAATACAATCCAAAGACATGTTTGTTCATAAGTATTAACTAGACTATAGAGATGAAATACTGTAAGTACTTGTGACTAAAATGTGGTTAGCAAGAAAAAAAAATATTATTATGTTTTTCAGTACCGCGACTCTCGGCACTATGGCTTTGGCCCGATGCACACCTTCCAAATGCCCGGGATTTGGAAGGCGTGCATCGGGCCGAAGCTAGGCAAGATATTATTATTTATGTAAAACACACTAGCAGCTATTGTGCTGATGCTGATGCAATATAGAAAATGGTCAGAAATACTTATGTATGTTATAAAAATTATATCCATTTTTTTTATAATAAACTCCTATGAATTATAAAAAAATATTAACATCATTTAGTTTATGATATTGGTACCAACGGCATACATTGTATATGGCAAAATAAGAATATACATGAGCATTTCTAGAAAAGTATTTAATAAAAAAAATATGTATTCAATTAAATTGATAATTGAATAAATTTGCCATTTATTCTTTTTGTTACAAATTCGTCACCATTTATAATTGCTAATATGTTTCTTCATTTTGATACACACACCTGTTTATCCCGAAAGGGTAGCATCTATATTATCAGTCAATAGGTACTGTTTTGCTTAGCTCAGTAATCAATCCTGGGAAGACATATATTGCAGTGGCACTCACTATTAACAAGGAAAGCAGGTCTTAGTACCTAATATCAATCCTTGAGATCTATATTTGGTAATTTTCATTATTATACTAACAGAAACAGTTGCAATAACACCTACAACATTATTTTATCAGTTTTAAAAAATTGGGCTGTTCATATTGATTATTTCAAAATGGGACCCAGAAGCCAGATGGATTATCTAATATGTTTTGATAGTACTTACATCAAAAAGTACAAAATGTCATACCAGTCGCATCAAACAGGTTTCAGATACGAGTTCAACAGTCGAAGTTTATTACTCATATAAACAAATTCAATTGCATGAAAAAAAAACAAAAAATACACCATAGATATAATTTACAACTAAAATCATATTAATGAGTGTTAAGTAATATTTTATTTGCCAAATATTACAATAATCTAGTTGACTGCCTGACTTTCTGTTTTAGTCATGCCACAAGTAAACAATAGTTCTCGTCACATTGGTTATCTAATTAACACATCAGACACAGTTGCAGGCCACTTTAGGCCAGACAAAGTATGGTCAAAGAAATAAGTATACACCTTTACAATGTTATGATGTGTACATATTCCTTAGCCATGTGCACATTCCAATCAGGTATGAGGGTAACCCCATGATGATTATGTCAGATTTTTATGAGGTACATAAAATAATCATTTACCTTGACTGGTTGCTCCAATGTTACACGTCTTTCATCGAACGCCAACGAATTCGAGTGAGGAATAAAGATCGCCTTAGGAACACCGCCATCCTGGTTGTCTGGTCCCTCTGGACCAGGGGTCCAGTTGTAGTCCATATTTTTCATCGTATTATTCATTATGGGCTTGATTTTCTTGCTCTTTGCTATCACCATCGCACACACTGCTCCTCAGAGTCAGCATCCGTGCCTCGTACGCGTTTTAACGAGTAACACATCGATGATTGAAACCAAAATCTATTCACTTGCTGCAAGGTGAAAGGTGAACACTGATCACTGCCATTTTGAGGACCAAGCACTAATTCAATGTAATTGGAGTCAAAACGTGATAAATTAACTATATGTTCTGAATATCCCGGTAATTATGCAAACACCATTATTTATGAAACTTGATTCCTTTCGTCTACGTAGGTCTTGGTGATGTACAAAAAATATATCTTGGGAGTAAATTTATTATTAAATGCTAACTATTGTTTGTTGTTTTACTATAAAAAAAACTGTTCACGTATGGTTACTTTTAGTAGAAATATAAAATTTCCAGGGCGTCGATCAAAAATTATCATTTGAGGAACTTACGAAATGGGCGCACGATTCGGACATTTGTTTTGTTGAAATAGAGGCCATCAAACTAAACTAGTAAGATATGTCTATGAATCGACTATTGATTGTGAGATAATCGATTGTAATTATCATTACATTTGAAGCAAAGTCGTTTTTCTTCAAAACTACGCTACAGCTTTTGATGTGGTTTCTTTCAATAGATAGAGCAGTTCAAGAAGAAGGTTAATATGTCTTTTACATGCTTAATATAGTAAAAGGGTGCAGCGGGAACGAGATCAGACGCCACACGGGCGGAAAAAAAATTACGAAGTTCACTGGGTCAGCTTATGGATCTAAAATTTTATTCCTAAAATCTAAATCTCAGGCTGTAAAATTCTAATTTTAAAATTTACTGTACCAATCAATAGAATACCAATCCGTTGGGATCTGACCGTCTGTGATCATTGTCAGAGTTGTAAAATTCGGAAATTCCTAACAGGCGACCAGATTTGGTACGAATCGAACCACCGATCTAAGAAACATATTCTATTGTGTGGAGAGTAGGCTGGCCGTCAACGTTTGTTTGCGCAGAGAGTACCAAAACTTAACCACCTGCATCTGGATTCTTAATTACCTGCATCGGTGGTTCGGTCTGTACCAAATCCGGTCGTCCATTTGGATATCCTTACTGGCTATCTGCTATCATTAAAATCATACGATGTCACGCAGAGCAGTCTTTTGCCGATCATCATCATTTTAGCATTATGGGCCTTCTTTCGTAAGTCGCAACGCAACCACCAGCCACCCTGATGACCCCATGCCATGGTGGTCATTTGTGATTTGATCCGAACCCAAGCCATTTGTATTGTGCGGATTGTGCCACTCAAAAAGGTTAATAAAATTCTTTTTGAGTTAAGTATTTATTCATAGGGTATAATGTTGCACGACGTTATTAAAGTTTGCCTACAGGAACACCAATAAAAGATTTATTATTTTATTATTTTTAGTTTATGGCAATCCTTGTGCTATTTCTTCTTTCTCCGTTCCACACACTGAATTATCAATTTCTATCTCCATTCTATTTGTTTATATTGGTGTGTGGATAGATGGCGCTAAAACAGTAACTGTCGAACGAAGAAAGAAAATCGAAACTTCATGTTGTATTGGATTGGTGGGTGAGTTTGAGCCATTGCAACGAAAACGGTTTTCTGCCTTGGGTCTTGTGTGAAGTGTGATTGTAGAGTGCGTGATATTTATCTCAGACAAAAGTGAAATTTTAAGTGTTTTTGTGTTCTGTAAGTATTATTTGTTTGTCTCCGTAGATAAATAGAAAGTATTTTAGTAAAACCATCGACCTATCTACTAGTTTGTTCCTTGCAGACGTTCAATATGGCCGTTCTATTATATTATTCTTTACTAATTTTATCTACTTCAGGCTATGTGACGTTCATACGTCGAAATTATAGCGATACTTGATCTACTAAATATCAGATTTTACCAAGATTTGCTAATTTCGTTGATGTGGCAAAATGACAGTAACCCTATTGGTTTTGACGTTTAATTTCTGAGTCATTTACTGCATTCACATTTTCTAAGCTATTTTTTATCATAAACTGACAAGGAAATAGCCTTTTTCGTAGAAGCTTAGTAATGATATACTACATCTTTCATTCTGTTGATAGATGTATACAACTGGAGTTCTTGAAGGAAACAACAGTGCTGTACAATTACATAAATCTCTACTACTCCAAAAGGCCTTTATTTTTTTCAGTTTATAATTGTGAGACTGTCTGACGTTACCTTACAATTGAAAACAAATATACCAAAAAGGCTATAAGAATGAATAATTATTGTAACAATTGTATAGGATTGAATCTGTAAGTTTTAATTATGATTCATATATCAAACAAAGACAGTCTATATTCAAAGTTAGATAAATTACTACACTTGAGTGCTGCAAAGTTCGTTAAGTAAATGGCACATTATGGCTTCTATACAACATGCCAAAATTAAAGGCACATTTGCCCTTGACATGAAGCCATAGCAAATTTTGATTAGGCTCAAGTTACTTGTACTCAACTAGGTAACTATTTCTAAACTTACCAACTATAAACATACATAACCAGTACATGAAAATATTACCTTCAAGGAATTTTGTCATTATACCTCTACTATTACAACTTCCTTAGTAAATATTGTCGCCAAAGCCGGAACCTTTTTACCTTCATAGTATATTTTCACCTATAAATCTCTCATATGCTACGGGGTAGTTATAACGTACTCTTATTGTTATTCAGTGACATGCTTGTATCTTTAGTTCCAACATGTAGCTAAATATTTCCCTGATTTATTGATGACAAGTTGGATAACAGTGGTAAAAGATTTATTTAATCACAGTTTTCGCATTTCACTGTGCAATGATAATAACATGTGATAATTCACTGCATCACATGTCATTAACTACCTATTTGGGCCATGCTGACTTATCTTTTCATGATCATTAACCTTCACCTCTTTTAAATGGTAACTATATCATAAAGTTATTGAGTAAAGTTGTTCATTAATATCTAAAACATTTATTAATTTATTTAGGATAGAAACCTGTTTTAAGTATCTGATTTAAACATTCTTCTAATTATAGTTGAAAAAAGATGTACATTATCAATATTATCTGTAGGGTTTTGGACTGTGATAATTGTTTATAGATACAGGTTTATTACCTACAGGTACATATATGGGTTTATTAATTACCTGCATAATACAATCTCCTACTACAGGTCATTGACATAATGATAAGAGTTGTATATATCTTAGGACTATAAAAAGGCTGGCAACTTGATGTTTCAATTATTATAGGTTAAAACTATGATCAAATTTGGATGTCTGTCTCATTAATATTTATCATATTTATAAATAAGCTGCATTAGCAATATACACTTAAAATAGAAATTCCATTTTTAAATGATCAAAAGGATGAATGAAACGCAGGTAATTCTTGATCCCAGTAAATTTTAAATTACTTACACTTTTATACTCTGTCTTGTGTCTAAGAAATGATGGAATTAAGTATTTCTATATAAACACATAAGTATTGAGTGTTTATAATTTATACTTATACATAATTAATAAATACATTTTTTGCTATGTGACATTGCACATGGAATAAAGATTGCAGAAATAAATATACATCAACTTAAATGGTTGTAATAGTTACTATTGTTTAAGAAAATAGTGTTACAATCAAATATGTAGCAGTTCAGTTCTCAAGTACAGTCAGCATCAGAAAGATGTTGACGAACAAAGTGCTCACAATTTTTTTCCTCCCTTCTAGTTGAGTGATTGTTCTGATATTTGGTACACAGTTTGATTTACTCTTAATATGAGAATTTTAAGATTGTTTTGAAATTTCGTCATCAAGATGTTTATGACGTTGACTGTACTAGCTGTCAGGGTTAAATAAATAAAACAACAATATTCTTGCTGAATGTGGAGATACTTAAATATTTATTTTTATGGGTGACTCACCAAATTTATGGTAATGTTACCAGTTGTTAGTGATGTAATACAACCTTTAAACCAACACCTGACAAACTTTAGACAGAGTGTAAAAAGTTGAAGTGAAACATGTGGATTTTATTCCATGCCTGTCTTCTTAATGAATCATTATAGCAAACCTTGGAATCAGAGGTGAAAGCCTTGGATGGAACTATGAATAACACAATGATGATGAAGGTCTGAATAAAACAATATACATTTTTTTCCAATGTTTTTCGAATATAGCAATATTTCTTGTTGTACGTTGGATGGTTAAGGGCCTGTCTCCAGATCTTATGCATAAATAGCCCTGCAGCCAGCAGCTGAAATACCCCTAGTATTAAAGTAATGATAGGATTATGAAGTTATGAGTCAACAGTGACAGATTGAGTGGGGCACACACTTACAGTATTGCATTTTATCTATGTTTAAACTAGATCTTTGCTCTAGCTAGACTATCTTCCTAGTTTTGTATTTTAATGCTACTATGTAAATAAATCACCCAAAACTTAATACACCCAATAATCTTAAAAGGACTACACAGACATAAAATGGAACTATTTTATGGATGAATGGAACTACATAGAACCTGTTCCTATTCACCTGAGAATATGTAAAGCAATGGCTCTGGTCCACTCAAAATTAGCAGTGGGAACTTGTTAAACCATACTTTTTTTATCTCTTCAAAACATGGCCAAAGCTGCAGAGCTATAGCTGCACTGATAGTGAATGGAGCCTGGCACCATTGCTGTACATGTTCTCAGGTGCATATTCATATTGCCTGAATGGACATCGATTGTCGCGACCAAACATAGCTGAAGCTTTAGTCCATTTCTGTACCAAATTTCAACTAAATTTATAAAGAGTTCCCTCCAAATTTATAAAGGCCTGTTCAAACATAAGCGGTATTCGCCGCCGCTGTGGGTATAGAGGTACATACCGCGCGGGTTTCGCTCAGGAATTAAGTATGAGGTTCCGCGGCTAGAGCGAAATCGTTGGTACCAAAATACTGCGTGGGTAAATTTCGCCTGATGGGCGAAACAGATTCCGCCAGTCGACGTGGCGCGGAAACAGCGGCATGCATCCCGATACAAAAATTTACTAACTGGAGAAAACTTTCTGAGTGCGTGCCGGAAGGATTCTGTACCGCAGGCGGCAGCGAATACTGTTTATGTCTGAACAGGCCTTAATATTGGTGATTAGGTCGCCAGATAATGTTATTAAAGAAATCTTTTGTGATTGTACACAGGTGATATAATGGCAACGGCGCTCCTGCCGTCGCCCGCGTGAATTAGTGAGACTCTAGTGCAGTGAACCACACGGGCCCGCCGCCTCAAGCGTCACCCGACCACAATGAAAATGGTGTTGTCACAACGGCAACGAGAGGAGCTGTGAGTAATCAACTATTGTTTACATTATACATACATATTAATAAAGCGTTAGGTCATGGTCATCCGGACTGAGATAATTGGTTGCGAGAAGAAAAAAAGATAAAAAAGATCTTTCTATTCAAATAGCTGCCAAAGACGAAATACTTGCATCTCCTTGATTGAGTTTATTTTGCACACGGCAACGGAAATGACTATTCATCTTTCTTTCTCAGCCGTGTGTGCATGACGAAAATTGGTGGACTCCAAAAAATTGTCATATCTTACTAAGTGATGCTTTTAAAATAAGTACATACTATTTAATTGAACATCTCAGAGTAAGGATAAAATTAAATCAGCAACGTTAGTAAACCTTCAGACTTATTGCATTAAGGGCAAATGGTGCTCTCTTACATATGTATTTTGAAGACGTTCTATTACTCTCACATTGCAATATTTATTGCCAACATAATCAACTCCAATCAATTACTTGAATATTACCATATTTTGATGGTAATTATATCCTATTACTGATTTCATGCGTACAAACTGGTGAAATCTCTAATATGCATGTAATATTCTCATCATTAAGTCATTTTTATTTATTATTATTTATATTATTGTGACTACCGCGGAATATTGGCTTATTCACTGCTAATCTAACCTAACCTACTAATAGTTTGATGCTCGAACTATTTTCCAGATAATAGTAACGTAATACTTCAATCAATTAGCCCACCCCAGTGCTGGACATAAGCCTCTCCCAATGTGCGCCATTCGCCTCCGCCTTCCGCGTCCAGTCTGTCTCAGCCACGTTTTTTAGGTCGTCAGTCCATCTAGCTAGCTAGAGGATGTCCTATCTTCCGTTTGCCTTCTCGTGGTCTCAACTCTAGGACTCGTTTGCTCCAACGGCTATCGGTCCATCGACAGACTTGGCCAGCCCACCGCCACTTAGGCTTGCTTATTCACATCATAACATTAGTTCTTTGTCGGATCTCGTTCAACTCCCAAGCATAGCTTGGTCCATCGCCCGCTACGCGACTTTTAGTTTATGGACTAGCCCTATTTCGGCACCGTTATGAGTTTATGACAGAGGTCATATTTTGTTCTCGTTTTCAAGAACGGTCACACAAAACAAGTCCATTTCTTCTAGTAACTACTGACTTTTTTAGGGACCGTTTTAGGCGTGAATTATACAGAAAAGGCATAAGACGTAAAGCATAATTAAAGTAAAATAGCTGCCGTGTAAGTAAATCGAACGAACGGGCGTGGATTTTGAATGTAATTTAAGGAAATGTCGTTTTACTTTAGTAATTTTCGACCAAAGCTTGTGTTTATTTATATGCAATAATTTCACTTGCATGTCTGTATTGACTGATACAATAATTCACTTAAATTGAGCAATAACTTCATAAAAAATAATAAAATAACATTGAATTTGTGTTCAAGTTACGTGACTATAACGATATCTCCGTTTCCTCTCTATAGGTCTCTTGCCTCATGTGTTATCTTAATCTTAATAGTATAAGGTGTTAATAACACAAACGAGGTCAAGCCAAGCAGACCTCTTAAGCCAAAGTCTGAGTGTCTGACGATCGTATGTGAAGAAGGTTGGTTTTAAAATCGCGTAATGTTAGTAATTTAGTATTAGATGTACCTAATATCGGTGTTAATTGCATCGCTTTACTTTCATATACCTATTAGGTACACTTGGATTATTGGTACACGCGTTTGGTACTTATACCCCGTCCATCATATTATTGTATTTTAGACAGATGGAAGTAGTGATTGCATGAAAATTTAAAATATCGACAAAGTTAAAAAACTCGATTAAAAAAATAATTAATCGATAAATGAAAATATTATGATAAATATATGATTTCATGTGGAATTTTAATGTATTATCTTTCTGTACATGATAATAAAGCAGTAGATCTTTCGTGTCTATACCTACAATTTACAAATGTATTGTAAAACGATTGTGGGCTTTAACGCACACGCTAATCTCCAAAACAAAACAACCGACTTCTAGAAGAATATTCCAACATGCTGATTTTCTGGTATTTATTGAAGAGTTCCGTGATCTGTCTCTGAAACCCATCATCAGATCTTTATACAATTTAAATAGGACCATTTTGGAATAAACCTCTTCCAAATCAAAAAGAATTGTCTACATAATGACGGAGTTACGTGCACAGAGGAATTGCAATATGAGTGGTAAAGTCTAGTGTACACTGTACAAGAAAGTAGCGGTGTTGATGTAAGAGGTATACGAGACGTATACCCCAGGTAATAGGCATAAATATACATACATATAACATACACATACATACATACATAACCACCTACATACTAACATACATACTAACATACATACATACACACACACAAAGGAAAGGTATAAAATATTACACAAAAACGTGTTGATCCCAAAGAATGTAGAGATTTATACATACATGCCGTGTCAACAAACACAGATTTCTAGCTTTTCATCTAACCAAATCAACTCTAATTCTATGGTTCATGTTGAGGTCAGAACAGCAATAGTTCGTTAGAAATCCGAATTAGAAAGCCAAATGCAGTATGAGGTTTTACCTTCTTATGTTGTTTAATTACCACATTTCAAGGTAAATTCAACAATAGCTATCCCTTTACATTAAATCTATAATAAACATGTCAATGTCTCAGTTGATAACTGTAAAATTGATTCTTTATTCTATTCAGTACAGTTACACTGTACAAGGAGCATTGTCTTCAAAATATACGATTGCATTTTTTAAACAGCAGAATTGAGTTTCAATGAATTCGGTCAAGCAAATAGTTGCGGCGGCAACAAGGTCGCAGTACTAACGCAATGTTACCAATACTTCACTAGAAACTTTCTGAATTTAGTATTAATTAGAATATTCTATCTAAAAATCAGGAACAATGGAAAAATAAGTAGGAAACAGGGTAGATAGTCATAATATGGAACTTTTGAGGAAGTAATATACCTTCTACTAATATCAATCCATACATCCGTTTGTAGGTTTTAGGTGTATCCCCGCATATCTCTAGCTACATTTTTTTTGTATCACTTTAGGGTTACATCGCCTTAACTCTTAGCGTCAGTATTGAGGTCTTTTAAGTCACGTGACCCCGTACAGTCAGGGATAATAGTAGCTTAACACATTTTAGTTTACACTTTAGCTCTAAAACCTTTCATATTACAATAAATAGATAAAGTACGAAATATATTAACCTTGTCCTCTAAAGATTACAAAAATACGTACACATCAGTTATTTACTAACCGTTGGTTGCCCACTGATCCTATTCAACATTTCAATCATACCCGGTCAGTCTGTACCTCCGGTCTACAGAAAATTGTCTCTTTGTCCATTCTCGTTAGACTTCTATTTCTGATAGTGATTAGGGGCGCTATACCCTCTTTGAAGTGGATATGGTCATCAAACTGTTTACTAGCAAAAACTGTGCCTGTTGTCTACTTAAGTAGTGTGAAAGATGAAAAAAAAATACATACGTTAATTTGTACTGTATATGTACTCGTAGAAAAAAATATCAAACCTGCCCCTCTGGACAGGTGGCAATTTGCTAGATGGCGTATCGTGGAATGGAATGACAAATGTATGGGATTTGTCGTACATGTTAGTCGTCAACGAATTTCATAACCGTCAAATCCTGTACAGTCAGTGTCATAAATATCTTGACGAAGAAGTCTCAAAATGATCTTCAAACTCTCGTATTAAAAGTAAATCAAACAGTTTTATTGATTTATATGGTATTATATTACTAAAGGTCTGTACCAAATATCAGAAAAATCAGTCCACTGGAAGGGGGTCCAAGAAATCAATTAAGAATGTACAGTCAGCATCAGAAAGATGTTGACCAATAAAGTGCTCAAAATGCACTTTATTGGTCAACATCTTTCTGATGCTGACTGTACATTCGTCATTCTATTCTACGATACACGCCGGCCAACGATTTGCCACTTGTCTAAGGTGGCTGGTTGTAGCGTATTCTTTAGTTAATTATTTTAAACTATCCTTGAATTACACTGTTTATAAATAGTAAATTTCAACATAGTAATGAGAATAATCAAGCAATAAACAGCGTATACGCTATACAATTTATAGCTAGAAAGGTCTGCGTTTCGATTACTTAATCGTTTTCAATCGATAACCAAATCGTTTAGTGTAACTATATTTTTAACGATAGTCTTCCTTCCGTGCTAACTGTATTGTGCTGCCATTATAGAGTCCCTATCTTGATAATCGCTTAAGACGTTATGCCATTAATATTCGCATAATCACCGTATCTTTTTATGCAAATTTACTGTTACAAACACACCGTAAACTGTAACCGTTCTAAGAGGTCACTAGTTACTTTTAATCTAAGTGTAACATTACCCGGTACTTAATTTATTAAAACACTAGCTATTGCTCGCTACTCTGCCTCTACTATGGGAATATATTCCAGGAACATAAAGTAAACTAACAGAGGGACTGTTAGTTTACTTTATGTTCCTGGAATATGTATCAAATTTCAAGGAGATCCGTTCAGCCGTTTGAGCGGAATTGAATAAAAAACGTCTAAAGTGCCTAAAAAACTTCATAAACTTACAATTCTTTAATAGCTGTTGCCATCTAGCGGGGTGCAGTCAATTGACGGACCAAATATAAAAAAAAAAAAAAAAAAAAAAGTCTATAATATAAAAATGAATCGCTTAATGTGTTGCTTAGCTTTTTTTTTTAATATTCCAAGAACCATCCTCGTACTGCTAGGATTATTTATGCCAAAGTGGTACAAGTTATGCCATAGGCAAAGCCGGGTCGGGTCGGTTAGTTTATAGTATTAGTAGGAAGTAGATGTATTCAAGAGTAGGTACCATCAGAACAATCGACCTGCGTGCCTGACGGACGACCTTTGAAAGTGACAGTTGTTCTCATAACGCAAAGTCGTTGACCCGACGTTGCCGTTGGCGCCTTCCTCGATCCAATGCTGGTGTAAAGCTTTCATCTTGAACCTAGAAATCCCATCATTATTATTCCATTATTGATGTTGCAATTGCAAATAACGGTTCACCTGCACTGCCGATGATTGCAGAATTCAAAGAAATTTTATCTTAGGTACTGTTATTAAATAGGTACCAGATTATGTTGATAATTTGTTTCATGATCTACTTAATGCTTGTATGGTGAATCTTTCTGTTTAAGAGAGTAAGGCCCGTATTCTAGAACGACACTTAAGCCCGTATTCCAGACTGCACTTAACCTGAATCTCGATTTGTCTGAAGACAGATTGTATAGGCGATATGTCCAATCTATCAATCTGTCTATATAATGTCATCAGATAAATCGCGATTCAGGCTGAATGTCACTCTAGAATACGGACCTTCGTCTGAATATTGATTTAGCTGAGGACAGATTGTATAGAAAATATGTCACATCTGTCAGTCAGTCTATACAATCTGTTCGCAGTTAAATCGAGATTCAGATTGAGTGTCACTCTAGATTACGGGCCTTAGATAATTAAAGAGCTGGTAACTAAAAGACTTGTTCAGATCAATAGGTGCTTGATTATATGCACTAGTTTTTCCTAAAGTATAATAAACAATGATACATTATTATTGTATTATTATAAACATATAAATCGGCCGTGAACTCGTGACCTAAAATGCTCTGCCGCTCCTTATACCCTTTAACTTGTTTCACGAAGTGAAAGGCGGCCTGAGATCTAATTCGCGATACTTCTATACAAAGATGTGGCCATGTTGTTCACACGCTATTGTTATACAAGTGCAAACAACACGTTCAAAATAAAAATGTCCGTATTATGTAACTTCATTATACAAAACGCAAAACTTAAATTTAATAAGCTAACAAAATAATATTAGCCCCGCCTTCCGATAGCGGTCTAAATACTCGTAAAAAAATAATTTGTATCTACTTTTTTTTTCAATGACAATCTTAATTTCGAGTAAGTAAGTTGCAAAGTGGTTTTTCTTTGCCAATGGTAATGTTAATGGTCTATGCTGTGTTCGCTTCGGATCTGCTGCGTCGAATCGGGGTCATTGAACGTGCTTGTTGATTAAAAATAACGATCACAAATTAAAACACCAACCGACTTTTTTTCACTAAATGAACGGACATGTTCTTACTGTTGAAGATTATCCATTTCCTAGAATTTGTTCTGCTTGGATAAAAAATACTGTTACTATTAGGAATAGTAAGTCCATTGTTTAATTATGAATTTATGACTCATCGAGAGTCTAAGGTTCCACTTCCGGGTTTCATTATTTTATTGCTCCTTTTCATAATTAAGTTTATGATTTTTGTACTCCAACCCTGAAGATGAATGCATCATTTGTCAATCATCACTATCATCAGTCTCTACAGGATCAAGCTATCGAACTCCTTTTTAGGGTTCCGTACGTACCTCAAGAGGATAAAACGAAACCCTTACTTCGTTGTCCGTCTGTCTGTCTGTCTATCTATCCGTATGCCTGTCTGTCAAGACCCATTTCTCAGGAATGCGTGGAGGTATCAAGTTGAAATTCATATCACATACTCAGGTCTGTAACCTCTTGAAGCTGTGCAAAAATCTAATTTCTTTGTTTATGTATTGTTGTTTTATGTAGCTTAAGTTACGAAACCCTCACTGCGCGAGTCCGACTCGTACTTGGCCGGCTTTTTAGTGCCCCTTTGATAAATCTAACTCTCCATTCTCTGTCCTTATTCAAAAGCACGCAGTCACGTCTCCATATACTTGACCCTGATTCATGGATTAACCATCCACCACAGGTGCTTTTAAAAACTGAAAGTCGCTACTTAAAAGGCAAACAACGCAGTTCGATCTGATTGTATGTAAGCTGTTGCAGGTGTCAATCAAATCTTCCGACGTCAGAAGTGTCACTCTTGTCACAGATCATAATCTATTTATTTATTTGGGACAAAAAACAGTTACAGTCTTATACAAATAATTTTACGAACATATACAAATTATCCATCATGTAACCAACACAATTGTCCACCAATTGACCATAGAGATTTACACAGACTATTTTGTGTTTAGACTGTTTAGCATTGGTTGCTATAAAAATACGAGAAACATTTTTACATACTACTGAACTGAAAGCCTAAAGGGAAACTAAAAGTAAAGATCAAAAGTAGTTGAACAAATCAGACAAGTAAAAAAAAAAAAAAAAAAAACATGTGACTGCAAATTGGTCAATAACTGTGTGGCTTTTCGTTTGAACTGTGGGTTGGACAGCGAAAATATGTCGAGTTCCATAAAGTACGTTTTATATGTGTCTATAAGACGATGCAGAGGTGCATAATCGACCATATCATTTGACGCATCCACTTTAAGAATTTGTGTTATTCAGCTGCTGTTTTTTGTACGATAGAGACTCCCAATCTTGAACGAAAATATTATAGTAGATGTAAAAAGCTGGTTTACATGATCTTCCTGTGCATGTAGGGCCACATTCTAGGATATTAATTATTGCCTAGTACTATTTGATTCGACCTAAGGATAGCTTCTAATGTCAATTCTAGTATAATGCACATCCTTTTTTGTAAATGCTTGCAGGATTTTCTTTCAAAAAAATATTGTGTCGTGGTATATCAGAACAGTGAAAGTGGTTCAGCGGAACACAAATGCAACTTATCATATTATTGCTACATGAATAATATTCAAACTATCATGATAAGAATCGGTCATTCCCCGCCTTAACACACCTCCTGTTGGCTTCACTGAACGAGGTCGATCATATCGAGAGTTGTCTTACATTGTACCCAAATAGAAAAAAAAACCGCTTACGTCATAACGGGTTATTACCATAATCAATCAAGATCATAACTTGTTACATAAACGTCTAGATGAGTTAGAAAGCTCTTATTTAGGATGTAGATCACTTAAATTTGTTTGGTTCAATTACTTCACAGGTTTACACATGAAGATTAATAAGCATAACCGTTTTAACATCACGTAACTGTTATTCTTAAAATAATCTACTTTCGACAAACATTGGAAAAAATGAAATGCTCAAGTGAGACTCGAACTCACGACCTTTCGCTGGTTGAAAAATCATTCATTGTTTCCAACAGTTCGTAAGAATGTTGGTAGATGGCTGCACCGTCGCCCTTATAGACGGATATAAAGAGAAGGAAAATTTGGAATGATTCAAGTGGTGCTCAATAGCTCAGTTGGCAGAGCAGTCGCCCTGTAAGCGAAAGGTCGTGAGTTCGAGTCTCACTTGAGCATTTCATTTTTTCCAATGTTTTTCGAACTTAACAGTTAGCATAATAAATGCTATAAAAAATTCATTCAAATAATCTACTTTTCTCGAATTAGTATTTTTGGCCTTGAGTGTACATTTGGGATGATAATCATGTACCGTAGCACACGCCGTACTCCGTAGTATATCGTAGCACATTAGTCGTCACGAGTTACGGCTATGAAAGTGAGTCATCCTACAATAATTGTCGCAAAGATACGTAATAGTCACTGCATCAGTGAGTACCAACTTGTTCCTATTGCTTCCATCTTTATAGCAATTGAGGGTTACAGATATAGCTGCTAACATTTGATTAAAATTAGGAATCAGCTTTGTCATTTTTATGTTTTTTTTTAGTAGGCTATCGTTTTCTTTTCAATTAATTGTCTATATTAGGTCTAGATAACTTATATTAATTCAACATGTCTGTCTAACCCCATAAATTGAATACTATGCCAGTAGCTATGTCCTCGCTCACGTTCTGAAGTTATGAAACTTCTGTGCTCTTAACAAGGTATTAGCTATGAATGGTATGCTTTAAGTCTAAAAGAATCTTTTAATAATAGCTGCTAAAAATATTACGCGGTGCCTAAGGCGAATAAGCTCGTTTTTGATCAAGTTCAAAAAACGAGGATATTACATATATGGTGGTGGTGATGCCTAACTATCGTCATAGATATTGTTGGACTGGACTAAACTTTGACTTTGAAAGCAGGCAATGGAACACTTCAACGACGACAAACATTATGAATGTCTCGTTTAAGTTATTCGAAGCCCACAATCACCACAAAAAATGTCGATACTACTGGCCCTACTGGTATTTTATTATGGTAAATACGTATACACAATACTCAACTACTACTGCCAGTGGAGACGCCATTTACCGGACGGGGGTGAACAGTCCTTCTGTGTCAGCCATTTCACTCATTTCCCTTATACCGACTGTCATACATGTGCGTATGGTAACCAGGCAGGACCGACGGCTTAACGTGCTCTCCGAGGCACGTCCAATGCAAATACCCATATTCATGCATACAAATATTATTGCACTGAACTGAGATCGAACCCGCACCTCCCACGTAGCCACGCCACAGAGGCTTTCTACTAAATCAGAGAATTAAATATGATTTTTCATGTGTTTATACCTAGGTGATTTACATCGTTCTGACAGAACAGGACCCTTATGGTAGCCACACGCCTTCCAGTGTACTTGCGCACATTTCTAATAATGTACACTTGTGCAAGTCTAGGCTTGCACAAATATACTAGATCGTGTGTGGCTACCGTTAGCTTAGAGAGTTTTGTAACAGCGGCACTTATGATAAACTTATCGATAACTCATCACATCACCTCTAAAGTAATAAAATTGCAATAGTATACAATCCTAGATTTAGAAAGATAGAAATAGTAAAAAGACTATTTTTTAAACTTTTGAAATCGTTCCCTATGACTGGTTCGAGATTCATAAGTTTTTAAATTATGAAATCGGAAACGTAACATAATCAGTAACGTAATATCATTGCGCGTTCGCCTAATAAATCACATTCACAATTCAAATTTACCTTAGAAATAATAATATCGTTTTTTTGGTACATGGTGAATTTACGTAATAAGTACGCAATAATTATTTGCGAATAGGTAAAATGTTAAAGTAAGTAACATGTTAAGTATGTCAACAAAATAAGAAACTCTCGTTTTATTTATTTTATCGAGAAATATAATAAATTGATTTTATTCTTTCTTTCTTGCTTTATATTCCAATGACAATACAAAAGTTAATGTGTTATAGTGTGATGAATGATACCTAGTTAATAAGGTGAAAATAAAACCTTCAGAATGGTATATTTGGTCTAACCACCTATTGTTTGCAATTTCTCAGACTAAGTTTCTGCTTTAATCATCATATTATTTTATCATTGCATATTTATCAACATATCCTATTATCGCTATAAAATCTTTACACAGGCAATTAGTGAACTGTCATTTAATCATTACGGTTTCATAGCATTATAGATAAAATATAATAAAACGTGATATTACAACATTATAACCGTTGTGAGGTTCAAGACCCGTTGTTCATCCGCTAAACTGCCTTTGCCTGAGTTGCGGATCGCCAGGAATGCAGTCCTCGCCCGGTCGATGCTGCATACTCAGACGCGAACATTGACAGTGTCGCTTTACTTACGTTGTAATATGGACCTACGTTTTTTCTGTAAATTTTTCTTAAAATTTCTGTCCTTTAATCTTGAAGCTTTGTATAGTTTTCTTTCCATGTTATTTATTATGAGGGTTGTAAATTAATTCAGTGTAATGTAAAGTTAAACTTCATTTGGATGAAGACCTTACTATTTTAATTTTAGAAACATCTTTACGTCCTAATTGGGAAATGTTTCGAAGTAGAAACCGGTCCAACCATCAGTCAGGATATCTACTGAATACTGAGTAAAATATGCTACATAAGATTGGTAACAGGCAAGTTACAGCTTTCCATAGTTTTCAATTCACATCATTGTATTGTTAGTCGAAACCAAAGATAACAATGGGAAAGTAATATGAGAATACCCTTCGCAATTAGCACGAAAACGATTTATTGTTTGGATTCAGAAAAGGCGAATACAAATGACTCAAAAAGTCTATTAATTAATTCAGATCGTGCACCAGTGAATGTTCAAAACTAAAATACAACACTTGGAGAAAGAAATCTAATAAAAGTTCACCTGCTTGTCCAAAGGATTTGAACGCCCGGTCACGTCCTTAATTAAATTACTATGTAGAAAATACCCTGTTTACGTGAACTTTAGTATGTCAACATATTTCGTTTAAATTACTTTTTCTTGTATGGTTTCCTCATACAAAGTCCCTGCTAGTAAAGTAACCTTTTATATTTTCAATCATCGCCCCCTTTCTAAAATATCAAATTGATGGCATTTTCACCCTTGTTATTATGTTTAGGTTTTCCCGGTATTTCATTTGCCCTTCACTTCAACCCCTGTTTACTGCCAACGTTACCCCTACTAAAATGAACGTGATGTTGAGCAATTAGAGGAGCCTCCCTTAGAGGGGTCTTAATAAACTAGCTATTTTTTTTTTCATTTCAATAGTACCTACACCGGTGTGGTTATCATCATTTTATTCATTCATATATGTCACCGAGTACTTACTCTCTCGACATAAGAAACATTTACCTTATTGCTTTAAATTGCCAGTGAGTATATTTTACAGGTTTTGATATATAGTATCTAAAACCTTATTATACAAATTAGTAGTTGGAGAAATCTCGTGGGAGGTTAATTTCCCAAGGCTTCTTTCTAGAAAAGAGATTCGCTATGACGCAGTGTCGCTCTGACGTGACGTAGCCGGTGCCAGTGGGGGCGATCGATATTCGAAGCCGTGTGGGCGGTCTCCCCTTCATCCCCATAGCGTGTAAGACGATTCTCAACTTTAATCCCATATTGTAACGTTCACTATCCATTAGCGACAAGAAATTAACTATTCCGAAAAATAAAATTAAACAGCAGCTCACTTGCTGTTATTCATTAAAGCTTTTTCACGCTACCTTGAACGTCTATACTGAAATAGTATGTTTCGGACCAAACAAATTTTCTGAAAACAATATCTAAATATTTCGAAACCGTTTAAGAAATTGACTGTCTTTAAAGGTCTTTATGAGCATTGACAAAAATGCATTTATTTCAGTAAAAGCGTAAAGTTTGACCGAAATTTTATTGAATGATGTGACAGTGGTCTTGCTTATAGACAGTGGCCTGACACTAAAATTTCAAGTCACGAATATTATGTATGCAAATTATTAGTTGTTACGTGCTGCTCATACGGATATGGTGTATTGCCGTTTCTTCTACACTTGTAACATCGTTCCGATTCGTTACATCCATCCCGTTGCTTTTAACATTTGTAATCCCGTTATCACGGATATAAGTGTAAGCATAATTTAGGTGTAGTATTATTACATATTATTTTGAATTAGTATCGATGTCTGCGCAAAATTATGGAGCTTGACAAATTTAATCAGTAGTGCATTATTTTTTAATTTTGGCAGGTAATCATAGCAGTGGTCTGTCTTTATTGACCTGTCCAATCACCCTTGCCTGTAAATCTGTTTTGTCAGTCTACTTTAGTCCATCCTTGCTACGTATCCGAATCATCTAAACGTCCTATTTCTTCGAATTCAACGCAATAAAACGATATTACTTTTATGTAATGAAAGTTCCACCATTCAGTTTTGGACGAAAACCTCAGCCACCCTTCTTTTAGTATAATCTCAGTGCGCGAGCCCAACTTGCACCTGACCGGATTTTCTTCCAATCTGATTAGTTCGCCTTTAGTGCTATGGACCTAATCATCTGTATGGTCCACTCTTAGATATTATATAGATTCATCTACAAACCAACTCAGTTTTATGTACAATGTAAATTTAATAAATGTGGCCTTCGCAATACTTGTGGCCAAAGTTACATGGAATATTGATTATAAGTTGATTGTTATCCTGAATGACGAAGCGACTGTGCCGGGATTTACCGCTATGCAACAAGTGATTGATTGATTAAAGTACAATATAAATTGTGAGTTAACGCTAGTATAATACATTTAGGTTGTATTTCGTAATTAGACTTTAACCCGACCCCAACGGAGTTGGAAACAAAAATCGGAGGATGAAGGTTTTAGATATATCAATTTTCACAATTAAGGACGTGCTTTGTAAACCTGTAAAACAACAGAGAATTACTCGGTACATATCATAACTCAATGTAACAATCGATAATGTTTGTTTTGAATGACTAATAGGATGTCACGTAATACATAATGGTAATGAGACCACCATGCAAATTGGCCAATGTGCTTGGCTAAAGGCTAACGTACCTACGTATGTTAATTCACGAGCTTAAGTTATTGTTAATGTTTACATAAATAGTTGTTTATATTCTGTGCACATGTGTATAATGAATATTTTCTCGGAAAATGAAAAAACTAAACTTTTTATATATTTTGCGGGTATATCACCTCACATGCTGGATACTACACCTGCGTATAAACGGACGAAGTTTGGGCGTAAGTTTTCGAGGTTGGGCGATCAGACACAGTCCCTGCTAGCTAAAATAACTTGAGCTCCTAAAATAAAAGACGAAACAGAGTAAGGCGTACTTATGTCGAACATGTATGGGTGCTTTAAGAAAAAGCAACGAAAGCCTATGCTGAACAAGAATTCTGTTTACGAGTAAATAACATTCCACACTATGGACTGGCCTCTCCCAATAGCTCCCGGTCATCTGCAGTGCGTATCCAGTCTATCCCAACAAACTTTTACAGATCGTCCGTCTATGAAACGCCTAAGATATAGACATCAACTTCATCAAATTAGACAATATACTACAAGAACATTTATTGTTCAACGGACATTTTTGTACGACATGTATAATGTTAGTTTAATACCTAGCGTAATTAAAAAATGTTCGAAAGTATCGTTCGAATATACGAAAAAGGTTCTAAAGACGTCGTATAAAGCTTACCAGTTTGTCCTGCAATCAGAGTAATAATAATAATATCGGAAATGTATCGTGAAAGTTATTTTCTCAATGGTCCCAGATCGGTCCGCACCTCAAACTATACGCACCGCGCACGAAACCACTTTCGCTCTGCCTCGACATTGCTGAACTGTAACATTACCTGTTGTCTTCAAAACACTTGCTCTTTCTCAAGGTTAAAAACATATAATGTCTTAGAGATACCTACTGACTGTAATTTACAAAAGAAAAACGCTACAAACTGACATAACAGTGGTCAAAACCGTCAAAATGGACATCGTCGTTATTGTATATTGTATTAGGTGCTAACAATGCCCGCCGAATAATTTTGGATTAGAATGCCTGATAATATACCAATAATATACCCATTTAGTTATTCTGCCATATTGAATATCTCAAAACAAAATGTACTATGAACAACTTGTAACATAGTAAATCTTTCGGAGGTTCGCATTTTCGAAGCAATAGATCGATTAAGAACAACGTGGTAGCAGCATGTAAGAAATAAAAAACCGTCTAACAGTTTTATCCGTTGTTTCGCATTCCATTATCTAGTATTATCGTATCATAGCAAATCAGTTGCAATTAACCGAGCTGCGTTCGCTTCAATTAGCATTCCTTTTTAAACATTAGCTTTATAAGTGTTATTTAATATTAAAAAATCTGAGCCTATGTAGATAGAAAAAATAGGCCGTTTATCTACTAATAACTTCCAAGTTTCTCTAACGAATATATCCACGTGTTCTGTATACATACGTTACACTTGTTCATGTATTTGTGCGGGTGCAGTTGAATCTTTTTATTAACCAGAGAATACCACAGGTGTATCTCGATTTATCTCACGCGAACAATGGGAACACCCGCGAGACCGATTGTCTACAGAACCGATTCTGTTTCACCTCATTGATATAGAAGCCTGACTTAGTTAATCAAGCAAGAAATAAATTCCATTCAATCCAGACGTAAGATGAAACGCTTATAAGTCTTATAACCCACAGTACCACAGCTTTTTACTTTTCTAGTATAGAATCATAAGAATATATTTCGAATCGATACTTTTATAGTAGGAATTATTTATTACATAAGAACGATAATCGAATTATGCGCTCGCATCTCGGCTTAAGTTATTTTGAGTCAACAGTTAGTAATGTGTATATGTTATGTTGTGATGTAATAAAAACAGAGCCTGTTTTTTTTTCGTTAAAGTAAGTGAGTTTGCACTGCCCGAAGACTACACGCTGAAACGATATCAACACAACATACTATTAATGTTCTCTGACGTACACTACACATTTTTAAGAAATGGAAATGGAAATTATAATTAACTAGCTTTTGCCCGCGGCTCCGCCCGCGTGGATGTCGGTTATCGCAACCAAATATAGCCTATGTCCTTTCTCAAGGTCTAATCTACCCCTATACCAAATTTCATCAAAATCGGTTCAGTGGTTGAGGCGTGAAAGCGTAACATACATACAGACAGACAGACAGACAGACCGACAGACAGACAGACAGACAGACAGAGTTACTTTCGCATTTATAATATTAGTATGGATAATTATCAAATCATGCAACAGAGAATTGAGCTGGCTCCCTGTACACCAGATTACGCAGTAGCTACGGACTTCTTAATTTTTAAGAAATTAGAAATACTCGCACCAAATGGCAGAGATTTCACACTTTAACTCAACTCAACTCAAAAAATAATAGTTTTGTCGCAAAATTGAGGTAATTTATGAATGACTAGACATACAATACATGTGGACAAACACGTATGAGGACATGCGTGAGTCACTGTGTTGTCGTATCCTGTCTGTTTTGTTTTAAAAAACTTGATTTACACCGCATGTTTTTATATTACTACATACTGTAGCATAAATAATCCTTTATATTTTGTAGATACATAATATATTTCAGACTAGCCGTAACCCGTGGCTCCGCCCGCGTAGATGTCTGTTATTGCGATCAAATATTGCTTTTGTCCTTTCCCAATACCTGTGTTAGAATTTTTCGCGATAAAAGGTAGCATTGTATGTCCTTTCCCAAGCTCTAACTTATCTCTGTACCAAATTACATCAAGATCGATTCAGTGGTATAGGTCTGAAAGAGTAGCGTTTTGAAGTCTTTGCGATTGTCCAAATATTCTACGTAAACAGTTTGCATCTATCTATTTATAAACCGCTGCGGGTATGAAATAGGTAGGACCTACAATTGAATTGAAAATAATTCACCTATCACAACTGAATTCAGCATAATCATTAATAAGTGTAGATTGAACTCGTCAATATTCTGATAAAGAATAGGAATCTGAGGGCAAGACCACTAACCTCAACGCACGGATTTTGCTTTCTTAGAATGTGAGTAGGTATGCGTCTTGCATGATACTTAGTACATCTGTCCTCAAAGTTTATTAATTAGTAGGTGTATATTTACTGTTTCAAAATTATTCTGCTGTCTAATTTTGCAAACTATTGCTTGTTGTAACTGTAATAAAGCGGGCCATTTAATACAATAATAAAATTAAGGCAAATTAGCATAAGAAAACCGTAAAATGTATGAATATTATGCAAAGGTGATATTTTAGAAAATATGGATGATTGTGTGAAAAAGGACACGACAAGGAAAGGAGTAAATGACGAGATGACTTCTTACAGGAACAAAAGGTGTTGCAAGAAAACATGTTGTTCTGAGTCCAAATAAATTGGGACAGGGGCAGGCATATGATACTGAAAATATGCTGATTAATGAAACTAAAATGTAAATGGCATATAAGCAGAATTTAAAAAAGAAGGGCATGCATGGGCCTTCAAGAGACTGCTTGTAGCCCAAGTAACACGTAAGCAAGATAACAGTACACATTTAGAACATTTCACAGTTCAAAGATGAATATAGTTTGTATAAGAGCATTAGGAATAGCTAAATGCTGAATTAGATTGAGTTCGGACCGTTAAAAATCTTAATGCTTAATAAATTCTGTTTTTTAGTCCTTCCTTTCTTTAGGCTTAATAACCAATCACCGTAAAATTATTATACAGACGTTATTTAGCTTTACGCTTTCCAGGTGGCTTAAAGCTGAAAAACAGCCCCGTCGGCAGCATTTGTCTGAATAAACATAGCCTGTAATGCTGTTATTAAAGCAATACTAAGCTAGTAGCGTTTGAAACAGCTATTTTCTGAATAAAGTATCACTTTCTGAATAATTGTTTTTATTTTATCTTTAAACTGAATAAGATTCTATATTCTACTAATTATTCAGCTGCTGAATAAACAGCTATTATTTATGCTTTTATTAAGCTATTTTCTGTATAATAGAGAATTTGAAGCTAACTTATTCAAATTGGAGACCACATTGGTATTGTTATAGCGCCCATAGCTTAATACCAGCTGAATGAAAATATTATTGTACCTCGTATTTATTTTTCCGTTCTTTGTATTATGGATCGAAAGTCGTGGAAAAAACGTAAGAGAACCGGTTATATAAAAAGAAAATTGCTCAAAGAATATTTAAATATCAGCAGTAGTGATCGTCCAAGTGTTCCTGGTCATCGGATTAGTGTAAATAGATTGAATAATGAAACCAGTCCCAGCCGGCTTGCGTTGTTGCCGTGTGATAAAGAGGGTTCCGTACCCAAAAAAAAAATCAAATAGAATTGCGATTCACGCAAGAAGTCAGAGTGCATCTGATGGCATGGATAAACATGGATAGTCTTCCAATTTTCAATAGTTCCAAGAAATAATTTTGGCCAATATTGTGCAACATACATGAAATAAATTCGACAACCATTCGTCATTGGTATATATTATGGGATTGGAAAACGGAAAGATTTAAAAATCTATTTAGTTTAGAAGATTTCATTTCCGAAATGATTATTTTGTTAGCAGAAGGTATTACAGTACAAGAAAATAAAATTAACGTTACGATAAGATGTTTTATTTGCAACTCTCCAGGTAGAGCGTATATAAAATGTATGTAAATTTTATATTTGAAATTTAAAATAGTATAAAATGCCAAAGTAAATACGAGTGCATCCTCGTGCTCCTACTAAATTGTCCTACTGGTAGGAGCACCGGGACACCTATGTCCTGGTGCTCCTACTACAAAGGCAACCGTGAAGCGTCCAGTAGGAGAACCAAGACATTACAAAAATAGAACTCTATATATATGTCTGTTACATTTTCACCCCTAAACAGCTAAACAGATTTTGATGATTTTTGTTTTAAAAATAGATAATTCTTCGACTTGCACAGAAATTTCAGGAAGTTTTTTCATTATTTAGTCTTGGCTTTTCCATAATATGTTGCTGTAACGCGTAGGTATATATTGTTGAATCCTTCTAGTGTCAGCTGGTTTCCATCAGTGCCAAGTAACTGCTGCGCGGCCACGTTTTCAAATTGCCTTGAGGTTCCTTCGGAGACTACTTCATACATCACATTTTCTTCATCAGTAATCACAGAAATTGCTGTTTGGGCTACTATATTCGCCATAGGATCGATCTGCAACAAAATAATTACCTATGTTATTATTTTATCCTACTAATATTATAATCGCGAAAGTTTGTAAGTATGGATGGATGTTTGTAGAGAACCCTAAAAATCTGAGTAATGTAGAAATGTATAACTATATATTTGTTATTCAGAAGTTAGTGCAATGAGACTACTCTTTTTCAAGTTATAGCTTAGTAAAAAGACATGTGTGCACTTTTATTCAGCAATATAAATCAAAACATCGATCGCCATTAAAAATCTTTGTAATTTATACCTACAAGGAATTTCCGAGATCACCAAAATGCTGAATCTTACAACTGCTGCATTTCCAACTCGATTCATGTTATTTTGTAGGATTAAAATTGCTATCATTAGCTATTTCGTCACAATTAAGTACTTTTGTCAGACCTAGTATGTATTTAAATACTATTTACTATAATTTATCTTGATTATTCACGCGGCGCGTAATCAGTAATGAAATAAAACACATACTATTCACGACAAAATTACTTGCGCACTAACAAATTGACTATAAGCAGACCTCAAACTTTACTTACAAAATAATATAATAAATTTACTTACCGATTTTATGCACCATGTCAAATAACACTTACATTTTGAGATCGACATTAATACTATTATTTATTCCAATCAAATTCTTTAATTTAACAATTTGTATGAATTTTGTTTGCATAAATGTGAACAATATTTTAATTGCTTAATGACTTCTGAATAGCATAACCAATTCGACTAAGCTGAATAACTCTGTTATAAGAGCTTAATAATAGCAATGTGACCTGTTATTCAAAAGTTTTTAAGCTAATTGTACCGTTATTAAGCTCCTACTCAGATGTTGTCCAGATGTTGTTCAGCGTTAAGCATTCAAAATTGGGGCCCTTTTTGCTTGAATAACAGCTGAATAGACGGTTACTCAGACGTTATTCAGCTTAGTATTCAACTTAATGCTCTTGATATAGCTCTTACTCGAACCTTATTCAGCACGTCTGTGTTACTTGGGAGGTGTCTATTCTATGTGAGGAACCGCGTGATAACGGAGCGTTACGGTCTGATAAGTTGGTGTTGTTGGTCAAATGTGATAATCAGCTAATTGAGGTTAAGCTAAGACAGTTCGAAGAGAATGAACGAAAGAAGATGCAACCTATCATATTAAGAGTATTCAAACTAAATTGGCTGCAGATGTAAGACAAATTATTATGCAAATTAATTATAATTCATTACAAACAAACAAGTATAAGGTCCACACATATCTTAACTTATCCTATGAGCTTGGGATCGTCTACTAAGTCTGGATTGACTGAAATGAAAAGCTTTATCTGGTATCCAGGTGCACGCGGATACCCGGCGCGAGCGAGAGAGACTCGCGGATCGCGCCGCCCGCGCGCGCAGGCAACTCGGGCGTCGGAGGGCACTGACTGACCTCCGTCCTCCATGAGCGCGGGCCTGGGGGTGACGGGTGGAGCCGCCTGTCACCCCAGCAGAAGCAGGCCACGGCGGCGGCGCGCTTAAGAGCGCGCCTCCCCATTACGGGGGCGAGTCGGGAACACCGTTGTCCCCCCTCCTGAGGAGCACCAGACCGTAAGGGATGGCCCTGGGTCAGCCGGGGTGCGAGGGATATATCGATGACAACCTCACCTCTGGCCTAGCACTACGAGCCACAGTCGGCGTGCGGTTTTAGTCGGTTCGAGTCCGACTCGCGTTCGAGCCGGCTTCCGGCTCCGTTAGGGGAGGTATCCGAGGGGATTTCCGCACGAAAAAAAAAAAAAGGTGCACGCGGATACCATCTTTTTTTTATCTTGCGCAAAATCCCCAGGGATACCACCCCCACGGAGCCGGTGGAGGCGGTTATATCGAACTCGAACCGACCAAAACGCACACTATCTTGGGTCCTTGGTTGCCGGAGGTGTGATTGCCGAAAGCATATCTCTCGCACCCCGGCAGACCCAAGACCATCTCTTTCGAGATTCCCTTCGGGTTGTGGGGACCTCGGTGTCCCCATCTAGCCCAAGGTACGGGGAGACGCACTTTGCGCCGCCGCCGCGGCCTACTTCTGCTAGGGTTCCGCCACTAGGACCCGCCTCAGCGTGTCCCACGCCGGGCACTCGGTCAGCGTGTGCAGCTCTGTGTCCTCGCTCGCATCACAGTGATGGCACGTGGATACCATCTAAAGCTAGTCTACCCGCTAGTTGCAAGAGTGACAAGTTGTTCAAGGCTGGTTTCCAATGTGGGCACGAAGGATTTGGCACAACCCATATAAATACCTGTGTCCCTGGTACTGATTTCCGCATAACAACGAGTAGATACTATCAATAGATATCATATCGTTAATATGAACAATGCATGTCGGGGACACTATCATCGTTATTTATATGAATATGTTTTTCGCGCAACCTTACTTAATAAATTACTACTCGATTGATGACCTCATCATAGATTGAACACGTTACGAATCATGTGATTTGTGCTGATGTCGAATTGAGTTGACGCCGTGTCAATAAAGCAATTGAAACTCGAAGACAAAGCATACATCATCAATGTTATTCACAATTTTCTAATCAAATGTTTATTATTTACTTTTTTTTAATCTACGGAAGTTTGAAAGAGTTAAACCGGTTGCCTACAATATCACAATAATATAATCATAACCAGACCTAACCTTTATGTAATTGGACTATACTACGAAGCCTTTCCCTTGACATTTTATTTTCACTTAAACTTTTCGATATAGCCGTGGGCTAAAACCAAATGGTCATCATCAAGTTTCTAGTTCACAAACTAGATACTTAATGATAACCATTTGTGCTTATCACGGTTATTAACCCCTTAGGTACTCACCTTGACACTGTCCTGTCTCTGCGTGCTACTAAGCTGAACACCAGTGTATTATTAATATTGCGTTATCTCTTCACCTCTAAGGGCAGATGTCAGTGATGTCACCAAATTAAACTACCTTATTACATTTTATTAAGTAAACGCTAGAACTCAGTTTAATTTAACTAATTTCTACTGGTGAAATCCGTTCTAAGGCATAATTATCTATATTTACACTACATAATAATTATCATCTCATGTTTATAACTCAGTAGGGTACCTTAGTGTATCAATAATACTGACCCCAATATTATATATTTTTCAACAAAAGAAAACTACATATTAATATAGGGGAGAGTTCGTTATATCGTACTACCATTTTAATCGTACCACTTCTAAATTTCCCTCTTAATGGGTATTTTTTTCTAGACTAGCAACACCAAATGGTGGCCCTGCACAACCTCCCGCCACCCGCCATTTGTAATTGATGTGACTTGACAACTATGCGCGTGAGTGAAACAAACATTTTTTTGTGGAATTTATTGCAAATTTTGTCTTAAATTCGTAAGGATATTACTCGTGAACAAGGTAAGATAGAGATACACAGTTTTCATTATTTCATTACAATTTTATACTAGATTATTGGTGGTTTTTGTTACGTGTCTAAGTTTTGAGGTTATGCCGGACTGTTGCTTTTTTTTTAAAATGGCCTAGTTCGCTAAATTGTACCACTCGCAGTTGGGTAAATTGTACTGGTACGATTTAACCGACTAGTCTAAAAGTACTTATATTTTACAGACTGTTTTATATTGTTATAGATGACGGACCCAAAAGCTAAAATTAAATATTATAATTGGAACAAGGAGGACCTAGAAACAGCTATTCGGGCTTACGAAAACAAAGAATTAAGTTTGAACACAATTTCAAAGACTTAATATATTCCAAAACCGAGCAAGCAGAAGAAAGTTAAAGTAAAGAAAGGAAAGGTTTGTAAACCAAAGAAATACCAAACAGTGAAAAAAGAAAAGAAAATAGTTATATCCAAGGGCAATTGCAAAAATTTCAAGAGGAAACTTATTGTGAAATTAGATGACGATGATCACAGCGATGATGATCTTGAAAATATATGTGGAAAGTGCAATCGTTATTACTATGTTATAAAGGGTCCAAACGTTATTGGACTCACTGCGTTCGCTGTCACCGGTGGGTACATGAGACGTGTACTTCGAATCCAGACATTTGCGATGACTTTTTCGAATAAGACTATGCACAATCATTATATTACAAATAACATTGTTAACAAAACTTTTATATTTTCACGTAACTTATTTATTATAGTTTGAACTGTATTTTTTCTCATTAATCATATAGTTATGTTGATTGATCTCAATTTTATAGCACAAACACGTTATTCTTATAAAAAAGCCTATAGATGTGTTGATTACATTGTTCCTTTATCACCTAAGAGGTATTCATAGTATTTCTTTATTACCTAAGAGTTAAAAATAAATAATTTGGTAATAATTTTACTGTCTTTAATTCAGTGGTACGACTTAAACACCCATGGTACGATTTAAAAACTTGGTGGTACGATTAAAACGACTAGTCGGCTAAATCGTACCGATGGCAGTCCTTTATAAAAAATCATTTTTAAGTATATTAGAGTAAATATATAGAACTGATTTCTCGGGCTCAGCAAGGTAAAATATAAAACTTTATTTTGCATATCTATTAATTATTCTAAGTCTTGTCATAGTCAAAATATTTAAGTTAAAGTAAAAAGTGGTACGATATAACCAACTCTCCCCTAATCGGTACAGTTAATTACATCAATCACCTTTGAATTCACTTTCTATTGTATAAAGAAAGAATTAACAAAGCTCTGACTTAACTAATCGACTCCGAACTCTCACCTGTTTGTAAAATGTATCAATCGACGCCCGCGCACCCAGGTCAGAGAGATCGTTATGTTACATCAGCTGATTAATGGACTCCAGCAATGGACTACGTAATCTACAATTATAAACTAACTAGCTTTGCCCTACGGCGCGGCGTCATATATTCGATTCAATTCCACTGAGTGACCGAGTTGCATCGTTCGCGTCTCCGCGTCTTTCTGCATCTTATGTCTCTTAAGTGTCATAGCGTGGTCTTAACCTATAACATAACCATCCTCAAGAACTGGGCTATCAATTGCAAAAAGGTTTTCTAAATGTAATATGCGGTTCCAACGATTAGCGCGTTCCAGAAGGCAAACTATTCCTCCTTCGTACGAAAATCGAAAATACGCCGATGGTGTAAATACTCGATGCATAATCAATTTAACATTTTTATGTACATAAAGTAAGATCTAGTAGTTTTAAAAATAATACACTTACTTCCGAGCCTCTATGTACGACAGAAATATCTGATGCCGTCAAAAGAAACTAGGTAACAGAATTTCCTACATTGTAATGTACAGTAACCTTGCTATTACGTTACCTGAATTGTTAATTGCAGATACCCTAGTAGAACATCTGTCATATCGATTTCCTCATTCTTTGAACATCGTTAGACAATGAACTCGGCAAACACTTGTGTTTATCTTATCTTGTTGATACAGGTTACTACTTTACTAGATTCAGAGCTACTTTCCTACAAATTATAATTTGAATTGAAACATTTCTTTGTATATTTCAGGATTAATGTTCACCGTCCACTCCTTTTAGTAGTAGATAGATATATTATATAATAAAATAAATGTAAAAATATAATAAACGCAGTTTAGTTTTTCTCGTATAGTGAAGTCCAGCTTAAAAACTAAGATGAACAACTATAGAATTTAAGAAACATTACTTACATTTTTCGAATATTTTTGGCTATTAGTTACTCCTTAATAAGTGTTTTCATATACCACTGCGTTTTTTCAGTAAATCATGTTTTTAAAGTGTATACCACGAATAGAATTGAGTAATGAAGTTCCAACTTAAATAAGTGACTAAGGAAATTCAATGTTCTTGAGATCATCAGCTGTTAGTTTTTGTTCATTATATTTTTTTGTTGTAACGCCGTGCTTTTATGCTTTTTACTTTTTTACATCTTGTTAGCAACAACATCCGTTATGTCGTTACGGAGCTCACGTGTGACTGTGTGAGTGAACAATATTTTAATATTTGGTGGGAATTGGTAATGCGAAAAAAGTAGCTTATTAGTAGCAGATGCGAAGGTGAAGTTAATGAATAATAGTATTGACCTTATTTGGAGTCTTAGTATTTTTGATGCTTATTATTCTAAATGCTAAGTTATCTTTAAATACGTAGCGGTTCATCATAATAATCATAGCTATTTCCCAGTAGCATAAGTTTGCACTTTGAAACCCGGTCTCCTCTTAATATTTTTATGTCGGCTTTTCCGAGAGTGGCTGTTGATTTATTTTGTTTTGGTTGATGATATCAAACCTGTACGACATCTGAACATGTACAAGCTGTCAGCTGGTGTCTAACATTTACATATGTCTAAATAAATATAAAAACCACAAAATAGCATAAAACACCCCAGCTTATTTGAAATTGCACTGAAATTTGGTATTTTCTATCCTTATGGGCCTTTGAAAAAGAAATTAGCCGAATAGATTGAGACATTTTCGAGTTTTGATACATTTGGCGATTTATATTTATTCATATATTTGTCTCTAACAATGACAGTTATTCAAGTTGATAATTATGTTAATTGTTTTGTTACAGGAACAAAGCTATCGCCGATTACTTAGGTAGCAATGGCTACACGGACGCGTTGGAAGCGTTTAAGAAGGAGGCTGACATGAGTGGCGAGATGGATCGCAAGTTCGGCGGCCTCCTAGAGAAGAAGTGGACCTCGGTCATCAGATTGCAGAAAAAGGTAAAGTAGTCACAAATTTATATCAATATAGTCCATAATACTATAAAAAATGCAAAAATAATTGCCTGTCTGCCTGTTCAAGCTTTCACGGCTAAACCAATGAACCTATTTTGATGTAATTTGGTATAGGGGTAGATTAAACCTAGAGGAAGGACTTAGGCTTTGTTTGGTCGTGGTTTATATTACAGGCGCTTCATCATCGTCGCAAACTGACATTCGATTTCAGTCAGTCACGTTTCTCAGTACAATCGTTGTCGTCTCGTTAAAAAAACACATAATATTGTAACAGATAAAACCTTAAATCTAAATAATTTCTTTGATGTAGAACAACTCGAACGCGCTAACAAAACCATAGCTACCTATTGTCGCGTATAAAAAAAAAGAATAAAAAAAAAGGACTGTTTGTCGGGTCGGGAGGTCAGACGACGTCCCTGCCCTTCAAACAGCTTTAAGGGAAAGTTAAAAGAAATGAGATGTAATGCGACCGTGAGAGTAATACTTACGATGTTGATGTTCTTTGCTACTTCGGATATAACCCTCGGTAGCTTACACTGGACTATTAGTTCAAGGACCTCTTGTGGAAGTTGAGTGTGACAATGTCTTTCAATTCACATGCAAGTATATTCTTATCAATTAGGTAATAAATCAGCTTAGTTTGAGATTGCCAGAAGGGCCTTAGAAATAAAGCGTCCACGAGGAACTCGCCGCACGTGGCGGTACGGGATACGAAACGAACGCGTACTGATTCACACCGATATTTGGGCCCAATTATAACGCAAATGCACTTACGTGGAAATATACGTTGATCTTCATCCTCAAGCCGGAAGGAAGGCCGATCGGCCTCACCTCCATGCGTAGGTGTTGACGCGCATGGGAGTCACCCTTGGCATCGTAGGGGTCGTAGGAAAAGGGACCCCTACATAGCAGCCGCCTGAGCCGCTAGCCTACGGGCTACCACTTTTCCACCATCGCTCCAACCATGCAGCCAAAATATGGCCAACATCTTCGGCACCGACGACTCCCATAAAGATGTCAATGGTATTTCGCTGGCACCATCGTCGACAGCGTCCGATGGAAAAGGATCGCTCGCCGCAGCGTCCAGGAAACAAAAATGGAGGCTATCTCCACATAATAAATACTTCTTCAACCTTTTTCTAAGTGACCATTCTCCTGCACCGGTCCAACACCAAGTTTCTGACTTCATCCTTCAATCGATGGATTTGTCAATGAGTTCGTTCTTCAGCTCATTCGCGAACCCATTCAAATACTCACTCAAACACAGGCTAAGGCATCAAGTTCATAATGCCTAATGCTACAATTAGCACTAGCCAGAAACGGAAAAATTAATACAAGTTTAAGTATTCACAAGCATTACTTAAAAAATTATAAATAAATGTTGTAGTATACAGTAGTATACTACACTATGATTGTCGCTCTTTAGTGAGGTCAAGAGATGGAAGATTTTTGTATGGATGATCTACCTATAGACTAAGTATTCTAAAAACGCAAAAAAAGCTAGGTAACCTAGTTAATAGTTAGATGTAACCAAAACGCAGCAACCACTTTAATATCAGAAAAAATAACTAATCACTGAACGAACATATTCGCAGAAAAAGATTCAGTGAATCAAGTAATTTGAGATCTTCATGCTTTTAAAATGTGAAATGGAAAGCACGATTCAATATAATTAAGCGTTTTTGTGCTAAACACGATGTTGTTATTTTTAGTGTAGAAGTCTATTTATTTGCAATCAAATTAATGCTGATTGATGGGTAGCGAGAACAGATGACCACTTTTACTTTTAATATCGAAGAAAATTATGTACCTATCGTGAAATATTTTGTCTTCCGCAGTATTTGCCTCAGTTTGCCAACATCACAACAACAGATTATAAAGTTAGTATTGCACTAAAACTCGTGTAACACTTTCTATAATTGATTACACGTAATCGATAGTGAACACAAAAGATGATGACGCCTATTAGTGTCCCCCTGTACGCAATACCTTATATAACGGAAAGAAGCCTTTCTCAGGTATTTCAATGGTCATATATTGCTAAACTGCTAGCAGTTACACGCATTGATGACAAAAACGTGCATAGCAAGAATCTGTAACGGCATCTGAGCACGATCGAAGCTGTGTTCGCCATCGATCTGTCCGGCGGACGTTTCTAGGTCGTTCTGAACGATTCTCTTGGGCGGGCGGTCGAAGCCGACTTGCCGGCCGCAACGCAACGCTCGCTCTCACAAATCGACGTGACACGTTTTATCCATTGACTATGTTCTATCCATGAATAATGCCAACTATCTAAAGTATCTAAACAAATGGAACTCAAGGTGACGGTAATCAGGTCGGTTCATGCTGTTTTCGTCTGGAACCTTGTTCTAATATTAAATTTTATGTTTATGTACTTTTTACCATAAATATTTTGCATAATCTAGCATAATAAATTTTATTGGTCGTAATGATGAAGTAATAATATAATCACACTTTGTGTATGTTCCCTTTTAAGAAGGCGTGCACCTTTCTTTTGTAATAAATAGATTTCGTCTAAACGAACCGGGAATAAACAAACTAAAGCATCTGTTATGTGTCGGAAGCTCCCTAGGTTTCCAAACACAGATGATTGCAACAGAAAAGTATAAAAAAAACCTCTACTGTAGCAATCGCAAGGGAAGGGAACTGAGCTCTCTACTCGACCGACTGGTCATTCGTACAATTTGAACTTGCTGCTAAAAAACCAGGATAGTTGTTGGTTTGATATATGTAACAGCTAACGAGCTGTTAGTCAGCATTATATTACTAAAACATGGACATTAGAAATAGTTTCCTCATCATCATCTCAGTGTTGTGCTCTGATTGCATCCGGCGCCTTCCCCTCGGAAGTCGGCTCCGCTACATTTGAAAAAATGCCTAATTTTGTGCTTATCTATTTACCAGGTGATGGAATTGGAATCAAAGCTGTCGGAGGCTCAGAAGGAATTTATCGAAGGCGCGCCAACACGCGCCAAACGCACACCCGCCGAGTGGATACCACGACCACCCGAGAAGTTCTGTCTTACCGGACACCGGGCCACAATTACTAAGGTAAAAATAGAGTTATAAGCAACCCTATTACCAGAAAATTAAGACCTATGAGGAGCTTCAGAATTCGTTCATGGTTCTATTAGATTAAATATCTCGCCGCTAACTCGACTAGGTACTTTCTTGCGTAAGGTACGTACGTACTTTGAGAAATTAAAATAGAGATCACGTATCGATATCGATTTACTCGCCAATAAGTTCGATAACTGTAGTAACAAGTGATTTCTACATATTGCCCATGATTCTATGACCAAAAGTGTAGAGCACTGGTGATGACATCACTTGGTTGGTACCATAACATCAAAGGTACCAAAATTTAATTAATACTTTATCTAGCTAATTTCTTCATTAGTATAATGTGTCTGACCTCACGATATTTGAAATCTTCCGTGAAATGCTGGTAAGGTAGCGCATTTCACGAAACGGTTTCAAAAACGGTCACCGTTTTTTTTGTTGTCAGAAAGCCATGGATTCTTCCTTTCATGCTTAAAGGCCAACGGTTTACATTATTTGTTTCGTCGAGGACGATAGATCATATTGTTACTCTCTGTAGAATCATACACGTGGAGCAGAAATCAGGTTGTTATTATTCGGTAGTTTTTATGAAATTACATCCACTAACAATAATAAAAAATTTATATAGCGCCAAAAATATTGTAAAAATTCACACTACAATCACAGCTACAACGCGCCGTTTACATATGAAGTAGAATCTTATATCAACACGGGTGAAACCGCGGCACGCAGCAAATATTACTACAAAGCATTCAGTCCCGTAAAGTAGGGCCACAACGAGTGTTTTTTTTTATTAATATGGTACCATTGTTCAATCTCTGTTGTATATTTCAAAATTAACTACAATTGTTTAAAAAAAATATTACGTACAATTTAATAATGCAAATACGTAGAATGGCAAATGATGCCGAGTTATGTCATAGACATTCTGATTTGAATTCTAATGATTTCACGACTAGAATAAAATACTAGTAGATAGATACCAATTTTTTTAAAATTCGGACATATTTAGGTGATGGTTTCAAAATAATTGCCCGGTTCATTACTCATTAGCCATTACAATACTATGTCATGTCAGTAACTCTGTAACCAATGACAGAGAATCTTTCACCAGTCTGCTTTTTCATGCATTTTTAATAAATAAAACCAGATACATTTCTTCATTTAAAACTATTCCACATTAATATAAAGCTAAAGAGAAATTACTGCTAAACGCGGTAATCTAACAATTAACCGGTCTGATTCGATTTTTATAGCATGTTTATACAATTCGTACTTTGACCCATAGGTGTGGATCAAGGTTGGATGTTTAAATCGGGCTCTTAATTACATTGATGTCAGATAAAATCAGGAGTAGAAATAAAATTGATCGTACAATAATATTATTCCCCCTAATATTACAAAATTTACACAGCTAAAAACTTTTCATTGTAATGAGATGGTTTAAATCTAGTCGATGATAGAAAATGGTTGATTAGTTGACGGACTTATTGTATCGCCAACAACTAGCACGTTTTTACTTTTTACACAACATATTAACTCATTATCTACATAAAGAAGTTAGTCCTGATTGCATCCGAGGCCACGGTGTCCTCGGAGCTCAGGGTCCGCCTTCCGGCTCTTCCTCCTCCACTTCGCACGATCTTGGGCGTCCAAGATAGTGAGACCGTTTGCACGCATGTCACCCTCCACGACGCCAAGCCAGCACTTCCTGGGCCTACCTACAACATAATATGTTGTAGGTAGGCCCAAGAAGTGCTGGCTTGGCGTATTATACACAAGACAAGACAGCTGAGTAGTTAACTTGCTATGTAGCACACATACTATAACTATTATCGATTTTATAACATCATGCGTTAGCGTTATTAAAGTTACCACTAACCCACATAAAGGCATCATGTTATTTCCCTCTTATCTTTTTTTGTCTTTCAACGTTGAACGATTTAAGAAAGCAATAATAGTAATTAAACAAAATGTTATATAATTAATTAATTTATTGTATCATTACTACGAAATTATTTTCTTTTGAATAAATTACAATAAATAGTCCTGAATACTTGGTTTGCAATTTGATGCATCATCGTTCTCAAAACCATTTATTGACCTGCTAGCAGTATCACCTGCTGCTTGACGTAGGAGGTTCTGGCGAAGGCTTTCCTCTCAAGACGGTAATCGCATTTGTAAAAGTAAACGCCAAAAGCACAGGGAGATCGGACTCCGGGCTCCAAAGTGCAAGCTTTAGATGCAACTGGAATTAACGATGAGATAGTGGAGATAACTTTCTTAAAACCCACATATTTGCTGGGTCAGCTTTACTTTGACTATACCTTTCGTAGTTTTCATGTTAACCGTATTCAAAAGGTTGGAACCTAAGTTTCTAAACTTTCTATCAAAACTAGGCTATAATATATCTAATATATAAAATTCTCGTGTCACAGTTTTCGTTGCCATACTCCTCCGAAACGGCTTGACCGATTTTGATGAAATTTTTTGTGCTTATCCGGTATCTATGAGAATCGGCCAACATCTATTTTTTCATCCCCCTAAATGGTGCAGCGGGAACGGGATCTAACGCCGATCGCGGGGCGAGAAAATATTGGCGGTACGAAGTTCGCCGGGACAGCTAGTTATACATATAATTATAAATTGTATTAATAAATGAGAGGATGGCAGATCGACAGTGCAGATTTAATAAGATGAGGATATATCAGACTACCTACTACTTTTTCCAGAATTTGGATAACTTTTTGGCGGGAAAAAATTCAATACTCGAGAGGCAGTAAAAATGCCTTTGAAAACTTGTTGCCTTCCGTCCAGCTGATTTCTTTAAGAAGGGCATCAATAAACTGCCACTGCGTTGGCAAAGATGCATTGATTGCATGGGTGATTAGATTACTTCGATTAATACCAATAAAAAATAGATGAAAAAAAATTCGTTTCAATTGTTTCATACAAAACGGCAATTTCATAGGTAAAAACCTATTATAAATATGGGCTTGGGCAACCCGTTCAGGGTCCACCTTGGCGTACGTAAATCAATAATATCGCTGATGTTCTAAATTAGTTCCAAATTATGTAAGCGTACTTGCCACATTATTTCGTAACATTTTACCAAATTTACTGTGTACACAAATTAGTGGTACCTAATGTGTAATGTAATTTGTATGGGATATATCCATAAAATACGTATTAGCTCCATACATCTTACCATTACATTGGTATGTAAGTATAAACCTATTTTTTGATGACTGGTATTATCAGTTCTACAAATAACGTTCACTCTCTATAACAAATTTACAAATAAATGTCGTAACTTTCATATTCAATGAAAGCCGATGTACATACTCGTAAAATGGTATTGTTCGTTCTGAATGGTTTCACAGCGTCTCAGTCTAAGAGTATATTATGAACAAAACTACGCTCAATTGTATTAAAGCTATGAAAGGTGTGAGATTGTTGTAGATTTCAGTAGATTTTTTATCCTTTTATTTATGTTAATACGCTGCTTCATAAGAACAGCTACGCAATTAATATTTAAAGGTTTTATTATTTGTACGGGCCACCGTTTATCATAGAATCATAGCCTATCCGTGTACTTATGTGCAACTGAAGTAGAAACCAGGCTACTCATATCATTTGAAACATTCGTTTGTAATTTATATCAAGAAGTAACATGGAACTTATTTTATAAAAAAGCTTTAAATATTAAAAGTTTTTTTTTTTTAACTTTCAGGTAATATTTCACCCAGTGTTCAGTTTGATGGTGTCCTCGAGCGAGGACGCAACCATTAAAGTATGGGACTTCGAGGGTGGCGAGTACGAACGAACCCTGAAGGGTCATACCGACTCCGTTCAGGACATCGCCTTCGACCATCATGGAAAACTACTTGGTGAGTAATTCTTCAATGAATATTTATAACATTTCGTGTACTTACCTATTTATTTTATGAAGATGGACTTTTTTACAGTAGCAACAAGTAGATGCTTGTTGAATTGATATTGACGATTCAACATCATTAGAATCAAAAGCCAATATTAACAAAGCACTCCATTGAACATTTTTAGGATTTAGGATTAGTGTGCAAAAGTTAAGTCAGTTAACACTAGTTTTATTTTTTGGATGTCACGGTACATACAAGGTTTTATCATATTCGTAACCCTTGTACTGTTCCGCGGCTGCCAACCTCAAAATAGAGATGCTTGGTTTTCAAGCTGTTGGGAAACTTTTAACATTTTTATCGCAAAATGAATTGAATTTAGAATTTAAATAGAAATTATAAGTCTGAATCTAGTCTAAGGGTCCGTTCACACAAACCGGCTCGTATACGCTTGGAATTGGCCGGAGCGGAGCCGCTTACTATTTCATAATAGACCGGCTGGAAGAGAAAGAGCGCGCAATCGGAGCCGGTCGGCACCTCTTATTATTTCACACACAACGCATTCAAGCATTCTCAATGACAAAAAACTACACATGCAAAAATAAACTTCACTAATTTTACTCAAAACTTTGTTTCCATTGTGATAAAAATCTGCCCTCCTCTCCGAGCCGGTCTGTGTGAACGGACCCTAATTTCATTAAAAAAACGTAATCTGACTAACAAATTTTGTATACAGTATCTTGCAGCGCTGACATGTCAATCAAGCTGTGGGAATTCAACCAAACCTTCGAGTGTGTGAAGACGATGCACGGACACGACCACAATGTGTCATCTGTCGCCTTTTCGCCCAGTGGCGACATTGTGTACTCCGCCAGTCGAGACAAGACTATCAAAGCTTGGGAAGTTGCGACTGGGTAAGATATTGCTCGGAGTTTTTTTTTATTGCTGACTGTACATTACCTTAATGATCATATATTAAAAAGTGATACGGCACTAAAAATTGTCACTTAAAATTATTTAGCCCACTAGTAAGCACATTAATGCATTTATCCTCTCCGACATGCTCTTTTCAATGAGTGTGAACAAGAACAAAAAGAACACCTCTGTCATATAACGCTGTATACTTTTGTTATCTCGACAGAATAAAGATTAATATATCAGTATCATGTTAATTTAGGAACATGCTGTACGTTTTAAATTCAAGAATTACTCAAAATTTCCTATAATCTCTCCAGCTAAGCTAGTTGTAATATCGAAATCTTGAATCTGGTACCTGTAGATCATAAGGCCGACTCCCTAACCAGTGAGGTACACTTCCAATCCTGTTTATCAAATGTTCCTTCGTCACAGGTACTGTGTCAAAACATACAAGGGTCATCGCGAGTGGGTGCGCATGGTCCGCGTGTCGCCGGACGGCACATTGCTGGCATCCTGCTCCAATGATCAAACAGTACGCATCTGGAATGCCGATTCTAATGAATGCAAGGTACGAACTGCTACACCACTATTTCTGAAGCAAAACCAATACACACAAATACATACACAAAGCAGACAGAAAGATATATCTTCATTTCCTTTCATAACTGTACCACACTGTACAACGTGTGGTATGTGTTTTTTAGGTAGAAGGCCTTCCCTTCTGTCAGGCACCCTCAGGCACGGGCGCCTATTTCGTGCAAATAATTAGCACAAACGTCGTGCAAAATATTACTTACTGGCTTTACTATAAAACTTCGATACAGCGTCACAGTTAAACAGAAAAAGCAGACTGGACTCCAGGCTGAATGCGTTGGATGAGATTGGGACTATCGCAAGGAGGAGGAGGATGCTGATGATGATGATGATGATGATGATGATGAAAGAGTATCTATCTTTCTTCTATACTTTTCAATTTTATATGGTTTATCAGATATACACAGCCCAAAACCCCACTAGATTATGTGGGATTGAATACAATGATTGGTGAGATGTGGGGGTTAATTCACCTCTGCCTAACCCTTTGAGGATTAAGTCGTGATTATATGTATGTATAAAAGGCCCTTGCACGCGCCCATTGTTTTGTAATAATAATCTACTTATGCCTGGTGAATTCGAGCTCCTCCACCGCAGTAGCACCCTGAGCTATCCTCAAAAGATGTCTAAGAAACATGTACTGCGCGTATAGAGCACATTTTAGGTTTAAGATATATGTTACTAGCTTTTGCCCGCGGCTCCGCCCGCGTGGATGTCGGTTATCGCAACCAAACAATCTACCCCTATACCAAATTTCATCAAAATCGGTTCAGTGGTTTAGTCGTGAAAGCGTAACATACAGACAGACAGACAGTTACTTTCGCATTTATAATATTAGTATGGATGTCTCAAGCAATATCTTCTAACAGATGGAGTTACGCGAGCATGAGCATGTGGTGGAGTGCGTATCATGGGCGCCGGAGGCCGCGGCCGCTGCGATCAACGAGGCCGCTGGTGCAGACAACCGCCGCGCCAACCACGCCGGGCCCTTCCTCGCCAGTGGATCACGGGACAAGTCCGTCAAGGTACACTTATCTCTTTCTGTAATTGCAATGATCTTATACTACTAGATTGGCTGAACAAAACAAAACATTTGGTATGATGATAGGTTGTCAACCGATCATCAACATTTTGTTGATATCATAAAAAGTATAAATAATTGTTGAAAGTCATTAGCACATTTTTCTAATCTCTACGCATCGTACAATTTCGCAGAATTGTGACGCAATTATTGTTCTTAACAGCTTGTCTAGCAGTATACATAGAAGCCATTAGTAAAATCTAGAGAAAAAAATATTTAAATTAAGCAGTTAATTTCTTTCTCTGACCGGCAAACTTCTTGACAATATACTGTAATTGCCTAAAACGGGTTGTTTAAATTTCAGCGGTTAGCGTGCCAAACAACCGAGCATCTCATTATACTAACTAAATTAATCATAGACACATAGACTCGCGACATCGGTTTATCAGTCCTTTTATTGGTTTGCTCCTATAAGTAATGCATTTCAGTATCCCTAGCACGAAAAACTATCGTAATGGTATTGTAAACGTATTTCAGTATTTGCGATAGGCCGCCTGCCTACTGTGAACCTGTCTGTGTGTGAAGCATGTCAATCGCAATGCTCCGTTCTCTCAATACGTTTACGATACGATGACTAAAGGTTTTTGTGCTAGAGGGCACTGTATAGTCATCGTCATCATCAACTCTAAAGTAAAGCCAACGAAGCGAGAGAAAAAAAGTAAACAATGTTTCAGCGGTTCCAAACTTTTTTATTTGATAATGATTACGTATCACTTCAAGCGCGTTCCAATCAGGGATGAATTTGCTCATAAGATGGCGGATCTGACAGTTTAGAACCGCTGTGCCGACAGCTTTCCTGTACTACGAAACACGCAACGATTGCTGTCGCTCGGCCATTGTCGCGTACGTGTGATATGTAGAACAAGGACAGAGAAAATAATCGCTATTTATCGCAACGTTGCTCAGTAATGGTCGCTTTGTTTACCTTTTTTCTCTCGTCTCGTTGGCTTTACTTTACATTTATTCAAGAATTGAATTAATTTTTACAGCATTAAGTATGCTAACTATACAAATCGAATACATAGGGAAAAATAATCTTGTCGGGCGGGACTCGAACCCGCATTAGTCGCCTTAAAGACGTATAAGATGAGAAATTTGAATCACATCGGGCGTGTTTCGGTAGCCGAATTGGTCTAGGCATTCCCCCTGTAAGGGAAAGAATGCGGGTTCGAGTCCCGCCCGACAAGATTCTTTTTCCCTATGTATTCGATTTATTCAAGAAGTTTGCCGGTACTTGTCAGTATTTCATTGTTATTTTATGCAAGTTCGGGACTTCACGCGATAAAAACTTCCACACTATTCGGGTGCGATTGCACCCGTGGTTACGACTTGACCACGGGTGCAGCATCGCACCCGAAACGTCGGCAAAAAGTAAGTGGAAGTTTGTATCGCGTGAAGTCCTGAACTTGCATAAAATAACAATGAGTTTACACCAGAATAGCTTAACAATAACATTGTCAGTGTTTGTCTATCCGCCGTTCCCAATACCATACTGACAGTTAAAGATAGATCGCATCTACGGATAAAGTGCTCGGCTGTTTAAATTCAAAACATAGTAACTCCTATTCAATTATACCGCGATGCGTTTTTTTGCAAAAACATCAATTACCATGTTTTCAATTTAAACAGCCGATACGTCAAAGGAGATACCCCATTTTGGGCCCGAGTGCACAGACATCAAACCTACCTCAAAAAATTCGTCTATTTTGTGTTATAATTTTGTTAAGACTTCATTACAATCAGCAATGGCCAAGTGCGACAAAAGTTTAAAAATGTGATTTTCATTAATCAACAAGCTTCGTAAACATTGAATGTAATACTTAATCCGATCTTCGTAAATGCGCTATGATTATACTTGCTTTATCGATTCGATTATGAAATCGAATTGATAACTAATAACTATGAATTTAAAATTCGTGGCTTTATTAAATGATTTCAAAATATCTATGTATCATCTTTATTTTCGTTATTCAGTTCACTAATCAGAAAGACACCTGTCTCCTTCATAATGGAAGTCAAAATATCGATTGTAAATAATCGTAGTGTATTCAAAGTCTATGTAAATAATCGATCATTTAGAATTCATAATAATCTGTAACATCATATGTCATTTTCACTGATTTTCATTCCTGTCATTGAAAATGTCGCATTCGCTTTCCTTCAGCTCCCTGAGATCATTGTGTTTTGCTGCTTTTACTCTGTGAATTGTATATGATTTTCGAACTAATTGACCCTTGCTTGATTACCGGACACCGTTATTCGCTACACTTGTTGACCTTGGCTTTAAAACTGGACTAGACTTTACCACATCGGCTGAAAGCTATCACAATGAGTCTCTGTGTGAATTGTGGAATCGCTACCGATCGGTGCAATATTATAGGCAGACATTTATTGAACGATGCAGTGATACTAGCTTGTATACGTGAATGGGTCGCACCACAAATAGTAAGTACCTATTCGTTATTTCTCGCTCTTTTGAAATTCTTATTATAATTAACGTTAACAAGCTGTGTGATAGCTGCTATAGAATAGAAATTACTACGAGTCTACCTAATCCCGTAGAAAATTATGTCAACTTTTGTATATGACAATTTATTTTGACTGATATGTGTAACGTTTATGAAGAACTAGCCTATATGACTAATGGAATATTCAGTGCTTATAACATGATCTCTGTTTAAGGTCAATGCAATCATTTGCGAATCTTGCTGGATTCAAGCTCAATGTGCATGTTTGGATGAGAACAGACCAGCACAATCACCAGTGGGGCACAGACAAGTGTGTATTCTGTATGTCATTGAAGTGTGCAGAGAGGTGGATAGAGACCTCCTACAAGAACTGTCAATATCTCAAACGACTTGGTTATTAACAGGAAAAATAAAGTCCAGGAATATAAGTAGTAGAACTTATTACGTATACATATTAGTTGACAGTTCTTTGAGCGGTAGGAATGCTATATTACAGCATTGCTCACCACATAATGAGTGTAATATGGTATCTCGGTTGGGCACGGTTCCAAGACAATATAACACCTCCTGCACAGTTTCTTGACAATATTTTAATAAACTATGATGATGCTTAAAAAGGGGAGGAAAGACCTAAGTCCTAGTGAAAGCACTTCTAAAGCCAAATAGGAAGATACCCGGGATAGAGATTAAAATACTTTTTTAAAATATAGTAATTTATTTTATTACCTACTTATATAATGAATTCTATATTACTACAGCAAACAAGTATGTATACAGCCTTGTGGAAAGTGGTAACCGTAGCAAAAGGATGTCACTCAGATGTTGCCGTCTGAAGTGAGGGTTAGGAAGGATTGCTTTACCACCTTTATAGTAAATGTCAGTTGCATACCTATCATAAAACTATAAGGTTTAATATCGTGCAACAAGAAAGTAGCTAAAGCATGTCTTTGCTTTGACATATCAGTTTTATTATTTAGCATATATAGTTGACCATTCCACATTAATGACTAAAAATATTAATGACCTGCCCTTTACTATACTAATAAAACCTGCTAACCTACTTACAAATAAAAGCGATACGCGATTAACTTGTGTAGCTATCACACACAACACAACATAAGACGCTGTTTGACCGCATTATGTATTACAACATAACCTAAAAACCTATGAACCATGCTCGATTTAACAAACTTGGCCATTGTGAATCGTCGTGAAAATTAGGCAAACAAAATGTCCTTGGATGGTCTAAATATTGCCTAATTTTCAACACTGTACATGCGGGCCCAAGATTGTATGAGAGTTAGGGGTTGTCCTTTGACTGTTGCGATCTATCTTCAACTGTAAGTATGTTCGAAAAACATTGGAAAAAATGAAATGCTCAAGTGAGACTCGAACTCACGACCTTTCCCTTACAGGGGGACTGCTCTTACAACTGAGCTATTGAGCGACACTTGAATTATTCCAATTTTCCTTCTCTTTATATCCGTCCATAAGGGCGACGGTGCAGCCATCCACCAACATTCCCACGAACTGTTGGAAACAATGAATGATTTTTCAACTATTTTTAAACATTGAATTTTGATGACTGCGTCCAAATATTTGAATGAATTTTTATAGCATTTATTATGCTAACTTTTAAGTTCGAAAAACATTGGAAAAAATGAAATGCTCAAGTGAGACTCGAACTCACGACCTTTCCCTTCCAGGGGGACTGCTCTTCCAACTGAGCTATGGAATTTTCGAACTTAAATGTTAGCATAATAAATGCTATAAAAAAATCATTCAAATGTAAGTATCGAATACATAGGGAAAAAGAATCTTCTCTCGCGGGACTCGAACCCGCAGTCTTTCCCTTACAGGGGGAATGCCTGACCAATTCGGCTACCGAGACACGCCCGATATGATTCAAATTTCCCATCTTATACGTCTTTAAGGCGACGTCGCGACGTGGGTTCTTTTTCCCTATGTATTCGATTTGTATAGTTAGCATACTTAATGCTGTAAAAATTCCTTCAAATGTAAGTATGTTATTGGGAATGGCCGTAAATGATAGTGATATTGTCGTGTGGTGGTACAGATCTGGGACGTGAGCACGGGCCAGTGCCTGGCCACGCTGGTGGGGCACGACAACTGGGTGCGCGGCGCGGCGTGGCACCCGGGCGGCCGCTACCTGCTCACGGCGTCCGACGACAAGACCCTGCGCGTCTGGGACGTGGCGCACACGCGCTGCCTCAAGACGCTCTACGCGCACCAGCACTTCGCCACCAGCCTCGGTCGGACACGCACTCCTACTCGCACTAGGCTACACAACCTCACCTCCCCCCTCTCCCCCCTAGCACCACGACCCACGGTTCGAGCCCGACATAACCTCCCCTTCCGGCTCCGGGAGGGGGGTATCCGAGGGGATTTCCACACAAAAAGAAAATCCGATATGAATGGCGGAGCCGCGGGCAAAAGCTAGTAAAAAATACAAGCTACGATGTTGGTCTAACATTAAAAACAGGGGGATTGATATTATGTCATAGATTCGGGGTTCAAAGCCAAGATAGTACCTATATCCGTACTAATATTATAAATGCGAAAGTAACTCTGTCTGTCTGTCTGTCTGTCTGTATGTTACGCTTTCACGCCTAAACCACTGGACCGACTTATATGAAATTTGGTATAGGGGAAGATTAGACCATGAGAAAGGACATAGGCTATATTTAGTCGCGATAACCGACATCCACGCCGGCGGAGCCGTGGGCAAAAGCTAGTAAAAGATAAAGAAGTTGACTAAGGAATAGGACCGTTCTTCATCCGACAGTAAACATGACATGGACTGTTTTTTTTATCGTGCGATAAATCCACACGGAGCAGGTGGAGGTGGTTATGTCGGACTCGAACCGACTAAAACGCACGCCGTCGTGGGTCCTTGGTTGCCGGAGGTGAGATTGCCAAATGACATGGACTGTAGGTTTTTACACTCACATTGTCAAACATGTGACTGCTTCCGTCCGCTTGATGGCAATAGGCTCGCCCCCTATTACGTGGAACCGAAGATCATAGTTGGTGAAATGTGGGTCTTGATACACCTCTACTTACCCCTTCGGGGATTTACAGACGTGAATATGTATGTATCTAGGTGTTCTTTGTTTAGAAATCCAAACAAGTTCATAATACGCATCGTACGGATCACATAAATCTGCTCATTGATAATGCCGACGCTGTTCCTCCGAGAGGCTACTTGTGACGCGTGCCGATATATTTTGAGGATCGTCCTGTCGACACGTGTTGTCTTTGCGCGTTTTCTAGCATCACGGGTACATATTTCGAAAGAAAGTAGCGTCGGCGACCCACTTCCTGGTAGATGCAGCAGCAAATGCGATCGCTGCCGATCAGGTGGACGCATTGTGAAAACTGTATCCGTTTGATGCGGTGCGTCCGTTGCGTACGATGCGGATAGGTGTACGCTTAGCTTTATACGGTAAATGTGTTAGATGGCCTACACAGAAGGGGACATCTCCTGTCCGGACAATGGCACTAGTAGCAGTACCTACCGCTGCGCTGGAAACAAAAACGACCAACATGCAACAATTTTATAAAGAAGTGTACATTGCCGCACAATAAGTGGATGTTTGGACGTGGATTTATTTTTATACCGCTAACTATACGAGTATTGATTAGCTTAACCCAGCGATCCAATAACAAACCTTTGAAATTTTATAATTATACAATAAATAGAGAGAAATAAGACTACCTAGTTCTTATTGATAATTAAAATAAAAAGTAGTCATCTGAAAAGTTATAGAAGCATCGTCTTGAAAATTTGGTTTTTTATTCATGTTTATTGATGGCATATGTGGGAATGATTTTGTGAGATCTAGGGCTACAAGTCATGTATACTTTGTTTATGAGACAACAAACATTAAACAAGGCGACCTGAGAAATTATTGAATCTGAGGCCGTTTCACACTCACATTTATTTTACAGTAGGGTTTACCTAGTTTTTTTTTTTTCTAAAAAGAATATTAGAACCGAAATTACTAATATTCCCTCTAACCCCTCCAACTAGCTAAATTGCTTGTGCTAGGAGTGGGTTCACGTCAGTAGTGTAATGGCCAGGATTCGAACCCGGGACCTATCGATCGTAAGGCCTATTCCTTAACCACCAAGCTACCAACGCTTATTATTTTCTAATACCATTAGGGTGATAAACTTAAATTACTGGTAACTATTCTAACAGTGTACTTTTTAAATATTTGTAACTGAAGTGTTATAACTATGTGTATTTCATTTTCAGATTTCCACAGGAGCTTGCCATACGTCATATCCGGCAGCGTCGATCAGACCGTCAAAGTTTGGGAGTGTCGCTAGAAGCGTTGCCATTTTAGTAACTTAAACTCACCGATGATATCCTTATCATTATTTTTTCGCGTTGTAGCTACAATGAGAGCGATTTAAGCTTCTGTATGGTCAATCAGTTGTGAGAGACTTGGCCATCTCGTTCTGCTCATTGTAGTTTTTCGTACACCTGACGATGCTATGTCTCTTTTTTCTTAATTGGCGAAATCTTTTGCCCCGATTTTCGTTACGTATTCAACTTGTTCGGTTTAGATTCACACATTCCATTAAAATGTTATAGCACATATAGTTTCTGTATATTTTTTAGTTGAACTGTTGTTTCCGAATGTTGGATATATTTGGAAGCTACGTTAGTTAGCAGCGACGTAGCATTCGTCATGTACCCCCTCGAAACGATGGAGTGAGCTGTGCGTTATTATAAACTGTCAATGTCCTGTTTTATTTTATAGTTATTGTTTATTCGTAAAACGTTTAGATATAAATTTTATTTGTTATAAATAAGTAATTTGATTTATTACCCAGCCAATCAGATTTTGTACCTTGATTTCTTTATTGATAATTTTAGTTTTATTAAATTTGATATTATAGCTAGTTTTCATGACAACCATTCAATAATGATTAGTGAACAGCACTTGGACTCATCGTAAATGCTTCATCAAGTAATGTACATAAGGCTTTTGATGTTTGTCTCAGCTCGATACGATGTTCATTATGTCGGTTGGCAAGCGCGCCAACCACATGGATGAAGATCTATGGAGACAACGAAACCATGGATATAAATATGTAGCAACGTTTGTAGAATTTTGTATCAATCGGTTTCATAGGGACTTATTTTAAGTTTTGGCAATTCAAAACTTTAACTATAAGTTAGTGAGTTATATTTCAAAATTTTATTTATTAGTATTGCCAGTGTTTATTTCCTTCGTCTCCAACAACAATTTCGTTAAGTGTTGAGCATTGAATTGCTAAATGGGTAATTGTAATACAATTAATATTTTACATGATTAAATATAATCTGATTTTAAAGTTAGGTCCATTTCATTTATGTCATCATAATTATGTAAGTAAATTAATGTGTGATATAAACTTAAATACTTTGAATTACAGGCCTGCTTAAGGTAGCTAGTTTGAGAGATAAATCTTAATTGAAGCTTTTTTACTCGACTACGGTGAAGCCAACAGACAGGTTATGATTTGGTAGTATCTATTTTGGTATCCCATTGAAGTAACTACACCAAATTTGCTTAAATAAAATGTCTCGTTTCCTCGCAGTGACATATTGTCATAGACTTATTCCGTAGTCGAGGTTTAGTTTTTTACATAATATCTATTATTACTATCAATAGTTATTTATTACAATGCGGAATAATTTTGTTGCCTGGTGTGTAGAGGTTAGTTCGTAGTGTAGTTACGTAGGTACGCTCATACGTTATAAACGCCGTGTTTAAATGCATGACATTATGCAAGTGTACATTGCTTACAAAGTTTGTGACAGTTGGTAACACCATGCTAATATAATAATAAATAATATTTAGGGAGTTATCGCTCTTACAATATGTCATTATTGCTTTTGTATTTTTAATCGAGATGTATGCATCGTGCGCCGCAGCTGTCTGAATAGAACTAGAAATTTATAAAGGATTATATTCGCTTTGTCGGTGTAAATTCGTAAATATGCAGATACCAAGGAGTTTGTTACAATAGTGTTGTGGCGTATCTGTAGAGAGCGCTCAACTAAATAAATGTCACGTTGAAGAAATAGCAACTTTGTTTACAGCGATTATTTGCGTTTTATATTCTGAATGTATCATCACAACAGAATTTTCTAGTCATTCTTGTTATTTGCAATTGTCCTTTACATTCGTCTCTTATTAATTGTAATACTTATCAATATTTTTATGAGGCGATCCATTTTTATTTGAGGAAAAGATTTATTCTACAGGGATTTTATATGAATGCAAAAATATTTTATTGTAATTGTTAAATAACTATAATTCTTTAATAAGTACTTATTTTTATTTTGTTGTTGTTTAAAAGACAAAGTTATTAGTAGTTCTTATGGGCAAATGTATTTTGTCTGCTATTGTTAGTTAGAATAAACTCATCTGGACTAAAAAAAAAGAAAAATAACTAGACTATTCAAAGAGCGCTCTCTATAACTACGCGTGCTGTATTGTCTTGGCATAGTAATATAATCTCTTTGAAATAAGGCAATCGCCTACTATAGTAAGTAATCTGCTGAACATGTGATTGTTCTTCATAAATCGTTTGTATTACAATTTTAAAATAAGTATCTTGCACTTTTAAAATGTAATTACCATAAGAATAATATCAATATTAGTTTTATACTTGCGAAATTCTCTGAATACGTAACTGCAAAATAATGATATTATAAGCTTGTTGCCTTGGAGTATCTGGTTTCTATATAAATGTAATTTTATTTGTCATACCTACTTTGTTGTTTTTATAAGAAGCAGAGCGGTTAGGATCCAAAGAGAAAAAGATGGAGCTATACACCCTTAGCTCCTTCCCTCTCCCTCTGGATCATCGCTCTTCCTCACGATAGCGCTGCAGGATATTGGAAATAACTACATATTTAAAAAACACAGTATCTATCCTACTCTTTGATTATATCCAGATCTTAATCTTTGATTAGAATAGGTAAAATGTTGTATTATGCTTTTATTTAAAATAAAATATATAAACTGGATTAGAAATCGACTTTTTATGATCTTTAAATATATAATATTATTATTCTGCCAAAATTTCAAATAAATATTATGAACAGCAAATGTATGTTTGTGTGGCAACCTGTGACTCCAAGCATGGTTTTGATGTATTTGGACGGTTTGCAGGAGAATTTTGCAGTTACTCATAATAACTGCTGTAACTCGTCAAAATTATTACATACCGAAATCCAAATAGATTTGGTTCGCGTTTCATGTAAATAAACAAGTATTTAATTTATTTTATAGTGTGTTTTTATTTATTGCCCTCATTTTCCTATCAGTCATCTAAGGGCCGGCGCCCACTGCCGGCACGGCATGGCAAAGGATGCCGCGGCGGGCTGTGGCATGCTGCGGTATGCCACGGCCAAGCCCCGCTACCTACTCTAGCATCAGGAGGAATGAAATAAATAAATATTGTAGGTTGTAGGACAATCTACACAACGCTATCTAGACCCAAAGTAAGCATAGCATAACTAGCTTGTGTTATTGGTTCTAGAATGCCTATAAACATACTTCACACATTTTTTTTGTAAATACATAATATTATACAACCGCGTTGCCCGCGGCTCCGCCCGCGTGGAACTCTGATCCCGTTCATCTCTGATAATAATATAGCCTATGTGTGTTGTGTGTTTTTATATCCTTAAATATTCCGAACCGACCACCCAGAAATAAAAGGTGGTTGGTTACTTCAAAATAATCCTAACTGACCACCCATGTGAACAGTAGGTGGTTTGATAGGAATTAAATTCCTAACTGACCACCTAGGTGAATGGATTGAGTGGTCCGTTGGTAACAAAGGTTATTTTGATGTATAAGCTATAAGTATTATTGTAAAGCCGATCGTAGCGGTCACGTTCACTACCGCTACAGCACAGAGGCAGTCAAACGGGATGTGGCACGTCGCATCGCGCCGCGGCATGCCGTAGCACGTCGTGGCATGCCGCGGCATGCCTCCGCCTGCCACAGCAACGTTTAACGAAATAACGTAAAATGAATTCTAAAGTCACTGGAATAAGATTCAAAAAACTTGATTAGTAAAAAAATCCTTTACCATGCTATGCCGTGCCGTGCCGGCAGTGGGCGCTGGCCCTAAAGCAGCGGTCCAACGGCCCGTCGGGCGACGAGACGGGCCGTGCTGAGCGTTCCCACGGCCTGTGCTGGCCTGATGCGGCCTATAAATATTATCGATGCCGCTCCCCGTTTTCATAGAATCCTTGACTTTAGCTTTTAACTTTCTGTAGGTACTTACACATTTTTTTTTAACCCCACAATTGGGATAGTTCCATCGTTTAAATTACCTACTTTTTATACGCAACCACGCATCATGGGCATTGTTTTTGTTTTTATGTTGAGACGATGAACTATTCCAAAGGGCCAGTTCATTTTCATAAAGAGTTAAAAACTGAAATATAAGCTCCTGAACTGAACGATTACAACGGACGCGGACGCGCACCGACGGACGCGCCGCGCCTTTGATGTTACCGACTCCCGACCCGATGGATCGGACGGGCGACAACAGGCGACGACGACGGGCCTCATCGGACGCGACGGTTCCCACGGCCTGTCGGCCGGCCTGGCGCGGTCCGGCCTGTGATAAAACGGGCCGTGGGAACCGTACTAAGTCTATATATTTAAACAAAGTGATTTTATAGACGTTTCGGAAGAAAAAATTGGGCACAGTTTCGATAGCTAAAATCATCTGGAAGTAGGTATTAATTTGGCGAAAGAAATAAAAATTTTTTTTTCCGAAACTACTATAAAATCACCTTGTACAACCTATAACTGAATAAAATTCTGTCTGTATTCAATGTTTTATTCAGTTATAGGTTGTACAAGTTTGTTATTTATACGTCATCTGAGTCATATCCAAAAAAGTTGTACATTTTTCATAAAAGTGGTGTCCTGAAGTGTCACAAGGAGATAACGCGATGTTTTTAGCAGGAACAATAGCAAATGATATTTATTTAGTGTAAGTTAGTCTTAAACTTATCAATGTGAATAAAAACAGAGGTATTTTACATCAAACTGAACAAGAAATTAATATTTTTGAAATGAAAATATCGAAACTGATTAAAAAATATGATGTCCTCCTTGCCCTGTCCCCTATGAATAGTGGAATTCGGCGTATGATATGCTACTATTTGACGTTTTTAAGCTAAAGCATAAAAATAATAAATAAACAGAGTCATAATTACATGGTTTATATTTAGTAAACTATGTAAATATCTATAAAAACTTATAAAAAGTATGTGTCCTAACCAATGGTTACTATTTACTGACATGACTTAATGACGCAGATTTTTAATCTACAACTCACGGAGATTTAGTAGCTTTATGGAAATAGATTAGGGAAACACTGACGCTTGTAATAAACACTATAAAAATCTGTTGCCATCTTGTTGTCGTGTCAGTGGTCATCTTTTATAATTGTTAGTGTGCGCTGGCAAAAAAAAACAACCTGCTTACTGACGGTGTTTCATTGAAAAAAAAGGTGAGTTATAAACATGTTTTACATTGCAAGCCTTTAGTATACAATAGTCTTGAGATAAAAATGAGTAAAAGTGCTTATATACAATAATTTGCAGAAATAAGAGAAAAGTAAGTTTATGGTGACTCAATTTCCTGATACAATTTCATCACTTTCCTGACGTCAGTAATTGGTAACTCTTTAAGGCCAAGTTCACAACATATTACAATAGGTAGGTATTTTTATTTGAATATATTTAAAAAAAAATACAAAAGTAAGATTAATTTACCCTACTATATTTAATTCCTAGATGCCGCTAACTGGTGCAGAACGCCAGAAACGCTAGATGGAACGCTTAAGCAGAAAATCCTGAAAAACTCGAAGAAAGGCGAAAGAAACATCTTGAACAAGTAAAACGCAGACAAAAAAAAATAGCTAATTTATCAGAAGAAGAAAAAAATATCAAAGAAAGAAATGGCGCGAGGCAAATAGAAAGAAAAAGGAAAGGACAAAAATATCACAAAAAGAAGAAAGATTGAAAGAAAGGAGAGAAATTCGAGCTGCTTTATATAGAAGTAAATTAAAAAATTTTTTTTTAAATATACCAGTATTTTTATTAATGAGTAACTACCCTTAACATTACCATTTCCTAACATTTCTTGACGAAACAATTTCTCTTCAATTATTTTGGATATGACTCATCTATGAAGCGGCGGCGGATTTTAGCTAATGTTAAAAAGACGTCATTTGGTTCCTAGGTTTCCTATTTAGGGAGCCAGAGCCAGGAGCATTGATAATTGATATACTAAAAAACCCAGGGTTTTTTGTACATCAATGGCCAGGAGCAAATTTTTTAGAAAATGCTTCGACTGCTCAACTACTCAAAATTATGGTATACAGTTATTGGCACAAAATAAATTAACTACGGGAGTAACAAAATATACTCAACGGCTACGGGCTCTACTACGCCAATTTTAAATAGTTTACGCGTATAGGTACATTTTTTTAACTCGCCCAAACTCCACTACCCATAGATTAATATATACCTATAGGTATTTATCAGAAATGACATCCCCAATTACAATATAATATTTTCTAGATAATTATACAGTGTATGTTGAATATCTATCTAGAAAGTAAGTATACAGTGTAAATTGAATTTATAAGTTCAGATTTCAGGGATTTCCTTTCATATAAATCCATGTTAGAAGGATTTGATCAATGATTGCCACTATCGATTGAAATCGTATATTTTTGTTTTTTTTTTGTTCAGTTTTAGTCGGTTCGATTATTTAACTAGTTTTCGAAAAGCGTTGAATGTAGTTTTGTTTCTTTTTGAAAATAAAGGAATATTTCCTTTCAGTGAAATTGTCTATCTCAAGATTAATAATCTGTTTAATATTGCATTATAACACGTTCCCGGGCAGTGAGTCACCCTACTTTAGCACTATTTTTTTGTATGGGATTTTTTCGATTGCTCTAGCATTTCCGTCACAATGCGTACTAACCAACACCATCAAGTGTGACAGGAATGCTATAGCAGACGACTGCTTTAGCATTTGTGCCATATCCCATCACAAAAATTGTGATACCATGTGACGCGAATGCAATAGCAGACGCAACAGAACTGAAAAACTTTTTCAGTTCTGTTGCGTCTGTTGGTTTAAATGAAAGTCGACGAGATCCTCGTGTATGTAGCCTATTTGAATTACACAAAGACTCAGCATATGCATTCATGCATGTCACCATATGCTCAACCAGTTCATCACTAAAGAATAGATTAAATAGACGTACAGGCGTAGTATTTTCGTCAAGTTGAACTGTTGCTCTTGCATTCGCTTCGTCAAACTCGAATTGTGGAATAGGTGCAGTGTCATTTTGCCACGAACTCTGACTGATAGTTGGTGATCTGTTGTAACTATTGCTTGAGGAGATATGTGAAGATGTTATGTCTGGTCTCTTGGTGGCGAAGGTGTCGTTGTGGTTGACACAGGTTGTAGGATAACGATTTCATTGCTGACCTGTAAGAGGTGTGGGGAAGCTGATGCTGTAACTAATGCGGATGGTAAAACAATATCTTGCTCATTTGAAGTTGATGCAATGACTGGGTCAGATTCTACAGCCGCATCTGAGGTAAAAAGAGGCTCGAGGGGTAGTGGAGACAGCAAATTTGTAGATAAATTGCCTTCATTCTCTATTTCGAAAGTAATTTTCACTTGTTTCTTTAGAGATGAAGTCAGGCGAAGAAGTCGGGTGCATTCTGACTGAAGCAGCAGGAGCTAAATTATCCATAGCTTGGTGTATTTGTGGATGGACCACTAGCTGTTAGGCTCAAAGTCACGTTCAGTTTTATCGGAGTCACTATTTTCATTCGTTTGGCGTACCGGGCTTACTTGTATACCTTTTGACGACGATGAAGAATCAGACAGCATTCCTTCATCTTCAGCAGGGTTATAGTTGCCATCGGACCCAAATTCTCCGTCAGCATCATTGTAGGGAAGAGATCATGTTCTTCTTCAGATGACGGTAAATGATCGTTTGCACCTTGAGGTCTTCTTTGGCTTCTCTCTCGTTCATCAGAGGCTCTTTCAGATTCTTCGATGCTGGGAGCCGAAGAATCATCTGAAAGTTCTTCAAACAACCTCAGGATTTGCTCTGACTCCGAAATTTTAAAGGCACGAGGGCGTTTTTTGGGTGGCATCTGTGAAAGTAAATAATGTGAATAAGGTATTGTTATCGACTTATCTAACGTAATCAGCTAGTTAGTATAACAACAAACTACTGAAATACATTGTAAATAGCATCATAATAACAAAGAAATCGTGAATATAAATTGTACTTACGATGTTTGTAATATGTCGGCGTGATACGAAAATGTACTACGCACTAACGTCCACTACGTGCGGCAGTGAACGCTACACTGAATGGATCTCAATACATTTGACGAATGCTATAGCATGCGCTGCCACGTGGGTTACGCCGGGTGAGGTGTACGGGAGGGGTAAACACTGTTTTATCTTTGTGTGCAATAAAGGCTCTAAATGGCAGTAAACGATCTGTGGCTGTGTTAGTAGTGACAGTAAGAAATAGGCTACCTATATTTTATACGGATAAAACAACTGCTCAAGCATAACTGCCAAAAAACCTCAATAAACTTGGAATGCTATAGCATCCGCGACATAATTAAAGTGTCCAATACGAATGCGATAGCATGCTCGTCCGGGATCGTGATAATCTGTGATGACGATGACAATGCGTCAGCTGGGGCCTAGGATCAAGTATAACTGGATTCGCTAGGCAAATAATAGTACCGCGTTTGAACGAGACACAACATACAAAAACTGTAAGAAATGAAAAGGACAAAACTATATTCTTTATCCTTTTCATTTTTTTGTTGTTCAAAAGTGGAGTTTCTGTTTTTTTGTTGTTTACAAGTGCAGGTTGTGAACAACAAGTCTGTTGTGAGCGTGAATTGTTGTGAGGATTCTTCATAATAGAGAGTAATCTAAGTAGTGAAAATAAGAGACTGATAAATTATTGCCTTTATCTGACATATTGAACATGGTGGCATGTAGAATATTAGGCTGCAAAAGCCGTAGTGAGCGGAAATTACAAGACGTAACCTATCATACGTAAGAACGATTTTTAGATAAAATATCCCTTTCTTTGTAAATATATTAACAGATTATGAGTCTTAGCATATGAACAAGTTCTTTAAAGTAGAAATAATGGTTTAAAACAGTGGTTCTCAAACTTTTTAAATGACGGAACCCTTTTGGGAAGCAAAATACTTGATGGAACCCTACAATAAAACAATTATTTTTATAAGTGTATTCTTTATTAATCAGCATAATAAAAGTACAATGTATCAGTTACTAATTATTATTTACTTCACCACTTGGTAAGGACAATAATAGAAAACATTAAAAAAGAAAAAATCTAACTAGTGGGAGGTATGAAACTGTTTTTTATTTTTCATCAATTGCTTGATATCAGGTTTGATGGAAGAAAGTTGGAGTCTCATATCAGCTTCGGCGTCCAGTCTATTGCGATATTTTGTTTTCGTGGCTGCGTAGGTAGAGAATCCTGTTTCGCACAAATATGTAGTTGGGAACGGGAGAAGAATATCCAGAGCCATTTGGCCAAGCATTGCATATTCATCTTGGATTCTGCACCAAAAATCATTAAGAGGCGTCGTTTTGAACAATGACTCCATACTTGTGTCTGATGACATTTCTAAAAGAGATTCATATATCTCATTTGACATGTTTTCAGGCTTTTCCAAGTTGGGTAAAAAAGGATTATGAATCCAGGAGTTCACTTTAATTTTTGTATTGTGTTCTTCGGGAAAATACTTTTCAAAAGATGCGCGCATCGAACTGAGATATTGGACCAATTCTTCAAACACATTATCTTCAAACATTTCTGAGTCGTTTTCGCTAACAAACTCACTGAGTAACGTAAAACTTTCTATTTCTTTCTTACCAATGCAAATGATCCAAAAATCTAATTTTCTTTTAAAAGCAGTTATTTTATTATAGGCCTGAAACACTGTTGTCTGTTTACCTTGCAACGATAAATTTAATTCGTTAAGTTTTTGAAAGATATCCGCCATAAAAGACAATCGGAACAACCAAGTTTTATCATACAAACGGTCCTTCAAATTAAAAGAAGTATCTGCTGAAAGAAACATTTGTAACTCGGCTCTAAGTTCAAATAGCCTTGTTAAAGTTTTTCCCCGAGACCGCCATCGCACTTCTGTATGGAGCAGCAGTGTTTTATGTTTGCTGCCATAATCTTCACACAATAATGAGAACAATCGGGATTGTAGTGGTCGTGATTTGATAAAATTAATTATTTTTACCGCTTCATCCATAACTAATTTTAGATTAGACGGCATTTGCTTCATCGCAAGTGCTTGTCTATGCAGAATACAATGACTGGAACTACAATTAGGCGCTTTATTTTTCATTCGTGACACTGCTCCTGCTGTTTTACCTGTCATCGCCTTGGCCCCATCTGTACAAATGTCAATGCAATTGTTCCAACTGAGATTATGTTCTTCAAAAAATATATTTATTTTATTAAAAATTTCTTCCCCGGTAGTGTTTGTAAGCAGCGATGAACACATAAGCATGTCTTCTTCAAAAGAACTTTTATATGGATATCTCACAATAACCAGCAGGATAGCCAAACCAGCGACATCAGTCGACTCGTCCATTTGCAAAGCGAATCGTGTATTTTGTAGACGTGTAACTAGTTCTTGTTTGACGTAGCTTGCCAGATCATGGATTCGTCGTGAAACAGTATCGTTTGATAGCGGAACAGTAGAAAGATGCTTTACAGATTTTTCATCAAGCATACATTTTGTTATGTCTAATACACATGGTTTTATTAATTTCTCAGCGATAGTGTGCGCTTCACCTGCTTGTGCAATGCGATAGCTAACTAAATATGATGCCTCCGTGGCCTTTTCGTTGGTAGTTTGTGTTACATGCATCATATTTTTTTGACTTTCTAATAACTGATCTTTTTTGCGAACAAAAAATTCTTTATTCTTGTCTTTAGTCTCGGGGTGTACGGTTTCTAAATGTCGACGCAATTTGGCAGGTGCCATGGAACTATTAGGAAGCAGTTTACTACAGAGCATGCAGAGAGGTGAGCCGTTGGAATCAACAAATCCGAAACTGATATAAGATTCATCATACTTCCTTTTTTTCGTCTTTGAAACCGTCGAGCTTGACGTCGTGGCACTCGTGGCATCATCTTCTGGATCGGTGATTGCTAAATTCTCCGCGCGCATTGCTTTTGAACATTCAGCGTCATTAGAAGATGTTGTTGGAACACGTTTAACACCTTTAAGCCAACGTTCCATTCTTCTTTATTTATAATGTTACAAGTCAGGATAGTGGGGTTTAAATAATGCACAATCGTTACTGCGTATAAGAGACTAAATTTAGAACCTACAGGGAAGAAATGTATAAAACTGAGACAACAGAATACAGCAGGCAGTAAAACAATGAACACTAGTTTCTCGCTAGCGAGCTTGTAAGTAGGTAGTAACTTATCGCTCCGAACGCTAATCATCAACTGACGACGCCAACGCGCGATCGCCGCTTTTATACTTAGTCCTAGACTCGATCTCAAATATTCTCGAAAATACTCGAGTCGGCACCTTTGATAAACAAAAAGCAAAAATAAAAACAGAAATTTAAAAATAGCGTTGTAAACAATATCGACTTTATCCTTTGAAGTTAGAGACGAAAGTCGCTTGTTGACAACTATAGCGTCTAATTCAGAGGCGGCTTTTATCAAAGAGACTGAGCGCTTACAAGTATACTACCCGCTCGTTTTAAGTTTGCCGCTGGCGATAGGTATGAGTGTATGACGTTCGAAATTTTTTATTTAATTGTAACAATAAAAATTGTGTCCGTTAGATATTTGGGTAAAACTATGACACATTATAAGTTTTGTTGTCACGTGGGGGAGGGTACGCGCATTCCACAGACCGGCAAACTTAGAGCGAACGCGTTGTACAAGTATAAAATTGTTGAGACCAAACTTATGAGATATTGTACCAGCTAATGTAACACAAGCTTATACAAATAAATAAATAAATAACATTCATAGCGTTTTGTCTCCGCGCGGCCGCGGAGTCCGCACAGCCGCGGAGCGACCAGAGAGAGGTGTTTTGATTTTTTTATTTCTAAATTCTTGCGGAACCCCGACAGAGGTATCACGGAACCCTAGGGTTCCGCGGAACACACTTAGAGTATAGCTGGTTTAAAATATTGATTTATTATCACGATAAAAACCAACCAAATAAAGTGGTAAGTTATAATTATTGAACTCGAAACAAAAGTCAGACTTGTCCGCCATTTTTATCTACTTTTTAATTTGTCCAGGTTATAGATTTTTTAGGGATACCAGTTGAGTTACTGGTAAATTACCCATAATGAGGGGATATTTCTTATTTATTATTTTAATATGAATACAATTTAATTCACACCTTGTTTGCGCAATACATTTCATTAAGTTATTTTAAAACTATAATATAAGTAATATAGTTATTATTATTATACTATATAGTTATTTACTTTTTATTTATTCTTAAAACTTATAACCTACGCGTAGGTAGGACACTGTAAAACACTCGTCCCTCTTTCAGGGAGATAATCTTCAAAACATATACTGATGCCACCTTTCATGTTTGTATGATAACGTAAATTTTTTTAAATTTTTATTTAACGTAATATAGTTGTCAGTATTATTTATGCCTAAATTGTTTTGTATTTGAGTTTTTGAAAGGATATAATGCCAGAAAACATTAATTCATATACCTAACGGATTTAATAAAAGTTGTGGGGTAAAATTTGGTAGGGACTAACAACACTGGTATCATAAGTACTATGTGTTTGTCCCTTTCGAGTATACGCGCTTGACTGATCCAGTTAATTCTGCATCCTAGGCTGGGGCCAAGGAACTTATACTTCTAACTGGAATGCTTACGAAATCACAAAAACAAATTAAAATTGAACTTTATTTTCAAATTCATTAGGTTTATATTGCATAACTTTATGTCAGAGGGAAAAAAACGTTCCGAGCAGGACAACGACGAAAGGGGATTGTGTCGCTTTCTTGCAACGTCAGTGTGATGAAGTGGTAATAAAAAGAAACGGACGGTAGTTTTTATGACCAGTAGTAGACCATACCAGTGGTAACAGTTTTCATACGTGCTGGTCAATACGCGGTAATATTTATTATAATAAATTATGTTTTAATTTTAAAATTCAATTATTTCAATGTTTCATACATTATTTGTGTTACTTAAAATAAATATATTTGAAAAATAATAACTATAGGTTCGCTTAATGAATCAATTTCATATAATGGAAAGGGTCTCATTTTTATCGCGACTGCATTTGACGACGATTTTGCTATGTATGATAATGTATGTATTTACAAAAAAAAAGTATCTAAGTAGTAACAAGCTAGTTAAGCTTACCATGGATCTAAATAGCGTTGTGTAGAATGTTGTGGAATATTTATTTATTTATTTATTTACATAAAAATATTTGCCATTTTGGTTCCCGGTGGAGTAAAATAAAAGTTCCTGTGAGTGTCGTAAAAGGTGACTGAGGGATAGGACTGTTCTCTATCCGACAGTAAACATACAGCCTAGGATATAAAGCCCGCTGGAAGGCAGTAGGCTTGACCTCTATTACGCCAAAGTACCCATCATTATGGGTAAATAAATAAACTTGGCAGCATTGATCAAAATTTATTTCGTACGTTATGAAATTAGGATTAATATTATTTGATGTTTTGGACTATTTTATCAATACACATAGGTATATACTTCACACGAAATAATATTATATACTAGTAGAATACAATGTAGCAAGAGTATGAAATGGCTACTAACTTTAGAAACATCTTATACTTACGCATGAAAGGATACGTCCGGCAGTTTACTTTCACTATCAATTTTACAATTTTCATTCACTAACTGTTATAAAACAAAATTGAGAGTTTTTTTTCACGTTCAAAAACAATAATTATTACTTTTTGAAAACATGCAAATAAAAGTAAGATGAAGATCTGTCAAGTTTGTTTATTTGAATGAATTTTTTACAGCATTTATTATGCTAACTTTTAAGTTCGAAAAACATTGGAAAAAATGAATGTTTAAAAATGGTTGAAAAATCATTCATTGTTTCCAACAGTTCGTAAGAATGTTGGTAGATGGCTGCACCGTCGCCCTTATAGACGGATATAAAGAGAAGGAAAATTTGGAATATTCAAGTGGTGCTCAATAGCTCAGTTGGCAGAGCAATCCCCCTGTAAGGGAAAGGTCGTGAGTTCGAGTCCCACTTGAGCATTTCATTTTTTCCAATGTTTTTCGAAGTTTGTTTATTTTTATGTATGGTTTGTTTAGCGAACTAGTTTGCTGACCGCAGTAAAAACCGGCACGCAAGAGGTGACACAAAATCTTGTCACTCCCGTCACTGTGCCTCATTTCTTCACACGATATTGGCGTAAGTTTCTCTTTTTCTTGTGTGAATGCGATGGAAGCTATCAATTGGTCTATGTATTTTCTGTCTACAATTTAAAGTACAAGAGATGGAATCTACGGAAAAAACTGTACGCTTAACCTTGGATTTCATAAATGGAATAAAAGGAAGATCAGGAGATGGTAGCATTCTAGAGAATCCAGTAAACTGTCGATAACTACTTATTGAAAAAAAAATCTATGGTTTCAACTGGAAAATTGGGAATTGTAAAAATTCCGTTTTTTAATAAATAAGGCTAGATCATACGCTAGTTAAGTGTGAACACTACGAGAAAATGCGCTTGAAGATCGTTTGACTTCAAATTCTTTATTAACTAGAACATATAGTAGTGCTGGGTATTGTTCTGCCGTATGGTGACATATAAATATCTTTGACGGCGGCTTCGACAGATTTTATTTTTTCACCCACCGCTGAAGAACTCAGGACGTACAAGTATACGCTGAAACCATCAAGAACTATCCCCGCTGGGTAATATAAACAATAAAATGACCACGCGGGGCTGCGCAGCATGCAAAGTGCGCCGCCGTTACCATAGTGCAGATGCGACAGTGTGACATTTACGAGTGTTTTGACGTTTTTTTCGTGTAATTTATTTTCATATCAATATTTGTAAATAGGTACCTTTAAGTTCGAAAAACATTGGAAAAAATGAAATGCTCAAGTGAGACTCGAACTCACGACCTTTCCCTTACAGGGGGACTGCTCTTCCAACTGAGCTATTGAGCCACACTTGAATCATTCCAAATTTTCTTTCTCTTTATATCCGTCTATAAGGGCGAGGGTTCTTACGAACTGTTGGAAACAATGAATAATTTTTCAACCATTTTTAAACATTTCATTTTTTCCAATGTTTTTCGAACTTAAAAGTTAGCATAATAAATGCTATAAAAAAATTCATTAAAATATTTGGGCGCAGTCATCAAAATTCAATGTTTAAAAATTGTTGAAAAATTATTCATTGTTTCCAACAGTTCGTAAGAATGTTTGTAGATGGCTGCACCGTCGCCCTTATAGACGGATATAAAGAGAAGGAAAATTTGGAATGATTCAAGTGTGGCTCAATAGCTCCGTTGGAAGAGCAGTCCCCCTGTAAGGGAAAGGTCGTGAGTTTGAGTCTCACTTGAGCATTTCATTTTTTCCAATGTTTTTCGAACTTAAAAGTTAGCATAATAAATGCTATAAAAAATTCATTCAAAGGTACCTTTAAGTTTAAGTGAATTAATTTCATGCAAAGCTGTAGTGGTACTCGCAGTGACACGGATTTGCCTTCAAGTCAACCGTCCACGCTCGTTCGATGCCCCCACTGTGTCCAAGCTCGCTTTTTTAAAGGTAAGCGGGGTTTGAAAGTACATTTGGGAAAAGTACACAAATCCCAAAATGTACTTGCAAACCAAAGTCCAGCATCACAATCCCACACTAACTCCCAAATTCCATTTTGGCAAACACTCAGCAAATTTAAAAATTCGGTTCCTATTTTAAAGAGAGTTCCCCGTGGTGCCAGGCCGTCAGTCGCACAAAATCTGGCATCATGCATTTCGCAGGTAGTCCGGGAGAACTCTCAGAGAGCTTGGGAACAGTTTCTCACTTTCCCTTACAGAATTCTACACATATCACATGTCTCGACCCCAAAAAAAACTCTGACATTACAAATTAAAGAAAATTGCCTCTCAACCCATATTTATGACCCAAAATTCTCGACCTTCCGAAAAAATTCCATTTATCATTATGTTGAATCCAAGCTAAGGGAAGGTGACATAAGGGGCGCATCAAGACTGTTGTTTAGCAATGTGGCTGCTTGCTCTCCAGATACTCTTGCAGAACTGAAGAGCAAGCATCCAGCACCAGCTGCTGACCTTTCCTTCCCCGATCCTCCCAATGATGACGATGATTTTCTCTCTGTTTCAGCCAAGGACGTTTTAGCTGCCGTTGGTTCATTCAAGAGTGGATCTGCTGGCGGCTTAGATGGTTTGACCCCGCAACACCTAAAAGATTTATTGAGTCCTGGGGAAGCTGGCGATGCACTTTTGAAGGGGCTAACGGCCTTAATCAACCTCATGTTATCCGGCAATGTGTGCGATGCCATCGTTGACCTACTTTATGGCGCGAACTTATGCGCCTTGCGTAAGAAAGACGGTGGTATTCGTCCCATTGCCGTAGGGTGCACATACAGGCGTATAGTAGCCAAATTATGCTGTAGAGCATATAGTGAAATAGCAACCAACCAATTCCAGCCCCTGCAACTTGGCTTCGGCTCTAAAGGGGGCTGCGAGGCTGCTATACATGCCCTGTCTACGTACCTTGGCTGCAGTGGAGGAGAGGTCATTCTTAAAGTTGACTTGAAGAATGCCTTCAACTCAGTGAATAGGGACACATTGTTGACACAAGTGAAATTAGAAAACCCGAAAATTTATAAATTTCTCTGGCAGTGTTACAGGTACCCCTCAAAATTATTATACAAGGACAACGTTTTGGAATCATCAGTTGGGTGTCAACAAGGTGACCCTCTTGGGCCACTCATTTTCAGCCTGGCAATACATCCTGTAATTCGGCAGCTAAATTCTAAATTTAACAAATGGTATTTGGATGACGGGACTATAGGAGGATATAATACAGTTTTAAAAGACTTGGCTTTTATAAAAGATGAATTTAGATCCATCGGCTTACAATTAAATCCTACTAAATGTGAAATCTTCCTTAAAGATAACATTGACAGTATTTCAACTCTATCAAAATTCAACGTTTTGGCCCCAAATTTATAACTTATTCAAAAAGATTCCCTCCGCCTTCTTGGGTCCCCAATCCTAGAGGAAGCATATGACTCTTTCGTGGAAGAAAAGATTAAATATTTTTGTGAAGTTTCGGACCGGTTGCAACAAATTAATATCCATTCTGCTTTCACTATAATCCGATATTGTCTTTTTGTTCCTAAATTTACACATGTCCTCCGTTCAACTCAACTTTTTAATTATTTGGCTCTTTTAGGCAAAATGGATAGTGTGATTCAAAACACACTTTGTAAAATTCTAAATGTGGAAATGAACGACCGAGTCTGGCTTCAGGCGTCCATGCCTGTGCGTCTAGGCGGGCTCGGCGTTCGCAAAATTACCGACGTAAGTCTACCAGCTTTTTTGTCTTCGGTGCATGGCACGGATGAATTAGTTAGAAAAATCCTAACTCCTAGCCTAACTAATTCGGAAGTGCCCGGCAAAGCCGAAGCCTTAAATGCTTGGAAAATGTTTTGCCCAAACATTAATTTGCCAGCCAACCCATTTTCCCAGAGACAATGGGACGTGCCGCTCTGCAACATGGTAAGAAAACATCTCATTTCTACTTCCACCAATGATGCGGAGCGTGCTCGCCTTTTGGCTGTGGGGGAATGGGAATCTGGTGTTTGGCTTCAAGCACTACCATCGCCCAACATTGGTACCATGTTGGACGACAACACCTTCCGTATCACTGCTTGCCTTCGTTTAGGTGCTCCTTGCGTTTCTCCACATCGATGTCGCTGTGGAGAAGAAGTTGGTAGCCTTGGACATCATGGTCTCTCATGCAGCAGGAGCGCGGGTCGGCTTTCGCGGCACGCGTACTTCAATGACATAATCCGTCGGGCTCTTGTCACCGCCGGCGTTCCATCCGTATTAGAGCCTTCTGGTTTGGTGCGCGACGATGGCAAGAGACCAGATGGAATGTCATTGGTGCCTTGGAAGATGGGAAGGCATTTGGTGTGGGATGCAACATGTGTTGACACCCTTGCGTCTTCTCATCTTTCAGGTACTGCGGACTGTGCCTGCGCTGCTGCTGCCTCGGCAGAGACCCTCAAACGGCGCAAATATAGTAGTTTAAATGATAATTACATATTTGAGCCGTTTGGGGTCGAGACGCTGGGATCATGGGGTCCAAGTACACGTCTATTATACAAAGAAATATCTAAACGTTTAATAAACACTACCTGTGACTAGAGGGCTGGTTTATTCCTTGCGCAAAGGATTGGCATTGCCATTCAACGTGGCAATGCCGCCAGCCTACTGGCCACCCTCCCGGTTGACGTCGATGGGGAGGAATTCTTTGACGCCTGAACCTACAGTTTTGCACATACCTTGCTTTATATTTTTATTTATAATAATTATTATATTACTTAAATTATGTACATAAAAGGGCACAGACAAAAATTTTATACATTTGAAAGAAAAATTACATAATTAAGTGGTTAGCTTAAGTGGATGCCGAATATTTGTGTTCTCAGGTTGTAGTGTGCTTAGGGCTTTCTGTCAGACTTTCCTTGTGATAACCGGAGTATCGAATAATTCGCCCGGAAGGACGTAAAATCTACAAAGATTCTTTACAGTCTTTGAGACTTTAGGAACGATATTGAGCTGAGTTCGGCCGCCATATTGTGTTCGGTTCATTCATAAAATCCAAGTTTAGGTAGGCAGTTTTTTTCGTAGGTATGGCAGCTCTTGATACTCTACGGCCTGACTTGCGGCGATAAATGACAAGTGACAGGTGGCAGCCTGACAGCTAACAGCATAGAATACAGAAGGAAAAGGTCATACAAACGGGAATGAATATTGTGTTTATTCGTCCATTATTTTAATGAATTAGTTGTGAAGAGCTAATACTTTCATTAAAATACACTACAGAAATGGATGTCGACGAGTGTATTAAGGAATGGGAAGATTTGGTTGCAGATTATAAACGCTTAGAGGTATTATCATTTCGTCATTTTAGACCTTATTATTTTATCACCTACTCTTTTTCTGATTGACGTCGTTAATTAAAGCATTAAGAATGCCATTTATTCTTGTGTATACTCTTCTTTTATGCTTGAATACTGAGCGTATAGACATAATTAGATATATAATTAACTAGCATACTTTTTCGAATACTTATGTCTTTTTACATTAAATAACTTATTTAAATTTGGAAGTTTATATGCTATCGAATAAGATGTGCCTATAATTCTTTTGTGATACATTTTCTGTAGACTGTAAATAAGGAATATGCTACAAAACTGGAAGAAGTTGGTGAGCTGCAGGCGGCATGCTTGAAAGAGATCAATCACCAGAAATATCGTATGTCCATTATAGCCTCCGCAGTCAAAAGGTCAGAATAATATATTACTTGTTGACATTACTGCATTTTAATGTAATCAGATAACATATTTCCCTGAACATTGATTTGTTTAGGTTTTGTTGCAATGTAACAACCGTGTAGGTACTTTATCAAGGAGATATAAGAGCTGAGAGATATCCTGATGATATAAGAGCTTTGATAAAAGGCTTTTAACATAACTATTGAAAGATGTGAACCAATTGCTAGTCTTAGTCATATTGGTTTTACAAATATTTATTAGAATTGGACTCTGAACCTAAGAATTTGACCTTTGCATCTCTGTACATATTTGTCAGCTTTATAAACATTCCTAGTTAGGCAGTAATAATGTCTAAAGTTTTATTTCTTTTTATACAACAATTGACTAATCATGACGGGCCTTAAGTTATGTATAACATAGGGCTTTAAGGTGGCTTTACCTGCGCGGATATCATTAATCGCAACCGAACATTGCCCATCTGTTCTGCCATTATTATTTTTTTTTGTTTTAAAAAGAATATTAGAACCGAAGTTACTAATATTCCCTCTAACCCCTCCAACTAAGCTAAATTACTTGTGCTAGGAGTGGGTTCACGTCGGTAGTGTAATGGTCAGGATTGAAATTGGGACCTCTCGATCGTAAGGCCGACTCCTTAACCACTAAGCTACCGACGCTTTTAATATGTTTATATCTACACTATAATTCATAAGATTCAGTTCAGTAGATCTAGGGATTTCAAACTCTCCCCTACAATCCCACAAACATTACCTTTATGTAATATGAGGTCACAGCTAGTCTATATGTTTATATCTATATATATCAGTGTCATCAAGTACAGTGAAAATATTGGAACAACATGACTTTGTAAGTTGTTTTTATTTTCCAATATGCATATCCAAAGAGAAAAATTCAGTCAAAGTAATCAGGTTGATATCATTTGTGTTTGAATATGAATTTATTCCGTTCTTGAAACAGGTTTGATAAGAAAGGTGTGACAAAAGATGACCGTATTGCGAATTTGGAGAAGGAAATAATGAAAAGGAAAGCAATGCTCCATGAGATCAAAGCTACATTGCCAAAACAGAACAGTTTGTATCTTCGCATCATACTCGGAAATGTGAATGTATCTATCCTCAACAAAAACGACAAGTAAGTTTCCCTTAAGTGAAGGCACAGATTAGATAATAGTTACTATAATTTTGACCTCCCATCACTTATAATTTAAACTTTAGTGTTCCATGATATACCAATGGGGTAGTGAATATAAGAAAATATTGACTACTAGCTTTTGCCCGCGGCTCCGCCCGCCTGGATATCGGTTATCGCAACCAAACATAGCCTATATCCTTTCTCATAGTCTAATCTACCCTATACCAAATTTCATCAAAATCGGTTCAGTGGTTTCAGCGTGAAAGCGTAACATACAGACAGAGACAGAGTTACTTGCGCATCTATAATATTAGTATGGATGTACATTTCAATATCTACATACCTACATACAAGGAGCATAAATGTGTTATTGTGATTACCTAATATAATCTCTCAAACTAGATTAACAAATATATTTATTACAATATTTTGATAAGACTAAGTGCAAAGATTATATTATAAATATCTATTGAATCAACTCCGTTTATTCTTAAGGTGTCATTCAAATAGAAATAGATAGAATGTAATTGTGTGATAAATGAGTATTTTGAAAAACAAATCATTATTTCAATAACAAGTCATCAACTATTAAAAACATACTATATATTCGCCGGCGTTTCCACTTCACTCCACTTATCCCTTGAGGCCAAACCATTGGTATGCCATGCCTGTCATCCTTTAAAAAGTCAAACCCTCTTGGGTCTCCCCTTCCTATTAGGCCCGATGAAGGGGGCATCACCAGACATTTCTTACCCACGCAGAATGTGCGCACACCAGTGAAGGCGATTCACCTGTATTTTATCTTTAACTAGCTAGCCCGCGGCTCCGACCGTCGGCGTGGATGTCGGTTATCGTGACCAAACAGCCCATGTCCTTTCTCTTGGTCTAATCTACCCCTATACCAAATTTCATCAAAATCGGTTGTGGTTTAGGCGTGAAAGCGTAACATACAGACAGACAGACAGTGTACTTTCGCATTAAAATAATAAATATGGATTACACGAACACGAAGGGTGCCGCGGTTGTGGGGGGTGTGCGGAGTCATATAGATCGCGTGAGGAACGAATCCTCATGCGATGTATATGACTCCGCACCCCCGGGACAGCATCAGTGAGTTTCTGATGCTATCCAACAAAGCGTTTAAAACCACGCTAACCAGAAATGGACCAAGGACGGATTCTTGGTGTACCCTGACTGTTGCATTACTTATTGTATAAACAAAGATTCCCTGAAGTGCCTCGAAACACTTTTGATGTTGGTTTTCCCCAGCTCGGAATCTGCTAATAAGGTTAATAAGTAAACTCGTTTATAACGACTTCGCAAGGGTTCACCTTTTTTGTCGTTGACCCTTGGACTCCTGTTGAAGGAAAAATAAGTCAGCGTTTCTCAACAAGAGGACTATTACTCTCAAGGTCACAAGTTCCACTTGTTGAAGGTTCTCGCGGACCGGCACAAAAACATTATTTACATGATCGAAGTTCCGTTCTACGTACCCTGGGTACTTGTTTGCAGTTAATTGAGTGACCGTATTTATACTTTGAACATTTTTTATGTGCACATTAATTAGTAACAAATTCTATGAAGGAGGTTCCATCAGTTAGGTATATAATTTATCTGAAGTTAAGGATATTTTTCATTACATACCCAAGCAGCACACGAGGCTGCTTAATAGCCGAATAACGGATTTCCAAAACGCTTAAAGCCGAATAAGGAAGCTGCATTAAGTCTGTATACGACCTTATACAGCTCTTATAAGTCTTAAATGGGCACAAATTATTCAGCCTTGGGTTCACATAGCTGCTTAAGAGCTGTGTAGCAGAAATGTAACAGTGTTATAAAGGGTATCGACAGTACTTTGCGCTGAAATCCGACTGACTAAGAGATCACAAGTTACTCTTTGTTCAGAAAATATGTCTGTAATGCGCGCTCTATACATATTGTAAACCGCGAAACGCTACTTAATTGCGGCCTGTGTAAAATTAATGAACATGCAATATTGCACTTTGTTACGTGAAGTGAATATTGGAAACGAAATTAATGGTGGATAATATATTCATATGCCTGTTAAGTACATTGTTTTACATATTAATAAAGGAAAAATGATTGGGAATTTAATTTTACTGACATTATACATATATATTATCTAAGAAAATTTTAATGCGCCATAAAAATATTTTGTTTTAAATTAGTTTTGTCATATAAATAAGCTGTGATGTAAACTATGACTAAATAATTTGTAGTGCTTTGAAAAGAATTATAAGATACAAAATCGAATAATTATTATATTTTACACACAAAAAATAAAATATATAAAATAATGAAAAAAAATTAATGGTGTAAAAAAAAATTCCTTCAATTATAAGATACAAAGTTATTATTATGATATTAGGAAGTAAAAACTAATGCAATACATTTTATTTCTTGCACAAAACATCGTAAAGGTTGAAAAATCAGTCAGAATATGTTTAGGTTATAAAATAAAATGGTGGATTTATGTTAAACAGTAACGTGAATAGTTAAAACTCTTATATTCTACAACAGGCTGTCTAATAGCTCACTAGTGCGCTGTTATTCTACAAAAAAAGTGAATAATATTACACATGTGAACTGTATACAGCTATAAGCTGTTTTCTTTACTTTTAATTGTTCACAAGCTCTACCTTTAGCCATGATATGAACAATTAAACAGTTATTATAACGACTCTTTAGGGGTCCCTAGTATTAAATCTAAAACCACCGCATGGACTTCCATTACAAAATTGTCAAAGCGGTATTTTTCTTTCTTCTAATGCCTCCTGTTCTTGCTTTCAATTTCCACGAATTACGCGAATTCATTTTAATATATAGCAAATAAAAATACGTTGGATATGGTCTCAACTTAGTTCCACTGACTGATTACAGTACCACATATGTTACTTTTATTCAGATAACGTCGAACTTAAGGTACTTATGTGAACCATTATAAAGTAGAAGCCGTTAATTCTATACACTAGTGAGTCTCTAAGGAGCTGCGAGGCATCTAGTGAATGTTTAAATAGCCGCTATGCAAATACTATCAATTGCAGTATAAAGGCTGATTAGCGGTAGACATATTCAGGTATAAGCTGTAATATGGGCCACATATCGTCCATTATACAGCTATTCACTTCAAAATAGTTCACACGTGCCCCTTTAATAAGTCAGTGTAATAGAAGTTCACAAATATCTTCTTAAACAGCATTTGGCGTAATTTTATGCATTAAACAGGCCTTACTACGGTTTAGGCAATCGAAAAGGTTAGAAGCTGAATAGAGTCATTAAAAACATACCTTTATAGCACTCTTAGCGTATTAATGGTGGTTTTGTCGGTCTTAATCAGCCTTAATACAGCTTTTAATTAGCTAAAGCTGTTTAAATATCACTGACCGCTATTATACAGCTGTAGCAAGCATCACCAGTGTACTCTTAGAAGCGTCTTAATACGCACAGAGTTTCAAATAAGTCTTAAAGTGAGTAGTTATACAGCTATCTGTGCTACTTGGGTAGGTATCCTTTACAGCTACCGTGGCGTAGCGGTAGTGAACTTGGCCGCTATGCAGCAGGGGCGGGTTCGATCCCCGCTCAGTGCAAATATTTGTTTGTATAAATATGGATATTTGCATTGGTCTGTCGTGCCTTGGAGAGCACATTAAGTCGTTGGTCCTGGTTGCCATACGAATATCTATCTTGGTCGTTACGGGTAGTTGGAGCCCTCAAAAGTCGAACAACTAATTTAAGGGTCCGTACTACCTCAAATGACATAGCATAAACGTGTATAATATCAAAAGTTCTAAAGCATGGACTTTTTAATTCATGTGTGGTAAAGTTGAGGATAAATACTAATGTTTATGTGTGGCAAAAACACCATTACGTAAAATTTTCTTGATAGAAAACCATTGCAAAGTTACCTCTAAACCGTACAAATAAAACGATATTATGGATTAATTACGCAAAATAGGATCACTAAACTTACACAATAAATGCAGTTTAGTGGTTAAAAGACATTATGTGTTTCAAATTTTACAAATATACATTGGTTTCTGCGTAACTAGCAAATATCTAAATTTTTACTCAAGCGATACCATTAAACTTAGAACCGCCCTGCCGCCCGGCCTCCTCCTCAGTGTTGCTTCGGCTATCATACGGGGAGCTTGTGTCGCACGCGCTCTGCGCAGACGATTACGATAGACGATACGAAAGTTTTCAAGTACCTACCTTTTGACAGGCGAAATGGGTTAATAAAGTAAACCGAAAGAGGAAAATTGTATGTTGGCGTAAAAAAACATTAAAACATATGAATGATGTCTTATGTAGACAGCCTCTGTGGCGTGGTGGTAGTGCACGCGACTGCCACGCAAGAGGCGCGGGTTCGATTCCCGCTCAGTGCAAATATTTGTATGCATGAATATGGCTATTTGCATTGAACTGGGTGTTTCTATGTATATTATGTATATATTTACAAAAAAAAGTATATACGTATGTTTATCCGCATTCTAGATTCCATAACACAAGCTAATTAAGCTTACCATGGGTCTAGATAGCGCTGTGTAGAATGTTGTGGAATATTTATTTATTTATTACTAGCTTTTGCCCGCGGCTCCGCCCGCGTGGATGTCGGTTATCGCGACCAAACATAGCCTATCGTCGTTGTCAAACCAAAATCTGCTATGTGCATTTTTTATAATTTTAACATGATGAAAATTGCGATTGGATTTTAAAAATTGCGACTGGCAAATGAACCAATCTATTGCATGAAAGGCTATGTGCTTATAAGTACTATACGACGCACTATGACATCTTATTCGAATAATTATGCTATGTGGAGCAGCTAGAAATTATTGTCAAATAAAATCTGCTAAGTGAAGAGAGTGCACATAGCAGATTTTGGTTTGACAACGACGCTATGTCCTTTCTCATTGTCTAATCTACCCCTATACCAAATTTCATCAAAATCGGTTCAGTGGTTGGGGCGTGAAAGCGTAACATACAGACAGACAGACAGACAGAGTTACTTTCGCATTTATAATATTAGTATGGATTATAGTAAGTATCTAATCTACCTACCTAAGTAGCTTATACTGTACATAACAATTTGCAGTAGGTACTATATTAGTAGAAAGTAATAAATAGGTCAGTAAAATACCTAGGTACCTATTTCAAAATTTTGGATTGACATAGGCATACCTGCCTATGTATCGACAAAAATAATCTTGCAGTAGCAGCCCAAGTCTTTCAGGCAGGCCCTGCCTACTACAGGTCGCTCACTGTGACGACGCGACGGACGACGCGGTTTTTTTTTTTTTTTTTTTTTTTATCGTGCGATAAATCCCCACGGATACCACCTCCACAGAGCCGGTGGAGGTGATTATGTCGGACTCGAACCGACTAAAACGCACGCCATCTTGGGTCCTTGGTTGCCGGAGGTGAGATTGCCAAAAGCATATCTCTCGCACCCCGACCGACCCAGGACCATCTCTTTCGAGATGGCCCCCTTCGGATTGTGGGGACCAAAATGTCCCCATCTAGCCCCGGTTACGGGGAGGCGCACTTTGCGCCGCCGCCGCGGCCTGCTTCTGCTAGGGTGACAGGCGGCTCCACCGGTCACCCCCAGGCCAGCGCTCATGGAGGACGGAGGTCGTTCTGCGACCTCCGACGTCCGGTTCGCCTTCGCTCTGCACGGGCTTCCCGGGCCCGGAGTCTGGTCCGGACCCGACCGGCCGCCTCCTTCTCGAGCATTACTTGCTCGCAGAAGGAGGCGGCCGCACCCCAAGCGTTTGCGCATCGTACCATCGCTGTGAGCAATGTGACGAGTGTGAGGACTCCCACCCCTAGAGCCGCCACTAGGACCCGCCTCGGCGTGTCCCACGCCGGGCACTCGGTCAGCGTGTGCAGCTCTGTGTCCTCGCTCGCATCACAGTGATGGCACTCGGACGTTGGCTCCTTCCGGATCCGACACAGGTAACTCCCGAAACACCCGTGTCCGGTAATCACCTGCGTCAGCCGGTACGAGAGGCTGCCGTGTGGCCTCTCTAGCCATTCCTCCATGATGGGTCTTACCGCCGCTATAACGGCGTGCCCTGCGCTTGGTCGCCCAAGTCGTAGCTCCCATTCCGCTACCATGACCCTGTGGAGCTGAGACCTCACGGCCCGAATTTCTTCGGGCTCGGGTTCCCGACCCTGCTCCCGCGCCTCCTTACGATACCGATATAGCATAGATAAAGGGCTCTCGCATCCAGGTTCCACGGTAGGGATCCGGCAAGGAGACTCGCCACCTCGAAGGATATCGTGCGGTACCCCCTAATGGCCCTGCTGGCCATTGCACGCTGCGGTCCACGCAGCAGACGCGCATTGTGAACCGTCAGGGTGTCCGCCCATATTGGGCACCCATATAGGGCCATTTTTTTTTTTTTTTTTTTTTTATCGTGCGATAAATCCCCACGGATACCACCTCCACAGAGCCGGTGGAGGTGATTATGTCGGACTCGAACCGACTAAAACGCACGCCATCTTGGGTCCTTGGTTGCCGGAGGTGAGATTGCCAAAAGCATATCTCTCGCACCCCGACAGACCCAGGACCATCTCTTTCGAGATGGCCCCCTTCGGGTTGTGGGGACCAAAATGTCCCCATCTAGCCCCGGTTACGGGGAGGCGCACTTTGCGCCGCCGCCGCGGCCTGCTTCTGCTAGGGTGACAGGCGGCTCCACCAGTCACCCCCAGGCCAGCGCTCATGGAGGACGGAGGTCGTTCTGCGACCTCCGACGTCCGGTTCGCCTTCGCTCTGCACGGGCTTCCCGGGCCCGGAGTCTGGTCCGGACCCGACCGGCCGCCTCCTTCTCGAGCATTACTTGCTCGCAGAAGGAGGCGGCCGCACCCCAAGCGTTTGCGCATCGTACCATCGCTGTGAGCAATGTGACGAGTGTGAGGACTCCCACCCCTAGAGCCGCCACTAGGACCCGCCTCGGCGTGTCCCACGCCGGGCACTCGGTCAGCGTGTGCAGCTCTGTGTCCTCGCTCGCATCACAGTGATGGCACTCGGACGTTGGCTCCTTCCGGATCCGACACAGGTAACTCCCGAAACACCCGTGTCCGGTAATCACCTGCGTCAGCCGGTACGAGAGGCTGCCGTGTGGCCTCTCTAGCCATTCCTCCATGATGGGTCTTACCGCCGCTATAACGGCGTGCCCTGCGCTTGGTCGCCCAAGTCGTAGCTCCCATTCCGCTACCATGTCCCTGTGGAGCTGAGACCTCACGGCCCGAATTTCTTCGGGCTCGGGTTCCCGTCCCTGCTCCCGCGCCTCCTTACGATACCGATATAGCATAGATAAAGGGCTCTCGCATCCAGGTTCCACGGTAGGGATCCGGCAAGGAGACTCGCCACCTCGAAGGATATCGTGCGGTACCCCCTAATGGCCCTGCTGGCCATTGCACGCTGCGGTCCACGCAGCAGACGCGCATTGTGAACCGTCAGGGTGTCCGCCCATATTGGGCACCCATATAGGGCCATGGACCGCACGACTCCCGCATAGAGTCTCCTGCAGGAGTCATCCGGCCCCCTCATGTTGGGCAGCAGCCGCCCCAAAGCGGCAGCTGTGTCCTTCAATTTGGGGGCCAGTCTTCGGAGATGCTCCCCGAAGTTCCACCGGCCGTCAAGCACGAGCCCCAGATATTTCATCTGGGCCTTGACCCCGATAGAAATGTCTCCCACTATGAGGCTGGAATCCTCCGGTGGCACGCGCCGAGGCCCATGAAAGAACATGGCCTCGGTTTTATGCAGAGCCACCTCGAGACCCAGCCGCCGAATCCGCTCCACGACTTGGGCAACCGCGGTCGTGGCCTTCAGGGTCGCTTCGCGGTATGTAGCTCCGCACGCCGTCACCAGCGTGTCACGGACGACGCGGTTGGGCGACTCAGAGCCGAAAGTCGAAGTGCGGTAACTCTAACTTCTGTAGGTTAGGTTAGGTTAGAACTGTGACCCCAACGCATGAGCCGAGCGAGCGTAGCGAGCGTGCCGCAGCAGGCAGCGGCCGGCGAAGTGCCAGATCGGGTTATGATAGGAACGAGACCGTCGGGTCAGGTTAGGAAGAGGGTTACGTTCGGAACAAATTTTTAAAGTTTCTACCTAACCCGCGACCGGGTCTAGTTTTCGGGTCAGGTTCGGAATAAACGGAATATTTCTGTAAATACATGAGTACCTACCAACCCGAATGATCATAATATAAATATAGCAGTAGTTAGGTACTACTACCATACATATTCCTATATTTATTATAGACAGTACGTAATAATTATGAATTTCCATTCATCTGTTTCTATTGTAGGGTCATCGCCCTCTGTGGACTCAGCTATCTAGCCACATTACTGGCCGTCAGATTTGCGGCCCATACGGGGGCCCCGTATATGGCCATACTTCGCACGATCCCCAGGTACAGTCTCCTGCAGGGAGCGTTGGGTCCCCTGTGCGGCTGATGCCCCCCTCAGTTTTGGGACCAAACTTCGGAAGTGATGTCTGAAGTTCCACCGGCCATCGAGCCCCAGATACTTCATCGTGGGCTCGATGCCGCTGCTGACGCCCCTTACCTGTAGGCTGGATCCCGCAGGTGCAGGTGACCCACGACTTGAGCAACCCCTGCCGTGGCCTTTAGTGCTGCGTCTCGGTGCGCTGCTCCCCGTGCCGTAATGATGGTGTAATGCGAACCGGACGTTGGAGGTCGCAGAACGACCTCCGTCCTCCATGAGCGCTGGCCTGAGGGTGACCGGTGGAGCCGCCTGTCACCCTAGCAGAAGCAGGCCGCGGCGACGGCGCAAAGTGCGCCTCCCCGTAACCGGGGCAAGATGGGGACACTGTGGTCCCCCCAACCCGAAGGGGGCCATCTCGAAAGGGATGGTCCTGTGTCTGCCGGGGTGCGAGAGATATGCTTTTGGCAATCTCACCTCCGGCAACCAAGGACTTGGGACGGCGTGCGTTTTAGTCGGTTCGAGTTCGACATAACCACCTCCACCGGCTCCGTGGGGATTTATCGCACGATAATAAAAAAAACGAGGGTGTCATCGGCGGAACACGTTACGCTGACCCCTCTGAGCAACGGACCACGCATCACCCAATCGTAGCCGATGTTCCTCACCCTCCGTAACTACGGGCACGTCGTTCTCCACCACCTCCCCTAGGTGCCGTCTTCTTAGGGGCGAAGGCCTTGGCTTGGGACCAGGAGCACCACTGGGTGCAGCCGTCGTCGCTCATGACGCGACGACGGGTGCCGCCAGCGGTGGGCGGTATGTCAGGGTCCTCGAGGACGCCGAGGCGTGGCTCGATGACCTCCAGCAGCTGGACCACCGTTGGTGTCACCTTAGATGGAGCACGGGGAGCGGGGGTGTTCACACCCCGAGCCTCCCCGGCCCCCTGGACCAGCAGCGTCAGCTGACCGATCTCCTCCCGCATCAGCCGTTGCTGCTTGTGGGAGTCAGCAATCTCCATCTCCAGGCTCGCAACCCGAGCCCGGAGTTTCACCTCCTCGCTGGAGACCCTCCTTTCCAGGAGCTCCTCCAGCGCTTTGGCGGCACCTTTTATCGCGTTCGCCACGACCCTCTTCTTTCCCGTAATTTTCTGGCCTTTTACGGCGCCAGAAATGCGGGAAAGAGCCGCCAGGATGTTCTGCACCGCCGGCACCTCCGTGTCCTCCTTTGGTAGCGGGGACACAATCGCTGGCGGCTCTGCTACTCTCTCTTTCGCTGTGTAGAGGTCGGCTTTCGACCTCTAATCGCGCCTAGCCGTCTAGCGTAGCCTTACTAGGAAGGTCCTCCTCGCTGTTCGATGATTCAGACCCACGATGAACCTGGGCGGGGGTCGCCATGGCTAGTCACCGAATGGGTGTCCATTCGATCACCAGTCACAGCTAGGGATTCCCCAGACGGAGTCCGGGTACCCTCATGGGTAGATTTATCCGTTATCGTTTCCATAGCCATATTTTGTTCAGTCGTCTACCCAAGTGCGACCGGGCTCGGTCGGCGAGAGATGTCATGCGGTGTTCCGCAGGGATCGGTCCTGGGACCGCTACTGTGGAACATCGGTTACGACTGGGTGCTTCGCGGTGAGCTCGCGGACGGTGCCGCCGTCACGTATTATGCGGACGACACGCTGGTGACGGCGTGCGGGGCTACATACCGCGAAGCGACCCTGAAGGCCACGACCGCGGTTGCCCAAGTCGTGGAGCGGATTCGGCGGCTGGGTCTCGAGGTGGCTCTGCATAAAACCGAGGCCATGTTCTTTCATGGGCCTCGGCGCGTGCCACCGGAGGATTCCAGCCTCATAGTGGGAGACATTTCTATCGGCATCAAAGCCCAGATGAAATATCTGGGGCTCGTGATCGACAGCCGGTGGAACTTCGGGGAGCATCTCCGAAGACTGGCCCCCAAATTGAAGGACACAGCTGCCGCTTTGGGGCGGCTGCTGCCCAACATGAGGGGGCCGGATGACTCCTGCAGGAGACTCTACGCGGGAGTCGTGCGGTCCATGGCCCTATATGGGTGTCCAATATGGGCGGACACCCTGACGGTCCACAATGCGCGTCTGCTGCGTGGACCGCAGCATGCAATGGCCAGCGGGGCCATTAGGGTATACCGCACGATATCCTTCGAGGCGGCGAGTCTCCTTGCCGGATCCCTACCGTGGAACCTGGATGCGAGAGCCCTTTCGATGCTATATCGGTATCGTAAGGAGGCGCGGGAGCAGGGACGGGAACCCGAGCCCGAAGAAATTCGGGCCGTGAGGTCTCAGCTCCACAGGGACATGGTAGCGGAATGGGAGCTATGACTTGGGCGACCAAGCGCAGGGCACGCCGTAATAGCGGCGGTAAGACCCATCATGGAGGAATGGCTAGAGAGGCCACACGGCAGCCTCTCGTACCGGCTGACGCAGGTGATTACCGGACACGGGTGTTTCGGGAGTTACCTGTGTCGGATCCGGAAGGAGCCAACGTCCGAGTGCCATCACTGTGATGCGAGCGAGGACACAGAGCTGCACACGCTGACCGAGTGCCCGGCGTGGGACACGCCGAGGCGGGTCCTAGTGGCGGCTCTAGGGGTGGGAGTCCTCACACTCGTCACATTGCTCACAGCGATGGTACGATGCGCAAACGCTTGGGGTGCGGCCGCCTCCTTCTGCGAGCAAGTAATGCTCGAGAAGGAGGCGGCCGGTCGGGTCCGGACCAGACTCCGGGCCCGGGAAGCCCGTGCAGAGCGAAGGCGAACCGGACGTTGGAGGTCGCAGAACGACCTCCGTCCTCCATGAGCGCTGGCCTGGGGGTGACCGGTGGAGCCGCCTGTCACCCTAGCAGAAGCAGGCCGCGGCGGCGGCGCAAAGTGCGCCTCCCCGTAACCGGGGCTAGATGGGGACATTTTGGTCCCCACAATCCGAAGGGGGCCATCTCGAAAGAGATGGTCCTGGGTCTGTCGGGGTGCGAGAGATATGCTTTTGGCAATCTCACCTCCGGCAACCAAGGACCCAAGATGGCGTGCGTTTTAGTCGGTTCGAGTCCGACATAACCACCTCCACTGGCTCTGTGGGGGTGGTATCCGTGGAGATTTATCGCACGATAGAAAAAAAGCCATATTTTGTTTTACGGTTAATGTCCACCGACATTGAGGTGGAAGTAGAGAGGTTGGGAGTGTATGTGAGGATGGGAAAGGTGGGAGTGAGTGAGTGACGCCCTAGGCACTGAGTTCCCCCCAGTGATGCATCCCATTGCCAGGCATGGGGTTCGGGGTGATTTTTTATAGAGGTTTTCTTCCTCGCAACTCCTAAGAGCTACAATGCCCTTCTGTTGCCAGACGGCGGTACGGCTCGGCCGATCGATGGTCCGGAATTGGTCCCCATGGGACCTTGTATTTCACTACTGATCGTTCAGTGGCAAAGTACTCGTCGCCCTTAGAGTTCTCCGCTAGGCTTAGCAGAGTGCGTGCGGAGAACTCGAAACCGACCATAAAGGCCCCCCCTCCTTGGTGGACTATTGGCCATGGGCGACGACGTGCGCCTCGCGTGAAGCCCACGCCGTCGCCCACGTTACCAGGGTGCACCACGCGGAGGTTTTCCTACCCAGCACCTCTACCAATATGCATTGGGTTCGCGTGGTGGAGTATTTTATTGTACCTTCAGGTGAGAGAGCAGTGCCCAGCAGTGTGACATTGAAAGGGCTGCTATTATTATATTATACTAGCTGCTGCCCGTAGCTTCGCCCGCGTGGAGGTTTTTTCCCGTTCCCGCAACCCATGGGAACCTTAACCCGGAATAAAAAGCAACCTATGTGTTATTCCAGGTTCTAACCTACCCCTGTATCAAATTTCAGCCAGATCCATTTAGTAGTTTTTTGCGTGAAAGAGTAACAAACCTCCATACATACAGCGATACATACTCACAAACTTTCGCATTTATAATATTAATAGGATAAGTATAAATATATTATAAGTTTTATGTAAATTATCATTACAATATGCACACTTTTCTCAATTTGTTTATGGCCATAACTTTCTTGATGTCTAATTACTAGCTACTTTACCCTATCGATTGATACACGCGTGAACTCTGAACGTGAACACGGGGTCATCGCGGGAGTGAGATAGCTACATCTGCGCGCGAGCAGTGCCGGCGCGGGGGCGTTGATGAAGCGCGCGGGGGTAAAATTTTAATTCGAGCTGGAGTGGTACGGACTCTTAACTGCAATGCTTCGATATCGCCTTTGGATAGACTGGCAAAGCGAACCCCAGACTCCAAGCTGAAAGCTTCGGAGTCGATTGGGATTAACGCAAAGATGAAGAAGAAGAGGTATCCTTTAAAATTTAAAGGTTCTAATAATTATCATGAACTCACTCAAGTCCGGCCTCAGTTCAAGAAGACTCAGACAAGAAGTTGTCGAGGGTTGATTGCGTTTCCTTGGCTAGTACAGGGAGTACATTTGACACACGACTCGCTAACGATATCTAAATTAAATAGAACCGATTTCGTGACAGATTCATTAACTGTTATTTAATTAGAAATAATTCTGTGATCTTTTTAAACGTTTGGAGTCCCACAATCATTTTTTTTTCCATTGCTATGAAAAAGGTTGGTTCTATGATTGTAAGGTCTGGGTGTAGGTACTCACTATACAGGTTAGTTACCTCATTTCCACTACAATAATTGGGCATTTTTGCTATTGGATTACACGCCAATAAATACTTAATACAAGTAGCTTTAAAATTGTGCATTTTAATGCAATGGAACGACCTTTGATTGCATCGCATCAGCTAAACGCCGCGGGGTCGCTCCCACACAAAGAATATTAAGTGACACCTACTCTTTTTGTCGTTATTACACGATACAGATGTGAATTGTTTACTTGGTACCAAAGAGTTTTTAGCATAGAGTCTCTCTCAACTCAAGATGAGGGCAACTGTTCAAACAAACCGGTAAAAGTCAATTTAAGATGTAGGTACCGAACAAAATCTTCGAATTTGCTTTAACGATTCTATAATTTTCCGTTAAGGAACCAGTTCATAATTTCTATTTTTTCAACAGGTTCAAATACAAGGACGAATATGAGAAGTTCAAGTTAATCCTCAGCGCTATAGCGTTCGTATTAGCTGTTGCTAATCTGTACATAGATTTCAGGTAATTATTACTCCAATTATATATATGTATGGCGAGTGGTTTAGTCTTGTGTTGCATGTACATGAATAACAATTAGTGCCATCATTACAATACGATCACGTCAGGAAAAATGAATTACTCAGGTGGGACTTGAACCCACGACCTTTCCCTTACAGGGGGAATGCTCTTCCAACTGAGCTACTTAGCCACACCTGAATCAATTCAAATTGCTCTTCTCTACATATCTTAAAAAAAATTACAATGCTTTACTTTGTGGTAGCAATTGATAATGATTAACTGGTCTAATTATCAATCACTTGAGTTTGTTCACCTGCAATCGGTTGGTGTGTACTCAGCATTGGGCGATGAAATTGATTTGATGTTAAGATAATGAATAAATGAGAGAAAACATAATATATCATGAGAAATGACAGAAATCATTTTTGTGTATTTTATTATAATATTTAAGAGAGATCTTTGATTTCATCAGAAAAAATTAATTACTCAGGTGGGGCTTGAAGCCTTGAACTCATTGTTTGATTTGTATAGTTGTTTGTTGGTATATGAATTGTATAGTCAGCAATAAAAAAATCATTAAAAAAAAACTTGTTTCAACAAAATATAGGAAGTTTATTTAAATCAATACATTTTTACTAGATTTGTTATATTTTAGGCCTTTACAATTAATACTGCTGTTCCTTCTGGTATGGTACTACTGTACGTTGACGATCCGGGAGAGCATTTTGAAGGTGAATGGTTCTAGAATAAAGGGTTGGTGGCGGCTGCACCACTTTATATCCACTGTGGTCGCCGGAGTGCTCCTCATCTGGCCGCAGAATGAACCGTGGAACATGTTTAGACATACCTTCATGTGGTTTATTGCGTATATCAGTAAGCACTACTTTTCTTTAACATATTTAGTAATTAATTTGCTTTTAAAGTATTACCACAGTATAACGAGTAATCTTACAGTAGTTTATCGTGTTTGAGTTTGCGGAAATGCCGCCTTTTGCAGTTTTGTCAGGGTTGTCATTTCAGTTTTTATTTTTTATTTATTTTCTGTAATATTTATATAACCCCTATTTGATCTCTTTGTACTCTCAAGGCATATCAACTCACGCTAATATAAAAAACTAGCCCGCGGCTCCGCTCGCGTGGATGTCGCCTTTTGCGACTTTTGGTCATATCTCCGGTTCTACTCAACCAATTATGATAAAACAAACGTAGTATTTCGAGTCTGAGTTTTTGAATTAGGATTTGAATTTGATTTTGAATTTGATTTATGGTTCGTAATGGATTATGTATAAGAATACATAATCCATTTAGCGATTTAGCGATTAAGAAATCAGCGATTCCAAAACCCCGAAAAAGAAATTCTTATCGATTTTATTGAACAATTAGAATCCATCATCTTTGATCGCTAAATGGATAATAGTATATTCGAGTTCAATAATCGGTTTAACAGTTTTAACAAACAAAACGAGTCATTCAAAAATTTATAAATTAAGAAAACGTAATTACTAATTGAGACAGCCCTGAATCCTTAGTACCGAGTACCACCCTCCCCCCTCCCCCACCATTCCCCTCACCCCGCACGATTGCTCTGTCTGGCTTCGTTGACAAACTGTGTGTAGTATGAATCGTTAGACTGTGGTATTACCGCAACACAGGTTAGTTCCTAGCACGGGTTAACCAAACCCCAGCGGTTTGGTTCTTCTAGTCCAGTAATTCGATTTTTATAAGTCTACATTTACCTTCGTTTATAAATTCACTAGCTTTTGCCCGCGGCTCCGCCCACGTGGAAGTCGGTTATTGCGACCAAACATAGCCTATGTCCTTTCTCAAGGTCCAATCTATCCCTATACCAAATTTCAGCAAAATCGGTTCAGTGGTTTAGGCGTGAAAGCGTAACATACAGACAGACAGACAGACAGAGTTACTTTCGCATTTATAATATTAGTATGGATTTAAGTAACTTAGAGATCCTTAATATCAAACAGATATAATACATACAAGGCATCTAATGAGGCCGTCAAGCTGAGTGCCACCACTGTTAACATGGTAAATGTTTACGATGGTGACCCTCTTTCCGAGACTTTGCCTTTAGCTTAACATCAGGCGAGGTGAAGTCAAATTGACGTGTCCTGTATAAAAAATAAAAAAAAAATAAAAAAAAAAACAGCCCAGGCTCAGTCCCCGATGCATGGCTCGAGTCAAAATAGTACCCGGAATACGGCAATAGACTCACCCCCTATTACGTGGAATCGAATAGAATGATTGGTGAAATGTGGGTGTTAATTCGCCTCTGCTTACTACTCCAGTGGGGACGCCGTTTGACCTGACCTGACTTTGATCAGCCATTCTATGTGGGGCCATTTGACCCATTCCCCCCTATAACGATCGTCATTACATGTTCGTATGGCAAGCGGGACCTAACGTGCTCTCCGAGGCACCACCAGACCAATGAAAATGTTCATATTCATGCATACAAATATTTGCACTGAGCGGGGATCGGACCTGCACCTCTGCCTTACCCATCGGGGATAAAGGCGTGATTATATGTATGTACTAGCTTTTGCCCGCGGCTCCGCCCGCGTGGATGTCGGTTATCGCGACCAAACATAGCCTATGTCCTTTCTCAAGGTGTAATCTAAACTCATACCAAATTTCGTCAAAATCGGTTCAGTGGTTTAGGCGCGAAAGCGTAACATACAGACAGACATACAGACAGAGTTACTTTCGCATTTATAATATTATAATATAATATGGATGTCAAGTAACTTAAACGTTCTATTAAAAAAAATCTCAATAAAAATAAAGTGAAAAAGGATAGTGAAGTAATTTTGATTAGGTATTAAAAGTACTAATGACTTTTTAATTTTCAACAACTATTGTATTTTTCCACAGGTGTAGTTCAATATATGCAATTTAGATATCAAAGTGGTGTGTTGTACAAGCTAAAGGCATTAGGTGCTCGACATAATATGGATATTACCATAGAAGGCTTCCACTCGTGGATGTGGCGAGGCCTCTCGTACCTATTGCCATTTTTGTTTGGTGGATACGTGTTCCAGCTGTATATTGCATATACGTTATATAGTCTCAGTTATCATCCGGATGCCACCTGGCAGGTAAGAAATGATGATATACGTATATTTTTCAAAAGTGTTTCCATTATTATATTGAAATATCTAGCTTATTTTACTAGAGATATTCTTGATTATTCGAAATGCTCTAAATTAAAACCTAACAGATAAGTACAGGTCTGTTTATTTATTAAAAAATAAACTATTCGTATACCGTGACAATAAATTGCAATGAAGCGAACAAATAAAATGCATGTCCTGTAACAAACTACAACAGGTTCCAGCATTAAGTATGTCATTCCTGCTTATTGGCATCGGGAACTTCGCCACGACTCTCATCGTCATACCGCAGAAACTCAACGAACAGGTACAGTGGAACTGAACGAGACGGATCCAACGCCGCACGCCTTTGTGATGTAGATGTAGATGAAACAAAGAATTTGGCAGATTTCGTTATCGCTTTCTACTTCAATTCCCCTCCAAAGACGAGCTTGTGTAATGTGTTGTTATATTTTTAATAGAATTTTCGGTTTAGATAAATGCAATTGTGTCGTGATCATTTTTAGTAGAATTCCTCTCATATAGAAACTCGAATATATCTATCTGTATAATTTTTAGTAGTATTCCCATCCTAAGAACTATGATCCTAAGGTCGTTCTCTGCGATGAATGGGAGTTCGGCGCGATTTGCAGTCTACAGCAGTTCATATAAATTCAAAGAGAACGTGCAATTTTGAGACGTGGCCCATGTAAGATGGGCACCCGCGCTGTTTGCCTGCTCAACGCAGCGTATGGCCTAATTAAACTCTCGAATGTGTTGTTATAAGTTTTAGTAGAATTTCAATCCTATCTGTCGAATGTAGTGTGTTATTTAATTTTAAGCTAAATTCCCCGATTTTCTGCCTTGATTAGCTTTAAAAAACGTTATCATTGTTTGTAGAAACGGGCTCATGGTTTCAGGTTTTTTTTTAAGTCTGCCAAATTCTCTCGGTACAGAGTAGCACATAGTCATAAAGCTTTCGGATGACATCATAACGGCTATATTTGACGTAATCCGAATGCGGTTTATATTTAGAACAGTAGGTATCAAATGTATTTCACCCAAGTAGTTCAAAAATAAAATTTAAATCAAGGATGAGAAATCCCTTATTTTATTTATGAGCTTTTAGATACGATAGATAATATGACAAACTTGGTACCTACTTTCCTAATACGCATTTAATAATTTTTAAATTTATCTGAATGTAGTCCCAAAATGCAGCTTTGAAAATTATAACGCACTCGCACATATAACCCAAATAACACATTTATTGAATTTGTAAAAATTGTAGCTAGACTCGGAATAAGTGCGATCGATCTTGACACTTGAATAATACGTGACAACCATTTGCACAAACATTTTTAATTTAATATATTTGTATTTTATCATTGCTTATTATTTTTTTCACGGCTGCATAAATATTGATTTAAAACGATCACAATGCATTGATAGTGTTGACATACCTTGGACGAAATTGTACCTACAATAGAACGTAAAACTTAGTTCATTGTTTGCTATTTTTTTATCATTAAGGTATTAAGTTTCGGAATTGCATTTTACATTTTTCTACATGCAGCCGCACGCGATTATACGACAAAGATAAAAATGGGGGTGACAATATTTTTAATGAAGGGTGTAAATTAATAAGGGTTAAGTATTGTAAGTAGGTATTTATTATATTGTCGGGAATCACTTAGGATAATAATAAGTAAGTAAATATATTTTATGACAATATATTAGAACATTTTACATCAATGAATATATTGTAAATAGGTGTTATAAATATAAAAGAAGTGTCGCGTGCGGATTGTAGAGACTTGCAACCATATACACTTTTATAAACTTTTCTGGTAAATTTATTTATAGATAATAATTTATTCTTATTAATAATTATTTATATGTATTACCTAATTTTGTACCACAAGGGCACAATATATTGATGAATTTCAGCAGGTTTTTCGTCAACTGTACATGAAAGGGTTTTGTTAAAGTATTTAAGTAATGAATCATACTGGTAATGAATCTTCATTACTAATGATACATGATATTTTTTAATCTGAATCTAATTATGCATGCAGACATACATAAAATATAATTTATAGAATGGTTGCATTTACATAACTGAGCGTGTTTTAAAGAAACGAACAAGGTTGGTGCCAAAAATGATTTGTTTTTAAGTTCTTATTTAAAAACGATATTTACTGAAGTATTGCATAAAGACCTGTTTATCCTTATCAGGAGATAATTCGCACAAAATACATTTAATCCATGTTATCAATGGATAATTGATTCTTTAATTCTATCCACATAATGCTAATAATAAGATGGATTAAACCGAAAACGATAAAAGAGGTGAAGTTGTATGTAGATATTTATTTCTCTTAAATTAAATTAGCATTAGGTAGGAAAAAACGATGATTCATTTTCTGTCATCGTTATTTCAATAACTAACCAACCTTTTATCACGAGTATCAATGCAAACAACGACTATACTTGCATAGTTAGGTAATATTCAAGGTTCCAAGTATAAATTTTATCACTGCTACTTGGTTTTACTAGTATGTAATTGATTACACCGATTACACTTAAAAATCATTTAAATTTGAACCAATTGTGATAGGTTAGGCGCTTCTTAGATAATTTTCAAGATAAATTATTAAGATTTGTATCTAATTAAATTTTAATAAATTACGTAGTTGGCTTGTATGTAATATGTTGACCATTCTGTCCTTGAGTCCATTAATATTTTCTCATAGTTAATATTATATTATACTAGCTTTTGCCCGCGGTTCCGCCCGCATTCCCAAACATAGCCTATGTCCTTTGACATGGTCTAATCTACCCCTATACCAAATTTCATTAAAATCCGTTCAGTGGTTTAGGCTTGAAAGCGTAAGATACATACAGACAATATAATCGTCTAAATTTATATTATTGTTGTATGTAAATTGTCGCCCTTAAAGACGGATATAAAGAGAAGGGAAATTTGAAGTGATTCAGGTGTGGCTCAATAGCTCAGTTGGAAAAGGATTGCCCATGTAAGGGAAAGGTCGTGGGTTCAAGTCCCACTTGAGCGCTTCTTTTTCCCGATGTATTTCAGTTTATGCATTTCATACAGCCCTACGGAGTGTACAGTACCATATATCATAAATTGTTTGTTATAGTTATAATTGTTGTTTGAGGATTAAAATACACTTATTATTAGATATCATGTTTTAATCCTCAAAATCACTTTTTTATCTTGAAAATTATCTTTTTATTTTCTTAGAATCTTCAATGCCTGTTTGTGTTGCATGAGTGACTGTTTTATTATAGGTAGGTAGTAGATACGGGTCCTGTAAATTGCAACCTATTCCCAAAATGCCTGAGAGGTTAATACGTCTAAAATTCAAATCGTCTTTATATCAAAACGTCTAAAGCCCAAATCGTCGTACAACCAAATTGCCTCATATTCGAATAAACTTAATCCCAGAATGAGAGAATGAGGAATCTGCGGTAGCCTAGTGGTATGGGTAATGGACTGCTGAGACGAGGTCTCGGGTTCGAACTCAGGTTTACCACGGCACACACCAATAACTTTTCGATGCTTTTCGAAGTTATGTGTTAGCAGGTTTATAAGTGCCCGGTTAATGGCAATAGGCTCGCCACCTATTACATTGGGACCTAAACATAAACTGGCGAAATGTGGGTGGTAGCACCTCTGCCTACCCCTTCGGGGAATACAGGCGTGAGTTTATGTTATGTTATGTTAGAATGACTAAATCCCAAATGGGCTGAATCCCAAAATAACGAAATAGCAACATGACTGAATTTGGCGGCCTCTGAGATTTTCAAAGTCTGTCCAAGCATTAAATTTACTTTTGAAGGATAAATAAACGTCAAATAGTTATGTACCAACACTTATCATAATTAAAAAAGAACTATTTCGTTTATCTCAGCATTGTTAACCTGATTTAATTGCTTGCGGTACTGGACGTCAAAAAAAGTTCAACTTACTTCTAGGAGCTTCAGTGAACAGTGAATTTGTGAGTCGAGTATCCTGATATGTATTAAACATGTAAAACATATTTTCAGTCATTTTATGATTAAGGTATTATGAATTTCAGTCATTGTGGGAAGGTCACATTTTAAGATTCAGGCGAATCGGGCCAAGTCACATTGAATTCAGACATCTCGGGAAACAGACACAACAGAGGTTTGAGAAACGTTTATAGTGCAATTTGGGAATAGGTTGAACTTGACCGGACCCGTTGATACCTACGCATGCTTTGATCTACATGAGTTTTGAATTAAGATCTTGTTAATTTTACTTAGCTTTCACTTGAAAGCCAAGTAATATTAACAAATTGCCACATGAGAGATGAGAAATTCGCTAATGATTTTGTAGGGACATAATATTTTTATAATTATATACTATATGTCGTGTTACTGATGTTGTTTACAGACTTCTTGCTAGGGGTTTTGTTAGACACATTTATAGATCTGATATGCATGCTAGAAATGTTGTGTTTCAAAGTGTTTAAAAACACGTTTAAAAAGCTGGAATTAGTTTTTATTTTCGGGTTTATTTACCTGCAATGTTATGTTAACTAGAGATGTATCACATGACCCACACATATATACACATGCCGTACGTATATAACAATCCCTGTAATCAGATTTGATGCTCAGGTTAGTTCAATTACCTACCAATCAATCAAGTAGAACCACTATGGGGGCCAGTGATTCTCGTGACGCGGACGTCATTAAAATTGATATAAAAAGACCGAAAATATTTCTTCTTTCCTTCGATCCATAATTTAATAAAACTAAAGCTGTTTGCGTTTTATTCAACACTTTGAAAGTTTAGGCACAATTAGTCTTTAATTTCCTATAATAGGTGATTTTGTTTGTGTACGTTTGTATATGAATAAGTAAGGTTTAGTGTTTTTAACGTAATCACACTAGCATAGGAATGCATATTTATTTCTAGATTAAATAACTTTAATTTCGGGTTTTAATAGTGATACAATTTTAAAAGTGGGATAAGTAATAGATTATTACGATAGTTAGATTGACCGTCCTAATTTATTGATTAAATAGTAGCTATCAAAAAAATCAACTTTTACCACGACTAGTCATATTTATAATCACTGACTATTATTATCTGTCGCTATATGCTTATTAATATCACAAACCAAGATATGATATCAAAGTAATAAATAAACGTGCACTGTATCTCAAATGTTATTGAAAGTTATTTCATACTTATGAACAAAAATTATAAAATTTACATGACAGAAAGTTTCTCGTGGTTTGACCAAAACAAAAGAATATTAATTTAGTGATATTGTACTTATGCTTTGTATATTCGATTTATTTATAAGGTTGTTTTAGCTCTTGTTTATAGCTGTGTTATTTATTTCAATGCATTGACGAATAAATTTGTTTTTCAGTGATAATTGAGTTTTTACATTACTTTATTTTATTATTGTTTGCACCCTTCAACAGATACCTTACCTGGCGGTTATGTTTCTTACATTGCACAGTCTCAACATGTACACAATACTGCAGACATTGCGCAAGAAATTGCAGGGAGGTTTGAAGCTACGATACAAATTACGAGCAATTGCCTATCGTCTATCCAATGAGATCGCGATATTGGTACGTGCATGTTGCATAACTCAGGGTCTTTAAATTGTCCACTCTGCTGTAATTGCTCAGTCGGTGTCAACCTTCCATTGTATATTGTTGAGTCAAACGCCTTTTGTTTAGCATATAATATGTACTATAATAAGGTATCTACATGGTTTATAAGATTTACGGTTAGTTTTCTATTCAAGTTGAGCACAGTCAGCCACGAAAGGAATAATTGAATGAAATTTTAAAGCATTTAGTATGCTATTCAAATCGATTAATCGATAATTTCTTACGAGTGTCGGTAGATGGCACCGTCACTCCAAGACGGATATATAGGAAAAGTTGGATGGCTTCAGGCGTAGTTCAAAGGCTCATTGGTCAGAGCATTCCCATTCCCCATTTAAGAGAAAGATCGCGAGACTCGAATCCCGCCTGAACCGATTTAATTTTTCCTATTTAAATCGATTAGAAATAAATTCATGAACCCTAAACAAATGTAAAAAAGCAAGAAAGTGACTTTTCTGTTCGTCCAACTAATTGCTTTCTTTTTAATTATCTACTTTCGTTATTGACTGTACGTATACATGTATTCAAAATACATTCTTTTGTTAGTTACCATCTCAGAGAATGTAGAGTGGACTTCGGGGCTAAAGGTTGTCAGTGAGGCTTTTTTTGTCAGTTTACGTCCTCGTGCTTGCTCAATTATTTTTTATTTCAAACTACTATCAATAACAAAAAATAATGCTAATGTCTTGTTTCCTGAAGCACATGATGATTCAGTTTTTTATGAAGTAATTTACAATACTTAAGTTAAATTGTGGGGTTATTTAAAATAGATGTTTTACGATATGCAGTTATGCTATAAAAATGTAAAGCAAGTTATAATTTTATAATCGCATTAAGCACAAAATTATCATTCATTAAATGGAATCGGTAATGGTTACTGGTGGTCTTGGGAAGACTATGGCAATTAGGGTTGTTAAAGGTGTAGGTACCTACTATAGCTGAAACTTTTTTATCGGGCAATTATCTTTGTGCACTTCATTTTGCTTTTAGTTTCTAATTAAAATGCCACTTCATGCAGACCCTCGATTTTACTAAAGCAAAACCACTGTCATAACACAGAAACTGCAAAAATTACAAAAAAATTTAGATATCATTTCTTCAATGGATTTTTTTTGCAGTGTTCGTGATATGACTTGTTTTGCTTTAGCAGAATCGAGGTCTACAAATGTCCGTGTCTTTTTGCCTCTTAGGAATTAAAAGCTGTTTATTGAATATAAGACTGATTAATGTGCAAAATTAACAGTTACTGCCCTGTGCCACTACCCAATGACACTACTGGTAGTGTCAGGGTAATATATCTTTCCCCATGGCACTACCGGTTATCTTTTCATAAAAAGAAAAATATTAGCAACCGAAATTACCAATATTCCCTACATAGTGTCAAGGGTATAAATTTCAATTGTCAAAGGTAATATACCTAATTACAGTAATTACTTATATACATTAAATACATGTATATGAATTATACCTAAGGCTGAAAAGGAAGTGCTTGCTTGTGTATATGGTGCCATGGGTGCTGTGGTTAGCATGGGTAGGTAAGTGAAAGTTCTGTAGTGTGATCACGTCATCCATATAGATTAATATCATAAGTAGGTATTTTGTTTTGTTTTTTGTATTGGTAGGTCTGGTCAAAAACAAAATCGGTAAATATTACCTATTCATAAAAATCCTACTTAAGGGATGATGACAACATCTCAATAAAGCTAAAATAGAGATCCAATTAAATCTCCATTTGGAAATTGCATATTGGTAAGGTAGATTTTTATTTTAGTTCGCATCGGTAACCTTATCACCACTAATCACATAGGGTAAGGGTACATGGGTATTCATAAGGCACTTCGGTATTTTACTAATCATGTAATGTGTGGCATGCCATTATAGTATTTTGCGTTGCGGTATGGAGATTGGCAAACATGGTTATACACTTGTCTAGATAAATTAAACCTATTGTCGATAGAAAGTAGGTTTAATAAAACTAAATTCATTTAAGTAGGTATTCATGTTGTATAAGCGACTCGTTAAAACTTGGCTGCTGTAATTATTGTAGATCCGCATCATGTAACCTACTACCCTACTATGGCTACGGCCCAAGAAATAACAGAGCAGACCAAGTTTGTAGCGAGCCTACCATCACACGCATCAGCAAATCAATTCCGATTGGGCAGCGATTCAGAGTAAGGGCTGTACATCACTCTCCCTCTGAACCGTAATTGAATCGTAATGGGATTAAAATTGCGGTTCGTGGTAGGCTCGCTGACAAGGTTATTCTCCAGTCGCGAATACACCATGCAGTGCCGAAGACAGAAGTAAAACACGGTACACGAATCTCTATTAGACAAGCATATAATCATGATTTTTACAATTATTAATTTACTGGGCTTTAAATTAAGAATACACGTTTGTCAATTACAGGATCAAAAATGGAGACAGAATAAAGTGGAAACGAAAAGCGAATAACTACTAAATGAGGCCTAGAGTGTTTTTATTGTGATTTTATCATAAAATTTACTAATGTCTAATAGATTGATGGACGATTTATATTTTCGTAATTCATGGTGTTTAATATTGTACATCTAATGGCGTTGATTCTCTAATGTAAATATAGTTATTTAATAACTGCACTGGCTTTTTATTAACCTGCCTGCGTGTGATAATAAACTAACCTGCATCTATTCACGATATCCCATGGGGATGGTCATCTATTTTTTTGTCATTTCTAATCACAAATGTATCAATTTGAAATTATATTAGATACCTACACATGGTGTTTATTAGAATTCACAGATTTAGGAAAATTCGTAGTCAAAAAAATCTGGAATTGTAATTGAGTTTGGAACATGCGCGGAATATAGGTACCGTAGTCCTATATACCGTTTGTCCGATCCTCCAATTTTCTCAGCAATTTTCCTTGTTTTTAGTTTGTCTGTATCTTAATCTTAAAATTACTTCATCCAGTGATAAAACTGCAACTCTCGTTTCAGAGTCTTTACGCGACTGTCATACTGAATTTCGAAGTTCAAAATAGCGATGAACTGTAGCCCTAAAGTACCGAAACTCGACTCACGGTAGTGCGAAAGTGCGCCACGTCGATAATCTTATTTTCGAATGTTTTCCACCGCGAAGCACTGTAGTGCGAAAGTATTCCACATCGATTCACACATAGTCGAATGTATTCCAGCGCGATGCACGTTAGTGCGAAAGTCTAGTAAATGCGAAGGCAGCCACATAGTCACACATCCTATTTTATGCTAACTCGGAGGCTACAATTATGAACTTCAGATCAATTTTTAGTTCATTTAGTGCGTATCTTAGTATCATTTCTAAAAAAAATTGGTACGTACACTTAATATAATAAAAAAATATTTATTGTACCCCAATTAAATTTTGTTGCATTAACTTATAAATAACCTCATTGTTATTTTATGCAAGTTCGGGACTTCACGCAATAAAAACTTCCACTTACTTTCTGCCGACGTTTCGGGTGCGATGCTGCACCCGTGGTCACGACTTGACTCATCACGGGTGCAGCATCGCACCCGAAACGTCGGCAGAAAGTAAGTGGAAGTTTTTATCGCGTGAAGTCCCGAACTTGTATAAAATAACAATGAGTTTACACCGCGATAGCTTAAAAATAACATTATAAATAACCTAACTATGTGGCAAGCCTTTGCATTTACTAGACTTTCGCACTGCACTAACGTGCATCACGCTGGAATACATTCGACTATGTGTGAATCGATGTGGAATACTTTCGCACTACCGTGCTTCGCGTTTCGGTACATTAGGGCTACAGTTCATCGCTATTTTGAACTTTGAAATTCAGTATGACAGTCTCTTTACGCGTTACAGCGGCAACTATTGTTGATAACTTGCTGCCGCAAAAATCTAGAGAAAATACCTAAAATATATAAGTAATCACACAGAGTATTTATTTTCTCGTTGTCAATGACAAAAGTAGAGTAGGAGGTACCTAACACGGGAAAATAAAATCTCCGCTCTTTTATCCCTTGATCCGCTCAGGATTCTACTCAAGAATCCCTCCTCGCTCCTCTCGTGATACAAATTAGTGCCTCGAAAAGAATTAACCTTTTTTTCACTTGATGGGTAATCTACTTCATGTGTACAAAAATATAATAAAAAAAACAGTGCATATTCTTATATCATTTATATTATTTTAATAATTATTTACATCAAACCTCACTCTTATATTCTTATACGAAAATAGGGCCACATACAATACAATATTGTATATAATAACATTAATGTTGTGATGGAAATAAAAGCTAGAAATGTACAAAATTATGCTCACTATGACTTGGCATTTTGTGCTGCAGTTTTAATATAACCGAATCAGTCAATATCAAATTTATTTTATTTATTTACATTGAAATAATGCCACGACTGTTACTCATCCTGTTCATCAGCCGAACTGTACCCTATACCTACATTATCATCAGGTTCATCATCATTTACTTCTATTCGAGGTTTCTTCACTAATAATCCCTGCTTTTGTAACTTCTCTATTGCCTCTAAAGTAGTCCGTTTCTTAGAATTTGTTTCAGTTTCTTGCACTTGACTCTGTTTAACTTGAGCACTTTTCACTTTTATACCGACTGTATTACCGAGTCTACTCAACTGTTGCATCGATGAGGAAACTTCAGATTTCATTTGCGTCGCTGTAAGTACGGAATTACCTTTGATAACCTTAGATGTGCTCATGTAATTAGTATTGGTCTGTGAAGCCGCCTTCATTTGAACCACGGTGTCACCGCTGCTTGCAGCAAAAACTGGTACATCTGATACAGGTATTAACGACTCCTTTGGTTTTTTAAAACAACTGAATGGTCCACTGATATCTTCAATGTTTGGCCTTTTAGCCGATGCAGACGCTATAGCCGAAGGTGAAAACTTTAAAGGCTTTCCCATTACTTGTTTATTTGGACTAGATTTGGGCAAGTTACTTTTTGCATTCGGCATTCTTGGAGTGCTGGGTCTTGTTATATTTAGGCCAGGCCTCATGGGGATGACTTGCTTGGGAGCTCTGACGGCTGTAGCCGCGGGCCTGATTTGAGTTATAGAGTTGTTTGATCTGACTGCTGCAGGCGCAGCTTGCCTAATAACCACCCCTTGTAAATTTTTTGACGTGCTTGGTCTCATACCTTGTACTCTTTGTGGCATAACTGGTATGCTCATTTGATTAGAGTTTCTCATTTCCTGTTTCACTGTTTGATTGACTGTTTTTATAGTTTTTGTTACAGTTGTGGTAATTTCCTGTATCACAGTCTTCGTTTGAAACGTTTTAACTGTTACTTCTTTATTAACAGACACTTTTTGGTTCAAAGATTCATTTGAAGTATTGTCAACAAAGTTGGCAGCTTTTTTTAAATTCCTAATAGGAGAGGGGTCATCGTTACCAGGTTTCGTTGGTTTAGTAGCAATTTGTGCTGTCCGATTCTTTGCTAATACTGTATTTTCTGGGGTCAGTGTTGTTTTAGATTTCTCCTGTTTATCAGGATTTGTATTTGAATTTAAAGATTTTATTGTTAAGTTTTTGCTTATATTTTTTAAGTTATTTAAGCATAAAGTATTTTTATTAGCAGTGACTTCTTGGTTACTTTTAACAACTGTACTAGTAGTAATTTCAGATTCAAAATCTAGAAGTTTATCATCTTCATCATCTACTTCATCATTCTCACTGCCAGAATCGTGTGGAGATTCTACTATTGGTTCATTGTTGTCGTTTTCTATATCAGAATTATCTTCGAAATTATCATAATTATTCATGTTGGTATCCTCAAGTTCGGTTATTTTCACTTTTCCAACACGAAAATCGTTATCATCATCTGCTTCACTTATGTTAGAATTCTGTGAATGGTCTTGAGATTTATTTAAATTACATGGTGAAGAAGTTCTCGATTTTACTGTAATATTTTTACCTAGATTTTTTAGAGCATTTTTCAATGCAAAACTTTTACTTGACAGCTTTTGACTGCATACTTTGGCAACAGAGGGTGTATCAGTATCAGAATTAAATGCATGACTTTCAAAATCTTCATCATCAGTTTGCTCATCAGCTTTTTCAAGTTTAATATTTTTTTGAACCGCCTGTGTTGGCTGGTTTAATGACTTCACCGTTATGTGTTTACTAAGATTTTTTAATGGATCTTTAGATATCGCAGTATCCTGTTTGAGTTCACGTTGTTGGGTGCAGTAGTCAGTTTCATTATCAGAATCATCTATATCAGAAATTTCTATAATCTCCTGCTCTTTATGGACTGATTCTGCAATTTTGACTGAAGTGCTAGTTTGTTTAACAATTTGAGGTTGTACAATTTTCTTTGTGAGCACAGGTTTAGTTGTTATATTTGGAAGGTGTTTTAATATGTTTGTGTTGGCTTGTGATGGACTATTTAGAGTATCGTCACCATTATTTTTACTCAATTGAGTTTCCAACAGTGGAGAATTACCTTTATTAATGGACTTTAAAGACTGAATACTGGTAGATGTCTTATTTACCATGTTGATAACTTTTTTAGGGGGAGAGGGTTCGTTAGGTTCCATTTTTACTTTCTTTATTGTAAGATTTTGATTTCCACTTATGTCCTTTAGTTTTAATTTGGTTGTAGTTTTTGTTTTAATTTCATCTGCTTCTTCCTCATCATCAGATTCGCTAACATTTGTCTTAGTGGCTATTGGTAATGATTTAATAGTAATATTTTTACTTAAAATTTTCAAAGCATCTAATGTAGGATCTGCATCTATAATTGTTTTCGATGTTGTAGCTGTTTCGCTACTAGTGGAAGCAGCTGGGCGCGTTTGTTCTTTATCGATCTTTACTTGAGATTTATCATCGCATTTAGTATCAGAAACTTTTTCCGCTGTGCATTCAGGTGATGTGTTAATAGGTTTTACAGTAAGATGACTTAAATGTTTTAAAGTTGACAAAGAGCTAACTAATGGTCTTATATTTACCTCAGACATATTCTTATCACTAGAACCTTGTATTCTATCATTAACATATTCATTGCTACCTTCACTATCTTCTACACTTTTTACATTACTTCTGTCAACCGTTTCAGAGTCTGATTCTTCATAATCCGACTCAGGTTGATCAGTATGTTCATTAATTGTAGTATTTAATGATTGTATATCATTTGTATGTGCTCTCAGCTTCGGTGAACTATCATCCGTGGCTTTAAGGGATTGTTCTGCATTATCATTTGAAGAATGTTTATCTCCTTTATCAGTATTTTGATTTGATGTGCGATTGGATTCTATCGAAATTTTACTGTTAGCGTCATGCTCTGTATTTTCAGTATTTTTATTACTAACAAGACCTGAAACTTTGTATGATGAACTAACACTGGATGCACTTTCTTCTGTTTTAGGTGAAACTATGTCCTGGTTGTTGTTAGGCGGCAAACTATTTGGTTTACTTAAGGTATTTTCTGACTCATCTATCTTCCTTTCTGTATCTTTTTCAACTTTTTCCTTCATTTTAATCTCATTTTCGTTTCGTTCCTCCGTATTGTCTTCCGTTGTTGTAACTGGATTATTATTTGTCACGCTCGGAACCGATTTTTTGACAATTTTTATTTGATTATTACTTTGGTTCATTAATTTTGTCAATACTTCACTTGAGGTTTTTAATTCCCTATTAGAAGTATTTTTCTTTGCAATCTTTTTTTGGGCCGCCTTTGTACTTTTTGTTGCTCCAACTTTCACAACAACAATACCTTTTTGTTTTAATTTTTCTAATTCTTCTGAGGCCACTGAATTTGCAGATTTTTTATTACTTTTGATTCGTTTTTTAACAACTTGTGTTGGGAGCTCTTCTACACCCTGAAAGTCCAAGTCTTCCCCAAAAACATCTTGGTTCATACTTAAAAATTCATCAAGTGTTATAGCCGATTTCTTAGATTTCTTACGTTTTTTCTTTTTGACCTTTCCAGGATTGCTGTCTTCTGCCTGACCCATATCCAACTCCAAGAACGTTTCCTGGAAACACATTATTACAATTGGTGTAATTAAACATTATCTACTATTTCATGGCAATATGTAGTTTAGGGTTGAGCATCATCGATATCGGTGACGAATTCATACGCCCGCTGCTCGTTACACTCGCACTATACTCCGCACGCCGAATGATGATCCCTATGACGTTTCAACTGACAGTTGTATTAGTTATGCGAAACAATTTCGATAAAATACTGTTTTTCAGGCAAATGTCATGTCATTCAGCCAGGTCATTCAACATAATAAGCAATATTTATTTATTTTGAAAAAAGACTACGCGCATTTATGGACATAAAACACTAGATAAAAAAGTAACAGCCTTATTATATTTTATTTTACTATACTTTAATTTTTATTCAAATTGCATAATTTAAAGAATTTAAAATTCTTTTTGAATTGAATTTTAAAGAATTCATAATTAGCTGGCAATTATGGATTACATGGAAAAGTATTTAAATGGAGGCCATAGACCTACCGTATTTTTTTAATTCAGTCATGTCATGTCTTGTCAGTCTGTTTTGTCTTCTTGTCACACCCCATCACATCGCGTCATACGAGTGCTCTAACGCCTTGTATGCGCCACGTCTTTCTTTGTTAGCTGAGTTTTGTTTCTGTTTTCGCTGTTTTGTGTTATTTGTTGATTTTCTGTTACCTGTTTGTTGATTTTCGGTTTTGCAAAATGCCGAAAAGACAGCGGAAAACTGTTCTCAACAGTGAAGTTCGCGAGTTTGTAGTTCGTTTGCGAGACTATTTTGCTCGTGAACAACAAAATGGCGGACCCTTGTTACCGCTTGACAATGTTCGCGATCGTGTAGCCGATGCTCTAGGAATCGGAAAGGCTACTGTTTCTCGAATAACAAAGGAAAAATTTGGGGAGTCGTCCATGGAGGACAATAAACTATTAACACCAAAGAAAAAGAAAAGGTTATGTCATATAACAGAACCTGATGAATTTGATTTAGATGCTATACGCAATCATATTTATGGTTACTACCTACGAGGTGAACTACCGACCTGCCAGAAGTTATTATCTTCATTAAAAGCTGCAGCTGCGGTGCTACTTCTCTTAGAATTGTTTTGAAAAAATGTGGATTCCGCTATAAAAAATGTGACAAGAGAAAAATATTAATGGAGCGTACTGACATAGCTTTACTACGATGCGATTTTCTTCGCAAAATCAAACAAATTGATAACTGGGAGAAGGTAGTATACCTTGATGAGACATGGCTGAACGCCAATCATACTGTAGGTAAGGCATGGACGGATGACACAGCGAAATCCAGCACAAAAACTCCTGAAGGAAAGAGCCAGCGCTTAATCATTTGCCACGCTGGCACAGCTACAGGTTTTGTGCCGAATTGCCTGTGGGCTTTTAAGTCAGTGAAAACAACGGAGTACCACGAGGAAATGAATTTCGAAAACTTTAAGACATGCTTTATAAAACTATTAGAAAATTTGAATGAGCCTCGCTATATTTTAATGGACAATGCTTCATATCACTCAGTTCAAATTAACAAACCCCCCAGCAGCAATAACAAAAAAGCTGAAATTATAGAGTGGTTACACGGCAATGGTGTGGAAACTGACAGTCAGATGTTAAAAAAAGAGTTGGTTAGACTGTTGAACTTTCACAAACAACAGACGCACCCATCATATTTTTTGGATGAATTGGCCAAATCAAATGGACACACGGTAATTCGGTTACCGCCCTATCACTGCCAATATAATGCAATCGAGTTGATATGGGCGCAGATCAAAGGTATCTATATTTTTTATTTATATAATATTATGTATATGCATATATTTCTAAAAATAATTACTGAATGTACAAATATTTTCAGGTCATGCAGCTAGGCATAACACAACTCCGCCATTCACGGCAAATAAAGTGATGGTTTTATTGGAAGAAGCTTGCGCTCAAGTGACAGCTGACGATTGGCGAAAAGTGGTCGAAAGAACGAAGAAAATTTGCTTACAAGACTGGGATCGAGATGTACAATACGACAATATCATTGACCAACCGTTAATAATAAACGTCACGGATAGCTGCAGTTCAGACTCAGATTTTGAAGATCCGATTGACCCTGTATCAGATTCAGATTGATATAAATAAAATACAAACTCAAAGCATTTGTTTTATATTTCCAACAAATTATCGATATTTTGTTTATCGATGTGTCCCTTCTTAGTCGATAACAGCTTGACGACGTAACTTTTGCAGCACGTACCATGTACATTTGCATTGAGTTTTTTTCTATTATTTCCGAACATTACGTAATAATTTCTTAATATTCATTTTTATAATTTACAATTGTACACAATTATGATTTTTTCGTCTTTTTAATGGACCTCTAAAGGATTTGATGTGATAGGACGTCAGTACAATGTTAAGCGCTAACGAACTGTCATAGGGATCATCATTCGGCGTGCGGATTATAGTTCACGACACGTCAGGGCCGCCAAACGTCAAGTATTTTCTGACGAAGGAAATGCGAACGATTGAGTAGTGTGTAAGCATGTATTAAGAACGCATGCCTACATTACTTACTTCACGTAAATTCTCTAAGCCGATATTTACGTATAGGTATTTTAGGCAATATACTTATCGTAAAAATTTGCTCGGGAGAATTTACGTGAGGTAGGTAAGTAATGGTTTCATGTACCTTGGTACCTGATACCTGAAAAATTGACGTCTAACCAAGCTAGCAGGTAGGCATGCGTACTTAGCATAGTACATAGGTACTTACGTGTACGTATGCCCGCAATTGCTTTCACGAGTTGTACATCAATCGGTGTCTCAAGTATCATTCGTAGACGTGAACAAGGCAAGATGGACGCGATTGATTTAAGTTCAAAATCCGGCAATGATAGCGAGATTTTAAATGCATTGGCACCACAGCCATTCGAATTTGTGTCTCGATCACCTAGCCGACACGCGCGTGTGCGCTCATGTACGTGTCGGTGTCAACACGTCATAACAATAGCCGTGACTCATGACGGCCAATGCGAGTGTGATCATGTGCGGCGGGCGGTATAGTGACAATAACCAATACCGCGTGCCTAGTGAGTTTTTTCACATACAGTTTCTTATTCATTTGTGAAAGAAAAATAGTAATCTGTATGGAATTATTTAGCGTCACCTGGCGGCAACATTTTTACATTATTTTTATCACATAGCACACCTGAAACCTGGATAGCGGTCAATATGGTAATGTTTGCAAACTGCTTCACTGGTGTCGTACAAGGTAACTAAGGTATAGGGCTGTTTAACATCAGACAGATATATACAGCCCAGATTCAGGCTCAGATATACATGGGGCCGACTACAATTATGGGTGAAATGTGGGTGTTAATTCACCTCTGTCTAACCCTCCGGCGATAAAGGCGTGATTATATGCCTGTATGATGATGAATAAAGTACTCATAACAAGTTACTTACAATCCCCACAGCATTCAATTCTGCATCAGAATGTACCTCCATGTTTTCTCTGTTTTCAACTTTTTCTATGATTGGAGGTACAGTTTCTAGTGAAAAGTCCACTAAGTCACCAAACCTGTAAATATGATAATGTCCTTAACATACAGCCCAAATTATACAAAGGAGTAGTTGGGAGCAGACCATGGGTTTCAAAGTGCGAACTTTGAATGTAACTGGGACTGATGCTTGGATGAGGAACTTCTGGTGAATGATTCTCTTTTAGCCAGGGCATCTAGTTTGAATGAATGACTAAATTTATAGAACAGGACGAATGGTGGGCATCACAAAGCCGTTAAATGCCCGTGTCTTCATCAGACAATACGTTGCATGCACCCTGTTTGACATCTGCTATATTACTCAACTAGGTCAATTACAATGTATTTTGACAAAATATTTATACATTTTGACAAAAATAAATTAAGTCAATATTATACTTAGAAAAGATTTTAATAGAATTGAATACTCACAAATCATTCTGATCACTGTACAAGTCTTCCGTTGTATGGAAACTGAGATGTATCTCATAGGCATCAAGATGATAAAATATTGCTTCACACAAGGGGCACCTCAGAACTTCTTCAGGACTCTGGTTCTCATCACTGTGATCATCAGTGATGTGTTTCTGTAATAAACAAGCTAAATGAATTATTGAATTATTGATGTAAATTCGTGGAAGCAGTATGTATGTATGGTCAAAGAAATGTGCAATTTTATTGTTTTGTTTATTTACATGTTTTTTTGCAGTGTGCCCAGGTTGCTCTTCTGTCATTTAAAAGCAGTTTAAAAAAATGACCTGACTGACTCAGCAATTGCCCTTGACAGGAAAGCCATTCAACAGTAACCATAACCGTCTAATAATAAGACCAATCTATCAAATTTGCAAAACCTCTACTTTACATAAGAGATAAGTCTGTCCTACACAAAATTTACATGAATATTTAAAGAATTACTGAGTACTTATATGGGTAATAAATTCGTGACAAAAATATGAATACAGTTATTATAGTCCAATTAGTTTCACCCTCTCCTTTAATTCACAGGACGACATGTGCAGGGCTAAGATGCTATCAGTAGAAGGTGTCTAATATACTTGCTAGAACCAAGCGTTTTAGTGACTCATTCCTATGCTGCACCAACAAAACCTGGAACTACCTGCCAGCTCACGTATTTCCTTCTTCCTACAATCCCGGGTCCTTTAAGCGGGGGCGAAAAGGCATCTGATGAGACCGTCAAGCTGAGTGCCACCACTGTTGGGTACATGTTACGGGACCCCCCCTTCCGACACTTTTGCTTTAGCTTAACATCAGGCGAGGTGAAGTCTAATTGACGTGTCCTATATAAAATAAAATAAATAAATAATTTGGATCCCTTGCTGGCAGTAAGTAATATTGGTACATATACACTTACAAATAAATTGACTTTGTTTTCATATTCTTCTCCACAAAATGCACAGTAGTAAATGTTGAGCAATTCCTGAAAATCAATAAATTATACATTTGAGTTTTTATCCATTACAATTTGTACCTATTAACAATCGTCAAAATATAATATATGAAGGGTAGCACTCTGAATTGAGACTGATACACTAAATGGATTTCCACAGACGAAATCTAGCCTGAAGGACATCATCTTCATCTTATTGCAGTTCCCAGATAGAGCTCAGTGCTTGGGAACACAAAAGTCAACTTGCTTTACATACTTAGCCTCCATATCGTGGCGGAAGTGAAAGCCACCACTACGCAGGAGGGGCGGGTTCGATTCCCACTCAGTGCAAAAATTTGTATGCAGGAATGAGTATTTGCATTGGTCTGGTCGTGCCTTGGAGAGCATGTTAAGCCGTCGGTCCCGGTTGCCATACGAATATGTGTGACAGTTGTTAGAGGGGAAATGGGTGAAATGGCCGTGCGTCTGGTCAAATGACATTCCCACTGGCAATAGTAGAAGTAGCCTGCTTTGTGTTTGCTATCTGATCCTTAATTGGTCCTGAAATCTACCGGGCGAGGCAGCACGAGTGTAACGCCCCTGGTGTTACATACATCCATAGGCCGCAGTAACCACTTTCTATCAGGTGGGCCGTGTGCTCGTCTGCCACCTAAGTGGTATAAAAAAAAAACTCAAGCGGGACCCGTTACACCCTTTAGTCTTAAGATATTGCTTAGTATATGAGTGAAATGTAAGTCATATATCATGGTTGCAGGAGCTTATCGTCGTTGTCAAACCAAAATCTGCTATGTTTGTATTTTTATAATTTTAACATATTGAAAATTGCGATTGGATTTTGACAATTGCGACTAGTAAATGAACCAATCTATTGCATGAAAGGCTATGTGCTTATAAGTACTATACGAGGCACTATGACAACTTATTCAAATATGCTATGTGGAGCAGCTATAAATATTGTCAAATAAAATCTGCTAAGTGAAGAGAGTGCACATAGCAGATTTTGGTTTGACAACGACGTTATGCATTATTCACTGATACCTTAGCATATGTGGCCTTTATATTCATATGTAAACGTAAACTGCATCTAAAATTGGCTGAATAGATTAGATTTGCAGGGCTGATAATGGAAGCATAATTTAAAAAAAAATATTTATTAGATTTACGTTAAACCATCTTAATATCAATAGAAGGAATAAATAACAAGCACAATACATATTTTCTTATCTGAACTGTTTCTATTTATTTTGCATTTCATTATAATACATTACCTATCTCAAAGTGCAATGGAGAATTTAATTTTAATTTACCATCAACTCATAGGTGCACAAAGGGCTTAATATATCTTAATTTTTTAAATGAATAGTCTAGCCAAAATTGTACCTAGATAGATTGTCTGATAGACTATCTAAATGTGTTCAAGATGTTACCCTGCCAAAATGTTTATTCTGAATAAATAACACATTAATTTCTTTACATTAAGCAAACAATATAATGAAACTCAATTACCTGATTGCATAATCTCAATTTTTTAGACATCCCAACATCAGGTATGTGCGTGTCTTGCCGATGGAAGAATCTATTATGATACATCATAGCTGAAGGTTGAAAAAAATCCACATCACAGCTATCACAGTGGAAGATTTTATCTTCTGCCTGTGTTTGGGTCTCATGGCTAGTTTGAATGTGATTATTGTATGGGTGCTGAAATATATAAATTAAGTGTCATTCAAGGCCACAAGACAATATATTAAATTATGTATTACTAGCTTTTGCCTGCGGCTCCGCCCGCGTGGATGTCGATTATCACGATCAAACATAGCCTATGTCCTTTCTCATGGTCTAATCTACCCCTATACCAAATTGTTTCAAAACCGGTTCAGTAGTTTAGGTGTGAAAGCATAATATACAGACCGACAGACAGAGTTACTTTCGCATTTATAATATTAGTATGGAAGTATGGATATGGATTATCATGAAAGTTTGCCAATTTATTTGGGCAATATTTAAAAAAATTGCTTTTGATAGGTAACTTATTAACTTATTGTACTTAAACTTCAGTAACATTACGAAATTAGAGTTAAAAATATTTAATTTGTTTGTTTTTGGCTAAAAGGTTATGATTGTGAGGTGTAATTTAGGATCAATAAAATAAGTTTGTTAAATGATAAATGACGATAAGAAAAATAGCCATGTAGTGGGGGAGGGGACATAGGTCGTATAGTATTCGCGTGCCGCGGTTTACCGACTGAAGTAATCAAGCAAACTTTACCTTCATAGTAAATAGTTTCCCGCACCACGGGCAGAAGTACTTGACATCGTGATCCGGGTGCACCTTGTGCTTGTGAGTTATCGCCTTTGATATTGTTGGAAACATTTGCGAACACACGTCACAGCTCACCATTTCCGACTTCTCTTTAGACTTTTCATTGGACACTTGTGTTTCACCTCCATAGCGATTTCTACTTTTAAACTGTGGGTCAGCATGCTTCCTAAACAGTTTATTAAATAAAATTCAATAACAAATATTACGTCCTCGGATATCGAGCATTCGGACACAAATATACACACAAAACTATTATTTTACCGAAAATGAACTTGTAACTCCTCCTTAGTGTCGAAAATGTCCTTGCAGAATATGCAATTGTATTTCTGTTCTGTAGTCATGTTGTGTTGATATTAAGTTAACTTAAAAATCATTAACACAGTATGCTTCAAAGAACAAATCCCATTTTAAAAGAGTGCACTGCATAACTTGTAGGCTGTTTCCACTGTCTGTTTTCTATATTTTACTTATTAGTTTTTTTTAATTCATTTGTATTTTAATTCTAATACGGATAACACTAAATCCAAACAAAACGCAGGCCATTTTGTAGGCTTTTATTTATATATTTTTTGGTAGGTTATTCTAATTTGTATCCATAGATAAAGTATCAAGATCTAGACTCTAGTTAAGAACACAGAGTATGTAATATACTAGATACTAGGGTTATAAAATCTATGGCACGATGGGAATTTAATAATTTATCGATTCAGTATTTTAATTTCACTAAATGAAAATAAAGTGTAAAGGTACGGATGTAGCTCATATTTTTCGCAACATTTTCTGTTTTCACACTTTTCACTAAAAAAAACATGCAACAAAACATTGAGTCTGGCCGACAAATGCTGGCGCAGAAAAGCAGCGCCAAATTTGAAAAACCGAAAGGTTGTCAACAAGTTGTTGATGATGAGCGAGGAAATTGCGAGAGGAGGCAGAAACGTGGTGTGGATGGTATATTGGTATTTTGTCATGCCGCGAGTGTGGTGGTACTGTAAACCATAGAGATATAAATCTCCATATTTTCATTTCGTCAACATATTACTTACTTAAAAAATATTTTTTTGACTTTAAACAGGTTTCGCAAATGTATTAACATGCCCCTACCCAAAAATATGAACAACTAGCTTTTGCCCGCGGCTCCGCCCGCGTGGATGTCGGTTATCGCGTCCAAACATAGCTTATGTCCTTTCTCATGGTCTAATCTACTCCTATACCAAATTTCATCAAAATCGGTTCAGTGGTTGAGGCGTGAAAGCGTAACATACAGACAGACAGACAGAAAGACAGACAGACAGACAGACAGACAGAGTTACTTTCGCATTTATAATATTAGTATGGATTAAAGACAGTTAACAAACAGTCCAACAAACAAGCATAAGTCACGCATGTAGCAGGCATATAGGATGCAGTAGGCATTCAGCTTCGGCGCGGCGCTGCGGGGCGCATGTGGTTTAACACGAGCTTAATCTTGTCGTCGCAGATGGTGGCAAATAGTTGGACCCACCTGCTCCTCAGCTCGTGGGTCGCTTCGTGTCCGCGCCTGCGCGGGCTTAAATTATATTTTAGAGGGGTAGGGCAAACAAAACTACGTGAAGTCGTAATTGTAGCGATTCATTTTTGTCATCAACACTTGTGTCACAAGTTTGGCGCGACCATCTAACATATCCGTTTGGCCCAAATCGTTAACATCAGGTATGCCAATGCCATGAAAGGTGGTTTGCAATATATAAGATGGCGATGTGTCTTGCGTGTTAACTAAAACCCATATTGCACGGCATAACAATATACATATGCTTAAAGAGTTTGGGCACAGTTTCCATAGCAAAATCATCTGGAAGTATTATTTTGGCGAAAGAAAAAAATAATGTATGGGAATAATGTTCAGGTAAAAGGAAAAATATATAGGGGTATAAAAAAAATTCATTCGCCAAATTAATATTTCCAGATAATTTTGCATTCGAAACTGTGCCCAAATTCTTTTTATGCGAAACGATTTATAATCGTTTCGCATAAAAAGAATTTGGGCACCAGTGTGATCACCCAGTATACCTAAGTAGATACTAAAAAGGCCCTTTATTTAAATATACCTAAGCCCTTGTCAAGGCTTTTAATAATATAATATAATAATAATTTAAATAAAGGGCCTTTTATATTTGATACTCATATTATTTCCAGAAATAAAGATTAGTTGAAAATGAGTACAGGAATTCTCTCGTTCCATGTTGCAAAGCGGATGTACTCAGCAGTGCAGGGTACAGTAAAAGCCCAAAAATATGTCTTGACAAAGTACTTTCAAGGAGAACCCAAAAAAAGTGATTTTAAAATTGTTGAAGAACAACTTCCAGAATTAAAGGATGGAGGTATGAATCTATAATAAAATTATTTTAACTTGTGAAATTAACTCACAATATATTTTAAGTGTTCACATAGCTTCACAAACCTTTATTAACAAATTAATTTCATTACAGAAATATTAACTGAAGCTGAATATCTTAGCGTAGACCCCTACATGCGGGCTTACATGATTGGATATAAGCTGCCTGTAGATATGATCGGAGAACAAGTAGCTAAGTCAGTTCCAATGTTAAAAAAAGTCTTCGCCTTTAATATAACTTATTTACCTTTACGAGATAACTCAATTCTTTTTCAGAGTTATCGCTAGTCGCAACACAAAAATTTCCGTTGGGACCTATGTAACTGGATCTTTCGGATGGCGCACGCATACAATTTGTAATCCTGATGAAGTCAATAAGCCGGGAACATGGCCAATTACACTATTACCAGATATTAATCCGTATCCAGTTTCCCTTGCATTGGGAGTTCTGGGTATGCCTGGGTGAGTGTAAATTTATGATAGTTAACAATTACCTACCTACATATATTCAAATTTTTGTATTATACTAATATATAAGTATAATAATAGATTTATTAATTTACTGTAGTAACACAGCTTATTTCGGATTAAAAGAAATTTGCAAACTGAAAGAAAATGAAAAACTTGTTGTAACTGGCGCAGCAGGCGCAGTGGGATCACACGTCGGTCAAATTGGTAAAATACTCGGTAAGTTTGTTTGTTTTTATCTAGATTGATTTCTGTTATTACAATATTAATAGCGATTTATTTATATTCTCACACAACAATCAAAAGTCGGTTGATTTCAATGCAACTTCCCTCGTCACCCTTCAACATACCTACTAATGCAAGATTTTTGTGGTGCTAAGTTTTGGCGCCCACCGAACTACAATTTGCTCACGCACTTTTTAAGTGTTAGTTAAATATCAACCATAGATATGTATAATACATTGCAAAATAGAATTATACGTCGAGATTAATAATAATAATAAATAAATAAAAATATATACTAGTCTAGGCTCGCGGCAGCTTCAACCCAGTTTTGCAATGTATCTTACTTACATAAGGTTGACATTTAACTAACACTTAAAAAGTGCGCGAGCAAATTTCAGTTCGGTGTGCTCCAACGCTTAACTGCCTTGGATGAATACTTACTACATGATCGCGCTAATAATTTCTTTTTTTAGGCTGCCGCGTGGTTGGTTTTGCTGGTAGTGATGACAAATGCCAGTATTTAGAAAAGGAGTTGGGCTTTGACCGCGCATTCAATTACAAAACTGTTGACATTAAAAAAGCTCTGAGAGAAGGTTGTCCCGATAGGGTAGATTGTTACTTCGATAATGTTAGTAGTTTTTCCTATAATTAATAACATTACACATCTATTAGAATATAGGAATATGAATTGGTAATTTCAAATAAATATCTATTACAAGCATCCTGAAACCTGGTGCAAATAAAAAAGGAGAGGAGAGGATACTGATAACATGTATATTAGTGTTGTCTGGGACTTACATTAATTTAATATCTTTGGAGATTTTTAGGTAAATCAAAATACCATTAAATCAATTCAGTAAAACCTTAGAAATAAGTCAATTGAAAACATATAGGTACGTACTTAAATTAAACCTAAGTAGGTAAAAATAAAAGGTATTGTGTTAAATGGACACTGGTTTTATACTTTCAATAGGTTGGAGGTGAAATAAGTTCGAAGATAATGAATCATATGAACAAAAATGGAAGAGTTGCTGTTTGTGGTTCGGTTTCATCATATAATGATACTCAACTGCCCAAAGGTACGCATTTACTTCAAATAAGTTTAATTTAATTTACTAAGATTAGTTATAACTGGCCCCTCGTTAGAGAGGTCGTCTCCTCGCTTCTTTTATTTCGAGATCATTATCAAACATCCCACCCATCCCACAATGTCTTAAGACAAAAGTCTATAACCAGTTCGTTCTACCTGTAATGACATACGGAGCCAAGACGTGGACACTTACGGTACGGTTAGTCCACCAATTCAAGGTCGCTCAGCGTGCTATGGAAAGAGCTATGCTCGGTATATCTCTGAGGGATCGAATCCGGAACGAAGTAATTCGGCAGAGAACTAAAGTTATCGACATAGCTCAACGAATTAGCAAGCTGAAGTGGCAGTGGGCTGGCCATATCTGCCGTAGGACCGATAACCGTTGGGGTAAACGAGTCCTTGAGTGGAGACCGCGAACCGGCAAACGTAGTGTGGGGCGCCCTGCGACTAGATGGAGCGACGATATACGCAGAGTGGCTGGTGGAGAGTGGAGGAGGACAGCCGAAGACCGGGCTAAGTGGCGTGTCATGGGAGAGGCCTATGTCCAGCAGTGGCCTGCCGCGGGCTGATGATGATCAAACATTGATTCTGCATCAAAGGCAACTGATGTTCAATGATTCAACCTGTTACAGATATAATGGTTCGTTAGTAGTAGAGTTCGTTAGTAAAAATAAAATAAAAATTGTTCCATTTGTAGCCTGTAGGTCTCGAAGAACTTTCTCACCGGAGTTGTTACTTTTACGAGAATCCATTTAAGCATAGCAAACAGTTCAATATAAGGGTTTTTTATCATGCGAAAAATCCCCACGGATACCGGGTGGTATCATATAACATAACCACCGGTGGAGGTGGTTATGTCGGACTCGAACCGACTAAAACGCACGCCGTCTTTGGGTCTTTGTTGCCGGAGGTGAGAACGCAGGAAACATGTCTCTCGCAAATCGGCAGATCCAGGACCATCTCTTTCGAGATGGCCACGATGGGTTGTGGGGACCATAGTGTCCCCATCTAGGCCCGGGTATGGGGAGGCGCACTGTGCGCCGCCGCCGTGGCCTGCTTCTGCTAGGTTGACAGGCGGCTCCACCGATCATCCCCAGGTCTGCGCTCATGGAGGACGGAGGTCGTTCTGCGACCTCCGATGCCCGATTCGCCTTCCCTCTTTGCGGGCTGTTCGGGCCCGGAGTCTAGACCGGACCCGACCGGCCGCCTCCTTCTCGAGCATTACTTGCTCGCAGAAGGAGGCGGCGGCACCCCAAGCATTCGCGCCTCGTACCTAGCTGTGAGCAAAGTGGCGAGTGTGAGGACTCCCACCCCCAAGGCCACCACTTTTTTTTTTTTTTTTTTTTTTTTTTTCGTGCGGAAATCCCCTCGGATACCCCCCTGCCGGAGCCGGAAGGGGAGGTTATGTCGGACTCGAACCGACTAAAACCGCACGCCGACTGTGGGTCGTGGTGCTAGGCCGGAGGTGAGGTTGTCATCGACATATCCCTCGCACCCCGGCGGACCCAGGGCCATCACTTATGGTTTAGCCCTCCTCGGGAGGGGGGACAACGGTGTCCCCGACTCGCCCCCGGAATGGGGAGGCGCGCTTCTCAGCGCGCCGTCGCCGTGGCCTGCTTCTGCTGGGGTGACAGGCGGCTTCACCCGTCACCCCCAGGCCCGCGCTCATGGGGGACGGAGGTCAGTCAGTGCCCTCTGACGAGGCCACCACTAGGACCCGTCTCGGCGTTTTCATTTATCGATTAATGATTTTTTTAATTGAGGATTTTAACTTAGTCGATATTTTAAATTTTCATGCATCACTACTTCCATCAGTCTAAAGTACAATAATATAATGGAGGTATATATATTAATTTATGATAATGGACGGGCGGGGTATAACTCCCAGTACCGACTGCATGAATGCTCATGACACTACTGCTAGACGATGTTACATTTTACCAACATGGTATACTCCCCATACTCTGGAAGTGCATTCTTTTCTTTTCTTTTTTTTATATACATATATAGGACACGTCAAAATGTCCCTACTTTTATGGTAATAAAACGATATATTTTCTAAAGGTCAAAATAACACTAGTTAAATAGTTAAGTAACGCATTCATTTTATTTTTTCGTTTCAGTTACCATACTTCAACCCGCTATTGTATTTAAGGAACTGAAAGTTGAAGGATTTCTGGTGAATCGTTGGTTTGACCGCTGGAATGAAGGTATAAATGTTAACCTTAATTGGTTACTTGAAGGGAAGCTGAAGTATCGTGAAAAAGTATATCACGGGTTTGATAATATGGTAGATGCTCTTGTGGGCATGTTAAAAGGTGAAAATACTGGGAAAGCAGTTGTTAAAGTGAAGTGATTGATTTTCACCACCGTACCTCAATATATTCCATCAGGTTAATGTAGGTAATTTTGTATTTAACATGTAATAAATTATCGATTTTAAGCGAGTAATAATAACATAGTTTCATTTTTTTAAATACTCTCAACTAAACAATCTTTTCTACCCACGAATCCCGATCTTATTCTATTTCAGATCAAGATTTCAGAGTATTAACCATCCATCCATAGATTAATATAATATTACTATAATCCATCTCTGTACTGGGTATATCTATAGGTGTATCGTATGCTAGGGTATTTGACCTCTCCTCCAGACAATTCCGGAGGAGAGGTAAAATGCTAATAAAATCATAAAGAACTGTGATAATCCATGGAGATTTACATACATACATATAATCACGAGTTTATTTCCCGGAGGGATAGGCAGAGGTGAATTAATTAATACCCACATTTCACTAATCATTGTATTCGGTCACACACACACACACACACACGCCTTGCATCGAATACAAACATTGTCGAGTCGAGTGGACCGCAACTTATAGGTCTGTGCTTCTTGTTATAAAATGTGAAAAACCATAGATATGACCTATTGGCTAGGGGAATATGGTGCCAAAAATTGGCGCCAAATTTGAAAAATCAAGGGGTTGCAACACTGACCATACACCGAAATAACGGATACTATTATTATTTTATTACTTTTCATAAGGCGCACATACAATCAGCCTACATGGCGAATACAATGGTAGGTACATCCAGTTGGCGGCCTTATCGCTCTGCGGCAATCTCTTCCAGGCAACCATAGGATGGAGAGAAAATATATGAGAAAATTACCTAGGGCAGTTTGATGTACATAGATTATAATAATAAATAACCAAGAGATAACAGAAATAACTAGAACAGATAGACACAATAGCTACCTAAGTATAGGTAGATATACATAAATACAACAAACATTCATACTATTAATATCACAGATATCATAACACTAATACGAGTATACACATAAATACTAACATTTTACCATAATATAATCAAGGCAAGATAGTTCTTCCACTTCAGTCAGAGGGACTAGGTAGTGTTCTTTGACTTACCTTTTGAATAAAGGCAAATAGTTACAGGCAGAGCATTTCACAACCGAACCACTTGAACCGAAAAGGATTTGTCGCCAAAGTTGATGGAATGACTCGGCATTTTCAATCTCAGATTCTCCGATGATCTCAAATCCCTCGAGTGTGTGTTGTGCAGGAACTCAAAATGTTGTTTAAGATATTAGGGAGTTAAGGGATTAAATATGTCGAAATTCAGAAACATGATCATATTTGCGTAGTCCAAATGTGAATCTTTAATTGATTCGCTGAAGCCCGAGAATATATCTGTAGATCATCTGCATAGAGGTGGTAGGAAGAAGATAGGTCGTTGGTGATTGAGTTTATGAAAACTGAGAAGAGTAAAGGAGGCAGATTTATATATAGACAGATGTAGAGATCTTTGATTATGTATATGACATTATATAATCAAAGGTAGAGATGTAGGTATACACATTGTACTACACTAAATGGTACCGTACATTGTCTTTTTCTAGAGTTTTCAGTGAATCTAATATATTCTCTACTTTGAGTTTTGTTTCCTCATCCATCATCAATACTTTTTGAAAAGTAGTAACAATGTTAATTAAGTCATTTTGAGAAATAAAGGAAAATTTTATCATAAAAAGTACATATATATTTTTCTAAAACTATGAAATACACACCTAGAAGTAGCTTTATGGAACCCAATTTTCGTATTTTATGTCATCAATCATAGTGAATAAAAGTTAGTTTTTTGGGCATTCGCGAGCCACCGCGAGCATAGACTAATATTATATTCTAGACGTTTATTCTATTTTGCATTGTATTCAACGCGTATTGTTGGTTATTTTTAGTGAAAATGTTGCAAAATAAAGTTTGAGCTGTAGCCATACTTTAAAATAGTCTTTGGTCTCTGCTTTCGTTTGTTTTGTTCATTTCATTTCGTTTTGTCTATGATTCTGGCAGTTTTCTAGTTTTCTAGCTTTATAGTCTGTGTTCTGACTTCTGTGTGTATCTGTGCGTATTTGTATCTGTGTTGTTTATGTGGTTTTTTTTTTAAATTTTATTTGCGTTCGCCGACAAATCGAATTTTTGAATTCAATATTTTATTAATGTGAAATTCATATTCATTGATTTCATAAAACCATAGAATTTTATCGTGATGAGCTAATAATAGAGACAGGAGACTTCTTACTAGTAACAACCATTTATTTATTTTTGAAAAATAACAAACTGAGTGGAAAGTTGTAAACATGTTTGTTGATATTATTTCTAAACTTTCAACAAACTATACATTTATGTCTATGAACTATACTCGTGCAGTTTGCTACCATACATTTTCTACTCCTGTGGGGAGAGCTACAGCCGTAGCCGATGACGATTATTTATACATCGTGGCTTTTGAGGACACAAAAAATCTTGAGAAGAAGATTGAAACCCTGTCTAAAGAATTGAAGTGTAAATTTACTGAGAACAAGAATACGCTACTAGAAAAATTAGAGAAGGAGCTCTCGGCCTACTTTAAGGGGAATCTTAAGAAGTTTACTGTACCTGTAAAAACTTTTGGTACAGAATTTCAAAATGTAAATAATAAACAATTAGTACATAATATTTACTTATTAGTTGTATTGAGGTATGGATTTAGTTTAATTGTTGCTGAGAGCATTTTATAATCTGCGGTAGCCTAGTGGTATGGGTAATGGACTGCTGAGACGAGGTCTCGGGTTCGATCCCAGGTTTACCATGGCACAGACCAATGACTTTTCGATGCTTTTCGATGTTATGTGTGTATTTATCGCAGGTTTATAAGTGCCCGGTAAATGGCAATAGGCTCGCCACCTATTACATTGAGACCTAAACATAAATAAACTGGCGAAATGTGGGTGCTAGCACCTCTGCCTACTCCTTCGGTGAATACAGGCATGAGTTTATGAGATGATGAGATTAGAGCATTTTACACAAGATATTGTTTTTAATAATTTTATTATTTAATTTTACCCGGGAACAATAATCTGCATATATAGCATGTGACAGAAAGTACAAGATATTAGAAACTGTATTCAAATCATCCATTGTTCTGACATTCCAGCTAGTCAGTGATTATACTTTTCCTAACAATTTTTTCTATCAACTTCTACATACTTTATTACTTTTTCTGGTATGGATTTTATTTATATTTTTGTATTGTTGCAGGCTGTATGGGATAAACTTTTGGAATTGCCATATGGATCAACTCAAACATATGCTGAATTAGCAAAATCTTTGGGGCGGGACGCAAGTCACTCCCGAGCTGTGGGTGGTGCCTGTGGTGCAAACCCTTTGCTATTGGTGGTGCCATGTCATAGGCTCGTTGCAGTTGGGTCTAAAGGTGGCTACAATAGTGGTGTAGACCGGAAAGACAAACTACTACAACATGAAAAAAAGTTTTTGACTTAGGTTTCATCATCATTTTCACTTTGACATAGCTCTATATAGTGTTAAGTATGATTAGGTTTCCTGATTACCTCATATTATAATTTATTTTAGTTGAGTACACTCACATCTCTCTCCCTCTGGGGCAGGCACAGGTAATAAATCTATTTACGCTCCTGTCCTATACCCACCACAGGAATAAGGGATTGAAAAATGTGATTCAACTATAATAAGCTTTTATAAATAGCATTAAGTCAAATCTAACTGATTATTTTAAAAGTATTCATCAATGTATGAATCATGTTTTATAAACCCAGACCAAACCATTGTTTCTAAGACTTACACTAGACAGAAATTCTGTTGCTAATCATTATGGAAATGCTAGCACTAGTTGTTGCGTGTAAATGATGATTTGCTTTACAATTGTAGATTGTTCCGGCAGATTTGCAACTTCGTTTCCGTACCATTTCTTTCTGAATGTATTATTTTTTTCTGATTTTAAGTTTTATTATTGTGTTATTATGTTGAATACATCTCTGTAAGTTTATTGCTGTGTAAATTTATCTACCTATTCCATACAAATACATACAGCAGTATCTGTGCATTACAGAGATCAATATGCTGCAATAGATGTGCAGAGATAGATGAACTCCCTGCCAGCGCATGTGTTTCCTTCTTCCTACAGTCCCGGGTCCTTTAAGCGGGGCGTGAAAAGGCCGTCATGTTGAGTGGCACCACTGTTAACATGGTACATATTTACGATGGTGACCCCCTTTCCGAGACTTTGCCTTTAGCTTAACATCAGGCGATGTGAAGTCCTATGTTGGTGCGGCAAGGTTGTTCGGCAAATACCTTACGTGTGTTAGAATCATGTTAAAATATGGAGTGGCCAGCGATCAGGTGAGGTGTAGCTTGATGTATTATAGTGTATTTATATTACTATAAAGAATATTTTAAAGGATTTGTAAATAAGAAACTACTTTATACAATATTTTTATAAGTGGGTAGGTGAAAATCATTCGATGCAATGTGACAAATCAAAATGTTATAAAAAGACGACCTGCAATGTCGTCGGGACAGTCTATCCCGAGCCGTCGAAGTGTGAGGTACGATATACCTCTGTTATATTTATAATGTTATAATAATATGTACTTACAGGGTTATAAAAGTGAATGTAGTGAATGTAGTAATAACTACTGTTATAGTGAATAATATAATAGTGGATTGGTATTTAATAAGTAGTTGAATTAGCAATTATAATTAAATACCCTCTTTGGGTGTTCTAAATATTGTGTAACTAAAATATACTTGTAAAGTAACCGACTCAAAGTATTACTTGATGTATTTGCGATAATCCTTGGGGATAATAAACTATCACAATGTCTGTAAAAGTATGTCTATACCAATGATTATAAGGGCTGGTTCGATACCAGTGTGGTATCTAAGTTTTATGTACTACCTATGTATCGTAGTGTCGGCTATTAGTCTGTTTAACTGATATACCAGATGATTGAATATCATTATACCATATTAGGGACTGTGCAAGTATTGTCATACTGATAATTATGAGAAGTGGTTCGACTCCAATGTGGTTCCTATGTGATAAGTATCTGTGTTATAATTTTAGCTATTATAGTGTTGTACCTGGTCTGCAACCAGGGTTGCCTTATATTGTAATATTTGGCTATAATTATGAGAAGTGGTTCGACTCCAATGTGGTTCCTATGTGATAAGTATCTGTGTTATAGTTTTAGCTATTATACTGTTGTAACTGGTCTGCAACCAGGGTTGTCTTATATTGTAATATTTGGCTACGAGCCTGGTGTAACATGAAGTAAAATATTAATTATGTTGTGGTTAGAAGGCAGACAGGTTTTCTTGTCAGTTCTTTCCTGTCTACAACAGCCTTTGGAACTGACGTAGTATAACAGAATAAAAGAGTGATGAAACAGAATTGTATTTATTGTTTAATTTCCTTGGTTCAAATACATAATTACAAATGGCATCCTGTTTATGGGTATATATAGTAAGTTATAGGTTATACATATGGTCACATCAAATTTTACCCCCCCAAATCTAACATCAGAAGTGGGATACGCAAAAACCGTATTCTAATACATATTGTACAAGTTTCAGATTGTATCTGCATCTGGGAGGCTTGCCAAAAGCCTTCTGTAATATTTGCTACCCACTGGAGCAATGACTGACGGCTCAGCTATCTGCAAGGCGGTGAAATCCAGCATCAATTTGCAGAGGTACTGCGAAGCAGTGTATTTCCAAACCACCAACAAAAAAAGTGCACAAAAACGGTATTGTAGCTTTTGTGATTAATAAGATTCAAGTTGGATAGTGAACTTCCTGATAGTTCTTATTGCAAACCACTCGGGCTGATCACTAACGAATAGTTTTAAATTCTCTGGCTGGTATCATTGATATAATACTGGATTTCATATTTAAAGCTACCCTAATTAATAAAAAAGTAAAGTAATGATCAAACGGTTTATTTTCTTAAATAAAATGTGGCTTGACTAATACCTATAGCAAGGTTAATCCTTATGGTGAACTGAAATGGTTTTATCAGAATAAGTGGTGTTAATATTCCGTATCTATTCTAAAAGTTTAGTGATCAGAATTAGTGGTGTTAATATTTTGAATTCTAAAAGTTATTTTCGGTACCTGACAAGTAACCTATTAAGATGTATCAGGTTGGCCGAACAGTTACTTATTTATGATTGCTGTGTAAAGTAGACTTACTGGTTATGAGAATTACTATATATAATAGTAGTAAACATAAACATACACCGTGATATAAAGATTGAAAAACATTCTTAATTTATTTGGATTCATCTTCTTACAATTTAAGTTATTGATACTGATAATCATTAATGTGTGATGGTTACCAGGACTTTAAAATACGACCCATTTTTTTTTATTAGTTGGACACATTTTCAAGTTACCTAAAGCCAATAAAGTCAAAAGTCTTTTAAAGCCAATGAAGTAAAAGTACAGTCGGTCCAATATTAAAGTAAAAGTACAGTCAACTCAATATGAAAGTAAAAGTACATAAGTAAATTTCAGTCAAAGTAAAGTCAAGTATAGTTGAAACGAACTAAATTCGAATAATAAAAAAAAGACAATAGCGTTTACACTAAGTATGTACCACAAAGGAGTACAATAGGTATTATTTTATTTTTATGGATTTACTAACACTTTGAGATCAAAGTGCAGTTCAGAATGGCCGTGATAGATTAAAAACATTGCTATTTGTGTTACTATATATATGGTGTTATTGGCTTTTGGCATTAGTGGTGGTTATAAGTAAAAAGAAAAAGTAAGGATGAGACTAAAGACTAAGACTAAGACTAAGGTTAAAATACGAGACTGTAATACCTCGTGGAGAATACGAGTCTTACATCTCGGGTAAAATACGAGACTTGCATCTCGGGTAAAATAAGACTGTTATGATCAAATGACGTGATGCAGAATTAATGTAATGGTAAATTTATAGATGGTGTTTTAAATGATAAAGTTTAGATTATTCCGTTAGATTCGGAGGTAATCAATATTCGTAGATAACTGAACAATAACAAGACATTTTATAAAAGTTCAGATTATCCGTTGGATTCGGAGGTAATCAATATTCTTGGATAACCGAACAATAACAAAAGACATTTTATAAAAGTTCACATTATTCCGTTGGATTCGGAGGTAATTAATGTTCTTAGATAACTGAATAATAACAGATGATAATATATATATATATTTTACACACATTTTATAAAATGTTTTTTGCCCTTCTACTATGCTAAGATTTCATAAAGATCGAAGACTAAATAATGTTTAAATCTTAAGTTTGAGACAAAGTACCAAAATGTTGTTGAATATCTATATTTTTTTGGTGTTGACCATTCTTTTTGGGGTAATTTTGATACTAAGAAAGTGTTTTTTCTTTAATGTATAAATTCTGTTTTGCAAAAAGTGATGTAAAAGAAATATAATTATAACGACTAAGTTTAACTATGTAATATGTGATCGCAATTTGCAATAAACAATAAAATTAATTGTAAATACTTCGAGAGCGAAGTAATTGTCAGTATGGCCGTGTTAGAATCATGTTAAAATATGGAGTGGCCAGCGATCAGGTGAGGTGTAGCTTGATGTATTATAGTGTATTTATATTACTATAAAGAATATTTTAAAGGATTTGTAAATAAGAAACTACTTTATACAATATTTTTATAAGTGGGTAGGTGAAAATCATTCGATGCAATGTGACAAATCAAAATGTTATAAAAAGACGACCTGCAATGTCGTCGGGACAGTCTATCCCGAGCCGTCGAAGTGTGAGGTACGATATACCTCTGTTATATTTATAATGTTATAATAATATGTACTTACAGGGTTATAAAAGTGAATGTAGTGAATGTAGTAATAACTACTGTTATAGTGAATAATATAATAGTGGATTGGTATTTAATAAGTAGTTGAATTAGCAATTATAATTAAATACCCTCTTTGGGTGTTCTAAATATTGTGTAACTAAAATATACTTGTAAAGTAACCGACTCAAAGTATTACTTGATGTATTTGCGATAATCCTTGGGGATAATAAACTATCACAATGTCTGTAAAAGTATGTCTATACCAATGATTATAAGGGCTGGTTCGATACCAGTGTGGTATCTAAGTTTTATGTACTACCTATGTATCGTAGTGTCGGCTATTAGTCTGTTTAACTGATATACCAGATGATTGAATATCATTATACCATATTAGGGACTGTGCAAGTATTGTCATACTGATAATTATGAGAAGTGGTTCGACTCCAATGTGGTTCCTATGTGATAAGTATCTGTGTTATAATTTTAGCTATTATAGTGTTGTACCTGGTCTGCAACCAGGGTTGCCTTATATTGTAATATTTGGCTATAATTATGAGAAGTGGTTCGACTCCAATGTGGTTCCTATGTGATAAGTATCTGTGTTATAGTTTTAGCTATTATACTGTTGTAACTGGTCTGCAACCAGGGTTGTCTTATATTGTAATATTTGGCTACGAGCCTGGTGTAACATGAAGTAAAATATTAATTATGTTGTGGTTAGAAGGCAGACAGGTTTTCTTGTCAGTTCTTTCCTGTCTACAACAGCCTTTGGAACTGACGTAGTATAACAGAATAAAAGAGTGATGAAACAGAATTGTATTTATTGTTTAATTTCCTTGGTTCAAATACATAATTACAAATGGCATCCTGTTTATGGGTATATATAGTAAGTTATAGGTTATACATATGGTCACATCAAATTTTACCCCCCCAAATCTAACACGTGCATGTGTAATAAATATCTCTTAGTCCATGACATATGTGGGGTCTCTGTAGGAGGGAAAGACCTAAGTTATCCTGGGTTGATACACACTTCCAGCGGGGGACGCCATTGTCCGGACGGGTGTCCTTTTGCGTGGGCTATTTCACCCAGTTCCGCTATTCCTCCCTTGGGGAGATCAAGAGGCGTCTGGCAATCACGACATTCTGTCGAACCTACCTGTTTCTTTACGGAATCTTACAATCTGTTCCACATTCAGACCCTCGAGGTCTTATGTTTGTAGTGTGTCTGTTTCCATATTTTCCCATCTTATCAGTGAGTATATGGGGCATAGTGGAGGCTGGTCTCCTCGTCCTCCATGCACTCTGGGCATTCGGGTTCGGTTTGGTGCCTGTTCAGTCGGCAGTTCGGTTTGGTGCCTGTTCAGTCGGCAGTGTCCCGTTATCACTTCTATGACCAGCCTCATGTTTCCTCTAGGGAGTTTCAATAGTTGGCTTGTTTTTTTTATGGCTCCATGCTTTTTATGAGGATCTTTAACTGTCTCATAATAGGCGAGGATTTCTATCTCCGATTTGTTTCTGCCACACCCTTTGTGATTTTGTGGACTATGGGTAATCTGGGCTCACGTTGTTGGTTGGTTTACGTCAGCGTGTACTTCAGCTTCTTTTCTATTCTAGCTAGTTAATCCGCTATTTCATAGCCTGTGTTGTCCGGGTACCCAGACACGTCAATTTTTTTGGAATCTTTACAGTGATTTCTTGCATTCCTTGACAAGTGCCTCCAGTATCTGTGTGCCAGTGCCTGGCTATCTCTATAAATGGTGACCTTTCCTTTGCCCTTCAGGTAGCCCACCATATCAGCCCATTCCATTATGGATGGAAGACATTAGCATATTTGCCTAAGATTTCCTCTGTTCATTTCTGTTTTCGCACTTAATGTGTACTCCGGAGCCAGAGAGCTTGGTGGATTCCTTTCTGGAGCCGTCCATGTAGCAGATAGAGCGTTCTGCATTCACCTTCCAGTCGTCCCTCTGTCCAAGATTAGGGCATGGCTCTCATCGAATATATTGTCAGTCCACTGTTCTGCTTCTCAGTTTAAACCATGGTTCTGTTGCTTTCCTTTTTATTTCTAGGTTTATGGGATTCAGTATGATCTCCAGCGCGGCTATGGGTGTGGTTCTCATCGCGCTAGTAGTCAGTAATGTTGCCAGTCTTTAAGCTTTGTCCAGTTCTTCCTTATTCTTTCTTACATTGGCTTGGTGTCACCATGCTAATTATAATTGCCATGTATATCCACAGCACTATGGCTGGTTTCATCCCCCAGCTCCAGCCTATTGCTCTTTTGCATTAAGTACATCATGGCCATTTTCGCCCTTGAACACGCTATCTTAAAGGTTAGTTTACTGCCCAGTGTCACTCCTCGATATTTGACAGTGTTCGTGTTAAGTTAGTGCTACTTGTAGCCCTCTGTTCATAATGTTACACATGACGCTGAAGACTTTCATCAGGAGCACACCATCATCAGAGTACGCCAGTGTGTATATGTGCATTGGGTTAATCTTATCGACTAATTCGTCTATTAGCATGCACCACAGTAGTGGCGAACCTCCTTGCGGAAAGCCTTTTTTTGCTATCACCGTGCGAGTTGTCCTGCCATCTCTGATTGTATCAGTCAGTGTTCCAGCAAGTTTTTCACCCATCTTGAAATGTTCTTGTTCATTCCTTCCCGATTTATTTTCTCTATTGAGGCTCTGAGAAATGCACCAACAGCATCAAAGAAGCAGTCCAATGCGTACTCTTTGTTGCTTGATCCAAAGTTAATACGAGTGTGATAAGGTGTGATATGAGTGCTATTGGTCTAACTGTTCTGGACTGTGTACGGCGGCCGCGGCGCGCGGCGGCGCCCGGAGCTTTCAGCCCCCGGACTCCGCGATGCTTCTGGCTATCACGCTAGGATGGTGATGAAAGATTAAATGAAAGGGATAGTTGCCGTTAATGCATTTAATTCACACTTTGCAATAATATGATGGTGTATGTAACGACTGTAGATGCAAGGGATATTAAAATGCAATAATTTAGAACAAAAAAATTGGCCATGTTGAAAATTACGGGTCGGTTTTGAATCAATTCACGAAAAGTAACAACCGCTGCTCGTATGTCTTCATCTGTAATCAATCAATCAATGAATTAGCCTATTGGGTACATTTCAATGCTGAACATAGATCTTTCTCTTTGTTAGGAGTCTTTGGTTTACTATTTCCAAGCTGGCCAGACGGGTTGGAACAGGGTTTTGTTTCGAGTTCTCTCGCAGTGATATTGTCTGCGTATTTTTACGTTAGTTGCTTCGTAAGACACCCCTTGGATGAGATGGGGTGTTACTTGTATTCTTTCTCGGTCACCATACGGATATTCTTACCTGGATTTTTATTAATCAGCAAGTGGTCCATGATATTGACAATACGCTCTCGTTGTCGATATGCTTTTTCGCATTGGTCCACCAAAGTGACAAGTACGGCACAACATGTGAGTAAGCGGACGAAACTTGACGCTGCTGGGAAATATCCCGAGTTGGTAACTGTGAGCTTCGTGTCATGAAAATAATCAATAAGAGTTAAAATATTTTGATATGTAGGTAACATACATACAATCACGCCTTTATCCCCGGAGGGTTAGGCAGAGGTGAATTAACACCCTCATTTCACCAATCATTGCATTCGGTCCCATGTAATAGGGGTGAGCCTATTGCCTTTTTTGGGGAGGTGATATTTATAGGTATAATAGTGATCCTAGGCTGAGTCTGGGCTGTATATTATATTTGTCTGATATTAAACAGCCGTATCCCTTAGTCCCTTGTACGACACCGCATGAAACCACGCGGCTAATAGGCATATAACTATAACAAGCAAGAAAGGAAACCACGGCCAAGATAAATATATTATCTATGATGGGTACCTAGTACCTACCTTTGCATAATACATTTGCTCATGTACTTAAATGTGTAAGTAATCCATTTCCTTGGCCACGAGCACGTGGATGTGAGACAGTCATCATCTTCATTTTCCGAGACTTCCCCAAAAAGTGGAGTTCGGCTTTAGCCGGTGGGAATCGAAAATCGAACCCGTGACGTCAGACTTACTAACATAGATACGTACAACATACTGTGTAGTGTAACGCTCTACTGCTTGCTGTACAGGTCTTAAAATTCTAGCTTTTTATTCTTGGATACCTACTTGATTATTTACATGAGATTGACCTACCTGAGTTCCTAAAATAATCCTGATTGATATATTCAATAGTTTTACCATATCGGCCAGTATACTCAAAGTATTCAATAATATCTGAAAATCAAAATAATGATTAAAAAAACATTAACATTGGAATATAGAATAAGATGGTACCAATGGATGGTATTTTAGGTGGGTAAGTACCTACCCGTACTTACCTTTTTTGTTCGGCATTCCCCCACCCCCGTCGGCGATCGGGGATCGTTATGTCGGATAGAACTAGGACAAACTGAAATCGCACGCCCGTCATGCAATACCTAAGTGCGAAATAAAGGGAAAACCACGAAACTGAAATCCAAATTAAAAATAAAAATGAAAATTACATAAATAAAACTCAGTGAAAACAGAAAAATGAAGACACTGATAAGCTATTACGTGATAGAAACTAGAAAGCAGGTTTCAGGACGCGTATTTACCTACGTTTCCGTGTGCAATAGAGCCAGCAGTGCCTTGAAACTCACACGGGTTTGTTACACTAATACCTTTCAAAGTCCGTATTCAGATTATGGAACGTGTCCTCTAATAATTAGTCATTTGCTTGCAACAAACCCGTGTTTCAAGGCACTGCTACCTCCATGTACACGGTAACTTAAATTCACGACACCAAATAAATAATTAATATGAACAGGAAAAAATATAAAACTTACTCTGAACCCGTAAATTTTATTGATAAACGCTACTTGTTCTGTCAGTAATAAATAACAACATGTAATTGACTTTAAAATTTTAGTATAGTCCCAATTTGCAAGAACGTTACATGATGCTGTTGCATTTTTCGTGTACAACCAGTTCTTGTTACTTACACAGTCCACTGTCATAATGTTTAACCCAGAATTGACAGACGAATAGCATTTTAACATTATATCACCAATGATTCTCAATCTAACTTCGATCTGTATTACATGCGCTATCAAATCTAGCGTTGTTAGCATTTTAATCAACATAAACAGGTACGATATTGCGTGAAAAAGTGGAGTAATCCAATCAAAAGTCAGGACCCAAGCTCCGAAATCGAATATGGAACTTACTCCCCAAATAATGAAGAAAAAGGCCATTCTCTTTAGTAGTTTGATTTTCATATCAGAAAAACAAGTAACATTTAGTATATTATCCATACATATGTATTGTTTATAGTATTCCACACAAATATGTCTTCCGTAATTGTAAACAAAATATAAGTCTACCATATATTGACAATAATCGTAGATTATTTGTACAGCATCCGTTAGTTTTATCGACTGGTCCGTGCTGGGGTAGGCATACTTTATTTTGTAACCCAGACTGAAGAAATTTACACATCCAAGTGTTACAGCTGTTATAATGGTCCTTATTAAAACAAAAGTAGATCCTTCTTCTATTTTCAAGCAAAACACTTTCATTACTCTAATCAAAGGTAACATTGTGTTATACGTTCTTCTGTCTTTGTTTTCCATAGCAATATCACCAACTTGCATGATAGTTAACGAAATAATCTCTGATTTTACTGGTTCATATATTTTTTCTGATTTACTTTGCCGATTTGAAAGACGACCACTCTGTTGGACAGCAAATGGTCAAACGTATTTTATTCAATAAATATAAGTCAATGATCGTCTTTGTGTCGCAATACATGAATATTCAATGAGCTTATGCTCGCTAAGTAATGAAACGAAATAGATAAGCCTACGTTCTTGTAATATCTAAGTACACATATACATAGTTCCGAACAAAAAGTACCTAATAACAAAGCAATTAAAATGTGAAATGGAGCGGCAAAGTTTATTCCATGGTAGTTTCACGGTACCACTAAGGTAGCAAATAAGTAGGTACACTGTCCGCCTCAAAATAGGTAAGTAGATACCTAAGCCAATTGTAACAGTTGCAACAGTCGTACACTGTCAGAAATGTCGGTTACGCGTTGCCAATTAATTTCTATGCACCAGTAAAAAAGAACTCGATAAAATGCTAGTGCTCAACTACCGAGATATTAGAGTCTATAGATCTATATCTTTCTACCTATCTAAATCTGAGACAGAAAAAATAACATAAAAAGTTAAGTCCTATTTGCATGTACCTAAATAGAAACAACTGTTTTACGATTCCATAACAGCGTAGAATAATAGATGGACACAGAGACGAGGTCACTAATAAAACTTTATCAATAAATAATAATAGCCTTGCCTTGCTATTACATAAAATGAAGTCGGAAACATTTACCAACAGGCTGTTCATTTTGGTGGCTAATGGTATTAGAAGTAGTTATTAGATAATAACCGAGTAGAGGCGTATTGAACCTAGGTTCATTCATTAAAGGTAATCTACGTATCTTTAATTTTTTACCCTTATACCTAAAGCTGAAGTGGCAACAACCTTTTAGAACAAACAGACTACGACTTATTCTAGAGTTCGTGACCTTGTCAGGCTCAGGCCTGCAGGTTACTGGCTAGCCCTATCAGTAATCATCTGAGTTGATTTAAAGGAAAGTCATTTTTTTTTTTAACCGTGGGGGAAAATCCTTCATGGATGTTATGCCGGACTCCTACCGACTAAAAACCCTCACGGTAACGCCCAGAAGCCTATGGATGGGAGCCCCGGGTAAGCCCTCGGAAGGATGTCCCAGGACTCCCATCAGACCTACGGCTACAATTCTGGAGTGTCAGTGAAAAGTGATTTATCTCGAAAATCATAGTTTTGAGAAAATCCAGTTTAAAGTTTTAAAAAATTGTCACTCATTTTACAGTGAACTAAAATAAAAACATGCTACTGCTATTAATAGACACAATAATAGCGAAGGTTTTTATGGCCGAATTTGAGGATTTATATGTATAGTTTTTTTTTAATTTATGAAAATATACAGTTATATCAATAAACACATCAAACATTTATTAAACAATTTTGTGACCATTAATACAAATTAACTTGACTTACTTTACACACTGTCTATAGGTTTCATGACAAATGGTACAAGTTTTTTACATTCTATTGTTGTGCTCTAGACAAATGGAAAAAATAGAAAGTGTTGAAATAAATATTATTCATTTAAGTAATAGTGAGTTGTATTGAGCGTTTAATTATAAATTTGTCAGAAAAAACACATTCATATCATTAGACACCTCTAGAGTCTGTAAAAATATGATGTGTACTTCGATACAAAGTGTGGTTAAGATGATACAACTGAACATATCAGCGTGTATATTGATATTACTTAAGTATATAGGTAGTACTACTAGTGAAATTATATGTTCTATGTTACCCAGTTGCGTAGAGTCGTTGAAAGCTACTAGTAATGATGTACAATCAATCAATCAATCAATCAACTAGCCCACCGCTGTTCACTGCTGGACATAGGCCTGTCCCAATGTGCGCCATTTCATCCGATCCTCCACCTTCCGCTTCCGTCAATCCCAGCCACCTTTTTCAGGTTGTCAGTCCATCTGGCTAGGGGGTGTCCTACCTTGCGTTTGCCTTCTCTCGGTCTCCACTTTAGGACTCGTCTGCTCCAACGGCCGTCGGTCCTTCGACAGATGTGGCCAGCCCATTGCCACTTGAGCTTGCTTATTCTGCGAGATATGTCGGTAACTTTGGTTCTGTGTTGGATGACCTCATTTCGAATTCTATCCTTCAAAGAAACTCCAAGCGTAGCTCGCTCCATAGCCCGCTGCGCGACTTTTAGGTTATAGACTAGCCCTACCGTCAAAATACAAAAGTGTCCACGTTTCGGCACCGTAAGTCATAACAGGTAGGACGCACTGGTCAAAGACCTTTGTTTTCAGGCAATGCGGTTGGGGAGAAGAGAAGACTCTACGTAGTTTGCGAAATACTGCCCAACCCAGTTGGATAATTCTGGCTAGTTTTTTCTTGAAGTTTTTTTATTTATTTTATATATTTAGATACATCACCCTTACAGTACAAACCAATACGGCAAAGATCTTACCATTTTTATACAATTCAATCGTACGTTGTTTTTACCGAGCTGGATTACCTGGCCCAGGTATACATATTTTTGCACAACTTCGTGCGTCGCCCCTTCGATGGCAATCGGTTTCGGTGCAACATGTTCGTTCAAAATTATCTTGGTTTTATCCAAGTTTCCACCGAAGGCCCCTTCCTTCCTTCATCCCTTCTTTCCAAGCTACCAGCCTTTGGCCTGCGTTCCGGACTGTGCAAATGGGTTGCAAGCTTACTGCAGGGGTACGGTATTCGCTTGACGGACGAGCTTCGGAGTTCTTGCAGGTAAATGCTGGCTTGACGTAGGGTTCTGTTATATCTCCCACTCTCTTTTTTCTGCATATCAATGACATACTTTCTAACGGTAGCATTCATTGCTATCCAGACGAAAGCAGCTTTACACGGGAGTTATTACGCACATACTGCGACCAAGCCGTCTGATATCGCGGAAAAAAGGCAGCTGCTAGTCACTGAGCTGGACCGGATCCTGTTCTCTAGAGAACCTGTTCGACTTCAATGCCAAGAAGACGCAGGCATTTGCGTTTACAGCAAAGGTATCTCCTTTTCTTCCCCTTCCCACTCTTCAGAGCACGCCACTGCCACTGCAGGATAACCTCAATTTCCTCGGTATGGATGTTCGCTGCAAACTGAATAACAAAAGCTATATCGAGAGCATCATCAAAACAGCCTCGCGTAAACTCGGAGTCCTGAGCAGAGTGAGACATTTTTTCACGCTGGAGCATCGGTGTCTTCTGTACAAGACTCAAATTCTTTCCTGCGTGGAATACTGCTCGCATCTTTGGGATGGCTCCGTAAAGTACAACTTACTAGATGCTCTCGACGGGTTGCAGCGACGTGCGGTCCGCATTATTGGGAATCCTGAGGTAACGAACACCATCGAGCCTTTGCAGATGAGTAGAGATGTTGCGTCTTTGGCAGTATTCTACCGTATATACCATGGTGAATGTTCTGATGAGCTCTTCCAATTAGTCCCACCCTCTCCTTTCCTTCACAAGACAACACATACAGGACTAAGATGCCATCCGTATACGGTGCAAATTATAACTTCTAGAACCAAGCGTTTCAGTAACTCATTCCTATGCCGCACCATTAAGACCTGGAATTCCCTGCCAGTTCACGTGTTTCCTTCCTTTCCTTCCTTCTTCCTATAGTCCCGGGTCCTTTAAGTGAAAAGGCATCTGATGAGGCCGTCAAGCTGAGTGCCACTACTGTTGACACGGTACATGGTTACGATGGTGACCCTCTTTCCGAGACTTTGCCTTTAGCTTACCATCAGGCGAGGTGAAGTCAAAATTACGTGTCCCTTATAAAAAAAGCTTATGATCTTTATAATTGAATGCTACATTAATTTACTTTACTTAAATAGCATTATTATTTTCATTTGCATAAAACTTGTATCAAATACTAATAAAATAATTCCAATAAAAATATTACGTATTTTGTGTATAATGATACAACTTACTTAAGTCGACTTACTTACTTACGTCGAAGCGAGACTGGCGAGTCGGTCGCATCACCAAACAACGTTATTCCTCTTTCACTCGGGTATTCCTTCTTGTATCATAATATTACCATCTCGTTCACATAGTTCAACGCGGGAAGGGGATCGCGGGAGGTGTTCGCTGAGGATTTGTATTACTTTTCACTTAATTTTATATGATGAAAATATTTGAATAAGCTTGTGTTTTTGGTACAACTATAATTGTATTATTCGACACTTATACCGACATTGTGTTTATATTGATACTAATTTAGTTATATCACTCGACACACTTAAGGATTGCAATAATATCATGGTGTTAATTGATTCTCTAAGAATTGTATCATTTTACACATAACTTTATTAAAATTTATTTATTTTTTTACGTCATAAATATAATTGTATCACTTTTCACGAATGAATGTAGGAGTAAATTTAAAATGTATATTAATGCAAGTGTACTTATATTACAATGCACCAATTCTAATCTATTCATCTACATTGTGTTAAACTCGTTAATTCAATTTGTATCATTATACAATACAGAAAACACAAACATTGTTCAGTTCAATTTGATATGATTTTATAAGTATTATTTTACACAATTGAAATGGTAAAAAAACGTTCAGTTATATCATTATGCACCAAATCAGCTCGCTCATTTTAAACCCTAGAGATACGGGGATAAGAGTCAAAGATAGATATTTTTTTATAGATCTTTTATATGAAAAAATATAATAAGTAATATAACTCGAGATGTATCACTTTTCACTGACGCTCCAGAATTGCGGCCTCGTCTCGGGGGTGGTTCGGGTGCTATCCCGCGTCTATGGGGGGGGGGATTTCGGGTGTTATCCCGCTTCTTAGGGGGGGGGGGGGGCGTGCGTGAATCCCTCACGTCACGCTGCCGTCATGGGCCTGCTTCTGTAAAGACGGTGAGCAGCCAACTCACCGTCCTCAGGCCCCCGGTCATGGAGGCCGATGGTCTTCGGCGAAGACACGTCGGCGGTACCCAAGCCGCCGACTGCGGAACTCGGGTGGGAGAGTTTTCTCCCGCTGTCGCCCCGCCGCCTCTTTCACGAGCATGACCTGCTCACAGAAAGAGGCGGCGCAGTCCCACTTACTCCCGCTGGAGACCATGGCTCGCACCATGGTCTCAAGCGAGAGGGTGCCCACGCCCAGACCCACCACGAGGACCTGGCGCTGTTGCGCCCACGCCGTGCACTCCACCAGCGTGTGGAGCGCTGCGGTCCTCGCAGTGCTGACACTCGGCCGTGGTTTCCCGGTGTCTTCGCCACAGATACCTACCGAAGCTACCATGCCCGGTAAGTATCTGTGACAACCGGTAGGAGAGAGCACCGTGTCTCCTCTCCAGCCACTCGTCCATGACCGGTCTGACGGCCGCAATTGTGGCGAATCCCCCCTTTGGTTGCTCAAGTCGCACCTTCCATGTCTCCACGGTTTCCTGGTAGAGCTGGGACCGCTGGGCCTCGATTTCTCGAGACGCAGGCCATTGGCCCCGCTCCAGCGCCTCCTTGCGCCATATAAATAGGGACGCAAGGGCTCTCGCTTCCAGGTCCCATGGAGGGGTCCCGGCTAGGAGGCATGCCGCCTCACCTGAGATCGTGCGGTATCCCCTTATCACCCTGACGGCCATCGCCCTCTGTGGGCTCAGCAGTCTAGCCACATTACTGGCCGTCAGGTTCTCTGCCCATACGGGGGCCCCGTATAGGGCCATACTTCGCACGATCCCCAGGTACAGTCTCCTGCAGGGGGCGTTGGGTCCCGCAGGTGGCCCCATCCGAGGTCCGTGGAAGCACAGAGCCTCGGACTTGTGAAGGGCGACCTCGAGACCCAGCCGCCGAAAGGAAAGTCATAGAAAAGAAATTATGTACCCGCGTTCAATAAACTGAAGTCCACGTGTACGAACTTTCCGCCGTATCCCAGTAGTTCCATTATGGAACTACTGGATTTTTTCTCCCAGTAGTTCCATGGAACTAGAAAGAATTCGGGAATTTCCATAATTGAGTATAATAGTAGTAGGTACACATACATACGCATGTAATGTCTAATCTTGTAAATCGAACAAAATATAATCAGGGTGAAATTATAAACATACTGTGAATTTAATACCTCTTCCGAAGTATTTTTATGGTCGTCTCCCAGAATTATTAAACAGATGATAACGAGTGTGAATTATTAATTATTTAATCAATTATTGAAATGAAACACTAACATAAGTACTACGATTTGATTAGTTTCATTGCTCGTAATATTATACCTATCAGCATTTATCACAGTTCATCCAGTGGTTAAATAAGTGCTATTCCATCCACACAGAAGCTAGTTAGGACTTATAAATTGATCATTTTCAAACTCAATTTAGAGGTTTTTAAATAGCATTGAAATAAATTGCTCAATGCTATAAATGATTTATAGCGTGATCATGATATTAAATAATTTGGCCAAGTGCGAGTCGGACTCGTACACGAAGGGTTCTGTACCATTATCGATACAATATTAAAGTCTAATTTCTAATGATTAGACATAACATTACAGTTCTTTTATCAAGTTTACCTTATCATCATCTGTAACTACGGTGATTATAAAAAATGCATATATTTACCGCCCTCTGAAAGCAACAAACTATCAGAGTACAGAATGCGATGTGTCTGAAAGAAAAATTGAACTGGGGAACCTATTTTGGTTGGGTCCGCTTACATCGATAGGTACAACAAACCGCGGTATTTTTACCCGACTACGGCGAAATAGTTTAGGAGCTATGAGGGAACAAATGAATATACATACATACATAGCCTGTCAAAATCATAACCCTCCTTTATGTCCTGTCCTGAGGAAGGCTCCTCCTTTGACGATGCTCTAAAATCGGTTGTGGAGTCGGTTCTCAACGTCTCCCTAGATGGCACTCAGTGGAGTCAGACGACCCTGCCAATCCGGAGTGGTGGTCTGAGGTTTTTTTTTTTTATCGTGTGCGTTGCGTGCGTGATGTGGGCCTCCCGGCTTTTCTGGCGTCCGCGCAGCGGGGGCGGGGCGAGCGTGCCTTTTGTGTCCGATGCTGTATAGGCCTGGTCGGCCCTCAACGGGGGTGCATCGATACCGTAACTCGGGGCGTCTTCAGCGGGGGTGGGATGAGGTAGGGGTGAGGCGTCTCCAAGCCCAACTATTAGACGGGGCTGCGGGGGTCAATAAGGCTAGACTGCGGGCTGTGCCACAGCCGGAATTGGGTGCGTGGTTGCAGGCGCTACCTTCGCTTCACACCCCATGATGACACCCTGCTGCCATCAAGCAGCTCTGCGGGTGGCAGTGGCTTTACGCCTGGGCTGTAAGGTGTGTGAACCCCACATATGCACCTGCGGTTCCATGGTGGAAGCGGATGGCCATCACGCTTTGAGTTGTCGGCAGTGCACTGGAAGGTTTCCACGACAACACGCTCTATACGATATCGTCCGCAGAGCCCTTATATCGGCGAACGTACCCTGCGTGCTTGAGCCTCCGGGTCTGAGTAGATCGGACGGTAAGAGACCGGACGGGCTGACTTTGGTGCCCTGGAAAACGGTAAGTGCCTGCTGTGGGGCGCAACTTGTGTCAGCACTGTAGCCGCCAGCCACCTCAGTCGCACCATCCACTCCCCGTCGGCCACCGCGGTTGACGCCAGCTCGAGGAAGAGCCTCAAGTACGCTGAGTTGGAACCGCAGTACTACTTCGTGCCAATAGCGGTGGAGACCCTGGGGACAGAGACGCAAAAAGACTTGTAAAGGCGATTGGGCAAAGGCTCATAGAGGCTACTGGTGACTCCCGTTCCGGGTCGTTCCTGGTGCAGAGGATGGCCGTTGCAATCAAGCGTGGAAATGCTGCTAGTGTGATGGGCACCTTTGCACCGGGAGCGATCAGGGATGGGTTATTCGATTAATACTGTGTATTATTTATTTGGTATTAAGGTGACATGATTTATATATAATTACTGTTAATTGACATAATAAATAGGTAAATAATTTAAAACGATTTAAGTAAGATTAAGTAAATCTTTATCAACATTTTTGCTACAGTTAGCAAAAATCAAATAATGATAATAATAAATGAAAAATTGTTCAGACGAACTCATATAAATGCATTTTTTTATTATTTCTAAGTCATTTATCTCATAAGTAATCGGTCTTAGCTCTAGCCTAATAAAGAAAAAAATCTTAGAATGTCATTCTCTAACCGATAAAACCATTTTTTTTCGTTGACCGGCACTTCTTTTTTTGGGTACTTTTTGTATGGAGCGTGAATGATGTCCTTTGTGAGTATGTTATGTTATCATGTTATCAATATAAGCTTCAACGTGATACCTTCACGCACTCATGAGCCACACGTGCAACATACAGATACGTTCGACAAAATAGGTTTGTCTTTATATGATTATTAAAGAAAAAAACATTCAATTAAACATATTTTCGGGGAAAACATTTGTGCGGAATTTAGATTTTATGAACCCCCTAAATTGGGGTTTTCAGCTTGGAATGGTTTTCAGTCAGGTTTCTGGGGAATCCAGGTCGTAGTTATTGGCAACACTGCTCCTCTCTCTAAACCATCTAAACTAAAATATAATCTGTGGTAGTGATGTTCATGTTAAAAAAATATCGATATTATTTTCGATATAATATATCGTAATGTTCTATCGATACTTTGCGATATATCGAACATATATATCGATATTTTTAAAATATCGTAAGTAATTTCCTACTTACTTACTCGTATTAAACTAGTTTCTAATATTAAATAGGGAAGGTTGATATTATTAATATGAGTCACAACATCTAGAACAAATCAACTTTATTTATATATCATGCAAATGAAATCAATGGCCATACGACCCAAAAGTGAAAGATTTATAAATCCCAGTATTTCTTCTCTAAGCTTTGCAAAAACAAAATTTTATTGACCCTTTTGGCTTGCAATCTGCTTCTCTGCTGTGTAAGAACCTGTGCGGCTTTTGAGAAAAGCCGTTCAGATGGAACTGAGCTAGCCACCATGGTTAAATATTTAAAAGCCACATTGTATAACGTTGGGAACTGTATTTTATAGTCTGTCCACACTTCTAATGGGTTTTCGTTAAATCTACTCACTGGAGTCCTCAAATAAAGCGATAACTCATCTGAAAGACTTTCATTGGTATTATTTGTTTTCCAACTTCGTTGTACCAGTTTATGGTGATCACTCCAAAGATCCGATGATAGACTAATTTTGTCTGAGTTGTCAGAGTCAGATTCCACAGTAGATTCATCCTGTTGATTCTTTTTAATCATCTCTTTAATTTTAATGACGGCATTTGCACACGCCATGGCATCTTCAAAATAAAGTTTTTTAAATCTTGGATCTAATATTGTAGCGATAGCTAATGCTGATACCTGCTCGATTGCGCCCATTCGTTTATTAATTTCAGTAAGAGTGCGTTTTTGTACATCCTTGATTAAAGATTCTTCAATGACTAGGTTTTTCAGTTTTGATATCATGCAGTGCACTAATGGAATGATTTTGCTACTAGAGCAATATTTATCGCCAGATATTTCCTTAGTCGCTGCTTCTAGTGGTTGTAGTACGTTAAGAAGCGATGTTAATATAGTCAACTCCATACCAGTTAACATCGGCGGTGCTGTCTTATGACGAATCAAAATTTCACTCACAGCATTTCGTAAATCAAGGAAACGAGCAATCATATAGTATGTGCTGTTCCAACGTGTTGGGACATCCTGAATCAATTTTGTGTCAGCTTTAACTGATTTACGCAACTCGTCACTTGCAACACAACTTTGTTTAAAAAATGTAACAACACTTTTTGCTTTTGTTAATATTTCCTGTAGTTCTGGAATGGCCAAAATATGTTGAGCTACTAAATTAAGTGTATGCGCAAAACAAGGGATATGCTTTTTTTTCCCAAATGCAATTTCGACAGCCTTCACCATATTTGCAGCATTATCTGTTACTACTGCTGTGACCTTATCAGTATTAAATCCCCACTCTTCACATGTTTTAGTGAGCGTTTGTGCAATGTATTCGGAAGTATGCCTTTCATCTAAGTGGTAAACACCTAAAGTTACAACATGAAATTCAATTCCGATGCCAAAATGAGCAGTTACACCTAGATAACTTCGCATTTGTAGATCTGACCAAATGTCACTTGTTAGTGTAAGATTTTCTACACAGCATAATTTATTTTTCATTACTGTTGATAATGCGTCATACTTTTCATCTATCCAGCGTGTCACAGAGGTTCTGCTAGGAATCTTATAATGAGGCACCGTTACTTTCAGAAGATTCTTGAAACCTTCATTTTCAACTAATGAAAAAGGTTGATTGTCTCTACAGATCATAAACATTATCGCATTGTTAATTCTTTTAGTTTTGTCCCCAGTAGAGGTATACGCATGTATTTCGCCAAAACTACTTTCAATTGATCTCTGGCGTTTCAAAGACAACACCCTATCATAATCCATCTTTTGATCAGTTTGAGTATTGTGCGTAAGTATCTCACTACAATCCATTGAAGACGACGTAGAAGTTGAAGGCGACAGTTGATGTTCGTTTACGTAAGATTCCGATATCGTAATAATATCTTGTTTCGAAGTAGTGGGGATTGAATCGGACAAATCCGAATTAGAATGTTTTATAACAGCAGCACTGTTGTTACTTTTGAAAACTTCCAAGTAGACCGCCTTATGAACATTTTTGATATGTGCCATCGTATTAGAGGTATTGCCAGCCGTTTTAACATTTTTTTGGCATAGTTTGCATCTGGCAGATTTCTCATCAATTTTTTCGAAATATTTCCAAACAATACTTTTTTTTGTAGGTACCATGTTAAAAGAATTGCCTGAAAAAGAAAAAAAATGCGTAAGTAAAATCCAAAGTCACAAAAATTAATGAAATAAAAACAAATTCATCGAAATAAATTTTATCGATTATATCCCATCCCTAATTAACAGACTTAGCGACTAAAACAAAATGCACTAAATACACTATAAGTCTCGGTTAAATTCACATTTCACGCACAAAAATAGGTACACTCACATTCCATTATTTATTGTTCCATGCTATTAAATAGTAAAAATTTATACCTAGTAATTTATAGGTTAAGAACACATACTTACTTTATGAATCGTAAACAGTCGTGTAAACAAAACACAAAATTCACAGCTTGCTTTTTCAATGCAATATATTATAATAGCTGTTATACTTAATATCACTGCACACACTTTACGGAATTTACTTTTCTTAAACTGTAATAACAAATTAGATAGCGTTTATGAATAGGTTATCCGTTATATTTGCGCGTTGACAGCACTGAGATGAGAACGAACGAATTGAACGAAACCAATGACTAGACAAACAAGTGACCATAAATAGATTCTATGGTCTATGCTACTACTACTAGTGCTGCCGCGTCGTGGAGAGTATCTCATGTATGCGTTTCGTTATTGCAAAGGCTAGTTTATCAATAATGTATAAAATAATGTTTTTATTGTTACTTAATTTGTCAGTGTTGCACATTTAAAGAATAAGCAATTCGAATTAATTCGATTTTTGGTATATCGGATGAAATATATCGATATTCAATTCGATACTAGGCGTTTCGATAATATCGGATGGAAGCGATATTATCGCGTAATGTATCGATATTTTTTTAGTATCGATTTATATCGCCCACTACTAATCTGTGGTAGTTTCATAAATATAATTTGTAGTTTATTTGCTAGCGGTATTTTATTTTTCATAAATTTTGTACACTTCTGCTATATAAAGTGTTATGCGTGACTTTCAGCAACTTGTTGGAGTACTCATTTAGTCTGGCTCTCTCAAATCAAATCAGTGTATTTTTGATTCAACTCTATAGCGTTTGTTTTTTTTTTGTGGTTCGGTGTTCACAGTTGTTGAAAAAAGTTGTGTTGAACAGTAAAGTAAACATAAATATTTTGTTTTCATTTTGGAGTGAATAGTTTGCAGATACAATTACATTGAAACTTTGTGAAGTGCATAATATATACGTGCATAGCCCACAGGCCTATGGTAGGTCACTTGCCCCGTAGAATATACAGTAGATACACACGTAACTTTTATTATTGTTATGGGCTATTTGTAGATATAAATTTTACATACGTAACGCCCGTGTACATACACACAATATAATATAAATTATAAAAGCTTATAACTTATTTTATAAGTGAGTGCATTTATAGATCATAATGTTTATCATGTACCTACCATCTCCATTTATTTACAAGAGTATATCTTTTTTATTCCAGGTTCACAATGGGTGGTTGCCGCTGTACTTACAAGAACTGCTCATTAAAATCCGATGGAGTCACGCACATGTTTCATTATCCTGTATTTGATAAAGTGCGTTGTCACCAGTGGCTTGTCAATGCACAGAAATTACAGTTCCTAAACCTGAAAGTGTCACAATTGAAGAATAGAGTTGTGTGCCAACATCATTTCCAGGATGACAACTTTATGAATTTCTTGGTAACTATGTTTGTGCTTTTTGTTCTGTAGTTTATTCTTTGGTGTTCTGTGTATCAGTAACTGATTGGTGGTTATATAATCTACCTATGTTCTCCCAGTCTCTGCAGAGTACAGTTGATTGGGAGAATAGAGATGTACAACCCAAACCACTGGATGGATCGGGCTGAAATTTGGCATGCAGGTAGATGTTATGACATAGGCATCCGAAAATCACTTTAATGAAGTCTACCCCCACAGGGATAGAAAATAGGGGATGAAAGTTTGCATCAAACTTTGTCAATTTTAAACCAATCAGGCTGAGACTTTGCATGCATAAAGCTACAATGCCCATAACCAATATCCATGCGGGTGGAGCTGCGGGCAACAGCTAGTGTTGATATTTTTAACAGTGATATCTAGTTCTATTAATCTAATGCTTCTTAATTTTTTTTTCAGAAAGACAAGCTTACATTTGATGCAGTGCCTTCACTAGATGGACCCTTTTGTGATTCTAGTCATTTAGCTGAAAAGAAACCTGAACAGGATGTTTCTAAATTGTACACTATATCACTTGAAGATATTGAGAATGAATATTTGACATTTAATGACAAAAAAGCCAACTTTTCTGTTAAGTATGGGGATTTCTTAACTAACTGTGACTTGATGGATTTAGATTCTATGAATCTTGCCAATGATAATACACAAAATATTTTAAATAATGAAGGTTTAGAAAGGTCTAATAAGATTACACTTAATAATAATGTTGATAGACAAAGAGATGCAACTATTAATCCTGTTTTAAATAAAATCCTTGACACATTACAAACAAATGATAACAATGTTCTTAGAGTGGAAGTGACAGAAGTACCCCTTGAAATCAGCTTACAAGGAAATGTGGCCCTTCCAAATGTGCATGAACCACAGATTCAAGGCCAAGAAAATAATGTTACAGAATTATCGCACAAACCCAAAGAACAGCCCAAGAAAAAGAGTGTGAAAAGTAAAAAAATTACAATACTGGATGAAAAGACAATAGAGTCAGGGCCTGTACCATTACCTTTTCCAATTAAATTGGAGCCAGTATCTCCTTCTGCAATTTTACCATTACCAAGTAAAAAAAGAAATTTAAATATGAATTTAAGGTCTCATGAAAAGCCTTCCAGTATCAAAAAAGTTACTGCTTCAGATTTAGTTGAAAGTACCAATATTGTGGAGCAAGTCACTCCAGAAAACAGTAGTATTATGCAGACAGTCAATGCTCCTGATAAAGTAGAAATATTGAATTTTAAGAACAATGAAAGCACAAATGCTGATAGTAGAACTGATAAAGAGCCAGTAAAAAACCAAAAGTATCCCAAGACCTTCAAAGTTTCTATGCAAAAATCACCAAGAAATGTTGTAAACACTGTTAAAGGTAAAAAAAGCACTCATTCATTGTTAAAAAATCGAATACCACCAGAAAGAGTGGCTGCTATTGAAGAAAAGAGAAAATTTAATATGAAACTGAGGGATATAATTGCATCTTGTTTAGATAAATTGGATGATGAAGAAACAAATAATTATGAAAATAACAAAATAAAAGAAAAACTCAAAGAGAATTTAACACAAAATGTTAGCTCCTATCTATCTAAAGAACCAGAGCTACCTGGCCTCCAAGATTATACTGTTGCCTATTTAGAAGCTAGAATGAAAAAAATGGAGAATATCTTATTAAACAAAATAGATCAAAATTCACGGAGAATAATGGAATTAAAGACATTACTAATCCCTCCTGTTAGCAAAAAAGCTGCACATACACAAACTGCAGCAAGCGAAGAACTTAAAAAGAAGAACCTCTATCATGAAATTTCTAAGTTTTTAAGTCCACAGGCAAACAGCTTATTGTACGAAGAACTTTTTATAAATAAATATTCCCAAAAAAATCAAGTCCTTTCACCAGCAAAGAAAAGAAAACTTCGGTGATGATTTAGTACTTTATTTATAATAATTTGTAAATAATAATTAACATTTATAATATATATAGAATAATCTTGTTAAATATTATTTTACTTTTACCAAAGCTTTACCGGTGTTATCTCCACGGAATATTCCAATAAATGCATCTATGGCTGATTCGAAACCTTCTGTAATATGCTCTTTGTACTTTAGTTTTCCTTCTTTTATCCACTGCAAGTTCTGACTTATACCTTCCATTGTGCAGTCGGCAAATTGATTTACTACAAACCCTTCAATTTTTAGTTGATTAAGAGCGACGAATAGTTGAATTGCGGTAGCTGAAATATCACAGAATATTAAATTGTAGGTAAAAGCAGCAAAAATACCGTAGATAACGTAAACGTAAGGCTGGTTTTATCGTTACGCGTTTCGGCAGCGCCGTCGGAGCGCGCGTGTTCAGAGATATATGGGAGTAGAAGTTGCGTTTTGGTGTCGCGCGCTTGGGCAGCGCCGTTTATTAAACGCGCGATGTTCGACAGCGCTGTCCAAACGCGCGCTGCTCATTCGCTTCTATGGCCAGTGTGCGTTTTAGTGTGACGCTGTTGAGACGCGCCGTAGGTATAATTGTGTAAGAAATGAATTACATCGATACGGGACGAGTAATCGCGGTAGTTCGATCCAGGTGTTTATGGGACCCGGCCGATGAATTATACAAAAATAAGGATGCAAAAAATAAAGCCTGGAAAGAAATTGGAAAGGAATTAGAACTACTCTTTTTCGCCTTCCCTGCATTCTTTTCCATAAAAAGTAAATAGCCAGTACTCGACTCGCATTAACCTTCATAATATTGTACACGACTGCCTCACAGCAGCGGAACGCGTGCTATTAAGGCCAGGTAGGCCGCATTTTGAGTTTTTTAAAAGCATTTGAATCATAGAAAAAAGCGTTTTAAATTTCGAAAAAAAGATATATATTAGTTAAGGATCCAGTCTAGTCAAATTCGTATTCAGTTACCAGATCTGATGAACTTCACTCGATAGAAAAAAATCCCAAAGTTACCCCTTTTCGTTATTTTTTTTTTTGAATATTATGACTAAATTACTTATGCTTTCTATAAATTTTTTGTACTAAACTAAAGCCACTACATATGTCTAGACATTTTCGCAGATTTTGACTATATTATGAAATAATTTTTAAAGTTATATTTAAATACCTACTAAATTCGCGAGTGCTCGCGCCGCTGAGGCCCGAAAAGTTGCGCCAGTCGCGCGCTGGCGCTTACCGAAGTAGGACCTGTGTCAGTTTTTGCGCGACAGTTTCGTGCACCAATCAATCGGTTTTACGTATTTATAATAAATTGTTGCAAGTCATTCAATATGGGCAATAAACAACGCAAGCTAAAGAAGTCGTGCAAAGCCACAAACTAAATTTCTAACTCCGATTGGTAATTTAAAAAATTATCATACCTAAATATTACGCTCATAGCGCCATAGTATAAGAATATCAGTATTACTACTGAAGATGCTACTTACGATTTTCTATAATTCATATTTTATCTATATCAGTACAGGGGTACCTAGTACCTACAATATTCGTACATTGTATATAATTTGTTTGTGTGTGTAAATAAATATAAATTTAGTTTTAGTTTAGGATAGAATAATTTTAATATTTAGGTAGGTTAGTTTAATTATTGGCCTTTTTTTATCTTGCGCAAAATCCTCGTGGATACCACCCCCACGGAACCGGTGGAGGCGGTTATGTCGGACTCAAACCGACTAAAACGCACGCCGTCTTGGGTCCTTGGTTGCCGGAGGTGAGATTGCCGAAAGCATATCTCTCGCACCCCAGCAGACCCAGGAGAATTACTGGCCTTGGGTCAGCCGGGGTGCGAGGGATATTTCGATGACAACCTCACCTCAGGCCTAGCACCACGACCCACAGTCGGCGTGCCCACAGTCGGACTCGAACCGACTAAAAAGTCGGTTCGAGTCCGACATAACCTCCCCTTCCGGCTCCGGCAGGGGAGGTATTCGAGGGGATTTCCGCACGAAAAAAAGAAGGTACAGTGTAAATTTATATAAATACTTCATAAAAACTAGCACCACGACCCACAGTCGGCGTGCCCACAGTCGGACTCGAACCGACTAAAAAGTCGGTTCGAGTCCGACATAACCTCCCCTTCCGGCTCCGGCAGGGGGGTATCCGAGGGGATTCCCGCACGAAAAAAGTTGTTAATCTCGTTAACTTTAGGTATTTAACTGCCCTGTCGACGACGAACGGTGCGATTATATAAAGTAACCGTTAGCATCAATTCAAACAAATGTTTGTAAAATTACAAGCATTATTATTATTATAATATAAGTTTTTTTCGCCCAAGCAACTAAACACATAGAACAAACAGTTCTCAAACTCATACAATTTTTTTAATTTCGTATTTATTTCTTATATATAATATATAAATATATAATCATATAACTAAATAAAGTTAAAAAAACTGCATTTAATTTTCTAAGTCAAATCAAGTTTTCCTACTGCATATTTCTATACTGTGACGCTGGCGGGGTCATCGCCGAGTTCACCGTCACTGCGTTCGCGCGTAATATTTTACGAGCGGCCGGGATCGCTATAAATGCCTACTTTTGCAGGACTACAGGGCCTTAATCTCGTTTTATAGTGCGCCGCTGTTCAAACGCGTGCTGTTAACAGCGCGCTGCTCAACAGCGCGCCTAGCGGCGTGACGATAAAACCAGCCTGACGTAGCGTAAAGATATAGGTATAAATTTTTGTCCCGAATTTACCTTTTCGTTTCTCAGGGTCAGTTTCATTGTAAGTAGAAATAGCTCCGCAGACGGATACGCGGCCGTGTTGTTTCATTTGCGATATTACAGTACTACTAATTTCCCCTCCTACATTATCGAAATAGCAATCTATACCGTTCGGAGCTTTTTCTTTTAGGAAATCGGCGATATTGCCGGTTTTATAGTTGACGGCAGAATCAAAACCTAATTCGTTGACCAACCAATTACATTTCTCGTCAGTGCCAGCAATTCCGATCACGTGACATCCTGAAAACAAATAAGTACCTTTTGTACTAAGTCTACTATGATAGGAATAATGGCATAAAATATCAACCTTTTGCCTTAGAAGCATTGATTTATTAAGAAAAAACAAAACGAACTAAGGCACACACGGAAAGTAAATACGAACCGAGTATCTTAGCAATCTGTCCAACATGAGTGCCCACGGCCCCTGCAGCACCAGAAACTACTACCGTTTCGCCTGGCTTTGGTTTACAGATCTCCGTGAAGCCAAAGTAGGCAGTGTTTCTGTAAAAATTCGGATACCATTAATTAAAGGATACAACGTAATAAGTTTTAATTAACTCCGTCTCAATGTTAATAAAATGTGCATTTATCTAAATAAATTTTATGTAATTGGCGGTTAACGATCACCTGACAACGTTAAAGACCTTTTTTGGGGCGTAAAACAAGAAAAAGAATAAACAGCATTGAGTAAGATAGTGGTACTTCCTTGGACGAGCTAGAACATTCATGTAACTTCTTTAAAATATATTACTAGCTTTTCCTCGCGGTTTCGCCCGCATGGATGTCGGTTCCTGGCAATTATTCGAATTTTTCTTTACGTAACAAACCTTCCCTGGACTTCCACGAATAATTCAAGACCAAAATTAGCCAAATCGGTAATGGCTTTGTTGAGTTATAACATAACATTACAACGAAAAGTGGCATTGATTTAGATAATGCGAGTGCAGCCAGTTTGTAGGCCGGGCTCAGGCCTGTTGGCTCTGCTCGAGCATTATTACGTACCTACAGCTGCACATATCTACAAATGTGTACCTACTCGACTGTGTCAATCATAAATAGACGAAATGGACATAAAAACATTAAAAACTACGCCTTGCAATCGCTAAAAAATAAAATTTTAAATTAACTCACCCCGCTCTGCCACACATCCCTGCTGCTAAAGAAATAGGCACATCTCCAAAATCAGGCTTGTACATGTAAGGTCTATGGTAACCGAACTCATTTTCTGGCTTACTAATTGTATGAGTTCGCCAACCGTAATGTCCTATTATCCATGTACCAACAGGATATTCAGCATTCCTGCTCTCTATTATTCTGAAAAAATTGAAATACTGGGGTTTATAAAATACGAATATTGTTTTGATGATGATTATTATTATGATTGAGGTAGAGGTCGGAAAAGTAGGACTGGACAAGTCGGATCGGTACTTCGGTAGGTATTGATCCTCTACTTACACTTTCCAAATGAATCGTAAGTAGGTACTTAATGTGACATATAAATAATGAGAAGTTCTTTTTGGTTTCCCGCCAAAAACAAAATCAACGCAGCATTCTATGGAAATTTCAAAATGACGCGCATTTATTGCATAGGTAATAAAGCTATTTATAAAATGGCATAGGTGATACGGGGTTTCGAAATATGCCAGGGACGAAGCCGGGCGGGTTGGCTAGTACGAGTTAAAATTACGTAGGGAAGTACGTTACGTAGGTCCTAAGTATGGTTGCCTGTAAGAAATTGCCGCAGAGCGATAAGGCCGCCATCTGTACTTACCACCTAAAATTATGTATCTCTCAATGAACCTATTATTGTTATATTCTTGGTATACAATAAAGACGTATATTATTATTATAATAATTTATTTTATTTATTTATTTATTCATTTACACTTTATTGTACACATAAATTGTATTTAAACAGAATAATGATATGTAATGTACAAAGGCGACTCAGAGATGAGTTTTCTTCCAGCAAACCCGGGAGTGCACAGAGGAATTGCAATACGAGAGGCTAAGTGTAGTGTACATGAATAAAGAGATTCTGATGTACGAGGTATACGAGATGTATACCCCAGGTAATAGGTATACATAGATATTATTAGATACATACATACCTACACAAATACATACATACACACAAAAATTCATTACTCGGTAGGTGCATAAAAAGCACTGGCATTTGATTGACTATGCGATTGTCCGGCAGAGAGATACCGGTCAAGTCCAAGTCACTCGTGTAATGCGTGGTGCTCACTGTTGGACTGATCACCAACTTGTTGTCACAAAGCTACGTCTCCGCCTCCGTCGACCTCGTAGATCCACACTTACAAAGTCTGCGTCTCTCAACGTGGATAGGCTTAAGAATCTCGAGGTGAGGGAGAAACATGCTGAAGCTGTGTCTGAAAAGCTGTTGCCAGTCAATGAGACAGGTGATGTTGGGGTGGTCTGGGGAACTTTGTCTTCTCATCTTATGGAAGCAGCCTTAGCTACTTTAGGTTTAAAAAGCCGTCGTAGTGAGGACTGGTTTGATGAGAATGACGGGATTCTTAGGACAGCACTCAACAAACATCGAGACCTCTTGCGACAGCATAGTAGGCAAGGTGGAAGCGTTGCGGTAGTCAAAGCGAGTGACCTTGAATTGCGGAAGCTGTCTCGTCAAGTAAAAGACAAATGGTGGCAAGACAAAGCTCTCTACATGCAGTGGCTCGCTGACACTAACCAGATCGGGGAGTTTTACTCCGAGGTACGTAGGCTGACTGGTACATCCTACCGAGCGAAGGTGCCGTTGAAGTCGTTAGACGGTATGCACCTATTGACAAACAAGGAGGATGTACTAAATCGTTGGGCCCAACACTTTGACAGCTTGCTTAACGTAGATCGATCAGCTGATTTACAAAGTGTGAGTCTAATACCTCAACTCCCTCTTTCCATTGAGCTGGATGAGCCCCTGTCATGTGATGAGGTTGTCTCTGCCATCAGGCAGCAACAGAACAAGCGAGCGGTTGGTATTGACCTTATACCGGGAGAGCTATTAAAATGCGGCGGCGGGGAGTTGTACATGTCGGTTTGGAAATTTTTTACTCGTATGTGGGAGGAAGAGCGAGTCCCGGATGACTTCAAAGTATCTCGCATTTGTACCCTCTACAAAAACAAGGGTGACCGTTCCGATTGCAACTCTTACCGTGGTATTTCGCTTTTGTCTGCTCCTGGAAAGGCCTTTGCCAGAGTCCTTTTAAACCGTTTAAGGGCTCTGTCTGAAAAAATACTGCCAGAAACCCAGTTTGGCTTCCGACCTGAGCGAGGCACCTGTGAAGCAATCTTTTCTGTGCGTCAACTGCAGGAAAAAAGCAGAGAGCAGGGTCGTCCGCTATATCTCTGCTTTGTTGACCTGGAGAAGGCATTCGACAGTGTGCCTCGTGAAGCCCTCTGGATCGTGCTAGGGAAGCTAGGATGCACGGAGAAGTTTGTGAGACTTCTTAGACTCCTGCATGACGACATGCAATGCTGCGTCGGTGTCGATGGCGAACAATCAAATTTCTTCCCCGTTACCTGTGGGGTGAAACAAGGGTGTGTTCTAGCGCCCACACTGTTCGCCATGTACTTTGCAGTAGTAGTCAGGGATGTATTACAAGCTCGTTCTGAGGGAGTCCGCATCCGCTTCCGCACAGATGGTAGTCTTTTTAATTTGGCCAGACTTAAGGCGCGCACTAAAGTCTCCCATACCATGATTACAGAAATCATGTATGCTGACGACTTATGCTTTGTGGCAGAATCCCCTGATGGCCTGCAACAGCTTATGTCCAGTTTTCACCAAGCTTGCTGCAAGTTCGGCCTAAAAATCAGTGTCAAGAAGACGGAGGTGATGTCCCTGGACACACATGGTCACGAGACACTGTCTATACAGCTAGGTCAGGACATGCTGAAGCAGGTTGACAAGTTTCGCTATCTGGGGAGCACTATTACATCCAAGTGTGACCTTGATGATGAGATCAGCAGCAGAATCTGTGCCACAGCTGCGGCATTTGGGAAGCTGCGTTCCAAGGTTTTCTGTTCACATGACCTTAAGCTGGCCACCAAAATATCTGTTTACATGGCAATTGTGCTGCCAAACCTCTTATATTCCTCCGAGACATGGTGTGTGTATCGGCGCCACATACGCACTCTGGATCGTTTCCACCTCAAATGCTTACGTTCAATCATGAAGATCCGATGGTCCGACCGAGTGCGCAACACCGAAGTTTTGCGACGAGCCAAGGTCAGTGGCATTGAGGCCTACTTAATGCGTCGGCAGCTTCGGTGGTGCGGTCACGTGTCACGTATGGCGGAGGAGAGAGTGGCGAAACGCATCTTCTACTCTGAACTAGAGGAAGGCAAGCGGAAACATGGCGGCCAACTCCTCAGATTTAAAGATGTTCAGAAGCGTCATATGAAAAGATGCAACATTGAACCGTCTCAATGGGAAGATTTGGCAGCGCAACGTCCAGAATGGCGCAGGGTGGTGCAAAGACGAGTAAGCGATTTCGAGGAACAGCGAAAGGCAGACCTCGACGCTAAACGCGATGAGCTGAAAGTCCGCCCACCCGCTGCCATTCAATACCATTATGTAAGTGGTGTTCTCACATGCCCGCAGTGCACACGAGAGTTCACCGCGAAGATCGGCTATGCTAGCCATCTTCGAGCGCATCAGCGCCGAGCCGACTAGGAGTCAAAGTGGTCGCCATGGCCGAAATCGGTCGGAGGCATCATCATCATATTCTTACTAATTTCCCTTTTTCCCTCCTCTTTCTTACAGTCCCGGGTTCTTCAAGCGGGGCGTGAAAAGGCATCTATCAAGGCCGTCAAGTTAGAGGCCACCATTTTACGTCCAATGGCATCCAGAATGGTGGTCTGTATACTCGGGACTACGCCGCAGCTTTATTACCATCTAGCGGGGTGCAGTCAATTGACGGGCCAAATATTAAAAAAAAATCTAACTTAGCAACTTGACCACCAATCAAATCGTATGGAAAGCTTGTGCCAGGTCTCACGACTCGCTGGTATGGATCAACACTAAAGTAGGCAGCTTCAGCCAAAAATTCTGAAACGATACCAATAAATTTAAATGTAGAACGTACGTTTGTACGAAGGAACTATTAGTTTGATGGGAGATATTATTTACCTATGCTTATATTTAGATCATTTTCACTGTTATTAGTCAACAGGAAAGGGGGAAGCCATGGGGATTAAGATCACTTTGTTCGTCAAGTTCGATCTGATGCGGATTATACCTACCTGCATGTTAATATAAGTCATCAATTAAATAATAGTGCAGTGTCTGTATAAAATGTCAAAATAACAGTTTTTGAATGATTGCATAATGTATAATAAAAATGTACTAAACGTAGAATTTAGGTACTTACAGATCATTTAAGTAGGTACCTACAAAAATTCAAAAATATTTTATTTTGCATAGACCATTAAATCGGCACTTACAAAACGTCAACATAAAGTAAATATTAAATACTAACTAATACTAGTAAATGGACCATCGGTTCGAAACGCGGCCCAGACCTGAGAAGACTCCGGCAAGAAACTCAGCAGGCTTTTTTTTTGGTCTATTTACAAAACATTTACTTAGCCTAAAACTTATGGTCTAGATACAATATTTTGCTTGAGTAGCATAGCAGAGCGAACAGCTCATTTCCAAGCTTGTTTATCATTTAAATATTCTTGGATTTTATGATAGCCTTTCTGGCACAGTTTGCTCTTTACTGTATTTTTAAATTTATTAACAGGTAGGTAAACCTCTGATTTCATTAGGAAGCTTGTTAAAAAAGCGAATACAGTTGCCCTGGATTGGTTGGTTACAGGATACCTATCTGACAAAACGCAATTTTTTAAAGTTTGGTCTGTCTGTTTGTTTTGGGTAATCTCCGAAACTAGTATGCCTATTCAATATGCATACCTAATCAGTAGTTACTAATAAATACCATGTATTACTAACTTACCATTTTCTTGCAGAGGTGGAAGCTCTTCTTCTATTATTTTGAAGTCGCTTTTCTTTGGTTCTCCAACAAAAGGATTCAGAACAATATATTTCTTAGATAGAACCATTATTTCAGTACCTAGTTATTTAGAGATGTCATAAATGCGGTATTTATACTATTTATATTATTTGTGTTGCCTTAGATTATCAGGCAACTACGTACGTATAAGTACTTATCCGGTTTATACCTAACCTTTATGTGTATGAATATTAAAACCGGTCCACAATATTTGTCCACAGGAAAACTATTCGCACACTATAAACACTTGTATACTTAACAACTATGTAAGCACAACTAACACTAAGGATACCTACGCTCTTTATTTTATTACTTAGCTCTCAGCTCAGTAGATAACTATCTACAATACAATTATACACACACGCATGCCCACGTAAGTAGGTAAGTACCTACACATACACACAGTACCTAGACTTAATATTTATAAAATAAACTTATATATACGTTGTAACATTAGATTTTATCTACTGTAATTTGATTACTACTAGCGCCACCTATGGCAGTCTCAGTGGTACTCACATCAGTTAGTCGGTGCCTCGGTGTAGGAACTTTTGTACTAGCTAAGCACTAGATGGCGTTCGATTTCTTTTATGTTTTAATTATATGAAATTAGAAATACTCATAGCACCTAAATGGGAAAATTAATTGTTTAATTATAGGCTATCTCATTTAGGTTAAAATTAAATTTCCTCAGTTAAATTAAACAGGTTCAAATTCTGCGTGCTCAGAACCGTTGTATTCAAGGAAAGAATGTGAGTATGATCCAACCAAGTCAAAAGGTTGCTGTACTTTGTTTGATTCCTACTTAGCTGGGTGATATTAAAGTTGTTAGGATTTCGACCGTGATTTGGTGTTTTTTGATCATCGTTCGCACTAATTTAACTTAAAAAAAAGTGTGTTCGAGAACCTTCCAATGATAGGGGTATAAAACTGCGGCCCCGGCTAAATATAAATCCTTTTTACTCTCTGAATTGTGACTGGAACGTTTGTATTGCTGTGTCTTGGAAAATACTTTATACTTAACTAAATTCTTTGTTGCCCAGTTTTTGGTAAGTGTTTTTACTTGTATTTATCGACAGCCTTCTGCAATCTAGACGATTCTTAGTGTTATTTCGTTCTTAGGGTTCCTAGTACGGGATTAGAGGACACCTTGGTCCTCAAACCCCTTCTCAGCGTGTTCTGTGGTCGAGTTCCCAACCGCTGTCGGCGCAAGCCTGTAACCTCGACGTGAAGCACCTTGGCTGGTCGAGAGTGCGGCAAGAGACGTGCGCAGACGCCGAGCAGGCCGACAACCGGGGTCACGTATTCCCTTTTTCTCTATTAAATTTATGTAACTTTCCTATATATCTATATCACTTCACCCTGCAAGAAATAACTGTGTCAACGGTGGGTTGACCGAGGTGTACTACAACTACTAGCCATAACACTCTGGCTACCTACTGCAAGCAGGTCACCGTGGTGCAGCTGGTGAAGACATACTCATTTTTGTATTTCTATATGTAACTCTATTGTCTGTAATCCTCTTTTGTATAATTTTATCTCTTAGTAATATATGTATGTACAACAGAGGTAATAGTGGTTTTCTCTGAAGTCTCCCTGGTCTCCCACACGCACGCACACTTTTCTGCTCTGTCAAAAGGCGCCCTGGGATCCCATAGAGCTCGTGCATCTCTCTGCTGGGTCAGCCGGTGAGTAGTCCGTCTGACACGTTCAGCGGTTACAAATTGGCGACCAACGCTAAGGGCTAACTCTCTTCTCTGTGGGTGCGCTGTGTGTGGGTGTCTGGAGAGTTCGCTTTGGAGGAAACACTACCCTCCGTCTGACACTACCCAAGACGCTAATTGGTTGTGCGGCTGCAGTTACGCATGTAATACTTACCCTCTTTGTGTTTTTTCAGCCAATCGTACCATCATCCCAGTGGCAAGAAAAAACCATTGAGACCCCAAAATTCCAAATTCCAATTTTAAAAACTGCACATCTTTCGGTAAGTTTGGAAACATATTTTTGGCAAACTAGTTTTTTTTCTTTTTTCTTTTTTTCTTTTTTTTCCTCCTATTTAGTTGCTTCTGTGTTGTACAAACATATATATTTATTGTGGTCTGTTCACATAGTAATTGTACTGTGTCAAACTTTTAGTCTAGAAATTTCTGTGTCTAGCATTCATGGTTTTGGGTTTATACCTGTGTATTATTAAGTAGTTAGTAAAAATACATAGCTGCTTTGTACTGTATAGACTTGAGTAGATTTGTAGTTAACTTTTTAACATTTTGCTGAATACCTACATCACTTGTAATTTATATAAAGAAAATTTCTATAACTTCAACTATAATTTGAACATCTGGTATTCACTTCATTGGGTTGCTGAGCCAGTATTCTGAAGATATTTATCTGGGTGATTCTATAATATCTACCCAAAATCAAGTAACATAATATAAAATAGTAGTAAACTTTTTGTAACTACCTCCTAATTTATTAATCTAAAGAAAGTATACCTGGTGTCATATTTCTTGGACAAAGCTATTCTTAAATTTAGTTAATATAGTTTCTCTATTCTAAATTATTAGATTTTTGTAGCTACCGCACAAATTGTGACCTAGAGGAAGCATATTTATTGTATTATCTGTTAATATTAGTTGATTTTGTCTCTGTGGAAACTTCATTTAACCTACATTTATAATTTATAAACCTGTTGTGAGTTGAATCTCCATTACTGTTAATTGTTTTGACAAAAACTGAATCTTGGACCACTATGGCCCAATTACAGAAGTGTATTAACTACCTTAAGAAAGATGAACTTTTTAATGAACTCTCTGCCATGGGGGTTACAGCGGATCCGGATGCGACGGTTGTTGGCCTGCGGAGTGAGCTGCGCACTGCATTGCGGCTTGTCCGGCGTGGCAGCATTAAGGCCATCGCCACGGTACCTGCTGTTGCCGCCTCTGAGTTGGCTGTCTGTGAGCCTAAAGTTCTCGAGCTGGAAGGGACACTCTCTTCAGGTGAAGTCGTTTCAAATAGTAATTGTCGGACTAAGGTTGCAGTGAGGGCGAACTACCTTCTCACTAGGTTAGCTAGGTGTGGTATAGACTGTCCAGATCTTTTAGATATCCGTGGCCGCTTGGTTAAAATTCTGTCTGTGGCTGAATCAGATACTGACTCTGACTCTGAGGGTTCGGATAGAGAGACTGAACCTATTCATCGTGACCGCGTAGGTTACGCCTCGCCTGTGGTGGGAGGGGACCGTTCGAGGCGACGTGACGCGCCTAGTTCTGACACAATTAGTGGTAATTTAGTAATAAGGGATAGACCCGTAAATTTAAACTCTTTTAATATAAAATTTGATGGCTCTGCGTGTGTACGTGTATTCATTGAGAGACTGGAAGAGCTTAGGTGTGCTCGGGAAGTCACCAAGGATAAAATCCTCTCAGCTTTCTCTGACCTATTGGACGGTCCGGCTTTATCTTGGTTCCGCACCAACAAGAATAACTTTACCTCGTATGAGGGCATGTTGGATGAGCTGAGGGAGACTTTCGACCTTCCCGACTACGATTACCGTCTCAGAAATGAAATTAGGCAGCGTACACAGGCCCGATCTGAAACATTAGGCATCTACATCTCAACGATGCAGGCCATGTTCTCGAGATTAACGTGCAAAATGCCCAGTGAGGAACAACTGGACATTCTGATGCATAATATTAGGCCCGATTATATGAAGGAATTGGCTCTTCACGAGGTAAACTCGATAATCGACCTGAAGCGATTGGGGAAGCGCCTAGAACTTGCGCGTGCTAGGGCAGAGGCATTCCAGGAACCAGCGTTAGATAAGTTTGGGATCGCCTCGGACTTACACCATTTTAAGAATAAAACTGTTCATAAAACTTCCCAGCAGGTCTCTGCCGTGGCCGGTCCTACGACCTCAAACGAACGAGGATGCTTCCGCTGTGGTGAAGTCGGCCACACTGCATATGGCTGTACACAGTCAAGGGAATTGGTGTGCTTCCGGTGTGGACAGAAGGGAGTCAAATCGCCTGAGTGTCCGAAGTGTAATGCCAAGCCAAAAAACGAGTAAGTCAGGGCCTTATTAAAAGATCACCATTCGGTTCGGAGCGAGCTTCTCTGTCTGATGCATTCTCTGATAGGGTCCTGTTTACCAAACGGGATAATGATATAAGACCGTATTTAGTTGTTAAGATCCTGAACTTAAATGTTCTAGGTTTACTTGATTCGGGTGCAGCTTGCTCAGTACTGGGTAAGGGAGCGCACCACACTTTCTTGGAATTAGGGTTTGAGCTTGGAAGCATCAGCCCTAACTTTAGTTTAACTACAGCAGACGGCTCTCATTTGCCATGTCTGGGCTGTATCTCTCTGCCTATTGAATATAATTCTGCTGTCAGAGTTATTAAGTTCTATGTTGTTCCAGAAATCACTACTGCTATGATATTTGGAGTAGACTTCTGGCAACAATTTCAATTAGGGGATAGATTGATCTCTCAGAATATCAATCTTTCCAACTTTAGTGACTGTAATCCGGTAGAATCTCTGTCTCTTAACAGTGGTCTAGAGGATTACAACAATTTAACCGCTGATCAGAAGCGGGTAATTAACAGCATTATTGAGAAATTTGATACCATCAACACGGACAAGGTGGGTATAGGTCGAACATCTCTGGCGCATCATACTATAGATACGGGCGATAGTAAGCCAATCAAGCAACGGTATTACCCGCTCTCTCCCCTGAAGCAGAAAGCCCTGGAAGAGGAACTAGATCGGATGCTGGAGATGGGAGTAGTGACCCCGTCTCAGTCCGCATGGAACTCACCAGTGGTGATGGTGGAGAAAGCGAACGGAGACCTGAGATTGTGCCTTGATTCTCGGAAGCTCAATTCTGTTTCTAAAAGCGATGCGTATCCGTTACCTTACATCAACCAAATTTTAGACCATCTCAATAATGCAAAATATTTGTCTTCTATTGATTTAAGTGCGGCGTATTGGCAGATTCCGTTTGATTCGCCCCAATCCGCCGAGAAGACCGCCTTCACTGTCCCCAGGCGAGGCCTTTTTCACTACAACGTGATGTGCTTCGGACTTGTAGGTGCTTCCGCCTCGATGCAACGCCTCATGGACCGTCTATTTGGCCCAGAGTTCGATAACCGAGTGTTCTCCTTTCAAGACGACATAATCGTTGTGGCCAGCACCTTTGAGGAGCATGTGGACCTCTTAAAAAGAGTCTATCAGCGCCTTAAGGATGCGGGTCTCACGATCAACATGCGAAAATCGCAGTTCTGTCGTAGCGAATTGAAGTGCCTCGGGTATTTTGTCGACAAGCATGGCCTGCGGACAGACCCAGGTAAAGTTGATGTCATTCTCAACTATCCTACACCTTCCAACGCTAAGGAGGTGAAAAGATTCCTGGGTATGGCTGGGTGGTATCGGCGTTTCGTGAATAATTTTTCTAAAATTAGTAAACCCTTATGTAAATTAACTTCTAAGAATATAAATTTTGAGTGGTCGCGTGAAGCTGAAGAGTCTTTCAATCTGCTGAAAGCCGCTTTGGTCACCGCTCCTATTTTGAAAATGCCTGATTACTCACTACCTTTTAGGATTCTCAGCGACGCGTCATCCTTCTCTGTGGCTGCTGTACTGACGCAGACACATGAGGGAGTGGAGCACCCTGTCGCATATTGTAGTCGTTCACTCAACAAGAACGAAGTCAACTACAGTACCACTGAGCGAGAACTCCTGGCCGTGATCTTTGCTTTGGAACAGTTCAGGCAGTACGTGGAAGGACAGAAATGCACTGTGGTTACTGACCACGCCTCACTCCTGTGGTTCCACAAACTGAAGAATCCGACAGGCCGCCTTGCGCGCTGGAGCATGAGGTTGAGTCAGTTTGACTTCGATATAGAACATCGAAAGGGTAAGGACCATGTGGTACCTGATGCTCTTTCACGAATTCAGATTGACACAATCGACACCAGCGTTACTAAGGACTCTTGGTATCTCCACACTCTGAACAGTGTGAAAAAGAACCCTAGGCATTTTCCCAACTTTGATATACGTGATAACCGTCTTTTCAGATTATCAAAAAATAAATACTCTCTGACCTCTGATTTTGATTGGAAGCTGGTGGTACCGTTGGAGGACAGGTTGCCCCTGCTCACCAAGTACCATGACGACATACTCAGTGCCCATGGTGGCGTATGGAAAACCCATAAACGCCTCGCTCTCAACTATTATTGGCCTAAGATGTACGAGAGCGTTAAGGAATATGTAGGCAAATGCGAGACATGTAAGCAGTACAAACCTGTGAACACATCTCGCCCTGGCCTCATGGGTAATCCAAAGCGGGTGTCTAGACCGTTTGAGGCCATCTCTGTTGACTTACTGGGTCCATTTCCTACTTCCGGCAAGGGAAATGTTCACTTGATTGTGGTCTCGGACTACTTTAGCAAAGGAGAATGCCCACTTTTCAATGGACCGCCGTTTCGTAACAAATAATTTTGTATGACGGTGAAACTCGGATATAATATTGGATTGATATCGTACTTTTATAGGAAATAAAAAATATTCTGTTATTTTGTGGGGTTTTCTCTCATTCTTCGTTTTGCTGCTCAAATTAGAGGTTAGTTTTGAAGCAAAGGTCTATCAATCCGTCAAATCTATTTTGTCCAAAAGTGCTAATCGTTACATGGATGAACATAGATTTAATTCAAATAAGATAGAACTAATAGTTCCAACACACTTATAAATAACCCTGATGTAATACCTACCTAGATACCTACACATCAATGTATAAATTATAACTCTATTTGATGCATGGTCGCGCCACCGTTTATCTAGTAGCGATTAAACCTTGTCAACCTATCGCTTGCACTTGTGTGAAAGTCATAGACATAATTTGGACCCGGTAGGGAGCACTGCAATCATTTTATAGGACTGTGGCGTGCGAAGCCGGGTGGGTCAGCTAGTACTTAGGTTATGCTAAATGTACAGGTTTGTATGGGAAGTACAAAATGAAATTGCTAGAATATTTTTGAACTAGTTTTATTAATCTATGATGTCTATATCATCATCCTCATATTCGTAAAGTATGTTGTCCAAAAACGCAGCTGGCGGTTCTATGGATCTAAATCGAGCCCAACTTAGATACCACAATATGGTCATAATGTGGGCACAGCATCCCACCGTACGAAAGCCTACCAAACAATTACAGTAATATCCAGCAATATCTGTTACTGTGTTACAAGTAGCCCTGTTAATCAATAAGTAGGAATAATATATTTTGCCACTAATATGGCGTGACTTAATTCTACCCCTAACCAAATACTTATCAGTTCCTAAAACTAGTGGTAAGTCATCTTCAATTTCATTTGCAATTTCTATTTCATATTTACCGTTCCTACGGACATGCTCCCCATAGTACGACCGAGCCTGTTTTACTTGATATGAGCCCAGAGCTACTACCATAAGGTCATATAAGGACAGTTGTGGGAATGAATTTAAATGTGGATGCTCGGCATCTATAGCTTCAAACATAGCTCTCCTTCTATTAATGTTCCCATTTTTAACATATTCTCCCAAATAATTTCTTGTATTTAACTTCTCTTTAGCTATTTCTAAGAATAGTCGAGCATCCGGCCGGTCTTCTATGGGTGCATGAAACTTATTTAAAAGTGCACATGCTATATTAAAATCTAACATGAGGTGTGTAGATGCGCGATTAAAGTAATCTTGACGGAATAATTTAAAATCCCGTTTAATACGCCCATTTACAATTTCAACCACCCATCGACACATTGTGACGCATCTTGATAGGTTTGCCTGCTCTGTGGTTAATTGACTTTCGCCTTCCTGAAGGGACTCGGGCATGTAGGGTTTATAACCATATGTGCGCAATTCACCAAGCACATCTCTGAAGCCCCTATCTAAAATGAAGACATCTCCACTCCTGAAATAATTTCTTAATGGAGCCGTTTCATTGCAGAATTCTGCGGACATAATGTCTGAATCACTTTTGGTTGCTGGGAAGGGGCCAAGGGATTGCAAAATGAACCCGTCACAACAGACAAACAAAAATGGTTTCACTAAATGTACATGTTTATGTAGACTATAACTTTTTTTCTGATACGAGTAATTGCTGCTGCTTTGGACATATATATAAGTACCATCACATATGACAATGGCTGGTTTATTTGGTGGTGGCATATCTGGATTTCCAAATAAACCTTCTGGAATGATTTTATTTCTAGCTGCCACATCATGGATCGACATATGACCAAGCCCTAAATATAAAGGTACAAATGTATCTCCCAAACAATTCCTAGCTTTAGACATGTACCTTTCTAAAGTGCTTCTAGGAAGTCTAAATAATGAAGATAGGCGCTCATTACTCTCACCTGTTCTCAGTTTCACAAGCATAACACTTAAGGCGACATCTGGACATGAAACTTCCCGTTTCAACTGCGGTACATGTGATAACAACTGATAAAACTGTTCAGGATTAACACCTAACCAATAATGACAGAGGTGTGGATTCATTTCTCTAATATTAGAGAAATCTATCTGTCTACGACTAGCTCTATCCATAATCGTCATCATCTCATCCATTTGGCTCCCAGTAAAATCATTATGAGAAAACTGTAATTCACCCCAAATTCCCATATTGAGGTGATGCCTACATATTCGGGCACTAGCTGGTACATACAATTTATGCTCTAACAATAACATTTCCTTAATAATAGTTGGCACCAACAAACGTTCTGGATTTTCACATTCATTAAAAATACAATTCCGTGATGATGCGGCAGCCCTTTTGTACAGATTTGAAGTTATTTTAGGAATATGTACAACATTTGGAACATGGCACACTTGATATGTGGGTTGTGGTGGTGGTGTAGGTATAGGCCTTAATGAAGTAGCAGATTGTGAAACTGTTGCACTGTCCAACGGTTCTCTTGTACTTGTGAGGACTTCCATATTCTGATGTGATGTCCCTTCATGTAAAACCTGCTGCTGCCTACTCTGATCATGCTGGGTCTGTCTCCTTACAGTTCTATATGCATTTGTCCAACAAGGTAGGCAAACTTCTTGAAGTCTGTGAATCTGTAAGCAAAAAAAAAGTTGAAACCGATTTCATTTAACTCATTAAAAAAATAGGCTCTGACTAAGTGTTCCGGTATTATTGCATTACATTTCGAACTCATGTCTTAAGTAAATGTATTTTTAACCTGACAGTCACCACAGAATGTAGCCGCATCAACTAAGGTTCTTCAATGGTACTGCATTTTGTCTGCAATGTCACAGACTTGAAAATTGCTTTGAAATAATGGTCTGTAGCATAGTATTTTTTATTTAAAAGTATATTTACCTGTTGATTAGGTATACAGGACCTGATGAGATTTCCTTCAGGGCTATTATTTAGCACTTTATGTGTCTTAGCTCTTAATATGGAAGACCCACAGGCTAAGCACACTTTCTGATGTCCATAAGCTCGTACAGGTGCTGATTCATAAGATAAGCTTAGAGATGCTCTTTCCAATATTATATAACATTCTTGACAAATGAAATCCTCCACCGATATCTGCAATACGATTTATTTATATAACTAATACCATACTGGATTGCCAACATTTAAAAATTAAAATCAATACTTTAATGACAGTCATCATGCACAGATTTAAAAAAATAATGCATCCAATGCATTTCTTCTCTATAATATAATCTGTTGGCGCTCAATTCATGAGATTAGATTAATTAGTGAATGAAACTGCACATAATATGGTCTTAAAATACTTGTGTGATACAATAAAAAAAAACTCGCCTATGGCTCATTAATAACTCACACTTGTATTTTAAGACTCCTTATTATAAAAGATTATCATAAACTAATAGCTTTTGCCCGCGGCTCCGCCCGCGTGGATGTCGGTTCCCGGCAATTATTCGAATTTTTCTCGCCGTAAAAACCTTCCCTGGACTTCCACGAATAATTCAAGACCAAATTAGCCAAATCGGTGAAGGCGTTCTGTAGTTATATCGTCAGGAAGGAAAACCCGACTTATTTTTACATAGGTAGTAGATTAATACCCACTTGCCTAATATTTTCTGTTATAACATAATTTACTCTTACATATACATTTCAAGTTTGTTACAAGTACTGAATACAAAACATAATTGAATAAGATATAGGTACTAACCATTTCTGGATTAATCCAGGATCGTAAAATTCGAATCATGACATCCGTTGCCTCCGCGGCTCGACGTCGAGGTAGGGGATGTACCAAAGAAAGTGAACAATTCACACAGCGTGGCATTTTTTATCTGATCGTACAACAAGATGTATTGCCTATTACCACCCAGCGGATCCTTCGACTTAAGCTGTATGTTTTAATCCAATCAATGATAAACAGAGAAAACAAAATCGCACATTCGTTAATGAAAAGATGTTTGAAACTTTTGACTTTAGATATGTCACGACAGTGTTGTCAACTTACTTAATTCGTATTTCGTTCAAAGAGCTAGCTTTTAGCATTTTTCACAAATTCACAAACGGCATGGTCTCGCATCTTACAACAAAATAGCGTTAAAAGCTTCCTCTACGAACCTACCCTCATTGTCATAATCGCATAGATATATTATGATTTAGATAGAATACTTCAAGATTCGAAACGCAAAAGATATTGTATTTTGTCAGTTATAATAATTCCCACTGATTTTCTTACATATAAAATCTCTGTTATACATGCGAAAAAGTACCTGATAAAATAATTTTTACCGTCAGTATTTATAGGTAGATAACTACTTCTATCTCAACAACATTATTCCTAATCCATTTGAAACTATCTATGGTAAGTGCATTTTGAGGAAGAAGACATTTTTATAAACAATTACACCACGAATTATATCAAAGTCTAAACCCCACATACGATTTTGTTCGAGTGAATGAAAAGATTGTTAAAAAAATATTACATGATTTATCAAGTTACTTAGGTAGCCATACACCTTTTTATTTAGATTTTTCAAAAAGAAACGAACATTGGCATTCTCCTTTGTCATGTTGAGTCCTATACGGATGGCTACAGGCGTTGCAGTCGCGAGATTCATAGAAAAGAATGTTTTCCTAGTCCACGGGGTATGCAAAACCATTTATATGGATAATGGCCCACAATTTGTGAGTAAACAATTTAAGGACTTACTACTTAAGTACAATGTGCCTAACATTTATTATAACCCCAGATACCACGCGCAGACCAACCAGGCAGAACGAGCTATTCGCAACGTGGTTCAGGGAATTTCTTGCTACGTGAAGTCGCACCACAGGAAATGGGACGAGAACCTCGTAGAACTCCAGTGTGCTCTAAACACTGCTGTGAGCGAAGCCACTCATTTCAGTCCGTATTTTCTTGTTCACGGTAGGGAATTCATTGGGGATGGAGTTCTTTATAGGCAGGAAGAGATTCCTTGCCATCCTAACACTGTCTCCATTGATAGTCCAGTGTCCTTTGGTGAGAGGTTGAAGGAATTACATCGTATCTACGACCAGGTGAGAAAACACTTAGATGTTGCTCACCGGCGTAACGAAAAATACTACAACCTCAGAAAAAGGCATGTGGAACTGAAAGTGGGACAGATTGTGTACAAAAGAACCTTCTATTTGTCTAACAAGGCCAAGAACTTTACTGCGAAGCTGGCGCCTAAATTTATGAAATGCATTGTAACCGCCAAACGCTCGCCTTTAGTATATGAACTGTCGGATTTGGATGGTAAGGATCTGGGAGTTTATCACATTAAGGATATTTTGAAGTACAGTGAGGAGGAACAGCCTTCTGATCCTTCTCCTTCTTCTGTCGGTGCCGTCTCTCTGTCACTCGGCTGATCGTGGGAGTGCCACTGTGCTTCGATCGGTATCTTTCCACCCTAAGCCTACTCACTAACCTATATGAAGGGCATACAGTGATCCGGGCAGTTAATAGGGTGACACTTCTAGAGTGCTTGGCTTAGTAATGTGATTTTGTTTGGTTTCTTTAGTTAGCTGTTAGGTTCGTGGTTGTTTGTTTGGAGTTCGTGGTCTTCACAACTAGTGTGGTCATCGCGAGTTTTGGAATTTATTTTGATATCTCTCAGTTGAGATCCTGTCGCTGATATTCCCTGCGCATACTACGCAGGGAATACTGTGAGGGAAGGGGTGGTGTAACATTAGATTTTATCTACTGTAATTTGATTACTACTAGCGCCACCTATGGCAGTCTCAGTGGTACTCACATCAGTTAGTCGGTGCCTCGGTGTAGGAACTTTTGTACTAGCTAAGCACTAGATGGCGTTCGATTTCTTTTATGTTTTAATTATATGAAATTAGAAATACTCATAGCACCTAAATGGGAAAATTAATTGTTTAATTATAGGCTATCTCATTTAGGTTAAAATTAAATTTCCTCAGTTAAATTAAACAGGTTCAAATTCTGCGTGCTCAGAACCGTTGTATTCAAGGAAAGAATGTGAGTATGATCCAACCAAGTCAAAAGGTTGCTGTACTTTGTTTGATTCCTACTTAGCTGGGTGATATTAAAGTTGTTAGGATTTCGACCGTGATTTGGTGTTTTTGATCATCGTTCGCACTAATTTAACTTAAAAAAAAGTGTGTTCGAGAACCTTCCAATGATAGGGGTATAAAACTGCGGCCCCGGCTAAATATAAATCCTTTTTACTCTCTGAATTGTGACTGGAACGTTTGTATTGCTGTGTCTTGGAAAATACTTTATACTTAACTAAATTCTTTGTTGCCCAGTTTTTGGTAAGTGTTTTTACTTGTATTTATCGACAGCCTTCTGCAATCTAGACGATTCTTAGTGTTATTTCGTTCTTAGGGTTCCTAGTACGGGATTAGAGGACACCTTGGTCCTCAAACCCCTTCTCAGCGTGTTCTGTGGTCGAGTTCCCAACCGCTGTCGGCGCAAGCCTGTAACCTCGACGTGAAGCACCTTGGCTGGTCGAGAGTGCGGCAAGAGACGTGCGCAGACGCCGAGCAGGCCGACAACCGGGGTCACGTATTCCCTTTTTCTCTATTAAATTTATGTAACTTTCCTATATATCTATATCACTTCACCCTGCAAGAAATAACTGTGTCAACGGTGGGTTGACCGAGGTGTACTACAACTACTAGCCATAACACTCTGGCTACCTACTGCAAGCAGGTCACCGTGGTGCAGCTGGTGAAGACATACTCATTTTTGTATTTCTATATGTAACTCTATTGTCTGTAATCCTCTTTTGTATAATTTTATCTCTTAGTAATATATGTATGTACAACAGAGGTAATAGTGGTTTTCTCTGAAGTCTCCCTGGTCTCCCACACGCACGCACACTTTTCTGCTCTGTCAAAAGGCGCCCTGGGATCCCATAGAGCTCGTGCATCTCTCTGCTGGGTCAGCCGGTGAGTAGTCCGTCTGACACGTTCAGCGGTTACAACGTGACTATATAGTGAGATTGTCAAATAAGTAATTAACGATGATAGCGATTTTTTCGTTATAAACGAAACTAGTTAATTAACGGGTTTATCGATGAAAAGTAACTACCGTTTTTGTAGTATGAAACGAGTGTTGAGTCGAGTGTCTTTACAAATTAATGTTGTTTCACTTGTTTCGGTATCAACAAGTAGGTAGAATCTGTGGTTTGGTTTTAGTAAAATCAGTGGTTTCGTTGGCGGCGGCGTCACCGATTTTGTAAAGGTTTTTTTATTAAGCTATATATATTTATTAAACTTTAACGGATGGTTGTGTAGTAATACTCATCTATTCTCCGATGGTCCTTATGGGAAAAAGTTGCAACTCTATCATCATCATCATCATCATCATAGCAACTGAAAACCTTCACCTGGAGCCCAGGGTGAACCCGAGTCAGCTGTCCGACTAACGACCTAATTATCACCTGTGATAATTAGGTCTAATCTCGTGATTCTACCCATTCTACCAAAGTTAACTTCCAGGCTCAATGGTTTGTGCCCGACAGAGTATGAGCAACGCATAACATAATAAAATCGAGTGAAGATGACAGAATGCGTGAGTATCGTCGGTCGCTAATTTGTCGTGACCTTCAATACCTTATACTTAAGCCGTCCGCTTGCTTATGCACGTGCGCGCATGCGTGCAAATTGCGCCCGAGTACTTTTGCACGATATATCAATATTGTTTGCTCGAAATAAGCCTTAAACCCCCTATACACTACTCGGGAAGTTGAACGAAGTTAGGCGAATACGATAGTGTGGAGATGCACTTCGGTCTACCTCGTCAAACTTTACCTCGCCTCGGGCGACTTCCATTTGTTGTCGGTTTTTGCGCCCGAGTCAAAGGGCCCGAAGTTGCACGAAGTGCGTTCACGAAGTATCTCTCTCTACACTACTCGGCCGACTTCAGTACTTAATAGTTATAATTATTGCGTGTGACACATATTGTGTTTATTATGAACAAAATACAGTCGTCACAAGAGGACAATATATTGTTCCTCGAAACTGTGCAAGCAGAGCCTATTATTTGGGACCCCAATATCATTAATGTCATAAGGACGAGCGTGCGCAGGCTTTCGGCACCTTAGAGCGAATGAGCTCCTCGTGAAGTTGAACGAGTGTGTGGTGTCGCACTTCGGACTAGGCAAAGTTTCTCGAGTACTTCGCCGAGGAACTTCGCGAGAAGTGTATACGAGGCATTAGACTATAAACAGAAATAGGACAAAGAATACTTTTAGTTTTTAACCCGGTATCAGGTTACTGTGCATCGCATCAATGGGGTCATAAGAACATGACTTATCTAAAGGGGGTTCGGTAAAGCCAGCGGCGTTTTGAAATTCAGCGTCCATTAATGAAAATCATATACCTACCTAATATGAAAGTACAGTACAAAATTACTATGAACAAACTTATATACTTAAACTATATCGGGACGCAGTTATACAGAGTGGAAAATTTCAACCCTACCTGAAGGAAAGTACTCTAAAGACTGGAGATAGTGAATTTCACTCTAAAAAAAACATTTCTTTATTTTTTAAAAGCAATACTGCGTCCAAAGATTTCCAAAAACGCCACACTCGGTAGTCGAATCGACTAAAATCATCCTAAATTTCCTCTTTTCTGGATTTCCCTTTATTTAATTTACCAGGTTTGTTAGAGAGATTTGATTTTTGTGATTGGCCCTACCGGTTGATGTAATAAAAATACCGCCCACGTGGATGTCTGTTATCGCGACCAAACATAGCCTATGTCCTTTATCAAGGTCTAATTTATCCCTATACCAAACTTCATCAAAATCGGTTCAGTGGTTTAGGCGTGAAAGTGTAACATACACACAGACAAAGTTACTTTCGCATTTATAATATTAGTATGGAAGTATGGATAAAAAAATTAAGGATATCTTATTAAACAAAATATATGAAAATTCACGGAAAATAATGGAATTGAAAGGAATTCTTAGTACTTCAGTTAGCAAAAAATCTGCACATAGCTAGCACATGCTACGCAAACTGCAGCGAGCGAAGAAATTAAGAAGAAGAACCTCTATCATGAAATTTCAGATTTTTTAAGTCCACAGGCAATGTTTATTATATGAAGGTATTTTTATAAATAAATACTCCCAAAAAATCAAGTCCATTCACCAGTAAAGAAAAGAAAACTTCGGTGATGATTTAGTATTTTATTTGCAATAATTTGTAAACAATAATTAACATTTATAATATTATAGAATAATCTTGTTACAATATTATTTTACTTTTACCAAAGCTTTACCGGTGTTATCTCCACGGAATATTCCAATAAATGCATCTATGGCTGATTCGAAACCCTCTGTAACATGCTCTTTGTACTTTAGTTTTCCTTCTTTTATCCACTGCAAGTTCTGACTTATACCTTCCATTGTGCGGTCGGCAAATTGATTTACCATAAACCCTTCAATTTTTAGTTGATTGCGACTGACGAATGGTTGAATTGCGGTAGCTGAAATATTACCAAATATTTTCTTAAAGCAGCAGAAATATTTAGATTAGTTTAAGGTATAATTTTTGTCCCGAAATTACCTTTTCGTTTCTCCGGGTCAGTTTCATTGTAAGTAGAAATAGCTCCGCAGACGGATACGCGGCCGTGTTGTTTCATTTGCGATATTACAGTACTACTAATTTCCCCTCCTACATTATCGAAATAGCAATCTATACCGTTCGGAGCTTTTTCTTTTAGGAAATCGGCGATATTGCCGGTTTTATAGTTGACGGCAGAATCAAAACCTAATTCGTTGACCAACCAATTACATTTCTCGTCAGTGCCAGCAATTCCGATCACGTGACATCCTGAAAGCAAATGCTATTATCAAATTACCTTTTGTACCAAGTCTACTGTGATAGGAATAATGGCATAACATATCCATAACTTATTGGCTGTTAGCCTTTGCCTTGAAAGCATTGATTATCTTGGTTTGGTAATGCTTGTGAGATCTATTAAGAAAAAACAAAGCTAACTAAGGTAGGAACCTACGTAAAGTAAATACGAACCGAGTATCTTAGCAATCTGTCCAACATGAGTGCCCACGGCTCCTGCAGCACCAGAAACTACTACCGTTTCGCCCGGCTTTGGTTTACAGATCTCCGTGAAGCCAAAGTAGGCAGTGTTTCTGTAAAAATTTGATACAATTAATTTAAAGTATAACGTAATAGGTATTATTTAACCCTGTACTTATCAATGATAATAAAATGTGCATTTATCTAAAAGTTTTTTATGTAATTGGTAGTTGTACGATGCTCAGTGCTGCGGTTACCGTTGACAACGTTAAAGACCTTTTACCTTCTTTGGGACGTAAAACAAGAAAAAGAACAAACGGCATTGAGTATGATAGTGGTACTTCATGGTTCTTCCTTGGACGGGCTAGAACACTCATGTAACTTCTTTATATTATATTATAGTGAGTGCAGCCAGCTTGTAGGCCGGGCGTACAGGCGTTCTTATCTACAATCCTCGAATACTTAGTTAAACCGAAGCTTTTATGTGAGCCTACTCGACTGTGTCAACCATAGGTAGATGAAATAGACAGGCGTAACTAAAAACTACGCTATGTAATCGCTAAAAGCTCATCATTAAATTAAATTTTAAATTAACTCACCCCGCTCTGCCACACATCCCTGCAGCTAAAGAAATAGGCACATCTCCAAAATCAGGCAACTTGTACATATAAGGTCTATGGTAACCCAACTCATTTTCTGGCTTACTAATTGTAAGAGTTCGCCAACCGTAATGTCCCATTATCCATGTACCGACAGGATATTCAGCATTCCTGCTCTCTATTATCCTGAAAAAAAAAATGAAACACTTGGGTTTATAAAACACGAATATTGTTATGATGATGATGATAATTGAAGTAGAGGTCGGAAAAGTAGGACTGGACAAGTCGGATCGGTAGGTACCGATCTTTTTCTACCGTTTCTAAATGAATCGTACTTCATAGATGACGTATTATAAATGAGAAGTTCTTTTTTTGTTTTCCGGCCAAAAAGAGCAGTGCTTCCACTCTGCACCCACAAAACTGTACCCACAAGCTTAAAGAATAATAAATATTTCCTCCTGCAAAAGTTCTTTCCAAAGTCTATGACGTATTGTAGCTAGGCAATTGTTTATGATGTTCATCAGTACGCACCGTCACGTCAGCAAACAAAGTAATACTTTGATACTTGTTCAAAATATTTATAGAGAGGCAGGGGGAGGCTATGCAGAAATAAAGAGGAAAGAAAAAACAACACAGCATTCCTTTACGGTTTTAAAATGACGCGCATTTATTGCATTTATTATTTGCATAAAGGTGATGCGGGGTTTCGTAATATGCCACGGACGAAGCCGGGTGGGTCAGCTAGTAGGTACGAGTAAAAATTGAATAGGTAAGTAAGTACTCGGTAGGTGCATAAAAAGTAGGGGTTATTGTTATAGTATTCTTACTAACTTAGCAACTTGACCGCCAACCAAATCGCATGGAAAGCTTGTGCCAGGTCTCACGACTCGCTGGTATGGATCAACACTGAAGTAGGCGGCTTCAGCCAAAAATTCTGAAACAATATAATTAAATATATGAAGAAGTGTAGAACGTACGTTTGTATGTGGGAACTATTAGTTTGAATGTAATAATAACTAATAATAATATCACAAACGCGAACGTAACTCTGTCGGTCTGTCTGTTACGCTAAACCACTGAACCGGTTTTGAAACAACGTTGCTATGGTCGTTCTATAACAGGTAAAAACTTTTCTTCGACTGGCTTCCCTTTTGAAAATTGTCACCTTTCGGCTAGTATGCCTACTCAATACTATGTATTACTGACTTACCATTTTCTTGCAGAGGTGGAAACTCTTCTTCTATTATTTTGAAGTCGCTTTTTTTTGGTTCTCCAACAAAAGGATTCAGAACAATATATTTCTTTGACAAAACCATAATTTTCAGTAGTTAGATATATAAAAAACTCATAAATACGTATTTTAATGTTGTGTGTTGCCTTACATTAAGTTAACACACAGTTACGTGAAACGCTTATCCGGTTTATACGTACATAACCTAAAAGTGTATGAATATTAAAACCGATCTACAATATTTGTCCACAGAAAAATATACATTATTCGCACTCAATAAACACTTATAAACTTAACAACTATGTAAGCACAACTAACACTGAGATAAGATACGTTCTTCATTTATAACAGATATTGCTGATAACTATCTACAATACAATAACACACGCATGCCTACGTAGAGTAAGCAAGTAGGTAGGAGGTACACACGCTTTAAAATAAACTACTTGACAGATGTGAGATTGTCAAATAATTGACGTTCGTACGTTGTTCGTTATTAAACGAAACTAGTTAAATTATAAGTTAATAAAACACGCTATTTTAGTAGCGAGTTTCTCAATGTTGATCATAACGAACGAGTGTAGAATGTCTTTACAAATTAAATGTTGTATCGGTATCGACAAGTAGGTAGAATTTGTGGTTTGGTTTTAGTAAAATTTGTGGTTTGGTTTTAGTAAAATTTGTGGTTTCGGCCTCACGGATTTTAAAGAGATTTTCCGTGAATCTATACTTACCTATATTTAAACAACTATAAACATTAAGTATTATAAATATGGATGTAGTGTAGATACCTTTTTATTTTTTTTTCCGTGCGGAAATCCCCTCGGATACCCCCCTGCCGGAGCCGGAAGGGGAGGTTATGTCGGACTCGAACCGACTAAAACCGCACGCCGACTGTGGGTCTTGGTGCTAGGCCGGAGGTGAGGTTGTCATAGACATATCCCTCGCACCCCGGCTGACCCAGGGCCATCTCTTACGGTCTGGCCCTCCTCAGGAGGGGGGACAACGGTGTCCCCAACTCGCCCCCGGAATGGGGAGGCGCGCTATTCAGCGCGCCGCCGCCGTGGCCTGCTTCTGCTGGGGTGACAGGCGGCTCCACCCGTCACCCCCAGGCCCGCGCTCATGGGGGACGGAGGTCAGTCAGTGCCCTCCGACGCCCGAGTTGCCTGCGCTCGCGGGCGGCGCGATCCGCGAGTCTTTCTCGCTCGCGCCGCCTCTCCCGCTCCGCCGTCTCCTTCACGAACATTACCTGCTTGCTGAAGGAGACGCCGGCCGCCCACGCGTCCGCGCAGCGGACCATTGCTGTGAGCAGGGTGGCGAGGGTGAGAACTCTCACTCCCAGGGCCGCCACTAGCTCCCGCCTCGGTCCGGCCCATGCCGAACACTCGGTGAGCGTGTGCAGCCCCGTGTCCTCGCTCGCGTCTCAGTGATGGCACTCGGACGTTGGCTCCTTTTCGATCCGACACAGATACCTCCCGAAGCACCCATGCCCGGTGATAATCTGCGTCAGTCGATAAGAGAGGCTGCCATGTGGCCTCTCGAGCCATTCCCCCATGATGGGCCTTACCGCCTCTATGACGGCATGCCCTGCGCGTCGTTGCTCAAGTCGTCGCTCCCACTCCGCCACCATGATCCCGTGGAGCCGGGACCTCTCGGCCCGAATGTCTTCGGGCTCGGGATCGTATCCCCGCTCCCGCGCCTCCTTACGGAACCGATACAGTGCCGCAAGGGATCTCGCTTCCAGGATCCACGGTGGCGATCCGGCTAGGAGACGTAGTGTAGATACCAAGTATTAATCATTTATTATTCAATGATCCCTGAAGCAACAAGTCGTATTTCTGTTAACATTGTCTTAGCGTGTGGTCCCAAGTCCCAGATGTACCTATCCGAAGGCCTTCACCTAGACCCGGGGTCAGCTCCCCGACTATGATAATTAGGACTAATCTCATAATTTTACCCAAGTTATCTTCCAGGCTTAATCAATGGTTTGTGTCCGACAGAGTATGAGGAACGCCTAAAAGTAGGTAGGTAGTCGAGTGAATATGACAAAATGCGTGAGTAGTAGAGACCTTCATTGTGTCTATGAACACATACCTAATACTTAAGCCGTACGCTGCAAATGCAAATTTTTGTTTCGTGCAAATTGCACCCAAGTATGTATTATTGCACCATATGACAATATTGTTTTGGTTTGCACGAAACAAGCCTTAGACTATGAACGAAAATAGGACATAGAATACTTTTTAGTTTTTTACTCGGTAATAGGTTCCTGTGGATCGCATCAATAGGATCAGTATTCCTAGACGGCAACCCGTAGGTAATACTACTTAGGTAGGTACTTACCTACTTACCTACTAAAACAATAAGACCATGCCTTAAATTTAGAACATACTCGTACTTACCTATACTTATCGTGATCTGATGAAAAACATGCATAGTCATTCAGCATAATGTTTTGCATAATAACTTGATTAAACTTAAAACATATCTTATACCTACTTACCTACTTAAGATTTCGGTTGTCAGTTAGACGGCATAGTTCATTGAAGATGAATAGTATAGATTCTTTTGTTTATCATAAATCCGTAACTATCTTGTATACATTTGAATGCTACCTACCTACAATTATAAAGATACTTATTACAAAAATGTATACATTTTAGAGACGGCAGGTACAGTCAGCTAAATGCCTAAATTCAAAAATTTCAAATGCCAATCGATCTTTTTTCATGTGGGGATTCATTTTTTTTATCATGCGATAAATCCCCACGGATACCACCCCCACGGAGCCGATGGAGGTGGTTATGTCGCACTCGAACCGGCTAAAACGCGCGCCGTCTTGGGTCTTTGGTTGCCGGAAGTGAGATTGCCGAAAGCATATCTCTCGCACCCCGGCAGACCCAGGACCATCTCTCACGAGATGGTCCCCATCGGGTTGTAGGGGCGGTCCCCTACAACCCGATGGGGACCATCTCGGCGACGACGGCGGCGCAAAGTGCGCCTCCCCATAACCGGTGTTATGGGGAGGCGCACTTTGCGCCGCCGTCGTCGCGGCCTGCTTCTGCTAGGATGACAGGCGGCTCCACCGATCACCCCCAGGCCAGCGCTCTTGTGGGGATCCAAAGACTCAATGGAACCATTGAATGACCGAAAGCAACACCCGCGTCCCTGGCGTTCTTGTTATAAGAACTTTGCTAAAGTTCTTATAGTAGATACTTTTTACTCATTGGCAATGATTCCTTTTTTGTATAGAACTTCGTACATGTGACATTTGCTAAATTACATTGTTGTGATTGTACTTTGAAATAAAAATGTTTTCTCAAATTTATATTATTCACTGTAACGTTAACTAAAAAATTAGTTAAAATAAAAGATATGAAGTATCGTAGAAAAAGCAAAGATGTAGAGTAAGTATTTTTCTTATTTTAGGTGCATAAAATGTAATAAAACACCTACTTACTCAATTAGGTAATTATTTCAAGATCGTAGAAATAAACAAGTGTAGCTCTCTTATTTTGTTAATAATTCAATTGATTTTATAATCTATTGGTACGGAAATGGCAGAGAAATGATATCGTTTATAGTAGACGACGTGACACACAAATATTTTTATCATAGAAGAACCAGAATGCAGTGGCCAGTAAAGTAATGGGCCATGGTCTACAATACAATCATCTGTAGAGGCTGTAGGCCAGTAACACGTAGGTGTTCAGCAATTATTGCTACGCCGTAGCCAGGAGCTTTCTTTGAAGTGTGCCATAAACTGCCATTTTCCCGGTAGTGCGCTACGAATGGTACGATGGCTTACAGTCCGCCACTTATTTTATTACATTATTACACAATGGCTTGCCATGGCGTAATTTTATCGGAACTATATTTCAATAAAATTGGTTTCAGAGCAAATGATGAAAAAAAATTAGAAGATACTGCTCCGAGTATATCCTATTTTACATTGGTATGTTAAGTAGCTTATCTTTGAATACATTTTTATAGCATTTATTCTGCTAACTTTTTAAGTTCGAAATACCTCGGGAAAAAGAAGCGTTCAAGTGGGACTTGAACCCACGACCTTTCCCTTACACGGGGAATGCTCTTCCAACTGAGCTATTGAGCCATAACTGAATCATTGAAATAAAACCACTTTTTACGGGTTCTATCGCGATATATTTGTTTCAATGAGGGTTTTCAATGAGGGTTTTATTTCAATGAGAGACTCGCGTAAACTTTAGAAAATATCAACATAACTGAATCACTTCAAATTTCCCTTCTCTTTAAAATCCGTCTTTATCTCATATCGTAAAATATTACTAATAAAAAAACCCTTGCAACGCATATAATAATTTCTAATACATTCTCATTTTCTCATTATACTACTTTATGCTTCGATTCAAACAATTCTTATAAGCTATTTTCTTTTCAGTACAGGTTCGCATCCGGAAGTGACAAATTATTGATTACCGTATCATTAATAGCATCCCTGGTTGCTGGCTTGACACTGCCTTATGCAATCACTCTTGTCGCAAACGTCTTTCAAACTATGATTACCTATGATACGTCCAGAATACAGGGAAAGCCAGAGGATGCACAATTTCTAAGGGAAATGCACAATTTCGGTATCAATTACTCGTGTGTCGGAGCTGTGCTTTTCATTTGTATATATTTGGGCAGTGCCCTCATGAATCTTACGGCGATAAATCAGGTATTAATTTTAGAATGACATGTAAGTTTTTTTTATCGTGCGATAAATCCCCACGGATACCACCCCCACGGAGCCACTGGAGGTGGTTATGTCGCACTCGAACCGACTTAAACGCACGCCATCTTGGGTCCTTGGTTGCCGGAGGTGAGATTGTCAAAAGCATATCTCTCGCACCCCGGCACATATGTAAGTTTAGTATGCTAACACATTATCTTTTTTAATCTCCGACGCAAAGAGAGGGGTGTTATAAGTTTGACGTGTCTGTCTGTCTGCCTGTCTTTGTCATCAAAACTCCAGAGCGGGTGAAGGGATTTCAATTCCGCGGCATGATAACGCTTCGCTTGAATCAAAATATTACTAGGTATTAATGGTGACTTACACAATTTATAGAACTAAGAACACTTTGTTTTAACTACTACGGTTAAGGTGCCAGGCCTTACTACCCCGTTTCAAAAATACACCCTGTATATTCATACGGATGCATCAAATCTAGTGCATTCACGTTTGTAGTTTACCTACTGATAATCGATGTTATATTTTTGAGAGACGAGATTGTTAGTATATAACTGAAATTACTAATATTTCGATAACTCCTTCGGCTAAGTTATAGTGTTTTGTTAAAACGTGTTAAAGACCACGATAAAAAGGATAGTATTCGAACCCGGTACTTTGGTAAGGGAACGATTCTAAGGCTTGACTCCTTAACCACTAAACTACGAACGTTTATCACATTTTTCATAACTTTTCAGATTGATTTTGTCTGGTCATATTATCATAGTTTATTGCATACTTATGTATGTACTATAATTTCAGATACACAGACTGAGAGGAGAATATTTAAAGGTTGCATTAAATCAAGACTTTGCCTATTTCGATCTTCATCAGACTGCAGATTTTGCATCCAAAATGGCTGAGTAAGCATTTAATTTTATTAGTCAGGGTATAAAAGTGCTTTTGCAAGAGAAACAACAGACCACTCCCGCTCCGGGTCGTATCTAGGGCAAAGCTTGCTATCAAGCGGTGTAATGCAGCCAGTGTGATCCTTCACCTTGGCCTCGGCACCGGATACGTTAGGGGATGGATTTTATGATTGATTAGGCGTTGATTATTTGGTTTTCAATTTAGCGTGGGAAGTATATGCAGTTAAGTTAGTAGAAAAGGACGAAGAGAATCACATTGTTCTTCCACATTTCTAAAAATCTGCGACTTTTTTACCACCGGCAAATGCTTACAAAATATCCAAAAATAATTCTCCTTTCTGCATTTTTCCAACGAACTCCCGATCCTAGTCTTTAAAGGTAGATATCCTCTGTGTCAGGCTTGCGTCTGAGAATTCGTGCATGCCTGTATGTTTTAATTTATAGTGACGTGGTAAAATTAGAAGAGGGTATCGGGGACAAAGTGTCGTCGTTCGTCTACAGCGTGAGCACTGCTATTGGGTGTATCTGTATGGCGCTTTTCAGAGGATGGAAGTTGGCTCTCCTGTGTCTCATTACTACGCCTATCACATTCGCGCTTGTAGGTTTAACTGGATTTGTAAGTTTTTTAGTTTTTATTTTAAATAGATTCCATGAATTTTGCTTATTTAAATTCTTCCAGCAGCGATAGCTAATGGCCAGTATAAAACTAAAATTATGTAGGTACCGTGTTTACGTGGCATTTATAAATTACAAGACGTAACGTGCACGACTAGTGTGTGGTCGTGGATTCAATAAAAAAAAACATTTCCCTTTGCTTTTTTTTAAGGTACCTATCCACTAATCACTATTATTGCCATTGCCATGTTGCGCAACATTTTTGGAAAATGAAGAAGCACAGCGCGCCGCTTATCTTTGTTGGCTGACCAAGCTATCGTCGAACAATCAACAAGCTGCGCGTCATGTTGCGCTTCAATTGGTTATGTCACGCGTCCTAGCGCAACATTGCCGAACTTGTTCAGCAACACGTCAAATGTTGCTTAGAGGACACGATTCTTTAATTATTTTCGATTTACCACTTCTTTTATGCATAAGTATTTGTGAACAGATTGCAGATCGTCTATACAAAAAAGAGGCAATACAAACTGGTCGTGCTAGCGCTATAGCAAATGAAGTACTAAGCTCTATACGTACAGTTTACGCTTTCAATGGTCAGAAGAAAGAGTTAGAAAGATATAAAAAACCCCTTGAAGAAGCTAAACAGATTTATATTAAGAAAGGTGAGGCGCTAGTGCATACCTACCTTGATACTAATTAACAAATAAATTCCACCTGATGGCTCATAGTAGATTACTTAGGTACTATATTCTGTAACTTCAAGACTAAAAAAGCATAGGAAGAGTTTAGTTTAAGCAGGCAATGGGAGGTCCAACGCGTTAGTTGGGGCAAGAGTTAGTTTTATTACCGCCTAGCAGAGGTTTACCCACCCTTAAGCAACCTTCACTTTCTGCGAGAATTTGGCTGAGCAGAGCCAGGTAGGTAAGGAAATTATTCAAAAGGAAGCTGATGGAAATCAAAACATTACGTCGTTCTAGTTTGTAAAGCATCATGTGACCCATTGAGAAGCCGCCAGGAATAAGCCATAGGAACCCTTCGCCACTGGACTAAGGAAATCTCTCTTTTTCAATTTTTTTTTGTTACTTTTGTTTAAGGTTAATAATTTAATCATAGGTACCATTTTCCACAGAATTTTTCACGGGTCTATCCATGGGTTTTCTCTTTATCTGCGTGTTTAGTTCATATGCATTGTCATTCTACTTGGGAATACTTATGGTTGTTAATGATCCCGAGAATTATAATGCAGCCGTTATGTTTTCGGTGAGTGTTCAATAATGTTACACAAATTAAATTGTAAAAAGTCCTGTCTTGAATTAAACACAACAGCAACTACAACTGCCGTCTGACCCTCCCTCCTTAACCCCGAGATGTTAATCAAGGACCCTATTATGCATACAATAACGTCATGTCCGTCTAAAAAGTCTATATATTGGAATCGTATTAGGATAATATTTTGTCATGCGGCGATAATTACCTATTTCCACGAAGTTAGAACCTGCTTATTAGGTAGTAAGTAAATGAGTTATTGTGATTTTGCTCATGTAAGGGACTATTTAACGAATTTTATAGAAATCACTGGAAATTCATAAAGTTACTCGTCTTTAGCGGAATCGCTCAGTGTAGGTTTTTGATCCGCTCGCTGTAGGACCATACTTCACTATACCGTGGAAAAGTCATTCTTAATTTTAAAATCTAGATTATTTCAATTTACTTGTTATTGAAGTCAGTAAACCGAGTAGCCACTCGACCTCGTACAGTAAAGCAATACATGATACACAATCTTATCTGTTGGTATCTGCCTAGTCATGTTCTTAAGAACTCCAATATTATTTATTGTCTCGTTCATGTGACACGGGGTTATCTTATGAAGTTATGATACAGCACTTCTTGCGTTTTTTGTATCTTTTATAATGATAACGCTACAAAAAGTCTTTTAGTCTTCATACTGGATCTTCCAAAGAAGTTCATGTTTTTATACACTCTTTGACGCTCGCCTGGTGCGAGAGGGGACGTCGATGGTAGAGTATTCCATTTCGATGGGACTTCAACAGAATCCGTATTCCGTACTGAACACGTCCGCCCCCTCGACATACTCTTCTGTCTGAATCCTTTGGTAATCGGACGGACTAGCGGAAAAGAGTACCTTAGAACGACTGTTCCATGTCTTGAGATGCTCTCAGTTTTCTCATAAATCATAAATTAGAAGCTCAAAAGAAAGCTAATAAATAATAAATGTACACTTATAAGCAGGCCCTAGAAGATTGTAAAATCCAAAACTTATGAGTGCAGTAAAAAAATGTCGTCGACATTACTAAAAACCTCATTCTAAATGTTTTCATAATTTTAGGTATTTTTTGGTGTTATGACAGCTCTTGGAAACCTAGGTCTGGTTGGTTCTTTAGTGCGGTCATTCGGCTTGGCTCGCGGCGCTGGTGCTCAAATATATCGTCTCCTAGACAATGTGCCGACAATTAACCCTATACTGGACCGTGGATTGAAACCGGAGACAGTTCAAGGAGTTATTGAATTCAAGAATGTCGTTTTTAATTACCCGTCTAGACCAGACGTGCCGGTATGTACCTATTATGAGATATTTTTATTTATTTCTTTTTCTTCTTGTCTACTGTCTGTCTTCTTGTTTTCTGCAGTAGAATCGTCGCAATTTTGCTAATATTAATAAACATAAAATTATTATTCCACAACTAACTCCCCTGGATTACATTTATTGGAGCGCCAATTTCGGTCGCATCCACTCGGGGTCGAACTCCTGATTAGGTGTATCTTGGCCGGCTTTTACGGTCAATCTGACCTCCTAACCTAATCTAGAAAGAACGCTGCGCCACTGCGCCAGGGCATCGTGCGTCAATCAGCAGATCTATAAACCAGCGAGCAGATGAGGTTGCCTTGGGCCTCAAAGATCAAAAGGGAACAGTCCTGGGAGTACCCGGACTGTACCCTTTTGATCATAATAAAAATAATACAAATATAATATGGCACGTAAATTCCTCTAGCAAACGATAAGTAGATCACATCAGACCCATTGGTAATTGTGCTCCCAGGGACACGGAGCGGAAATGATGATCCACATCTTTTGTATATTTATTTTTGGCGATATACCTTCTAGAACCAAGTGGTTCAGTGAATCATTCCTATGCCGCACTATTAAGACCTGGAACTCCCTGCCTGCTCACGTGTTTCCTTCTTCCTATGGTCCCGGGTCCTTTAAGCAGAGTGCGAAAGGGCATCTGATGAGGCCGTCAAGCTGAGTGCCACTATTGTTAGCATGGTACATGTTTATAATGGTGACCCTTTTTCCGAAACTTTGCCTGTAGCTTACCATCAGGCGAGGGGAAGTCAAATTGACGTGTCCTTCTATAAAAAAAAAAAAAAAATTCTTAGCTGGCGTGAGATCTCTGGGGATTTTGATATTTTGTTTGTAATAGTGTGAGACAACAATTTTTTTTTTTTTTTAAATAAATTTAATACATATTTCAGGTGTTAAAGGGTATAAGTCTAAGTGTAAATGTCGGAAATACGGTGGCTATCGTCGGCCACTCCGGCTCCGGCAAGTCCACCGTTATAGAACTTATTTCTAGAGATTATGATGTCTGCAGTGGCAGTGTAAGTAATACTCGTATTGACAATAAGGTCTGCGGTCGCCTACATCTGCGGTAGCCAAGTGGTATGGGTAAGGGACTGCTGAGACGAGGTCTCGGGTTCGATCCCAGGTTTACCATGGCACACACCAATGCCTTTTCGATGCTTTTCGATGCTTTTCGAAGTTAAGTGTGTATTTATCGCAGGTTTATAAGTGCCCGGTTAATGGCAATAGGCTCGCCACCTATTACATTGGGACCTAAAACATAAACTGGCGAAATGTGGGTGCTAGCACCTCTGCCTACCCCTTCGGGGAATACAGGCGTGAGTTTATGTTATGTTATGATGACAATAAGGTTACACAATAGGAAAAAAAGGTTGCTCCAAAAACTGTTTTTAAAATTCATTCAAAAATACTTTTTATAATTTTACGACAAATACCAACCAAGGCGGGAGTGGCTTTGACGGCTTAAGTCGGTCCGAGTCCGAAGGCGACATATCCACGCTCGATAACAGACGCCCGTATCCGTGGGAATTTCCGCACGAAAAATAAGGTAGTACGTAGATAAATACGTTAAATCAATGCTTCTAGGTTAGGTTAAGGTTACTCAGTCTTATGTTTATAGATCGTAAGATTTTTCACAACATCATTATAATACAGGTATGTGTGGACGGTATGGACGTGCGCTCGCTTTCGGTCGTATGGTTGCGCTCCCAGATTGGCCTGGTTGGCCAAGAACCTGTATTATTCAATACCAGTGTTCGAGAAAATATACGCTACGGGAGGGAAGATGCTACAAATGAGGACATAGAAGCCGCTGCTATGGACGCTAATGCTCATCACTTCATCATGAAGCTGCCCAAGGTTCAAAGCTTTTAATAAAAACTAGGTGTAATTATTAGAAGGGGACTAGGCCGTTTTCACAGTCTAACGAACTTATATTGTACCGCTAAATTCAGCATGGAAGAAAAACAAGAAAGAACTAGGCAGATGTAATACTAAATTGCAATTATTGGTACAGTTGCCACCGATAGGTACCTATTAATGCAAAACATTCTGAATTACCAACCAACTTAACTTATAAGAAATCCCTGAAGATTACATAAAAACAATTTTCCTATATATAACTTAACTTATTTATTAATTTAGATACATAAGTGTTCAGTAACAGAGGGCTACTATACTTACTGCTTGCTCTTGCTAAATTACAAACATAATATTTCGACCGTAAGGTCTGGTTAAGGCTAAATAAAAAAGTGTGTGATACGATTTACCATAATTTTATATACATAAACAGGGTTACGAAACGACAGTAGGTGAAAGAGGAGCGTCCCTTTCGGGTGGCCAAAAACAACGCATAGCCATTGCTCGTGCGCTGGTGCGTCGCCCTCGTCTGCTACTCCTTGATGAAGCTACTTCTGCACTGGACACTGTCTCTGAAGCTAAAGTACAGATAGCGCTTGACAAGGTGAGAAAAGGTGATTGCACTGTCGCAAACCTGTTTTTTTTTTAAGTATAGGTACTAATTAATCCGAAATTATTCCAACCAAGTCTCATGGAACCCTCCCAAGTCTCAGGAAAGGTTTAACTGTCTTGGAACCCACAACGGTTCATCAGAAGTAAATTGAAGTCCTTAGCAATACGCAGAGGCAAAACGTAAAGCAATTATAATACATGCTTCCGCCCAATATTTATCTACCTGTCACGCTTAGGGCAACACATAAGACATTAGGTACTGCCGTGAGTGAACGATTAGTGCTACATATTTTCCTGTGTAAAAATCACCCCAAAATAATCCCTTCACCTGCCAGCGGGCGAGGTTATGGTGGCGTAGCCCATTCTGACATCAGCAACGATACAATTCGCAAGTTGCTTTTTTTTTAATTCTAAACTTTTTAAACAAATTATGGCAATACACATATTGCGGAGTAAGTAAAAGATGTTTTACCAGTTGGAACAAGATTAATTTATTTACTATTTACACACTCTTATATACTAATTATTCTACATGATTTTACTGAGATTTAGAGTGGGGTTTTACTCATATAAGTTTAGTGCTGACATTATTGTTTATTGATACGTGTTGTTTATATAATATTATTTCCTAGTTATAGTGTACTTTGCCTATGACGCATAGCACGTCATAGTACTCCCCCCTTTATAAAAATTCTAGTTATTATTTGCTGTTAGTATAATTATAGCGATGAGTACTCCGATACAGATTTTTATTTTTTCAATTTCTGCTGCCATGTGTGTGTTCTTTTCTGCCTTTGCTGCCAGGTTATTGTTCTGCACCATGTTTATTTGTTCCTTTTCGTGGGTTTGACTGCTTCCCATCTTGTGTGTTGTTTCTTGTGGCTTGCTGTGGAGTGACTTTTATTTTCATTTTGCCCTTTTTATATCATTGTTTGAAACGGACGGTGGGTCGTGATATTCTTCCCGAACGTGTTCTTTTTATGTTTTGAATTGGCTCTGCCTTATCTTGCTCTTGATTTTGAGCTTCTTTCTTGTCGTCGCTCGTCGTGAATGCTGGCTTTAGCCTGTCAATCGACACGTTCACTTCCCTGCCGTTTCGCTTGATCGTGACTATTTTGTTGTCACGTTTGACTACGAGAAACGGTCCGTCGTAAGGTGGTGTGAGCGTAGGACGTAGCTTATCGCATCGTAGAAATACGTGTGTACAGTCGGCTAAGCGTGGGTGTACGAATATGTTTTTGTTTGAGCTTTGTCGTTGTGGAATTGACGTCATGTGCGTTATGTTATCTTTAATTTTTTCCACAAACTCTGCGTATGTTGTGTTTTTAGAACAGTCGCCAAAATATGCTGCTGGTAATTTTATTGTTGTTCCGTAGACCAATTCGGCTGCTGAGTATCCAGTGTCTTGTCGAATGCTGGTACGTATCCCGAATAATACCGATGGTAATTCTTTCGTCCAATTTTCGGTATTTCCTCTTGCCATCAAAGCTGCTTTCATGGTTCTGTGCAGTCTTTCTACTTTGGAGTTTGATTGAGGGTGATATGGTGTAGTACGGATTTTTTGTATACCCAGGAATTTGGTTAGGCTTCTGAATAGCTCAGACTCGAATTGTCGTCCTTGATCCGTTGTTATATAATTGGGGCATCCAAAACGTGTGATCCAGCCATCGTATAGGGTTTTGGCTACAGTTTCTGCTGTGATGTCCGAAATAGGATATGCTTCTGGCCATGACGTACAACGATCGATCATAGTGACGATGTATCTTTTGTTTTGTGATGTCGTTAGGGGGCCCACAATGTCTATGTGTATGTGGCTAAATCGTTCTGCTGGCATACATTTGCCCAGGGGTGATACTGTGTGCCGCTGAACTTTTGATTGCTGGCATTGTAAACATGTTTTGCACATTTCGTAAATGTCTTTGTGCATGCTAGTCCAGACGTATTTTGCGGTTATCAACTTTTTTGTTGTGTTTTTCCCTGGGTGGCTCATGTTGTGAAAACTATCAAAAATTGTTTTTCTAAACTTTTGTGGTAGGTATGGCCTTGTTGTACCGGTGGATATATCACAATAAATTTTGATATTATTGTTTTGTATTGGTACCAGTGCCATTTTTAGTGACCTATTTTGTTTTAGTTTTGTTAACTCCGGGTCACTGTCTTGGTATTTTTTTACCTCTTGCCAGTTGAGAATTTGGGGTAGTTCTATTGTTTCTATTACCCGTGATAGTGCGTCGGCTACCACGTTTTCGCTGCCCGTGACGTGCCTTATGTCTGTGCAGAATTGTGCAATATATTCTAGGTACCTTATTCTTCTAGGGGATTCATCCACTGATTGCTTCTTGTCGAATGCATGAATCAGTGGCTTATGATCCGTGTATATTGTAAATGTGCGACCTTCTATTAGTCGTCTAAAGTTTTTTATTGCCATGTAAATACCGAGTAGTTCTCGATCGTATGTGGAATATTTTGTTTGTGTCTCGCTTAACCCTTTTGAAAAAAATGATATGGGTTTCCATTTTCCTTGAACTTTTTGTTGAAGTACGGCGCCTACACATTTTAAACTAGCATCTGTCATAATGGCAAGTGGTGTGTCTGTTTCCGGGAATGCGAGTGTTGTGACATCTCTTATGTTCTGTTTGCAGTGTTCGAATGCTTGGTTAGCTTCCGTATTCCACTCGATTGGCGTATTGTCATTCTTTTTGGAGTTTATTAAGTATTTGTTGAGCGGAGTTTGGTGTCTGGCGGCGTGTGGGATGCTACTTCTGTAGAAATTCATCATTCCCAAAAATCGACGTAGCTCCTTTACCACCTTTGGTTTTGGGTATTCGTTTATTGCTCGTACTTTCTCAGACGTGGGGGTGATTCCTTGGCTCGTTATATGATAACCTAAGAAATCTATCTCTGTCTTTTCGAATTCGCATTTGCTCGTATTGATTGAGATGCCGTTTTTACTTAGGCGAGTGAATACTTCCTCTAATTTAACGTAATGTTGTTCAGTATTTTGACTTGCTATGAGTATGTCGTCCACGAAGACATATATATAGTCCAGGTCTCTGAACAGGGAGTCCATAAACCTCTGGAACGTTTGAGCTGAATTTCTGAGGCCAAATGGCATGAAATTCCAGTGAAATAAACCCATTTGCGTGATTATTGCGGTCTTCTCTGGTTCCGCAACAGGGATTTGGTGGAACGCCTTCTTTATATCAATTTTGCTGAATATTGTTTTTCCACTTGCGATGTATGTAAAGTCTAACAGTCTTGGCAAGGGATATCTGTCGGGAACTGTTATTTTATTTAACGCGCGGTAGTCTCCGCACGGTCTCCATTCCCCATTCTTTTTCTTTACCATGTGGAGAGGCGATGCCCAAGGACTACTGGAAGGTTCTAATATTCCTAGGTTTATTAGCTCTTGGAATTCCTTTTTTGCTGCCTTATATTTGTCGGGTGGTAGTGGGCGCGCGCGGGCATAAACTGGAGGACCTTTTGTTATGATGTGATGCTGTATTCCATGCTCTGTGGGTTTTTTAAATGGTCTTGGTCTAGTGACGTTTACGTATTTCTCTAACAGGCGCTTTATATGTTCGGGTAATTTCGCGTCGATGGATCTAATTGAAGGCATGTGTGTTTCTCTTGCAATTTTCGCAGGCGTCGTTAATTTTGTTTCTTGGTCGATCAGCCTTTTGCCGTATAGATCCACTAATAATCTGTGGTGCTCTAGGAAATCAGCTCCTAAGATAGGCATTTTTACATCGGCGATTACGAACGTCCAAGTAAAAGGTCTGCGTAACCCCAGATTTAGCGTTAATGTGCTTTCGCCATAAGTTTCAATAATTGACCCGTTTGCGGCATACAGTTTGTAGTTGCTCGCGTTTTTCTTACCCTGTGCGTTTTGTAATACAGAAATATTTGCTCCCGTGTCTACTAAAAACCTATAACCACTGTTTGAGTCGGTTATAGTTAGACGGTTGGCGGGTTGTATGGCACAGAGTCCCGTCGTGTTCTGCGCTAGTTCTCGTTTCCCGAATTTTTATCGGTTTTATTTATCCACGAGCACGGCTGATCGCATTTATATGCTTTTGTTTTGAATCGTCTGTGATAATAACATAGCCGTGTACGTGACCGTGAGCGTGATTGCGACCTTGCTCGGAATTTGCTGCGTTGCATCGGTCGGCGATTACTCATACCGCGGAGCTCGTTTATTTCAACTCGCATAGCTGCAATTTGTGACGTCAGCATTGTTATTAAGTCAGCGGATTCCTGTGACGAGTTGTTTGTTTTGGTTTTATAGCGCATATTTTCATAAATTCGGTCCGCCATTTCGCATAATTTTGTGAGGTTGAGGTCTTCGGAGACTGCCAATATGGAGGTGATTGATACCGGAAGCTGTCTGAACCATAATAATCTGATGGTATCTTCGGTCATTTTGTCGCAGCTGGCTTCTTTCATTTTTCTCAACAGCTGTGATGGTGTTGAGTCACCTAGGTCCATCTCCGATAGCAATTTTTGGAAGCGTCGTTGTTCGCTTTCCTCATAGCACGCAATTAATCTTTCCTTGATTTTAAGGTACTTGTCTGCGTTTGGCGGTGACGTCAGGATGTCGCTAACCTGATGTATGACCTCTTTTGGTAATTTTGCGATGACGATATTATATTTATATTCGTCACCTTGTTTTTGGGAGGCTACGATGGCCTCGAATTGCGCGAACCATAAGCGCGGTGAATCTGTCCAAAACGATGGTATTTTCTCCGTAATGCTAATTGTAGCCACCACCTGGCTGTCGCTGATTGATTCAGCTGATGTGCCGGAATTTTTTGACGGTGTTCCGGCTGGAATTATCGGTGCCATGATTGCGTTTAGCCTCTTGAAATTTCAGCTGGTTAGACCCGCTTGTGGGAAGCCAACTGAAATGTGCTATTTCGCTGATGGTGGTGGTCGGTAAGCTGGTGGGCTGTTGGGTGAATTTTCCCAAATATAGCTCCACAGTGATCTGTGATAGTTCCTAGGTTTGCTGCTGAAAACCTTTTCAGGGCTGCAGTTGGCCTGCAATTATATCAGCACTAGGAAATCACGTCGGGGTCACCAATATTGCGGAGTAAGTAAAAGATGTTTTACCAGTTGGAACAAGATTAATTTATTTACTATTTACACACTCTTATATACTAATTATTCTACATGATTTTACTGAGATTTAGAGTGGGGTTTTACTCATATAAGTTTAGTGCTGACATTATTGTTTATTGATACGTGTTGTTTATATAATATTATTTCCTAGTTATAGTGTACTTTGCCTATGACGCATAGCACGTCATACACATGTGACACCTCTTTGAAGTGAAAACTTTTTATGAGCGTTGAGCACTTTTTGTGAAGTTTGACTTTTTATTTTTTCTGCAGATTGTTTTCACTTCTTCTCATCACCGAAATGCCACAATTTGTTTTTTACAGTAATCGATATTTGGCCGATTTGTTTTATTAATCCGTAGGCAGCTAAAGGTCGCACAACGGTAGCGGTGGCACATCGTTTATCCACCATCCGACACGCCAATATGATATATGTTATGAAGAGCGGCGAGGTGGTGGAATCTGGCACGCACGAGCATCTCATGGAGAAGCGTGGCCACTATTATGAAATGGTTGGCTTACAGGAGCCTTCGGATATTGCTCCAGCAGGTTAGCTCAGTATTACCTACCGGTAACGGTTGTAACGGTTCGGTTCCCGCTCAGTGCAAATATTTTATACGCATGAATAATTAAGTTAATCTAAGTATTTCCTTATTTGTTTGGATGTTACATACATACATACAATCACGCCTTTATCCCCGGAGGGTTAGGCAGACCTGAATTAACACCCACATTTCACCAATAATAGTAGTCGGTTTCAAGTAATAGGGGGTGAGCCTATTGGTATAATATTCCGGGCACTATTGTTGACTTGAGCCTATATCTGAGGCTGAGTGTGATTTGAAACAGCCCTTATAACCTTGTAGTCAACTTGTACGACACCGCATGGGAAGAGATGGGGGTGGCCCAAATTCTCTGCCGGGAACCACGCGGGTGTTACGATGTACTTATTATTTTAGTTATGATGTATTATTAAAGTTATGTATGTATCTATTAATTACTATTTCAATAAAATCTATGTAGTAAACTACTTAAAATATAAATTAGACTATCTCTCGTAGAAATGTAATTTATATTTTTTTTTTCATTTAAACAGAAAACGTCATGGCAAAAGACGATTCAGAACTGTCAGAAGGCTACGTCATCGAGAATTTATCTAAAACTGTAAATATTTTTCTAATTCCATACATTACTACATATCTACACACATATCCAATCTCATTTCTATCTTTCATCCATTCAACTTGCTTTTTGGAGCACGCGGTCCTCCTTGCGATAATTTGGTTTGGTTGGGTCTTACGAGAGCGACTGCCGTCTAGCCGTTAGAGCCTTATCCATGAACCTGCAGTAAAAGCGGCTTGCAGGTGAGGTGGGTTCCGAAGGCCATACATCCATACTAATATTATAATTGCGAAAGTAACTATATCTATCTGTCTGTATGTTACGCTTTCACGCCCAAAACACTGAACCGATTTTGATGAAATTTGGTATAGGGGTAGATTAGACCATGAGGAAGGACATAGGTACCAATATCCACGCGGACGGAGCCGCGGGCAAAAGCTAGTCTAAAATAAAAATGACCGTAACTAAATATGAATTTCAGCTAATTAGAACAGGTGCAGGTGCACCAGGTACCTAACGCAGTTGACAGAGTATTTCACATAAAAACAAACAAACAAACATACATACATACATACATGTATACAAACATACATACAATACATAGACTGATAAACACATAACCCTCCTTTGCGTCGCGCAGTCGGGTAAAAAGGAACTGACACGGGTTTAAATCCCAGTCATCCAAGTCAACATTCACTGACTTTTCGGTTTTAAATTTATAATGTACCCAGTGCACAGTGGCTAGTGATGGGCCATGCTCTGCAATGCGCAGCAGGACATCATCAGGTAGGTAGGCGTTAGCTGTTCACACAATGACGATAGGTTTTGGTGGAAGAGAACTCAACTTTGAGTTAGGCTCGCCTTTGTACATTTCATCTCACTATTGTATATAAATGTAATTTATGTGCACATAAAGAATAAAAAAAAAATTACGATAGGTAGGTATCGATGTGACGATTCCTTGGAAGTTTGCCGAAAAACGATATTCCATTCTTTTGCTCATGTACTATGTGATAGCTTACCGTGTCCCTCATGGGCAATTGTGTGCTGGATGCTAAAGAAAAAAACACTTTTTCCAAAAATTCTGAAGCGACATTTAAAATGATGTAAAGGTTATTGAAATTATAGATGTCAAACGAAGATAAGGAGGTAGACGTGCCACGTGTATCATTCAGGCGCGTTTTGGCGCTGAAGTCCAAGGAATGGAAGTGGATGTTGGCAGGAATCAGTTGCTCCATACTCATCGGATTCACCATGCCCTTGTTTATCTTACTCTTTGGTGATTTGTTTGGCGTGCGTTAGTTTTCTTTCTAACTATTGTATTTCATACCTACCAATTATAAGTATTATACTATATATACTATCGGTAATTGAGTGGTTTAGGAGTCGGCCTTACGATCGAGAGGTCCCGGGTTCGAATCTTGGCCATTACACTACCGACGTGAACCCACTCCTAGCACAAGCAATTTAACTTAGTTGGAGGGGTTAGAGGGAATATTAGTAACTTCAGTTCTAATATTCTTTAAAAAAACTATGTTGATAGTTTAGCTTACCTAAAAAGACCGCGTGAGAAGAGAGTAAGGCGTGGTCCGATAGCTGTGGATAGATCATTCTTCTGTAAAGGAAAGATCGCGGGTTCGAATCCAGTCTGAACTGATTCAATTTTTACTACATTCACAGGAAAATTGTACGTGTAACGAACCCGAAATGCATGTAGAAAAGTTAACTCAGTTGGGATCAACTTTTAAGTTTGACTGCGAAGCAGCCGAACACCTATTTTTTCTTTGAAGCGACTCCCATCTCTCCTCTACAAGCCACTGGACATATCAAGGTTTTGGTCGGATTTATTAGGGCTACATCTACCCGCAACAGCTGCCATAGGTGTTTGCATTTGGGAACTGGGACCGACAGCCTAACATAGTTTGTTAGCCACTTCAAGATAATAATAAAAATACTCTTCCAGTCCATGTCAAATCCTGATACCAAAATTTTACTGGCAAAAGTCAATACAGTTTCCATGATGTGCTTAATTATTGGATTTGTGATGGGCACTAGTCATTTGATTGAGGTAAGATTTTTGTATAAAGTAGAACCTTCTAAGCATTTGTGTTGTAGAGTGTAAGGAGCCCCATCAAGACCTTTTTTTTATCGTGCGATAAATCCCCACGGAGCTGGTGGAGGTGGTTATGTCGGACTCGAACCGACTAAAACGCACGCCGTCTTGGGTTCTTGGTTGCCAGAGGTGAGATTGCCAAAAGCATATCTCTTGCACCCCGGCAGACCCAGGACCATCTCTTTCGAGATGGCCCCCTTCGGGTTGTGGGGACCACAGGGTCCTCCTATCTAGCCCCGAGCCCCATCAATACCTAGGAATCTGGCCCCGCGCCAACCTCACTTGCAAGCTAATCAACACCTGCTGAATGACTTTATGGCTTGCCTTGGTTCTTTATGAGAGCGATTGCTGCTGACCTACGAATCTCAGCTCATCAGTAGGCACGTTACCGTAGACCGGTTAGCGCGTGAGCTTGAGCAGGTGAGCCCCAAGGTTTTGCTGGGTGTAGAATGTTTTTTTCTCTACTACTACTACTTTCAGGCGATATCTTTCGGAGTATCAGGTGCACGCTTGACCGAGCGACTGCGCCTACGAATGTTCGAGCACATATTGAAACAGGACGTGTCATTTTTCGACCAAAAATCAAACTCAACTGGTGCGTTATGTGCCAAGCTTTCTTCTGAAGCGTCTTATGTACAAAGCGTAAGTTATGAAAGCCTTTGTAACCATTAGGTACCTACATATTATTATAATTAGTAGGGACACTAACACTAACTCCTCTTTCACAATGGATAGTAATAGCAGAGATAATAGTTTCCACATGCTACTATCATAGTAGTAACCTCTGGGGCGGCGGCAGTGAACGCGACTACCACGCAGAAGGTGCGGGTTCGATCCCCGCTCAGTGCAAATATTTATATGGCTCTTTGCATTGGTCTGGGTGTTTCTATGTAGGTATAATATGTATGTATTACAAAAAAAAATGTTTATCCGCATTCTAGATTCCGTAACACAAGCTAGTTAAGCTTACCATGGGTCTACTCTAGACAGCGTTGTGTAGAATGTTGTGATTTATTTATAAAAAAAAGTATCGTACCTTTCACTCACTTTTATTTTATTCATCCACTTTTATATTTCATAATTTGATTGTTTTTAAAATTATGAAATATAAAATTATGTAAGAAGATAGGTACCTACATATATGTACCCTTAATAAAACACGTTGTATGAAGACTAATGTCGCTGTTGCTTATCTAATAGTGAAATGATACGTCAGAAGAAATGTGCGATATCTCGATATGATTCTAAATTAAATATTTAATTATTTTCAGGCAACTGGTCAGCGTATAGGTATATGCTTCCAAGGTTTTGGTTCTATGGGCCTGGCGTTGGTCCTAGCTATGATGTTTGAGTGGCGGGTTGGACTGGTAGCCCTGGCCTTCCTACCCGTGATTATTGTTGTAATATATTACCAAACAAAAGCTGCTAGCAAGGAATCCTTTGGAAATGCTAAAGCGTTAGAGAATAGTACAAAGGTGTGTCATTCATTACTGTCATTGGCTTTTTATTTTTTTATAGCGGACCGGAACCCCGGCTTCGTTCCAATAAATTCGTAAAACAAATTCTGTGATCTGATGACATCGACAATGACGCGCACTCATCTACTGACTAGTCAAATTAGTTACTTTTAACTAAACGTCAAAACAATGAAGGTAACTTGTATGAAAAAAGATGCCAGCTCACGTGTTTCCTTCTTCCTACAGTCCCGGGTCCTTTAAGCGGGGCGTGAAAAGGCATCTAATGAGGCCGTCAAGCTGAGTGCCACCACTGTTAACATGGTACATGTTTACGATGGTGACCCTCTTTCCGAGACTTTGCCTTTAGCTTAACATCAGGCGAGGTGAAGTCAAATTGACGTGTCCTGTATAAAAAAAAAAAAAATTTAGAGACGTCATAAAATTTAATAGTCAAATCAGTTACTATTATAGGTTGGGTGATTAAAAATAAATAAAAGCTATTAAATAAGAACCGACGCTCTTTTTTTACCGCTCTTTTACCATTCTCAATTTAATAAGCTCGGTTACTTAGATAATTTATTTTAGCTATACGATAATACGACGACGATGCTGTGACCTATAACCTATTCCTATAAGTACGTCTACCCAAAGGCCGGCGCACGTTATCGGCATCGGTAAAGAAAAGAGAAGAGAATCCTTCGACATCATCCCTAATCTAGTTGCAGCATACCAAAGCGTAGTTTCCGACAGTACCTACCTACGGATGCCGACGGATCCATTTCCTTGTCGATGTCAATAATATGTGTGGCTTTTTTTTTGTTTTTTTTTTTGGCAGATAGCTTTAGAGGCGGTGTGCAACGTGCGGACTGTGGTGTCTTTGGGTCTGGAACGGTGGTTTGTGAGCGAATACGTCCGCGCACTCGCCCCTGCGCTTGTAATAGCAAGGAAGAACGCCCATTGCCGCGGTGCTGTGGCCGGCCTGTCGAGGTCCCTGTTTAACTTTGTCAATTCAGCTGCTTTGACGTATGGAGGGCATCTAATCGTCTCTGAAGGCATACGATATGAGCATATATTAATGTAAGTATCGTTTCAAGATTCGTTGAACATTCAGAGAAGTCTTCAATACAATATCTCAATAGTATATTTATCTTGTATTGTTTTGATTTAGCACAACGCAATCTTTGCAAATGGCGTCCGGTCAAGCACAGAACGCATTTACGTTCGCGCCTGAGTTTCAAAAAGGAGTTGCTGCTGCTTCTAGAATCATAGCACTCCTGAATTCTAAGCCTGTAGTTTTGGATCCCGACCGGCCAGTCGTCTCACCATTTGTTAGAATTTTATAATGTTATATTTCATATAAGTATACGATATAGTCCATCGCTTAGAAATAACAGTCACGTTGGGTGAAAAAAGTCACTGGTGCACGCCGAGCCTAACTTCCAGGTTTAGTCTGGCTTTAAACATACCAAGAGGTGACCTTCACCTCAAACAAGTCGCTAATTCATACTTATTTTCAAAATGTATGACGTTGTTTGCTACCTTAGTCCAGAATTAGATTGGAGCGAGCATATTTTTGCGCCAATAGCGCCACTGTCGTTCAGGCGCTATTATGGCAGTAAGGATGAGTACCTACTGATTAGCTTCAGATGACAGCCTCAGTGGCGTGGCGGTAGTGCACGCGACTGCCACGCAGGAGGCGCGGGTTCGATTCCCGCTCAGTGCAAATATTTGTATGCATGAATATGGCTATTTGCATTGGTCTGGGTGTTTCTATGTATAATAGGTATGTAGGTATGTATTTACAAAAAAAAAGTATATAAGTATGTTTATACGCATTCTAGATTCCATAACACAAGCTATAAAAGCTTATCATGGGTCTAGATAGCGTTGTGTAAAAATGTTGTGGAATATTTATTATTTATTATTATTATTAGCAGCCTTTGGCATTCACCCAAGGGATGCGTGACACCATATAAATCAAATCCTTAACCGACTCCATAAAGTTGTGTTACCATTGTAGTCTAATGCTGGCAATATATATGTTAGGTACCGGGTGGAGAAGCTCAACTGAAAGAAGTCGAGTTCACATACCCTGATAGGCCTGGCATACGAGTGCTACGAGGAATGGATCTACAGGTATTTCAAGTGACATCGAATTGTTTATTGCTAGCCTAGCTGCATACCTATACATAATTAATAATTATTATATTACATACCCACTATTGAACGGGGTGATAGTGAAGTAATTAACCAGTAACGGCAGTAACACTTAAGAACAAACGCTAAAATTAAACTACTTCGACAAACTCAACCCCCTAGGGGAGCGATCAGAAATTTCCAGTACCTAGATACTAGGATTTTAAATAGGTACCTAATTTGAAGTACGCACGCATTTTAGAAAAATAAATCATCTTTATTGGACGTCAAACGGCTCGGTATGCCTTCGGAAAATTGGATGAGGCACGAATGCGAAAAAATAAACGCAACTGAATCGAAAACTACTTTTAGCTAAGTACATGATACACCTAAATACAAGACACATCATGTTGCAGGTAGCAAGTGGCAAAACGATAGCACTAGTTGGACGCAGCGGTTGTGGAAAGAGCACTGTGATAAAACTGCTTCAGAGGTTCTACGACCCTAGTGCGGGAACCGTCGTTAGTATCTGATGTTAGCCTAGCAAAAACCTATGTGAACTAAATTATGAACAAATCATTATACTACCAGAGAATTCTCTTAGAATTCCCCTGGATCAAAAAAATAAGCGAATAGTACCTAACGAGTTTGTGTTAGGTATAGGACTAACCGCGTCCTTGCAACGTTTTCGTGCCTCTAATGCCGAATTCCATGATACATCGGCGTTTACGGGAACGACCGCCACCTGCCTCATTCATTATCCTCGAGAGGTAGACCGGCGTCAGAGCCTCGACCGTCATTCAGTAGTTGCACTGATTCGCAGTTGAAGTTGGCTTGGGCGCTAAAAGGATCGGCTGCCGATCAATCTATTAATTAGGTACCTAGCCTATCGAAGTCCATTGCTGAACATAGGCCCCTCCTGTTGTTAAGTGGCTTGGCTCTACTGTTTCCACGTTGACCAGACGGTTTGGAACAGGGATTTATTTCAAGTTTTCCTTCTCTCGCAGTGATATCCTCTGCGTATATTTCCTTTAGTCGCCTCTTCCGAAACCCTTTGGATGAGGAGTAATGATACTCGTATTCATTCTCGGTCACCACACCTCCGGTACATACTAATTTTATTTATCAGTATTTGGATGGTATACCGCTGCGTGATCTAAAGATGTCGGAAGCCCGGACTGCGTTCGGCCTGGTGTCTCAAGAGCCCGTGTTATTTGATTACACTATCAGAGAGAACATCGCGTACGGTGACAACGCGCGGACGCCTTCACACCAAGAGATCGTCGACGCCGCCAGACAGGCCAACATAAATGACTTCATAATCTCCTTGCCACAAGTAGGACTTTAGACTATACAATGTTCTTCCTACCGTTAATTCCAGTCGCGTACGAAGTTTTTCAACTTGGGAGTCTGGTGTCCGCTTTACCAGTCTAACTGCGGATTAGGCTGAACTTCGATATTCCGTGAAGCCTCTGCCATCTGACCTCCACAACCCACAGATGATAGCATTGCTGTTAGACCAGTTGTTGGGCTTATTAGGGCTCCAACAACCCGTAACACTTTCAATGTATATTTGTAGATAAATATAGATATATGTATACTTACATAGGGCCTTCACAAGTCGGCTTACTTACAAGTCTGTTGAATCTGAATGTCCTTTAGTAAAAAATCAAACGCTGTGCCCTTCTATCCTCGTTTGGGTAGACTATAGTAGGTCTTTCCTCTTGCTTTCTGTGTGGTAAAGTGTCACAACCTGGGCCTCGATTCTACTAAAGTCATAGTCGTGTCGCAGCGAGTGCAAAAAACGGGATAAATAATAGACTTTAAATCGATGACTGTAAAGTTCAAAATTAAATAACTTTTTGCAGAGTGAATGAAAAAGTGTAATGAAACTAATGAAACTTTTTCATTTCATTTTAGACTCTAGGCGTAGGTATAGAAATTAAGTTTAAAATGTAATGTCATTTTTTATGATGACTTTGGCACCACAATGGTTTAGCTTTAGTAGAATCGAGGGCCTGTTCAAGCAAACTGCAAGATACTTCCTCGGGAGATCCTTGTTAGCCGGCAAAACTATTACAATATACCTAGGTACGTTTTATTTGTACGTCATTCATTTTCTTATATCTGGCAGGGGTATGAAACAAACATAGGCCTGAAAGGGTTGCAGCTGTCAGGGGGGCAAAAACAGCGTGTTGCGATTGCCAGAGCGCTGATCCGACAACCGAAGATTCTCTTGCTGGACGAAGCCACCAGTGCTCTTGACACTGAGAGCGAGAAGGTGAGCATATACATACTATATATACAAAGGTATATTAAGGTGTACTTCTGAGGGTCTCGTGGTAAGTATTGTAACATACTGGAACGGTAAGCAATTATTACCCACTAGCTTCTGCCCGCGGCTCCGCCCGCGTGGATGTCGGTTATCGCGACCAAACATAGCCTATGTCCTTTCTCAAGGTCTAATAATCTACCTGTAGATTTTGGCGCAGGGTTTCTTGCGCGAGTGGATTGATTAAAACCAACTACATCTTGTTTATGAAAGTGTCTATTATAAATCACAATACAATCACAATTATATTTGCACATTTAACTCAAATTGTTCGTAATTACTTATTAGAATAAAATTTAGCGAGTCGGGGGGGAGTCGCGGATTGTCCACTTGGCGCGTGTCCTCCCGATGCGTAACCATTTTTGACTGCCCGCTCTCTCCTGTCGCTTTCTTTTCAACCCCTCACGTCGCTCCCCGCGTCTCCCCCTCGCATCGTTCGACTCGGCGCGTACGCCAATCAAAGGTAAGTAGGTAATAGGTACAAAGTGTGACAAAATTCAGATCGGTTGCCTACATTTCCCACCCTCCTGTTCCTGAACACAATATTAAACACTATCAGTAGGCAATACAATAATTTTAGAAACAGGTCTGATCAAAAGCCCCTTAGAGGTTTTTACAGTCACAATTCTCACGTGGCCGTCACGGCCCGGGTGTACAGCACTTATCACGCCCCTAGGCCAAACATTGCGCGGTACATTCTCATCATAAACCAGTATAACGTCACCTACTTTGACAGGTGGCGTGGGAGTCGACCACTTCTGACGTCGTTGGAGTGTGGGAACGTACTCCTTAAGCCACCGTTGCCAGAACATGTCAGCGATGGCCTGAGCCTTTCGCCATGCCTTTCTTCCGTTGAGATCGGACGCATCAAAAGAGCCTAGACTAGGTGCCCCGGTTGCCGTTCCTAATAATAAATGATTAGGCGTTAACGCAATAGGTTCATTCGGATCATTATTTACAAATGTTAGTGGTCTACTGTTTAGCGTCATTTCGACTTCCGCTAAGACTGTCGACAGAGTCTCTTCGCGTGGTGCACGTTCTTTCAGTACGACCATTAACGCCGCTTTAATCGTTCTAATAAGCCTTTCCCAGCTGCCGCCCATGTGAGGGGATGCGGGACTGTTAAAACGCCACGTAATACCTTTTGCCGTAACGAAATCTTGAAGCTCGCCCTGGTTCATAGCCCGCAATGCAGCTCGTAGCTCTTTGTCGGCTTTTATGAAGTTGGTACCCCTGTCGCTATACATCACGGATGGCACACCTCGTCGCGCAACAAATCGACGGATAGCCATGATGGCCGAATCAGCTGTAAGGGTAGCTGCTAAATCAAGCGACACTGCTCTAGTTGCTAGACATGTAAATATTACGCCCCATCTCTTTTCGTGACGCCTACCTATAGCTACTTGCATGGGACCGAAATAATCAATACCGCAATGGACGAACGCTCGCCGCGTATTTGTTAATCGTACCGATGGTAAATCTGCCATCTTAGGGGGAATAGGCATAGCTCTACGAATACGACATAATTGACAGGACGCTACAACAGCTTTGACCGTTCGACGAAGCTTCGTAATCCAGAACTTCTCTCTTATCGAATTGAGAACGGTTTCCAGATTAGCGTGATGCAAACGTTTATGAAAATCCAATATGATGAGTCGCGCCGTGTAACTCTGACCGCTAAGTATAATCGGATGCTTTTCACTAAAACTCAAACCAGGTGCATCACCTAAACGTCCTCGAACTCGCATCAGATTATCACCTTCAAACAAAAACGGGTCTAAATCGCGGATGTTACTCTTTTCTGAAACACAGCCACTACTTTTTATCCTATCTAGTTCATAAGGAAAATCTTCGGCCTGAGACTGCTTAATAATAAATGTTTCCGCGTCGCGTACATTCTCACCTGTCAAACAGACAGGCTGTATCTTTCTACAAATGTTAATGAATGCGAACACCCGTGACATAACTCGTACCGCTATTACCCACGACGAATAACGGCTTATGTCAATTATCGGCTCATATTTCTTTACGACATTGACCTTTTCTACACGTTCCAGGTTCACCTCGATGTCATCTTCAAAATCGTTGGCCGGCCATTGGTCAGATGTAAGTTTCAAAAACGAAGGACCTGAAAACCATAATCTAAATTTTGTGGGCCAATAAGCCTTCGTCGCCTCGTCCGCTGGGTTCTCAGCTGTCGGTACCCACCGCCATTCGCTAATTTTACTTTTGTTGTCTATTTCCGCTAATCGGTGTGAAACAAACTTTTGGAAATCTCGCGGGTCTGAATGTATCCATTTCAGTACAGTTTTAGAGTCGGACCACAAAAATCTACGAATGATATTGATACCTAATTCCTTTTGAATCATGCACGCTAGGCGACACGCTAAAACACTAGCCTGGAGTTCCATTCGTGGTATAGATATAACTCTCAGCGGGGATACACGAGCCTTACCACCTACCATAGCTACAAGTGGGTTTCCGTACGAGTTCCGGCCCACCAAGTATGCCACTGCTGCATATCCGGACGCACTGGCGTCACCAAACACGTGTAGTTCAACCTCTTCTAAACCTAGACCATACCAACGTGGCACCCGTAAACTCGACAACTGACGTATATCTGTCAACCATTTACGCCACTCCGCTGCGTCTTTATCAATCAGCTGATCGTCCCAGCCAACTCCCGATTTCCAAATACTCTGAAGTATGAACTTAGCTTTTATAGTAAAAGGACACAACAAACCTAATGGATCAAAAACGCTCATAACAATCCTTAAAAATTCGCGTTTTGTTGGAATCACTCTACCTTCCACTATTTCCGTAGGTATCTTTTTAAACGATAAATCGAAAGCCAGCTCATCCGACTCTGGCAGCCACAGCATACCTAAAGTACGTTCCCCGCTACTGGGCAACTTATCTAAATTAACAGCGCCAGTGACGACGGCAGGTAGCTCGCTGCGCAACGTTTGTGAGTTCGTCACCCACCCTCGTATCTCGAACCCACCAGCGGCATGAATCATGGATACCGCGCGTATCAATTGCCGTGCTGCATCGACCGAATGTGTACTGTCTAAATAATCATCCATATAATGATTTTTGTTAATGGCCTCGACGGCATCCGGATGTGAACCTATAAACTCACTCGCATTCTTACGTAAAATGTACGTGGCCGTAGTCGGTGACGACTTAGCTCCGAAAATCATTGAGTCCATCACGTAGGTATCTGGTTCCCGAGTACGGTCCTGCCCTCTCCATAAGAACAGTTGAACACCCTGATCCTCTTTTCTAATTTTAATCCTCATAAAACAATCAGCAATATCACCTGTAAACGCAATCGGACCGAGGCGAAATTTCAATAGAACACCTAGCAACGAATTCAATAGATCGGGCCCAGTTAACAAAACATCATTCAAACATACATTATTACTTTTCGCAGCACAGTCCCAAACAAGTCGGACTTTACCCGGTTTATTGACATTGACGACCGCAAAATGAGGTAGCCACCATACGGGATTAGTATTCACCGGCTCTCGTAATATTATTGCATACCTTTCATTCACTAAACGCTCGATCTGTTTTGTATACGCTGCTGCAAACGACGGATCGTTATCCATCTTTTTCTCGACATTACGTAACCGCCTAAATGCGTAATTATAATTATTTGGTAAATATATGTCATCCCGTGCCCACAGCAAGCCTACTTCCCAACAAACGTTCGCCCCGTCCACGCGCTTTCGACTCGTGGCCGCTAAAATGTCGCACGCTCTCTCATGACATAAATTTTTACGTGATTTCTCTATTATACCTATAGACTCTAACTCGAATTGTTGTTTCACAAACTCGTGCAACTCATCGGTTACTGAGAGAAAGTTCACAGACCCACACTCCGCTACAGCTTTACCGACTGGTCCGTGAACAACCCAGCCTAATTTAGTATGTGACGCTACCGGTTGCCCCGATTTGCCATGACGTATCTGCTGGTTAACAATTAATTCCCAGTTATCCTGACCAATTAATAGCATCGGTTTCGCGTTCGACATAGACGAACAGTCCAGATCTCGAAGATGCTTATAACGCCGTAAAATTTCATCTGACATGGTCTGCGACGGTAGGCTGATGTTATAAATAGTACGTAAATTTATCTCGTGGGGTATACCATTAGGACCTGTGATCTGTGCTGCAACCCTACGCGAGGCATTATCTATGATTACATGACCACTTGCACTAATAACTTTAAGCGGCATTTTAGTGCCACTGCTATTACATACTAAACTACTGTCCACTAACGAAATAGTAGCGCCATCGTCCAATAAGCAGTAACACTCGCGTTGTACCCCGTTAACAGTTAAAGTCACTGGTAATATTTTTAACAAAGAGTACTCGTTACCTCGATATCCCATACTTGTAACTGACTCACTCTGCAAATCGTGCTGCGTTGATGAGCTCGCGTTGGGCGTCGCGGGCGCGGGAACTGACCCTGCGCTCGCCCCGCCGCCGTCCGCTGCTGAGCCGTTGGCGCTTATGCTCGGAGCGGTCCGCGCTGTCGCTGACCGAGCTGCGTGTGAGCGCGCGCCCGCGCTCCTCGCGTTGTTGTTGTTGTTAAAATGTAACAACTCGTGGTGTGGGGATCGACACTTTCCACACTTCTTCGCTTTACATGTGTAACGGGAGTGTTTACCCTTGAGACATTTAAAACACAAATTGTTTGACTTAACAAAGGTCCACTTGTCGTCATTATTTTTATTAACAAAAACACTGCACTCCGTTATTAAATGACTTTCAGCACAAAGTAAACACGTTACGATATCCCGTTTCTCCTCCTCGTTGTCGACGTCCGTATTCTCGTCACAATCGGTAACATGTACGCGGTGTGCGATAGGTCGGCGTGAGGCTCCGGGTTCGATGCTCGGCGTGTAGTATGACGTCGCGCGGCAAAGATGAGTAAGAAACTCGAGGACGACATTCATATTAGGCGATATTCTGAGATCTTCGCAATATCTCGTCTTATCAGTTTTCATTACGAATTCACCGTACTGCGAGCGTTGTATGGGTGTCAATTTTGCTAATACTTGATTGATAATCTGGGGATTATTTATGTAGCCCTCGGCTCTTATACTTTTTAGTATATGCACGCAATTCCTTACTGTCGCTGTCATTCTACGTAACTGCGTACCTCCCTCCGTAACATGAGGAAGTTCTCTTATATTTTGTATCACGTAATCCAATAAGAGACTTGGGTGACCGTACTCCTCTTCTAAAGCCTCGATGACCTCCGTGGGATTCACTCCAGTACGAAGCAGGCCGTCAACGGCGCGCTTAGCAGCGCCGTGTAACGATTTCTGTAAACGTACTACATTCCTGTAGTGTGAGTAATGGTGCGCACTATGCTCAAATGCTCGTTTGTATGATAGCCATTCAACAGGATTACCATCAAAATCAGGTAAGTCATACTTCTGCTGGGACATCGCCATTATCGCGCTAGCTAATTGCTTGATATCCGACGAACCAATAGCAGCGCTCGACTCGTTCGCCGTTGCGTCCCAGGTTGCGTGGCCGCGGCGATCGGACGACATCGCGACGAACTTCGACTTAGAGGGGTGTGGGGGCGGGGCGCTCGCTTCGCACGTGGTCGCGGTTGGCCTTGGAACTTTCGTTTCGCGCTCGTAGGTACATGTTGCCTCGCCCGCCGGCGGATATACAGCTTCATGCCTTTCTGTTCCAAACCATCGGGTTGCGTCCCAGGTTGCGTGGCCGCGGCGATCGGACGACATCGCAACGAACTTCGGCTTAGAGGGGTGTGGGGGCGGGGCGCTCGCTTCGCACGTGGTCGCGGTTGGCCTTGGAACTTTCGTTTCGCGCTCGTAGGTACATGTTGCCTCGCCCGCCGGCGGATATACAGCTTCATGCCTTTCTGTTCCAAACCATCGGGTTGCGTCCCAGGTTGCGTGGCCGCGGCGATCGGACGACATCGCGACGAACTTCGGCTTAGAGGGGTGTGGGGGCGGGGCGCTCGCTTCGCACGTGGTCGCGGTTGGCCTTGGAACTTTCGTTTCGCGCTCGTAGGTACATGTTGCCTCGCCCGGCGGCGGATATACAGCTTCATGCCCATCTGTTTCAACTGTTTCAAGCCACTGCATTGCCTTCTCATCTCCAACGTTGCTCGCCTCGCACGTGGTCGCGGTTGGCCTTGGAACTTTCGTTTCGCACTTGTAGGTACATGTTGCCTCGCCCGCCGGCGGATATACAGCTACATGCCCTTCTGTTCCAAGCCACTGCGTTACCTTCTCATCACCAACATCTTGTTCACACCACTCTTCATTTTCTGATTCGTCATCGATTTCAGCAATATCTAACGCTAACTTTTTTCTTATCAGCTGCTCTTTTACTGCGGCGATCTGTTTTTCCGCTTCATATTCGGCACGGAGACGAGCGGCTTCGCGGCTGGTGGACCTCGATGTTCCACTGGGCGAGCGCGTCACGCGTGTCGCCGCCGGCGCCGGCGCCATATTCGTGTTCACGGGGACGCGGGTTGCGCACGATACCCGGTCTACATCTAACGCCGGAGTCTTGACCGCCTTACTCCTTGTCACAACACCTTCGGTAGACATTATTATACGACACAATTGGTAATACCACTCCGCAAGATAGATCCGGCTCGAAGAAATGTAGATTTTGGCGCAGGGTTTCTTGCGCGAGTGGATTGATTAAAACCAACTACATCTTGTTTATGAAAGTGTCTATTATAAATCACAATACAATCACAATTATATTTGCACATTTAACTCAAATTGTTCGTAATTACTTATTAGAATAAAATTTAGCGAGTCGGGGGGGAGTCGCGGATTGTCCACTTGGCGCGTGTCCTCCCGATGCGTAACCATTTTTGACTGCCCGCTCTCTCCTGTCGCTTTCTTTTCAACCCCTCACGTCGCTCCCCGCGTCTCCCCCTCGCATCGTTCGACTCGGCGCGTACGCCAATCAAAGGTAAGTAGGTAATAGGTACAAAGTGTGACAAAATTCAGATCGGTTGCCTACACTACCCCTATACCAAATTTCATTAAAATCGGTTCAGTGGTTTAGGCGTGAAAGCGTAACATACAGACAGACAGACAGAGTTACTTTCGCATTTATAATATTAGTATGGTTTCAGCCTTAGGATGGATGAGGACATAGCTCCGTGGCATAGCGGTAGTGAACACGGCCGCTACGCAGGAGGCGCGGGTTCGATCCCCGCTCAGTGCAAATATTTGTATGCATGAATATGAGTATTTGCATTGTACTGGTCGTGCCTCGGAGAGCACGTTAAACTGTCGGTCCCGGTTGCCATATAAAGATGTATGGCAGTCGTTATAGGTCAATTGGGTGAAATGGCCCCACTTAGAAGGGCTAATCACCCGTCCGGTCAAACGGCGTCCCCACTGACAATATGGATGAGCGTACATAACACAGGTGTGCAGGGCTTCACCAACACCTTCGGGACCGAAGCCAATCTCACCTGCTAGTCGGTGCCTCGTATTGCTGTTTCACTAATGCATCATCATCATTACAAAATAGCAGGCTTCGTAAACAAATATTTCACTATAATTTTGTGAAATTCATGTTATGTTGACGAAACCCAAATGATTCGTCACTTCGTGGACTTTCTTTGGAAATCTTCTAATATTCACTGACGGCCGTTCCCAATAACATACAGTTGAAGATAGATCGCAGCAGTCAAATTTGACGTATCGGCTGTTTAAATTGAAAACATGGTAACTATTTTTTTGCGGGAAAGCGCATCGCGGTATAATCTTATTTTACGAAATTGGTGTGAAATAGGAGTTACTATGTTTTGAATTTAAACAGCCGAGCACTTCCGTAGATGCGATCTATCTTTAACTGTCAGTATGGTATTGGGAACGGCGGTGAGTCATTCACAGCTGTGATATCCACTAATGCGATTCTGGTAACTTAATTATGTTTTTTAGGAACCATCTCCCAGCATTAGAATTTTGAGAATGAAATGTGATGACTAAAATAAAGCTTTATTTGTATACTAGCTTTTGCCCGCGGCTCCGCCCGCGTGGATGTCGGTTATCGCGACCAAACATAGCCTATGTCCTTTCTCAAGGTCTAATGTACCCTTATACCAAATTTCATTAAAATCGGTTCAGTTAGGCGTGAAAGCTTAACATACAGACAGAGTTACTTTCGCATTTATAATAATATAGTATGGATATCAAGCAGTGTATTTATTGACGCAGGTGGTCCAGGCGGCTCTAGACGCAGCGAGTAAATCGCGGACATGTCTGACGATCGCTCACCGCCTCAGCACGGTGCGAGACGCTCACGTCGTGTGTGTCGTCAGCGACGGAGTGATCGCCGAGACCGGCACGCACCGCGAGCTACTCGACCTTAAAGGGCTTTATTACCACATGCACTCAAATACGTAATAAAAATATATGTAAACACGTGCCTATTCTTTTAAGCGCGTTTAGAAAATGTTAGTTATGTATTTATTTAGTTCGATTTAGGAAATAGGAAATAGGTAAGTGATTATGCATCTTGTTTGTTATAGTTTCAGATAAACGTTCTTCAGAGACCAACCATATTTCTTTAAGATTATTTTTTATCTATAAGTATATACTAGCTTTTGCTTGCGGCTTCGCCCGTGTGGATGTCGGTTAACGCGACAAAACATTTCTCAAAAGACGTAGGTGTACGAAGTTTCATGCATCTAACTTTGAAAATGACGAACTCTCCATACAAAAGTTTATCACCTATTTTACCGTCTTAGTATATTTCTTAAAAGATACATGTTTATGAAATTTAGTGTATCTAGCTCTGAAAATGACGGACTTTCACACAAACATTTTTTTTACCCCTTTAGTAGCAGAATTTCCAAAAATCCTTTTTTTGCGGATGCCTACGTCATAACATCTACCTGCATGCCAAATTTCAGCCCGATCCGACCAGTGATTTAGGCTGCGCGTTGATAGATCACTATGTCAGTCACCTTTATATAAGTATTTAAGATTTCTTATTCTGAACGGCATTCACTTTTTCACGGTTTTGGAAAAATATGTGTCAATGCCATATTATGCGGGGATCATAGCACAATTGAGGCATTTAAGGCCATAGTAGAAATACAGATTTATCACCAAACAAAATACCGTTCCCATACATTCCAGTAAGAAGTCAAAGTTCTAAATTAGCACAGATTTTATTAAATAGAAGTCAATTTCTAACACAATAAGCGAAGCTGTTTGTTACCCATTGGCTAAAAAAACGAATATAAATTAAGACTTGTCTTTTTATTTCATTCAGAGGGCATTAAATTATAACAAATGCAATTAGACTATTACAGACATTATAAACAAACAAGGACAAAACACGCCATTGCCGGGAGTGAGTCACACAGAATATGAAATCAACAGAAGTGTCCTGCAGCCATCGTCGTGTGCAGTAAAGATGATCACATATAAATGTACGATCGAATCTTTGAATTGGCTAAAATTGGAACTATGGACGGTCAGCACTGTAATTTTTTTTTTTCATTGCACATCAGAATCGATTTAGCATTATTCGATAACGTTGAAGGGACGGTGGCGCCATCCGTCAGTTTACAGATTTGTTTGAAAAAACGTGATAGAATTGTCATAACAACAAATCCGTGATTTGTGGGATGGCGCCACCGTCTCTTCATGTTGTTAAATTGCGTAAAACTGATCTTAATGTACAATTAAAGGACAAAACCGTATACATTCGACAGTTACAGATTCGTTGGTACATTTATCCGACTGTTGTGATAGCTTGGAGACAATAGTTGCCGTACTAAATGAGTTTTGAAGACACTTTCTCTTGGTTTTACATGCTGGGGTTCCGAACAATCGTGCACCATTTGGATTTATAAATAAATTTCGCTATTAATATAGTAATAGTTTGCCTGTCGTTAATATTTCTAGCAAAATATACAATTTATATATTAGTTTGTCTTACCTTAAGGCCGTCCGCTGATATATGCGCGATACGCACGTGCAAATCGTATTATATTTCTTTGCATGAATTTTGCACAAATTATTTGCAGGAAACGTACGTCTGCACCCGTAAATGCACACAAGGCAGCGGATAGCCTAACGCACGGGCGTAGCCGGAATAGTTTTTAAGAGATTAAAGTAAGATATCACAAGTAAAGAGAAAAGTCCGAAAACAGTAAATAATATGAAACTAAAACAGAAAAGTACACTAAAAACTTATTTCAATGAAATTTTAACCTATAGTGGTCTATTGATAGATATAGGCTCCTCTGGAACTTACCCCGGTTATGCCCATGCTTCGAGGCAAGACGATATTATTATTTTTTTAATTTTTACAAAGACAGGTCAAACCGTTAGTAAATAAGTACATAAAACGTTCTTCAGTCATGGTTTTCGGCTGAGTAAGCCTTACACTTAAATTAATAATTCAACAATCACACGTATACCCCGTCCATTATATTATTGTATTTTAGACAGATGGAAGTAGTGATTGCAAGATAATTTAAAATATCGATAAAGTTAAAAAACCCGATTAGAAAAACCATAATATAAAAATATAGGTAAGTATCATGATTTCATGTATAATTATTACATTATACATAATAATAAAGCAGCAATACTAAAATCAATAAAAAATATTTTTTAGAATCGATGTATAAACACCGGACACCGGGAACATCGCTGAATATTCTAAACACCTCTGCGTGGGTACGCCATGGGTATTCGAAGTGGTATGAATAATGGCATGTAATATTGCAGCACTCGTGGCTGATTTCCTGGTATTTATTAACGAAATCTTTATGAAATTTAAATGGGACCATTTTGCCAATAATCTATACATATAATAAATCTGTAAACGATCGATGTCTGTACATGGAACGGAAATGAAAAAAATTGTTATAGGGGGACTTTATAAACGTAATAGAAGCCAAATCAACGTTTTTTGGAATTTTTGTCTGTTTGTCTGTTTATCTGTTTATCTGTTTCTCTGTTTGTCTGTGAGTTTGTGCACGCTAATCTCAGAATCGGCTGAACGGATTTGGTTGCGGTTTTCACTAATATATTGTGGCAGGCTTCACTTAACATTTAGTGTTTGTTTTATTGAAATCGGTTCATAAATAAAAAAGTTATGTCAATAATAGCATATCACGGCTAACAATTTGTGATTGTGTGAATAGATCGAACCATTATAGAAGCAACAATGCTTACAAGAAGATATTATTTCGGTCATAGGAATCTGAAGAACTTCGAGAGGCCAGAGTTTTACATCTCAGCCAAGTCAGGTCAGGTTACTGCAGAATCTTTGGCACACCAGGTTTCTCGATAGAATTCATATTGTTCTCGAACGATTTTCTCTCGAATCCAACAAATTAGTAAGCAGCTGGTTCAATAAAAATACCCCTGGCTTTCATAATTATTATATCATCACGCTATTATAATAAGGAATGGGGCAGAATGTTTTTATGACATAATATGTAAACATCTATTTCACGCTATGATTTCATGGTAACTGTGGCTCAATACGTCTGCGGTGGACTTGTAACTTAGCTGAGTCGCGTTCGAATCCATCTAAAATGTGATTTTTCTTTTTTATGGTTTTTTATTTACTTTTGTTTAAATTTTTTATTTTATTGTGAATTTGTTGTATTTTATTGTATTTATAGTTTTATTTGAAGTAAAATATAAATTCTATGCTTAGTATTCTATAGGTAATACATAAAATTAGGCTGTGTGACAGTCATAGTAGAACTTATTATATAATATTCTTAGCTCTATACAAAATTCTTCAATTCGGAGAATGAAAATGTGGTCCCCACCCGCCTGAGAAGTCATAAAACTGGAACTGGTATCCCCCATCGATAACGATGCCACCACATCGGGGCAAGCGCAATATTGGAATCAAACCGATTAAAATTTAACAGAGGAATGGGGCATTGGGGGTATTCTGGGGTTAGGTACTCCAGTATACCTGCCTTGGTTCCCTATCATAAATAGGCGGCCTCAACGTGAAGAGCAGGGATTGCTTCGGCTAGGGTGATGGGTAGCCTAAGCTATCACCATCAAAGCCGCGCTGATGGAGGAAGTAAATAGATTGCATCTTCTATGAAGCACATTAAGTATTCTGGGAGATAGTTGTCCCTATCGTATTACCGTCTCTACCATGGTGAATGTTCTGATGAGCTATTGCAATTAGTTCCACCCTCTCCTTTCCTACACAGGACAACGCATGCAAGGCTCAGATGTCATCCACATACGGATCAGAATATTCCATCAAGAACCAAGCGGTTTGGTGACCCATTCCTATGTCGCCCCATTAAGACCTGATATCCCTGCCAGCTCACGGTTTACTTCTGCCTACAGTCCCGGGTCCTTAAAGGGGGGCGTGAAAAGGCTTCTGATGATCCCATAAAGATGAGTGCCACTATTGTTAAGATGGTACATGTTTATAATGGTGACCCTATTTCCGAGTCTTTGCCTGTAGCTTAACATCAGTCGAGGTGAAGTTAAATTGACGTGTCCTATATAAAAAAAACTCCGGATCTTAAAAAGAAGAAAACACATGTGTGGGCAGAGCAATACATTTCTTAACCGCAAGATAAAGAAATGAAGTTCCGAACAACTTGGTTCGAGGTGGCATTATTTCTACCGTATGTGACTGACGGAAGGAAGGAGAGATTAGTTGAAAGGCTCTTAATAGGCTCTTTCACTCGCCGTGGTACGGTAGAAATGGTAAAATACAGCCTGAGGGACAACGTCTTTATGCAACTGCAGACATTATACAATGTTAGTGACCTGATGACTACCAACGCACGCCGCTGCGATATTATCTATTCCGTCTAATAAGTAGGTATCTAATAGTAAATACGTAAATCTATCCCAGAAATGATAACAGTACGCCAGGAGAAGCCAACCTATGTGTTAGGTATATAAAAGATACCGCTGCTCCTATTATATAAAAGAGACTGAATGTGGGCAGAGAAACACACAGTTCGGGTAAATTTCACCAGACCAAAAAATCCGCCACGTGGACACCAACTCCAGTATCAATTTGGAAGTATCTACATCATCTGCTGGAAACAAGCTTACCAATACAAGTAATATATAGCAAAATGAGGCTATATGAAACCATCCCAGTCAATGCTGTATTTGCTCTCTTGCCCACTGCGCCCCTCTTCTCTGCCTGTGTGTAAAGCAATGAACAACGATGTGACTGTGGTCGATGGAATTTATCATAAAACTGGAATTGGCTCGGCAAAAAAGAGAACCACTGCTCACTGCTCAGGGCGTGCAAGGCACCGGGTTTTCTTGAAACTATTTTGTGTGATACTTGATGTACTTATTTTAATTTGTTCAGTTCGTAAGTGGTGGCAGCATGTTTTAAGAATTTGGGAGGAAAGAAGAATATTCAAACCATTAAAAATGGTGAACATTACCAAGTCCACATATAACAATGTTCATCACATACTTGATAATGATTTCGTCAGCAAAATGTTGAATTTTGCAAAATCATTCCGCAATATTTGCCAAGCCCATAGAAGAAATCTGTCAATTTTCGTAGTTTTCAGTAGTTGAGCCCTGTATTTATAAGTCAGTCACTCAAAAGACAGTCTTCATAATATTTAATTTAAAAATACAAGGTGGATGATGTCAAGCGAGTTCTCGAAATGATTTGAATACAGTTTGTTTCTTTTTTTAAATAAACAAATGTTTCCTTTGCGTAAAATTCACTATCTCCAGTACTTCCGTTCCAGTTGGGATGAAAATCTTCCACCATGTTTAATAATGAGTTTGAGCTATTCCGAACTAAACGCGGACGAAGTCGCGGGTAACAGCTAGTATATAAATAAAACCAAAAAATAATTTTGTAACTGCATCTACATTTATGACGGAGCCATGCGCGTACAAAGTAAGGTAATATTTTTAATTATTTTCTGTACATAGTCGATATCGATTATGACATTTTCTACTACGACTATTAACTACATCCCTAAATTTGCTTTCTGGTTGACGTGACGTTGTCAATGAAATATGAAGTATTGGCGCCTAATTTTTGTTCGCATTTTTAGGTATTGACGCTAGCACAAAGTTATATCGACAACTGTCAGTGAGCTGTCTAAAATACAATAATATAATGGACGGAGTATAGTATCCATAATTGCTATATAGTTAAACTACAAACGCAATGTATGTGTATACTTTGTTCACAATATGAAAATACAGTCTCTTTTATAATCACAGTGTCTAGTTAGGCCATACGACGCTCTGTACCCAGTCTACATACCGGCTGACGCGTGTATATACGCCGGGGATAGGGGAACCACAGCCCCGACCGAATGACGTCACTCCCACCAGGCGGTTATAACCCTGGCCGTCTTCAGATGTGTTCACCAGAGGCCCACCTGAGTCTCCCTGGAAATAAAAGATGCGGTGAAATTATTTTGGAGAAATATCATGTTTACCACGCTTTTAATAGCTTGTATGTTTGTATGTACCTAACGGAATTTCGGCAGGAAAACAATGTTTTGATTTTTTTGCATTGTTCTCGGTGGACTCCGAGGAGGGCCAGACCCTAAGGAATGGCCCTGGGTTAGCCGGGGTGCGAGGAATATGTCGAAGACAACCTCACCTCGGGCCTAGCGCAACGACCCTCAGTCGGCGTACGGTTTTAGTCCGTTTGAGTCCAACATAACCTCTCTTTCCGGCTCCGGCGGGGGAGGTATCCGTGGGGAGTTCCGCACGAAAAAGAAATGGTTCTCGGTTGAGTAAATCGAAAATCAGTTTGGCGAAATGTGGGTGTTAAGAGGACTTCCTAGCAACTGTTTCTCCATAGTACCGCTATCCCCTTTTTCCTCCCTGAATATTGCTTCTAGAACAATATTTTTGTTTTCGTAAAATTAAGATCTTCTGTACGCATGTCCCTGTTATTTTATTTTTGTCGGCAGTCAATAAAATAGGAAAAAATGATCGTCTAAAGATGATAAAAAATGACTAATTCTTACTTATCTTTTCTATTCTTACCTTGTTTTGAGGACTACCAGACAAATTCGAAAGGGTTTTCGAATACGTCATAAAAATAACAGGAACATGGATACGCTATTTCCTAATAAAACGGTGTCAAAAATATTTAAATCAGCGTAGTTTTTGCTGAAAAAAACGGGAAATACGAAACCTCAATTTTGCCAGATTTTGGTGGCTATCCTTATCGCACTCTACAGGGACAGGGGCGACGGCAATAGGATTATTCGCTAGCTAGGCTTTCCTCTTAATACACCTCAGCTTACTCCTTCGGCGTATTTACAGGCATGAGTATATGTATGTATGTAGAAATATTCCTTCCTATACAATGATTTTTTCTTTGATTATTGATATGTCTAGATAGAGCATCGCGCTGCAAAAGAACAAAAAGAAATGGGACGAATTTTCCATAATAGTGTGCGTGACAGCTTCGTCTTACACTCGCGTTATGTCAGTTTGCTTTTTAGTGTGCGAGTGTGAATTGATACCAGTTGCTGAAAACTGCCTCAAAAATAGGGAAAATGTTATGTTTGAAAATTTTTTGTTTTTGTTTGCATTTACTTCCTCATCCGAGATAGCACTTTCATCAGATTGCAATGATGATAAAAACAAAGCCTGAAAAAGTCAAATAATTACCAACTTTATTTGTAATATTAACGTTTAGAAAATTACATTGCATCATTAGGATATTACGTGTTACGTCGGGCAACATAAAAGTATTCATATTTATCGCAAAATCCCGTTTAAATTCTACATTTAAACTCTGTATGTTTTAGGAGACTGTAAAAGCGTTAATAATTGTATCCGTTTTTGTGGAATATTTTTTTAATTATTTAATAAACTTGCCTTACGCGGCACCGTTCCCTTCTTTAATCTCAGGCGTCCCTGCTCATTGACAAAATATTTATCTTTTTCATTAAAATGGTCAGAGCAAATAACTGAGTTTTTCATCGGTTGCCACAATTCCTCGTTACGACTTTTTCGTATAATCTGGATCCATCGGTTTCTTAGTATTGGATCGCTTGGTATTCTGAAAAATATAACCAAAAATCCATGATACTAAGTCCATTCTGAAATTTCATAACTACGACGTGGTGGCCATATTCTGTCTTGCAAAAAAAGAGATCAAATTCGTACACAGCATGCCGAAAGACCCTTCATAAGATACTCCTATTGTATGGGAGTGATTTTAGATTTTAGATTTTATGGGAGTTTTGACTTGAGTAACTAGCAACATACCAGTTAAGTACAAAATGGTGACGACAATTTTAAATTATTTTAGAAAATAACTAATGGCTTATATTGCTAAAATTGGTACAATACAATGGTACTTACCGACGAAAGGCAATTTTTTTTATTGATTTAGACCGTCCTTTATAATTTCTGCACACTTTTATCACACAAATCGTTATTTTCAAAATTACAAATTATTGTCCGTGCCCACTGACAGTGCGTCTGACACTGAAAGCAGGAAATTCGTTTAGAGTCCAACAGTTGGTCTCTATTTTTCTGGCCGCTTTCAACGCTTTGACTGTCTATCTAGACATATCAATAATCAAAGGATTTTTTATACAAGATATGTTACGTTCATAGTAACTGACTTCTCAAATCTGATCCAGCAGTCTGTCAGTGCCAGTCAGTGCACAATAGTTGACAATTAGCGTTAAAGTAGTACGAAAGATGGGAAAAGCACGTGAGTAAAAAAGATAGCTATAATTCGGAATGATTCGGACGATTGCACTTGTAGGATCGTTTCGAAGCATAGATTATGATTTTGTTGAACAGAAGGGGGTATTTCGTTGGTAGGCAAGAAATTAAATTCGATGAAAAAATAATACGTCATTATTTATTTCGGAAAATGATAATAATTCAAAAAGATAATTAGGAAACTTCTCGAAAATAAAACCATAGTGCCGTACTGACGTTATAATCAAAAATTAAACTCCTTCAAATAAATTTAATTTATTTCTTTTCTGCCTCTTAGAAAGTTTTTTATTTTGGGATTATTTTTATGAGCAGAATGAAGCCGAACAGTGGTATATTTGTCAGTTATTTATATTCTTCCTGAGCAATGTTCCTTTTTTCGAAGTATATCTCTCAGTGGCTTCAAAATTATTGCTACAAATTCTGCTGCTTTTTGAAGGTGTCCAGTCAAACTCATTTCTTTGTTCTGTAACAATTGCAATCCACTCTTGAAGTCAAACTTCATTAGTCGGAAACCTTAAAAAAAAATAACAAATAAAACTGAACAGCAGGTCAAAATTATTACTTTAGTAGGCAGTAAACTGAAAATTACCCTATGTCGCATCTGTACTGATAATCTATGCAAGCAGTGTTGTTGTGTCCTTGTCGTGCTCATATCAAAAAGTATTTCTGTCCTTTTTCTTTGCCGCCATTATTTTAAAAATATTATTAAACTAATTTTAATGAAATACACTAAAAAATCGGTAATATTGTATGTACTTACATGTGATAGAAGGTCCTTCGTGTTTTATTGATTTTAGTGTCGTAATTTGTACATTTTTAAAAATACACGGTGGCATGTTTTTTGTCATTTTATTATGCGCTTACATACGTGACAACTCGGCGTTTGCCAGACATATACTAAATGCGATACGTCCCAATTGGGACGTTTTCGCGTCTTCACCAGGCGCAGTCTAATAACATATCTGCCTCTTTTTTGTATGTAATATCATTGTTCCTATAGCAGTGAAAAACTTATATAAAGTGCGTTATCATAGGCATCACTTACTTGGCAAGTGTCCTTAATACCCTCGGGGTCTCCCGCACACAACTGGTCAGCAGAAATGCCCGTAGGTAGTTTCCGCCAGTTCGTATATGACTCAGTGCATGTACCGCGCTGAACTACGGTGACCGTTGCCTTCAACAACGTGGTACTCTTGGTGTCTCCTAGAATATAATAAATTGATCACTTTTAATCGTTCCTGAACCACCAGTTTACTGTATACCACTAAGGTTGCAAACAAGCAGACGGCCTACCAGGCCCTCGAGTCTACTAAAGCTAAACCATTGTGGGGTACTTACCGGAAAAATCTGCCATTAAATTTTAGACTTTATTTTTATGCCCCTAAAGTTCAAATTGAATTGAAAATAGTTTCATTACACTTTTTCAATTACTCTGCAAAAAGTCATTAAATTTTGAACTTCAACCAATTCGCTTTAAAGTCTATTATTTAATGCCGTTTCTTGCAGTGGCGGTAGCACCACTATGGCTTTAGCAGAATCGAGGCCCAGATGGAAAGTGGTTACAGTGGGCTTATTCCACTTTTCCCCGTTGATAATCCCCGTTGATGGGGATTACTGAACTTTTTGTTCACTATTCCCCGTTGACGCAAATTTTTTTGAATAATGGGGATTAGTGAACTAAAGAGTTCACTAATCCCCATCATACCTCAAGTTGGTTAGGTTAGGTTTTCATAAAAATATCTATCTCATAAAAAATAAAAAGTAGACGATTCATTTATAGTATTTTATTTTTCAAGTACCATGTGGATTATTGAATAAGTTTAGTGGTATACCTAATGGACTGCTGAGACGAGGTCTCGGGTTCGATCCCAGGTTTACCATGGCACACACCAATGACTTTTCGATGCTTTTCGAAGTTATGTGTGTATTTATCGCAGGTTTATAAGTGCCCGGTTAATGGCAATAGGCTCGCCACCTATTACATTGGGACCTAAACATAAACTGGCGAAATGTGGGTGCTAGCACCTCTGCCTACCCCTTCGGGGAATACAGGTGTGAGTTTATGTTATGTTATGTTAGTTCTAACAGAATTTATCATGATGGGGATTAGTGAACTTTTTAGTTCAGTAATCCCCATTAAATAATTTTTTGGCGTCAACGGGGAATAATGAACAAAAAGTTCAATAAACCCATCAACGGGGATTGTCAACGGGGAAAAGTAGAATAAGCCGTTACAGTGGCCCAGGGGCTAGGGGAGTCACACTCGTACTCGCCGTCAGTCTAGGTCTGTGACCAGAGTATATATCATTTGCATTCAACTTCAAATAACCGGGTTTTTCTTGTTTAATGTACAAGCGAATGCAAATTGCGAATAAAATAACGTAAATCTAATAAAAACTAACTCGATAGGTACAATTACATTGTAAAAAGCAACTAGTAATAATACGTTATTGGTGTAGTGTATGTTATGCTGTGTATAAAGTGTTTTTTATGAATAGGTATCACACACTGCTAAAAATCTGCCTCGGAGAAACTGATTCGATTTAAAAAGCAATTTCAAAAAAACAAAGCCATATAAAAGAAAGAGACTGGTTAAATTTAATTTAATTGGATACTTTCCTGTAGTAAAAGTAAAGTTTATTAAATTAAAAATGGTAAAAGGTTTGTCTGCTCTTATTTTATAGTTTTTATTTATTTTTAATCATCCTTAAAATTATTCAACTATTAAAAATTATGATGTCACTAATAACTATCGTTTATTTCGGACAGGTTTCCTTATTTTACTGTTGTTTATTTTATTTCGTACCTTATACCGTTTAGAGTTATAGTATAGAGTAGCTATTTTGACTAGATAGTCAAATACCCAAACGTTATGAGGTCGAGATACTAATTTGCATGAGTATCTTAAATATATTCATTTACAGAACAGTAATATTTTACTGTACAATACCTATTTGTGGATAAAAATAATTAGTCATTTTAGTACAGTAAATTAGGGTCAGTTGTCACAGAAAGAGCAGCGGCCGACAGCAAAACGGTCATCGTTCTTTGTAGCGAGGAAGTATGTGCTGCCCTCCCTTGCCTTCAAACGATTATGACCTTTTTATCCCGTAGATAAGATTCAAAATGGTTGATACAATTTTGGCTGAAAAATACCGCTGCCGGCCGCCGCCCTTTCGGTGAAGGAGGATTGACATGGGTGCATTAACCTGTACCTACATAACCGGTCCCGCGCCTTCCCGGTGTTATCTTCTTGATTTTGTTAGTATTTTATTTTAAATAATATGACTCAATTTCCGTATGCGATAAGCCGAATGGGATCCCACCAATACCTACGGAGCCAAGCAATGGTTGATGGACTAGGCTTAGAAGCAAACTTCTGCGTCATTCAAAGCTGTCCAAGTCCAACTCAAGGTTAAGGAGTAAGAGGACCCCAGGAGGAAGCCTCAATCGCAAGCCCGAACTGTGGTTCTGGCTTGCAATAGAGGCTTTCACCTGGGAGCTAAATAGATAATAGCCACAACAAAAGATGATGGTGTAATGACATGAATAATCAAGCTTGATATTGCTCCCAATTCTGTTGTTACATCTTTAAACTTAAATTTCTCTAAAAAAATCTAATTGCATCTGTTTCTTTCATGATCAGATAAAAAAGGACAGATGATTTTATTTAAGTTAAGACCTGTCAAATTAAGACAGCGCCTTGTTGGTGCGTAGTAAGTTAAGTCGCATGTTCGTAGATGTCGACTAAAATTTAAGGGTACCGTCAAGGCGCCGACTTAATTTGACAGGTGTTCACTAAAATAAATCATCTGTCTTTTTCTATCTGATAATGAAAGAAACAGATGCAATTAGAAAAATTTAGAGAATTTTAAGTTTAGAGATATAACAACAGAATTAGCAGCATTATGGTTGTACATTTAGATATTTAACAATAATACTTACTAGCATTACTAGTTTTGCCCCAACCGGTTATTGTGAGCGAGTCTGTTGGATCATCGTTATTGGTTTCGAGGCATATAGCATTTAAATTGCTGGAAAATTTTAGCTGTTTCTCCAATCTAAAAGAAAGTATATTAGTATCCGACTGCCGAAGAAAGGAAGATAATGTTTTTCGAGACTATGTATGTATGTCCATTTATTTGGCACGACCTACAGCCTGAACGGCTTGACGGATTTGGACATTTATTTATTTATTTATTTCTATCAAATCATACATTGCTATTACAGACTAAGTCCAATACAACAATGTAGTACCCTAATATAATAATAACTATCACTTAAAAATTATTTATTTCTAGACAATGAATTGTCACCCTTTCGAATTCCGCCAATGTAGAACAAAATATATCAATTTTTTGCGATATCATATTTAATATGTTCAATGCTCGTACGTGAGGCGCGTTATTTAATATATTTGTTCGAGCCACTGGGTGCCATGTGAGTTTCGACAAAACCCGACTGCCACTGAAAAAATCGAAATAAGTTTGATAGCAGGCGGTACCCATTAATTTTCTTTCAGTTTATGATTGGCAAATGGGTACTGCCTGCTATCAAACTTATTTCGATCTTTTCAGTGGCAGTCGGGTTTTTTTTATGCGATTACTAGCTGTTACCTGTGGCTCCACCCGCGTGGATACCAGTTATGGTGACGAAACATCGCCCGTGTCCTTTCTCAGGGTCTAATCTTACCCTATTACCCTATACTTACCCTATACCAAATTCCATTAAAATAGGTTCAATGGTTAAGGCGTCATATAAATGCGAAGAAATTTGAAAAAAGAATTCGAAGTAATATTATAAAACATTCTAGAATTTCTTTTTTCAAATTCTTCATTCAAAGAACCTGCCTGATTTTTTTTTATTGTCCTACAAGTACATATTAAAAATATGTAAGTTTGAAAAATGGAGCCACACAAGTGTGTGTAATAAGTAGGTATATATTTTACCTTAACAATGCCAAGTCATGATACTTTTCTTTCCTGGTGTAACGAGGGTTTAATATAATCTCAGCGATTCTCACATCAGTTTCCGAATTGAATTCACTGCCACCAATTTCTATGACCCCTGCTCGTATTATGGTGGGCTCTATCCTGAAATATAATGAATATTATTTTACGTGGGTCCATATTGGCTCACATAAAATTTTTAATCCTATTCTTTTTCTTACTACCGATTTGTGTTCATAATCATAACTCTTCATAATTTTATTTTTCATACTTTCTTTATTCGTACATTTTTATTACTATCATCGGAACTCATAACAGTTAGTGATCATATTTTTTTTTATTAATACCGTTCCTACCAAGAACCAGTTTAATTAAATCCATAACTTTTTTTTCAGATCTTTTTTCTTCATAACATTCTATTATCATATTGCTTTATTTAATAATGTTGTTACTACGAACATATTTCAACAAAAAATCTTTTTGCATAAATTCTGCCCACTTTTCTAACGAAAATCAGTTTCTGGCGCTTCGCCGGCCGCTGCCGCGGCACGCTCGCTTGGCTCGCGCGTTGTTATTGTCACAGTTCTAACCTAACCTAACCTACTTGTCTGGTAGCATCTCGTTTTATGAATATTATAGTTATTTATTCGAATGATTATGAGTTTCGATCATTACTATAAACAAATATATTATAACAAATATTAGTAAAAACGAAGTGTATGATTTGTGATATTATGAATTTAAATGATTGTTTTTTAATATTTCTAATATTTTTTATGAATAACGATCATTATAACTTTAAATGCTATGAGTAACATTTTCGGACCTCCGATGATAGGAGTTGAAAAGTTATGTAAGACAATGCGCACCCATTTTCGTACGTACATAATGGAATAATTGCGCCATTACGTACCTACGCAAAGTGTTCAAGGGGACTGTCAACGTTTTTGATACCAAAGCCCATATCACCAATTTTCATTGCATGCTGAGTTACAGAATTCTCTTTTGAGGTATTTCCGCTGAGTCAGATACAGTATTTGTCACGCAAAAGGGGACGTAGGCGTAGTGCCCCAATATATTTTCGAAAATAGTATCAATATTTTTTTTATTTTCCCCACCGGATCCTGCGGAGGTGATTATATCGGACTCGAACCGACCGAAACCGCAAGGCGTTCTCGGGCCCTCAGTTGCCGGGGGTGAGATAGCCTCTGGCATATTCCTCCCGCACCCGTACTAACCGAAGGCCATGGAAGGCCACCTAGAGAATCTTATGAATCTACCTACCTATCTTGGTAAAAAAAATAAAAAAAATGAAGAGCCTAAATGTAACCGATATAATATTAATACCAGACATAAAAACAACCTTGTAGTAATACTGTGATTGTAGTTTGCGATAGTCGACTTCACAAGTTTAGTGATTCATTAACTTTTAAAACTGATATACAATAATAATAACGGGAATTAACGCGAACATGGGGTTTACGTCGTTTCGACCAGGTTACACCGGCCGTGGTCACAGGAGAGTCAGCCTGTGACCACGGCCGGTGTAACCTGGTCGAAACGTCAGGCAAATCAAAGGTACGTATATACCTATACCATGATCGCGTTAATTCCCGTTATTATTATTGTATATTTAGTGATTCATTCCAGGGTGTACTTCTGCAACAAGGGTCAAATGAAAGTCTGCTTTAAAATTGAAAATAAAGTTTGCTAAAAAGGCTATAATAAAATTTTAAAACATTTTGACGACGAACAACTTGGAAACAAACCGTTTGCTCAACTATGCTACACAAACAAACCATTATATTTGGATGAAGAAAATATGTGTAATGAATGATACAGAACTATATCATGCAGTTTGCCTGTGTGTTGCCTCGGAGCATTATTTACTTTTAATATAATAAATATACATTTTAATGTATTATGTACAGTATATACAATATGGATACGACATATAGGCATTAATTGAAACCATATACTTGGTACCCCCATAGCTTCAAATAGGAAAAATTTGAACAAAATCGGCCCAGTATTAAGGGCAGAAACTAGGGTTTTAATATTACAAAATTTTGAACAACTTTAAACACTCCGGAGAATCGCAGTTATCAATGAACTCTAAATTGCACGAAAATACTACCATTAGGGTTACCATCCGTCCGAGTTTCCCCGGATTTGTAGCCACGTAGCACCCGAGAGCACTATACCCACTCCGACCTGCCCATGTGGTGCATGTGAGACCATCACCAGGTAGATGTCCCCAATGAGCTTAGAGTAACGGCCGCCGGCCGTCACGGCCACCGTCCGCCTGGAAAGTACATACGGCGTGCCGATGTTCCACGTTACCTCCACTTGCCTACTTTGTTCTTCTTTAGCCATGTCCGGCTCCAGTACACTAGTGAACGAGCGAACCTCTTGGGAAAGTGGGGTATGCATGCACGAAATCCCGGATACGATTTCCTATCGTATCTGGTGGTTTTGACTTTTCCGGAGATGACTGGCGTCCGACGTTTTTACAGGCTCGGCAGCCCAACTGTAACACCCCTGGGGTGGCATACGTCCATAGGCCACGTTAACCACTTTCCATCATGTGTGCCGTATGCTTATCTGCCACCTTAGTAGTATAAAAAAACTTCTTGTCCTGGTTTACGGATTTTGAAGATGGAGACCCTTATTACTATTAAAATTGCACGATGCGACGTTGTTCTGTGTATTCATTCATTTTTCCATTCATCAATTTCGTAAAAATACGATTGTAATGAGAGAGACATAATACCTCAAAGGGTGCCGCCCGGTAGGGTAAATTTCTGATTAACGGCAGTCTGTTACTCGTACAGAGAATAATGGTTGTTTTGATTACACATAAAACTTTTTGATTTGATAAGTAGGTACCTACTTATCAATGATTAACTTTGATTACTTACACTTTGTATTTGATTTCTTTATAATTTTTCCATAACAAATTCAATAATTAAGAGTATTAATATCTACGTAATGAAGAATTTAAAGCTCATAATTTCACTGTTAATCCCGGTTGCATCCATATCTTGTACTTTGGTGCCTGAGGGCTGCTTTCCTAATCTTTATTTTCATTTGGTTTATCTTGGCTTTTGTGGGAGCGACTACCGGGCTACCCTCCAACTCTGACAGGAAAACTACGCACGATGACATGATAATGAACACCATGAAAATTGACAATAAATACCTTCCAACTACTCATCAATCAGGTTAATAATAAATAAAATATTCTAAAATAAACATATTCAAAGATGGATATTGGTGCCTTTACCTTATTAACCTAGGTACAATTTTATGTTTCGATAATTTCTGGAATGTTGTCAGTAACCGCGACGTCACTGGGGACCGCGTGTCGTTCTTTGACCCTCTCGGTTTATTTTCTCGTTTCAATTTGTTTTTAAAGTGAAATTGACACTAATCTATTCTTTTTGTGTTTGTGAATTGTGTTTATTTTTTGTTTAGCTATTCTATCCTTAATTTTAACGGTGAAAATGAGTCTAAATACCTACCTAGTAAATTTGTTGTGCGAGTTTTGTTACGTATTCTTTTTTTGAAAAAACAACGAAGTGTATAGTGTACCTAACGTGTCTCTGAAAGTGACTCGCAGCCGTATTATTGAGGCATTTGATAAATTGAAAGCAAGGTAGGTACCTAACCGAAATCTGTTGAACAGTTAGTTTGGCGATATCATTTTATGTTTTCAAGTTAGTGGCGGGCATTTCTAAAATTTAGATTCACATTTTTAAGCACTGCCGTGAAAAAGTGGTGTTTATAAAGTTAAGTGAACTTTCGTGATAGGTGCCTAATCTTACCTTAGTAGGTAGGTCACGAGCGCGCGTCAGCTGGCGGCACGTTGCCGTTTTGCTGCTGTATCGTAAGTACCTAGTTGTGCAAATTCTAAGCGTGTGTATTTTTGTGAATGAATCAATGACTTATAAAAGTGGTTACATTTTCTACATTTATTTTAATAATTACTTTGTTAGGAAATTTAGTTTTTTTTTAATCTGCGAATTTGAGTTTAAATTTAATTTTGTTTCATTACTATGGACCAGGACGCTTCACTGTTTCCGTAAATGCCTATATGTCGTATCCATACTGTATAATACAGTATATACTTAGACAGTTATGTAAGTACATTACTTGTCCAAGGTGTCCACACAGTGCGCGGCAGTCAAGACGTAAGTATTAGACACTATTGAGCCTCCACAATCAAACTCATAGCCACTGCCACGGTCATAGCCCAGGGCGACCTGTAACAATATATTTATATTGTATATTAATAAATTAATTTTACGGACTATAAATAACAACAAAAGAAACTTAATAAAAAAAAATATTTGAAGGAATTTTTATAGCATTAAGTATGCTAACTATACAAATCGAATACATAGGGAAAAAGAATCTTCTCGGGCGGGACTCGAACCCGCAGTCTTTCCCTTACAGGGGGAATGCCTGACCAATTCGGCTACCGAGACACGCCCGATATGATTCAAATTTCCCACCTTATACGTCTTTGTAAGAATTTCGTAAGAAAATCGGTAGATGACGCTACGTCGCCTCAAAGAGGTATAAGGTGGGAAATTTGAATCATATCGGGCGTGTCTCGGTAGCCGAATTGGTCAGGCATTCCCCCTGTAAGGGAAAGACTGCGGGTTCGAGTCCCGCCCGAGAAGATTCTTTTTCCCTATGTATTCAAAAAAAAATATTATATTATATTGGGAGACTGGGAGGGCTTCCCAGATTTCAAGTACCACTGAATAGCAATAACTCTGATGAAATTCCGAGGACCCCACCTCTACAAAAAATACCATGATAGCCTGCTCAAATCGATCTGTGAAGAGTGGCATTCCGCTCCATAGGCTAACCAGCTCTCCCAGTGAACTGATCCTCATTTTAAAAAAGTTTAGTTAAAAAGGGCGGTTTTTCACGATTATAAAGAGGTTGTACAATAATGTTCTCTAAATAATTTGAATGAGACTATTCCGTAGTAACTTTTTGTAACGAAAAAATAATGTAGCATATACCGTGTAACACAAACATACTTCCGAATAGTTTTTTTTTAATTTGGTTATACAAGTTTTATTGAAATTTCCATTATAGATATTTATTGGTTAAATTTTTAAGATCCGTGAGCTGAACTACTTAAAAGAAAAGTTCACAAAACTTTTAAAATCGAAATATAATTAACACATGGTTCGCTGCGCAGTTCCAAGGTGAAGGTGGAATGTTTTAGTGTTAATATGAAACACAAAGGCGGAAATTTTTTATAAAATAATTGTACTTCGTATGTAAAAAAACTGTGTTTACTATATGATATATTATTATTACTATTTACCTGAGAAAGATGGCACCTAAATTATCAGTCTAGTTGGCCATAGTGTGGCTAAACCTCCTAAATTCAAAGGTGCGTGTTATCACCGCATTCGTACTTTGTTCAACAATGACACATGAAAGGATGCAACAGTGAAACCTCGCGATCAAAAGGTTTGTCAGTACAACGCGCTAAGTGGCGCAGACTTTTTCATTGCCCAGATGCTCCTTCGGATGCTCCTTCTTGCAACCAAAACTTCATCAGACCAAGCGAAGAACTACCGCCTGAACATCATATCCAGTGGCCGACTTGGATGTCTTTAATTCGCATGCGGACCCAAGTTGGCCGCTGCAGGGAAATCAAAACCCTTCTACCATAGCCTGTCAATCGATAACATAGTGTCTGAGTACAGAATGAGATTATATACCTAGGTATAAAATTGACATGAACTGTAATGACTTAGTCATAATCTTATCTAGAACCAGGGGTCAAGACCTAATCGCGCAGTATTAAATACTAGTTTAAAATTACAAGCTTAGAGCAAAATTACAAATGGTCTGTTTACTCTACAGAGATATTCAAACAAGAAATTATTATTACATTAAGTAAACATGTTTTTAAAAAGACCAAAAAGCTGAGTTGTCGGAGTCTCCATAAGACCGGTCCGCGTTTCAAAACGGCGGCGGTGTGGTTCATTTGCTAAACATTAGTTTAGCTTTTTTATCTTTGATGTTTTATAAATTCTGGTACACAATAAAAATAAATTATATTTTACTTTGATTATACGTCTATACCAAATGTATTGATTTATGATCAATATAGTTTTATACCCACAGTGACACCTCTTTCCCAGTGGGTTAACTAGAGATCAAAAAGTCCACTTGTTATATACTACTCAAATATCTTTCATTTCTTCTATTTTTTAAATAATTAATTGTTTTGTTTTCATTAATTTCATATGATGAAAAGTAATTACATTATTAATGAGCGAATTAATACATAACCGTATTAGTGTCGTCAAGTCTCAGTGTCTCATTGTCAACGCTAAGGAAGGCATGATTGCGAGGCGGAATTCTCGGATATAATCTTACCGGAATATCTTTTGCACAAAATATTACGAAGGGTATAGAACTAAGGTATAGACCACGCGGAACAAAAGACGCAATTGCGCGCACACGACATTTTGAAAAGAAACAAGAACCCGCGATTTGCGTGCGCGTATACTACCTCGCAATCCTGACGCTGCTAAAAACGAGCACCGTCTCGCGACCCGCTCTTTGACACGCAAATGCTCCCCTCCCCTCGAAATAGACAGTTAGTGTAAAGGACGCTATTGAAGTCATTCGAGCGTTGACACCTACAGAGTGAATAGAGGACTAGAGGAGGGAAAAAGCGAATGGGGACAACGGAAGAAGAGGAAGGATTTTTCTGCTATTAAAACTTTTGTCAACTTAGCGTTAACTTACTGATTGACTTAAAAGTAATTAGATGGTATGGAGGGTGAATAGGTACATAAATTTTACAGTTATTTTCTCTTAAGTCAAACTACGAATTAATACAATCAAATAAAGGAAAAAATAAAGTTTAAAACTAAAACCCGACTACCGAAAAATCACGTTCTAAAAGTAACAAACAAGAAAATAGCCGTGGTCGTATGCCACTTTTCCCTAGAATATATTGTTTTGTTAAAGTAAGTGGCATACGACCACGGCTATTTTCTCGTTTGTTACTTTTAGAACGTGATTTTTCGGTAGTCGGGTTTTAGTTTTAAACTTTATTTTTTATTTATATTATTTTGGGGCAAGGTAAAGCTAATAATTTATACATATTTGAAATGTGCTTATTAAGCCCTTTCATTTGATACCAAACACGGCATATTTATCTCAAATTTATTTGTTAACATAGTAGCTTATGAGCGCTAGAGGGCGCCACACAAGATTGAGTGACACGTCATAATAGCCTATAACCATCGAACAATCAAGCCGCTTGTAACGATACCTCATATGTCCAGTTCTAATCAGTAGTTGAGGTGCTATGAGGGAACAAATGAACATACATACATACATACATACATAGCCTGTCAAAATCATAACCCTCCTTTTGGCTTCGCCGTAGTCGGGTAAAAAGAATTGGATCCTTGGGCCTGCGTGGATTTCGGTTATTGCGACCATACGTAGCCTATGTCTTAATTCAGGGTATCAGCTAACTTCATACAAATTTTATTAAAATAGCTCCAGTCGTTTAGACGTGAAAGAGTAACAAACATCCATCCATCCATACTTACAAACTTTTGCGTTTATAATATTAGTAGGATCTAGTTCAATACTTGAAATTTTGGAAAATAATTTATTGAAAACAATCTAACGATCATTTCATCTCTATTCGCCCATTGATCCCTATTCAGCCCGTTTTACACGGTACACGTTCAAAAAGAAAAGGTCGTATCAGTTTCCTTATGTCTGTTTTAAGTTTTTCCCTAATTATAAGCGGTCATTTAATTAAGTGTCAGTTGTTTGACCCCGTAGCCGAACAGCGGGTAAGCTCGAGTAGCGTGTGACGCGCTTATCGCACCTCTCATTGTTCATAAATATGAGGTTAGTGATCGCTGCATAAATAAATTAAACGTAATATTTCCTATCCGTTATACAGTCAAGATATTAGTAGATATCTTGTTATTTTTAGCTTGAGTTTGAATTAATGTGGTGTCATCATGTATTTGTGCGAAGCACGCCCTTCTTTCTGAGGGTAAGCTGAGGACAGCATGGTTCTCACAGCCGAGGATGCCATCTCGAAACCGGAATTTGCCCAGGGATCAGACGGCGTGCATACATACGTCATACATATCTGTAGGCAATCTAACATTCCGGCAGACAGCATAAGAAGACCCAATACAACCTGCTGTTTTAGCTCGTAGCCGGTGTCCGTAGGGATTTACGCACGGCACTTACATTAAGGGCCGGCGCCCACTATCCGAGACTTCGCCTTTAGCTTAACATCAGGCGAGGTGAAGTCATATTGACGTGTCCTATATTAAAAAAAAAAAAACTATCGGCATCGGCTAGTTTCAGGATTTTTTGGCCAAGCATAATAAGATCTTATCACTATCGTCATAAAATTGAAATTTCAATGACGATCGTCGACTACCGTCGGCATAGATCGGCATTCTGCAGCGGTATAGTTAGCAATTAAAGTTCAACCTTATATCTATAACAATAAGATCTATTGTTATACGACAAATACAAATCCTCATGCTTGCCGATGCCGGCACTGGGCGCCGGCCCTTAGGTGCAAGTTGCACATTAGTATTGTAATTAGTTTAATTGCTAACGTGGCATTTTATACCTTTAGGAGGACATAGTACTTACACATTTTTAATTTTAAGAACTTTTCTAATTAACAGATAAATTAAGCAAGTTCTAAGAAAAAAATAAGTATCAATCATAGAAACGGGATATACGAGGTAGGTAAATAAATAGGTACGTTTGTTTATAACAACAATTACCCATTAGTTGAGTAATTCAACTGGACTCACCTGGAAATTCTCAGTATTCCCACAAGGTAAAAAAAAACCTAATTAAATTAATTACGTCGAGTAGGTAACTATTATGATTTTTTTATTACAGAAACGTGTTCGTGTAAGATTGAAAATAGAGCCAGTACGGCAAGGTATCATTATATCGATATGAGGCGGAGTTCAAGCTATGTATATTGTAAGAAAATAATAGATCCATACTAATATTATAAATGCGAAAGTAACTCTGTGTCTTTCTGTCCGTCTGACTGTTACGCTTTCACGCCTAAACCACTGAACCGATTGTGATGAAATTTGGTATAAGGGTAGATTAGTTTTGTCGCGATAACCGACATGCACGCGGGCGGAACCGCAGGCAACAGCTAGTAATAAATAAATGATCCTGAATGAAAATAACAGTCCATCGATTGGAGTACAGTGTGTTGTGTGAGAGAATAGTTCCCTCCATGGGAAAAAATCGCAATGTCGTTGTGGATCGTTAAAGCCTAGAATTCCCAGACACGACTAATAAGAATAACATCGCTCAGGCGCTAAAATATTACCGAACAATAAATCATTATTATTAGATCACGCAAAACTCGTATAGTGGTCTGACCACTTCGAGCGATGCGCCATCGGTGCCAACCGTTATATTTTTTATGTTAGCAATAATAGGTACAACGAATCGAATGAAGAGGACGTCATTTTTATGCAAACTTCCTTATTCAAGTTGTTTAACAACATTTACGAGTTTCAATTTGTTTTTAACCGTGGGTAGCATTATTGATCGAAGGTGGGTAGATATATTCAGGATAAATTATAACTATTGACGATTAATGTGGGTGTGTGCAACGCCCGTGGTGTAGCATACGTCCATAGGCCACGGTAATCACTTTCCATCAGGCCGTATGCTAGCCTGCCACGTACCTAAGTGGTACAAAAAAAAACAAAGGAAAAATATCATTATATACAGTTACAGTAATTTGTAAGGAAAATAGAGGTTAATTACCATATGTGGGAATTCCCCCAGTGATGCAGCCTCACCTCCCAATATATGTAAGTCCAATGGAGGTATGCTGTTATTCGCTATATTCCGACATTCTGAAATAAATAAATGAATATGAAAAGGCATTTCATTGCTTTAATTAATAGATAATATTATTTTAATGCATATAAGTTTTTGCTTATCCCTCTGGGGATAAAGGCGTGATTATATTATTATGTATGTGAATATGTAAATTTTTACCTCTCTCTATAATTCTCAACGCTTTTGTATTAGGGTTCTCATTTCCTGATTTATTGTCACCACCAGTGTTTCCACCATTATTCCCATCTGTATTTTCACCTATAATTCAAAAAACATTATTTGTCTGTAATTTTTTTCAATATATATTTGGTTCTAAACTTTCAAATAAATAAAAAATTGAATTTATAATTATTAATAATAATTTAGCAATATTGAACTTTAATATATATCCAACTAGCTGATGCTCGCAGCTCCACCCGCTTATAGTCGGTTATCGTGAATTTGGTTTTCTGTTTTATTCAATTCTACTCAACTAATTGTGCCCAAACAAACATAAGATTTTAAGTCCGGCCAGGAACTTACAAGCAAAAATATCCACATGAAAATCTGTTCAGTAGTTTTTGCATCCTTTCCAGACCAACGGAGAAAGAAACACATTTTTTGGGCATTAATAATAGAACAAAACCTAAGTTTTTTTTAAATATATCCAATATGCAGATAGCTACTTTACAATGTTATAATATAATAGTATAGATTTAAAATACCAAATTTATTAGTGGTATGTGGACAGCACACTACTTCTTCTTTCCCACTAAAACCACACCTGGGGAACGGGTGACGCCTAGTAGTTCTTATGGCTCTGTAATATACAAAAATATAAATACCACAGGTCAGCTGATTTGCTGAATTAATCAAATAAACTAAACTACTAAACTGTAGTGGTTAGATTTAAGTTCCAAATCTTTAAAATCAGTTTCTAAACTGTAAAACTCATTTTGTTTTTTTATTTTATTTTATCATTTACTGTTGTAGTATATCGATACTGCAGTTAATTTGAAAATAAAATTCCTTAGTCATTTACATATAAAAAATGTATAATAAGATGGCAAGTGCAATAAACTCACTGCATTGCCGCATCACATCGGGACACTTCTATACAGACTCCGTCCAATAATTGGTCATTTGCCATACAACTCTCACCAGCTATAAAAAAAAATTACACGATGAAAAACCATTGAGATTACTTCCAACTAAAATATTAAATTTAGACATTGGCAGTCGAGTCAATATTTATTTAGTGGCAGAGTCAATTGTGAGAATGAACAAGATTTGGATCCTGGCCCATTGATATGAACCCACTGCTAATGCAGGAATAATAGTAAATTCAGTTATTATTCTAAAAAAATATAATTCTGATGATTATAGTACTGCAATGAACAAGAATTTACAAAAATTACCTATCAACACACTCATGTATTTAATATATAATTAATGCCACTATTTTCCTTATTAATATTTAGTTTCTCATAACTATTTTATAATTTTACCTATGACACAAAATTACGAAGTAGTAAATAGGTAAATGTTAGTAGCCAATAGGAATAAAAATATAATAACAAACAGTTTTTTTTTGTTGTTTGTTTCCTAGATGATAAATATGATAATGAATCATAAGTTATTGCGATTCTACTAAGGTCTTCTGTAATATTTTAATGAACTTTGCTAAATAAAGTCAACTGAGCAAGTATGAAAGCAATAAAAAATAAGCTGTTTAATTAATTGTAAAGAAGAGTTTTCAATAAAAACTTACCATCTTGAGAAATTACAGGACTTATAATTAAAATGTTTACTATGATCCAATTCATCCACATTTTTTAACAATTATTTGTTTTATTGTACCATCAAATTAGTTTCCTTGTTCGTGAACACACTTTAAACCGGTTTAGAATTCTTCAAAATATTTTTTACATCTAACGAGAGTATATTTATTGATAATATGTTTTTGATAAAATGATTACACATTCATTTACAGTACATAACAAGAAAAATATTTTTTCTACTAAGTATTACGAACTACCTATAACATTATTAAAAGTTCAAAACTTCGGTAACAAACTAGGTGGGTACCTACTTGTTCCCAAAATAAAAATGCAGAATTGCCACCAAATTCGACATCCTGCCGTTTACAGTACAGCGCCTTTTTTAAGAGTGGTAAATTGTAAAACTAACTTTGACAAGTCTTGTGTCTTGTTTTTTGTAATCTGTGGTCTTGTAAAGTATCCTTTTTACAATCCTATAGGGATGTGAGATGAATGGAAAAAAATCGATTTAATAAAAATCGATTTTATTTTATGAAATATTAATCGATATGTCAATAATCGATTTTATTGAAAATAAATAATCGATTTTTTAGAAAAAAATCGATTTTTTTCTATTATTTAAAATCCTCAATGCTTTTCATATTCCGCTAATAAACCTAAGAGATTCATTTTAACAATCAGATTAAAAATGAAATAAAATAATATGAATAAAAAAATAAACAATTCAAAACTAAAAATCATAGCAATTAATGTTCTTTTAAACTTTCAAGGTAAGGAATAATAAAACCAAAAATCATTATTGATACAAATTCTCAGTAAAATTAAATGAGCACCTCAACAAAATGATAACTTTAGTATCGCAAAAACTAAAATATAAATCAAATAAAAAAAAGTGTCACAAATGTCCAGTCCTATTTTACCTGTGACTTGTATTAAAATAAAATACTTACTTAAAATGACACTAAAAAACTAAACGACGTTATGGTCTTCAAAATAAAAATATTAAACAATTTATTTGATAATTTTTAGAAAATTAACAATAAAAAAATTAAAAATAACTATTGACACAAATGTCCCGCCCTATTGTACATTTCACTAGTACCTATTAAAATAAAATACTGAAAATGACAATTAAAAACTAAACGACGCAGTTATGGTCTCAAAACAAAAATATAAATCAAATAAAAAAAAACGGCGGGGAAAACGTAAATTCTTTAATCATAACAGCTCTAACCACACAACAATCTGTTGAAGATTTGTGTTACCTATTTATCAAACAATCCATAAAAAGCACGTATAGGTCTGTAAACAAAACTTGATATTTGTTCTTTTTCAAACAATAATAATAGTTGATGTTGTAATAATCATTATAAAATATAGTAATGTTACCTGTAAGACATTGGGATGTTTTCGTCCTATGTGTTGTTTTAAGTTTGTAGTATTACTTACTACAAGTTTTTAATTCTTTCGAACAGTACATGCATATTGCTGTGGTAGCACGCTTTTAAGTGTTTTACGGTTAGAAGACATCTTTATTGTTTATTGTTGGTTACCAACAACTATAATAACTCAGAAGATCTCACTCACTAAACTGAAACTACTTAATTCGCCGACATAACTACAGATGGCATCGTTTTTAATTTACTAAGTTAGTAAGTCGGCGAATTAAGTAGTTGTGCAAATAATAAAATGCTTCGAGTTTTTTCATTCGGCGCATAGATGGTGCGCTATTTATGAAAATCGATTTAATCGCGTAATTTATTAATCGATTTATTAAAAATCGATTAATATGGCTTTGAAAATCGATTATAAAAAATCGATTATACGAAAATAATAATCGATTAAAAGAAAAATCGATTATTTTTTAACATCCCTACAATCCTACAATAAGCACAAAGTATAGTAAACATGCCTGAAAGTTAAATAATAAAAAATATAGTATCAATTTCCATCGTCTCTCAATCCCCGAAGAGGTAGGCAGAGGTGCATTGGCACCACAGACTAATAAGAGATATACCTACTACGTTTAGCACCCACGCTTCGCCAATTAAGATTTTAGTACCCACATTTAGTAATAGGGGTCGAGCAGTATATGGAGTTGTCAAAACATGGAACAAACTGCCAGAAGACGTAATGTCTTCACAAAGTGTGAATCAATTCAAGTGAACTCAAGTTTATGCTGGTGAAGAATAGCAGGATACAGGCATTATCAGTTGAATCAACTGCTGCCTGAATAAGAATAATAATTTTACAGCTCAGCTAAAGAAAAACCTTACATAAGTAGGTACAGTCAGCGTCAATAGTAGCTGTTCTTGACAAGCCATAAAACAAAAGGCAGAACACAATATTTAAATCAAAATATTCTGAAAAGGTTTAGGTTCGACGAAAGTTTTATTCTTATTTCAGGTACTTTTGAAAGTTTCTGATACTGCTTTACTTTAGATAGATAGTTTTTTTATGCATTATGAAAATATTAATGCAACAAACACTTTTGCGAAGCGATTTTGTCAGACTATTTTCACATATCTTGCAATGCATTTCTTTTGGACAATTCAGATACTACTACGTTACTATTGATGTTGACTGTACATTACTGTTATAAGTTCGTCCCTCAATTCAGTTTTGTACGGAAACCTCAGTGCGCGAGTCTGACTCGCATTTGACTGGTTTTTAAAGCTATATAGACTAGGAGTAAGTACCGAAAGTCAAAATATCTCATAATGAAAATCAGTCTCCCATTTTTTTGCAATCTCTTAAATGTCAAAAAAAAACAACGTAGCAATGATTTATTATATTTATATATATATAAAATTAAATGCTCAAGTGATTCGTGAAATCACGAACTTTCCCTTACAGGGGGAATGCTCTTCCAACTGAGCTATTAAGCCACACGCACACCTGAATCACTTAATAACATATTCATATTTTTAATAAATAAGCCTCTTTCCTGAGACTTTGCTTTTAGCTTACCATCAGGCGAGGTGAAATCAATTTGACTTGAACCTTAAATTTATAAAAATAGTTATCTAGTAAAATTGTAGAACTTATAAAGCCAACATGTTAGCTTCAAGCATTTCATGTTGGCTAACATTTCTGACGGTCAGAAGGCACTTTATGTGTATTATTTCTATATCTGTGGTGTATTTTAAATGGGCAACATTGATTCACTATTTTCATTTTCATTGCATGCATTATTTTTTTCCTTGCTTGGGATCCAATTGTCCGAGGCGATTGGATTATTACAAGAGTGTTGTTGAGATGAAATGTACACAGAGTTAGAACCGACCAATTCGAGTATTCAGTCGTATGGTGCCGAACGTTTAATTTTCTTCGTAATTTGATAAAAGTTAACTGTGTAATCCTGTTCAATCGTCATCAACATGTTACATGAATATTATGTGTTGTCTGTTTATGTGTGGTTAACGGATTGTGATGAATAATTCTGACAAGGACGCAATTTGTGTGCAGTGATATCAGTCGGCTAAATGACGTCGCCGGGCGAAACAAGTACGCATCTTGGAATGCATTCGACAATGGCTAACCAAATAGCCCTTACCACGCCAACAGCGGAGTTTGGGCTAACTGCGGGCGTGCCAGCGCCGGCAACTAGCTACGATCTTCAAGCTGGTAACAGCGGGGAGTCTTCATCTGAAACTCAATCACCAGGTATACCAGCTGTCAAAGCCAGCGATCGAGAAGCTCGTATCATAGCTGAAAAGCAACGACGGAGTCAGTACAATTCTCAAATTAATCTTATGATGTCTTTGTTGTCTGACATAGTGCACTCACAACGTAAAGTTGATAAGACAAGCGTATTGAGGCTAGCAGCCAACAAACTCCGTAATGAGCACGTTTTCGGTGATACGATTAAATGTGGACACATGGAAACATGGTCGCAATCTTTCCTGAAATTTTTCGACCTGCTGGGCGGTGTTATGTTCGGGATAACATGTCGTGGGCGTATATTCATTGTATCACCCAATGTGCAAGAAAAGTTAGGATACTGTCACATAGATCTATTAGGTCAAGATTTTTACCATTATGTTCACCAAGAAGATGCTGAAATTCTTCGTCGCCATATTTACCCTCCACAACTACAATCTAATTGTGATAATAAAGTATTTGAGCAACATCACAACTTTCACATTCGTGTCATGAGGGCTGGTGCTCGTTCTGACCCACCTAGATATGAGCGTTGTCACATAGACGGTACATTAAGACGATCTGATAAAGCTACTTCAAATGGAGTCCAGGATGAACAAATCATTAGAAGGCAACGAGTGAGGACCAATAGAACATTCAAATCAAGTGGAAATGATTTTGTCTTTATAGGAATGATTCATGTATTATCTACTGCTATGCCAGCTCGCATTCTACCACCAACAGCATACTCTGAATATTGGACAAGGCATCTGATAGATGGCCGCATAGTTCAGTGTGATCAGAGTATATCTTTGGCAACAGGTTATATGACAGAAGAAGTAACTGGGACTTCAGCATTTGTGTTCATGCACAAAGAAGATGTGCGTTGGGTTATCTGTGTATTGCGGCAAATGTATGATGAAAGTAGGGAATTTGGTGAATCTTATTACAGATTGATGGCACGTTCAGGACACTTTACATATATGAGAACTCGAGGGTTCCTAGAAATTGATGATGCCACAAAAAAGGTTCAAAGTTTTGTTTGTGTCAATAGTGTGATTGGTGAAGATTATGGCCGGCGTATGATGGAAGAGATGAAGCGGAAGTATTCAGTTATAGTAGATGCACAAAATCATCAAAGCGAACCATCTACTGCAGATGATGCTCAAGTGGAACACCCTAAAAGATTAGAGCGTATTGTAATGCATCTTGTTGAAAATGTAAATGAGAATGTGGATGACTTGAAATTGATACCACCATCTAAAGAAAATATAATATCTGCCATCCAAAATAGTGAAAAAGTGGTTCAAGAAACTGGGGTAAGATTTGACTCAAGGAAAAGAAGGAAAGTTGATTGTGAAAACAATGACTAGTATGTAAAGACATAGTGAACTATAGCAAGTTTTATATAGCAATGTTGATCTGTAATTTGCTAATATGTTTGGTGATGTCTGTTCCTATTCCTAAGAGTGTAACAGTTAATGTTACGTAAATTAGATGGTATATTTGACCAAATGATTTAAAAATATCAAACATGTGTAGTTTAAGTGAATCAGGGAGAAGTGGACTGAATCTGTAGGTTAAGTCCTACTGTGTGGGCAAAGGCGTCTTTAGTTTAAAGAATGTTATAAAACCTTAAGACTGCATCTTATTTAGCAATTTGGCAAATTTTATTTCAAATTGTTAGGAAAAATTAGGCAGCTTCATAAAGATTTTTAATATTTTTGTCTTAAACTTTACTAAAATATGATGAATTAAGTAAATGCTTAGGTAACATACTTTGTGTACTTAACTGGTAAATATCTAAATCTAAATAAAATAACCCTCATTCAAGCAGTTGAGAATAATTCACGCTTGTACAATTTGCTGAATTTATAAATAATTTAAAATGCTGTGGAGGTTACTATTTGGACAGTATGTTACTACAATGTGTTGTAAATGTAATGGTATGCAATTTGGGAAACAATCATTTTTATAAATATAGTACATGCAAATTAAAGTCTCTACGCCGCGGTGTGGCGGTACTGAACGTACTTGCTACTCAGGGGGCGCGAGTTCGATTCCAAATCAGTTCAAAATAATCGTAATAGTATGCATGTATGCATTTATGTCTATTTGCGTTCTGGGAATTTCCGTGCCTCGCAGAGTAGGTATGTTAAGCAGTAATTTCCGGTTGTTATACGAGCATCAGCTCTGGCAGTAGTTGTGGGTAGTTGGCGCGCTAAAAAGTTCGACAATGGGTCTATCTGAAAAAAAAGCGCATCGAAGTGAAGGTCTCGGATGCGGATCCTGGATTCGTGAAGATGCATATTAAACTCCACGTCTAAAAAAATCCAGTTCATGTTTGAGAAAAGCAGAGACATGCATCTCTGAAGGACAGTTTTTTCAAAATTGCACTTATCTAGTGTGTGCTAGTTCTGAAAAAACATTTACAATTCAATTAAATACTAACTTGTTTTAGTAGTTTGCCATTATTTATATCGGTTACCTAGCATTTCAGGTACCTACTTTGTATTGTTATTGGATAGTTAATTTGTTGTTAGTATTTCAGTTTAGAAAGTTAAATAAAAAAGAGCATCCAAAATTATTGGATGGTTATGTTAGTAAGTAGCAATTTTACGATATTATTAATATTCATAGGGGCTTAAAATGAACTTGTTAGATTCTACAGTGTCTTGGACAAACTTTATTTTATCAGTTAACGTACATGATTTTCGGCTCATTCCAAACACTCCATTTAACCTATTGCCAAATCTATCATATTGCCAATGTTTGGAATAAATGAAAATGAACCATTTTACTTGTACATATTACTCTGGTAGAGGATTTCATAGGTCTAGTCTAGATTTTTGTCAGCTTAAATCACACACGCATTTACTCCTTCCATGCATGAAATATCTGTATCAGCGTACTATATAGATTGAAATACTATATCTTACCGATGTTATGTCTATTCAAGGCATAATCATTTTATTGTTAACATTTCAATCTGATTGCATCATTGTCCAGCTACAGTAGGTTGTATATCTCGTCACCTCGTAGTGGGGGCCGTTCAAGTATTACGTGAGCAGATTTCTTACCATTTTTTACCCCCCCCGCCCCCCTTGTCATCAAAAGTAAGCAAAGCACTTACCCCCTCCCCCTATGCTTACGTAAACATTTTTAGTAATAAATGTTTTTTTATATTGTTATTTTTAAAATAGGAAAATTCATGAAAATATTAGGTTTAACTGATACACATAGAGTAAATGACAAAAAAATATAATCAGAAATAAAGAACATAACTAACATAAAGAATATTTTCGGAACACATTAACAGTCTTCAGTCCATGAAACCTGAATCCATGATTCTAAGTTATCGATGACATTGGATTGCTGCTCAGTGTTGTGAGTCTGCTCACTTTCATCCGATTTTGGAATGTCTACGTCACTCTCATCGAGCCATTCAACATCTTGGTGCTCTAAATTTTGAATAATGCACATCAGTTCATTAGCACGACGAGCAGCGACTCTTACAGGTCTAACTTTTCCCTCTGTGGGCGTGTTTACTTTTTTATGGATCTTCTCGATGTGACGATTTAATGATTTGACGGAAGCATGATAAAGACCACACGTTTTGCATGTTCGGCTTGAGAGCCTCAATTTTACCGTCGGACAAAAATAATCGTAGGGCATTTGCAAAAAATCTTTGAGGGTAGTACTCAAGCGTAGAGCTAAATTGACTGGAAGATCAAGAAATTGTCCTCCTTCATCCAAAACCAAGTCATCAACTGTTTGTTTTACTTTTGCAGGTGGTGGAAGAAACCTGTTGTCTAGTAATCTGAATAGGCCACTTCTTGGACGACAGCATTCTGTATTTTTACATTTTACAATTTGAAGCAAGTATTGGCTTTCACGCACATGTTCTGAGTACCATTTAATGTCTGGAAATTCAGGAACATCTTGTTCATCAGCCTCAACATATTTTGCAGTAACATTATAGCCATCAATTTCCATTGAACTCCATACTTCAGCTAATACATTTCCTGCAAATTCGAAATTATATCTTTCTAATTGTTCATCAATTGTAATGCCACGTTCATCCAAATGAGACCCAAAATGGTCATGAGGCAGTATTAAACCAGCCAGTTCCCGACTCAGAGGAGCCATTCTTCGCTCTACTCTGTTATACGCACTCCTTCCAGGAGCATTGGTAGCTATAAACAATGCATCGAGATCATGTCGTTTAAAATGTTGTATAGCAAACCCTATGACTTTTTGATAACGCGGATTTTCATCTGGCCCTCCATCAACCGTCATAATTACTACTGGTTTTACTAGTCCATGGTCAGTTTTTGCTAATGGTCGAAACTCTTCAAGTTCGAGAAGCGTCTCGAAATCCTGAGCATGAGTATTAGCAGTAGATGAACTATGCTTTCCACTTCGAATAGCGATGAATGTTGGCCCAGAATATCCGACGGCTTGCGGTTGTCCTAGCATATTGGAAGTAACTTTGATACCAGCATAAACAGATGGTATTAATTTATGACGCTCAGCGATTACCCAATCGTGGTCAGGTAATTTGATTCTATATTCCATATGCATTAAAAGAGGTGCTTGCTTATTTGCCGCAGTGACGCCAATAGGGACTCGAGCTTTGTCATCTTGAGATAAGAAAAATACTTGATCTGGTCCAAGTATGGATGCTATGTTCTCTAAATAATGGATTGATGTTTCAGCGAACTTGCTATCTAAGTGGCTCTTGTGGTGATCAGTTTGAGCACGAATGAGCCTAACAGGGACTGTCGATACATGTCTTCGTCCCTCTGTAGAATTCGATTTTCTGGGAATCAAACGAAGATATGTCGCACTGCGACTAATGTCAAATCCTAGTTTACGCAGTTCTTGTGTGAGTTCGTCAAGAGTTTTTACGCTACGAATAGATTCCGTTCGTCTCCTGTCATCACATGCACTCCCAAATAAAGCTATATCTGCAATTGTTTTCAATAGTAATGGTTGATCGCTTTCAAGTTTAGGATGTCCTACTGAATCCCTCAGAGATAGTCTTCTTTTTATTTCAGGATTTTCCTGACAAATATCTTCTAACTTTCTTTTCATACCATCCCTGTGTTTCTTCTGGGCAACTGCGTTTTGAATCTTCCTGTTTAAAGTATTTTTTGCTGTTTTTAGTTCCTCGCGCAACTTAATGATCTGTTTATCAACTTCAGCGCAATTTGGCATAGTATCTCTGGCAGAATACAAAGCGTTCAGATTTTTTTCGAGTAGAGTAATCTTATTTTTCAAAGCTTCTTGAGAAGGTTTTGCTCTTTGTTTATCTGCATTATTATTATTTTCGCATTGCTCTTGTGATTCATTGCCGGTTTTAATTTTATCTTCTTTCTGTTTTTCAATGTTAGAAAATGGCTGTATAATTTGTGTTTTTTCTGCAGGTTTACTGGTAGAAGACGTTGCCTAAAAATGAAAAATTTCTAAGAGTTCTGCTGGATATTCTCTTACTAAGCTACATAAATTCACCGTATTTAATAAAACCAGCGTTTAAATATTATTGAAAGCTTTTCCCCACAGAAACCCTTAACATACAGATATTGAAAACACCGTGTATTTTGTGACCAATTGCCGGAGTCGATCTTAAGAAATAAAATATCAATCATTTACCTTTTTACTTTGAGATAGGCCATCATATTTTTTACTCATAAATCGTTTTAATTGTTACAGAACGTAAAGAGAAACTTTGTACTTATATTTACTCACCTTGGAAAAAAAATGAAGCAGATTGGATTTATTTTTAGTCGCCGCTTGCAATTTTATTCTTCTTCAATTCTCTTAGATACAATAATATCTAGTTCCTTATCTGACTTTGCTTGTAATTTATAATTTCGCCAAACTTCGTTAACTAACTTTTGTACATTTTGCACTTTCGTCCCAGTATGAGATTTTTTAAAACTTTCGAACAGTTTTTGGTATAACTTGGATTTGTCTATATGATATGACATTCTAATAAGATATTTAAATTTAAATATTTAAAACGTTAAACTTTGGCTAATTGCATCAACATAAACACAAATGATAACTTTCAATGCTTACAATACGTTTAGAATCCAAACAAAACAATACTGATAGATGCGCACTTGCAGCCGGCCGGCACGAGAGTGAATTATTAGACAAGTGAATAGCGCACGGTAATTTCCCTAATGCGCGGTAATTCCCCTAATCAGTTCTCAAAGCGAGTGCCTACGCATATGTATTATTTGCGGGAATCCCCGAAAAAACTTAAATAACTAACGATGACGTAATCATCATCTAGACCCCCCCACCCCCCATGTCATCCAAAATAAGCAAAACAGAGACCCCCCCACCCCCCCTTGGTGCTTACGTAATACTTGAACGGCCCCTGACGAGTGGCAGTTTATAGCCGTCCGTCGCTGGCTAACAAGCCAGCATCCCATTTGCCATTGTCTTCCCTCGAATTTAAATGGTTTACACAAAACGTTGTATAAGATGTGAGATGCATAAAGTCACCGATTGAGCGACTGGCAAAAATTCAATTATAACCTTCGCTTAATACCTACGTTTTAGCGTTGCTACTCGTTTCACTATATTATATTCTGGTTTTAAAACAAAGCTGCTGACCACATGAATAATTTGCTTGTCGAGGTGAATATCGTCACTTTATAATATGAATAAAAAACCTGCATCTTCATTCGTGTAATTTACATGACAATATACTAAGGTTTCAGCTTGAACCTGTGAAATGCGTGTGTAGCGCATTATTGAATCTTAAAAGGAAAATGACTAGTATTAGCTATGGATAGACCCAAAAATCTGATAATTTGGGATATACCTAAACTGTTGATAGTGCTGATAAATACGGCACAACGCAAAACGTTAAATTTACAGGCATTTAAAACTGTTCAAACGTAACGAAAGATATTATATTAACACTTGGAATCAATAAATATAAATTAAATCAACATACATAACCCTTCTATACATATAGGGTTCTGTTTAGCTAGGATAATGAAATTTGGCACGCAGCATAGTCTTATAGCACAAGTAAAGGCAAAAGTCTGAAAACTGTAAATATATAGCTACCCACATCACAAAAAAATCTCTGTAAAGACCATTTTCTCAAGAACGCGTGAAAGTATCACGTTGAAATTAAAATCAAATACTCAGGTCTACAGCCTCTTACAACTGTGAATCAAATTTCTAAGCCAAATCAATAAAAAAGATGTTACCTTTTATGTAGCCTAAGTTGGTCTCTCATTTAGGTACGGCACCCTCCAGTGCGCGAGCTTGACTCGCACTTGACCGATTCTTGGTTTTATGGTCTCGAAGTACCTATGTTTATTTGTACATACCTAGTTTATGTACAAGTCGTGGATGGTAAATGTTATACATAAAATTAAAATCTAGATAGGTAGTAATAGGCTCTTTGTTGAATGTTTTAACGATCAATGGAGTCGGGTGTTTTCCAAATGGTAGACAACTATAAATTTACATAATTTCTCTTACTAAATGTCCTTTATCAATGTATTAGATAGGGTTACTACAGTTACTAGGGTTAAAATATGCAAAAAACATAATGATATTTGCCGTTTAGTTAAGGAAAAAACGGTAATTCATTCAAAATATTAATCAGCTGGCATTGATCTTATGTATATTAGAACGAGGTAGGTAGATTCAACACCGGCGCCGGCGCTTAAAAACGGTCACCAAAAGCCGGCCGCCTCTAGCCTAAGATTCGGAATTTTTTACGACGTGTACATGATTTCTCGTCCGTGATACTGCAGGCACGTTTGTCATAGTAAAGAAAGAAAGAAATAGTACCTATATGCGTCCGTGAAACCTCGCGCCGTGAAAAGCGAGTGAAAATAAAGTATGACTTCTGTCGTACAATGTGATAAAATAATACCTACCTCATACTTCATATAAGATCATTGCCACAGAATAGATAATAGTACTCCGTATTGCCCATTGCCCATGGTAGGTAGATAACATAGATGCAGTTTGGTTTGTTAATAATTTAAATAAAGGGGTGGTAATAAGGGATGTAATAACACAATTAACTATTTATTCAATTTTTTTACAGCTTTATTAAGACCATAGCAATTGATAATTTAATAAGTGGTGAATTTTATGTTACCTTTCGTTTACTGTTTAATATAAACTGCTTCACGCAAAGCCAAACTGACGCGGTGAGGCCAGCATGATTAAATACTGTAGGTATCGAGGAAGACTGCATGGAAATAAAAGAGGAAAATTTTACTATGGATAACGTAATTGTGGTAAAGATCAGAGATTACCCGCGAGAGAAAATGTATCAAACCATTCATTACTTACTAATCGATCGCACAATTTACAACAAGAACGTTTGCCAATGAATTGTAAAAATCATTTTCAGTCGATTTATTTTAAAGTAGCCATAATAAAATATGTGATTAACCAGTGTATTTTGGCGTTTTGGTACCATTTTCCTGGGAAACTTCAACACTAAATTTGAGTCCCATTACCAAAAGTTACAGGGTAATTTTGTACCTAACATAATAAATTAATGGAACCATATCAATGTGCAAATTAAAAGTGGCTCATTGCGTACTGTCTTATAACAACACAAAGAATTACATAACTGTTCATATATTTAATACTTAGCTAGCTTTTGATAAAAAAATACTTGTGTTTTTTGACAATACCACTATTTTCCTAGCAAGTGTATGTTGAAAGGAAAACTTGTAATGAATGGCTATAAGGGTTGTGACACTAGATAGAAATTAAATCGGGATGATGAATGGAGTCCTACTGAGTGAACCGAATTATTCATATGTGGGTGATGAGAGAACGGATACGTTTTGTATCTGTACTATAATTGATCTGAATATTGGAGCCCATAGTATGTTAAATTTAATCGGATAGTTACTTTAATTGTAAATATTTGTATCGAATATGAATAACAGAATGAGTAAACTAAGATTATCTCTTGTAAATTATCGCTTTCATTTATGCATTATACATGAAATCCTGATCAAACGTACGACTTGGATGCGGTTTCCATAATAATCATTACTTACTTGTTTTGATGTAACTACGAAGGAATTAAATGTTACATTGATATTACTGGATGTAATAAAATATAATATCCATTGTAATTGTTCTACTTATTATTATTATGTACCTACCCCAAATATTTCCTTTATTCCCATCTGCCACCAGGCTTGCCACCGGGGTGGTGGTTGGCACTAACAATTAGGTGTCGTTTACCACCCCGGTCAATGGCACATAATTAGTTTCACCATTTTGCTCTACAGGCTACCTGCCTGTAGAGTAAAATACCAATACTCCACATGCGATCGGAGCGTCTGGAGAGCGCCGCAGTTCTACGACGATACGTTGTGTCTTGTGTCAGTAGGTATACTAAGCCTCTTGCAAGAGACCATCAAATTATCCATGTATTGCATTCTACTGTTTAGATTTGCTAGGATTCAGGGCGTTAATCGAGCGGCATCGTTTTGTTATGAGCCTAGGCGGTTAATAGAACGGCTGATTAAGCTAGTTGCCTGCTACATATTATGGGTAGTTAGAGGGTGAAAAGTAGGGCAGCCTGTTGCCCTTACAGTATCAGGCCTGAGACTGCGACTCGTCGTGTACTGGAGCATACTTCTAAAGGGCAAGCCACACTGCCAGCGGACGGACGGACCGGGCGGAGCGGACGACATCGTTTCTTTTCGTACTTGGGTTCACACCGCCAACTAACGAGCTAAGTTACGTCAGCGATGCGAGCGACTTGAGCGAAGCCAACGAAAGTCCAGCGAAGCTCCTCGTTCACCTCGTTTCGCCTGCTTCGCTAGCTTCGCCCAGTTCGTTCGCCCGCCCTCCCCGTTTCGAGTATTCGGACTAGTCGACGCTTGTCTTTCGAATGGCAGTGTAGTATTCGCTCCGCCCGCTTCGCCCGCTCAGCTAGCTAGTTTTCGATGTGAACCCTTAGTTAGTTTGGCTCGCCAATATTTCGCGTAGTTTCCTTCGCTCGCTTCACCCGCCCACTCCGTCCGTCAGCTGGCAGTGTGGCCTGCCCTTAAATCTAATACAGCTGTAGATTCTATAACGAAGTAACCTGTTCGTACGACAGGTGACTAATATCTAGCGACTGCGACGACGACGGCCCGGTTTTAAAACCAGAACTTTCGGTAATAGGTTCCAAAAATACGTACCTATTAGCGGCCTACCGACTTCGCCTCTAGTGAAAGAATATAGATACATGTGAAAACTTATGAGTATTATTGGGTACGCTTCGTCGGTCGGGGTAGGTATTATTTGGTTTTCTTTAAATACATTTTTTGGTACCAACAAGGCGTCTGGAACCAAGCTGCTTAGTTTTAAGTATATCGTCATAATAGCAATGTGCCCCAATTACTTTGGAGGCCTTCCCCTCTGAGCAGTCTTGAGTACTTATCCCTCTGGCAGTAAGACCATGCTGATTGCTGTGTAGTTTCCCTTGCACTCTTATGGAATTTGGGAACTCTTAAACAGCTAGAGGAGGGTTTAGGTAGAGGAAATACTGGCAATTTCTTTTAGGTAACTAAAAATAAGTATTCTTGTAAAATAGTTTATTTTTAAAACCAATGCAATGGCATGTTTCAATTACTTACAAAAGTAGATAACTTGTAGGTATGAGTACCTATAGGTAGATATCAAAATACTTGGATATCATTAAACAGTTGATTAAACAGAAAATATGAAATAAGTAGGAGACAACAATAATCTTGAATGGCCTTGAAAAATTTGAATACAGAAAACGAAAATTGAACATTAGTCAATGGTATTTTTGTTCCAATTGAGCTATCCGACTGGAGAAGTACAGGACCTACCTCCACCCTACAGAATGTCGCGGTCATAATAATAACCACGTGGTGTGTTCTCGGGCGGTGAGTAGGGTAGACAGCCTGAGCCATCGACCATACAGGGCTTTAAAGTCGCTGGCCTGAGTTCACTGGAGAGTTTTTGTGTTGTTATTCACTCTCCTTGTGTAAGTAGCCACGGTAATCAATCAGTTTTCATCAGGTATGCCGTGGGCTTGGCTGCCACCTAAGTGTTATAAAAAATATTTAGGTATCAATAAGAAACTAGGTGGGATCTAACTTAAAAAAATAAAAAAAAGCTTGCTTCAACTTTCCGAATTGCTCACGAAAGATCAATTCCAACTAGGAGGTAGGTACCTACCTAGGTGAGTAGGTAACTACATACAATACAGTACTCAGTACAAAAATACAAACTAACTATATGTATAAGAAAATAATGAGTGTAAAAAAACCCATTGGAGTAATAAAGATACCATTACCCACCGCGGGTTTATGAAGTTCGCTCCTCCCGCTAATGTCGAAGAAATTCTTTCCTTTCATTAATTACCTAAAGTACCTACTTATACCTAGGTACTCAACGTCAAAAAAACCATTTTCAATTTAAGGGCAGGTGCCCACCAGCGAGATTATTCCGACCGAAGTTCAAATTTAATAACATCGTAGATGTGAATGTATCAAGCATCTCAAGCATAGCATACCTATAAATATTTTGTAAAATCGTGGATCATACGAACGAACGGCGCTGTTACGTCACCTCGATTTAGGCAAGGGCGGCGGGCGGCGGCGGCGGCGGTGAGGTGGCTAAGTGTTCCGTTCCGTCTATCGGCGCGGCGCGGCTGGCATGGCGGCGCGTCGCGCACGGTCATGGCCCGCTCGTCCCTGACCACGGTCAACGGCTTCGTTTGAAGGTGCCCTCCGAACGGAACACGCACACAACCATTGCAGGCGCTGTTACTATGCTGCTAAATATAATATTTCTGTATAGGTAGGTGCTTGGGTATAACGAACAGCGAGAGTGGCTCTGTGTAGCCAGAGAGAGCCACTTGTGTAGATGTGTAGGTAGGTACAGAGTATGTGTAAGATGTCAGGTATTTAGCGTAATGTCACAGAATTGGTAATATTCATCAAAAAGAACATACCTACTGTAGTAGGTAAGTATGTTCTTTTGATGAACATTACGAATATTTTTTTTTGAGTAGATTGGTATTAGGTTACGAGCAAATTCAGGCAATTACCTACTTACTTACCTAAGACTTACTATAACAAAATGCTCCTTACCTTGACAGCTTAGACATACCTACCTACGATGCCTTTTCACATCTCGCTTAGAACCCGGCCCGGTTATGAGAAGATGGCAAAACGTGTTTGGTTAGGTAGGTAGGTAGGTACCTCAAGCATTATCTACTGATTTTGTATTGTGTGCAGTGTGACCCAGAAAGGAATTATTAAAAGGCTTGGTTCATGGTGGTAACGGTTGCACTAATATACAAGGTACCTACCTACATAGATAATATTTAGTGCGCGTGTTGGTAGGAGGACTATTATTTATTCTGTGCTCGGGCAACTATTTCAACTATTAGGTAATCTGTGGCTCGGTGTAGGTAACAAAGGAATACAGTGGAATAATTTGGAATAACTGGTGTAGTTAATAGAAAACTGCCAAGGATGCTATATCTCTACGTAGAATCACTCGTAGTGACTGAAAATAAATGTAGTTTGCCTTTTAACTTTTGATATACCTAGTAATATTTTGATTCAACGGTTGCCATGTCAGGGGACCCTAACTTTATATTATCGGAACGATTCAAGGCCCCCCGACATGGCAACCGTTGAATCAAAATATTACTGTGATATTACTAGGTACCTATATCAAAAGTTAAAAGGCAAACTACATTTATTTTCAACTTTTTGGAGGTGTTTTTAGTGATGGGGTTTTTTAAATTTTCAATTTAATTTTTATTTTATACTTTTTAAATTGATCTACTAGTCAAGCTCTTTCATTTAAGAGAGTTATGAAGAGCCATACCATATTGAGGGAGTTATTAAGATATCCCGACATGTTGTGGCGGCGGCCATCTTGGACCGATTTTTTTCAAACATAGCTAAGAAGTCTAAGAACACTCCCGACTAATATACCTTTCAAACAAAAAAAACTAAATCCAAATCTGTTCATCCGTTTGGGTGCTACGATGCCACAGCAACATGCGTTTACAGGAAAGGTATCTCCTTTCCTTCCCCTTCCCACTCTTCAGAGCACACCACTGCCACTGCAGGATCACCTCAATATCCTCGGTATGGATGTCCGCTGCAAACTGAATAACAAAAACTATATCGAGAGTATCGTTAAATCAGCCTCGCGTAAACTCGGAGTCCTGAACAGAGTGAGACGTTTTTTCACGCCGGAGCAGCGGTGTCTTCTATACAAGACCCAAATTCGTTCCTGCGTGAAATACTGCTCACATCTCTGGGACGGCTCCGCAAAGTACTTACTAGATTCTCTCGACAGGTTGCAGCGACGTGCAGTTCGCATTATTGGGAATCCTGAGGTCACAAACACCCTCGAGCCTTTGCAGATGCGTAAAGATGTTGCGTCTTTGGGAGTATTTTATCGTCTCTACCATGGTGAATGATCCGACGAGCTCTTCCAATTAGTCCCACCCTCTCCTTTCCTTCACATGACGACACGTGCAGGGCTAAGATGCCATCCATTTACGGTGCGGAGAATACCTGCTAGAACCAAGCGTTTCAGTGACTTATTCCTATGCCGCACCACTAAGACCTGGAACTCCCTACCAGCTCACGTGTTTCCTTCTTCCTAAAGTCCCGGGTCTTTTAACCGTGGCGTGAAAAGGCATCTAATGAGGCCGTCAAGCTGAGTGCCACCACTGTTAACATCGTGCATGTTTACGATGGTGACCCTCTTTCCGAAACTTTGCCTTTGCTTAACATCAGGCGAGGTGAAGTCAAATTGACGTGTCCTATATAAAAAAAATATTTGAATCATATTCATTATGCATTATTCCTTATTAAGTTTACGGTATGTAGGTAAGGTACATTATGTGCAGTGCACGATATTTTATCAAACTGACCTAATTATATAATCGTCACACACAATGTTTGGTTACCAGCGTGGAACCAGCTAGATACGCATTTTGTATTGTTTGTGTGTTTATCCATATCGTTTATACCTAGGTACCTACTTAAGTACTTACCTATTTGCACTCAGTTTAAAGGTAGGTAAGGATGTACATAGGATAGGCAATGGTTCCACGTGGGATGGATAGTAGGTACCATATTTTTTTAACATCATGGTAAATGGTAATACCACAGATAATATAATAGGTATGTATAGTTCTATGCAATACGTAGTCTTACTGCCACGTACGTACCAACCTACTATGTTGCGAACATGATTCTTTATCAATACACCAAGTGTGCATTTTAGATAAACATATTGCAGTTTAGGTGCACTTATGAGAAACTGTCGTATTCAATAATTTGATAAGAAGACGAGGCGGGCGGGTGCACGATACGCGCGGCGGGAGGGACGAGGTTTATCTGGCCATTAATGGTGCTAAAGGTGACATTGTGAGTTCGTCGACCCCGAATGCCGCAGCCGGCCGCTCTGGTTTTGTTCCTCCTATGACGTTTCATTCAAATGCACTGTTAGTGTGGGCTAATTCGTTTAAAACGTTTTGTGTAATATTGTGTAATATCAACTAGTAGGTAGGTTGAATATAGGTAGGTTTACGAGTTCAATGCTTTGTTGTTCAGAGTTAATTTTTTTTAAGGTAGGTAGCCTGCCTGCAGTAAACTTTGAGATGATCATAACTGTAATCAACATTTGCAATTTTTCTAAATACTACATTAAGGTAAACAATCTTGTGACGAGTTTTTTAAAAACACATAACTATTACTAAAACAAATAGACTAGGCTAACTGACTGACTAGTAGTTCAATATCGGTTTTTAGTCTTCAAAATAGGTTTCTAATTTAATTATTTACTTACCTATTTATATTTAATCGGAAGTTTTTAAATAAAACATATCAGAAAGACACATCAAGATTGTTTATGTTTAGTGTACCCTAACCTAATAGAGTACCTATAGGTAATTTACCAAAATATAAATATAATTAGGTACATATGTATAGTACCTATGTATGCATGACTGAATAAATTTACCAAAAGGCTGCAAAGTAATAATAAGCGTATAGCCCTCTGATAAGGTACCTACATAAATATGGAGTGCAAAATATATGTATGCAGTGGTTAATCTAGTGAACTTTAGGTACCTATTTAACTGAGTTAGATTGTTGATTTTCCTAATCTGTGCCAAAAGCTCGGAATCTCTTTGTTACCGCCGTGATTCTCTATAAAAAAATATCCTATCTTGCACAGCTTCTCCAACTTAAAAGATGTAAAGATATCCCACCTAAGTAGGTAGGTAGTTAAGTAGGTAGGTACATAACGTCAAAATCGCCTTACGACATGACAGGCACCGGGCACGATTATGTGCATTGCATGAGACTCATGCATGACATGAGAGTCATGAGCATGACATCTCACAAGATACCTACCATACGCTTCAAACTTAATAAGGCTTCAGGAATCTATTTCAACAAGTAAACAAAAACAAATAAATAGAAAATAATATTAACAATCTAAAACAATAAATTTGATACGTAAAGCTTTAGAGAAAAGGTATAAAATCGTATGACTGGTGTGTTCTATTCGTGGGCGTTATACCTATAGGACCTTTGAAATCGATGGTCGTAGGCTGGGGGCTGGGGTGAGCTTTTAGGCGACTAGAGGGGTAACTGTGCGGTTGCCTAGCAACACTTGGGTGTGTTAGTACCTACCAGGCAAACTCATTAGGTAAGTAGTTCAATTTCAATTATCAAGTTGTTCTCTGGTAATGTCGATGTACATCAGACTAACCGGTTTCAGAATGGAATCTGTCGCATGTCGTAAGGTCGGAGTCGATATTTCAAAGAAGTTATTTTATTTATAGGTAAGGTATTTGCGATGATGTACCTACTACACGGTCCAATGACATGGTGTTTATTCAAACTTTTGCAACTTATGCAGGCTGTAAGTCGATCATGTTTCCTTGGATTTATCCTATTTCAGGTGGGGTTTTAGGTAGGAGTTCAGCCTAGGATCAGTAATAGCTGAAAGAGCAGCGGAAGAGGCGCTCCAAGATCCAAATACAGTAGTAATAATAATAGCCTATTTGCATCGGTCTGGGTGTCTCCGTACCTCGGAGAGTACGTAAAGTCTTCGTTCCCGGATGTCATGTGAATTACGGATAGTTGGAGCCCTCTAAAGTCCAAAAACTGGTCGAACTGCAATGCTTCGATATCGCCTTTGGGTTGTGGAGGTCAGATGGCAATCTCTTCACAGAAAATATCGAAGTTTAGCCAAATCCGCAGTTAGACTGGTAAAGCGGATCCCAGACTGAAAGCTTCGGATGGTACTGGGATTAATGCTAAGATGAAAAAAGAAGAATATGAACTGTATATGATATGACAGTCGTTAATTCGTTACAGGCATATGAACTATGACAGTCGTTTTGGATAGTTGGTGCTCTGAATTATCTGTCAACTGGTCTAACTACAATACTTCGATATGGCCTTTAGGCCGCGTCCTGGACGACGGCGGCTAGAGCGGGCGGCGCGGGCGACGGCACCCGCGTCTTTATCAAAGTCGTACATTTGTGTGAAGCTGTTATCGATGACAGCGGTGCGGGCGGCGGGGCGTGGCGGAGGACACCGCGCACACCGCTCGCACCGCCCGCTCCGCCCGCTCCGCCCGCCGTCGTCCAGGACGCGGCCTAAAGTCAGATCAGATGACTCAGATGATGGAAGTTCAGCCGCGTCACAGTTATACTGGAAAAAGTGGACCTCAATCTTCGAGGTGAAGGCCTCGGAGGCGACTGGGCTTAATCTAAGATGATAATAGGGTTTAAAAGAACATTTCTGGAGACGTGATTTTAAGATTTGGTAGCTTCACTAGAGATATTAGCTAATTTTATTCACCATTTGAAACACACACTACAGACTCGTGTGTTTTTACTGCAATAAGTACCGACCTGGTGCACAGGTCACGAACATTACATATAGGTACCTAACTACATAATCTATATGTAAGTAATCTTCGTAATGTAATCCTCTCGGGTGAAATGGCACGCAATTGGGAGAGACATTATGTCCAGCAGTGAACTACGGTTCGCTAATTGATTGATTAATTGAATCCTCTTGTGCCCTATCCTATAGCTATTATTTTTAAAAATTCCTTGTTGAGTTATTTAATAGGTACCTGCTTTAGGTACCTTTTAAGTTTAGGAGTTCTTCGTGAAGAACTGTCGAGTTGTGGACTCGTGGTTAGAATCAAAAATTATAGCTACCTAAGTATACCTATTTCTGCGCCGCCCTTGGCTTGACACGTGTCCCCTTCCCACTTCCCAGTCGTCTGGGTGTCGCGTCGCGACTTTGTGATTGTTCGGCATATTGGTTTCGCACACAAAGTCCTACTTACTAGGTATGCGGTGTGCAAACGATGTTTGTACCCACACCATAGCATTAACCTACCTGGTTGATAGTTACGTAGGTATTTTACTACATAAGTAGCAATGCCGTATTTTTATTTTTAACCCACGACCTTCAAAAAGTTGAACATAAATTGTGTTGGTTAGTCCTTTAACTTTGATATAGGTACCTACATAATTATGTAATTTTGATTCAAGCATTGTCATACTTGTCATGTCGGCGAACCTTGGATCGTTACCAAATTAAAATTACTAAAAGTGAAAAGGCTAACCAACACAATTTATTTTCAACTTTTTTTTAGGGAATTTTTGTGACGGGGGTTTTTAAATTTTTAAATCTTGAGTAAGTGTAAAGATGCAAAGCCACAAAGGTTACTCAACTTGTGGTAGACTGGTAGCTCACCCTTCCTTGATGCTCCATGACTTACATTCTCCTTATGTTTCTGAGGCATGGTTTTGCTGCAAAGCGGCTAGAACCACTTCTGGAGGAAGTACAGTGAGACTTCTTCCAACGTACAGATGGTACCCGATCCTCTGCCGACCTTGTCGGATCCTGTCTATCCCAGATTGTCGATTCACCTGGCAGGCAAAATTAAGACGATTGAATAAAGCCACTGACAGTGCGCGGTTGAAATGGCACATGTTTTTTCAGGAACCATTTAATCAAACAGTGAATCACTGACATGAGAAGAAGCTGGAAAAATGGGTGGGATGGCTGGTGGCTGGCTGGCAACCATCAAAACATATGAAACCCATACCTATTACAAGTCCTATTTATTTATTAAAATGCACACAGCAATGAACAAGAGAAGGTGATTTTACACGCCGGAGCAGGGATTTCTTCATAAATATTCGAAAGAATATTAACTTAGTATTATTTTTTTAACGCTAGACCAAAAAAACCTGTCTGAAACTCCCCAGTTATTATATTGTAGGTAGGTATTGAGGTTGGACCTCGTCCATTCTCTTTTTTAAAGTAGTAGGAATCTAGGTGCTTGGTCCCGTTAACAACTTATCAACTCCACACTCACACCGCATGTTCGCGTCATCTGAGGAACCCTATCTAGACTGATTCTCCCTATTTCGGCAGACCTGTATTGGAAATTTGTTTATGGACTGGACCAAGAAAGGTCATGTCCGGGGGGTAGACTCTCTGACACCAAGACAAAAATTGTTCTGGCAAGGTCCGCGCTCTCTAGAAGGGATTAATTTCGTGTGTCGTAGCTATTTCCATGAATAGACTAAAAGAGCTGATTTTTTAGTAACGTAGGTAGGTACTCGGTGTTTGTCCACAACAGACTCCATATATACTAGAACTGTTGACTGTTGGAAATGCATCAAATAGGTAGTTAAAAAGTTGAAACTTTGCCAGAGTGCAAATATAACGTAGGTAACGTTTCCACATAGTATTAGTTAAAGTGGCCATTTTGAAATATTAGTTATAAACATAGTTATTGTTTACTCAATAAACCGTCAACAAAGTTGTTTAGGGCGTTCGTGTTCTCATCCGGTTTTAGTGCAGTGTGCAACACATATAATAACATTGGTGATAAGTATATACCTAGGTATGTACTTCATACATAATGTGTGAATGGTAGTGAGCTGATATTAGCAGGCTACGTGGAGTACCTACCTACCTATTAAAAAATTATAAACACGCCTATATTAAAAAAAATATTATGAGAAATAAATATCCTACTGCAATAATCTTGTCAAAATATTCTAATTTTACCAAATACGTTGATAGGCATCAGGTGCCTTAATTATTAAGTTAAGTATAAATATGATATCATTGCTTTTTTTTTTTTTTTTTTTTTTTTCGTGCGGAAATCCCCACGGATACCCCCCCTGCCGGAGCCGGAAGGGGAGGTTATGTCGGACTCGAACCGACTAAAACCGCACGCCGACTGTGGGTCTTGGTGCTAGGCCGGAGGTGAGGTTGTCAAAGACATATCCCTCGCACCCCGGCTGACCCAGGGCCATCCCTTACGGTCTGGCCCTCCTCAGGAGGGGGGACAACGGTGTCCCCAACTCGCCCCCGGAATGGGGAGGCGCGCTATTCAGCGCGCCGCCGCCGTGGCCTGCTTCTGCTGGGGTAACAGGCGGCTCCACCCGTCACCCCCAGACCCGCGCTCATGGGGGACGGAGGTCAGTCAGTGCCCTCCGACGCCCGAGTTGCCTGCGCGCGCGGGCGGCGCGATCCGCGAGTCTATCTCGCTCGCGCCGCCTCTCCCGCTCCGCCGTCTCCTTCACGACCATTACCTGCTCGCTGAAGGAGACGCCGGCCGCCCACGCGTCCGCGCAGCGGACCATTGCTGTGAGCAGGGTGGCGAGGGTGAGAACTCTCACTCCCAGGGCCGCCACTAGCTCCCGCCTCGGTTCGGCCCATGCCGGGCACTCGGTGAGCGTGTGCAGCCCCGTATCCTCGCTCGCGTCGCAGTGATGGCACTCGGACGTTGGCTCTTTTTCGATCCGACACAGATATCTCCCGAAGCACCCGTGCCCGGTGATAATCTGCGTCAGTCGATACGAGAGGCTGCCATGTGGCCTCTCGAGCCATTCCCCCATGATGGGCCTTACCGCCTCTATGACGGCATGCCCTGCGCGTCGTTGCTCAAGTCGTCGCTCCCACTCCGCCACCATGATCCCGTGGAGCCGGGACCTCTCGGCCCGAATGAATATGATATCATTGCTGGGTGGTTACCGAATAAGGAGTTCCACCGCTCCTTTTTCTTGAGTATACACACGAATAAATGGTCCAAAAATTTAGACACTATGAATAAGTAGGTACCCTTTTTTTTATTTATTTTTTTTCGTGCTGAAATCCCCTCGGATACCCCCCTGCCGGAGCCGGAAAAGGAGGTTATGTCGGACTCGAACCGACTAAAACCGCACGCCGACTGTGGGTCTTGGTGCTAGGCCGGAGGTGAGGTTGTCAAAGACATATCCCTCGCACCCCGGCTGACCCAGGGCCATCCCTTACGGTCTGGCCCTCCTCAGGAGGGGGGACAACGGTGTCCCCAACTCGCCCCCGGAATGGGGAGGCGCGCTATTTAGCGCGCCGCCGCCGTGGCCTGCTTCTGCTGGGGTGACAGGCGGCTCCACCCGTCACCCCCAGGCCCGCGCTCATGGGGGACGGAGGTCAGTCAGTGCCCTCCGACGCCCGAGTTGCCTGCGCGCGCGGGCGGCGCGATCCGCGAGTCTTTCTATTAGACCATGAGAAAGGACATAGGCTATGTTTTGTCGCGGAGCCGCGGGCAAAAGCTAGTAAGATATAAAGTTTAAAAAACTGTATTAGCCCAAGAGCCCACGACACCAGACGCTACGACTAAAATTTTAGTGATACAAAAAAAAAACTAATTGAACAGCTACTCTATGCATTTTATAGTAATTGATTCTTAAATACAATGTATCTGTGACGTTTTATGTCACAGAGTCACGTTGTAAGCCACGGCCTCGTATGCTGCACATCGAGTCACAGTTTACACGTCTTTATTTAGACGCTATAAAATTAACTATAATAGACCAACCGTCCGACAACTGACAGCTCTTAGGTATAAATCTGTTTAAAATTGTACAAATTCTGTTTCTTTTAATCATTTAGGTGGCAGACAGGCACACGGGCCACGGCCCACCTGATGGAAAGTGGCTACCGTGGTCTATAGAAGTGTGCAACTCTAAAGAACCTTCTAATGCCCTTCTTGGAGAACCCCATCTTGTAGTCACTTGAAAAAATCACAGCAGGATGTTTATTCATAGCTTGCCTGAGATGAAGCTCCTTTCATACCGCACAGTGTGCGCCGTTTCCTTTGATAATGTGTGAGGATGGACTCCTCGCCTATGCTTATCCCTCGGATACAGTTCTGATCACATTCAATAATATTTGGATCCTTGATATTAAATAGTACTTATAGATAAACAGTCGTAATCCTGAAGCGTAGCGAATTTAGACTAATAGAAAACCAGCTGACGTATAGTGGTAAAGATGACAGAGATATAGGTTACCTATAACTTAACTAAGAATACAAAATTGCAACTTGTACCTACAGTCAACCGGGCGTCGGAGGGCATAGACTGACCTCCGTCCCCCATGAACGCGGGCCTGGGGGTGACGGGTGGCGCCATCTGTCACCCCAGCAGAAGCAGGCCACCGTGGCGGCGCACTAGAAAGCGCGCGTCCCCATTCCGGGGGCGAGTCGGGGACCCTGTTATCCCCCCTCCCGTGGAGGGCCAGACCGTAAAGAATGGCCCTGGGTCAGCCGGGGTGCGAGGGATATGTCGATGACAACCTCACCTCCGGCCTAGCACCACGACCCTCAATCGGCGTGTGGTTTTAGTCGGTTCGAGTCCGACATAAACTCCCCTCCCGGCTCCGGCGGGGGAGGTATCCGTGGGGATTTTCACACGAAAATAAGTAGACTACAGTCAACATCGAGTTGTATAAATAGGTGCAACCGTAGGTATATACTTCGTGGCCGGAACCTACATACATAGTACCTGTAAAATTACATCAATAGGTAGGTTAATTAGATATAATAAAATTATTGTTTAATCATAATGGCATATTATTAACTGAACACTGGCAGGAATAAAAAAGACAAGTAAAATATCGATACCCTTAGGCATCCAGATTATGTAGTATTGCTGAAGCCTGCAGCTGCTCTATAGTTAGGTATTTGTTGAAACACTAAACTTGAGTGATTGCCTGAACGTTCCAGACCGAATGCAATAAAGTAATGTATTATGCATGTGACCGGTTCTCGGCGCGTCTCGACGCAATTTAAATGCAACAGGATTGGGTAAACAACACATTAATCCAACTGCTTGCACACGTCGTTACTATATCAATGTTTTTTAACTACGTTTAAATAAAGAATATACTTTACTTGATTTAAACTTCAAACCTTTTTAGGCGTGAAGGCAGGTATAGACTTACATTCAAAACTAGTACCTAGGTGTTTTGTACAATCGATAAAAGAAATAAAGTTGCATTTTTTAATAAAGTTGTATTATCTGTGGTAAAAGTGTATCTCCTTTGTCGACTGTACGTTGTTCCAAGCCAGTGTCCAACTCTAAGACACACCCCATGGGTGTGAGCTCTCAAGAAGTAGTTAATGAAGATGATTATAGCTCGTGCGAGTTAACATGGCACCTGCCTCGAAGACACCCTCCTCCCGCTTCCCCGCGCGCGACCCCGCTCTCGCCGTGCGAGGCTAGTAGCGTCAGCGTACACGCCTCCCGCTCCCCCGCGCAAAGCCCCGAGCCAGGTGCCATGTTAACTCGCACGAGTTGTAAGGTCTTACAAATAGTAATGTAACTCTTTTGATTTATGATGAATTCATTTGCAAATCCGTGTGGTGAGGAAGAAAGAATACAAGTAGTATTTTAGTAAGAGGCGACTATTGGAAAAATACGCAGACAATATTACCGTGAGAGAAGGAAAACTCGAAATAAAACCCTGTACCAATCCGTTTGGCCAGCGTGGAGACAGTAGGGCAAATCCTCCCAAAGTCCCAACAAAGGGAGAGGCCATTAGTGGACTGCTATTTGGTATTTGCAAAGTCGCCATTCGTAATGTCAATGTCAATTGCATCCATGACAACACAACGACGACGCGACACACGTGACGCTTTAAATGCGTCATAATTAATTCCACTTGAGTTAACGCTACAAAGTTAATGGAACGGAAAAAACCGCAGTGGTGATTAAGAGTAGGTAACTACCTTACCTATTATTGAGAGTGCTGCAGACGATTATGATCATTGATAATGACAAGTATATCAATGACTAGCATTTGCCCGCGGCTCCGCCCGCGTGGATGTCGGTTATCGCGACCAAACATAGCCTATGTCCTTTCTCATTGTCTAATCTACCTCTATACCAAATATCATCTAAATCGGTTTAGTGGTTAAGGCGTGAAAGCGTAACATATAGACAGACAGACAGACAGACAGACAGACAGAGTTACTTTCGCATTTATAATATTAGTATGGAAGTATGGATATGGTTAAAATTACTTACCCATTCAAGAAGGTTGCATGGGGCAAATTAAACGCCACAACCAACCCAGATCGATTTCGCCCGTTGTTCGGCCATGCTTATGCTACACCGAACAACGGGCGAAATTCCTCCAGTCACCAGCGTCGCTCCGAGAAGCATAGATACCTGAAAAAGCTGCTGGCTTTTTGGGAGGATCTGGGTTGGTTGGAATGAGAGGTAAGACGGTACGCACAATGACCCAATCAAGAGGGTAAGTGCGGAACAGCCCAGGTAAACTAAACTAAACTCATTCAAGAAAGTAAACGAAAGCTGTGGCAAAGAAAAGAAGTACCTAACTGCTTGTTTTTGGATGGAATTGGTTGAACCGCGAGAGAGTGATACCTCAGCACTGTATTGTATGGATTGTTTGTGATAAGAAACAGAAGAGAAGGTCTAATTGAAAGAAGAAGATAGAAGCGGTAGAATACTACCAAACAGGCAATGTTTATACGTAACTGCAGAGTTTTGAAGGTGTTGCTGACCTCAGAGCGAACCCCCAATAATGTGGCTGCATATCACTGCAATATGCCGAGAGTTTATCTCACGACTATTTCTCTTAGATACTACATAGATAGATAGATAGGTAGCTATCTACTAAAGTTTCAGAACATTTTTGCTCTCTTAAATCAACTCTTTTAGCGTGTATTGCCGTTTCTTTGTTATTATTAGTACATACATAATATTCCTTTAAATGCTATTCTAAGGAATTAAAACAAATTAAACCTAAAAAACAAAACCATTGTCATAAAAAAGTGCTCAGACTTACAAATTATACTTGAAAGTAGAAAAATGTAAAATATATTTGAAAAATGGTGGCTGGTTTCAGTAACAGCCTTGAGAAAATGCATTGTGTAGTGTGTTTCTCGTTATCAGTGACGATGATTGTCGACGTTATGTATTAAAGTTATTACTTGCGATAACGGTTACCTACCAGGCCCGTGATTCTACTAAAGCTAAACCATTGTGGTGCAGCGGTCACTGCGAAAATGACATTAAATTTTAGACTTTATTTCTATACTGTTAAAGTCCAAAATGAAATGAAAACAATTTCATTACACTTTTTCAATTACTCTGCAAAAAGTCACCTAATTTTGAACTTTAACTGCAACTCTTTGACAGCCTCTGTGGCGTGGCGGTAGTACACGCGACTGCCACGCAGGAGGCGCGGGTTCGATTCCCGCTCAGTGCAAATATTTGTATGCATGAATATGTATATATTTACAAAAGAAAAGTATATAATATGTTTATCCGCAATCTAGATTCCATAACACAAGCTATAAAAGCTTATCATGGGTCTAGATAGCGTTGTGTAGAATGTTGTGGAATATTTATTATTATTATTTATTATTATCTCTTTAAAGTCTAATAATTAATGCCGCTTTTTGCATAGACAGTGGCACCCCAAATGTTTGGCTTTAGCAGAATCGAGGCCCAGACGGTACTTACCTACCCAACCCATTACCACAAACGAGAACCTACTTCGTACTAAATACCTATCACCATTGCACTAAAGTTTTGCAATCATTTTAACTTTGTTCTCAAGATCGTTCTGACGCTGACTGTAGGTACCTATATCATTTTACGCTTCAACATTAGGCTATAGTAGGTGCCATGAACCTTGACTATAGACTTCCTGAATACGTATTACCTACAGCTTGCATTGTATGAATATAGTAATATGTCGGTATAAAAAAGCACACTGATAATACAAAAAAATCGGGGGAATTGCCACTTTATTTTATAATAGCTAGAAAAAACACGATTTCAAAACCGAAAAAATCAGCAGGAATCACCACTAATTCGATTGCGGGTAATTGCTAAATTCTAAACTCCTGTTCAATAACAACTTCGAAGCGTCGGTAGCTTAGTGGTTAAGGAGTCGGCCTTACGATCGAGAGGTCCCGGGTTCGATCCTGGCCATTACACTACCGACGTGAACCCACTCCTAGCACAAGCTATTTAGCTTAGTTGGAGGGGTTAGAGGGAAAAAAAAATGTCGAAGTCCGTCGCGTAGCCGCGGAGGGCCAGCTAATAAGTTATAAGCATTGACCTTTTTTTTTAGTATCCGTAAAAAGTAATACCTAATAAACTGCTACAAAATACTTTTCATACTATTTAATAATTTTTATACTCATGCTGAATGATGTAATTCACCTTGACGTGCGGCTAAGAATTTTTAAAAATCTTGTTCGAATTGTCGCTCTGGCGATTGCAAAGTTGCATTTATCAGTACGATAAGTATGCCTATCTAATACAATTATCACGACATACATAGTCATATATCGAAAAAATTATGTGCCATTGGACGATACGTAGGTATCAAATCATACATTGCTGAAATGATATTTTTTGGAATTAGAACGAACGTTAATTTTAATTTTGATGTTCTCGACCAGTTATAAGTTTTATTCAGTCAATCAATTATCCCATCGCAGTCAACTGCTGGACATAGGCCTCTCCCAATGTTGGGAGACTTAGCCCTACTGTTTTTACGCTGCCGCTGGCCAGATAGGTTGGTACCTACGGTTTTATTTCGAGTTTTCCTTCTCTCGCCACTGCGAGCGGAAAAATAGCAGACAATATCACTATATTGTCTGCTATTTTTCCGTTAGTTGCCTCTTGCGACACTCTTCAGATGACATGAGGCGGTGATACTTGTATTCTTTAGTCGTCACCACACGGATAATATGTGTATCATAACTGGCTGAAGAGGGAAGCACAAGAAACATCTTTCATCCAAACATGCAACCTCATCAACTAACGTGTCATAGGATTATCGCCGGCAGGCTGTTTGCGAAACATTTCTCATGGCAACAGTTTTGATTTTATTTTATTTTATTTAAATAGGGACAACAAACAGTTACAATATATGATGTTACAATAATTTAAAGCAAACATGACTTATATTATAGGTAATGTTGTAATTTCGGAGTGATTATAGCCGGTTCTATCTATTAAAATAATCTCAACTTCGACGGTAATCATCCCGGACTATACCTATCTCCACAGTCTATCTGTGTCGAATATGTTTCCCCTGCAGCCTAGTTATTTTACTCATTTTGTTAAAATTTATTAACAAAAAGTTCACAATTTCACTAGATGGGACAAAGCACAGCGCAAAAAGCGTTTTCTTTATTTATAGATTTTTCATTCGAGTAGCACAAATCTAGAACGGCCACGTCAATATTGCTCTATTTCTTTTGTTAAAAAAACAAGAGGTATGTACTCTTCAAAAGTCACATTACTCACAAGAACCTACATAATATAATATTCTTGTGATCTCTGCAACGAAACGAATGCTGCAGAGTGGACGTATTATACCAACTTAAACCGGAATCCAATGAACTTGAAAAACTGTCTTGTTTAGATTGTATTCCGGCTTGCATGTTCCGGATGAGTGTTTTTGTTTTATTTTCTCTCAGCTGGCCTTTATATTTTGTTACCCCTCGTTTCCTGCAGTTGATTGCATGACATTAATAGGCAGATATGTACTATAACTGCATCGGGAAGAAGCTACGATAAAATCAGTATGATTTGGGTGCATTTTACTTGTGCGTGGGAGGTGTCGAGCGAGACACATAGTAGGAATTAGTGGCGATGGGTTCCTACAAACTGATTCCCGTCGGCTTGCTCTACAAAAGGAAGCTGTTGCTGCTGTTCTATGTTTACATGTTACAATGGTCGTTCTTTCATAGGTAAGATCTTTTCCACCGGCTTTTCTTTTTAAAATTTTCACCCTTTGCCATTGCTACTTATATTTAGCTTTCATTCTCATTGGTAAGTACTCGTAGTGAGAACATTAACGACCCTTGTAACCACTTGAAGGTATAAAAAAAAGGGATGGTCCTGGGTCAGCCGGGGTGCGAGGGATATGTCGAAGACAACCTGATCTCCGACCCACAGTCTAGCACTACGACCCACAGTCGGCGTCCGGTTTTAGTCGGTTCGAGTCCGACATAACCGCCCCTTCCGGCTCCGGCGGGGAAGGTATCCGACGGGATATCCCCACGAAACAAAGGCATAATTTTTATAACGACCTATCCTAATACTGACAAAATATCTGCTATGAAAGTGCTGTTTCCCAATTATTCAAAAGAATTATAAATGCTTATGCATTATGATAAAATACAGTTAGGTACTTCTGTTATCAGAGGCCAGACGGCCTTGTCACTTTTATAAAATAAAGTACATTCATTCAATATGCCATAGATAACACTAGTGTATTTAGGGAAATAATGAACAAATTATTAAAGATAAATTAATCTTATACTTCCTCCATTCCTGACCTGATACAGTTGCTATATTTTGACCCTTACATTTTTTTTTTCTCCTTATGTAACAACAGTCACTAGTTCAAATAAATTCGTTGGTCGTCATTTTGTAGTACCTATAGAATATTCAATGTGGGATTGTGACGAATTGATATTTTGATATTTATAGAATAGAATAGAATAGAATAAATTTATTTCAGATTATTATCGAATCCATAAGTGTTAGTAGCATATAAAATAAAATCTTAATCTAGTGTTAGTACCTTAGCAATAATATATAAACTAGAATGGCCCTCGGCGCCGCTCCCTCTGCTATATGTACAGAAGGCGATACATAGGGGCATGTAGCTGCAGCCAACGGCATACCAGTGGGGAGTCCCACCGATTAGCCAGCGTGTTCAGGATGACGTTCGACGCACGCGCGGGCGCGACCATAGTGAGGCGCAGCGCTTTCTGATGATGGTGTAAAAGCAATCCATGCGCGCCTCAGCGAACATGGATGAAGCGCTACAGTAGCGCGGCAAGCCGAACATCAGCCTGAACGCGTTATTATACTGCACGCGCAGAGCACTATATGCACGCTGAGTAAAGTTCACCCACAGACTGCACGTGTAGAACGACTGGCAATAAGCTTTGAAAAGCGTCAATTTCACCTGTCTACTACATCGTGCAAATCTGCGAGCCAACATGTTACAGCGAACACATAATGCTCTACGCTCCCTCTCCATGTCTACAGTGTCCGACAAGTTGCTAGTAACCCAGTGACCCAGATACTTTACTTGGTCAACTTTCTTCAGTATGGCGCCTCCGAGAGTAACAGGAGGTACCCTCCGTTGACACCCCAGCGACCCTGTTTGGAACACCATGAGCTCACTTTTAAGAGTGTTGTATCTGAGCCCGTGAGCCCCCGCATACTCTTCGCAGATATGAAGTAGTCTCCGTAATGATCCAATCGATGGGCTCAGCAGCACCATATCATCGGCATAACTGATATTGTTAATACATACACCACCTATATGACATCCAATCCCGGTGCTACTGAGCTCCTCGATCAGACCATTAATGTAACAATTAAAAAGCTTGGGTGAACTCAACCCCCCCTGTCTCACCCCGCATCACAACCCATACACACTTGACTGTGAATTGCCCCATTTTACACAGTTCCTCTGATTGTCATACCAATATTTCAATATTGATGTAACTTCAGAAGGCAGGCTGGTTTCATTTAGCTTTCCCCATAATAAATTATATGATACCAGGTCAAATGGCTTTGACAAGTCCAAAAAACAAGCAAAAACCGGCGTTTTCCTAGCTGTGTAATACTGAACAGTCTGCTTCAGATGACAGGCCAATGTATGTCAATCTCATGCATTGTATTATACGAACGTATCACCACTTGTCTAGACGGACAGACCTCCCGATCCACTGCTACTCGTAATATGTCAAGCCACAATAAGGTCTGTTCTCTGTCACCTCAGCTCATCTTTCAGTATGAATTAGGCTTTTTCTTCGAACCAATATTTCAGTGTTAGATATGTTCAGTCCCAAATTGAGCGACGTTGACATGTCATCTAAATCGCTTTCTTCTGACCTTCAATTTCGTGCAGCATGATAAATGGTGGTGTGGTCCATCATTTACAGCCGTTCAGGGGCAAAATGTCATAGTCACCGGCAGCCCCCACTTACTGCATCCAAGTCACCCAATTTTACCTGATTTCTAAGGTAAAACTAGATTGACTATCTTTCTGTCTTCATTTCTCATTTACACTTACCTACCAAGGATAAGTAGGTACAAATAAGTTCACGAACCGACATCTTTCTAGAGTCTTAATTAAGGAAGGCATCCATACTAATATTATAAATGTGAAAGTAACTCTGTCTGTACAGACAGACAGAGTTACGCTTTCACGCCTAAACTACGTAACCGATTTTGATGAAATTTGGTATAGGGATAGATTGGACCTTAAGAAAGCACATACAAGTTTGGTCGCGTTAAATAAGTTGCGGGCAACAGCTAGTTTTTTTTTTTATAATCGCTCTAGCCTGCTCTAAGGTAGGGCCAACAAATATATGACGTGGGCAGTTATCTATATATTTATAATCAATAAATATACAGGTATATCATTAATACACTATTTTTGGATACTGAAAATTGCCTATCGAACGGAAATGGTACGATGCTTATCGAACGCAAATGTAGATATCTCACTGCAACGATATAATCTTCTTCGCTTTGTATCTATTGAATACAGATTAACATCAACTATTGGAGACGCACAATATGAGTGCGGATTATAAATACTTGGATTATCAGTTACGAAGTGCTGTCTATTTTTCCACCCACTTGCAACCTTGATCCCGTCCCCGCTACCCATGGGTATATTACCTGGGATAAACAGGACCTGTGTTATATATCTGTAATCTATACCTGTATCTACTAAATTTCAGCCACATTCGTTCAGCCGTTATTGAGTAATAAACATTTAAACAGACTAACATTCAAAAATCTTCTTATGTAAGCTTTCACATTATTATCTAATAGTATAGTAATCTAAGATTAGTAGACTACTCATCACTTCATTATGAACACTACATAGTATAAAACAAAGTCGCTTTCGTTGTCTGTCCGTCCCTATGTATGCTTAAATCTTTAAAACTACGCAATGCATATCAAGTGATTCAAGAGGAAGGTTTATATCTATAATATATGCTTAATATAGTGGAGGGTTCAGCGGGAACGGGAACGGGTTCTGACACCACGCGGGCAGAAAATAATTGAGGGTACGAAGTTCGCCAGGTCAACTAGTGTAATACAAATCGAATACATAGGGAATAATGAAACTTCTCGTCGCCTTAAAGACGGATAACAATAGAGGGGAAATTTGAATCACATCGGGCTTGTCTCGGTAGCCGAGTTGGTCAAGGCATTCTCCCTGTAAGGGAAAAATTGCGGGTTCGAATCCCACCCGAGATGTTTCATTCCCTGTGTATTCGATTTGTATGGTTAATGCTGTAAATTTCATTCTAGTTTATAATTTCTAGTATATAAAACAGTTAGGGTTTTTGGGGCCATAGACTAACTAAGAAGTTTTCCACAGGTTCTATTGAACCTACTATAGTTGCTATTGTTTTTTTATTGACTATTGAAAATGTCTAGATTTAGTGAACCAGGATTATTTCAGAATTGGAAATCGATTGGTGGCCAAATAGGTGCATAAAAACATCGTAAGCGTCATTCAGCCTACTCTGTAAGTAAGTGGTTATGTACGAAGACACCTACGTAATACCTAATATACGTTTTATAATCGGACGTCACATGAACGCACGTAAACTTATAGATTAATACGGAGACGTAGAAATGCAATAAAAGCATTGGAGTTATATCACAGTTTCATGCCAATACTATGAACAGAACACGTCACTCGAGCATACTACAAATAGTAGAACGAAACACTGCGATAAGCTGTAGATATTTTTATACACACCGTTGCAATACCGTATTTTTTATTAACCAACGCATGATGTCGTAAAATAGGTTTATGTCTTACTAGTTCTACTCGTATATGTTGTATGTCTAGTTCTAGTACATTATTGTAAAATAGCAACTACTCTATTTTCGATTACGATACTTAATTGGGTATTATCCTATAGTTAAAATAAATTATCTACCAGAGCTTATTAAATTAAGAATGGTAAAAGAGCGGTATAAATTGCATCGGTTCTTATTTTATAGTTTTTATCTATTTTTTATCATTCACCCTATTTTACGCTACCTTTACCCTATTTTTTATAATATACCTAACTGATTTGGATATTAAATTTTATGACGTCACTAAATCTTTTTTCATACAAGATAAGTACCATAAAATTCATCGTTTTGACGTTTGACTAATCTTAGAATACACATGACAATTACGTTTATTAGGGATTACGATACTCTATCGATTTTAGATTCCGCTACATAGTTACTACTAACTACGCTACTACGAGTACAGCAAGTGTCATTTCAAAGCAGCGTAAAAAATATAAAGGTTGTCTCAATAAGAGCACGCTTTTTAATTTTAAAAACCCCCGTCACAAAAAACACCTCCAAAATGTTGAAAATAAATGGAGTTTGCCTTTTAACTTTTCATATACCTAGTAATATTTTGGTTCAACGGTTGCCATGTCGGGGCACCCTAACTGGTTAAGCACTCCGTTATACTATCGGAACAATTCAAGGTCCCCCGTTTTACAAATAACCTTTCAAACAAAAAAAACTACATCCAAATCGGTTCATCCGTTTGGGTGCTACACACACACACACACACACACGCACGCACGCACGCACGCACGCACGCACGCACGCACGCACGCACGCAAGCACGCACGCACGCACTCACGCACGCACGCACGCACGCACGCACGCACGCACGCACGCACGCACATACACACGCACGCACGCACGCGCATTTTATGACAGAGTTGTGATATTTTTATTGTTTTTTAAAGAAGACATGTTCCGATTAAGTGTGGAATAAAATATCCGGCATTTTCATGAAAATTTCCATGACTTTTGCACAGAGATGTGGCTATATCTCACCGATAATGCGTTGGATTTTCGATTTTAGCTCAGGAATTGTTTCGGGTTTATTCGCACAAACCCGAGATTTCACGAAACCCCAAAGAAAAAAATAGCACGGCGTTAAATCGCACGATCTTGGTGGCCAGTTGACATCAGAATTTCGTGAGATAATGTGTTCTGGAAATCGTTACTGCAATAAATCGATTGTTTTGTAATGAGTTTTGTAATGAGTTTTTACAATTGTAACGGGTTGTTCTTTTGAAAAGCGCTCCACCCCCATTTTTGGGTGCGTCCTCGTGCTCCTACTAAATAGTCCTACTGGTAGGAGCACCAGGACACCCATGTCCTGGTGCTCCTACTGAACATAAAAACCAAGAGGAATAAAATAATTTCTAAATTTAATTCTTTTTGCTCCTATCGCATTACATATTGTACAGTCAACCGAAAAATACTTAAGAGGAAATTAAACGAGGGTCAGAAATTTTAAATAGTAGTATAATTTAGTGGTAGTATTTTTTTCCTAGGATCGATATTTTTTTATTTATAGCCCAAAAGGTGGTGAATCTTTTTGACATAGGAAAAATTCCTAGTAGTAATTTTCAATCAGAATTCGCTGGTAGATGATCTGGGCCTCGATTCTGCTAAAGCCAAACAACACAATGGTGCCATCGCTACTGCAAAAAACGGCATTAAATAATAGAATTTAAAGCGATAGGGTCCAGAAGTTCAAAATTCAATGACTTTTTGCAGAGTAATTGAAGAAGTATAATGAAAGTGTTTTTAGCAGTAGGTACAGGGTGTCTGGTGGCAAATTTACATTAAAATAAACGAATATCTCAAAAAGTTATAAGCGGAGCGGAGAGAGGGTAGTGTCTTTCGAATCACTGATCGTGCGGATTTCCCAGTCACGATGTCGTAGTGGACGAGTGACCATCGCGCGTACGCTATCGATGCATTTTCCAAAAGAAACGATTCCTACGTACTTGCTCGTCGACAATTTTGTTCACACTTCAAAATTCGACGGAAGTCGGAGTCCCGTGGACTATTTAATAGACTATTTATTTTGTGGGGCTACATTATAGAGGGAGTACCTACGCCAGCAATCCGTGAACTATTGTGGAACTAAAAGACAACATTCGGCAAGAATCGATTGAACCGAGCTTACTGCAGCGTGTGGTGCGGAATCTATCTATCTATCTATCTCCCTACGATGCTCCGTTTTGCACAATATGTGCAATATGAAGGAAGACATTTGGATGACATCATCTTTAACAAAAAATCCGCAATTATGTACTTTACATTTAAATACTTGTATTAAAACTATATGTCAAACAGTACCTTTTTTATTTAATTTTGAAAACATAAATCTGCCACCACCCTCACCCCGTATAGAAATAAAGTCTAAAATTTAATGTCATTTTTTGCAGTGACCGCGGCACCACAAATCGAGGGCCTGGAAGGTTCTGGTGGTAAACCATACTTTGGTTTAGACGAGGATTAGAATATAGACGGATAAAAATAGAAGGGAAATTCGAATCACATCGGGCGTCTCTCGGTAGCCAAGTTGATCAAGGCATTACCCCTGTAAGGGAAAGATCGCGGGTTCGAGTCCCACCCGAGAAGATTCATTTTTCCCTATGTATTCGATAGAGGAGATTTGTTTTCTTTTTCTTTATAAAAATAATACACATTTTAGAGCTTCAATTTTTGTTATCCTCTTGGTCGTTTTTGCATATTACTTTAAACAGTCCATGAGTTGAATTTCATAGAGAAACCTATTTTCAAACAATGATCCAGGTCGAGTTTCATATTACTGCACTGTCATATTTCACTACGGTTTTGTAAACTCCTTGTTTATATTATTGCTTTCCTTTGAAGAGCAATAGGTACAGTCCCGCTTTTCCTTTTAATTAAAACGGGAATAATTTCTTCTGTATTCATTTTAATTTTTAATATAATTTATTATATTACACTATTACACGGACAAAAAGTGACAAAATATGCTGTCATTCCCAAGTAATAAGTATGGCCAAATACCTAATCAAAAAACAAATGGAGATTTCAAAGTGACACTTGTAGATATCTGCATTCGTCTGTACTTGAATCAGAGTAGGTGTATGAGTACTTCTATTTTTGTAATGTCTTGGTGCTCCTACTGGACGCTTCATGGTTGCCTTTGTAGTAGGAGCACCAGGACATAGGTGTCCCGGTGCTCCTACCAGTAGGACTATTTAGTAGGAGCACGAGGACGCACCCTCCATTTTTTATAATCGGAATAAACTAAGGCGACAACTGTAAAATTTCAGAATTGCCACTTGCGTGAAACAAAAAATATTCCAATTTTAAAAACTGCACTCTTACTGAGACACCTTAAAAAGGTTCATAAGCAAAACGTTTTTGAGTGTAACTTAATTTTTAAGATCAGATTTTTTATTATTTGATACAAGCAATACTTAACCTGTCTAACCGGAAATTTGACAAGGACGCCAATAGAAATGGTTGGTTAAAAGCAAATACAAATCTTTTGGCCTCCCTTCAAAATCAACCGTTTGTATGGAAGAATTTTACACTTGTACTTTCACGCGTTATTTCGATCAGTATATAAAAACTGAGTCGTTGGCGGAATCAATGGGAACGCCATAGAAGGAAAAAAAAAAAAAAAAAAAAAAAAAAAAAAAAAAAAAAAAAAAAGCAAATACCTGTTAGTTTAGCATGTTGATCGTCTATTTTGTTATAATTTTAGTCTCTTGAAGGTCACCTACTAACAGTAAAATTTATAGGAATATATTACAAATAATATGAAGGTATATTCTGTGAGATTTTATATGCATTAAATTGCTGATGACGTAAAATAAAACTACATATTTGCATTTTTTCTCTTTGTATATACAGGACACGTTGACCAGACTTCATCTCGCCTGATGGTAAGCTGAAGGATATGCATCACAGATAACTTTATACTATTTTCAAATAGTCTTAAAAGTCCTTATACTCCGCACGCTGAATGATGATCCCTATGACGTTTCAACTGACAGTTGTATTAGTTATGCGAAACAATTTCGATAAAATACTGTTTAAGCTGAAATTATAGAGTGGTTACACGGCAATGGTGTGGAAACTGACAGTCAGATGTTAAAAAAAGAGATGGTTAGACTGTTGAACTTTCACAAACAACAAACGCACCCATCATATTTTTTGGATGAATTGGCCAAATCAAATGGACACACGGTAATTCGGTTACCGCCCTATCACTGCCAATATAATGCAATCGAGTTGATATGGGCGCAGATCAAAGGTATCTATATTTTTTATTTATATAATATTATGTATATGCATATATTTCTAAAAATAATTACTGAATGTACAAATATTTTCAGGTCATGCAGCTAGGCATAACACAACTCCGCCATTCACGGCAAATAAAATGATGGTTTTATTGGAAGAAGCTTGCGCTCAAGTGACAGCTGACGATTGGCGAAAAGTGGTCGAAAGAACGAAGAAAATTTGCTTACAAGACTGGGATCGAGATGTACAATACGACAATATCATTGACCAACCGTTAATAATAAACGTCACGGATAGCTGCAGTTCAGACTCAGATTTTGAAGATCCGATTGACCCTGTATCAGATTCAGATTGATATAAATAAAATACAAACTCAAAGCATTTGTTTTATATTTCCAACAAATTATCGATATTTTGTTTATCGATGTGTCCCTTCTTAGTCGATAACAGCTTGACGACGTAACTTTTGCAGCACGTACCATGTACATTTGCATTGAGTTTTTTTCTATTATTTCCGAACATTACGTAATAATTTCTTAATATTCATTTTTATAATTTACAATTGTACACAATTATGATTTTTTCGTCTTTTTAATGGACCTCTAAAGGATTTGATGTGATAGGACGTCAGTACAATGTTAAGCGCTAACGAACTGTCATAGGGATCATCATTCGGCGTGCGGATTATAGTGAGATGGCGCTGCAACCTGCAACATTAAAAAAAGTAACTTAAAGAATTTCGTTTGAATGAAACGTCACTAGGTATATATTAGAATATTATTAAACGAGACAGGGTTATTAGAATTTAAATTGTTTTAAGTAAGTAATTTCATGCCAAATTAATACGAGTTACCTTAAGCTTATTCTTTTAATAATATCTAATGAGTAGGTATTACATAGGTATTTAATAATCCCTACATCATTGTTAACTTCTTTTTCGTCATTATTTTAAGTTTTTTCTAGTTCATATAGTCCCGTAATAAAAAGGGACATCCCTACTTTGAATGAAATTATAGTCGAAATTTCAAAAGTGGGTAGTAAATTAAAATTACTACCCACTTGTAGTGATTTTACAAATAACCTTACGAATTACTTTGCTAAAACTAAATTTCATAGTCAGTTATTCGAGTTAGTGACTCCAGAAATTTTAGCAATGAATATGAAATCATTATTTCTTACCAACTCATCTCAATTATTTGAAGACTCCAAAGACGTATCAAATACATTTTTAAATGTAAGTAGAATGTGCATATTATTGATTTTTGTCTTCACTTCTTACAGATATTGAAGTCATATGATATTTTTAAGTAGTCACTAATTTGTTCTGAATTTATAATATGTTATCTTTACTTTTTAGCCTTCACTAAATTCCAACTGTGGGATGTTTGTCAAAGGCAGCGGTCAAAAAGGTACGTATCTAATATGATAATTATTGATCGAATACATAGAACCCGCGATCTTTCCCTTACAGGAGGAATGCCTTGGTTGACCAACTCGACTACTGAGCCACGCCCGATGTGATTCAAATTTCCCTTCTATTTAAATATAAAATGGAAAAAATATAATTAGCATAATTCGATTTGTATAGTTAGCATACTTAAAGCTGTAAACTTCATTCAAATGATTATTATTGCATTTTCTAAATCGAAAGTGTTTGGGCAGGGCTGGTGGTCTCTAAATATGAATGCAGCCGAGATTGGCGCTTCAATGAAGAGGATTAGTTCCTACTAGTAGCCTGAGAAGGATCTAAACATTTAAATACATCATCATAATCTTAGTTTCCAGTTGCATAGGAGAACTTTAGTTCGGCCATCAGGTGGGAGGCCTCGGCAAATGCTTGCAATTGAGCTTGGTTTGGCCACCTAATACCTAAAAGTTAATAAAATATAATATGATTACAATCAATGTGTACTTTTCAGATGCCTTGGAAGCTGTGAAACTTGACCCAGCCGTTCTCGAAGCCCAAGTGACTGTGCACGATAACCCGAAAGAAACTGTAACAAGACAAGCAAGCCAAAACCATGTCATTGAAAGTAACAAAGGTGAGTTGTATTATGTTGTTAATCTAGAACTTATCAGTTACTCTAGGGGCTCACTTTTCCATGAGTGATTTAAAGACAATGACCAAAACTTTTGAAGGTATTAAGTATTACATATTAGGTAATTGATAGATACTTAGTAAACTTTCGCTGTAATGTACATCGCGATATTGAACTTCGCAACTATGAATTACATTCTTATGTATTCTATTTTCAGAAAGTGTTTACCTCCTGGTATCTGGAATACCAAATTGTTGAATATTTATTTTCTTGGGAATAGGTTGCCATAGGTTAGGGAGGGATTAGAACCGTAGGCAGTAACTAGTAGTTTCATGATATTAAGCTATTTTAAAACTGAAGCATCCCTACTGAAGGGTTTGGTAGATAAATTTCTTTAAGCTTATCGGGTTATATAAATTTCAATGAACTTAAAAAAATTATAATTTTATCTCGCTACGATGAAAGGCTAGAGAGAAATCAATATAACGTGACATGCGCGGGGGAAGCCGCGAGTAAAAGCTAGTATTGAATACTTTGGGTGATGATACGAAATGATTGGCCCAGTATTTTGACTCGACTAATAGCTTTATTGATTGATTGAGGTATCATCTTGGAATAGAATAGAAATGCTTTTTAGTATACACCAATCAAAATATACATAAATATAATATGGAAACACAACCAATTATCTATTCTGTGACACAACACTGGACAGATGGACCAAATCCACAAAATCGTAGGTATATTGTGTAAGTGTAAGTGTAAAAAATTGTGATGTGTTTTTAAACATGACAGTTTAAAATAAATATCAATAACTAACTGACCCGGTGAATTTCGTACCGCAAATTTTTTCCGCTCGCGTGGCGTACGATCCCGTTCCCGCTGCACCCTCTACTATATGAAGCATGTATTATACATATAAACCTTCTTCTTGAATCACTCTATCTATTAAAAGAAACCACATCAAAATCTGTACCGTAGTTTTGAAGATATAAACATATATAGGGACGGACAAATGTGGAAAGAGACTTTACTTCCTACTACTACTACTACTTAGCTACTTAGGGCCGGCGCCCATTATCGGCATCGGCGAGCTTCAGGATTTTTTTTGCCAAAGCATAATAGATCTTATCACTATCAACATAAAATTGAAATTTCAATGACGATCGTCGACTATCGTCGGCATCGATCGGCATTCTGCAGCGGTATGGTTAACTATTAAACTTCAATCTTATTTCTATAACAATAAGCTCTATTGTTACACGAAAAATACAAATTCTCATGCTTGCCGATGCCGGCACTGGGCGCCGGCACTTACTGTATTATTTTCCTGTCGTCAACTACCTATTTGTGTATAGTCAATATATATTGTAGGTTTGATGATAACCTATTTTCCGTATTTCAGACAAGGATGGCACCAAAATGGATTCGACAACGGCACCAGATTCCATGAACAGTTTCGAAAAAATGGTATCGCAGAGTGAAGCAGCCCTCTTGTCGTTAACACCGCACCAATTAGAGCTTTTGATGAAGTATGCTGACATGTTGCGAAGGCAACGAATCATTACTCAGAGATATTTGGTAAGCTTAAAAAAATAATGGAACATAAGAAATAGGGTAGGACCTATACCATTCATATTCTGTTTGATTTATGTATACCTACTTATATGGCAACGAAGGAAGTAACTGAGAAGGTGATATTTATGATAGAAATTTATTTAGGAAAAATCAATGTTTAAAAATGGTTGAAAAATCATTCCTTGGTAGAAAATTGGTAGATGGCTCCACCGTCGCCCTTAAAGACGGACATAAAGAGAAGGGAGCACATAAAAAAATGACTTTGTAATAAAATTCCAGTTCTGCAAATATATTACCATTGTAAAAAAAAACTCGGTAATCTTGACTAATCTTGAAGAACAAAACAATCATCTAGTTAGCAATATTAGTAGTTTAATAAAAGAACTATGAGACACTGATTGGAACTGACCAAATCATCATCATCTCCCTGCCCTGTCTCATATTATTATCATACAATGGTAATAGTGAGCTCACATTTTTTGACGGGAACTATCGATACGTACTCTGTTGAATATTAAGTACCTACTGATTATGTGCTGTTCGCTTAATTTGGTAAAGCTTCTGGAGTAAAACACATAATTTAGGATCATAGTAACGCCACAGAATAGATAATAGTACTAGCGTAGTAACGTTCAGACCATACTGTTCAGAGAGCGCTACATACCTATTTCTAATTCTACTTAAAAAATATCAATACATATTAATCAAGACTCCGAGATGAAAGCCTTCGGATTCGACTAGGATTAACGCTAGAATGAAGAATTCTCTTTACAAGTACTAAATTAGCTGTTTTAAATTATTATTTCACAAGAATGTACAGGAAGTATTTAATAATGCCCCTTAAATAGTACCTACCTACTAAGGCACCAGCCAAGGTAACAGAGTACTTCAAAGAGCGAAACCAATAAAGTGCAAATCAATTGTACGGGTGTTTGAAAACAATCACAATACATGTACTCAATAACCACGAGGTACCTATTTACACAATAAGTACAGTTGTACCTAATGTACCTAAACTGTACACAATGCTTAGTTTTGATCACCTTGTACCTACCACGTATACTATGCCTGTACCTATAAGTATACATAAATATTTATGTTATTTCCTTTTTTTTCGTGTTGGTTGCCGCTGGAATAGAATAGAGCCACCCCATAGTTTCCCATGGGTGTCGTAAAAGGTCTAAGGGATAGGAATGTTCTCCATCCGACAGTAAACATACAGACCATAAAAGTGACCACTTGGCGGCAATAGGGCCCCTATTATGGACGTGGGACCGAAAATCTTAGTTGGCGAAATGTGAGTGTTATATTAATACACCTCTGCCTACCCCTTCGGGGATTTACTGGCGTGATTATATGTATGTATGTAAACTAAATGTTGCTCGCATTTTCACTTCCAAACGCGTTGTACTCTGATTCCGTTCTCGCAACTCTTGGGAACTATTACGTGAGTGGAACCAGGGGTAACAGTTACTTGTTACATAGTGTTTTTTTTTCCTATAGGAGTGTGCGTTTTGTAAGAATAATGGTAGACCCTCAAGCTGGTACACCTCTCATGTGCTGAAAGATGAGCGTGGGCGGGTGCAGTGTCCCGTGCTGCGGCGGTACCGATGCCCGCGTTGCGGCGCCACGGGCATCTACGCTCATACCATCAAGTACTGCCCTGAGAACTCACAGATAGGTTAGTTGAAAGTTACAATATGCAGATACTAATTTATAAGACACTATTTACTATGTTTCTTTCTTCCTTTCTTTTCTGTATGGTGCGGCCTCTCTCACCTTAATCCATTAGGGGTTGCTTCACCAACTTCCACCGCTTGGCGTGCTTAAAATATTTAGAAATTCCCAAATATAGCGGCTCGGAACCAAAATCAAAATAAAAAATCGTTTATTCTGCATAGACATAGACCATTAAATCGGAACTTACAAAACGTCAATATAAAATAAATATGAAATATTAGTTTATCAAATGGACCACCGGCACCGGTTCGAAACGCGGCCCAGACCTGATAAGACTCCGGCAAGAAACTCAGCGGGCATTTTTTTTTGGTCTATTTGCAAACATTTACTTAGCCTAAACTTATGGTCTAGATACAATGCTTTGCTTGAGTAGCATGGCTGAGCGAATAGCTCATTCCCAAGCTTGTTGCCTTTCTGGCACAGTTTACTCTTAACTGCATTTTTAAATTTATTTACTTACAGGTAAATCTCTAATTTCATTAGGAAGCTTGTTAAAAAAGCGTATACTGTAGCCCTGGAAGGAATTACTTATTTTATGGAGTCTGCTATCGCAAACTACAAGATTGTTTTTATTTCTGGTATTCATATTGTGCCTGTCACAAAGTCTTGGAAATTTTCCGGGAATACATTTGAATACCTATAATTATACCTTATATATTTTTGTTTCAGATACGCTAAGCTGTCGTTCGGGTAATCTATTTTAACTTGATTTTTTGTTTTATTTATATAACAAAAAAATATAGTTTTATATAAAAAATATTTATTTAGTTTTATTGATAAGTGAATAATATTCCATTACATTTATTCACGAGGCCATCAGACTGAGGGCCATAATTGTAGCATCACTTTTATCACTGACACTTCATAATTAGCTTACCAGCAGGCGAGGTGCATTCATATTGACGTGCCCCACTTAGAAGAAAACAAATATTGGTATGGTCATCTGTCGCTATTGATAACATGATTAAAACTTCAGGCCCTGTGTCTATAGGGCCTGAAGTTTTAATCATGTTCTCATTGTGCTCTCAATAACTTTTCAACCCCCGACGCAAAGAGAGGGGTGTTATATTATAAATTTGACGTGTCAGACAGAGTCAAATTTATAACACCCCTCTCTTTCTGTCTGTCTGTTTGTCTGTATGCAGCATCATACCTCCTGAACGGATGAAGCGATTTCAAACTAAGTTTTTTTCTATTAAAGGTGACTTATGTGCGAGTGTTTCTAGACATATTTGATGAAATTCGATCGAGCCGTTTATAAATTATGTGGGTTAAATTGAGGATGGGGAGATTTGTGGTTTTAAAAGTATCTGAAATTAGAACTACGCCATGTACTGTGTATGCAGTGTATGTGTCGCGAATCAACGACTTTTTTGTGTGTCAACGTACTCATTTGAGATCGGGCAATTATTACTCTACTGATAATACGAGATCATTAGCAAGATGAGTGTAGTATGAAAAACATCGGGAAAATGAAATGCTCAAGTGGGACTTGAAGCCACGACCTTTACCTTGAAGGGGGAATGCTCTTCCAATTAAAAAAAAAGATAAGTGCAGAAATCAAAAATATCAAAATAATTTTTATTGCCATTGACTTTTCTATATAGGATCTAGGTAGAAAATAAGTACTAGGTAGTCCTGCTATTTAAAATAAAAAAACTGATGTTGGTGCGTTATGAATTTCGACATGAAGTGTCTGTACCTATTTAAATAGAGCGCTCTATTACGCCCAGGAATCATTGTTTTGGTATTTTACCAGTAAACCACACGGGTGTAAGGTTACCCAATATTATTGCATTTCCCCACAATGTAATTGCATAAAATTATGAAAAAAATATCTCGGTAGATTACTAATTGTGAAGTAACGACATTAGTGTCATGATCTCTTATAGCTTACTTAATGTACCCCCCATAGACGCGGGATAGCACCCGAACCACCCCTAGACAAGGCCGCATTGAAGCCGTGGGTCTGTTGGGAGCCCTGGGACATTTTTCCGAGGGCTTACCCGGGGCTCCCAACTAAAGGCTGCTGGGCGATACCGTGGGGGTTTTAGTCGGTAGGAGTCCGGCATAACATCCATGAAGGATTTCCCCCACGGTAAAAAAAAAATAAAAGCTTACTTAATGTATTTTTGTATGTAATTAAAAAGTAAAGAAAGAAAGAAAAAGAAAGAAAATACATTTATTTACAAACACAACGCACACCCTAAACTAAACATTACATAATAGTATTTATAAAGAGAGTAGATGTTAGACATTTGATTATGTACCTAGTTTATGGCTAGTTTATGCCAGCGATGGAAGCCCACGTCGCGCCGGGTGCCATGCTAGTGTATTACCAGTGCCATATAATTATTTGTAATCTACTGCGTACTCTTACCACCCAGCTGACTCAGCTCAGCTAAAATAAATCAAACATATTTCGATTTTCAGACTATTTTCGAAGCCATATGTATAAAGTGTTTGTAGCATATAAGATAAAATCTTGATCTAGTGTTAGTACCTTAGCAATAATATGTAAATTAGAATGGCCCTCGGTGCCGCTCCCTCTGCTATAGGTACAGAAGGCGATACATAGGGGCATGTAGCTGCAGCCAACGGCATACCAGTGGGGATTATTATTCTTTTTCACAAATAGCAAATTTTTCATTAAAAAAGAATTAGCTGACTGAGATGGCAACTAAAAACCCCGGAACAAATGTCATGAATCAATAGAGTTCAGTTGACGAAAATAGACACAGTGGGAGGTGCACGTGTGACGTGCAGGCCAAGATTAACGGTCTCCGCTGGCGACGAGCGCTTCAGTTGGCATCGATTATGATAGATCTAGGAAACACTTACTGGGTGAATTTCAACAAGTCCATTAAAATCTTCATTTCCGTGGATATTTTTACCTTAAGTGTTATAATAAAAATACATCGCGTTAATTAAAGGTTTTGATACTATATGTATTCTTGCTTAATATCTAACAGATAACTAAAAAAACTAACGAGATATTCAAGATTAAAAATTACATGCCACGGCGATGAAACATGCGTGTACGGCAATGAAACAAGCGTCCACGGCAATGAAAGCCAAATGTTCCATCATTTTGTAAGATTAACACGGAAACATCTTTTTATAATTGATTGTACAGTAAAAAACAAATCAAATCTATAATCGTATTGCAGAAAGTTTTCGAATCCTGTAATGTCAGTATTCGGTGCTACCTTTATAACAGGTAATGATGTTTTTATTGCCTAATCATACTATGGCGATGAAAACATAAGTCACGGAAATGAAACATCAGGCCACAGCAATGAAACTAAATCGTTTTACAATGCATGGAAATGATTTTTTTTTCATTGCCGTGTTTTTTTTTTTCATTGCCATAGCAAATTTTGACCATGGAAACTACGGCAATGAAAGCACAGCAATGAAAATCAAGACCAAAATATAAAATAACAAAAAATCTAATAATTATTCGAAGTATTAATCACTTCACAAAAATAAACAAGAGAAATGGCGTTCTATTGAATGTTTAATCAAGAGGATAACTTATTAAAATAGAAAGTTATATCTATCCACGGCGATGAAAGAAAAAATGTCCAGTAACATAAAAATGGTAGACTTACATCTATGGCGCCAAAACGCAGGTACTTGTGTACGTTCTTCCGCGTCGAGCACTTAGGCGGCACCAATATGCAACGTTTAGCGCATATAAGGGAGGACGCAAGTCGTTAGATAAGACAATATTCTAAAATATGTTTAGAACACGGTGATGAAAAGTAGTTCTGGGACAAATGTATTTTTTTTAGCCATTCGTTGTATTGTTTAAATATTTGAATTAATGTATTTCGTAACAATACTTTAACTATTCACGTATCAAATAAAAATAGGTATTAATAAAAATAACCAATAGATTTTTATCAATGAGGTATCACGACACAATAGGTAACGTGTGGACAAACACGGCAATGAAAGATTTCGGTGTATTTTGTTTTTTTTTGGAGTACCTATAATCCTATATAATAGATTATTTAGTGCCACACATAGATCACTATTTCACCTAACTAGCAAAAAATATTAGAGCATTATAACTATGATTTTTAGTACCGATTTCATCGATGCCACGCAATTCTTGGTCCCGGGAAATTCACCCTACTGAGTTGCGGTGTAAGTTGCTATGTAAGTAGGTAATAACCTAGAAATATGTAAGATAGCTTTTGCCCGCGGCTCCGCCCGCGTGGATGTCGGTTATCGCGACCAAACATAGCCTATGTCCTTTCTCATGGTCTAATCTACCCCTATACCAAATTTCATCAAAATCGGTTCAGTGGTTTAGGCGTGAAAGCGTAACATACAGACAAACAGAGCTACTTTCGCATCTATAATATTAGTATGGATAGTATGGAAGTATGGATTGATAGTTCATTTAGATTCAGTCACATAAGGTGTAGGTACAGGCGTCCAAATCTCTCAATCTTCACTGTAGTAGATATGCATTTGAGAGGACATGACAGTTCATTTCAATATTTTCCGTGCTATATTAGGAGTCGACGAGTGACGTTGTTGTCAATAAGATCATTGGCTGTAGTCAAGCTGCCCTCTGCTTTGTTTCAATTTCATATAATTTGCATGACATGTGGCCGCCTACCTGCATACGTAATACGCATCAGATAGCGGATGACCTAACATCATGCATTTGCAGATGGTGGAGTACCTAGAATCGTATATGTCACGTCATGCATGATTACGGGCTGCTCCCAGAAGTAAACTAGTTAAGTCACACTCAGTTAATATCAACGTTAATACAGATGCTGAATTACATTCGATATGAGAAAGAAATGGAGGTGTTGTCCTCCTCCCGCTGCATATAGCAATACAACGTCATAATCTAGTAGAGTTCCCAGCAGCCGAATAGCACGCGAACGCCCCAATATATTGATATTATTTATTGACGTCTATTGTTTATAACAATCCATATTGTCCATGTTGCTCGTCTGTGCTGCCGTGTGCTAGATTGATACTGTAATCCATAATATTAAGGATTACAATGGATTGGATATGAATATGCATATGGATTACTAATATTATAAATGCGAAAGTAACTGTCTGTCTGTCTGTATGTTACGCTGTCACGCCTAAACCACAGAACCAATTTTGATGAAATTTGGCATAGGGGTAGATTAGACCATGAGAAAGGACATAGGCTATGTTTGGGCGCGACAACCGACATCCACGCGGGCGGATCCGCGGGTAAAAGCTAGTTGTCCATATTGCAGGGCAAACGTCGTCGACTAACAGGACTGCCGTGTGCTAGATTGATACTGCAATAGTAAATTAAAAACCCAATATTTAGGACGATAATGACCTATGTTACTCAATAATCTCATGAAAGTAGGCAGAAAAATCTGGAACCATTACTGCGTAGATTGGTGATAGAGTATCTACTTAATAAACCTAGCTTTTAAATTCAAATAAAATTTAAATCTGCGGCTGGAGTGGTGACAATAACAATTTGTAATATGTGCATAAAGATTGGATCACAGTACGAAGCGTTCAGATGTTACCCAATAGCTTGTAATGAGAGATGTAAATTGGATTAAAAAAATAAAAATAAGTAGGTACTCATACATACTTCGCTAAACACCAGTGGCAAGGGATGTTTCAAAAGGGAAGCTGGTGGAAATAAAACTTACCTCTGTATGGTTTGCACCAAGCACCACGTTATACGACCCATTGAAATCCGTAAGGAATCGGATTTAGGAACCTCTTGCCACTGCTAACAGATAAGACACTGGCGTAGGCTGTCCCATTAAGATTGGAGGTTAGACTGCACTCGTCAAGAAGCTAATTACACTTTTGACGTTGCAAATGTCCATATATTGAGGAGACTGTATACCTACCTACCATCAGTACGACTAAACGCACTCCAAGGGATTGGTTTTGGTTGCATTTGGATTGGCACTCGGAAAAAGTCATTTTTTGAAGTGAAAATTTCTTAAGGCGGTTTGGGCATTTACTTGGTGCTTTATATAGATATATTCACGACTGTAAATCCCCGGAGAGGTAGGCAGAAGGGTATTAACAGTATTAGCACACGTTTCGGTAGCTATGATTATCGGTCCCACGGAATAGGGCGAGCCTATTTTCATCAAGCTTGCACATTGTCATGTGGATGGTTAATAGTTTTACTTCTTATCGCTATCACTACTGCCTATCCTTTACTTGTTACTTATTCTGTGCCTTTTCCAACTGAACCATGTTTTATTTATAAATCGTTCGATATTCAAGGACTTGCATCCGATCAAATCACGAGTGACGCAAGTCTCGCGCTGAATTTCATTGAATTTCAGTGCAACAAAAACATTAATTTGTCGAGGGAAATAGATCACTGTCGTGATATATTATTTCCTTATTCAGAAGTGTCTGACGTCTGAATTTGTTTATACCTAACATTAAGCATATATGTATTCACAAAAAATATTATTTCTATGTAAAGTAGGTATTTTCATCCACAATTTAGAATCAATAACTTTGGATTTATATACTGTTGTGTAAAATGTCCTAGATCCTAGGATATTCATTTATTTTAAACTAGCTGACCCGGCGAACTTCGTACGGTCAATTTTTTTCCGCCCGCGTGGCGTCCGATCCCGTTCCCACTTCACCCTCTACTATAATAATCATGTAATATACATATAAACCTTCTTCTTGAATTACTCTATCTATTAAAAGAAACCGCATCAAAATCTGTAGCGTAGTTTCGAAGATATAAGCTTGCATAAATTCATAGGGACGGACAGACGCGGAAGCCGATTTTGCTTTATACCTACTATGTAGTGATGATGTGAAAGACATATTTATATTCTTCGGTTAGATAGACCAGTTACTACCAACCAACAATTAAAATGGACATTGCAATGCTACGTATGCATATCGGGCATCATTACTATAATAAAATACTACTCGTGTCGTGTGCCACTAACTCTGGGCACTCTGTGTATGTAAAAAATTATAAACAGCTTTATCAGTAAATAGCATACGACATTTCTTACCTACCTAGTAGGTACCTGCTTACAGTTATAGATCTACTTAATAGAGCTATTGTTTGGAATTGAATGAGAAAACGTAATCACTAGAAAAACGCGATATACTCGTGCATACTACGTCTTAGTGAATATTATGATTGGTTACATAACTAGATTTGATCGTACTATCACAGATTACTGGTAGTACTTTCACGTAGGTAAGTATTGAAAGGTATTACACACGAGTTTGACGTGGTAGTAAGTAATAGAAGCTGCGTATTTGTGCTGTAACTCGTAGCTGTCGTAGTCATTGATATAATGTTATGCAAAAGCAAATTAATCTACATTGAACATAAACTTTTTTTTTTATCGTGCGATATATCCTCACGGATACCACCCCCACGGAGCCGGTAAAGGGGGTTATGTCGGACTCGAACCGACTAAAACGCACGCCGTCTTAGGTCCTTGGTTGCCGGAGGTGAGATTGCCAAAAGCATATCTTTCGCACCCCGGCAGACATTGAACATAATACTGGGTGGAAGATTTCCACATAAATACTCCTGCTGACTAGTGGGGGTAGTCGCACAAAAAAGAGACAAGTAATTTAAATATGGAATTATAGGCTTACCTGGTTGCGGGTTAGGTTAGGAACTTGAAAATTAATGTGATATTTGTTCCGAACGTAACCCTATTTCTAACCTGACCCTACATCTCATTCCTATCATAACCCGAATTGCGCAGATTTCTGTTACTTTTAAAAGCCGAAATGCGGTAATTCCAACTTCTGTAGGTTAGGTTAGGTTAGAACTGTGACCCCGACGCACGAGCCGAGCGAGCGAAGCGAGCGTGCCGCGGCATCGGCCGGCGAAGTGCCAGATCGGGTTATGCTAGGAACGAGACCGTCGGGTCAGATTAGGAAGAGGGTTACGTTCGGAACAATTTTTTAAAGTTTCTAACCTAACCCGCGACCGGGTCATGTTTTCGGGTCAGGTTCGGAATAAACGGAATTATATTATTAACTCACAACCCTCATCAATGCCACTTTCCGACTAAAACATGTGCCTAGTATCTGGAAAGTTGCTGAAGTCATAATGATCCCCAAACCAGGAAAATCTCCTCTAGAAATTTCATCATACAGACCGATATCACTGTTGCCAATTATTTCAAAACTATTTGAAAAGCTACTTCTAAGACGTTTAAAGACTATTATAGAAGATAGAAAACTGATTCCCAATTACAAATTCGGCTTCAGAGAAAAACACTCTACAATAGAGCAAGTACAATTACCAACGTTATAGAAAAAACCTTAGAAGAAAAGAAAGTCTGTTGTACAGTGTTTCTGGATGTAACACAAGCATTTGACAAGGTTTGGCATAAAGGTCTTATGTATAAGTTAAGGAAAATGCTTCCAAAGCAATTCGCAGATATTTTAGAATCCTACTTAACAGAAAGGAAATTTAGAGTAAGACAAGAAAATGCTTACTCTGATGTCAAACAAATAAAAGCTGGAGTCCCACAGGGAAGTGTTCTTGGCCCAGTCCTGTATCTATTGTACACCTGTGATATCCCAGAAATCAGAAACAACATTATTGCAACCTTCGCAGATGACACAGCCATCATGGCTACACGTGTCACTCACAAAAAAACCGTAGAGGAAGTACAAACCGCTGTCAACTCTATCTCTGATTGGACAAAAAAATGGCGAATTAAACTAAACGAGTCCAAATCGATTCATATAGACTTCACAAATCAAAGACCTAATTATACACCGGTGTATATTAACGGTCGTATAATACCATATGAAAATACGGCAAAATACCTGGGTATGACGCTGGACGCAAAGCTTCGCTGGAAGGCTCACGTCAAAAAGAAACGCCAGGAGTTAGATCTTCGCTACAAGAATATGTACTGGCTACTCGGCAGACATTCAGCATTATCGGTGTACAGCAAAGTACTTCTGTACAAACAAGTACTTATGCCTGTATGGGCGTACGGTATACAGCTTTGGGGCTGTACAAAACGCACCAATGTTGATATAATCCAAAGATTTCAGAACAAAGTACTTCGGAGTATAGTAAACGCTCCCTGGTATATTAGAAATGAGGACATCCACCGGGACTTAGGAGTGGACTTCGTAACCAAAGTTATAAAAAAATACGCCGAAGCACATGAACAAAGACTTCTACAACATGTGAATGTCGAGGCTATCCAGCTCCTTGACACCACGGACATAGTAAGGAGACTGAAAAGGACCAAGCCTTTTGAGTTAGTTTAGTGAAATTAGTGTAACGCAGTGCAGATAGTGCTATCCTTAAAGAACACAAGAACAGCGTGATTTTCTATAATTATAACTAGAGACTATAAGAAAAGTGCCAATGGACACATTCTTTACTCTTATGTATTTTCATCAAATTAAGTTATATTTAAATTACTTATTAGCCACAAGGCTAGATTGTAATTGTTATGAGGTAACCATTCAGTTACATCATAATAAAAAAAAAAGAAAATAAAATATTATTAATACGATATCAGATGGACTTTTGAATTAAAGGGCTTTTATTTGTCAAATTAAATTTATAGGTTTAGATTTCAGCAATTTCCTTTCATTTAATTTACCATGTTTGTTAGAGAGATTTGATCCCTATGATTGTCACTATCGATGGAAGCCATAAAAATATAGGATGTATTTTTTTCGGGTTTTAGTCGGTTTGATTACCGGGCGGATAAGCGAGTTTTGTTTCTTTTTAAAAATGAAGGAATGTTTTCCTTGAGGGAAATTCTCTATCTCCAGTATTTCAAGTACTTCACCTCCAGGGGGTATGAAAATCTTCCATCCTGTATATTATTACCACCTGTTGCCCGCGGCTCCTCCTACGTTATGTCGGTTATCGAGACCAAAGAAAGCCTACCCTTTCTCAAGGTTTAATCTACCCTTAAAATTGATTCAATGGTTTAGGTGTGAGAGCGCAACACATAAGTAGACAGACAGACACAGTAATAGGTACTAGGGATGGATTATTGACTAAAACCTGGAAGGAGTTTGTAAGTATGTATACTAGAAAGAAGAAAGAAGAAAGAAAATACATTTATTTACAAACACAACGCACACCCTAAACATTACATAATATTATATAAAAGAACACAGGAATAACACTTAATATATACACTTATACTCCGTCCATTATATTATTGTATTTTAGACAGCTCACTGACAGTGGTCGGTATAACTTTGTTCTAGCGTCAACATCTGAAAATCCTAACAAAAATTTGGCGCCAATACGTAATTTTTCATTGACAACGTCACGTCAGCCAGTAAGCAATTTTAGGGATGTAGTTACTCTATCGACTGTGTTTTTATTATAATAACTTGAAAATGTCACAATCGATATCGACTACAGAAAATAATTCTTCTAAAAATTTTACATAACTGGCGGTTTTTAACCGATTACTAAACAACAATTCGGATGTCTGTAATTTTTTATATTTGTTTGATTTTTACGGAAAATGATTTTTGTAACTCCGTCATATGTAGACGGAATGTCAGAATTCTTTTTTATTTGAAAGAGGTTTATTCCAAAATGGTCCCATTTAAATTACATAAAGATCTGATGATGGGTTTCAGAGACAAACCACGGAATTCTTCAATAAATACCAGGAAATTAGCACGTTCGAATATTATTCTAGAAGTCAGTTGTTTTGTATTTGAGATTAGCGTGTGCGTTATGAATGGCCCACAATCGTTTTCTATTACATTTGTAAATTGTAGGTATAGACACGAATTATCAACTGCTCTAATATTATTGTACAAAAATATAATAGATTATAATTCCACATGCAATCATATATTTATCATAATATTTTCATTTATCGATTAATTTTTTTTTAATCGAGGTTTTTAACTTTGTCGATATTTTAAATTTTCATGCAATCACTACTTCCATCTGTCTAAAATACAATAATATGATGGACGGGGTATAATACTACTTCTACTTAGTACCTTTCTTACCTTTTTAGTGGCGGAAATTCCCATGGATATCGCCCCCGGATACCCCGTCTCTCCTACTAATCTAGCTCTAGCCTGGAAATTAATTCTAGTAGCTGTGGGTCAGTAGAACTCGGCATAAAGTATTGTAATGTCACGAAGACAATTGTGCCGTCGTGGGAAATTGTTATTCAATCTCTTCATTCTGTAATGGTGATGTCATCTCCTAAGGCGTCCATTACACGCACATTGATATCATGCCATCAGACATGAATTACGTTTGAATGATGGTTATAATCAAAATACTTCATGCAACCATCAGTCACCGCATTAGACGATAGTCGTCAATAAAAGTAGATCGTCTATCACGGCCGTGACTGTGGTTAAACTGACAGCAAAACCTACTATACCGTGTAATTGATGCCTAGATGGCTTAGAAGGACTTTTCAATCAGTGGTTTTCATACGGTAATTGTTCTCAATTTACATTTTATAAAGATTATATGAGTAGGTAGGTAAATCAACTTTTAAAACAGAGTTCTTTCTACATATATTTTAATCTTTTTGAACATTTCAGAACTGGCTGATATTGCAATATTCAGCATGACTATAAGAATAATAAATAAAAGGAGAAAATTATAAAGGTAAACAAAAAATCACATAAAGGACCTATCCTGCTATTATAAATGTGGAAGTTTGTGAAGATGTTTGCATAGTTTGTTACAATAATGCTCAATGCTCAAGTAGCCGAACCAAAATTTGTACATATATCTACACTAATATTATAAAGAGGAAAGATTTGTACCTATTTTTGTATTTTATTATTTTTTTTTATTATTTATTATTTATTTATTAATTATTACAATATTCTTCATACAAATTCAGTTATCCTGTAAACCCAGATAGGGTTTGTGTAGAATAACTTATTTTAAATTGATTATACATTATTACATTATTATATTACATTATTGTCTATCTTACTTACATATTTGATAAAATTTATATATACATTACTAGTATAATTTATTATAAAAATTAAAAGGTAGGTAGTTAAACATTTTAAAAGAAGCAGGCCGCGCAGTGCTCAGCTGTGATGCAGACGCACAGCCCCACCATCACGCGGCACGCCCCTGTGCTATACGGAATGCTCCAGTTCATGCAGTCGCCGAATGTAATATTTTTTTAAGTTTGTTTTAATATTACGCGCTGTTATTTCTTTTTTTATTTGTTGTGGCAGTTTGTTTATGAGATTGGGTATTATGTACTCAGAGGTTCTCTTGCCGTAGAAATTTCTATACCTGGGTGTTGTAAGAATTTGGTTGGAGATGCTTCTTGTAACTATGGCCGAGTTATTGGTTTTGGGAATCTGTATTTCCGTTCTAAAGTACTGTTTGTATGTTTGTAATGAATAGGCTCAAAAAGTACTGGGCCGATTTAAAAAATTCTTTCACCAATAGAATGCTACATTCTTCCAATTTGACATAGGCTACATTTCATTTCGAAAATAATTAGGGATCCTTGGTAAAATTTGAACAATGTAACCGAAGGTGTAGAAAAATGAGTCTTAAAATGCCTTTCGTCGAATGCGCTGCCGAAACTATAAATAATTGTCTACCCCGTGCGAAGCCGGGACGGGCTGCTAGTGTATTATAAGTTTAGCCGAATCCACAGTTAGACTAGTAAAGCGGACCCCAGACTCCAAGCTGAAAGCTTCGGATGCGATTAGGATTAACGCTTAGAGGAAGAAGATGTATTATACTCTGGTATAACACATAGACTACAGGCCCATGTTGAAAAAATGATGGGCCATTTGAACCACCAGGTGACCTATCTAGAACGATATAAGAGCATAAAATAATAAGATTCAGCTCTATGCCGTCACTTGTAAGCTGTCCAACTGGGTGCAGGGAAGAATTCGAAAGTACAGGTAGAGTGGGTACATTTTGGTCACATATTTTTGTACGGCAATCTTACCACCGATAGATTCATGTAAAATAATAAGAAAACGCACAGTGCCGTAAAAAAATGGTGCGCCACAAAGTCAGAATTTTTTTTTATTTTCCGACAATTACCAGGGTAAATTTGGTCATTTTATTTTGTACGGCATCTGTGTCATATTTCAATACTGATTCTAATCCATTATTCCGTAACGCCGTACAAAAATCTCTCTTTCCGTAGCCTTTTACCTTGGTAACTGTCGGAAAATAAAAAAAAATCCTTGGAAAGGATGTTACCTACATGAAATGACTGATTTCAGTCTGTTTCAGTCCATATTTATTATTAAAACCTCATAGAATCGACGTAAGAAAATTTGCAAAGCGTCAGAGATAGCAGTGAACCATTAGGAAAATCGGCGGTTCATTGACCCGCACGTTGCGATGTTGAGGCATCACTGGGTGTGAGGCAGGTCGCGGGCGGGGAACACTTGTCGACATAACGCTACGTAACACCCCAAGGTCTCGGAACTTGACAGACAATACCTACACCGATAGCACGCAAGCACGCTTCTCTTTAATATTTGAACTTCGCAGTTCTTTTTTCCTACAAATCTGTTTCTTTAGCAATGGTAATGATGCGGAACTATGTGACGGGCGTAAGCTGGATTTAGCTGCTATTTGCTAGGTTAACAGAAAATCGATTGTGCAGAAATCCTCACGGATACAACCACCCCCTTTGGCCATTCCCTTCCAATTAGTTATGTACCTATACCTGAGTAGGTAGGTACTTGGTACATTTACGCCTCCACACATTCCTGACAAAAAGGTAAAACCTGGACCAGAACCTCATCCGTTGTTTGATAGGTGCACCGACTATTAGATACGGTTGAATTCTGCTCCAAAAGTGTTACCCTTGGGTCCCGTACACCCTAGTCTTATTTCCCAATATGTGAGAACAGTACTTCACTAGTATCTAATCTGTGCATAAGGTAAGAGCCGTGGGTAAGCCGGGGTGCGAAGGATATAGCTATGCAGCATAGTAAAACAGCACCACGACCCTCAGTCGGCGTGCGGTTTTACTCGGTTCGAGTCTGACATAATCTTCCCTTCCGGCTCCGGCGGGGAAGGTATCCGTGGGGATTTCCGCACGAAAAAAAAGGTAAAAGAATCATTTTATAATAGAAACATGTTGGCGACATTGCGACAGTGTTGCATAGCTACAAGTTTTTCTGTAGGTACAAACTAGGTACTACAGGCAACTACAAGCAACTAGGCACCCTAATTTGTTAATCCAAGGATTTATGTTTTTAAATTGTCACATGTCTGATACACGTGATACACAATGTTTTAAACATTATTATGAACGATTCAGATTCAGAACACAATGAAAAATTGCTGTGCATTTGAATTTTAAAACAGTTTGTTGTTCAGTGCATATTTTATGCGAGTGCCGCATTCATTACAAAAAATAATTCATTTTTTTTTTAATTCATGAGGTACATTTCATGTTAGAAATAAACCTCCGTCATCTCAAACATACTGGCATCTCTGAGTGTTATGAAGAAAGACAGCACTTGTTTTTTTCAAAAGAGAGAGATTCACTCTTCAAAAAATACTTGAATGTCTTTTTTTACAACAAAACGCCATCAAAATAGAATCAAGTATGACCACCTCTGTGTAAAATTTTATTTTTTGAATAATATTGAAATGACTACGTGTCCTCCTGGTAATCAATGTATGAAAATATGAATTTTAGAGAACAATAGATTTGGAGCGCACGGGAATAACCCGTCTGACTAAAGGTTAACTTCTCGTCAGGGTCAGCTAGCTAATCACAGTGCCGACACGAAAAACTAAACACGTATTTTTAAGATAAGTACCTACTTAAGAGAGACTACCTGACCAACGTAACTGCAATGAAAATTTGGTTCGATTGAAATCGATTAAGATAGATATTTTTTTTATTGGTCCAGGGGGAATTCGAACCCGCGATCCATCTCTTACAGGAAGAATGCTTTGACCACTAAGCTACCAGACCACGCCCGGACTAATTCAAATATTTTTCCCATATCCGTCTTTGAGGCCATAATTTCATAAGTGACTACCTACTAGATTTATTTCTAGATTTCACCCTGCCAGACGGCAGGAAGGAAACCGTAAGTGTAGTGAGTGTAGCCGGCATTATAACTAGATAGGTTCATAGTTCTAAGCAAAATGGTGGTCCTCAGTTTGACGGCCTTGATAGAATGATAAATGCATTTTCACGCCTCGCTCGGGACTCTAGTAGGATGATGAAAATTCGTGTGTTGGTAAAGAATCCAAGTTTTAAGTTGCAGCAGAACGAAGAGGCGTCGAAATTTTTTGTCCTAGTGCAGCGTATTCAAAAATAAATGAGTTATATATTATACAAATTCGATAAAACGTGGTTTTACAAACGTGGTATAATAAAATCAGCTAGTAGTCAGTAATGCCATCTATCTGAACCCATCTGTCATTGTTATGAATCAACATATACTGATACACGTACAAAGTGTGTTCTAATGTAGTTTTGACTAGATTACAGAGATGGCGCTTTGCTTAAATTTGTGTAAAATAAAATCAAAGGAAAATGGCACGAATGGCCATGCAAAATACCCATCTAATAAATTTTTATTTGTTGGTAAATGTAAAATCGCACTGAATAAGAAACAAACTATCAAAAATGGAATGCATAAATTTTAAGTCCATGCTAAACCTATGTAATCTGTAAGTCCAGGGATGTCACTATAAGCAATTTTCCATTAGATTTCAAATAACAATTTTGAAAAACCATTTCTGCTATAAGGGCGTTTTTTGGTAAACACACCTTGGAAAGCGGCGCTTGCGTTTGTTCGTGATTGTCAGCACCACGACCTAGCCAAGGCACTCCGAGGCACTCTGCCACATTCGTGATTTCGATGTAACCACGAGCGGTCGTGTTACTACAGGGCTCATTGTAGTTCGCACGAAAGCCCTCAACAGTGCCTTTTCAAATGTAGTCCTTTTGGTGTGATTCACGTCAAAGAACTGTTTCTAAAACTTCGAGAGGAAAATCGATGAAATCGTGAGTACACATCAAATTTATTTTATTAGGTTTTAAAACATATTGCACGATATTTAAATGATTTTTCATCATTTTCATGGAGTAATAGTATTCTCACTAAGTTTATCAAGCGTATTGAATGATACTTAATATTTATTTGACCGGATTCCGTTCTTTGGTTCCCTTCCTTGAAGTAGAACTTGGCTCGCAGCCTTTACTTAAAGAGAACAGCGAATTAAGAACGATAACATCCAGTTTCAATTAAGGTTGAACTTTGGTATTAGGTACATGGTTTCAACTATCTATTCAATGTTAATATTCAAAACTTAAATGCTCAAGTGTTAATCAGAGCGAGTTATTTGTGTCACAATGGAGACCAGACGCACAGCATTTGACCCTAAATCAGTTGGTGAGCCGAATAACTTCGAACAATGTCCCATAAACGAGCACGTGGTGAATATATTTAGACCACGTTGCGGAGCCGTCTCACTGTAACCTGTTTAATATTATTAAAAAGCAACAGGATTAAACCAAAACTTGACACATCATGAAGTAAGAATCAAGCTAAATTTAACTTAATGTGCTCGAGTTTGGGATTATTTTCCCTTACATTTGGTGTAGTGGGTCGTGGACAATAACGTAGATTATAAATAAAGAGGAAAATGGCCCTATCTTTATTGTTAATGTACATTGAAATCTGAAGTTAATTAGCAGCAATACTGCGACCTATAGTTCAGTTGATAGATATTTTCTAATTACTTTGTACCAAAAACAAAACGAATCCTACATATCGCCGTCCATTACCTAGAAACAAGTGAAACAAGAAATCGTTAAAAGGCAATAGTGTCACAGTAATCTTAATTTATTGTAATACTTTAACAACTTTGCAATACCGGTGATGTTGTTACTTTAATTGATAAGGAACGATAACTTTGAAAATGTTTATGTAGATTCATAATCGCAAATAAATTAGCCAGGTACATTCAGATTTTTAAGCAATTGATGAGGGCATAGATTTCAGGGCAGAGAACAATACGCACGTAGGTACATGACTTCCTTGGGTGATAGAGCCGCCCCATTTCTGCTGGAAAAGAAGCCCAAGAACTACGTAGATAATATGACTATTAACCTTGGTTTTTAAGAAAGTTATGAAGTTTCAAAACTTATAATAATACTAGCTGTCCCGGCGAACTTCGTACCGCCAATTTTTTAGATCCCGTTCCCGCTGCACCATTTAGGGGGATGAAAAATAGATGTTGGCCGATTCTCAGACCTACTCAATATGCAACGAAAACTGTAACACGAGAATTTTATATATTAGATAATATCTATACTTAATAAAAAAGTACTTCTATTATACGTACTCAAGACTGACGGAACCAAGAATTTGGTATCGCGAAGCCCATTCAAAATGGACCACGAACAATGCACAACTTTTTTTTTGTTATCATAACAAAAAGGTGCATTCCAACGAATGCCCTCGGTGGACTACCTCGATACAGAACTCTATGTAGTCTCTGCGTCCCGTTCGAAATTCAAAATTCCAATCACTTAAAAGGCTTCCCGCCAGCAGTATAGTCTTTATACATTGAAATAAAACTATTTAAGCGATTCTATTACTTTTCGGCTTCAAATTTTGTAATTTACACCGATCAGTCAACATTACTGGCCTTCAAGTTTTATTTCAGCAGTGCAGTTTTTGTAGGACTTCTTGCCTTATTACTTAGGTGTGGCGAGCTGGATGCGTATAAAACCAAATATATAATATTCCAAGCCAAGCTAACCTGTAGGCTGAAACTATGGTAGCAACCTCATTCTCTCTGCTCTTAACTTTTATTAAAAGATAAATATGATTAAAATGGGTTCCATGATATGAATAGGAGTTTGATAACAGAGCGGTGCTTTAATTAGGTAAGCAGTGTAAGCACGTGATGATACTGTGACACGATACGATCATGTATACTACATGTATGTATGTGTGTGTCATTTCTTCCCCTTTGGATTTTACCGATATAAGTAAATATGAATTATGTACTCACCTACTCTTCTTTTAGAATATAGACTATAAAGAGCTCTTATGTCATAATACTCATAATAGACCACGAAGTTAGAAATTCACTTTCTTCCCTAGCAAGCGATCGACCAAAGAGACAAAATACAATAGGCAATCTAATAAAGAAATCATAAAGTACGACAGACATATATACAATATTTCATTGCCGTGTTAATATCCGGTGGAGTAGAAGAGTGCCACCCCATCACTTCCTGAAGATGTCGTAAAAGGAGATAGGAGGGGTAGGGCTTTTATCTATCCTACGGCAAATTTTTTTTTTAAAGTGCCCGCCTGACAGTACGATTGATTCTTATAGGTGAGAGTTGGGTTCGAAAATCGTAGTTGTCAAAATGCTGGTGAATATGTATGTATGTTTATTAAATTCCCATAATAAGCATGGCAGAAACGCCTAAACGCGCTCTAGCCCTAAAACCCTAATCTAACTACAGAATTTGTATGTGTTTTCGCCTGTGGGTTTGTGAAGGTTTGATGACACTGATGGCAGCTTACACTGAACAATATGGAAAACATCATAGTTCGGTTTTTCTTATTTAAACAATTTTAAGTTAGAAAAACCGACCCCAACTGATTGAGATAACGATCGGAGGACGATGACCATTTGTCACAACGTCACTATGAATCGATTGATTCATAGTGACGTAGTGTGTCAATTTCAGTCCATTTTTCACAATCGTGGGAAGCAATCGAGAATCGCTCTACATGTCCCTACTATCGGTTGGTAAAGTGTTTGAGTTGTTCCTTTGTAAATCACATACTCACACTGTATAATAGTAACGAGTGTCAATAAAATGCGGTCGTTTTCACACGAACTGTAAATGGCAATTCAATGAGGAAAATTGTTTCGGTTATTCAATTAATTTCCTGTGCGAGTATTGTCGTTACTCGCCGTACAACATCGACTGTGTTGATAAAGCATTGAAGGTCTTTTTTTAAACTACCACAGAGAGTTTCTAAACAATTCGTTTTTGGTTAGGCTATCCGCTCAATGCTGTCTACGTAGGAACGACTTTGGCATTAATCGTAGTCAAAGAAATCACCTAAATTATTTCTACAAAATGAATTTTATTATGGTAGGTAATATCTATAGAGTAATGTATGTGAGATTGACGTGGTTATTTACATGAACAGTAAAACGAGAAAATTAAAAAACATGGTATAGTGTATATAGAGTAGTTACCCATATCGCTAATACAGCCTCTACTTACCCGGTTTTTAGGCATTTCAGGATTTTTATGTTTTTTTTTACGTATGGTCTGTTTTTTGTAAATACATACATATCTATGTATAATATGTATGTATTTACAAAAAAAAAGTATATAAGTATTTTTATCCGCATTCTAGATTCCATAACACAAGCTATAAAAGCTTACCATGGGTCTAGATAGCGTTGTGTAGAAAGTTGTGGAATATTTATTTTAAAAAAAGTTGTAGATCATCTCTGAATCTTTATGCTCTCTAAATTCAGATAACAACGATGAAATCATAATCAGATTAACAAATTAATGAGTTTCTTCATTAGGTAATGAATGACAATTTAACACTCTCAGTGGCAATGAAGGAAATGAATTCATCGTTAATAAAGGCAATTAATCAATTATATCAATGAAATGAATGTAGTTTTGCTTAATAATATTATCATTATCATTACTCATTGTCGGATATCATTTGGTCACGTGATGCCATTTTATATGACAGGAAGTAGATTATGCTCGCTTTGCAAAGGCTAAAACTTTCTTATTTACATATACATATATATAAAAATATGTGTAAAAAATAAACTAGCTGTGTTTTTATATTTTTTACTGGAGCCTTAATTTTTTTCTGAAATAAAAGTAGATTACTTTAGATATTTCTTTTACTAGCTCACTGCAATAAAAATCCCGTAAAAATGAGCCCAGTCAATTCAAAGATTATTCTCTAACTGGGCTAACTGGGGACATTTTTACGGGATTGATTTCAATCTGTTTATTCCGTGTAACCGTGTACAAACAGATTGAAAGACAGACATACGAGTATCAGTCGATCAATTAAATGCACACGTTAAATTCCTTTATTACTCGTGTTACTACCATTCTTACTACTAGTAGTAACACCAGTAATTGAGTTACCGTTGAAAGTTGTTAGATACTCTTTTTCTCATTATACCTACCCTAAGTATCGTATGTATATAAAGACTAGTCTACACTAATATACATTTTTTAAAGCTGTGATTTTAATAGTACAAACAGACATTTTAATTTCATTTATTTGTATCTATAGATGTAAACATAATTACTGTAATTAGTTCCCATTGAAACAAAATGGCCGTGAGTATATTTCCTGATTCTTTTCCCACTGGCTCTACCTATCACCTTGTGAGTCTGTTCAGGGATATCTGGGTACAACGAAAATCAACATCATCATCACGACCTTTGTCCTGACTGTAGACAAAGCTTGCACTTTGGAACGCTCCTTTAACTTTTCCAAGCTTTACGACAGCGACTGCTGTCTGACTTATAGAGGGAAGCTTGCGCAAGGGCATCGTTCACTAATCAGCCCCTCTAGACAATAGATAATTCGCTTGCTGGTGTATCGTGGAATAGAAAGACAAATGTATCTATGGGATTTGACGTATAAGGCAGTCGTCAAGTCCCAAACATTACATATATTCATTCATTTTATTCTACGATACACCGACCAACGAATTGCCACTAGTCTAGCGGGGCTGGTTCCTGGAGTAGTTTCAAACATTCGAAACAGACATTAATGCTGAGATGGCAACATGTTGAAGCTTGTAATAACTTTTCCTTCTTACTTTCATAACAAAAAAAAACAACCATAAAGTATGAATACTTTCTTTATACTTTTTTTAAACGTATTGTAAAATATTATAAAGAATATTATTTTTAACTAGCTGTTGCCCGCGGCTCCGCTCGCGTGGATGTTGGTTATCGCGACCAAACATTAATCGTCTAACTCCATACCAAATTTCATTAAATTCAAAAGTTTTTACGTGAAAGAGTAACAAACAAACATCCATCCATCCATACTTTCACTCTTTCGCGTTTATAATATTAGTAGAATTGTATGTAGGACCTACACGTGCATTTATGAGAAATTAACATATACAGAAGCGTAGTTTAACTCAATGTTGAGATTTCCGAGAGCTTATAATGAAAATAAAATAAAGATGTACAGTTTTTCGTGAGGAATTTTTCACGGGTACCACCTTCTTTCGTGATTGTTTGCACCTAAATACTATTTCTTATTTTTACGATGATACTGCTTCAATTCTTTAGTATCCATTTATTACTTTCCAAAGAAAAAAAGCCGACTTCCCAATAAATCCATATTAATATTCCATTAGCAACCAAGTCAACAAGATTACATGTTTGAAGGATAATAATATAGATTACTGCGAAGTAGAACTACTTGTTATCTATCTCGATAATATAAGGTAAACGAACGCACAAATAAAATTCCGTAATAATGGCTCATTTACACTTGAGCGGATTTCCCCAGTGTTAGAAAACTAAACTGCGTTATCACGTTTTGTTTAATAGTTTCCATTGCGTAAAGTGTGATTTAGTATAGTGTAATCAATGCGATCGCTGCTGATTACTAATCACAGAAGCGATCGTATTTGTTAGATCGCCACTTTCTCATAAGTAATGTTAAATCGTGCTAAATTGTCCTTGATTTGTAATAAAACAGTATGCATTTGACAGTGAAAACAATGGTTCTTATTGAACCTCCTTAAATCGACATAGATGTGTGTAGGTAATAAATGAATTTCCTCCGTTTTTATAAATCAGTTAAAAATATTCAACGTTATCATGGTAAAATAAAAAGTATTTTGTGATCAGTCATCATTCTCTATTATTGAATTCTTGATAAAATGGTTTATAATTTCATTCAATCCATTAGGTCTTTATTATTCAAAGACCTGTGACTCGTGACCACGGGTGCTGCAACGCACTCGAAACGTCGGCAAAAGTAAATGATCCAAAAATCTTATCGCAATAAGTCCCAAAACAGTATAAAAAACTATGAGTTTACACCGCGATAGTTCAAAAATAACATCATCAACACTTGTTCGTCTACTGACTTTACTGCAGGTAGCTCGGTTGTCAACTGTCACCTTCGTTTTGTTGACTGTCACCTCACGACTCACGACCATCCGGCCAAGGCAATCGACCTTAAATTTTTTATCTTTCGAAAAACATTGTTGAAATTTCAATTCCAAAGACAGTATAATTGGGGTTTTATTTTTCGAATGACTACAGATAACATTTAATAACAGAAAACATAACAGTCACGTTCTAGCATATCTTACCATTATCTTACCTAGCTCATTAATAACGTTCCATATAACTTGGTTATCGGAGGTTATGGGCCCCACCAAACCTTTAGAGTAAAGTCACCTCAACTACGCTAGTACTATTATCTATTCTGTGCCTCAACTGTAAGTTGGTAGACCTGCTGATTGAAGAAGTAGGTTAGACGTCAGTCGATGGCATAAGAACCGAGGCCAAAAAGTGAAGGAATAAGTGGAGCCCTGGCTACAAGGTGACTGTCTCAGATACAACCGGGAACATTGCTTAGATCATGCTGGTTCTGTCAGTATAGGCTTTTGCTGGTGGGAAATTACTTTTCTTAGCATAAATTGCTCATTCGAGATAACGACCCTCTCTGATTCAGATAGGTTAGTAGGTACACCTACGATATTTTGTATTATAAGTTCGTGTATTGCTTGTCCAATTTATTGTTTACATGTTTACATTTACAATTTATCACTTTAAAATGATATTTCAATCGAAAAGTAAACTGACCGAAACGTAGGACCTAAAATCATAGCTGGCGAAATGTAGGTGTTGACTATCCCTTTAGGAATTAACAGGTATGTATGTATATGTATCGTGAATACTGATGTTTCCTAACATGACAATGACAGGTGTGATTGGTGACTATTATTTTGTGCCGGGTGATAATTCTACGAAATCACGCGCCACGAGTCACACCGTGAGCGACGAGTTTGACTCTAGCCTCTAAAAATACCTGAATTGTGTACATAATATAGATAACAGCACGAAAATAGAACTAATGAGAAGTAGAGGTCGTTTATTAAAGAGTTCCGTACACCCAAAAGAATAACGGAACCTTCGTAGGATTGAACACTTGGTTATCTGTCTGTCAAGACATTTTTTTCTACGAGTAATAAGCCTGCAACCAGCTGTAAAAAAAAACAAACTTCAATGTCAACGCAATCCAAATTCAAGTCTCGATCCCAGTCCCTCTAGCCAAGTGGCAAGTCGTCAACGCATGTCATAAACGTCAAATCCCATTCAATTGTCAAATCCCTATCATTCTATTCTACAATACCAGCCAATTGTTGCTTGTCTAGAGGGGCTGGCCCCGAGTAGAAAGCCTCGGAGGCAACTGGCAGCAACGTTAAGATGATAATGATGAGGTTCTTGTAGAACCTACCTACTAATACGTATAGATGTTACCGGAAATGTGTATAATCCGGTATTCTATACAATGCCTAGGCATTGTATACAATGCCGAGTGCGCAGCAGGCAATGTATGAAATGGTATCAAAGAACATTGACGGTGGTTATAATAAATGCAACCACTTAGGCTAATGCTGGAGCCTCGCTTTCGCTTCAGTCTTGTAACCTATAATATATCCAGGTCAGGACGCAGTGTCCACACCACGCAATTTAACTTGGATAGATTAGGTTAGAAGATTAATTTCACAAAATCATCCGCAAATATAGACAATAACCCATTTATTTCACACATTTCCGGTGGAACTGCAGGCATTCTATGTATTAACACACATTTCCTAGGATTTGTATACAATTCCTTGTAGTCTTGAGTCTTGGATTAATTTAATTAGGTAGGTACGTTTAATGGCTAGATAGATAGATAAATGAAATTTTACCTGCCATTGCAGGTAATATAGAGTGCGTATCGTCAGCCGCGACACGCCATCTCACTTCCGCATATTTTAATGTGGATTATAAATGATTTGGAGAGACAAGTCGCACCTGATATTTAAAAGACTGCCCAAAAAAGGAGCGTGCATAATATTTTAGTTCCTATCTACTTACATACCTATTCTGCGAGTTAATTAATTCCTGTATTAACTTTTAAATTATCAGCCCAGTTCTTGATTTAAGGGGTAAAGTTAGAATATTACTATTATATTAAGTATCTATACCTAGTATTGCTATTGATACTATATAACTTTACAATTACTACAGTCACATTGCATTGGTAATTCGTATGACCATGTGAATCTGAAAATAAAGCAAATGATTTCTGGTATTTTTTTGTAATCTTGAATCGTCTTGGATGATTATAATATTTAAGAAAAAAAAATCATAGAGATCTAATACTGCCAATTGAAAACTAGTAAATGTTAGATTTGCAAAGACTGCATGATAGACTGTCCTGCCTCTAGAGAGTGGTCACTTTTAAATTTAAAAAAGAAATTTTATGGGAAAACGTAAAATACCTGGCACATCATCTCAAAATTACCTACCTAAATTAATATTCCACTTAGGTACTTCTTAGTGTCTTGAAGTTTTTAACCACGTTGTCATCTAATCAATATTTCAGTCATGTCTCAAGTCTCATACAGTTTCATGTGACGTTGGTTGTCTTTTGTTTTACTTGTTTGTCATTAATACGTCTATGTACCTACGTATAACGTAATAATATCGACTTCACACACATCTACGTTCATATAGAATTATTAACGAAAATAAAACGTGGAAGCTGTTTATAATGGGTTAAGAAGACAAGATAATTTTAACATGACTGTAGGCATGTAGATGAAGTCATGTGGAATTCTATGAATCTGTACTGTGGAATTGGATTCTATTTGCATATTGCTTTTAATTAATTAATAACAGGAACGTATAGTTAGCGTAAAGGAGATGGTGATTGCAGAAATAATAAAATATAAACGTGAACGAAAATTCAATGAATACCGTAGGCGATTGGCACACTGCGACGCGCGACGCGGCGTCGAGCGTTGTTGCGTCGACGCGGCGTCGCGCTCGTCGCCTCTACGGAGCTCATTTTGTATAGAAAAACGCGGGGTCCCACACACTGACAACGCAATCACGCGCGTTGCCGCAGAATACGCGCGTACAAGCAGAAAACGCGAGGTATGGCACACTGAAATCTGCAATCACGCGCGTGATTTTCGAGGGAGATTTAGTCCGAGAGCTGTTAGAAATTTCTGTGTAGGTATTTGAGACGAATTTTAAATTAATATTGTTGCAATGCAACATGACTATTTAACGGCAAATTTAGAGCGCTTTCACATCAACTGACGTCCGATATCAAATATCCGATATCCGAGATCGAAGGAAGTCAAATATCGATGCCCAATATCGGGTATTGGAGCCGACACCACTGTTTTGGCTCGTTATCGGAACACGCAGAGACTGCAAGCGCAGTCAACCAATGGCATTTTCTTAGTTACGTCTCTTTTCGCGTTAATAGATGACGCTGATCACGAATATAAGAAAAAAAATTAGTTACTATGTCATGTCAATAAGTCGAAAATAGCTTGCACTTCTAATCATTTTCTTTTCATCTCTAGCGTTCTTACTATAGTCTGGGCTATCGAGCTAATGGTCGGGTGGCTTTACTTTACTTTTCTCAAAATTTTAGATTACTTCACACACCTACCTACCAAAAAATTCTAAATCTCTCGGACTATACTAGCTCTCTCGCGTCCACGCGCGTTGCAGTGTGCCAATCGCCGTAATGTCAATGCCCCATATAATTATTATTTTGAGCAGTTACCGCACCGCTTTGAATGCCTCATGCATGCGTGTCACGCATGCATGAGGCACCCGCATGTCGTGCAAATCGTAATTGATTTTATTTGCAAGATTCTCTGCAAGTTATCTCTACGAAATTAGCTCAGTATTATTTGCACGAAACAGGCGCCGGTTGATAGTGTCATTAATAATATTATTGCAACTCTATTATTATAATAATATAATTATACGTGACGTGCCTATATGTATGTATAATATGTTATCTATTAGGTAGGTACCTATGGCATATGCGCATTATAATATACTAAGATAGGAATTTTAATGAGTTTGTTTACTGAGGCACTATATAACATTTAGTTTGTTTTGACGTCACAGTTTGCGAAATGGTCACATGTCGAACAAACATGCTCTTTCTCGCACATCTTGACATATAGCTAAGGCCCGGATTACGACAGACGAGACGTCTACATGCGTCTACACTACCTACGAACGACGAAAATACACTTCTAAATTTCAGAACATGCCTACTTCATTGTATTCTTGGCGTGAATTATATTCAGGGTTTTAAATATTGCTATTTTAAATAGTATGTGAAAATATTGGTATTATGGATATTCGTATGATCTTATCTGCAATACAATCCATTTATGAACCAAAGTACCTATCTACCACAATGAAACATTAAATTATTGTCAGACTATTTTTCTTATGTAATAATTATCAACATTTTCCACAGAAGTCGTATTAATAAGTTAGCGTATAGTAATTAACCCAAATGAGTTAGGTAGGTACATATTTATTAACTTTAGTAAAGTGACCTTTAGATTGTAAATCTGAATTTAATTACTGTTGTTCTGTTTAAATATTTTTAATTAGAACGAACGAATAATTGTGTGTAAGTAAAAATCGACTCTACATTTTTTCTCTCATCCTTTCGATTTGCGATGATTCGTGCTAAGAAATATCTAAGCACTATACAAATGGAAACAGGTGACGCTTTTAGTTTAAATATTTCCTTATGCAATTTCCTCATTTCTCCATCCATATTACAAATTTTCAAAACGTAGAGCTGTACCTATTCCCGGTACGTTTTTGTAGACAGCGTCACGCCTATTTGTAAAAATGAATTCATATCAAAAACTACAATACTAGAGTAGAAAAAGAAAGATTAGAATTTTTCATTTAAAATCAAAATTTTGATATTTATTAAAGGTTCAATAACAACCCAATTCATTAAAAGTACAACACAAATCCATAAAAATAAAAATTAGTCTCTAAAGTTGCTAGGTGCATGTACTTAACTCCTCACAGTAAGTGTCTTTCTGGATTTTTATAGATTACACTTTAAACTTAGATACTTTAATCAAAAATTTCAACACAATTTTTCATATAGTAACACGCACTGAAATCAAATTACATAAACGAAATACTTAGGAAGGTTCCATCGTTAATAGCTCGGCCACCTCGACGCGTCTCGCCGTCATCTCATCTTGTGTCTAGAACACTGGACTTTGTTTACAAGCACAGGTGATTACAATGCGGCCATAACCATCGCTAATGGTTTCAGTGTCAGATAACCGTCGTCGCCCGCGCCGACCATGTTACCTACCAGGTTTTACTACCTAAGTGTAGTAACTCAAGACAAAGTGGCTATTATAGCGATAAAATTTTAAACAAGGTCCTCTGGATATGCGAAGGGTGATACAATTTTCGTGTACTTATCTACCTACATGGAAGATTCCTAGTGTACGTACTAGGTGCTTCAAGAGTATTTTTTATCGTTTGAGGTAGAACGATAGTTTTATAAGCTTAAACTGTCTCCGTTATTGAGTTACAATCCTTATTATACTGTTAAATTGAGCTCCATTATAAGGGTTTTGGAATTCTGAGAAGGAACCAGAAGTTTTCAATGTCAAAGTGTGGGGATACTGAGGATTTGATAAATTCATCACTAGCAGAGGTTTCCCACATATCCAGGGCCCATTTATTCACGTTTCACTGTGATTTAGTAGTTCTATGACCTCTGTTTGTCATCCAAATCAAAGCGTGTCTGGTAGATATAGCTCTTAGTGAGCAGACTGTTTATGTATAGGTAGGTACCTAACAAGTAATCAGACATAACATCGTTTGTAAAATGAGCTATAGTCAGTCTTCATTTATGCAACAATCCAGCCCTGGCTGATGGTCCAAGAGCGATGATAATCTATATCGTGCCTTTCTCGTACTCAAACGGTCAAAGATTTTAGTGAAAACTTGCAACCCGTGATGAAGGTATCACTTGCGCCATCAACAACTTAACTTTATTCAGGAATGTACTCTGCCTATGCTATTCACAATCTGAATCTAGTATGATATTGTATAATACGGTTGATCGATGACACTTGGTGGAAATCGCTATACATATTATTGAATTCACACTTGTAATTTTCCACTTTATTTTTTATCTGAACATGAGTGTTTGCCTCACGGCATTCTCAAAGGCATTAAAACAATAAATGTAGTTCTGTTTAGACATTACAATCCAATCTAGTAGAAAAAAATACAAGTGTCTATTCAATATAGTATAATATTGTTTGAAATTAAAATGAATTCTAAGAAGGTATTCGGAAGTATTCACTTTGATCCACTTGGGGAAATCCCTCCAAATTAGAATGGGAGCTATTGTTACGGTACGACTTTGTAATATTTGTTTGTATTGTTACAGATCAGTAGCGGTCTAGATTAGTTGTCCATCGTCTTCAGCAGTCTCCGACCGTGTTCCATCCCGATGGGTTGAGTACGCCGACACTTTGTGTTAGTGGTAACACCACTCACGCTGTAAGTACCTTTTGATGTTTGCTATGATTGGTTTTTAAATGCACGTGGAAGACCTCCTGGGAAAACTTGACTTGAGAAGAATTGACTTTAGCATGTTATACAAGAAACTCATATGACAAATGTTACATAACGGTTTGGTCAAATTGTGTTAAATATTTGTTCATAGTCATGGCCAATTTCTGGACTACCTTACTTTAACTTGACTGAACTTAATTAATCAATACATTGGATATAATGGCGATAACTCCGAGGCTACAAAACATTATGAGTTGTAGATTGACGCATCAACAATATCGTTAGACAATATTGAGTGAAAAGATTAGTCATCGAATACATAGGGATAAAGATTCTTCTCGGGCGGGACTCGAACCCGCGATCTTGCCCTTACAGGGGGAATGCCTTGACCGACTCGGCTACCGAGACACGCCCGATGTGATTCAAATTCTCCTTCTTATCCATGTTTATGGTGACGGTGGAGTCATCTACCGTGGAGTATTCTTACGAACTATCGGACCCAATGAATGATGTTACAATCATTTTTAAACATTGATTTTTGATAACTGCGTCCAAATAATTGAATGAATTTTGCAGCATTAAGTATGCTAACTTTTAGATTAGTCATGGTTTGGATCTACAGTCCTTGCAAAGTACACAAACATACTATATCTAAGAGACTTGTGTACGATAATATGGTCTCAGTCCAAAATCGATCAAATTGTTCTTTTTGCTATTGTTTGTGAGTATTGTACAGTCAGCAACGCCGTGTTTGACTGTACAGACAGTGTAGTAATGTTGTGTAGTGCTAGCATGAAATAGCGCTACCAAGCTATAGCATAGCAAGCTATATAGGCAAATCTAGATAGGCACTTTCACGCGGAAGGCAATGGTTTCCCTGAACACGTCATTGAGAACGTATTGTTGCTAAGGTATTTTATCGTCAATGTGACATATTGTTTAGTCAGGTGTTTATTAAATGATACACTTGCTTATAAAAATAATAATACTAAATAGGAAAATGCTCACGCAGCGTTAACGCTACAGTGTTATGTTTAAGTAAGTTTGACGCATTCAATTTCAAATAAAAAAGAGATATTGATGAACACTTAGTCATTAACTAAAATTGTAATCTTAAAATTGGCAAAGATGACTGCAAGTTAACCCAATAGGAGTTACGTACAAAAAGCTCTGTCGGAGCCCCCACCAACCTTCAGAATTGAGTCAACCTCTACCTGTAAGATGGTACACATTGTTATTTGACGCTCGGATACGAGCTTCCCTCGCCAGTCAATCCATTCAATACACTTTCTTATGATTCTATTCCGGATTCCTCGCAACTTACTTTTCTATGAAGCTGTTACATCCTTTTTAAGGTGTTTTACAATGAGAATAACTCTCTTTTTTCTAAAGGAATGGTTTTGAATTCTAAAGGAACGTTTGTATACAAAAACCCGAACCTCCATAGATGAATAGGTAAACAAAATGACATCTAAAGCAGGTAGCTATTGTAGGTTCATTCCTTCCTTTGCAATATAAACACACCTTTTTCGCTTCAAGTGTTATGATGGAGCAAGTGCTCAGATTTTCAAGCATTTGAATGTATTTTTAAGAGATTACCTCTTGTTACTAGTGTCGTTTGAACTTTAAGTGGTCATGTTGCTGATAAAAAGTGTTTTTTGTGGTCTCCTAAAATGTAACGGTGTATGAATGCGCTTATACATCTAGTGATATAAAAACCAATAACTTTCTAATCAAATGAGGTCGCGTAGTAGACGTAAAACAAACGCCCTATTCTAGAGTAAATCATTGTTTCGCAAAGGTTTCTCTCAACTTGCTCTATATCAATACACTTAGCCACTTTCTGCATTAAATTATTTCTTCAATCCTTCAAGGTCTCGATTCTGGCATTTCTGCAATAAATAATAATATTTTAGAAAAAATAAATTATATTTTTTAATGATAGTGGCATAACTATGCCTCGGCATAAAACATCAAAACCGAGGTTCAGTTACTGGTCAATGTTTTTTTTTTAAATATAATTAGGTATATCCTATCCTATCATACGTTTACAATTTTACGGTCGCCACTCTAGACTCGTTTACTTAACGACCTTCAGATAAACGTGGTCAGCTCATTGAACCTCAGTTTACTTATTCTGGAAGTAATTATTGCGAGAATGTTAAAATTACTCGTCATGCTGTTTAACTCGGCGAGTAGCGTTTCGTTGCTGATAGTAGGATTGACATTGAAATATCTACGCAAATTAAATAGGTTGTAAGTACCTACTTAGTGTAAGAATATGAAGTTATTGTGTTTACTGATCCAATTAGCATGTTGTGAGGTCATTGATAACTCTTAAACCTTAAACAAAGTGCAAAATACGAACGATTTCTCAAGATGTAAAGGACCTTAATCACGTGGATTGGTGTAGAGCTATATTTAAAGCGATTTGAATATAGTATGCATCTACCTACTTTTTTAAATATTTTATAGGTTGAAAATAAAATCATAAATCATCACTTATCTATATCTAATAGAGATCAGAGTATTTAGATTTTATGGTTACAAAATATTATACCTAATCCGTTTTTAGTAAAATTAGATCAATAATTATTTATTGCATACCTAGCTGCCATTTTTTTACACACTACAATAATAATAAATTCTTTCGGAATACGTAGGCAGATAGGTACTTACATTTAAGATTCATTTTAAATGGCGATTTTAGAAAAGTGATGGAAGGGAATGTGACGATTAAAGGACATTGAAAGACAAGTTCGCTCTACCCTGATCAAGGGTATCAAGGGGATCAAGGTATAAAAAGGGTCGTTATTGGGTCGGAGTTTATAAGTACCCATGATAGGTCTTCGGAAATTAAGTAGTTATATTAAGTACATTTAATTGTAATTACTGTCTGAATGATTGTCTTACAATGCACGCAATGTATGTCTACTGGCAATGTATTTCATAGGTATACGGCCTTCACGGTATTTACATAATGTATACAGTGTATACAAATCTTGATACAAATATCACCTACATACATAATGCAGGCATCTTTATGGTTATATTTACACAACAATAATCCAATACTGTTTACCTAATTGTAGTTTTATTAAGAAATGATGTATGCCACAGTAAGGTTGGATTTTACACATAATCTAAAGGCTTATGTTTATACTACTGATACCTATAAATAATGATAAAGATGCCGAAAAAAAAAAGAATATTTTACTGGGTTTGGGTGGTTAGGTTAGTGTGAATCGTTGTTCTTTTCATAAAAACTTTAGAACTCTTTTGCTGGATTGGAAGGAATTAGGGTTACGTTTCAGCTTATATGACAACTTCCTAAAATGACAACCGGACGCAAAACGTCCACTTATTAAAATGACAAATAGGTGCGAGTTGTATATGCGAAGGTAGTCACTTTGTAATAAAAAAGTTTAAGTCAGATTATATTTATAAGTAAGGCACTTTGACTAATAGATTGAATACACAACTATCAAATCTAAATAATTTTATAAGGACCTGAAGACATATCCTTGCCTAGATTACTAAACTATTAACTCTATAGGCATGTCATATCATTCATTGATACCAAACCGTTGATTCCTGTACAATTGATAAAACTAAAAGGAATCGTAGCGAGAATTATGGGGTCGTGCTCAGGCGCAGCTGTCGCTTTGATACGGCTCGCGGCTCGGCGAGACGAGTTGAATGAACTCCTACAGTGATCCATTGACTATTGCGGGCTGTCGGTACATTCCCTGTACGCGATATCCTGGGAATCGATAATTTATATTATTAGCTTAGTCCCTTACACATTTGTCTAATGTTCGTCTGCAGTCTGAAAATAATTTAGGCTGAATTTCTCCCAAGAAAATTCGTTTAAATAAACTGGGTTTCAACATTTGATTGAATGAAGTTGGTTCCAAGAACCGCTGTAATTTAATATAAAGAGTAAATAGAGTTAGCACATAGATTTATTATTCCAAGAATTAGGCTCCTGTGGGTCTCGGGAACAGAATCAATAATTCATAGGCGGGACCGTCGTGGGTGACAGTTAATTTAAAGCTTTAAGTATGCCAACTATATATTGTTACACAAGTATACTAAATATACATATAGAAGGGAAATTTGAATCACATCGCCGTGTCTCAGTGGCCTTGTTGGTTAAGGCGTTCCCCCTGTAAGGGAAATATCGCAGGTTCGAGGTCCGCCCGAGAGATTCGTTTGTCCTGATGTATCCGATTTGTATAGCTAAGTAGTTATTGATATAAAAGTTTTAGAGGCCATAAAATGGTGCTACGAGATTTCTCTACTACATAGATATTCTCAATGACCTGGATTGCCAATTTGTAAGTATTTATTTGGATTGAAGTTAAAACATAATCCGTTCATAGTAATCGCTATACCTACTCACTTTGTTAGATATTGTAAATCATGGAAATTTCTTGAAGAATATCCCTTAACCTACTAAAAGGCGATAAGCCTGTTTTCATATAACGTTAAATTATAACATTACTATCTGCAGATAACAGTTGTTAAAAGTAAAATTTTCTACGTCATAAGTAATATCTAAGTTTCTAGAATTTTACCAATTTTTGTAAACACATTTAACCTACATTGGTGTCGATTCTGTTGCGCATCTCACAACTAACTTTTTTTTTTATAAAGGACACGTCAATTTGACTTTACCTAGTCTGATGTTAAGCTAAATTTCTTTAGCAATTCGATACTTCATTCTATTTGGTATCTGATTTAGATTTCAACATAGAAGCATATTCTTTTACTGTAAGTAGTTCCTACTTATTCCGTGGTGTTTATGCCATTTTGATAGCACCCTATAATCTCTATTAACTCCCGTTTCCTGAGGAGGAAGGTGGATTATTGACTTATATTTGCAAAACCTCCAATTGTCTTCGAATTAATTTCGATTTGGCTTCCTAGACAGTTTAACTTCCCTTGAGATTGTTTGTCTTGGTGTACTACAGATACATTAGTGGGTATATGGGTTGAATTAGTTCCACATTTTTTAGTTTACTTTCGAGAGTTTTGTAACTTGTAACAACGTCATTTTGTAGCGAAAATATGTGTGAATATAATTAGAGAAAGTATGCGAGCATATTATTACGATTTGCATGCAAATGCACGAGGGTATCGCCAGTTGCGCATGGGCTGTTGACACATTCATGCTAATAAGTATTATATATTAAGTAGCTGCTCACCGGGTTTCATATTTCCACAACTCACTAGAATCAATTACCTACCTGGATAAAAATCTAGCCTTGGCCAAAATTCTCTCTCTTTATTAGGTACAGTTAATTTCAGACAATGGGATTTCTCCTCGAATAAAGTATTCGTTTTCTGAATGCACAAACACAAGTTGCACATACAGGTTGCCATGTACGTACAGATAGGACTTTTTATATAGACAGACATCAGACAGGAATTTCCGGTCGGCGAGAACTTGCTTAGGGCGCGAGCCATTCAACCATTTCATCTTATGAATTATGGATTTTTAAATTACCTTCAGTAATAAGTTGAAAACATTTCTTCTAATCAATATATGGGTTCAATATACTTTGATAGGAATCAACTCAATATCCTATCGAGGCTTGCCTGTACTATCTTTGGATTAATAAGCCCAAACAGAGAATTTTCTGACGTTTTCCATTCATAAACTTTACATCCACACACATAAACATAATATTTACACATAATTCTCTATCGTCTTCGTCAGTATGTTGAGTACTTCCCCTCCAGGGAGCATGAAAATCTTCCATCCATATCTATCCATAAACTAACTTCTTTGCAGTTCGATAAGATTATTTTCATCGTGCCTTCTGTAGCGCAGTCAGCACGTGCTGCTAATTTTAGCTGAACGTGCTTATCACTCACAGTCGTGATATTTTACAGAAACATCACAGTGCAGTTAATTTAGTTGACAAACGTAGATCTACCAACCAAATTCATTCTAAACTAGAATAAAAATCGCTAGAAATTGTTGAATTGTTTTTACTACAAAACTAATTGGTAGTTTTACATCTAAAACATTTAATTCTCTTCATCATCATCAAAACAAAGATGTGTCCCGATTGTAACAGAGGCCTTCATCACCTTATAGTCATCACTTCTCACGGGTTTGTATATCTCTCTCGGCAATGAGATGATTTACAACACATTTGATTTCACTTCCTTCTAAATTTATTCCGAAATAGAATATACTTTCGGATTTCCAATAAATATCTCAAAGATAGTTTAGTTTAGTGATATGTGCAAGCATCATTGACCGCACCGCAAGCACGTGCCTACACAACTATCTGTAAATTTTGGCGCATGATTCTGAAAACAGCTATCGCTATTTGCGCCGCGCCTGTAAAATGTAGTGCTCCAATCGAATTCGGGAAATCGATTTTTATTCTGGAGATAAATGTTGTAATAATTTAGATATCTAGTAAAGTATTATTTTTGGACAAAGATTTTCGAGGCCAATCCTACCTCACATGTTAACCTGCTGATTGATGGACTAGTCAGATTTTGGCACAGGATTTGGGAGGTCTGACAACTGTCGCTTCTATAAAAGCCTAAAGCCAGTAACAAGGAAGAGTACGCGTAAGCGGACCTCGGGTTTCTAAATATCGAATGCAACCGGGTACAACGCCAAGATGATGATGAATGCCGCGAAAATTGGGTCTCGTTTTCATAAAATATTAGCGAACCTAACTGTAGCATAGCGTGAGAGATTTATATACAAAGTAAAGGAAGGGATGTAGTAAACACATGTATGCAACCAAATTTAGAGCACTTAATATACCTGCCAAAAATATACCGAGAAGTACCGAGAAACCATTACCTAAATGTATTCCTACATTATCCCGGTTATACATCATGTTCACATGAAAGTCTGAGCGATAGGTACTAAGTATGACGTAAAGTAATATTTTAGTGATGTTATTGCAACATTAAATGTAAAATCAGCTGAATCAATGCAGAGTTGAAATTACGTCGATTTTACAAAAATTTATAAACGATGCAAATTATGAGTTTTGCAAGCTAGACAACAGGTGAAAGATTATATTTTTATTAACTACTTAGCAATTACTTTGTTATCCATACTAATATTATAAATGCGAAAGTAACTCTGCCTGTCTATCTGTAGGTATGTTACGCTTTCACGCCTAAACCATTGAACTTTGATGAAATTTGCTGAACAGGTAGATTAGACCATGAGAAAGGACATAGGCTATGTTTGGTCGCGATAACCGACATCCACCCGGGCGGAGTCGCGGGCAAAAGCTAGTAAGTGTATAAAACCTAGCTTTGGTCTGAAATAAAGATGATTATTTTTACTATTATATCTTCGATAGTGCTTAGTGCGATAAAAGGTCACGATATATGAGAAATAAGAGAAACTGGTTTCCATATTTACGACGTTTAATGGCACTTTCCGCTTTCCCTTGAATCAAGTGGTAATAAAAAGTGCAAATATCTTTTCTTGAGTAAGTATAGCTCTTTTCTATTTTTGCTCATAATTGAATAACTTAATTACAATGCATTTCTCATTATCATTCTCATATCTCATATCTCATTTCTTAATCTGCGATTGGTATTACACATTTTAATTGCTTTTGACAAAATGACCGATGTTTAATATATCAGTTCTGTATTTTTTTAGTAACTATATGAGTATTTTTTTAAGTATTTGAGATTTGACCGTCAAAACGATACCTTGAAGATGGACAGCGATGTGTATGAACTATGAACATAAAATATACTGTAGAACATCATCATAAAATCCATAAAACCGAACGTATATTCTGTTCCAGCATACCATATTGATTTACTATAGATGTTTACGAATCCGCCGTACCTACGTACTTTTGCAAATGCGGATCTAATATTTATAATAAAGTAACATAAATTGTGCGGGAGCAACGAGAATAGCTCGTCTTCGATTCTATTAGTTTTGCTCTTATATCAGTACCATCTTCAACATACATATGTTAACATTATTTGCAACTAAGGAAAGTTATTCAGTTGTGTATTTCCTTGGCTTTGAGCATCACATTACGCGTAATATTATGTCCTCTCACGGATCTCAGGTACGTCGTAATTATTAATTTGTATAGAATTGTTCGTTCGCTTCCTACTGATTTCAAACTTGCAGTGCAATCGAAACTGTGTAATGGATGTGCTGTTATCTCATAGTGTGTAATAAGAATGGTGGTGGAATAGGAGACGCTCCTCAGTTGCCATGGCGCTAAGTGTACTGTCCTGTCCCCGTGGTAACAGCAGAGCTCGTGTTGCATGATAAGACGCTATTACTCTGTAACTTGATTCACCTGTCTGAAAGACGTTTGCTTGGAAATTGATGCTAATTTTAAATTGATGAGACAGCTGTTCGTTAAGATTGATATTACAAATTTTAATTACTTAATAGAATAAATAAAGACATTCATAGAAAGATAGTATTTTCTAAAGACTAGGGGTTCAGTGGTCAGTGCTCATAATCGTTAGGTTCACCGGCTCGTAGGTGCAGTTGGCTTGGACCCCGCTGATCTTAATTATTTATTTTATTTATGTATACCTACACAAGAACAAACATACAGATACATGGCTGGAAATAGTAGTACAGAGGCTCTGCTTATTTGTATTAGAAATCTCTTCCAGCTGACCTGCGATTGGAGAGACTCTGAAGTAGTGATCTTAGTTAAAAGTGTGTCGGGAAGACGAGAGACAGATAGGTATACAGATCTTAGGGGGAGAATACTGTTACTTAGTAGAGTAAGCTTCAGAGAAAAGGAACCCCCCTTGATAATGGTTTTATCCTCAAGGGGGGTTCCTTTTCTCTGAAGCTTACTGTACTACACTTAGAATGGAGATTGAAAATCAATCATTTTTTTTATAAAAGTATATTAGAACCAAAATTACTAATATTCCCTCTAACTATCTAAGCTTAATTGCTTGTGCTAGAAGTGGGTTCACGTCGGTAGTGTAATGGCCAGGATTCGAACCCGGGATCTCTCGATCGCAAGGCCGACTTCTTAACCACTAAGCTACCGACGCTTATTATCCTATTGCAGTCCACTGCTAGACATAGGTCTCAATGTTGAAAGTTTTTGGCCTACTGTTTCCACGCTGGCCAGACGGGTTGGTACAGGGTTTTATTTTGAGTTTTCCTTCTCTCCCAGTAGGCCCAGTGCACCTGTCGTCTGCGTATTTTCTGTTAATCGCCTCTTACGACAGTCATAATCGTATGTCAATCCCATACATTGATGGTGACTGTATAAAATATCAGTATCGCTTATTTGTAGGCATACCACTGCTTGCTACATGTTGCTACCAAACATTTGATTTATGTGCGGTTTTTGTTACATGACTGAGGTTAGTGGAAAAATACATCGATAATTTTTTTTTCCAGTAACAATTTTCGATTGGATGATTTTATTCCTGAATAATTTTCAATTAGTCATTGCGTATAAAGTTGCGGGCAAAAGTTAGTTAAGTTTAATGTGAAAACTTTTTGGAAAATTATCCCACTGCAATCGCTGTCCAATTCAATGGGACTATCTACTGAAAGAAAAATATTACATTTGAATAACCTGCTTACCACGTACTTCCATGAAAAAAATTTAGACTTATGGGTTTGTAAAAAAATTCTAAACTATATTTTTTTTACATTGCCGTGTTATGAAAGAAAAAGTGAAATGAAGTAAAATAAGTTATATAGGGTGACTGACTAATTTTATTTGTATGAAAAATATTCAAAAACTTACTTTTGCATCGTAGGTATTTATCTGAAGTTCAAACTTCCACCCCTCTTTATATAGGATGGTGGAAATGAAAGGTGTGTTTTGAAAGATGTAGGCATATGCAATGCGTGTACATGTGTATAGCTTCACAGTATACCGAATTCTGATTAATGGCAGGTATAAAAATTGATTCGTTAGATGTTATTGTTGTTTTAGCCACGTTTATTTAGATATGTGATTAAGCAATGTTACATACTTATTATTAGGCATTTGTCTAAGGCTCTATGCGTACGCACCAGTATTGAGGTTTGAGAGTGTATGATATCAGGTTCACTCGATAGTTGCAACTGTTGCAAGTGAACTTTACTGTCGCTAGGACACGCTTTAGCATGGCATTAGCCTACACGTGTCGTTAATAGGCCAATGTGTAAAGTGGCACTGTGTGTAATTGTATTTCAATTGTTGTTGTTTATGGTCATTGATTCAATATGAAGTGATTGAATGTGAAATTCAAAATGTGATTAGTACATTCGAAAACATGTTAGTGAGTAAATTGAGATTTTTTTTTTATCACTCAATAAATTCTATTTTCATATTTATGTATGTGTGATAAATTTTCACGCATTTGAAAATGTGTGGAAAATTCTACATTACCTACTTTACAAGTCGCTGTTGCATTTTTGTGACACGTGTGAAGTTGCACGTGATTATAATTTAGTGATAAATACTAAGACCTAACGACCTTCTCGTCATAACAAATATGTACTATTTCTTTGTGATTACGAAAGATCAGAAAAATAATAGAATTAAATACAAAAAATTCGTCGGTAGCTTAGTGATTCTAATGTTCGAAAGGTTCCGGGTTCAAATCATAGTTATTACACGACTGAAGTGAACTCATTTCCATTTAGCATAGCAGGAGGGGTTAGGAGAATATTATTATAATATTTCTTTAAAAATATTTGGCTACAAAACTGTATAAAGATCAATAAAGTTGTCAACAATTAGGTACAATTTTAGATTTTAGTTAACATCACTTACAGATAATAATATCACGAGAAGCAATCCTCAAACATTAGGTATCTTATTGACATAACGATACGGTCGTATATCTACCTGACTACTGATTTCATACTTCAGTCGTAATTAAGAAAAGTCGACATATGCCAAGTATTCTGTGCAGTGACTTCGACATTGATTTTTCAAGGACTTCGGTCCAATATTGCTATGAAAATGGAGTGAAAACAACATTTTACAAGTAAGATTATTAACAATCTTCTGTTGTTTACCGTCTGTATTTATCGGTATTATTGGGTCCTATCCCTCTGGGCGTTTATCCAACATTATCAGTTGCTATTGTTTGTGTAATATGTTTGTATTTTTAGTATCTACTTGTACCTGCGTTGTAACGCGTTGTTACCATAATAATTAATAACAATTAGCAATACCAAATTGCTTGTAGGTGTATGAAGTACCACCAAGACCTACGAAGTTGGCCAACCTTATTTAATAATCCGGCTCTGATATAGGCTCTCCTCGTCGTGTTGGAGTCAGATGATAGTAGTTTCCGAAAATTAATAATATTAATAGAGTTGTAGGAGAATAGATCTCGGGCTATAGTGTAAGCTCTGGATAGGTCTTTAACTAAAAGATTATTTCCATTGTTTCAGGTTTGCAAAGGAAACTTATTAAGAAACTGGTGTACAAGTTCACCTCAAAAGAAATAGGCAAACGAGCCGTATCCGATGCCTACTCCGAGCCCAGCTTTCGGAGCATCGTCCGTGGACCCGTAGACACCTGGACGTTTCACCATCATTTTGATGGTCACCCTCCTACTGGAGAAAATTATTTACACGCACTGTCACTTCATTGTTATTAAATTTCTAAACATATTTTTCATTTTGTAGTATATATTTATCTATTTATTTGTACACATTTGTATTTGAACATTGAAAATGAGCAAGATCCTGAAAGTCGTCGGAGCGTCCTGGCTCCAGACGAAGATAAGCTCTTACATTCTCGGCATTCTTGGAGTCCTCGCGATCCTGGCTCTTTTTGTTGGACAAATTGAAAGGTTAGTAGTTTTTAAGGGATTTTAATGTTAAGGGCTCGTTCGTGGTTAAGACGCAACTGAGTTAAGGTTAAGGATAGTCGGAACCTTAAAAAGTCCGATAACTTGGTCTAACTACAAGACTTCGATATACCCAATGCGTTATGGAGGTTGGATGGCAGTTCTTTCACGGAAAATATTGAAGTTCGGTCGTTATTTTGTAGTTTGAGTTGTAAAATCTGCGGTAGCCTAGTGGTATGGGTAATGGACTGCTGAGACGATGTCTCGGGTTCGATCCCAGGATTATCATGGCACACACCAATGACTTTTCGATACTTTTCGAAGTTATGTGTGTATTTATCGCAGGTTTATAAGTGCCCGGTTAATGGCAATAGGCTCGCCACCTATTACATTGGGACCTAAACATAAACTGGCGAAATGTGGGTGCTAGCACCTCTGCCTACCCCTTCGGGGAATACAGGCGTGAGTTTATGTTATGTTTTTATGAGTTGTAAAATGCTCGGCGGATAGGCTCTTAGTATTAGGAACAAAATCAAAGCGTCATAGCAAACCTAAGAATATCATTAACGCAACGTTTAACAAGCCAGTAAGCCGTTTTACATTTGCGATATTGGACACTGCTTTTCATTTTGGCCCTTCGCCAAAATAAAAAGGAGAGCTATTCGTTTCCAGTACATTATTTTAAATATCAGTAAATAGTTTTCAGTACCTACCTATCTACTTGCTATAATTAGCGATCATAATGACATCTTTTAATTCTTTAGAAATAATGATCACTTCTATAGAAATGCAATATTATGCCATAATTGCAGAATATTCATCATCACTTAGTTCTGTAGTAACAAACACATAGAAACAATTCACAAGGAATTTCTATTGTGGATACAATTTGTAATAAACAACTGGCTAGTGAATGCTCCATCAATTTCCTACTATTGTTGTTTAAATATATAATCATTTAAAATGTTTTTAGGATTCAGGAAGATGGAAATTATGCAGCTACTGTGTTCTTCTCAAATAAAACTGGATACCGCATCGAATACTGGGGACAGAGTAATCAACTAGCAGACATCCCGAAAGGAGTAGCTAGAGCGTATTTTAGAATGGACATGGAAACTACTGGGTAAGTAAGACTGAATACGAAAAACATCGGAAAAAATGAAATGCTCAAGTGAGACTTGAACTCACGACCTTTCCCTTACAGGGGGACTGCTCTTCCAACTGAGCTATTGAGCAACACCTGAATCATTTCAAATTTTCCTTCTCTTTATATCCGTCTTTAAGGGCGACGGTGGAGCCATCTACCAACATTCTTACGAACTGTTGGAAACAAGTCGTGAGTTCAAGTCTCACTTGAGCATTTCATTTTTTCCGATGTTTTTCGAACTTAAAAGTTAGCATATTCAATGCTATAAAAAATTCATTCACAGACTAAAGTTTAAAGAACACAATATTATACATGTACCTAATACCTAAAGTACAAATCAGAATCTCTCAATCGCGAATATGTTTGATAGGAGGAAGAATAGGCTATCTATATTTCAAGGTAACATCCTGATTCTTAATGTTGTAGAATGATTCTTATAGAGTCAGGATGTTACCTTGCATTCCTAATAAGTATGCCACAACTAGTCTCTAGACGTCTCACCAACCATAGTCAGATACATTTAACTGAAAAAATATGCGTATTATTTACTATGAGAGTCTATTTAATATATAGCTTGAATTTGAGGTTAAAAAGGTTTACAGCTTAGGTGTAGACGAATCTAAAATTAGTTACTCTTTCTTGGTGGCAATTTGATTTTAAGTAACCTGGTCGGAACTTCATTTTAGTACAAATGTATACTTATTTATTTTCTGTTTTGCAGCTGGTCAATTCTAGAAATAGAGACCGATCCATCATATGCTGATGAATATCAAGCGTACGCCGCGGGTATCCTGGAAGGTGCTCTGACTTGGTCATTGATCCACGAGCATTTGCAGAACACCATCCGAGCCTCGTGCGACAACCAGCCCGTAGAAAAGCAGTGCGATGCGTTTCGGGAAGCCCTGTATAAATCAGTTAATAAATGGAAGGCATATGCTAATGAGCAAGCCGCAACGGATCCTTTCTGGCACCATGTGAGTTATATTCTTCTTCATAATTATTCTTTTCAACACATACCTATTTGCCTAATCATAATTTAACTTTAAATGGTAAACTAAAATACTAGGTATACAAAAGTGAGAACAAAAAAAAATGTGGATATGGATTCCATTATTTCTATGAATAGTGTGTTAAAGAAAATCGTTACCCAAATCCGACCAATGTTTTTCTTCTGTGAAATACACAAAGAGAATATACCTAGTAGTAGCCTGTTTTTGAGAATTATGGACCGACTTCATTTTGTATTCAAATTATTTTTTTCAATTAAACTCAATTACGTTGCAACTTCGCTTTTTATGTTTACCGAAAGAGATGTTTATTTTCATTTAGTTATTCATCTAACAATTCGTTGTCCAATATTAAGCGCACCAAAAAGAGAAAACGAGCAAAACCAGGCCATCATAAAGTGCCGCAAATATAGTCTACAATATATGCAATTATTCTTTTCTGAGCGGGTGGTAATATCATCTCCATCCTTCTTCCGGGGTCCCCCTCTTACAATAGTTCCAGTCAGACCGCGAAATGGCTGGTCCTTTGATATATTTTCCGTGAAGCGAGTGTTATCTGACCTCCACAACCAATTAAGTGGGTGGTTGGATCGATTTTTAAAATCACTCAATTATTTTTCTCTTCCTAATTTTAGGTAATGCTGTACTACACACAAATCCAGGGTATATGGACCGGATGGAAGTATGGAGTTGAACGCAGCTCCAAGGAATACGACACTGACATTTCAGACTTATATTGGTTAAATTTTATTTCTGAATCGATTGAATTCCAAAAGAAAATGAACATCTCTATATTAGCAGATCCTATTGAAGATCTACCACATGTAGCCAGTGCATTTTTGCGGGTAGTTGATGCTAAGACCGAAGATGGAACGCCAACAAAGAAACTGTATGTATCCCAAAACGCTGCTGGAAAATATACATCCATGACTCGTATACTCAAGAGGTACAAATTGAACTATCATAAGACAGCAAAAGACTGTGATTTGGTTCATGGCACATCAGTGGACTTCTCAGGATACCCAGGTTCCATCACCAGTCAGGACGAGTTCTATATTATAAAGGGCGAAAACCATAGAATGGCTGTAACTGGCACGCCTTTGAGGAACTATAATCAAAAGCTTTGGAAGGATGTCAGTATTATTGATCATGTAAGTAGTAATTAACTACCCAAACGTTATTATTGTTTTGAGATTAAAAAATGTCCATCAAAAGGTTGCCTGTAAGAGATCGCTTATAGCGATAAGGCCGCCATTTGTACATTTCTCATTAAGTATGTTGTCCGTACATGTACTAAAATGTATAAGTGTACAATAAAGATTTTTCTTATCTTATCTTATCTTATCTAAGTAGTCGATAACTCTAAAACATGGTAGCCTTTTTTGTTATATCTTTATTATGTACCTACCTATTTATTTATCATATTGTTTTAAAGTTTCTTTCTAAAGCTATACTGTACATTATTCTCCTTCTACAGTTTCACGAAACGAATCCAATAGACTGTGGTATATCAAACTAAGCAGTATCCATTTAAATATTTGCAGGTACCTGTGGGCCCTCGGATCGTGGCGGCTAATCGCCTAGCCATGAATGTAACCACTTGGGGCCATATCCTCGCCAGCAGTAACTCGGGTACTGGTAGCAAACAATGGCTAGTGGTGGACTTCAACCGCTTTGACCGTCTACATTCTCTGGCGCCGCGGACCGAAGCAAGAAAACCTCCACATCACGAGGTTTTGATCAAGAGTACTGTGGACAAGTAAGTTAGGATTTACTACTTGATTTTAGCACATAACCATACGTGTAAAAACTTTTAGTCTTTACACATATGGCATAACGTCTTGCATCCAAAGTTTGCATTTTGGAATTAGAGGTCCGTTATTATTTTAACTATAGGCACCTGTAGGGGAAGTAACTACTCTAAATACTGTAGATAGTTAAAAGTTTAGATTTCAGGGATTTCCTTTCATTTAATTTACCATGTTTGTGAGAGAGATTTGATCCTTATGATGCCATAAAATACAGGTGATATTTTTTCGGGTTTTATTCGGTTCGATTACCGGCTGTGTCAAGCGAGTTTATGAAAATCTTTGAATGCGGTATTGTTTCTTTGTAAAATAAAGGAATGTTTCTTTTGAGTGACATTTTCTATATCTAGTATTTAGAGTACTTTCCCTCCGGGTAATGACAAAATCGTCCACCCTGTATATCTTGACTTTCGCGGAAGTCTGACTACCTAACTCTGATAGGAGAGCCTGAGCCGAACATCGCAACTAGAATACTCCTATAATACCTAAATTAGATGGATTTACCTGCACTATAATCACATCATTACTATAGTGTGCATTTTATAGTGAGAAATAGAGATTGAATGAACAAGATACGTAATGTTGGTCAATACCAACAACAATGAGCTAGTAAATTACAAGTCAGTGATGGTGCCATGGAGGAAACAGCCGTTGCAATAATATTGCATAATTTATTATACACGTGCCATTATAATTTACATGAAATGTTACGATAACGTTGCTATCGAAACTGAAACAAGATTTACCCTTACGGTACAATATTATGAATAACACTATGTAAAAATACATAACATGTTACGCAAGAAGTCGTAAAGTTATGAATAACGTACCTAGTTATTTGATGCACGTAATAGCTGGCTAATAGAAATACTTATAGATATCTACAGATTAAAGTTATAGTTGTAGTACGTGGGTACTTAGAATATACTTAAGTATAATGTCATCATAATATCTACCGATGTTTTCCCCTGAAAACCCACAAATATGCAGAAAATATTGTACAAAAAATAATCACAATGTATCGCTCGATTGGACTTGATGGATCAAAGACATCAGAGTAGAGTGACAAAAAGTGAACTAAATATTTACAATTATCACCAAAGAAATCACCATAGTTTTGCTTTGCATTTTTTAAATAAGTAGTGGTCTTTCGTACTTTGCCGCAACTTTTCACACTGGTCCACATACTACAGGTGCTAACTACTGACTTAATAATTATTTGGTGTTTTAAAATGCCTTATTTGTCCACAGAGATGTCAGGCACATTGTGGTGTTCCGCCAGAACAACGGCCATTCCAAGGGTCTGGTGGCACTTATCGAGCAAGTTCCGGGCCTGACGCACGCCGCTGATTTATCTGATGCTTTCTTAGAAAAAGGCTACTGGGCTACTTACGGCTTACCGTTTTTCAAGGTAAGATTATTTTAGTTAATTGTTCTACTGTAATAATTGCTTACTATACAGATACACCATGTCCACCAACAATAATCATTAAATAATTTATTTATGACGACCCTGTGTGATGTAGCGGTAGACTGGTAGAGAGTTCGACTACTAAATGTTAGCAGCAATTACGGGTTCGTTACCCGCTCTGTACAAATCTTTGTATGCAAGAATATGTGTGTTTGTTTTGAGCTGGGCTGTTAGTACTATTATAATATACTTATATTTGTTTTTATAAAAAAAAATATTAGGTCCTTACATATGAAATTGGCGTTTTTCGTACTGGCCACTTTAATCACGATTTTCTCCTCTTTGGTAAGGAATTCCAAATTCAAATTTGTACAGCTATTTACTCATGTATTTGTGCTTCGATGACCGTCATTCATTTGTTTCTTTTCTTCTGTTTTTTTCTGTTTGCGTCACTCATTTTACAAAATGGAAAACTTAAAATATCGCATTATTTACAAATACGAGTTCGGCCGTGGCACTAGTGCTGCGGAAACGACTCGAAGGGTGAATGATGTTTATCGCGGTCATGTTGCAAAAGAAAACACAGTTCGTTTTTGGTTCCAACGTTTTCGTTCTGGAAATGTCGACCTGCAGAACAAGCCCCGTGGACGGCCTGAGACCCAAGTTGATAATGAAGTATTGAAGGCTATTGTGGAAGCGGATCCATCGCAAACCACGTCCGAGTTAGCTGCAGGCTGCGGTGTTAGTGATAAAACTGTTTTAATTCACTTGAAGCAAATTGGGAAGATTAAAAAGCTTGAAGGGTGGGTACCTCACGAATTGACTGAAGCAAACTGGCAAACGCGCGTCGACTGCTGCGTTACATTACTGAACCGGCACAATAATGAAGGTATTTTAAACCGAATCATTACCTGTGATGAAAAATGGATTCTTTACGATAGTCGGTCGGAAGCGCTCAGCGCATTGGTTGGATCCTGGCCAGCCAGCCAAATCCTGCCGCAAGCGAATATTAACCCCAAAAAAGTTACTTGTGAGCGTTTGGTGGACTAGTGCCGGTATTGTTCATTACAGTTTTCTCAAATCTGGCCAGACTATTACGGCGGATGTCTATTGTCAGCAATTGCAAACAATGATGGAAAAGCTAGCGGCTAAACAACCTAGGCTGGTCAATCGCTCCACGCCACTGCTGCTTCACGACAACGCTAGACCACACACCGCACAACAGACGGCTACCAAATTAGAAGAGCTTCAATTGGAATGTCTAAGACATCCTCCGTATTCCCCGGACCTTGCTCCAACAGATTACCATTTTTTTTCGAAATTTGGACAACTCCTTGCAAGGGAAAAAATTCAACTCTGATGGGGCAGTCCAAATCGCCTTCACAGATTTAATTGATTCCCGTCCGACTGGTTTTTTTAGTAAAGGGATCAATGAACTACCTATGAGATGGCAAAAGTGCATAGAAAACGATGGTTCATACTTTGATTAATTAAATATATTATATTTAAAAATATTCGACTTTTTGTTCCTCCCATACAAAACGCCAATTTCATATGTAAGGACCTAATATTTAGGTATATTTATCCCTAACCTACTAGAACTTATTATAAGCTAGTTAAGGTATGTTAACTTTGTGACTAGATAGTGCTGTGAGAATATCCTCGAATATTTTTTAACAGTATTATTTTTTATCGATTCAGGATATCGCTGAAAACACACACATCAATAAAATGGAGAAGCTATACGGCAATATTTTCTCTGAATCCGAGTCTCCTCGGGCGACGATTTTTAAGGAAGGCTTCAAGAATGCTACAACTCTAGAGAGTATCCTAGACTTGATGAGACAGAACAACTTAACGGAAGGGACGAGCACTGAGTCTAGCAGCGAGGAAAGTTCTGATGATGTGGGTTGTATCCGCGAGCGCGGCTACTGGTCTGTCGTCGGAGTGAGAGGAGACATCGTCACGATGTGCAAAGAAGCCTACGGTGTTATCGATACTAAAGTCGTCAGTGGTGAGTGAAAACATTAGTGTCCATACTGTTTATACTGTAGATTGATGGCGCTTGGTGGAATCTGCTACACATATTGAATAACACACTTGTACTTTTCCACTGACTAGTCTAGACTTGACCGGTTTCGCCTTACGGCATTCTCAAAGGTTCTCATTGATGTTTTAAAATTATAATTCGGAAACACTAGTCAGTGGAAAAGTACAAGTGTGTTATTCAATATTAGTGTCCATTTTTAGTTTTGTTATCTGAGTTCAACGGCAATAGAATCACACACATATTCAAGCCTGTCACTTTCGCCAAATCGGCAGTCAGACTGATAAAGCGTAAAGCGGACCCCAGACTCCAAGTTGAAAAGCTTCGGATGCGACTGGGATTAACATAACACATAAGATTTAAGCCCGTCAATCCCAAAAGGGTAGGCAGATGTGTATTAACAGTTAATTTACACATTTCTGGAACTATGATTCTCGGTCCCACGTTAAATATTACGTGAGTGAGCCTTTTACCGTTTACTCAGGCTTTAAGTGTATCTATTTAGAAAGCATTAATCGATAATTTATGTATTTATTTTCATGTATCTATTTGTATTACAGGAACCCTAAACGAAACAACTCTGGAATTTTTCGCTCTATCCGGGCCAACCTACACGGAGATACAGCCAAATAGAACGAAAGCAGCTATAAACAAAGGAAACATTGCGCCAATATACACCGAGCTACTCAACAACAATGCCAATGGTAATGCCCTGGAAATAAGAGATCTCATAATGCAGCAGCAAGAAAAAGCCGAAGAAGATAAGATGGATTTGCTCAACAAAGACTCCATAAAGCCATTCAATTGGTCAGAGAGCTTGTATCAGAATACTACGCATTCAGGCTTGCCAAACAAGTGGGCCTTCGAGCCATTCTCACCTAATTGGTCGTGGTGAATCTCCAAGTCGTCATATTTATCATAATAATTTGTTTTAATTTAAGTTAGGCCTTGATTCATCACTTCCACTAGCTATTAAGATTTTCTGGTCATATAATAAGATAAATAATTGCAGAAAAAGACAACTTTACAATCCATTTAAATGTTTACAAATACGTTTACAATTTACGAATAATTTCCTTGCCTGTTTTTCATTAGGAACACGTAATTTGTAATTTTAGTTCCATAATTACATTAAGAGTATTTATTGGTTTTACGTCTGTTCTGTTTATTATCGTCCTGTGAAGTGTTTTAGACCAATTAAAATAATGTTTTTGTCTTGTCCTAAATCTGTTGTCTGTTGTCAGTAGTTCTAAATTTAGAATTTCAAACTATAGAAAAATCTACGTGCATAGTAAAATGTACTAATAATAGTAAATTCCATGTAAATGCATTATTTTTTGACAATCGTGATAGTTGTCTCAAATGACTTAGTAGATACTTATTATTGCGAATTTTACATTTTCATTTTATTTATAAGTTTATGTCCTTGTATCTTTTGTTACCAGAATGAAATGACTTGCATACCTATGTATTTATAGTGAGTGTTTAATAAAAATGAAGTGACTTATAATTATTCAATTTTCCTCTCGTTAATAAAATGACGATTTCACCCCTGTTTATTGTTATGATTATTTTAAAATCAATAAGTTTATAATTTACTACAATCATCCCAATTCAATCATTTACACTTTGGGCACCCAATTCAACCTCGTATACTAATCGGTGCACTTGTTGAACAATGGATGAGGCTTTGGCGCAAACTATCGTCTTGGGACCAACCCCCAGTGACAGTTGCTCTTGTTAAAGTCAAAAACCATTAGAAAATAATAGTGGACCTCGGAAGGCAACCGGCAAACCGCTTTAGAGATAACCTAAAATATAGGAGGATGATGGATAATAATCCCAACTCAATCGTTTCGTAGGAATACAAAATCTAGTTATCGCGTCATAATGAAGGTGTGTGGCGACATTATTTAAGTACTCCACAAGATTAGATATTACCTAATTAAATAGGAGACTCGCTTGGGAGAAATCTGTCACTATCATCATCATTAAACACGTCCAAGGTAGTGAGACGGCTTGCACGCATGTCACCCTCCACGACGACACCAAGCCAGCACTTCTTGGGCCTACCCCGTCTACCAGGACCTGGTGGGGGCGCCTGTATCTCTCGGTGACGCACGCGATGGTTCTTAGGGCGAACGCCTGATCCATGTAGAGAGAAATAGCTCGAGAGAAATCTGTGTTACCAAATCGATTAAATTAATTGTTTAAAGAGACTTGGGAGATGTCTAAAGCTACAATGTAGCGCTAAGGCTGGATGGATAAGTATGCTGCATTTCGTATGTACGTACATTCCTATGTACATAATACGTTTAGTTAGTAGGTATTAGGCAATATCAATGTCAACGCTCTTCTTGGCTCAATAAAAAAAAAATGTTACATCAATATGGCTGCACCCCGCTAGATGGTACTTGACGTCTACAGACTGTAGGCCATGAATATGGATGGATTTGTACAATACTTGTATGATAATGAGTACCAACCTAATAAAATGATGACTCCTCAGATTTAAATACTTACCCCGGACATAGACGTAAAATGTGATCAAAATGAGCTCTATATGCGCAGTACCTACGGTATAGTATAGGGTGCTACAGTGCTACAGTGGTGGACGAGCTTAAATTCACCAAGTATAAATTAATACAAAACAATCTGCGCACGCCTGGGCCACGTTGATTGTTTCCCAACTTATGTTCAAGATGTGTAAGTAAGCTTAGATGGATGCTTTCTTACTTCACATCCAAACTCCATTGATCATTCGGGCTAAAGCCGTATTGCCAGATAAATATATTAGATATATTGCTAAACACGTCACATATTTCTAAGCGATCCCCCTCTTGGAGATTGGCTGCATATTCACCACCTTCCCAGCATGTGAAACGAAATACTTTGTGTCCATATAAATAACGCGCCACGAAATAGCTCCCTTGTAGCGGGCGCGCATAGAGAGGGCGCGCGGCGGCGGCGCGCGGCGTGGCGGTTGGCGGGGGCAGTCGCCACATATAATGTTGCCAGTACCGTCGTTTTATTGTTTCAGATCTTTTATTGTTCAAATGTGAATATGTATTAGTAGTTGAACAGCAGAACTTAAGAAGTTATATACGTGCTTTTCCAAAGTGAACGTTTAGAATGTGATCATGTGAAACACCTGGAAGATGAATATTTTAAAAAGATGGCCTAATAGATACAACTAACATAGGTTCGCCATATCAACAGAGAGTGGTAGTGATACAGAACGTAATTACGTCTTCTTCTTCATCTTTGCGTTAATCCCAGTCTCATCCAAAGCTTACAGCACGGAGCCTGGGATCCGCTTTACCATTCTAACCGCGGATTTGGCTGAACTACGATATTTTCCTTGAAGCGACTGTACTCTGACCACCAAAACCCAAAGGCGATATTTGGCAGTTAAACCAATTGGACTTTTGAGGGCACCAACTACCCGTAACGAATGCTATAGTATGTTCATATGGCAACGAGAACCAACCGACGGCTTAACGTGTTCTCCAAGGCACGACTAGACCAATGCAAATACCCGTATTCATGCATACAATTATTTGCTCTGAGCGGAGATCGAAACCGCGCCTCCTGCTTAGCGGCTGCGTTCACTAAGTACATTTCGTGGCGTTGACTCTAGCTACCTACCATTTCAAATAGTACCTATATACTATATTACATACTAGTAGTTAAGGTACTTTAGTTGGCAACACTACACAGGTATTTCGCATTTTCCGTAGGCATTTTCTATCTCGTAGAGGAAGTTTTCTTCGTCTACGTTTTAGATAAGGTGCTCTCAACGTAGTGTACTATAAGTCTATGGTCTGTTCTGCTGTTCTGACTTCTGAATTTCTAGATATCTATGGTTCTCTGAGTCATCCTGAGTCATCTGATTGTCATTAATGTCAATTTGAAGTGCACAATGACAATAAGTCATCTGTTTATTTTGTGATTATTTTAGGTGAATTATTAGAATATTTGACATAAACTCTTCGCTATTGTCCCTAAAAATATTATTTTATTAAATATCTAAATCATTTTAATCATGGACTGGTTATTTGGAAAAGCGCCAACTGTTAAAGGTAAGTTCGTTATTTATTTTAAAACTCTTTATCCAATAAGAAAGTTTCTACTTCCGTGGACACTTTAATATTGATTTAAAAGAAAAACATACTTTTGGTATACGTTATTAAAATAATATTCTATGATTTCACAAGTAGTAGGTGTACTTCATAATTGTAGGTATACTGAGAGGTCTATGTTTATTGCTCTACAAGGTTAAATTGTTTCTTTAATAAAATTCAACTTCTAGTGAATCATACTAGCTTATGCAATAAATGAGTAAATTTTAATACCAGCCTAGTAATAAGTAATGAGGTCATTTGGTCAACTTAATCTTATATTTATTTTACTAAGTAAATAACCCTATGTATAGTCAAAATGTATTCTGTCCTTGCTATTTCTTAGCAATGGTCAAGGCCATATCCATTGGTTCCTGAGTATAATTATGTTACTAGACAAAACAATTTGTTTTGAATTTCGAATTCCAATGGGACACAGAAACTAGATAAATTGTGAGAGGCATTGAAAATAACACAGATCTTTAAAATAATAAATGGCACAAATTTAATTCAATTGTTTTATAACTACTCATGAAGGTTTGTGAGATACAAGAAGCATATGGCAATAAAATTATACACTCACCCCATGATCATGGCGCTTGTAACAGCGCCGAAATATTGGTTACCAAATAAAAACTATGAACATGGTAAATATCCTGGTGAGTGTTACACTATTAATGTGAATGAACATGTTAATCTCAAATCATAATATTATATTCTTAAAACTTCAGAACAACAGAGGCAAAATGATCGAGAGCTACGCAAGGCATCTAGGGACATAGATAGAGACAAAGCCAATTTGGAACGTGAAGAAAAAAAGCTGGTGAGTCCCATTTTTAGGCTACTTCCAACTTACTTCTTACTAACCATAATAAGATGATGTAAGCTATGTTGAAGCTAAAATTATTGTTTGGTTAAACAAACTAAAGTATTTAAATACTCTTTCTAACAATAAAAGACCAAAGGCAGGAATACAACAGCAAATCTTTAGGTCTTCTGTTTCATTCAGATAACATTCAGTCAGAGGGAAAGGTCGTGAGTTCGAGTCTCACTTGACCATTTCATTTTTCCAATGTTTTTCGAACTTAAAATTTATTATTATTGTTATGTTATGTTTATGTTAAAATTCAATTACAGGAGATGGAAATAAAAAAGATGGCAAAAGCAGGTGACAATGAGGGCTGTAAAATTTTAGCTAAGCAATTGGTGCAACTAAGGAAACAGAAGGCTAGAATGTACAATGCCAATAGTAAGGTATGTCTCCCACCTCTTAGCTTCAAGGGGCTTTATCTCATAACTGCTCATTTATATTAGACTAGCTTTTGCCCGCGGCTCCGGCCGCGTGGATGTCGGTTATCGTGACAAAACATAGCCTATGTCCTTTCTCAAGGTCTAACCTATCCCTCTACCAAATTTCATCAAAATCGGTCCAAAGGCGTGAAAGCGTAACATACAGACAGACAGACAGAGTTACTTTCGCATTTATAATATTAGTATGGATTCCTGAATGTTTAAAATCTACTGCAGATTCTATAACCTTAAAAAATACCAGAGTCTACAAGTACAGTCAGCATCAGAAAGATGTTGACGTACGGAGTAGTCAAAATGATCTTCATTTATTTTTTTACCCCCTTTCAGTTGACTGATTTTTCTGATATTGGTACACACCCTTTAGTTTGGACAATAATACAATTTAAATATACAAAACAGTTGATTTTCTCTTAATATGAGAGTTTTAAGATAATTTTGAGATTTCATTGTCAAGTTATTTATGATGCTGTACAAGGTGCTCAGGAAGCTAAGGCTCATTTCATGTGTTACTTTTTCAGTGGGTATTGACCCTTAATGCTTCTACTTTAGAGTCTGGAGACTGCTCTCTTACAACTGAAAAAAAAAACATTGTTTTAATTTAGTTTTTACTAGAGCAATCATACAACCCCTTAATACAGAGAGGAAAATCTATGCTGTCTGTTAATAAAAGCAGGCTTGTAAATATCTGAAGATCTTGTAGGATTCCGTACACAATGATGCGATCACATAAAAGATTATTAACAGACCTTCCTAAATAGTAACTCATTACTTGAATCACTTTTATTGCAGATTACAAATGTACAGATGCACAACAAAGCAATGAGTTCTAACATTGCCATTGCCAATGCAATGGGCACGACTGCAAAAACTATGGGTAGCATGAACAAGGTTATGAACCCACACCAAATAGCTAAAGATATGGAGGCCTTCAAGCAAGCCAATGCCAAGATGGATATGACTGATGAAATGAGTAAGTTTCATTTTATTTCGGTACTCGGTAGACAAGGGATAAATATTGTTATCAGAAGATATGCTTGTATTGTTTGTTCAGCATTGTATGACGGAACTGAATTTATTATCTACATTTCCTTTGTATTTCCAACTGATATGTTTTGTACTCATACTGGCATTGCTTGTACTAATTATCCTAATTTTGAGACGTAGTTTTTAATGTTCTTATACCTCCTAGAATTTTTATTATACAGATTATAAACAATTGAGCTCTCGATACACAAACCATGATGTTTTTTATACAGTTTCAGACACTCTCGATGATATCATGGGCGAGTCTGATGACGAACAAGAGTCTGAAGGCATTGTCAACCAGGTGCTAGACGAAATTGGCATTGAAATCAGTGGCAAGGTTAGTACACAGTATATTTTATTAAAATCTCCCAGTCACCATTTGAGCGACAAAACCATTTGCATTCAAAGCTTACACTTTGGCTCCAGGTCACACTGACCCCTGGTCAGCTGTTCTACTTCTCTTTTCCTTGATGACGACTGCCATATGATCCTCCAACCCCTAGAGTGAAAAAAAGAGCATCGTCAATCAGCAGGCGTACCATACCATCTTGGCACTTGACTTGGGTCCCAAAGAAATAGATGTGGTTGCATAAACTCCACCTCTCACTATAAACTGTTATCGCATATTGATCATTTCTAACTGTTAATTTCATTTCATATCAAACCAAATAGTACAACAACACTAAAAAAATAATGTTAGTGTTGCCATCTGAAATATTATAAAACAAAACGGTAATATTTAATATACATTCACACTATATGTACCAGTTCAATCTTTTCCACCATTATGAAATGATTTACTGAAATTAAAACGAATTGCTTTTATTTCTAGATGAGAGAGGCACCTTCGGTATCACGCAACAAGATTGGGGCTTCAACTGCCGACGCGGATAAGGATCTGATGGCACAACTAGCTAAACTTAAATCATAAGCTTAATTTAGTTTTGAAAGGAATTGAAGTCTGTTCGAGGAGGACTAATATTTTTATTTAAAATAAATCTCACAGGAATTCCGTTATTTTAGAATCTGAGTCCTAATGGATAGTTTTTATACAATAGGTATTAAAGTCATGATATATTCTGTATAGTCTAATTGTCAAAAAAAGCTAGATTAATGTTAATCAAATGGATAATGGTAATTCACAACGCGGCCCCATTCTAAGAAGACTTCGGCAATTTAGCGTTAAATCTATTTACTTATAAACATGTCACCTAAAGATGTGTTTATACAAACATTTTTTTTTGTTAACGCTACAGTTATTTTCTTCGGATAGACTTATACCGGGTGAAATTACCGTTTCATTCGGCTTTACTAACATGATGGAGAGTAAATAATGCAGAATGAAAAATAAAAAAAAAAAATAAAAAAAAGAGTGACAGAATTTTTTTTGTCCAAATCGATTTTATTTATAAGCCAATGTGTTATGTACCTGGAATACTACTAGGGGTTATCGGCTTCAGGAGCGTTCCCCTTACACCCGGTATATACAACTGTTTTTAATTTTATGTTAAGATATAATTAAACTTATATATTTAGATTTTTTGTTTGCTAATGTTACAATTAGCGATACATTTATAGACATACATAGGTGGTGAATAAGGGGCTTTAATGTTTATTATTCTTTAAGTTTAATTGCAGCAAGGTAATGATTTCTATGCTAGACAGGCTGTGTCGAACAAAAATTGTGTCACGGTTCCTGTGTGAAGCGGGAATGTAATTTCGAATTTGGAATGTTACACAGAAACATTTTTTTTTCTTATTGGTACCTAGCTGTATAGGGAACAGGTATTCCGCGCCTTTTTGTAATATTATCTGTATGACGGCTACGAAAACTAGGACCTTTTTGCTTGTTCAGTGTGTAAATCGGAGGTGGCAAATTACAAACGGACATCAGCATTTTTGCGAATATCTTTTTTTACATAATCGAATTCAGAATTTTCTTTTCTGTCTAGACATACATGTATTCCTTTCATAAAAAGTTGAAAATCTATCTAGATTTGGATCTTTTTTATAAAAAGTCGGCAATTTTGTCGGTTCTTGCGTCGTATTTATAGACAACTACACATCAAATTAACTCACTGTTTTCTTCCAAATGCTATTTTATTAAAGTGTTGCAAATTTGAAGAGGTTAGCTTTGTTCTTGTAAAAGTTATAACGTTTTTGCGTTAAAACGCTCTCCTGTAAACTAGTGATTTTGCAGATTTCCGTTTGTAATTAGCTGTCATCGAAATTTTATGTAACATAGCCTGTCCAGTTTTAAAACGAGCGTAAGTAAATCGCCAAAATATAAACATTGAAATTGCAGATTGCAGATTGCAGATTTTCTAAATCAATTTCTTTTTTGCTTTTTTTTGTATAACACAAAATAAATCATATACATAAACGTCCAATATTAAAGGTATTCTATTGTTATCTAATGTATTTTCAGTCTAACGTACCTATAATGTGAAAATAACTAACTGTGATATATTTTTATATTATACGCTACGGGAGAAATAATGTATTTTATTAACCTAATGATAACTTTATCTTCATGCAATAAGTCAATAATGGGCTCTAATCCCGCCACACCGGCCTGCTTCTAATGGCGACGCCTTACCCGTCATCTCGAGGCCTACGAGAAGCAAGGAATGCCCCTGAATAGCCTGAATTAGGCCGCTCCCGCTTCGATTAGTTGGCCGTAGGCCGCAGCGTCTTCCCCACCTTGGGAGAAAGGTCTTGCCGTCTCTCCGTGCTTGCCAAGCATCCCAGACAATCGTATCTCATGAACGTATGAAGTTAACTATCTCGTACTTATACTTAACCAGGTTTGCGTGCATAGGGCAGTAAATAATTGAAAAATAAAACAATGATCGAAAAGTGTAACAATAATAGGTTGATATTGAAATAGTTACCTATAGCGTTTATCGCCATTAGGGCAAATGTTTTAAGTAAACATTTCACTCACCTTGTTTGCTTGTAATACCTGCCTACCTTAATAGTCATTAGAGTAGCTGGTAATGGTAGGCTTGCGCATTGGTATGCAAAGAGCGACGTCGTCATTTGCTTTAAAATTTCATTAAATTTCACTAACTATGTTTACCGTTTGACAAGGTCAAAGTATAGGTAAATGGAGCTATCGTTAATTTACTTCACGTCTTGGTGCGCAGAATACAACACTAATTTTACCTGCGTTCCATATTTAAAAATGTCTATACCGGACCACCTTTTAAATGAAGGAATTAATAGAACTCTTCTGCATTATGATATGAGGCACGTTCAACAACAAAATAAAGTGGGATATGAGAAGACTCAAAGGGATTACGTAAGTAGGTCATTCGACTAGATGGAGCGACGATATACGCAGAGTGGCTGGTGGGGAGTGAGGACAGCCGAAGACCGGGCTAAGTGGCGTGTCATGGGAGAAGCCTATGTCCAGCACTGGACTACCGCGGGCTGATGATGATGATGATGAAGTAATTTCTACAAACCAATCATAGACTAGTTGAAATTGTGGTGGTGGAATTTTTTAACTTGAAAATGAAACCTGGAACGTGAAAATTTCACCTGGATTTTTTAAAATTCGCGCTTTCATAGTTTTTTAACGATGCTCTTTTCAAATTTACTTTGAGGTAGCACAACTCTGAGATGTTCTTTTATTACTCCTCTGTCTCTCCACCTTCAGGAGCAGGAACAACGTGACATGCTGTCGTCACAAGATGGTGACACGTGCGAGATCCACGACCAGTTTTACCGAGACCACAAGTTATTGTTGGTGCTGTTCCGAGCTCTCGCGGTGATGCCCATCACACGATCGCGTCCAGGTTTTTACAGAATATAATTGTAGATGTTCACAGGTTTTAACATTGTGATTTAATATCCGACAATGATTATATTGCTTGCAACATAATATATATCTTGGACGCGCACTACACGTTTCTTGGGTGTCTTTTGAGGAAAGCGATAAAACAATCCACGCGCGCCTGAGCATTGTTTAACTTGCGATTTAGGTCCAAGATACAAGTCCTAAGGTATACCTACCTACTTAAATGTACCAAAACCGGTTTTTATCACATGCTCTTTTCTGCCTCGATCAGTTACCTAGATGTTCTACCAATCAGTAATGGAAAATATACCACTGTACATGTACCTATTGTTAAATAACGTGATCAAATTTTCAGGAACCATCACTTTCAGTTGGAAGTCATCAGCTACGATGTACGCTGTGTGCTTCTACATTGTCGCCACAGTGGTAGTCCTGGTGGTGGGCTATGAACGACTCATGATATTGCGATCAATCAGACGCTTCGACGATTACATCTACGCAATCATATTCGTTATATTTCTAGTCCCACACTTTTGGATACCATTTGTCGGGTGGGGTGTGGCTCATCAAGTCGCCATTTATAAAACTAATTGGGGAAAATTTCAGGTGAGGACTTGAATTTCCTGGTGGAGAACCAGCTTTTTCAATTTTTTAGGGTTCCGTAGCCAAATGGCAAAAACGGAACCTATATAGATTCGTCATGTCTGTCTGTCTGTCTGTCCGTCCGTATGACACAGCCACTTTTTTTTAATGAATATTAGAACCGAAATTACCAATATTCCCTTTAACCCCTCCAGCTAAGCCAAATTGCTTGTATTAGGTTAGGAGTGGGTTCACGTCGGTAGTGTAATGGACAAGATTTGAACCCGTGACCCTTCGATCGTAAGATAAACTCCTTAACCACTAAGCTGCCGACGACGCTTCTAAATGTCGGTACCGGTAGGTACCTATAGCTTGACTAAACTGAAATGACGCCTCCGCATATTCACATCATCTGTGTAAAAACGTCAATTATTGTCTCATGAACTTGATCGTCCAGTGGCAAAGGGTGAAATATGTTAAAGTAAGCCACCATGTGACCTATTGGGAAGCCAACAGTTATCCTATCATTCACTTGGAACCATAGTCTAAATCCATTTTGGTTCCAGTGAGACTTTTTTCTCCTTAGAACCAAATATGGAGTTGTCGGTTCTACTGGGTACTATAATAAGTAGCTGGATCCACGGGTTATAGGGAACCCCCTTCACTGTGATCGTCAATAGTAAAACTTGCTGTGCGTAAGAGAGGTTATGACGCACGTCATTTGGTTAGATAAGTTATACCTACCTAATACTCTATTCAAATATTCGTTCGTGTAACTTCAAATTCCATTTAAATTTTCTAGGTCCGGTACTACCGAGTGACCGGCGAGAATCTCCAATTCCCTAACTTGAAGACGACTATTGTTATCATTAGCGTGGGGTGTTTGCTCCTAGCCGTGGGGTTTTTGCTGAGCTTATGTGCCTTACTAGATGGATTTCTGCTGATACACACGACGGCGTACTATCATATTATTACTATGATCAATATGAACTGTGCTCTTTGGTACATCAACTGCAGAGGAATTAAAGTAGCTTCGCAAAGTCTATCTAATTGTTTCCGCAGGGTAACGTATTCAAATGAAATTATCTACTAAACGTGGACTATAGACCTACCTTTCATATACCTTGCATATTTCAGGACGTGGAAATAGAATGTTCAGCAAAATTGATAGCCCGATATCGTTACCTGTGGCTTAACTTGTCAGAACAACTGCAATCATTAGGAAACGCATATGCAAGAACTTATTCCACGTATTGCCTGTTTATGTACGTACTTACTAAGATGCTCAATGTTATTTACGTAACAGTCGCCCTCAGAAGTTGCCTTCAACATCTTTCGAGAGCGGCTATACTACTCATTGTATGGGTGGGTTGTAGTTTGTTAACATTCGGCTTATAAATGAAAAGTTGATAACGAAGAACGTGAGTCAGAGTGACAGAATACCTAACTATGATCTTGAGACCATAGTTATTCTGTAAATGAGTCTAACGGTTCTTAGAATCATCGCATATGATACGATATCCTTGATTTTATGTTGTCTTTTGATTCAGGTTTGCAAATATAACTATAGCGGTATACGGAGCCCTTTCAGAAATACTTGATCACGGTTTCAAGTTCAGTTTCAAGGAGGTTGGCCTGGTGGTAGATGCTGCGTATTGCTGTACTTTGCTCTTCATATTCGTTGATTGTTCGCACAAATCCACGCTAAAGGTAAAGTACTTATTCCTACTGGTACCGAGTTATGTTATACAGTAATATATATTTACTCAACATTGGAACTTAACCTATGACCACCCGTCCCAATCATTGATTATTTTACTCACCCAGATATTAGCTGTCGAGTTCATTCGATCGTTCGAAACGTTCGGGCATGTGACTGCTATCCTGGATGTTAATAATTTATCTCCATTTATATAACATTCAGTTTTTATTTATTGTTTGTCAATATTTTCATAGGTGTTATATCAAATGAATGAAATAATGGATGCCGAAATACATTAATCATTAATATAAGAACGTACATCACATAAGATATTACATAAGTATGGTTTACCTACAGTATGTTATTAAACATTTACTTATGATTATTTTTTGCATATCAATGGTTTATAGAAATTCATGTGATGAATACATGCAATTGAGAGCAGAGTGGGGCAACAAGATACGCTACTCATTTAGGCTTGCATCCACTAAGGGTCTAGCAGACTTGACGTTAAAATGTTGTAACAACTAAGTGTCTCATGTATTACAGGTTGCTGCTGGTGTACAAGATACTCTGCTATCCATTGATGTTCTTGCAGTAGATAGACCAACGCAGAAAGAGGTATCAGCATTGTTGACGTTATGGCGTCGTTGAGAGTAGGAGATAAGTCAGAATTTAATTTATTCATCAGGAATTTTGCTAACTCCTACATGATGTTCGTCATTATCACTGATATTTCTTGCCAGAAAGACAAGCTCTCCAAAACTGTGATTGTTTCGAATATCCTCGACTTGTACATGGTATATACCTAGGTCGGTTTTCATTCAAGCGGAGTGCTAAAATGAGCTGAGCGGAGCCGCATTGAATCGTGTTTCGGTGTGGTCAAATTCAACCTCTTGGAGAGATCATACGTCATGCTGTGGTTAAAAGGCAGCGCTTTTACATTTCACTTTATTAGAAGGGAAAATTTGGAAGGAGGTGAGATAGAACTGATTGCCGTAAATTATTTGGATACAAAAAGAAAACATTTCTGAATGCCTTGCGCCACACCGTCCCGCTACCCGCTACTCTCAGCTTGGTGTCAGTGGAAACGTACCTTATAATAGATTAGCATCCTAAATTGCCTACATTATTCGAACAATAATAAAATAATATTTTACAGATCGACCTCTTTATACAAGCTATAGAAATGAACCCCGCTGTAGTGAGTTTGAAAGGATACGCCCACGTCAATAGGGAATTGCTTACATCGGTAAGTGCTCTCTAATTTCATTTTCGAATATCAGTTTACAGTAAATTACGAAGGTAACATTGACATCGACATTGACGAGAACCTAGTTAAATAAAATTGGAATACAAGACAATTTATGGAACTTGAGAGACAAATAACTATTTCAAAATGATGGAAATTGGTAATATCCTCTGTCGTATTTATGGCATGGTATGTTAAGGGCGGGTTATTTCAGCATTACCTTCAACGTTAATTTAATGATATCAGCCACGTACAACCGTCAACAAAGGAGATACGGTCGCACTTTTTCATTTATAGTTGTACTAGCTTTTGCCCGCGGCTCCGCCCGCGTGGATGTCGGTTATCGCGACCAAACATAGCCTATGTCCTTTCTCAAGGTCTAAACTATTCCTATACCAAATTTCATCAAAATCGGTTCAGTGGTTTAGGCGTGAAAGCGTAAATAATTATACAGACAGACAGACAGACAGACAGATAGACAGACAGACAGATAGACAGACAGACAGATAGACAGACAGACAGAGTTACTTTCGCATTTATAATATTAGTATGGATTTATAGGTGCAACTGCATCGTCTTTGTCGACTGTACGTAGGTTTGTTATGATAATCCATTCTATAAAACAACCTGCCCTAAATCTATGAGGGCTTTGACACGGACACTTACAAAACATTTCTTACCGCATTTTATCTTTTCGGGTTCGATTTTACTTTCAGTAGGTATTGGTGAATAGGCACTTATTCTAAATGTCCCATCCCATATCAGACAGAAAATGTCCAAAAACCTTTCCGAGTTAGATGTCTCTAACTTAGTCTCCCAAAGGACCTATATCCGCATTAAAATACTCTGGATCGCTTTGTTAAAGAAATACATATTATAGGGGTACAAGGAGGTATTTCAAAAACAAAAAGTATTTAAAGAAAGATGGACTCACACGGGAAAATGCATCTTAAGTCTTGGAAATACACTCTAATTATAAAACTGTTCTCTAGGCTAGTTCCTGGAGTATTTATACATCTCTAATAAATTGTTTCCTGGAGGTGTTCGTGTTATGGTACGGCAATGTACGTAGTATTTTATTATTGTACGTTTACGGCTGTTTGGACCGGAACAGAAATCGTGATAGTTACAGTGCACGCACACTTGTGGTCCATGTTGTATACAGTTGCTGTGAAGCAAAAATGTGTGGATTCATAGATTCACGCTGAAACCTCCGGCAAAAGCGTATAGGAATACATATTGTCCGTATTTATACTCCATATGTGGCAGCAAGAAACTTAAATGACGAAACTCTTGAATAAAGTTTTCGTTCAAAACACAACCTCTGTATTATATTATATTATTGAAGAGGACTGCATTGTTGTTCGATTAGTTGTTACTTTCAATGATATGCGTAACTAAATTACGGGATCTACCCGCCTTAAACTACATTAAATTGAATATAATAATAATGATTAATTTGGATAAACTTCGATTTGATAGTACAGTGAGATAGATCTATAAACTAGGGATTTATTTGGGCAATCTTGTACCAACGTAATACTTATGATGAGAAAATAAAGAGGTCATTACAGAGAACCCTAATAATTCGTATTATTATAATGTTTATCTTTAAATTCTATATAATCTTTCCCCAACTAGAGCACAGCCTTACCGCCGCTCTAGCTACCTTAGTTATACACAAATAAGATACGGTCGCATTTTTATTGTAGTATGTGAAGGTGCAAGCGTATCTTCTTTGTCGACTGTACCTCTGGACATAAAACAGTGAGAAGTCCCCAGGCCAAGACTCCAGGATAGCACAATGAATGCATCTGAGAAATCGCTATATGATGACGATATACCTATAGACTTAGAGCTCGTGAACGCTAGACCTTCGTCATGTTATAAAAGCTGAAAGTTTGTCAACGCATGTTCCCAACACATACCACAGAACAATGACCGCATTATGAAGTTTGGATAACAGTGGCTTTGGCCGGTAAACGGTACATATAACAATAAGATCTTTATATTAAACCTATGGTTCACAGAATAAATTTAATGAGTATGATTAAGCTTTTATAAACTACTACTACTACTACTACTGCCAGTGGGGACGCCGTTAGATCGGACACGTGACGGACTTCTATGTAGGGCCATTTCATCCATTTCCCCTATAACGACTGCCATACGTGTTTATATGGCAACCGGGACCGACGGCTTAACGTGCTCTCCGAGGCACGACCAGACCAATGGAAATACCCATATTCATGCATACAAATATTTGCATTGAGCGGGGATCGAACCCGCGCCTACTGCGTAGCGGCCACGTTCACTACCGCCACGCCACGGAGGCTGTGAGCTTTTATAAACTGACGAAGGTCTGGCGTTCATGGTCTTTGTCCAATAGGCGGTTTACATGTATTTTTCTTAATTTATTTGAGTTACTTATTAAAGTATCTTTTTCTGTTCGCAGGCCATTAGTATGATAGCGATCTACTTGATTGTGTTACTTCAGTTCAAAATTTCACTACCAAAGGACCCGCAAATAGCAGGAACGTAAGGCAATGTGGCACAAAAGAAAGGACTCATGTTCTACCTACGCACGGGCATAGAATAAAAATTAAACAACTAACTTTACACCTAATCATGGTTTCTATTTAGGTATACTGCTATAAAATTGAAAATTAGTCGTGTCAGTGAGTACATTGTTTGTTTGCGAGCAATTAACGTAAAACTACTGATGCATTTAAAGAGAACCGTAGATACTATTATGACCAAAATTCACGATTAACGATATCTACGTGGGTGGTGCCGTGGACATTACCTAGTTAGTTAAAAGGAGTGATACCGCTTACTTAATCAATAGCGTATTCAATACAAATAAATGTAATCAGGTTTTGGTTTAGAAATAAAATAAGTATCTAATATTCAATTGTTATGTCATTGAGTTACAAAAGTACAGAGAAATAAATCTCTATCATGTTAATGCTTTAGTTAGCTTCTCAATTTTCTGTCTATCTGTACGCTGAACTAATTTTCATTATATTCATATAGCACTTAAGCTTTCAATCTAAATAAAGTGTGAATGTAATATGCTAACATATATTTTGTTACTTAGGCCTTTAAAACAGAGTGAAAAATACACTAGCGTTCTATCCAAGCTTCGTATTAAAAAAAAACAAAATTCAAATAACCGATTGCTGTTCCATCTCAATTAATTAGCCGATCTCAGTGCATTGCTGGACATAGGTCTCTCCCAATGTTGGGAGGTTTTGTCCTATTGTTTCCGCACTGGCCAGACACGTTGGTGCGATTTCGACACTTCCTTCTTTCGCAGTAATATCGTCTGCCTGTTTTTCGTCACCCTTCGGACGTGATGGGGTGGTGATACTTGTATTCTTTCTCTAACAGATACAATCGTGGATTTGATTACGGAGATGGAACTACGTGGTGGAATGAACTGAATTAAAAAAAAAAAAAAAAGTTATTTCTAGAAATCAGTTGCAGCGTCATCTGTGGTCCAATTAAATAAATATTATACTTATTATCCAACTTTCAAGATAGACCAAACTGCACAAAATCGGTTCATTATAGATTCGTCACGTATATTCGAAAGTTTCCTATACTATATTATTCGTCTATCGAAATTGACATTTTCTGATCTATATCTACAGTTAGTTAGTATATTAATTGCTTTAAAATTTCATTTAAATCTGTTCATTTGGTTTTTATATAGCGTACAAACAATATGTTACAAAATTTTCATATGTAGTTAGATATTATTAAGCATACCTACCTGTACCTACACTTAAAAGACGTCTCACACTCAGCTGTTTTTCAAATGTCATTATCAAATCTCAGTTGGAAACGTGTCAGTGCCTCACTGTCGCTGGATGTCGTCCATTTTCAATTTGGAGATGTTGTGACAGCTACAATGAGAATTCATTAATCAACTTTTCCAATTTGCATCAAATCTAGTTCTGTTATCAACGAGTTTAAGTAAAAACCCCCCTTCGCACTCTACAGAAATGGATTCTGATGTTAATTTTCTGTTAAAGCTTTCTACGTTGCTTAAAATGATGAAGGATTAAGCAAAAAATATTAGCTTTCGATGTGAAATGGATAACAGAATAACAATTTATTAATTGAATTGATTGAATAAGATAGGATTTTTTTTATCTGTCCAGGTGGGATTCGAACCCGCGATCCTTCCTTATTGGGAGACTACTTTGACCACTAAGCTATCGGGCCCGGTCCGCACTAAACCAAATCCTTTTCCTTATATATCCGTCTTTAGGACGACCGTTGAGCTATCTACCAACACTCTTACGAACTTGAATTGTTGAATGATTTTTCATGCATTTTTAAAAATTGAATTTGTACCAACTCAGTCTTAGATTTACCTATTTAAAACATAATCCTAATTTCCTCGTCAGTGCAATTGACGCAATGGGTGCGGGTGATCTGGGAGCTTTCGTGCTTCGAAGAGTACCTTCGCCGCCGGCCCCGGTTGCCACGGGTCGTTGGCGGTCGTTACAGGTAGCTGGAGCCTGACTAATATAGCTACAGAACTTCGATATCTACAATCGGTTGTGGAGGTCAAATGGTAGTCGTATCACAAGAAGTTCAGCCGCGTCACAATTAGACTGGAAAGCCGATTACAACGTTGATGGGATAAGTCTCAGAGTATGGTGATCATGTACATACAATACAAATACATGTATTTTGAAATATGTGTTCAATTATGAATCAAAGGTATCTCCTTTCCTTCCCCTTCCCACTCTTCAGAGCACACCACTGCCACTGCAGGATCACCTCACTATCCTCGGTATGGATGTTCGCTGCAAACTGAATAACAAAAACTATATCGAGAGTATCATCAAATCAGCCTCGCGTAAACTCGGAGTCCTGAACAGAGTGAGACGTTTTTTCACGCCGGAGCAGCGGTGTCTTCTATACAAGACCCAAATTCGTTCCTGCGTGGAATACTGCTCACATCTCTGGGACGGCTCCGCAAAGTACTTATTAGATGCTCTCGACAGGTTGCAGCGACGTGCGGTCCGCATTATTGGGGATCCTGAGGTCACGAACACCCTCGAGCCTTTGCAGATGCGTAGAGATGTTGCGTCTTTGGCAGTTTTCTACCGTCTCTACCATGGTGAATGTTCTGACGAGCTCTTCCAATTAGTCCCACCCTCCCCTTTCCTTCACAGAACGACACGTGCAGGGCTAAGATGTCATCCATTTACGGTGCAGAGTATACCTGCTAGAACCAAGCGTTTCAGTGATTCATTCCTATGCCGCACCACTAAGGCCTGGAATTCCCTGCCAGTTCACGTGTTTCCTTCTTCCTACAGTCCTGGGTCCTTTAAGCGGGGCGTGAAAAGGCATCTAATGAGGCCGTCAAGCTGAGTGCCACCACTGTTAACATGGTAAATGTTTACGATGGTGACCCTCTTTCCGAGACTTTGCCTTTAGCTTAACATCAGGCGAGGTGAAGTCAAATTGACGTGTCCTGTATAAAAAAAAAAAAAAGAAAAATGCGAAACACACAACAATTGGGTATTATTCTGTAGTTAAAATAAATTATCTAACCGAGCTTATTAAATTAAGAATGGTAAAAGAACGGTAAAAATTTGTCCGGTGTGGCCCAAATTCTACTCTGCCGGGTACCATGTGGCTGTAGTATGAACATATATTCACGTCTATAAATCCTAGACAGGATATGCAGAGGTGCATATGTTTCCTGTTGTATGAAGAACAGCGTTATCCCTTAGTCGACTTACGACACGCTCGGGAATAGATGGTGTGCTCTATTCTGCTCCACCAGGAAACCAACATGGTAGCTTAATGTAGCGTATGATGTATGTACGTCTTCACTTAGCGTTAGTCACAACTGCATATAAAGATTGCAGTTTAAAGCCCGAGTTTCATCCTCTTTTCCTTCCATTCAATGTAGTTTATTTTTAGCGTTAGAAGAGCGATTGCCGCCTAACCTCGAGAGAAGAACCTGGCCCTCGATTCTGCTAAAGCTAAAGCATTGCCACTGCAAAAAATGACATTCAATTTTAAACTTCATTTCTATACGTCTAAAGTACAAAATGAAATGAAAACAGTTTCATTACACTTTTTCAATTACTCTGCAAATAGTCATTTAATTTTAAACTTTAACTGCAGCGTTTTAAAGTTTATTACTAAATGCCATTTATGGCATTGTCTGTGGTATCATTGGGATTTGGCTTTAGCAGAATCGAGGCCCTGTTCTATAGCGTCGTATTAGCTTCTATACGTATTAGCTTACAGATAGCTTGGGCCTTGTAGATCTTGATGTTGGCTCATACACCCAATAAAAATACCCTAAGAAAATTCCAGCGTCAGTATTTAAAATATCTACTGACAATGAAAATGGATTTATTTTTATTGGATAATAGACAAATATATTACGAATTTAAAAAACCCCCGTCACAAAAAACACCTCCAAAAAGTTGAAAATAAATGGAGTTTGCCTTTTAACTTTTCATATACCTAGTGATATTTTGATTCAACGGTTCCCATGTCGGGGGACCCTAACTGGTTAAGCACTCCGTTAAATTATCGGAACAATTCAAGGTCCAAAAAAAAAAAAACTATATCCAAATCGGTTACACACACACACACACACACACACACACACACACACACACACACAGACACGTCAAACTGATAACACCCCGTCGTTTTTGCGTCGGGGGTTAAAAAGGATACATATAATTTAAGTGACTAGATTAACGTCAGTACATTCGCACAGGTGCAGCGTTTTTAGCAAATAGATAAAGCCGTATCAATCAAATCAAATCCTATCAATTCCATTAAGCCTGAACCAATACACCAATCAAATGTAGATTCGGTGTACTGAAACAATATATATTACTTTATAATCTTGATTGATTTCAGGAAAACTATAATATGTTTCTATAAAAAAATAATCAGGCAACTTAGCAGTTAGTAAAAAAAAGTATTCAAAATCAGTATACTGGATTTTGATCGCGACTTCGCGCCTTACCTTATGATATATTTTCATTCCGTCATTGAGATAATATAAGTATAAAAATGTTTAAAATAATTCGGACACAAAAACTTAACTTATTTATTACAAAACCTAGAACACACACCTCATGGTCAACCCTTACTAAATTATTACAGTTTTAATCTCGTAGCACTCTACGGCGTAGCACCGTTGTCGTAGATCCTTCGAGATTTGATACTTCATGAATTAGTGATAACTTAAATATAAAACTAACTTTTCTCATAATGTTTGCGACATTATGAAAATTAGGTTAGTCCTGGTAAACAGGACATAACATAACATAACATAAACTCACGCCTATATTCCCCGAAGGGGTAGGCAGAGGTGCTAGCACCCACATTTCGCCAGTTTATGTTTAGGTCCCAATGTAATAGGTGGCGAGCCTATTGCCATTAACCGGGCATTTATAAACCTGCTATAAATACACACATAACTTCGAAAAGCATCGAAAAGTCATTGGTGTGTGCCATGGCAAACCTGGGATCGAACCCGAGACCTCGTCTCAGCAGTCCATTACCCATACCACTAGGCCACCGCAGATGGTAAAGAGTGTGTTAATTTGATAATCTCGTTTTTTTAAAGTAAATAAAAATAAAAGAAAAAGATTAAAGAAAAAGCAAATTAATACATATTTAGATTCGCAAAGCTTTGAGCTTTAAAATGATCTATTATATTTTTCCAGCACTTAATTTAGGAGGCTATAGACAAAAGCCCAGATTGATTTGTACACCTGATAAGTGACATGCGTAATCCGAGGCTCTCAAGTGTATTCAATAAAATTTAGGTCACCTACATTTTCAACTGATTTCGTATTTTCAATATATTCACAATAATATTTTTGTTTCATCGGTTCGGCTCGCGAATGTTCTATGAAATTAATTGAAATGGAAATTTTATTGCTATTCTTTTGAAATTTCAATATTACTGTGTTGAATAAACGAATTCAAATAACTATTAGCAAATACACTGTTATTTTTTATGAAATAATTCGTGAAACTTTATTCTTCGGGTATATGGAGTAGGATGATAATAAACACACACCTTAGACTTTTAGGGACCCAAAACAACCTCGATATCTACACCTGTTGGTGGACAAGGCTCTGATCCAGGCTTCCCTTCACTGATATATTTCTAAGTTCTTCTTCGCCTCTGTTAGTACTTCTTAGTTGGTAGTAATTAGAATCTGCTTAATAGGTATATGAAATGAATGGGTATTCTAATGACTTGTCAAATTATTTATTTTTTACTAAACGTCAAAACGATAAGTTATAAGGTAACTTGTATGAGAAAAGATTTAGTGACGTCATAAATTTAATAGTCAAATCAGTTACTGTTATAGGTTGGGTGTCTATTCCAATGCGGTGTCGTACAAGATTACTAATTGCTGCTTAACATCAGACAGATAACATAACATAACACAAACTCACGCCTGTATTCCCCGAAGGGGTAGGCAGAGGTGCTAGCACCCACATTACGCCAGTTTATGTTTAGGTCCCAATGTGATAGGTGGCGAGCCTATTGCCATTTACCGGGCACTTATAAACCTGCGATAAATGCACACATAACTTTGAAAAGCATCGAATAGTCATTGGTGTGTGCCATGGTAAACCTGGGATCGAACCCGAGACCTCGTCTCAGCGTCTATTACCCATACCACTAGGCTACCGCACTGGGCTATATACAGCCCAGACTCAGCCTCAGATGAATGGCTCGAGTCAACACTAGTGCCCGGAATACGGCAATAGACTAGACTCACCCCCTATTACGTGGGACCCAATACAATGATTGGTGAAATGTGGGTGTTAAGTCACCTCTGCCTAACCGTCCAGGGATAAAGGCATGATGGTATGTATGTTTATCTATACTACAGCGTGAAAGTTTACTTTTTTGTTGAATACACAGCTTTCAAATGTATGCGGCGATGATGGAATCAATAAAATTAACAAGGTCAATGATAGTAGTTCATGATACTGGTGACGAACGTATGCGTTTTCAACCAATCCCATTATCTAGAGTGGCTCTTCACAGTTAATAACCGCACTTGACGGTGAATAAAGTGGTTGGATGATACAAATACTCACCGAACTGGGCGATATGCTACCGAATGATGTCACATGCATTGCGTCAATACTCGTAGTTCGGTACTCACTGAGTTCATTCGGTAGAAAACTAGTCATAATTTATCTAGTTCATAGATTATTTAAATGCCTTTTTATATAGCACTATCTATTACCTGCGGCTTTGCTTTTATATACTGATCTCGTCTCCATGACCCACAAGGGGAACTATTCCCGTTATAAAAATGGCCTACAACCTATTCGCAGACCTTGGCAGGTAAGCCATTATTAAGGATTTTGGGTACTAACACTATGTCGCAAGAATTTTAAATAATATACATATGTTTTAGTACGTAATTGGCTTGTTTCTACTTTCATAAATAAATAAAATATCCTAGAACATTCGATACAACGCTAATAGACTCAATAAAATCATACCTTGTATTTTTGTTACGTGGTTCGATTGGTAGTAAGCAGGGTTTGAACCTCCTAATACCTAAATCACTATCCCGCCAATAATCACTACACAGTACAAAGCAAAGTAGCTTTTCGTTCCTATATATCAATGTATATAGCTTATATCTTCAAAACTACACCATCAACGCTACAGATTTTGATGGGGTTTCTTTTTTTTTTTTTTTATTTATTTATTTATCAAATAGCATTACATAGTAGGTACATTATGATAACACCCATAAAACCCGTATCGGTTTATCTTGGGTGTGAGAGCACAGATAGTATAAATTATAATAGATACATTGTAGGTATATGTATTTCAATATACCTACAACTACAATACTATTTATTACTAGGTATTATTATTTATTATTATATTTATTTAAATTTTATTTATAATATAATAGGTAGGTACTTATGAGATTTATAATATTTTATTTAAAAATAAAGATGAATTGTATTACATATTAAATTTTATTATTATTATTTTATTTTATTTACTTAATGAATTATAATTATTTTGGTCTGGGTTCAAGTTAGATTATTGTTTAATTTTAGTTAGGTATATGTTTCTTACTATTCGTTGTATGTTGTGGGAATTTATTTTATTTCTGGTTTCTAGCGGTTTTAATAAGTAGATAGAGTAATTCAAGCGGTAAGTTTATACGTATATTAGAGGATGCAGCGGGAATGGGATCGAACGACACGCGGGCGAAAAAACTGCAGGTACGAAGTTCCCCGGGTCAGCTAGTAAGTACTTCATAAAATAGAGTGGATAGAAAGTGTTTCGTGTTTTATCAACAATCTGCTTTTACTTATTTCTAGTTATAACAATATTTTATCATCAGTGTCAACTGATCGAGATTATGTTAATTTTTATATTAGAAAACCGTTTTCAAAAGTTAATGATACATTTGTTTGGAAGTCATCGTCATAGTAGATATATTGCCTTCCGGGGTGGGTAGTGACAGAAGCCCGCTTTTTACCTCCATCCTTACATATTTGACGAGCTTCCTTTACCATCATTAAAACCTTCACGCGAGACCACTGATTTCGAATACTTCTGACCAGTTTTTTCAAAACTTTATTATTTTTTTCAGTGTAGCAACCGCGGGGTCGACTCCTTTTTTTATTATTTTTTTCGTGCGGTAATCCCTTTGGATCCCTTCCCCGCCGGAGCCGGAAGGGGACGTTATGTCGGACTCGAACCGACTAAAATCGCACGCCGATAGAGGGTCGTAGTACTAGGCTGGAGGTGAGGTGGTCTTGAAAGAAGAAAGAAAGAAAGAAAAAATATTTATTCACTGACGTTTAAGGTACACTGTATAAAAAAATAGATATAATACAGAGCATGCATTGAGTTATTTGTGCACCTCACACGCCAGCCGAAAGGTTCAGTGTGTGCTAGACAGCTGTATAGCGCTGATTTTCAACCAGACCCAACGCTCTTTTTCAACCTGTCAGTCTTCGACATGTCCCTCGCACAGGTTGACCACAGCCCTTTCACCTGTGCCGTACATATATTGAGTCATCTTATTAATAAATTCCACACATATTAACATACATAGTTAAAAGCTTGTTTTAAGATTAGGCTGACTTCAGTAACGTACTCGTAGGATTCGAACCCGCATCATAGTGACTTTTTCGGAGTCCATGCATTATTCATTACGATTCCGATATAACAGAATATCCTGCATATGTTTGAATAAAATCATATCAAATTACGTTTCACATACCGATTCAATGTTACCGTATTATTATATTTCCAATATAACATTTTGTATAAAGAGTGCGGTCAGATGCCGTCGGCGCCATGTAATGATTGGTTGCAAAAAATCTCGATTGATATATTTATTGTTGTTCGCTCGCTCGTAATTACTATAAAACTCACACTTTACTGTAAATTAATCCTGTTATTAGGATAATAAAAATGATTTATATACACATGCTTTATTTTTAATTGCTGACCACGACTCTTTCTTTTTTATACTTTTTTATACAACTTAGGTGGCAGACAAGCACGCGGCCCACCTGATGGAAAGTGGTTACCGTGGCCTATGGACCTGTGCAACACACTCATGCTGCGGAACCTGTAAGAACAGAAAGATTCTGTGCTGTCAGTGCAGAAGACAAAGCAAGGCAAGCCTTTGGCCTTCCCACAGCAAAACAAAAACAACACTCAAAACCTCTCCAGTGAGCTCTGGCTACATCGTCGGGAACACAACACAAGGTTATTATGGCCGCGGTATTCTATAGGATGGAGCTAGTTCCGCAGTCGGACTGCTCAATACTCTAAGCCCCGTAGAATTCTGAACTACGAATTCCTACCCGTTCCATGGAGAAAAAGTAGGATATATGTTATTCTAGAGTCTAGAATAACATATCCTAGAATCTAGACCATAAATCTATCGCCGTGCCAAATTAGATATCTCAACCATTTGAGTGTGGTTGGGTAACAATCAGTCAAAAATCGTCAACATTCATATTTATAATAGTACCTCCCTACTTAGTGGACAGGTTATAGATAAAGCACTTCACAAGCAAGTCACGAGACATTTCCTTTTATTATTACTAGTATTTATTTAACTTGCCTTGTCAATATGGTGTCGCTTTGAAATCGATGTAACCTACTTTCATTTGTTGTATCGATTTGAAACTTCGTAAGGATGTGTTTTGGAAAATGTATTAAAATCCAGTAAAGAGGTGTAAGTTCGTAAGTATCGGTTTAAAGTGGCATTCGACGGCTATCATTAAACCCCTCGAGTTTGGATTCATTTGGTTTATTAATTCGAGTCCCTCTATATTATCCTACCACCGGTCGTATGCAATACCAGTTTATAGTTTTTTAAACTGTAATATTTATTTTATTTCGCTAAGGCCTTATTCAAGATTCAAGGAATGTTTTATTTATTTTATTTTTATTTCGCAATTTGACTCAAAGCACAGAAAAAAAAATCAAATTTCCTGTAGCAATAACGGCGCGCCCACAATCCGAAGTGTTTCACAAACACGTTAGGTATTCCTATCCGTATCCGTCGCGTGGTCGTCGCTGAATCATTAAGAGACAGCGCTCATCGGGCGCCAAAGCGTCAATTAAGAGACAGGACACACCGTGATGTAAATATTAAAGAAAAATATCCCATTGTTGTTAATAAAGATGAGGCGATCGTGCTCCGAATATGGGCGGATGTTAAAATACTTACAAATGTTGACAAATAATAGCCAAGTGACCGACGTCAGATATGAAAATTGCACACGAAGTGCCACTTAATTTTATACGTGACAGATTAGGGGCCGCCGGAAAATAACTAAACAGAGGCGTGATGGTGTGGCTGAAAACAGCGGAGGATACTGCGGCCTACGCACTTCAAGTAGCACACAATTAGGGATGTACCTAGTTTCAATAGACAGAATGATAGACTACGTATGGTAGTTTTTTACCGAACTGTTAGAACTGGATGAAGGGAACCCTTTTAGTTTTTAATTCGTGCAAAAATCGGTTGTGGCAGTCTTAGACCGACCGCACACCGCCTTGGGTGTCAAATGTGGCGTTTTATGCCCTTAATCTAAAATGACACTCAGCCTGAATCTCGATTTGTCTGAGGACAGATTGTACAGGCCCCATGTCAAACTATCAATCTGTCATCAGATAAATCATGATTCAGAATGAATTTCATTCTAGAATACAGGCCTTAAAGTGGCAATAAGGCATTTCCCTCGCACCCCAGGTGACCCTGAGCTCTTTATTATCTGTTCTGTACTCTGGGCCATCTCATTCCTGATGGCGGATGGCGGCGGAGGACGGAGGCTACCTATTTTTTATCATATTGGCCTTATATTGACCTTTATTAAATCAATAGACTCAGGACTGCATCGATACCTACTGCAGTAATAGCAAGTACAACTAGCAAGTGTGGTCAAGGTTTTTCCGTAAATAAATTCCCAGTAATATCACGATTAGACTAAAAAAGTCCCCAAATAACGGCATAACTTTTGTCCATTGAATGGAAAACATTTTTACTAGTAGATGTTGTATCTACCTCTTTGGGCATATACTCTAATGAGTCTATAAAAATAACTCATATTATAATAATGATACTTCCTTGATCATCTACGTAATAGGTTAACAACCGAGCCGATTTAATTGAATCAAGTATATTATTTCAGCAGTATGTTCTCGTTACCGTACAAATGAACAACTAATGCGGCTGATAAACCCGTGTTTGACGAAGTCTATAGGTATAGTACGGGCTTACTTTGAGAATCACTCGAGGCTATAATATGTAAGAGCAAGTTTTGGACAGACTACACACTTTCTTGTTGTTTTGTTTTATCTACCTATATACCGAAACATATATGGTTTTCGGGAGAAATTAATGAACGTACCTATAACATATCGACAAATTTTAAGAGACGTAAGTATAATATCATTCGTTGGTTATGTGTTTTTATCAGACATTATTAAATTTATTTATAGGTACTTTGTCTCGCTTCTATTTCACCGATTAGCTAATTAAGGTTAGTTACGATTATATATATAGATAGATAATCGTGTACACTCACATTATCATGAAATGCTTACAGCTGAATATTGGAATAAAACCTAGTTTTTAAAAGAATAATTTATTGAATACTAGCTGTAGGAATATGTTTATTTTATTACCATAGTGGTAATCAGTTCCAAAAAACATGCAGTATTTCATTGTTATTTTTCAATTACAAATTTATTACATATCTTCTATACTACTATAAAATTGCAGGTGAAGTTGTACTGGACATTAAAAAAAAAATATTGGAATTTCTTTATCAGAGTTTTGCAACTTTGTCATCTTATGTTTCTTAGAACGCAATCGGTTGAGTAGAACCGGTGGTATGAGCAAAATTCTTGTTAATCGACATCCCCGCGGGCAGAGCTGCGGGCATATACTAGTGAAGAACTTTTTCTTCTGGTGGCTCACTTATCAACGTGGAGCCGAAACTAACGAAGCTAGAACTATAAAATTAGGACTTCAATAAAGTTCGTTATCTACTTACAACATCAGAATAAAAGATTATAGCTTGTATGGGAGATAGGTAGTCTAGAACAAAGACTTCTAGAAAGTTCGAACCCACGTAATTTCGGGTGAAGCTCGTTTCATAATAAAACATTTAACATAACAATTTTCGGTTTTGCAACCGCAATGACGAAAGAAAAATAGAGCGCAGCATTTTTTCAGACTCCCGTATACAGTATTTTAATGGGTAAAGTAGGTAATTATAATATAATTTTAAACAAACTTACCTTGTGGTATATTTTTAAATCCCTTTTTGAAGTATTATTTACTTTGCCCTACGTGCTAACTATTTACACACAAAGCAATCATAACTCGGTAGTCTCGGCACGAATGCTTGCTCTGTAACATATTAGTCATATTTCATAGTACCGTGCTACGCCGGTCAAAGGGCCTGCCATGAACTTTTCGTATAACTGCCCAGAGAAGAGCAGCTCTACTGATAACCTGGTAGGTTTCCTAGTAGTACCATGAACACTTTCGACTGTGCTCAATTATTTCATACATCTATAATAAAATAGATACAAAGTACATTTTTTGTCTATCTGTCTTTCTGCCTGCGGTTCTGGGTTGTCTTTTCTGCAACGGATAGACCGATTTTAATTTACTGTAAGTTAATGTTATGATTTGAACGAATTTTATATAGCATTTATTATGCTAACTTTTAAATTCGAAACACATTGGGAAAAATGAAGCACTCAAGTGGGACTTGAACTCATGACCTTACTCTAACAGGGGGAATGCTCTTCCAACTGAGCTATTGAGCCACACCTGAATCCCACTTGACCTCTGACCGGAGATCGCTGACTCACCTGTTGTTCACTGGGTTCATGATTTCATGGCATTCATTTCTCGGCCAATATCAACCTGCTATAAAAGTTCATTACGCAGATTATCACCGGGCACGGGTGCTTCGGGAGATATCTGTGTCGGATCGAAAAGGAGCCAACGTCCGAGTGCCATCACTGCGACGCGAGCGAGGACACGGGGCTGCACACGCTCACCGAGTGTCCGGCATGGGCCGGACCGAGGCGCGAGCTAGTGGCGGCCCTGGGAATGAGAGTTCTCACCCTCGCCACCCTGCTCACAGCAATGGTCCGCCGCGCGGACGCGTGGGCGGCCGGCGTCTCCTTCAGCGAGCAGGTTATGGTCGTGAAGGAGACGGCGGAGCGGGAGAGGCGGCGCGAGGGAGAAAGACTCGCGGACTCCGGAGGGCACTGACTGACCTCCGTCCCCCATGAGCGCGGGCCTGGGTGTGACGGGTGGAGCCGCCTGTCACCCCAGCAGAAGCAGGCCACGGCGGCGGTGCGCTGAGAAGCGCGCCTCCCCATTCCGGGGGCGAGTTGGGGACACCGTTGTCCCCCCTCCTGAGGAGGGCCAGACCGTAAGGGATGGCCCTGGGTCAGCCGGGGTGCGAGGGATATATCTATGACAACCTCACCTCCGGCCTAGCACCAAGACCCACAGTCGGCGTGCGGTTTTAGTCGGTTCGAGTCCGACATAACCTCCCCTTCCGGCTCCAGCAGGGGGGGTATCCGAGGGGATTTACGCAAGAAAAAAAAAAACTATAAGAGTTCATTATGCCTACAGTACGCCATATAACGTAACGTATGGTACCCATTATCCAACCTACGTATTTTAAAGTTGTGTTTTAATTATTAAAATACAACTTTAAAATTCGAATACATCGGGAAAAATTAAATGCTCAAGTGGGACTTGAATCCACGACTTTTCTCTTACAGGGGGAATGCTTTTCCAACTGAGCTATTGAGCCACACCTGAATCACTGACTCAATTCTGTCACACTGTTTATTTATATAATATTCTATAGCATCTATAACCATACGAACTTATTAAAAGACTACAATGTTGCTATTATCTACCGGTAACCCGAGTAAGACATCATCCCGTCTTTTGAGAGTTATGAGTTATGTGTTGAATGTGTTAAGTAAAATGCAGCTAAGTAATTTGTGATGAGAAGAGTCTTCAGTTCAGTATTCATATTTGTACTATGTGGCATGACTTACGTTTCTGTCTTCTGCAAAGTGAATTATAATCCTTTATTTATAGTACCTACCCGTGGAAAGTTCACATGGAACAAAATTTATACTTATATAGGATTAAATCGGTTTTGCCGTGACAATCATCCTCAGTCAATGCGTGAGCCGCGGTTGGTCATTATTATTCTCTCTCTTGATTAGCCAAGTCAGGTTGGGGGCCGCAGTGTGCTTTGTGGGGCCCCATAATTTCTTTTATTTTAATACAACGCATTATTTTATTTTCGACATCATTTATTTTAGAAAACTTCTGACATTTAATTCCAGACATCTAACTTTTATTAAAATGTTGATTAACCACGCCAGTAAATCCTCGTAGGGATAGACACAGATGTATTATACACCCACATTATGCCAATTAGGATTTTCAATTCAAGATAGGAATAGGAATAGAGTAACTATGAATGCTGCACAAGACAGCTTCATAGAGATAATGTGTCTTAAATTGTCGTTTCATCGGAATCGAATGAATAGTAGAAACGATAATTTCTAAGTCTCAATAGCTTTCCAAGAAACGCAGACTAGACGTAGGTCTTACTCGTAGCAATAAATTACCTTATAAGTTTTCTCATGAAAGCTAAGATTCTAACTATTCCCCGTCGATATATCGTCAATATTACTTCATTGTCTATGCTAGAAAATAATCTTAAATAATATTTATTCTGTGGATCATAGGTTAAGCTGAATGATGAATTAATGAATGAATTACCTATCGCGAAAGTGTCTTGAGGCGATTTGAACCGTGGTACGGATAATTTATATGCAACGACGAAACTTAAATAAATTACCGTTTTTTATGGAATAGGGAGGCAAACGAGCAGACGGATTGCCTGATGGTAAACGATCACCGCCGCCCATGGACACCCGCAACACCATAGGAGTCACAAGTGCGTTGCCTTCCTTTTAAAAGAGAGTACGCTCTTTTCTTGAAGGTTTGAAGGTCGTATTGGTTTGGAAATACGGCTGGTGACAGTTCATTCCACAGTTTAGTATAAACATATACATATACTAGTGTAAACATCGCAAATATAGCATTATATTGGCTAAATCAATCTCTCTAGGGGTCAGTTTTATACAGGTGCAATAAAGCAAGCACTTTAAAGAGGTGATTAAATCTCATTTCCATTGCAGTTCGCCGCTTGGTCTAAAATGACCCTTAAGCTCCCTGTTTGAAACAGTGTTGATAGCCGACATTGAATGCGTTCAGTTTAATATCTCTTTATGGATATGACGTACCGTGAATAAAGTTTTAACGATTCTTTAGATATTTATCTAATATCTATATGACTGGGACTTTAAGGACCCAGACGATATTGTAATTTGTATAATGCTTCTGAATAACCGTTATAAATATAGCATCACTCCCTTTTTCTGGGGAAAGATGGGAACGTAGTCCCACACCCGATGGGGCCTTCTATGGCCCTGAGTCAGTCGGGGTGCGTGAGGGATATGCCAGAAGCTGCCCACCTACGGCAACTTAGCCCAAGAGGGCCGTGTGGTTTTAGTCAGCTCGAGTCCGACATAACCACTAGCTCCGACAGTTACCTGAGGGGATTTCCGTACGTTAAATATAGTGACTTATGACTAAACAATTATTGTTGACTGGCGCAGGCTTTTCTCTAGAGAATGGGGGGTCAGACGGCAACCACTCCCGTTCCGACAGCATTCATCGTCATCAATTTTTTAGACTAGTTCGATTCAAGTCGTGCTCCTATTTTTTCAAAATTTGTTCTTACTGTATATCGGCCAAAAGTTAAGTTCTACATTACCAGTATTGGTATTTCAATATAGCTGGTTACAGAACTAATATATCATCATATAAGTTTAGATTACAGGGATTTCCTTTGATGAAAGTCTTCCACCCTGTATACTATACATCAATAATAAAAAAGTATATTTAAAAATTCTAAAGTTCGCGACAAAGCGGGAAGTGAACAAAAAATAATTAAAACTCTCCAAATAACTAAGTCAATTTGGTTCTTAGAACTGAATCTCAACTTCATAACTACGATGTATTCGGAAGACGATTTTCTGTCGCACAAATGCGCTTAATTTGACGAAAAGTATTAACTTTTACTTATCTATCTGAAATGAAACCAACGAGTTCTTGGAAAGAATATTGAATTGAAGCAGTTATAGAATATCCCATTGATTAATCTATTGCAAGTTGAATAAGCTGCTACGGCGTAGCACTATTGCCGTAGACAAATCTATAGTCCAATTTAGATCTTTATTATAACGAGGTTTAACGATATATTATTTATGTGATATTTATTGTATTTTTTTGTAGTGTTTTGTTTGTTGTTGTGTAGTATAGTATAAATTTAACTTTAACCAATTTACTGTCATATATTTTAAACTGAAATAATTACATATCTAAGTAAATAAAATTACATACCATGCATTGCTATGTGGACTTGGATATGTTTTGAATCTTTGGGGCCCAACTAATTTCATCTTTTAACTGGAACATTTATGAAAATAAAGTATTAAGAAAAAGTAGTTGACAGTCATTCTCGTGAAACAACAGAAGTGCCAATTGAAGAAGAAGAGTGGAAGAGTGAACCTCCTGCTCCAAAATGCAAGATTAGTTTTTTTTTTAAATAAATATTCCACAACATTCTACACAACGCTATCTAGACCCATGGTAAGCTTTTATAGCTTGTGTTATGGAATCTAGAATGCGGATAAACATACTTATATTCCGAGTGCCATCACTGTGATGCGAGCGAGGACACGGAGCTGCACACGCTGACCGAGTGCCCTAGCGAGGCGGGTCCTAGTGGCGGCTCTGGGGGTGGGAGTCCTCACACTCGCCACGTTGCTCACAGCGATGGTACGATGCGCGAACGCTTGGGGTGCGGCTGTCTCCTTCTGCGAGCAAGTAATGCTCGAGAAGGAGGCGGCCGGTCGGGTCCGGACCAGACTCCGGGCCCGGGAAGCCCGCGTAGAGCGAAGACGAACCGGACGTCGCAGGTCGCAGAACGACCTACCTCCGTCCTCCATGAGCGCTGGCCTGGGGGTGACCGGTGGAGCCGCCTGTCACCCTAGCAGAAGCAGGCCACGGCGGCGGCGCAAAATGCGCCTCCCCGTAACCGGGGCTAGATGGGGACACTGTGGTTCCCACAACCCGAAGGGGGCCATCTCGATAGAGATGGTCCTGGGTCTGCCGGGGTGCGAGAGATATGCTTTTGGCAATCTCACCTCCGGCAACCAAGGACCCAAGACGGCGTGCGTTTTAGTCGGTTCGAGTCCGACATAACCGCCTCCACCGGCTCCGTGGGGATTTTTCGCACGATAAAAAAAAAAGAAACTTATATTCTTTGTTTTTTTGTAAATAAATACATATTATACATAGAAACACCCAGACCAATGCAAATAGCCATATTCATGCATACAAATATTTGCACTGAGCGGGAATCGAACCCACAATTGACTCTACAACGCTGTGAAAATTGGATAAAAAATAATTAGAGAAATGACATTGACAATGAAAGTTGGACCAAGTGTTGCCCACGTGACCACATATGACATTTTGTTCTACATGTCAATGTGTATATTATACCTATTAACTGAAGCACTTGAAATTCAGTCCACGGAGTTAAGAGATAAACAAGTTTTTCGTTGTGAAAAAATCAAGTTAATGTCCTATACAATAATTATAAGGGGAATTAGCGCGATTATGGACGTGAGAGTTTAAAAATTGCTTAAGTCTTGTCCTTTAAATTTTTTATTATTCTCTAACATCTTAACAATTTATTTCAGAACGTAGGACTTAAGTAGTTATTTCCCTAAGAAAACATGAATCCCAACGTTTACTTTCCTTAGATAAACAATAAACTTCATCTATATATATGTTAAGTTCGAAAAACATTGGAAAAAATGAAATGCTCAAGTGAGACTTTTACCTTTACAGTTACAGTTAGCATAATAAATGCTATAAAAAATTCATTCATATATATATGTTAAGTTATAAAACATTTCTGTTTCAGGCGAAGTCGTAAGTAAGTGTTCCAACCTATTGCCAACAGTCTTGGAAACTCGCTCATCACAAAAATTTGACATAGGCAGCTAAACTTAATTGAACTTTTGCGTCTCGGTTTAACTTTCAACAGGCGTGTTTACTGAATGTGTACGTATGTGAGGATAAATGAATGTGAAGGTGTGAATGTTAGTAACCCTTTCGCACAAAAACTGCTGAACAGATTTCAATAAAATGGTATTGAGATAGACAGGGCTGTATGGGGAATAGGTTTCTGAAGGTTGTTAAGACAGGATCAGGATATCATGCAGGTGGAGCCATGGTCAGTAAAATAAATAAATATTCCACAACTTTCTACACAACGCGATCTAGACCCATGGTAAGCTTAACTAGCTTGTGTTATGGAATCTAGAATGCGAATAAACGTAGGTACTTAGATACATTTTTGTACATACATACATATTATACATAGAAACACCCTGACCAATGCAAATAGCCATACTCATGCATAAAAATATTTCCACTGAGCGGGAATCGAACCCCGATGCGTAGCAGTCGCGTTCACCACCGCCTCGCCACAGAGGCTCAACAAATAGTTAGTGTTGCAATTACATATTTGAAAACTAATTCTATCACGATTTATGTTATAACCTTATTATTTACCCTGCTCCTCATGATTCGGTTATTTTTCCGCAGTCATGGTTACGGGGTATAATCCAATGTGGTATTTCATACATTTAAGGAAAACACACACATAGAATTCGTTATAATTAGTGTTTGATAATAATAAACAAACAGAGAAGTACACGATGGACAACGAGGTTATGTCATAAGTGTTCGGTTAACCATTTCAAAGAACCAAAAAAATAGGCAAGTATGTAAGTATAAATATGTAAAAGAATGAGAAAGATGCATTATATTGTCAAATTGTATTATACTCATGGCTTTGGAATATCAGCTACCACTAATGAAATACCTGAAACTTAGTTGATACTTCGTAATACAATAATACAGCGTGTATCAATTTTCAAACGTAAATACGGTGAAGCTTAAATCTAGTTAATAGTTACTTCTTGTGTCTGTGTAACCAATGTGGAACATTGACTACAGTGTTTGAGAATGAAATTATCGACTCGATCCCACGTAATAGAATAGTTTAAAGTTTTAAGCGTTTGAAAACGGAATTGTGATTATGCAATCAATGAATTCCTCTTTATAGATACTGCCTACCTTTGTAAGTATACGTATTTGATCAGGTCATCCAGTTGATTATTTTTTTTTTGTTTACCATGTCTGAAAAATGTGCAGCGATTGAATGTATGTACTTAGGTAACATTTATAGAAATAAAATGATGAATTCATTGATTGAATAGTAATAAAAAAACAGTTTTTTAGATTTCTCTTCTTATGAAAAACAATTTTAAACTACGTACTAGTCTAATGTCTGTCTTCCTTTTTACCAGGCACTGTCCCTAGACCTATTTATGCGTATAGGCTACACCTAGGTTATGATCCATCAGTATAAGTTAGTAAAAGCTATACTTACTTTGGAGTCTAAATAGTGTTGTATAGAATTTTGTAATAATAGGTATTTAAATATTATTTATCTTTATTTATTTTGCAGTAAGGTACATTTTATAAAATATGATGGTACACAAAAGGAGGCGTTTCGTAAAGCATGACGCCGCTCATTTATTATAAGAGATATAAATTAGGCGGTGTGGTTTCTGTTCAAAAAGGTTACATTTTACGAGACTTTTGCCTTTATCTATATTTTTTATATAGGACACGTCAATTTGACTTCACCTCGCGTGATGTTAATCTAAAGGCAAAGTCTCGGAAAGAAGGTCACCATCGGAAACATGTACCATGTTAACAGTGGTGGCACTCAGCTTGACGGCCTCGTTAGATGCCTTTTCACGCCCCGCTTAAAGGACCCGGGACTGTAGGAAGAAGGAAACACGTGAGCTGGCAGGGAGTTCCAGGTCTTAATAGTGCGGCATAGGAATCCTAGAAATATTAGAAATATTAAAGTTTGTGAAGATTTTTAGGCTGTACTACGTTCAAACGACTGAAGTAGTTGAAATTTAGTATATAAAGAGATATAATATAGTCTGGAATACATTTAGGCTCAGTTTTATCCGTGGATATTCCCATGAGAAAACATGGGTTCCGAAAAAAAACTAAACTCAACGCGGGTGGAGTCACAGATTACAGTTAGTTTATATAAAAATATAGGTTTTTAAAGATATTTGATCATTATTCGAATAAACTAGCTTATTTTAAAACGATTCTAAAACACATAACAACACTATACCGCACTAAGAATAAAGTTCATTAAGATTAAAACCGAAAAACCGAAATGCACAGTTTTACCTTAAATAAGACAATTTGCTTTTGTTGAATGAGATGAATGAGTGATTAGCCAACAAATTCAAGTTAGAGAGATGCGGTGGTGGCTCCAAAAGATAAGGCAATGTTTTGATAAACCAGTTTGAGGTTATTTGATCGCATTGAAAATTGGGTGGCCCACTTATCTAACTTTCACCAGATCTCCGATACTTTACGCGGAGTGTAGCTCATTTTGCCATCATCCTGTAATTTACAGAAACTCATATAAACTCCCTTTTCAAAACCATACTAATTGGGCATTCTACTGATTACTTAAATTGTTAAGTACTTTTTACTAAATGCCAAAACAATAAATTATAAGGTAATTTGTATGAAAAAAGATTTAAAGACGTCATATGATGGAATGATGGTGGATGATTAAAAATAAATAAAAACTACAAAATAAGAACCGACGCAATTTTTACCGTTCTTTTACCATTCTTAATTTAATAAGCTCCGTTAGGTAATTTGTTTTAACTATAGGATGATACCCTATTAACCACTGACTGACCTCCGTCCCCCATGAGCGCGGGCCTGGGGGTGACGGGTGAAGCCGCCTGTCACCCCAGAAGAAGCAGGCCACGGCGACGGCGCGCTGAGAAGCGCGCCACCCCATTCCGGGGGCGAGTCGGGGACACCGTTGTCCCCCCTCCCGAGGAGGGCTAGACCGTAAGGGATGGCCTTGGGTCAGCCGGGGTGTGAGGGATATGTCGATGACAACATCACCTCCGGCCTAGCACCACGACCCACATTTGGCGTGCGGTTTTAGTCGGTTCGAGTCCGACATAACCTCCCCTTCCGGCTCCGGCAGGGGCGTATCTGAGGGGACTTCCGCACGAAAAAAAAAACAAAAAATACCCTATTAACAGTGCCTCATATAGACTCCTCTTTCAAAACCATACCAGTTGTCTTTTTTTTACCACTTAGGTGGCCGACAAGCAAGGCTTCAGTTTTGCTTATTAAGAAAATAAAAAACTAACTAAATCTTACCTGCACTCTGCTAGATCCCCGATTTTTTATAAATCTTATGATAATATCTAAAATTAACTTGAACCCACTACCTTTACAGGAAGAATACTCTGGCCAACTGTTCTACATGGACACGTCTTGGACATTCGAATAATAATATACATAGATATTTGACTGTCATTTGATGTAGGTTTATGCCAACCTCTGTGGTGTGGCGGTAGTGAACGCCACCGCTACGCAAGAGACGTGGGTTCGATCCCCGCTCAGTGTAAATATTTATATGCATGAATATCGGTATTTGCATTGATCAGGTCGAGCCTCGAAGAACATCGTCGTCGGTCCCGGTTGCCATTACGGACATCCATGGCAGACGTTACGGGTAATTGGACGGACGTACGTGAACCCTAACCCCTGCAGCTAAGCTAAATTGCTTATGCTAAGAGTGGGTTCACGGTCTTACCGTTAGAGGGAATATTAGTAATTTCGGTTCTAATATTCTTTTAGAAAAAAAAAAGAAAATAAATTGAAGCCCTAAAAAGTCCAACAACTGGTTTAATTGTAATGCTCAATATCACCATTGGGTTGTGGAGGTCAGATAGCAGTTGCTTCACAGCCTAAACTGGCTAACGCTAAGTCAAAGAAGAACATTAAAATGTTACAATAAAATTAAAAATTTAAAAACCCCCGTCACAAAAAACACCTCCAAAAAGTTGAAAATAAATGAATAAATTTTAATTCAACGGTTGCCATGTCGGGGGACCTTAAGATACAAAGGAGTACTTAACCAGTTAAGGTCCCCCGACATGGCAACCGTTGAATTAAAATTTATTCATTTATTTTCAACTTTTTGGAGGTGTTTTTTGTGACGGGGGTTTTTAAATTTTTAATTTAATTTTTATTTTATACTTTTTAAATTGATCTACTAGTCAAGCTCTTTCATTTGATACCCATATTGAGGGAATTATAAAGAAATACGTATTCTAAAATGTTGTGGCGGCGGCCATCTTGGACCGATTTTCTTCAAACATGGCTAAGAACACTCTCGACTAATATACCTTTCAAACAAAAAAAACTACATCCAAATCGGTTCATCCGTTTGGGTGCTACGATGCCACAGACAGACACACACACACACACACACACACACACACACACACATACACACACAGACACGTCAAACTTATAACACCCCGTCGTTTTTGCGTCGGGGGTTAAAAATACACTGTAGTACCTATTTACATGCTTTCTTTTCAAATATTACCAGTTAAACTTCGAAACGAGAAGTATTACATGTCTGGCACGTGTCAGTAGTACGTCAAACTGACGTTGTGTTTATTAAGCCTCCTGTTTTCGTTTAGACAACAAAAGACATCCACAAATGTCTACGTCATTACTCCAAAAACATCAAACAATTTCTTTTGTCAATATTTTTACTGTTTTTTTTGGGTTATTCCTTCTTCATTCCACGAAAAGTCAACACATTAAAAAAGTTATTAACTCATAGTCTAGCATGCTTATTAAGTTGAATATAGTATCTAAGTATTACCTAGTATAAGTAATACCGTGGAGAACTAACAAACTAAACACCACGCTATGAAAATAATCAAATACTTTGACTTGATCAACGAGTTAACCAAAAACGGCTATGTGGTAAAGTCTACGCCGTAGAAGTAGGAGCAAGGGGAATTCCAGCTAAATCCCTGTATAACTTGTTTAAAGACCTCGGATCGTCAAGAGCTTAAGTAAGCTCTTTACTTAAACGAATATCTAAAACGGCGTTGATAGGAGCTTACCAAATTTGGATAGGTAGAGGGGGGAACACGACTGACGGTGGAGTTGAGAGCTGATGCATCACAAGGTGGCCACCCTAAACCTATATCTGGGTCGCAAGTCCCAGGCGCCGTCACAGTGTTCCTCTCTGTACCACACCATGGACCCAGCGACCGCACGGTAAATCCATGGAGTGCTGAGAACCGGATCTCTATACAAAAAAGGTTCGGATGACAATGCTATTGCATTCAATTTTAAGTTTAACTTGTTAGTTATTGTCGTTGAGTATGCTTCACCAACATCCACGGTTACCATTTAACCACGAGCCACTCGTGCTATAACTACATGCTATAGCATCTCAAGGCCAATAAACTCTGCGAACATGTACAACAATTTGTGAAGTGGTTTAAGCAATATTACTTCGGAATATCTCCTAAGCAAATTCGTAAACAAGTATTGAAACTGTGAAGCGTGTCCGTAATTAACTTAAAGCTTGAACTATGATGGAAATTCGAGTTAGTCTGTCTAGTTTGGAGTCACTGCTGAACGTCACCGAACAATCCCATGAGCACCAAAATATACGAACCAATGTCAAGTCAACGGAATTTTAAATTTTCTTAACTTAATATACACGATACGCTGTCTTATTTTGAAAGCAATGGTTCTTTATTTAAATTATGGGTGGATGGAGGAACACATCCACGGAGCCTAAAGCGGGTTGCAGGCTGAAAAAAAAAATTCTGAATCTAAAAAAGTCAGCTAAAAGTTCAGTGCACACCAAGAACCAAGCGAAAGCACGACACAAGTCACTGGACAGCACTGGCAAAGAATGTTCGAAGGAGGTGCGGGGTACGCAAGAGAGCATATACAACTAAGCCAAGTTCACATCTATACAAATAAATAAAATTGGAGTGTCTGTTTGTAATATTAAAATAACCGCTTTCTACTACATGCATATGAATGTATATACGGTACACATACCAAAATATATATTTTTAAATTTTTTGTCTGTCTGTCTGTCTGTCTGTCTGTCTGTCTGTCTGTTTGTTTTGGCTAATCTCTGGAACGGCTGGACCGATTTGGACGGGAATTTCACTGGCAGATAGCTTATGTAAAAAAAAGCCAAAAACAAAAAAAAAAATAAACTGTTTTTTTTTTATTAAGTACATTCCACGCGGACGAAGTCGCGGGCACAGCTAGTATATTATATGTAGTTAGCTCATAAAGCTTAGTTTACAGTTTTTAGTCTGAAACAAGTACGAAACAAGTATGAAAAAGTGCATTAGCTATGCGAGCATAAACTAAACTAACTCAACTTACTTAGCTCTTGGTCTTCTACTTAGTACACACCTGCTAATTAATGGATGACGTTTTGCCCTGGCTTTCATCTCTGGCTTAGGGGTCATTTTCTTTTTCTTTTATTTTATATAAAATAACACTGCGATAGCCTAGTGGTATGGGTAATGGACTGCTGAGACGAGGTCTCTGGTTCGATCCCAGGTTTACCATTGCACATACCAATGACTTTTCGATGCTTTTCGAAGTTATGTGTGTATTTATCGCAGGTTTATAAGTGCCCGGTTAATGGCAATAGGCTCGCCACCTATTACATTGGGACCTAAACATAAACTGGCGAAACGTGGGTGCTTGCCTACCCCTTCGGGGAATACGGGCGTGAGTTTATGTTATGTTAAGAATATTAGAACTGAAATGACAAATATTCCCTCTAACCCTTCCAGCTAAACTAAATGGCTTGTGTTAGGGGTGGGTTTACGTCGTTAGTGTAATGACCAGGATTCGAACCCGGGACCTTTCGATCGTCAGGCCGACTCCTTAACCACTACTACTTACTAACTTGCAGGATAGGTTGGTTTGAACCCTGAAGATATTGGTAAGTCCCATATATTGCTAGTTACGTTATTTTTTTATATCATTGTTCGGGTTTAGACGGCAGTCACTTCTGTAAAAGTTAAAATAGATCATACAGTAATAGTAGAAGAGCGAACCCTGGCTCTGAGGTGGTAATTAAGCCACCATGCCAATCTCAAAGGCTGACAATAAAAAAGTTCATATCACCTTCCTTTGGCTATGACATGACATAACATAACATAAACTCACGCCTATATTCCCCGAAGCGGTAGGCAGAGGTGCTAACACCCACATTTCGCCAGTTTATGTTTATGTTTGTTTATTGCCATTAACCCGGCACTTATAAACCTGCGATTTCTATGGCTGGATGGCTATGAAAAGTGTATGCTTATGTCCTTGTCGACTGTACCTACCAATAAAAGCACCAATGTAAGCCCATTACTGTCTACCGGACGTTGTTTCCAAACATTATTCTGCTACTGAAACTTTCAGGCAAACTCAAAAGCTCTTTACTCTAACCGGGAATGGAATCGGATCAGTCGGTGTCGCTACCTTCACATCAGTGAAACGAACGAAAAATAACCAAAACAACATCTATATAATATTTTCTGAAGTTTACGCGAATGTCACTCATTGAAATAAAACCACTTTTTACGGATTCTATCGCGATATATTTGTTATTATTACTTTTAAACCCGACGTTTCGGCTGCTTTGCAGCAGCCATTTTCGCGGTGTGACTCACGATGGTAGTTGTCACATAGTTTGAAGTATAAGTTATCTCAAAATACCCGAATCATGGTGAATTATTGGTGTTCGTATTCACGCAGAATGAGCTCACTGTGTCGTTAAGTCCTGCTGGATTTTGCTGCTTACTGGGTTTGATTAAGTGGATGACTGGGTCCCAAGCTGGTGGTACGGTCCATCCATCCTCTCTATTAAAATTTGGGTGTTTTTTAATTTCAATAGCCTCGCGGATCATTCTAGGAATATATCTGTGTTCTTTGGCGAGTATCTGTGGTTTATCAAACCTTAGGTAATGGTTGGTGCCTTTTTGCGCGTGTTCACATACAGCTGACTTTGTTGAGCGTTGGTGTTTTATGTCAGCTATGTGTTCTTTACAGAAGTCTTTACGGAAGAAGGTCTTTACAGAACACATAGCTGACATAAAACACCAACGCTCAACAAAGTCAGCTGTATGTGAACACGCGCAAAAAGGCACCAACCATTACCTAAGGTTTGATAAACCACAGATACTCGCCAAAGAACACCGATATATTCCTAGAATGATCCGCGAGGCTATTGAAATTAAAAAACACCCAAATTTTAATAGAGAGGATGGATGGACCGTACCACCAGCTTGGGACCCAGTCATCCACTTAATCAAACCCAGTAAGCAGCAAAATCCAGCAGGACTTAACGACACAGTGAGCTCATTCTGCGTGAATACGAACACCAATAATTCACCATGATTCGGGTATTTTGAGATAACTTATACTTCAAACTATGTGACAACTACCATCGTGAGTCACACCGCGAAAATGGCTGCTGCAAAGCAGCCGAAACGTCGGGTTTAAAAGTAATAATAACAAATATATCGCGATAGAATCCGTAAAAAGTGGTTTTATTTCAACATCTATATATATAAAAATCAATTGCTGTTCGTTAGTCTCGCTAAAACTCGAGAACGGCTGAACGGATTTATCTTATCTTGGTCTTGAAATGTTCGGTGAGGTCTAGGGAAGGTTTAAAAGGTGAGAAAAATTCGAATAATTGCCGGGAACCGACTTCCACGCGGGCGGAGCCGCGGGGAAAAGCTAGTTGTAAATAAAAATCACAACAAATAGTCGTAGCCACGATAGATTAACTTCCATAGGCCACGGTCACCACTTTCCATCTGGTGGGCCGATTACTTGTCTGTCACCTAAGTGTTATAAAAAAGAATCCATTAAAAACAGTTTTAATTCAATATTTAACATTCATATAAAATTCCGACACTATAAAAAAAAAAGAAATCAAACCATTTTTTTCCGTATCACAAAAACCCTACACTTAAATTTCTAGAATTCTAGTTCATTAATGCAACCATTAGTGCAAACGGATAAGATGAGCTTGGTGGTCGGAGCGCCCGCCCGCGCCGCCGCCCATCGCCGGCCCGCCCAAGCTCACGCACTGGATATATAAGCCGGTTGAAGCCTTCCAACGGCACAACGCACCACAATCACCGGCACTCACGACCTCTCTCCACTCCGAAAGCAGCCGCTCACAGGTCAGTCCAAATTTTGAAATAACTTTTTTATAATGTCTAAAATTGAACAGTATTTTACTTTATACAAAAGTATCATAACTTTAAATGTTTTAAACTTTTTAAAATTTACATGTTGTCTCATATTTTTTTAAATATTCCACAATGAAAAAATATAAATATTGAAAAAATAATATTCAATGTTTCGTAATAACTTTTAAAATATTTCTAAAACTTCACATTTTTCAAATCATATTGAAATACGTTAACACATAAATTCCAATCGTAACAATGATTCCAGTTCATTTTTATTAAAAAAATTGCTTGTATATTTTTCATTAGAAATCAAAGTAATCCTATTTCATATTTATTTATAAAGTAATTGACCAACTTGTAAATAGCTAAATTACTTGAATTCATCAAATTCACATCAAATCTCAAATCAAAAGTATATTTTTAAAGTACGACAATTTGATACCTGTGTTAAATCAAACTTTCAATGTGTCTCATTGTATATTCTACTTAAAGAAAAAATATTATAGTCAAATAAAAAAATTAAATTTTTAAATAAAATCATTTAACAAGACTTCTGATTAATTCCTGTCCAAACAAATAAAATAAATTACGGTAATGAAATACTTATTAACGGCTGAATATATCTTCAAACACGTGTTGCTTCACCCACAAGTTATTGAGTCCACCTACAGACTGAAATAACTTCTAAATAAGATAACGAGCTTCTATTATATTAAAAATCTGTCATTTTATCTTTTCGTCACTGATTTAGAATATCGCGTACTTCTACAATAAGTGTTATTATGTCTTCACACAGTTAAAGAAATAGACTATCAAAAGGTTTCTATAAAATATAAGCTGCGTTTCACTGACAACTATTTACGCGTTTTAAATGAAATCTGTTTGCAAGCAGAAGATATTTCATGATGCGTTCTAGACCTTATATTCATCTTCCTTTTAATCATAGACAGAAATAAGGTATTTTTGGTTAGATAATAAATATTTCAATTTGTACTGAGCGGGAATCAACCTCAAGACCTCCGATGTTTTAGTCAAACGCTCTGCCATTGCGCCAAGTTCTAATTGTGACGCATTTTCCTTAAAACAATTATGACTCATATTGAAGTCAAAGCGAGAGGAAGCCGCAAATAAATAACTAATTAAAACAAGTCACTCACGCGGCCCGTTCAAGAATTCGCTTTCAATAAACCTTGGTATGTCTTCTGTGGCATACCGCATGGACGACCGTACGATGGTGTAGCTGTACTATAGAGAAGTAGTGTATTCCAGTAGGTGCAAGTGTTACGAACAAGTAGTAGGCGTAGATGTGCAATCAAAATTGCAACAGTGACCGGCCGTTGATAGTAATGAGTTTACCTATATATGCCAACTAACGCACGAGAACATTTGCCAGAGTTTAGGATTGTCTCAGTATTGTAAGTGCAATTATCTACGTTTATGGTGTAGAATCAATATTTATGTTAGGTGATTATAACGCTGCACCCGCTGAGTTATTTTTTTAAGGAACTGAACAATATATTGTAATGATCAATATTGGTCGTGTATAGATGTCGATATGTTGGGGTACTCGGATAATACACCTTTGTTAGTGATGTTTACGGGACGTGTAGTTAGTTGAACCACTGTATTGTAACGTAGGCGGCCAAACAGTCTGAAATGTTTGTGTAATGTATGATGTGATCTGGTGTAATCATTTTCCACATATATCCTTTTTCTTAGCTCAATTTCATCATTCCTGTATACTATGAGCCATGTTTTGTTACCTGAAATAAATTAATTTTATTTATTTATATATATATAGCGTCGGTAGCATAGTGGTTAAGGAGTCGGCCTTACGATCGAGAGGTCCCGGGTTCAAATCCTGGCCATTACACTACTTACGTGAACCCACTCCTGGCACAAGCAATTTGGCTTAGCTGGAGGGGTTAGAGGGAATATTAGTAACTTCGATTTTAATATTCTTTAAAAAAATATCAACTTTTAAAAATAATAGTTTCGTTAAAACTAACCCGGTAGTTCATCGGCAACCACTATTACTGTGAGTAAAACCCAGGTTCGATGCCCAGAAAAGTGATTTATAGGGTTTTTTGTTGGTAATATAGAGCCAGGGAAAAAATCCCTACTCGTCTTTTTCAACGGGGGACCGAAAACGTAATTGGCGAAATGTGGGTGTAACTACACCTTAAATTACCGATCAGTCAGTCCTAAAAATATACATAAATATGTATTTACCATTATTTATTCATTTTCCTCGTGTGTTCCATGCTGTGTCAAAATTATTGTACAAACGTGGAATTCTAAATTACTTAATTTATTCCCGATAACTTCCTGTATTTTCTTTTTCTAAACCCATACAAGTAACGAATATCGATCGAACGAACATAAAAAAAGATTTGTCTCTTTAAAATATTGCAAAATTAACTTCTCACAAGTCCCTCCCACCCGCTTGTAGTTTCTTATTAATTCGAATTATCAAAGTGCTTATTAAACCATGCTTATCAAGCCTGGGTAATGGGATCAGCAGTAGCCTAGTGGTATGGGTAATGGACTGCTGAGACGGGGTCTCGGGTTCGATCCCAGGTTTACCATGGCACACACCAATGACTTTTCGATGCTTTTCGTAGTTATGTGTATATTTATCGCAGGTTTATAAGAGCCCGGTTAATGGCTTTTTTTTTTTCGTGCGGAAATCCCCACGGATACCCCCCCTGCCGGAGCCGGAAGGGGAGGTTATGTCGGACTCGAACCGACTAAAACCGCACGCCGACTGTGGGTCTTGGTGCTAGGCCGGAGGTGAGGTTGTCAAAGACATATCCCTCGCACCCCGGCTGACCCAGGGCCCCGGCTGACCCAGGGGCCCGGTTAATAGCAATAGGCACCTATTACATTGGGACCTAAACATAAACTGGCGAAATGTGGGTGCTAGCACCTCTGCCTACCCTTTCGGGGAATATAGGCGTGAGTTTATATTATGTTATGTTATCAAACCAATTAACAATCTAAAAAAACGTGTCGTAGGTATATGATTGCGCTTCATCTAGGAAAACTTCATCAATACTCAGGGAATTAAATAAAATGACAGGCAGGATGATCGATTCAATGCTTTGTGTAGCCGGCATTTGTCATTTAACGAAGATATATCTGTGGCACTCATAATATCGATGACATCCACGTAGTATATTTTGGAAAATACAGCTGTGAGGAATATACTTGGATTGAATAGATTAAGGCTCACAGCTTAACTCATACTATTCTAGAACCTAACATAAGTATAGCAGGTAATATAGGTTCAAAAGTGAATGAACATATTTCTGTATATTTTTTGTGGATACATAGATTTTATACATAGAAATAGACACACCAATGTAAATATACATTATATTCGAGAATAGCTTCTAATATTTGCACTGAGCGGTAATCTACTCCAGGGTAAAAATTTAAATGTGAAAATAAACCAAATGTTACTTAGCCGTCTTTTGGCTTGAAAATTACAATATAAAAAAAAATAGTACATGATAACTGTAGTCACTTAAACTTAAATCCCTTAACACCTTTATGACATTAAGCGTTGATGTCTTTTTCAGAAAACCGTTGTAAAAGTTTCTTATCCACCCCGGTGAGGCGTATTTCTTGGAGATTTAATAGTCATACTTAAATTCCTGTTACAAATCCTATAAAGACATAAGATTCGAGTAAAAATTAGTACTCACTCTCACTAATAATAGGTCTTTAAATCTAGAATCTCGGGTTTATACCTAAGTATGAATTGTACCGCTCTTTTTTCTTGACTACGGCGAAGCCAAAGGAGGGTTATTTAAATACAGGACACATTAGTATGACATAACATCACCTGATAGTAAGCTGACGGGACCACCATCACGTCATTTCTCACCAAAATAAGCTCCGTTTTATTTCAAGAAAAGTGCCCAATAAAAATTCTAATATCTACCAACTTTACAATTGACTAACATAGTTATATTTCCATTCAATCATACAATTTATTACATTCGTATCGTATCGCAAACCATATCACGATGCAAAATTTCATTACTTCATTTTATATGACCTCTTGCCGCATGACGATATTAAGTGATAACCGTCTCGCAACGTTATATCGTTCAGCTACAGCTTATCAGGTTTTGAATAATGGAAAGTATAAAAATCCGTAACATAATTACATGAAATGATATGTCTTTTTAATAAGCAAAGACAATTTTCCTGTTGCGACAGAAATGTATCACGTAAACCATCAAAGAAAAATGTTTTTACAAAAAATACAGATGAAGGTATGCCTCTTGTGTACGTTATAGAATTCAAATTGTATAAATTTCAAACTTTTCCCTTTATTTGAGCTTATTAGATATTCTTTGGCAAATATTCACAGAAACTAGACTATAAGTTTTGCGATTCCTTCAATCACTTGCGATTGTCTATTCCCTTCCTAGAGGAGTTGAATATGGCCACCCTATCTCTTCTCGTGCAGAGGAAGAAAAAGGTATAGGTCGGTTCTCCATCTGGCAATGAACCTGCAGCTCATGACAAAGTGCTCGCTTCACAGCAATTGGCTCGCATCCTATTTTGGTTGAATATATGTTCATTGGTGAAACTGAGTCTTGGAAGTTCGAATCTAACAAAGCTCCAAGGGATTGGACTTGAGTATTCTATTGCGTGTTTTGTTACTCTACCTTTTAAATCTGAAATAAGCAGTAAAATATAAATATCGGTATATTGGAAGCATCAATTTATGAACAGTGACTCGATTCAGAAATAAAGTTTTTTATATATTTCATATTGACTATGAAAACTACATGAGAGTCTAGTGTCGTGTTGTATCTTTTATCGTTTGACATCAGAAATAAAGCAAGTTGATGAAATTAGTTTTGAAGAGTGCAGAATTACCTCTATAAACATTTATGTCACTATCAGGTAGTTTGGGTTTTCTGATTTTAATTTTATTTCAGTTGAGTGTCGTATTATTGATGTTTTCTTATTTTCGCTAGCTTTCAGTTTAATCATATTTCAAAGTAATAGTTTTCAGGAAAGTACAATCAATCTAGTTTGTTCTAACTTTCAGAAAAGCCGAGTCTCTAATAGTTTTCACTAGCAAAGCTGGGTCATAGGGTCCGGTACTCTCTATTTCAAAATACCGTACTTGAGCCATACTTTGCGCGCTAAGCTACAATTTACTGCTCGTCATTATTTATGATCTTGACATTTTTCTACTGTCAGACATATTACTATTGGAGCATTTCAAGACTTTAAACTTTTACTTTGACATAACCACCCGGTTCGAAATAATTGAACAGATATTTACACAGGATCGAATCCATGACCTCTGGCTTAATTGTCACACGCTCTACCGCTACGCCTAAATGATATTAAATAATCAGTTAGTGGTATAACAAGAGCACTTCTCACTCTTCAGAGATTATGTGCGAAAGGTGCAAATTGTGTTAATAAATAAATAAATATTCCACAACATTCTACACAACGCTATCTAGACCCATGGTGAGCTTAAGTAGCTTGTGTTATGGAATCTAGAATGTGGATAAACATACTTAGATACTTTTTGTTAATACATACATATTATAAATAGAAACACCTAGGCCTACAAATATTTGCGCTGTGCCTCCTGCGTAGCAGTCGTGTTCACTACCACCACGCCACAGAGGCTTTCATGCGTAGCAGTCGCGTTCACTACTACCACGCAATAGAGGCTGTCGAAGATGGCACCCTAAGAAGACATAAACATAACATACATAAACTCACGCCTGTTTTCCCCGAAGGGGTAGGCAGAGGTGCTAGCACCCACATCTCGCCAGTTTATGTTTAGGTCCAAATGTAATAGGTGGCGAGCCTATTGCCATTAACCGGGCACTTATAAACCTGCGATAAATACACACATAACTTCGAAAAGCATCGATAAGTCATTGGTGTGTGCCATGGTAAACCTGGGATCGAACCCGAGACCTCGTCTCAGCAGTCCATTACCCATACCACTAGGCTACCGCAGGCATTAATAAATGAATAAATATTTCACAACATTCTACACAACGCTATCTACACCCATGGTCAGCTTAACTAGCATGTGTTATGGAATCTAGAAAGCGGATAAACATATTTAGATACTTTACATATGATACATAGAAACACCCAGACCAATGCAAATATTCATGCATACAAATATTTGCACTGAGCGGGGATCTAACCCGCGCCTCCAGCGTAGCAGTCGCGTTCACTCCCACCACGCTACAGAGGCATTCATTTGTCATTAAGAAGATGGCGCTCCAAGAAGGTGGTTAAATAACCTAATGTTTTCCAGGTACAATGATGCGAAGTGCCGGCGGAGCGCTGGCCGTGGCCGTCGCCGCCCTGATCGTATGCTGCAGCGCTGACCCTCACCAGGTAACATTAAATAACATTTCAACATTTTCAACAGTAACATTTCAATACATATTTCCTTTCCTTAGCTACGTTTCGCCAACGTTTCAACATTTCCATTATGATAATCAAAAGCCTCGTCAACAAAAAAATGAACTCTTTTTAATGGATATCCATGAACTACCTTGATCCCTTTATAATAACGGGCCTATAATATAAAAGATTATCTTTGAAATATTAAATGATATTGAAACCTTTAGTTTCAAATTTTTTAAATATATTGATATGAAATTAGGAAATTACGCAATAACACTAACGGGAATTAACGCGATCATGGTATAGGTACATATCATGGAACGCGAGAGTTTGAAAGTTAGTTTAGGAAAGTATGCAGGTATAGCATTACAAGAAGCAGACATGAATCCCACTAATCTGTAACTAAATAAAAAAAAAACTCTATTAAGATCCAAGTTAACCCTGAATTTAACGTAAATTACCATGTACTAAAGACGGCATTGTCAGAATCCAACGAATTTAACGAGTAACTGAAGGTAATTTAAAATACAGTTAAAGGAAATACAGTTTCATATAAACTTGTATGTAAAGGTGCTACCGTATATACTTTGTGAACTGTACCTATGTACGTTCCCAACCGAATCTAATAAACAATCTCTAAAAAGATAATCAAACCGAATTTAGTTGTACTTAGTAATTAGTCTGATGATTATGATAGTCGATAGCAATTAATACACGCCAATGCAATTTTACGTTACTAAATTACGAAACAAACTAAAAGTAATACAAAAAGACTTTTTATAATAACAGTAAGTATTGAGCTTTGTAGCTTCAATTTATAGCCTCAATTATGTGCTTGGGGTTTAACTAAGGGCACTTAGACCAACCAGCCGGTAAAATTACGTAATTTCGTAAATGCAGACGATGAAATATTTATTGAAATTGGACCTGTCCCGTTGGCTTTGTTCTATTTTATTTCACAATAATCTTCCAAAATGACGAAACTGACAAATATTAATTGATAGAACAAATTGTGATTGATTGGCTCACGACGAAAATTTAATTAAAATATAAGCCTTTAGTACTCCCAAGAAATTTATAAATATTTCAGATTCAAGTTCTCGTTCAATTCTAATTAAAAATCTAGATTTCTACTCTAGTCACTCTAGTCGGCGCCGATGAAGGTGATTATGTCGGACTCGAACCGACTTAAACGTACGCCGTCTTTGGGTCTTTGGTTGCCGGAGGTCAGAGTGCAGGAAACATATCTCTCGCGCCCCGGCAGACCCAAGACCATCTCATTCGAGATGGCCCCTGGGTTGTAGGACAACCCAAAGTACCGTAGTCAACCTGCATAGAATAGTATAGACTTGAAATAAATATTAAAAATAAATCAAATCTTATGGCAAATCTAATGGTCAACCTTGCAATCGAGAAGTCCTGCGTTCGAATCCTGGCTACAACACTAATTTATGTGAATCTATTCCCATCAGGAAAACTAGTAATTTCAGCTATTAGTACTTATTAACAAGAAATTACCTACTTGATTTTTTTTTAAAGCGCCGATTCGGTGCGATACAACAGTAATAAATACGACTACTGTTCACGAATTATTATTATTTATTGAATGCTACTCAAGGGTGAGTGCATGAAAAGTTGCTAGTTGGCGGCATTAGGATCCTTGAGTCTTCAGATTTCATTAAGTATGAGTGAAAATATAGACAATGGAATTTAGGTAGTATTTTTTTTTCTTTTTTTTTTCTTTTTTAAAGAATATTAGAACCGAAGTTACTAATATTCCCTCTAACCCCTCCAACTAAGCTAAAATGCTTGTGCTAGGAGTGGGTTCACGTCGGTAGTGTAATGGCCAGGATCGAACCCGGGACCTCTCGATCGTATGGCCGACTCCTTAACCACTAAGCTACCGACGTTTAAGTATGGCAGTGAAGTGTGAGTTTACTTTTAATTAGATATGTAATAATTGTGTTACACTTTTGGTTCCCTATGGCGGTACCAAAGTGTAACTAAATATAACTAAATTTCGGCGAGCCTATGGAGCTCCGTCTATGGAGGCCTAAATAAACGTATCATTATAAATTCTAAACTAGTTTCTTATCTACCCTGGCAGGTGATTGTTCAAAAACTCTGTAAACGTGCATCTCATTGTTTTAACAGTATTACAGTAGTTAAGTGGATTATTATCCAGCTACTAGCTTTCTCTTTCACTTAAAGAGAGACCGCTTTTCGGCATTTTTCTCTACTTTCTTCGTCTTTATGATAATCCCAGTCGCATCAGGAGCTTTCAACTTGGAGTCTGGGATCCGTTTTCCAGTCTAACTGTGTGAAGCGACTGCCATCTAACCTCCACAACCCAAAGGCTATATCGAAGCATTGTAGTTAAACCAGTGATTGGACTTTTGAGGACTCCAACTACCCGTAACGACTGTCATAGATGTTAGTATGGCAACGTGATCTCCGAGGCTTAACGTGATATTTGCACAGAGTGGGGATCGAACCCGGGCCTTCTGCGTAGCGGCGGCTTTCACTACCGTCATGGAGGCTGTCAATTTTTCTCTACTACTTTGTCTGGACCTTGGCAATGAGACCAAACGTCAGGCAAAGTATAAAATATACAAAAATAAAATACTAAATTATAAATCACTTTTTATCCGATGAAATTAGTTAAACTTAAAAGGAAAACTAATAAAACTGATTACTTTTGAATCCTTAAAGAATTATCTTATGATTATAGTTATGTTACAAAAATAGTTATTTATATTTTTGAAATAGCTATCTATGTACTTAATACGATTTCGTCTCGGCTTTGACAGTCAATATGGACAAGCTTCCTTATGTATAAAGATTAGGTTCCTTTGAACGAATGAACCAAGGATTTACTCATGCTATCAACCGAGGAATGAAATAGTAAAGGATCATCATCATTGTACACTAATTGGATATCTATATGGATAGAGTACAGCCTAATATAATCCTGTTATAGAATGATCTCGTTATAAATATAATCGAAAACATATTCCTAAAGGTATTAGGTATCTACTAAGGTTGATTTCTGTCTGATATATCTGCAATATAACATTTGTGTCTTAATGTTTATTAAAAACAAAACTTAAGAAAAAGTTCGTACCTGTGAGATCTGCAGTATAATAATATACCTAATACCTTCATATTTAAGATTTATCTCCACTTATCTATACTATCCATAGTAATATTATAAATGCGAAAGTAACTCTGTCTGTCTGTATGTTACGCTTTCACGCCTAAACTAATGAACCGATTTTGATGAAATTTAGTAAAGTGGTAAATTAGACCTTGAGAAAGGACTTAGGCTATGTTTGGTCGCGTTATCCGACATCCACGCGGGCGGAGGCACAAGCTAGTGTGTAATAGGTTTATTTAAAGAACGATATCGAAGTCTCAAACGGTTTACTCTGGTACTTACTATTAATCTTAAAAAATATTGAATTTTATCTCTTGAGGTATTATAAGTCAAATATAGAAGGAAAACATAAGCTTTAAACCATGATTTTTCTGCAGGAACAAGAAGTGAGTGGAAACGACCACAGCTCCGGAGAACGCTACGACGCAGCTGGTAAGCCAATCCCTAGGCACTCTCACAAAAGTACACACATTACCAACTTCGACACTATTGTTTAATATTGAATTAGTATGCACACAGAATGTTAACACGGTTATATTTCACCTGGCACGTTATAGAGCAAACTCAACCAAAACCAAGGGCAACTTGATATGAACACGATCAATATTGGATTAAGCTTCTAAAACACATACGTTGGTATAGCATTGTTTATTGTAGATATAGTAAAGTGAATAATATAATTATTATAATCCTAATATTGATTGTGTTCGAACTCCTTACACGTCCGCACTAAACATCAGTCTTCAACGTTCAATTATCACGCACTATTCTAATTTTCCTAAAGCAATTGTTTGTTACACTTTACCCTGGCAACTATTATTTATTAATAAGTCGTGTAATACTTATAGATATTATGAATAAAGTCCAGTTTTGCTTGCAGTAAAGTTAATTACACAGATAAGTATTGCCAATTCAGTAAGTAAAATTTTCTGAAAGTTCAATTAATTTAAAAATGTTTTTTTAAGAATTACGTGACTTACGATACTACCCTACTTACCTTTATATTCTCAAAGGCAACTGGCACACTAGTCGAAAGGTATTTTACACTCCTCTGCACACTTATTGACATTTCTAATCCTGCTTCGTTTTGTGACGTCTATCGGAAACTGCACTTAGTTTTGTGACTACCTAAATCCTCTTTACGCACCAATATTTTAAGGTGATGGAACACTGCACCAATCACAATGTTCGTCCCTGCACAAGGTTGTATCACGACACTTTTGCTCCTGGTGCATACATGTTTTTATTCTAAATGAGGTAAGTACTATTTTGTTGTAAATGCACGAAATATTTTTATTATCAACACTAACATGTTTATTTATTTTGCCTGTGCCTTGAATAGCTAAGTGATTTGAATAATATTTTTACAGATTATAAACAAAAAGAAGAATTGGAAGATTTCCTACGTTTACTCTTGCAATACGAGTATAGAGCGGCAGATCGAAGCAACCTTAATGGCATTGGTGGTGGTTCATTACTAGGAAGAAACATCAATGGATACTACGGAAGAAATGGCTTGGGGGGCCTCGGGGGTAACTCTCTACTGGGCAGAAACCTTGACTACAATGATTATGGCAGAAACACACATAACATCGGAGGATCGTCTATGATTGGTAGAAACCTGAATGGGCTAGGCGGTTCTAGCCTCATGGGCAGAGAGTTACACTCAAAATTAATTGAATCACTTGGTGGCAGACACTACGCTCGCAATCTGGATTCTCTAGGTGGAGGGAACTTGGTAAGAAACTTGGACTCTCTCGGTGGCAGCAATTTCGTCAAGAAAAACCTGGACCAGCTTGGTGGACCAAACCTTGTCAAGAGGAATTTGGATTCTTTGGGTGGGAGCAACTTCGTTCGCAACCTAGACTCACTTGGGGGCGGGAACTTTGTTCGTGAACTGGACTCACTAGGAGGCGCCAACTTGGTCTAAACTGTAACTAAATTAGCTTAACCATTCATCTACCCTTTACAATATTTTATGTACAAGAAATGTGATACCTCTATAGTTCTATTTATTGATTTTTGGCCATTAGTTGTCATTCGATGTTGATGTTTTAAATAAATACATTGCAACCTATGATTATTTTTATCTTTAACCTGTGTCATGTGAGTATCAACGTTAAATAATTTAGTAAATGAGTGTTTTACATAAGTGTTAACAATAACAGAGTAAATAAGGTAAGATTTTTAAAGATAATATTTGTAATATTGATTAGGAACCTTTACTTAATCTTGTGCTCAATACACTTAGGCCACAAGACTCGTGCCCTGGAACCACTTGGAGGAGGCAACTTGGTCCGTGAAGTACGTGAGATCCGACACTCCGCATATATGCCATACCTCATTTCTAGAAGATACGATTTTGGCAGGTTAGTTTCTTTATATCTAGTCCTCTACTGGTGAATTTAAAAACGATACATTTTTCTTTCTGTATTTTACAATCATAATGGTAACCGGTGGTGTGATTTGTGGCTGGGGATGGCCCGAAGTCTTCTTCTAAGTCTCCTTCTAAGTAGAATCTGATTCCCTGAACTAACTGGATTGTTAACTTTTACGATTTTAATTAGAAAAAAAGTAAGCTTATTAATAACTTCAACATTTTATTGGTCATATTTGTTCTTCACATTAATGATGGCATATACCTATGAGTAATGAGTATTATTTGCAAAAATTTGATTAACTGTATAGTTGGAGTAAGTATGTTATATTAAGTCCCAAGATATAATAGCGTATCACTTTAATAGAACCTGTATGAATCTAAAATGAGTGTTTGTCACAGTCCGTACGGGGGCAAGCGTGAACCGTGGCCGTTAGCGCCCATCGAGTACAGCGGATATTACGGAGATGGACTCCCCAAGCGCAATTTCGACGAAATCGACAGGTAATAGAGACCTTTCTTTTTACTTCGTTTGTTTTACTTTCATCTAACTCTGATGAAAGTCAAACATACCTCACATGTACGTTTTTGAACGGGATTCATAAATGAATAATGACTTACAATTTAGTTGAAGAATCGTTAGCTAAGGAATAGATATATGTATTTCGTTGTAGTTTGAAATAATATAAAAGACAAACTAACGTAACATTTAAGATTTTTCCTGTTATTTTTTATTTTGTTTCAATCAGACTGTAATATTTGCGGTAGCCTAGTGGCATGGGTAATGGACTGCTGAGACGAGGTCTCGGGTTCGATCCCAGGTTTACCATGGCACACACCAATTACTTTTCGATGGTTTTCGAAGTTATGTTTGTATTTATCGCAGGTTTATAAGAGCCCGGTTAATGGCAATAGGCTTGCCACCTAAACATAAACTGGCGAAATGTGGGTGCTAGCACCTCTGCCTACCCCTTCGGGGAATATAGGCGTGAGTTTATGTATGTATGTATGTAATATTTAATACAATTAACAATGAAGTATTCACACATACTAATAAATAAAAAATACACTTTCTTTCGTTTGTATATGCAGCGACTTCACTACATACTTAGTATAAAGCAACGTCGCTTCCCGCGTCTGTCCGTCTCTATGTATGCTTATACCTTTAAAACTGCGCTAGGTACGGATTTCGATGCGGTTTTTTTAAAAGAAGAAGGTTTATTGTATGCTTAATATAAGTAGAGGGTGCAGTGCGAACGGGATCTGATGCCACACATTGGGGAATTAGCGGAACGAAGTTCACCGGGTCAGCTAATCCATACTAATATTATAAATGCGAAAGTAACTCTGTCTGTCTGTCTGTCTGTCTGTATGTTACGCTTTCACGCCTAAACCACTGAACCGATTTTGATGAAATTTGGTATAGAGGTAGATTAGACCTTGAGAAAGGACATAGGCTATGTTTTGTCGCGATAACCGACATCCACGCGGGCGGAGCCGCGGGCAGAAGCTAGTGTGTAATATAGTCTTGGTTTATATTTTTCAGACAACACTCTCTCTTATATCTCGCGATCAAACATAGCCTATGTCCTTTCTCAAGGTCTACTCTACCCTATGCCAAATTTCATCAAAATCAGTTCAGTAGTTTAGGCGTGAAAGCGTAACATACAGACAGACAGACAGAGTTACTTTCACATTTATAATATTAGTATGAATGAACGTAATCTAAGTATAACAGATTGTAAACAATTTGTAAGCAACGCGAGTTAAAATACGACCCAATTGACAAATACCGATTTAATTGCTTTGACGTTTTATTTTTAACATCTACGAGTATACCTATCAGTGTAAATATTTTGCTGTTATCAAGAGTAATTTTAAACTCTATATCCATACTAATATTATAAATGCGAAAGTAACTCTGTCTGTCTGTCTGTCTGTATGTTACGCTTTAAATTTGGTACAGGGGTAGATTAGTCCTTGAGAAAGGACATAGGCTAAGTTTGGTCACGATAACCGACATCCACGCGGGCGGAGCCGCGGGCAAAAGCTAGTAGCCTATATAGGCTGTTTCTTTTTTGTCAAGACTTTCAAGAATATATCCAGGGAGGCCAAATATCGGAATGCTAAATTTGGTTGCTTGTAGATCACGTAAAGTATCGAATAAAGTTGACATGAATTTGATAAACGTTCGAGATGTATTCGAATAATCCAAGGTCTTTCTTGTAAAGCAAAGATAACACAGCTCAAAAAATATCAGTTCAGCCGATATAGTTACTTACATAAAACCAACTAAAAGACATACAACTTAAGCTACCGACCCTAACCCGAGCAAACAATATGTGAGCATCATTTCAACTTACGCAATATGTGTATAGTGTTGTTATATAATAACTTTTAATGAAAAACAAGTACATTGTAGAAGTTTTGTAATCCTCATTGCGTAATTTGTCACTCGCCACAGGGTCTAAAACTTTATAATTATTACTGATACGGGGTACAGTCTGTAGGGATATTGCATATATCATTTTATAAAAGATTGATGTATTCATATTGAATAAGACAATACTTGTACTTCTTCACAGTATTTTTTTTTAACCTGACCGGTTTCGCCTCACGGCATTCTCAAAGATTTACAATAATAATAACGGAAATTAACGCGATCATGATGTAGATACATACGTACCTTTGATTTGCCTGACGTTTTGACCAGGTTACACCGGCCGTGGTCACAGGCTGACTGTGCTGACTGGTTGCTGCTGACTTATTTTTATTTTTTTGCCCTTTTGCCCGCGGCTCCGCCCGCGTGGATGTCGGTTATCGCGACCAAACATAGCCTATGTCCTTTCCCATGGTCTAATCTACCCCTGTACCAAATTTCATCAAAATCAGTTCAGTGGATGAGGCGTGAAAGCGTGACATACAGACAGACAGACAGAGTTACTTTCGCATTTATAATATTAAGTATGGATCATGGACCGCGAGAGTTTAAAAGTTGGATTCTCAAAGGTTATAATGACGGTAGCTGAAATCGTAAAAATTAAAAACTGTGGTTATGTACTTGTATCTTATTCCCTCTTATTTCATATGTGTAGCAAATTCCTCTAAGTGACATCAATTGACAGCATAAACTGGTGTATTCAATGTCCCATCTCTGCAAATATTTTATGTAATATTTATCAACATTGAATTGATTTCTTCCATATTTAATTGAAAAAAAAAATTGATTGTAAAAATTATAACTGAATTGACCACAATCAACTTAATCAAAGCGTTATTTATTTACTCAATGGACAAAGATATTCCAAATTGTTTATATAAACCATACTCTGTATTATGTTATCAGAGCTTAGATTATACATTCCTCAATTGCTCCAAATATATATCAAACTCACGATACCTATGCAAATATCCATACTTCCATACTAATATTATAAATGCGAAAGTAACTCTGTCTGTCTGTCTGTATGTTACGCTTTCACGCCTAAACTACTGAACCGAATTTGATGAAATTTGGTAGAGGGGTAGATTAGACCATGAGAAAGGACATAGGCTATGTTTGGTCGCGATAACTGACATCCACGCGGGCGGAGCCGCGGGCAAAAGCTAGTATGATATAAAATCACAATGAGTTACAATATATATCAATGTGAAATTATATATATGATATATTCGTTGTTTTAACAAACATGAGTAACAGAGAAGTTTTGGCTCCGGTTCAAAGCATTTACATTATATTTGAAAAGCTATTATTTGAAAGTACATGTATTAGGCTCTATCCTTTTAATACTCACTGACACGAAAAGATTACAATATTCATCAGAAACATTTACCTTTACTGAGAACCTCAAAGTAAATTGTATAATCATTCAAAGAGAATTTACTAATTCCATTACTTTACTCACCGAAATTATGTTATGTTTTTCAAATAAAATTATTAAAAGTTAATTTGAATAACATGTTTCAACGTGATTTGTTTTAATAGGTCCAAAAACTGACATAATAAATGCTACCTATTTGTGTAATTATACCTATTAGTGAAACCACTATCTATTGGTATAATAGTTCTACGCCACAGAGGTCGTATACCTCTGTGGCGTAGCAGTAGAGCGTTCAACTACTACGCCGAGCTACGCTGAAGATAACGGTTCGGTTCCCGCCCAGTGTAAGGTCTATTTTCATTGGTCTGAAGTGTTGCTATGAAACGTCTATTTATCAAATTTGAAATTATTTACTGTTTAGTTTGTCCCGGTATATTTATGTATACATTTATTTATTTATTACTACGAAGACAATGTTATATTCTGTCATCGGGATACGTGAAAAAATTAGTACTCGCCCAGTATTAATATACCTATATAGATATCTTAATTCTCTATACAGTGCCCATTTTATACGTTTTAGTATAACGAACATCACAATACAGCTTATTTTAAAAAACTTCAAAGCTTTGCCATTACTACGGCCATCAGGAATACGTAAATATTTAAGTGGTTCCGTTTCCACTTCCTTGAATAAGTACTTAGTATTTTCACTTTCTCTACTGAGTACCGAGATACTCTAACACGCTTTACCTTTTCTTGAAGTCACAACGGTGAACAACTCTGATATCTTGTTTTGTATAAATTTTAAAGGTGACATTGCTTCAATCCACGTTTTCTACTGAAAATATGAATGACCCTCAAGCGATTTCATTCATTCTTACTATGATTACTGTTTAATAGTTTTATTAGTTTGCTAGATAATACCCATGGCTCCACATAGGGCTAGGGTGATCGGTGGAGCTGCCTGTCACCCTAGCAGAAGCAGGCCGCGGCGGCGGCACAAAGTGCGCCTCCCCACAACCCGAAGGGGGCAATCTCAAAAGAGATGGTCCTGGGTCTGCCGGGGTGCGAGAGATAAGCTTTTGGCAATCTCACCTCCGGCAAAGACCCAAGATGGCGTGCGTTTTAGTCGGTTCGATTCCGACATAACCACCTTCACCGGCTCCTTGTCGTATCCGAGCGGATATTTCGCACGATAAAAAAAATGGCTCCACATAGGAAAAACTCTTAATTGTTTAACTATAATTCCTGCCAGAACCGTTCGGCCGTTCAACTCGATTGAGTAACAATCACAACTTGCAAACATTTTGAACTGGACTGTAACTCATGACAGTGTATACATATAAAACAATAATATGGTGTACCGAGTTGACTGAGTTAGTAACTTAGTAGTAAAGAGATATTAGTAACATTAAGATGTTAAGCCTCATAAAATATAATCTTCATATAATTTCTACTAGGTCTGGCCTGGACACCTTCCTGAAGAAGCGCAACTTTGATGAAATCGACCGTTCTTCGATGCCGTTCCCGTACGCCACCAAACGCTTCTACCACATGTACGGACCCAACTACCTAGATATTGACATACCTGTGTAAGATCACAATGATACTGAGAGTATGTTGAGATGCGGAGGATAGGCATGGCACAGTGAATAGGTATCATTGACATTACATGGCAAAAATTTTGAATTACACGTATGTACTTGCGTAATACAGATGCATATCATTTGGTAACATTTTCAGTACTACATCTCCGCAACTCAATATACACTTAATATCAATGCACTATTTTTTACTTTTTGTTTGGTTTAGTATTAGTCTAGATAAGATTGGTTTGTTTAGAGTAAATCCGTGCAATTTTTTGTGTGTTGTGCTCAACCAGCTGTTGCAGCAGCAGCAGCAGCAGTTGTTATATAAATTAGATTTGGTACTTACTAACATTTTATAAAGAACTCAGAATAAATAAAGTAATCTTATGTGAATTTCAGGAACCCATTGCCAGCTGTACTTAAAAATGCCTAACAAAAACAAACTCTAACTAATTTTAATAAATAAATAAATCCAGATCAACATAACCATTTCACTGAAACTAACTGAAAAGTTAACAAAAATGTTATTGACTTAATATACCTATAAAGTTTTATCGATGGCAAAGTATCCTAAAACAATATAACAAATAAACTATTGTAATAAATTCAATCACAATACAAACTTTATATCAATAGATACTTTGTAATTTTCAATAACCATTGTAAAGTTTTAACATAAACTGTCTGTTTCAGCTCAAATTTCGACAAGAAGAGGTACAGACCCGACTACCCCATGGATGAGATTGACCTATCCCACTTCCCCATTGGCTCCAAGAGGTCAGAGGATAGTTACCCGCTGGTACCCCGCAACGTACTCTAAATAACAAAATCTTGCAGCCGTCCGCTTCAGTCCTTTTCCTTACATTATCTCCACAACTTTGTGATAGCCTGATAAAATATTTTGTTCGTTGTTAGAACCGGTGTTTGACTTACACAATTCCTACTAAAGTTCTTATTTTTCCTCGAAGTTTTAATGGGATCACAAAGACTTTACTTAAAGTTTAGACTCACAAAACTTGGCTGTCTTACACATAGTGAAGTTGGAGGCTTCTTCTAAATTGCTCTTTAAAAATAATACCTAAAGATAATCGTCTACATTCATAGAATATGATATTGTACATTTCTCTGATATTGTAGCTTATTTAATTCATAAGGAGGGAGAGGTTTAGAATTTTAATGTTATATCAGTACATATTATGTAACTACTTTAGAATATTGAATGAAAAAATATTGTACCTGTGAATTGAGTTCCTCAGTTGCAACTTAAAAATATGATGTATTTATAATATTATTTAGGGTATTTTGATTGTAAAAGGATTAAATAATAATAAAGAAAATATGAACCATGCCTAGCTAGTTTATTTTGCTTACTAACTATAGTAACTTTGGTCTTTAGTATACCTATTAGTACTTCAGAAGGCCTATAAATTAAATTAAAAACCTTCAGTTCAACACTTGCTGTCTTCCAATACTGTGTCACATAAGAATAAAAAACAAATAGTCGCCCTATCTAACAAATCGAGAGGTTTTATTCTATGGCGACCAAAAGTAGGTGACAACAGGAGAATAACAAGCAAGTAATGGTACATGCTTATCTCGGGGACACCGTTGTCCCCCCTCCCGAGGAGGGCCAGACCGTGAGGGATGGCCCTGGGTCAGCCGGGGTGCGAGGCATATGTCGAAAACAACCACACCTCCGGCCAAGCCCCACGACCCTCAGTCGGCGTGCGGATTTAGTCGGTTCGAGTCCGACATAACCTCCCTTTCTGGCTCCGGCGGGGGAGGTATCCGAGACGATTTCCGCACGAAAAAAAGAAAACCTACATGCTTATCATCAAATGGATGATATTTTAAAGCAAACATACATAATAGTCGAAATCAGTTGCTAATATAGTGATTGCTTGCACCATCAAAGGTGCTGGAGTAGAAGAGCAAAAAAGAATAGGTATCCGAATTAAGTGACATGATGTTCATTCTAATCAAGTCAGTTTATGCTATGAAAAGTAAGGGATACCACAACCATCTTATGCCTGAGTTAGTTAGATAGTGCTACTCAAGTATAGTAGCCAGAAGTCATTTAATATTAGGCTTAAATGCGTTATATACCGAACGTTTTCTAATCATTGAAATAGGACAACGCTGTCAAAAATCCATACTAATATTATAATATTATAAATGCGAAAGTAACTCTGTCTGTCTGTATGTTACGCTTTCACGCCTAAACCACTGAACCGACTATGATGAAATTTGGTATAGGGGTAGATTAGACTATGAAAAAGGACATAAGCTATGTTTGGTCGCGATAACCGACATCCACGCGGGCGAAGCCGCGGGCAAAAGCTAGTCAATTATAAATATGTATAAAGAATTTAGTAACTTCTTTTTCGAAGTCGTTTTAAAACCCAACGTCTATCTAAAAATACCTATAACAATCCTGTATGTACTAAAGTATTGCACGTCATACGAAGAACGAACAATCGAACAGCGCGATCGAACCACGCGACCGGAAGGGTTCGGAAAACAACAACAAATTATTAATTTTAAGTAAGTAAACGTAGGTAATTAATGTTTAAGTTTACTGTACAAAGTACATAAGGGTTGGCTACCCCAATCTAGTCACAGCTTCGGCGGTTAGACAGTAGAGCAGAGCGTCGAGTAATAATTCGCGGAATTCTGTCATCTTCAGCAAGAAATTACTTCCTAAACGCATTACTTTGTCGTCACGGTGGTAATCACAATACTAAAGTAAATTACATTGTAAAAATGTTTTTCAATTACAGCGTAGATGGCACAAAGACTGAAATAATGTAATTAATTGTAAGTAGGACCAGTTTTTTTTGTTTTAGCTGAAGACAGGCTGTAAATTCAATGGATAAAATCATTTTTACTAACGGCCGTTCCCAATAACATACTTACAGTTGAAGATAGATCGCAACAGTCAAATTTGACGTATCGGCTGTTTAAATTGAAAACATGGTAACTGATTTTATTGCGAGAAAGCGAAGCGCATCGCGATATAATTTTATTTTCCGAAATTGGTGTGAAATAGGAGTTACTATGTTTTGAATTTAAACAGCCGAGCACTTTATCCGTAGATGCGAACTATCTTTAACTGTCAGTTTGGTATTGGGAACGGCCGTTAAAGGACAGCATATTTACGCGCGTAACTCCGCGAAGGAGTAGGTAGAGATGTATAAACACTTACATTACGCAACTATGATTTTTGGTTATACGTTATAGATGGCGAGCCCATTGCCATCAAGCGGGCGCTAATCATGATCTGTTTGTTTACTATCGGATTGAGAATTGATGGGTAATTTTAGAAAGAACTGTCAATATTAGGCAAATCTGTCAAAATCCCTAGTCATTTTTAACCCCCGACGCAAAAACGACGGGCTGTTAAAAGTTTGACGTGTCCGTGTGTGTGTGTGTGTGTGTGTGTGTGTGTGTGTGTGTGTGTGTCTCCGATTTGGATGTAGTTTTTTTTGTTTGAAAGGTATATTAGTCGGGAGTGTTCTTAGCTATGTTTGAAAAAAATCGACCCAAGATGGCCGCCGTCACAACATGTTGGAATACATATTTCTTCATAACTCCCTCAATATGGGTATCAAATGAAAGAGTTTGACTAGTAGATCACTTTAAAAAGTATAAAATAAAAATTAAATTATAAATTTAAAAAACCCCCGTCACAAAAAACACCTCCAAAAAGTAGAAAATAAATAAAGTTTGGCTTTTAACTTTAACGGTTGCCATGTCGGGGGTCCTTCAATTGTTCCGATAATATAACGGAGTGCTGAATTAGTTAGAGTCCCCCGACATGGCAACCGTTAAAGTTAAAAGCCAAACTTTATTTATTTTCAACTTTTTGGAGGTGTTTTTTGTGACGGGGGTTTTATACATACATACCCACGCCTGTAAATGCCTGAAGGGATAAGCAGAGGTGTATTAAGACCCACATTTCACCAACTATAATTTTCGGTGCCACGTAATAGTAGGGCGATCCTATTGCCGTCTTGCAGGCATTTTATCTTGAGCCGTATGTTTACTGTCGGATGGAGAACAGCCCTATCCCTTAGTTGCCTTTTACGACACCCACAGGAAGAGCTGTTCTATTTTACTCCACCGGGACCCAACACGGCAACCCAGCATGAGAATACATACTAATATTATAAATGTGAAAGTAACTCTGTCTGTCTGACTGTATGTTACGCTTTCACGCCTCATCCACTGAACTGATTTTGATGAAATTTGGTACAGGGGTAGATTAGACCATGGGAAAGGACATAGGCTATGTTTGGTCGCGATAACCGACATCCACGCGGGCGGAGCCGCGGGCAAAAGTTAGTCTATTTTATAAGCAGTCTAAATCTATTGAACTTACTACCTTCTTAGCTCCTTACTCAATATCGTGAAGTGCTTCTTGCTTATACAGTAAAATATCAAATCGATCCAAGAATTACGTGTTCACTGCAGATTTACTCTAGTTTCTCACCACATTCCAGTGCCGTAGTTTTTCACAGAATATCGCTAAAATATTAGATTAGTAGGTAGATATTATGTACTAGCTTTTGCCCGCGGCTCCGCCCGCGTGGATGTCGGTTATCGCGACCAAACCTAGCAGTGGTTTAGGCATAAAAGCGTAACATACAGACAGACAGAGTTACTTTCGCATTTATTTATAATATTAGGATGGATTGGAGACCTCCACGCAAGAGTAATAATAGTCCCATGTAATAACGGATGAGCCTATTTCAGAACATATTTAGGTAGGTAGGTACTACTAAGAATTTCCAAATAAGAAAACTTAATTTTCCTCATTCGCCTCCGCAGGACACGAAATCGAATCCTTGATACACTAAAACTAACCTAATTATAGTAAATATCGTTAGTTCGAAAAAGTTAGTTGGATTTTACGGGAGAGACTGCTATTTGGTCCCTAAACCATATTTTTTCTTCGAACTGTCTATGAAAGTTATCTTATTGGCATCCTTGAAATATGTATCACTGAGAAGTACTTACCTATATATAGTCCCGAAGGGGTAGCCAGAGGTCGATTAGTATCCACGTTTCGCCAATTATGATTTTCGGTCCTATGACGTAGGAGGGGGCCAATCTTTTGCCACGTAGCGCTATGGCCATCTATACTGAAATTAATCAGTTCCACTTTCCCATGGTCCATTAAACCCTGTGAATGCGAATTATACATGACTTATTGGTGAAAATATCAGAGTTGATATGCCTATAATATTTAAGGAGTGTCTTCAATTCTTCATAGATTCAATACGAAATTTGGTCTATGTCATGTTTGCACCTGAACCTTTTGCATCGCATTCACTTCTTCTTCTTCTTCTCTTGGTTTGGCTATACCCTTTATACTTAGGAGTGCCTGCCTTTTGACCTCATAACCGTGAGAAGAAAGCCTACTCGAGAGGGCTTCGGACGTCAAGGAAACCGGAGTTTGGAAACCGGTCTCCTTGAAGGCTTTTTTTATACGTCTACGTAACTGGTTTCCTATAAAGTAGACAGCCAGGAAACCGGTTTCCAAACTCCGGTTTCTTTGACGGCCGAAACCCTCAAGAGCGTCATTCATTAAACAGCAGTTGCACCAGCTTACAGGTGAGATTGGTTTAGTCTTGAAGGGTTTTGACATCGAATACGAAATGAATAATACTGCAGTAACAAACTTTTGAAAGACAAAAATAACCACTTGAAAGGATTAACTGAATCAAAGCGAACAAAACGGCTCATAAAAGCAAGGTGTGGTAAGAACACCGCGACAAAAGCGACACATGGCGATGACTAACAGTTCTAAGTAATTAAAGTTCGCGTACTGCGGCAACACAATCTAACTAAACAATCTAAACTGCCACACTGGCTATATTCGATTAAAAACTCCGCAGAACTGATTTCTGAAGTGAATCAACATCCAATACACCCATACTCGTACAGCAAAAAAGTGCCATAATGTGAGTTAGTCAGCTTGTTACTGTGTCGTGAAAAAATCTTTGAACTAAGTATCTACTCGTAACTCTGAAACTCTTAACAGCGACGTGCCACGTAACCTTGAATGTAGTGAAAGACATAAGCTTATTTTCATCTCTATGCCCACTTACCATAATGATTACGATCAAAATCTCAGCCAATTACAGTTTTATAAATGCAGAAGGGAGTTTGTTTGGTTGTTACTCAATCTCATAAACATTGGCTTTTAGCCGAGTGCACGTTGTGTACCTCTGTCGAACGACGAGAGTAAAACCAAAACCTTGTCCGGCAATCAGCAGATGGCATCGGCTTTCAGGTGAGGTTTAGTGACGCGAAGCTTTTGATCGGATTCCATACGATACTTCACTTTAAATCGATGCTGTTAAAGTTCAAAATTATATGACTTTTTGCAGAGTAATTGAAAACGTGTAATGAAACTATTTTCATTTCGGATTATAATAAAAATATAAATAAATTATTATAAATTTTCCTCAGTGATCAAATTGACAATCTTTCGGTACTTTCAAAATTCAATGCTTTGGCTCCAAATTTAAAAGTTTTACAAATAAGTTCTCTCCACCTCCTTGGGTCGCCAATCTTAGAAGATGCTTACGAGTCTTTTGTTGAAGAAAAAATACAAAACTTTTGTGAAGTTTCGGACCGACTATTCCAAATTAATATTCATTCAGCCTTCACCACTATTCGGTTTTGTCTTTTCGTACCAAAATTTACACATGCTCTGCGTTCAACTCAACTTTTTAAATGTTTGTCTCTTTTAGGTCGTGTGGATAGGGTGTTGCAAGACACCCTATGCAAAATTTTAAATATAAATTTGAACGACCGAGTGTGGCTTCAGGCGTCCCTTCCAGTTCGCCTTGGCGGCCTCGGCATTCGCAAAATTGCAGATGTAAGCATGCCAGCATTTCTGTCATCGGTCTATGGCACTGAAGAATTAGTCAGGAAAATTCTATCTCCTTCACTGGTTAGTTCGGATGTGCCAGGTAAGGCCGAAGCCTTAAATGCCTGGAAAATGACTTGTCCAAATGTCGCCATGCCCGCCAACCCATCTTCTCAAAGGCAATGGGATGAGCCGCTCTGTTTTGGTGTTAAAAAACTTTTAATAAATACAGCTACCAGTGCTGCGGAGCGTGCTCGCCTTTTGGCTGTGGGAGAGTGGGAATCTGGTGTTTGGCTCCAGGCACTTCCTTCGCCCAACATTGTTACATTGTTGGACGACACAACTTTCCGCATCGCGACTTGTTTACGTTTGGGTGCACCGTGCGTTTCTCCGCATCGATGTCTATGTGGAGAAGCAGTCGATTGCCTTGGACATCACGGATTATCTTGCAGCAGGAGCGCAGGCCGCATGTCTCGTCATGCCAATATTAACGACATTATCCGTCGGGCTCTTGTCACCGCCGGCGTGCCAGCTATACTTGAACCTGTTGGCTTGGCGCGCGACGATGGCAAGAGGCCGGACGGTATGTCGTTGATGCCTTGGAAAATGGGCAGGCCTTTGGTGTGGGACGCAACGTGTGTCGACACTCTGGCGCCTTCCCATCTTCCAAGTACGTTGGACTGTGCATGCGCTGCTGCTGCATCAGCGGAGACTCTCAAACGGCGCAAATATACCAATTTAACTGATAATTATATATTTGAGCCGTTTGGAGTCGCGCGCGCTGTTCAAAGAGATGGCGAAGCGTCTAATTGACTCTTCCCGTGACCATAGGGCTGGCCTTTACCTCGCTCAAAGAATTGCTATCGCCATTCAGCGGGGTAACGCCGCCAGCCTTTTGGGCACGGTACCGGTAGAGGTCGATGGGGAGGAATTCTACGATGCCTAAAGTTACAGTCTCTTCCATCCCTGTTTTTCTTTTTCTTATTTTTGTATATATTGTACATTTAGATATAATACTGTACCTAATTAATTAGTGAGATGATTTCTTTCGGATTTTAGGCGCATAGAAATAAAGTCTAGAACAGAATATCATTTTTTGTAGTGACTGCGGATTCACAATGATGGTTTATCTTTAGTAGATTCGAGGGCCTGTAATATCTGCCTATGTGTACTCAAATTAATTTACTTAGGATAAGTATTAGGTATTATATATGAAGCTTTTTATAGAATAAAAAGCTTCTAAAGACACTACTAATACTATTGATAAATTCAATTTAGGTACGTTACGTTTAAAAAAAAGCATCTTACGCTTTGAATAAGCTTCGCTAAGCATTATCATAGTACCTACCAATTTATTTATTTGCTCAAGAAATTCGAGATTCTTTGACGCTTGCCCCAAATGGCAAAATGTTTGGTCTAATTAAATTGTCTTTATTCTTTGTTCATTGCGTATGTAATCGAATAAATTAAACAATGAATTTGGTATTTATGTGAAATATTTGCGCAGATTGATGCGCGAAATACTAAAAACAACAAAGTATCATCGTACGAGGCTTATGATATATTGTTAGCTCTGGCATCGAATTACTATCAACTCCTAAGTAGGATAAAATTGCATTCATATTATTGCATACCGGAGCCGTCACCACAAGAAATGCCTGCTAACATAACTTATTGCTTTTCTCTGAAACGGACGTGTCTCGGATTATTATTTATTCGGTTATATTAATTCTGAATCTTATAGATTTGTCACTGTTACACCAGTGTGTTTCATTCCTGATCAGTTTATCTCAAAATGAAATTCAGGGATAACTGACCTTGGTCATCACATTTATCAGCTAAACATCTAACAAACTTATTCAACTTGTAGGTACAACATTTTTCTTCTGCAGTACTAGTACAATAGTAATAAAAACATAATTAGTAAATACCATACACACATACAATCACACCTTTATCCCCGAAGGGTTAGGCAGAGGTGAATTAACACCCTCATTTCACTAATCATTGGATTCGGTCTCACGTAATAGGGGGTGAGCCTATTGCCGCATTCCGGGCACTATTGTTGACTAAGCCGTGTATCCGAGGCTGAGTCTGGGCTGTACATATTTATCTGATGTTAAACAGCCCTATCCCTTAGTCGTCCTAAATATCAATTACTTTATATCTTTCTTTTCCGTCCCAATTGAGCAGTCCGACTGGGGAAGTACCTCCGCCCTACAGAATACCGGGGCCATAATGACCTTGTGTTGTGTTCCCGACGGTGAGTAGGGTAGCCAGAGCTCACTGGAGAGTTTTTGTGCTGTCAGTGGGGAAGACCAAAGGCTTATCCTGCTTTGGCTTCTGCACTGATGCACAAACACCGCGTGGGTCGCGTGCTTGTCTGCCACATAGGATATATAAAAAAACAAAGATTTAAAATATAGATGTCACGTACTATACGCTTTTGGTTTACACAGATAGATTGAATAAGGAGCTACCCGACTTTTCTCATGGGAGTGTCGGTCAGACATGACGCTGTATGTAAATGAAATCATTCTAGCGGTTTCTGTATCCACAACTAACCTATTTTACTAATATTGAATAACACACTTGTACTTTTCCACTGAGTTGAGTTCCAGTGGAAAAGTACAAGTGTGTTATCCAATATGTGTAGCAGATTCCACCAAGCGCCATCAATCTCCAGTATAAACAGTCTAAAAACATCGGAAAAAATGAAACGCTCATGTGAGACTTGAACTCACGACCTTTCCCTTACAGGGGGAATGCTCTTCCAAGTGAGCTATTGAGCCACACCTAATTCTTTTCAAATTTTCCTTTTCTTAATATGCGTCTTTAAGGGCGATGGTGGTGCCATCTACCAACATTCTTACGAACTGTTGGAAACAATGAATGATTTTTCAACCATTTTTAAACATTGAATTTTGATGACTCCGCCCGAATATTTGACTGAATTTGTTAAAGCATTTTTAATGCTAACTTTAAAATTCGAAAAACATCGGAAAAAAGGAAACGCTCATGTGAGACTTGAGACACTTCAATGTTTTAATGTTTATTTGCCAATTACCTGGTCACCCTTCCTATAGCATTGCTTAAGTATATGTAATGCGTCAACTTACTTTAGTCACGAACCACCCAAGCAATAGTTTATTTTTTAACTAACCGTACCTAATTCTTTGATAAACTCGTTTTATTATTTGTTTTATCAGTGGTATTTGTTCGGAACTGAATTTAATTGGATGAAAAAGAAATAACACGTGGTATTAGAAATATATATATATATATATATATGCAGACACACCTACTCCTAATTATCTAGTTATGAGTATTATAGGTTTACATCTATTAACACACGTCCCATTCATCTTATTACATTATGTTCGTCAATCAGGTATAATCCAATCCGTTCACACAATCGGGTTACCCAATTAGGTACATTATGTTCAATTCCTTCATTTACGTGAGAATAAGCTTCTTACATTAATTACCTTATCCTGTTATTAATTATCGTATTCATAATATAAATCAAGAACTGAAACTGATGCCAGACACGTGTAAGTTTGGTTAGCTTCTATCTTTATAAGGGAAATTCCTCACAGAGATAAATCAATCAGCCCATCGCAGTGCACTGTCGGACATAGGCCTCTGCCAATGTTGGGAGGCTTTAGCCTACTGCTTCCACGCTGGGCAGACGGGTCACAGTGATACGTATTTTTCCGTTAGTCGCCTCGTACAGTCAGCATCACAAAGATGTTGACGAACAAAGTGTTCAAAGTGATCTTAATTTAGTTTTTTACCCCCTTCCAGTTCACCGATTGTTCAGATATTCGGTACAAACCTTTAGTTCATACAATAATACCATATAAATCAATAAAACAGGTTGAGTTGCGCATAATACGAGAGTTTGAAGATCATTTTGACACTTCGTCGTCAAGATATTTATGACTGTACGACACGAGATAGTATTGTAATACAATAATTTCAAAATGACATACCTAGGTACCGTCTGAGTCAGAATCGGAAGTAGGTAAGTAGATGGCGATTGCACATATTTCAAACCATTGCTACCATCACATCTCACTGTTTCGAACTCAAAAATCGAAATACAAATTATTGATTAAATTTCTTAAATCAAATTTAAAATTATTTTTATAAAACCCAGAAACAATGTTTTTATTAACTAATACAATAACTTACTGGCTTTGCTCACAAATAACTGATATTTAATTAAAAACTGAAAGTAGGTACATATCTAATGATCTACTTTTCACGCTAATTATACGTAGCACGTAAAATTAATTAATTAAGTATCATTAATATTTGATAATAGTAGAGGATGCTCGTGAAGTATTTAATGACAGGTGTGTTTACTTCCTACATTAGAGAGTGAAACACGTGAGTATCTATATGTATTGGATATTAAAAGTGAATAATAACCACCCTTAATAAATTGCCTTTCAGTTTGAGGACTCACACCCAGTAATATTGTGAATAATAGATCTTGAAATCAATTCCAATTATCGAAATGTTGAAAACTATTATTCCTTCGGAGCACTTTTTTTATATGGAGCACACGTCAATTTAACTTTACCTCGCCTGATGGTAAGTTAAAGGCAAAGTCTCGGAAACAGTGTTAACAGTGGTGGCATTCAGCTTGGCGGTCTCATCAGATGCCTTTTTAAGCCCCGCTTATAGGACCCAGGACTGTAGGAAGAAGGAAACACGTGAGCTGGCAGAGAGTACTTTCGTTACTAATGCAATACCATTACCTACTTTCATTGGAGAAGTAGTAGACATTTAGAAATGCTAATAAAATCCACTCAATTTTAATTTATTGCAACTCTAAATTCATTATTTTAGTCTATTGCAGACTAACTACTTACTGTTCAATATACTTACCTTATAAACCTCTCCCAATGTCTGACACAGAAGTCTTTCCATCCGCATCCAGACTATGTAACTATCCCTGCTACCTTTTTCAGATCGTTAGGGTAAACTGGTTGGCACCTTAATTATACAGCCACCACAATAGGACTCTTTTTTTTTCTTCTTCTTCTTAATGGCTTCTGCAAATAGGAATTTTAGCGGCACGCGGCGTACCTATACTGAATTTAGTTTTTTTTTTAATTTTTTTTTAGGAAACACATAGTGGCGTTCAAGTTCTTGCGATCAAAGAGTGAAGGGTTTATATCAGAGCGCTGACATTTCCGATTTTGATGGAACGTCAAGATTTTGTTTGAAATCAAAATTACTCATCCCGCTTTTCAGAAATCCTGCGGTGTAGCATTATTTTATTATATTTTCTAATTAAATAGATATATTACTTAGAAGACTCAACTAGTTAGCTATAACGTAATACTGTCGTATATGTTCACGTAATTTATTCGGAACAGTTAACGAGAAATGCTATGGTGTGTACATTTAATCTACCAACCGCCCTGCAACAATACGTTTCAACATTTAGTACTCACAGACTATTTAGCCTTCCCAACAAGATATTCAGTGGCCACTTATCCCTTAGGTCTGCTATATAAATAAGCCGAATTGATATAGGTCTACTATAGGCTACTTTAGGTCATTCCGAATGTTTAGGATATTACTAGAGCTGTACCTAGTATTTATTTAATTGCTAGTCTGTAGCTTGTATAGTATAGTATAGTATAGTATATCTTTATTGTGCACACCAAGGATATAAACATGTGTTATTTAGTCGTACATCGTGGGTATTAACAATAGGCGGCCTTATCACCTAGTGGCAATCTCTTACAGGCAACCTTTGGATGGAGAAGAGTGTTCGAGTCTATCTTTGTGCAGTATGGTGTACAAAGTCAGTTTTTGGTACACGAGTACTTATAATATATATATACATACCTGAATATACCTACATACAATTTACACAATACACCTATATATATACACACATACATATATACAAGATATACATGCATACACCATGCAATATGATACATACACATATAAGTATACTTAATATAAAATGACCTATCTTGTCGTTTACGGAGTGGGGAAAAAATTAAAAATAAACTAAATGTAGCCGATGTCCCGCAGGTAGTGATCATTGACGGAATTTTTAAATGCTGTTATGGATTGGGCGCGTCTAATACATACCGGTAGAGCATTCCACAGACGAACAGCTTGGACGGAAAAGGATTTGTCTGTGTACTTTGTGGAGTGCCCCGGCATTTTTAATTTCAAATTCTCTGCCGATCTCAGAGACCTGGAATGTGTAGCGTCCAGGAACTCAAATCGTTGTTTAAGGTAAAAGGGGGTGGCAGGATTAAAAAGTATACTGTACAATAATGAGAGTATGTGAGCGTTCCGGCGAAGACGGATAGGTAACCACTTGAGCTTTTTTCGGTAATCAGAAACGTGATCGTATTTGCGTAGACCGAATATGAATCTCATGCAGAAGTTTTGGAGTCTCTCAAGCTATACCTACCTAACTTTAGATGGATTAGTTTTACTTGAATTTGCAGAAACATTCGTACCTAGAGTCTGGCTAACGAAAGCTGGCCCCAGAATATTGGCGGCAAATTTAAAAAATACATGCATGACAACACTAAAATCATACTATGAGAATTGGAATAACCTACTTTGATACCTGGCAATTCATTATTAAAAATATCATATATATAGACTGTATAAGAAAATTATGTTAGGGAATATATAGGTGTTGGTATATGAGGTAAATATGGGCAGAATCCGAAAATAAATAGGGAAATAAAATACGATAATATTCCACACATAATAACTTAGTTTTATTCATCATAATCAAAATCAGATTCTAACATTTCAAAGCCAAAAGATTCATCACTGTCACTAGTTTCGCTGTCTCTAACATTTATAATAAAACTTTCTAAATTTTCTTCTGTTATTTTATCACGTTCTTTATATTTATTTTCAATATGTATCACATGATCAGTCATTTTCTTCCAATCCTGAGAACTTACGTTTTCAAATGAATCTTTAATTATCTCTTCTAATGCAGCTGTAGTAACTGCAATATTTTTGCTAGCCACTTTACGTTTTGCCAAACTCCACACAAGCTCAATCGCATTTAGATCACAATGGTAAGGTGGAAGTCTCAACACCTCATGACCACATTGATTTAAAATTTCATCAGCTTCATATTTTGGATCAGGCGTATTTCGTTTTACAATACACAACAGCTCTGCTTTCGTGTGGTAGTCCTCATATTGAATTCCATTATCACGAAGCCATTCTCTTATATTACTTTTACGCGTTTGTGTGTTAGGAATCTTATTTATAATTACCGAATGGTAACTAGCATTATCCATTATAATTACACTTGGTTCTTCCAAATTTGGTATAAGTTTTTCTTTAAGCCATTTATTAAAATTTTCAGCATTCATGTCATGGTGATAATCAGCATTTTTTTATTTAGTACTAAACACTAAGAAAGAGTTTGGTACGGAGCCTTTCTCTGATCCTGCATGAACTATAATGTACCTTTTCCCGGTCGAAACATTTTCAATTGCACCACTAGTTGAAGGACCTTGCCATGACTTCTTAGGCTTGTAGTTTCTATGGACATAAGTCTCATCTACATAAATGATCGGCTTGCCTTCTGCACGTTTTCCTGCTATAGTTCTTAAAAATCTATGTCTCCAAGCAGATATGTCATAGCGTTCTATTAATACAGAACGCTCATTTTTATTCTTTTTAAATTCGTAGCCATTGGCTAATAACAAGCGGCGCAGAGTTTCTCTGCATCCGTTAAAATCAATACTTTCTTTTAACTCCACCAACAGTGTCCTCAGTGTAGGAACTTGTTTTTTAACTATATAAAATTCGTTTATCTTGTTACGCATAGCATCTATGTCAAAGTTATCTAGGTTAGACACAGTAGGTTTCCGTGGACGTTTCTTCCCCGGGGTACTCCAGACACCTTCATTTACTGCACCTTCCCTTTTTACTCTTTTAAGTGTTCTGACACTCACTTCTGCAAAGAAGAAATACGAAATATGTAATTCATTCTTGGTATTAGTAAGTAAAAATGCAAAGGTTTTTTTCGGCATAATTTCAAAACATCAGTGTATAGTAAAAACTTACCAGTCATTGAAGCTATTTCTTCTAAGTACTGATTCTAGGTTATTATCCTATCTTTCTGCTCTAATACAGTGAGATTTTCAATAGTTCTTACTATTTCATTAACTCCTTCGACATCTTGCAGATTCTCTGTTAAAGAAAGGTAATCGTTTTAAAATTAAAATTCATTATGAGTATACGTAAAACATAGGTGATGTTATTAAAATGAATTATTGGTTGACTGATGCGATATACGAATGAATATAGTTAGTTTTATTCTATACATAGAGAAGCGTAGGTAACTTATTTGGAAGGATACGTAAATTATAAATCAAAATTTTATTAGGACGACTAGATAGGTAGGTGTTTAAAGTATCAAAATAATATTGTCTACTAACCTATGAAATTCAACATCACACGTAGACAATACAGAGTTGCTATATAAAAAGTTCGCAAATAATTCCAGGGCCTACTTTCATTAGCCAGACTCTACCTATTTTACACATATGAACTACTGCACTAATTAAAACTCTGAATGCAAAGAGGGAATAATTATTAATTATCCCCTTAATAATAATTAATAAATTGTGTTTCTTTGCTAGCATATGATTAATGTATGATAGAAATTAATACCTCTATTAATAAGTGGCTGCTGCACACCTTGAATGGATCCATTCATACGCCAGTAGGTAGCTGGAATTAACACGAGTATTACGAGGATCCATTTCCTGGCTCAGCTACACGACGACAGGATAATAACTGCGCTTCCATTATTCGATTTCTAAGAGCCTAATTCATATAATTTAATTGAGATGATTTGTATATTATATATGGTTAAGATATCAAAGAAGGGATTTACAGGGTAGGTGCGCATTCATGGAACAAAAACCAAAATAGTTTCATCAAAAGTGATAATCCTGCATATTTTGATGTTTGGAAAAAATCTATGATAAAACTACCCATTGTACTAGTAACTAAGCTACTAATACTTTCATGTACATGTATTTATTAACCCTCGTTTGTAATCTACATTTTTGGTGTACGTACAATATAAGAGTAAATATCTATCTATCTATCTATAAGCATATCGGAAACGAAGCTAATACTTACTTAGATATCTACTGATATCTACTGTTTATTATGCATTGTAAGTCCAAACTTGTTGCAAGGGTCTTAGGATCTGATCTATGGCTATCAATCATGAATTCAACGATTAGATTGGATTTGGGCCGCATAAATCCGGTCCACAAATTGCCTCGAACTTCAATAAAGTTTGTTCAACAATGCGTGCAAAGCTTGAACTTCCAATGGAAATGTCGAATGCAAAGTTGAAAATTAGCGCCACAAGGCCGGACGCGAAAGATTTTCGAGTGTTATTTTTACTGGTAGACAATATAAAGTCATTTGGAAAAGTTTTTTAATCTGATGTAGTCAAGTATGATTATGACAGAAGCAGAGGCACAAACCACTTACTTCTGGTTAGGATTGGAATTGGAATTATCAGTTAGTAGGTATACTTAATAGTATATTATCAAATCACGAGCAATAATTAAGATGCACGGCATCAAAAAGACTGCCTAGTCTTTAACATTTTAACAAATCATAATGTTACCCAATTTTTCGTAAAATTTACCAAAATCTAAACAATCTTAGATTGAATACATAGGGAAAAATTAATCTTCTCGGTTGGCCTTCTTTACCTTACAGGAGGAATGCCTTGACCAACTAGGCTACCGAGAGTTATCAAAAATCAATGTTTAAAAATGATTGTAAAATCATTCCCATCATTCAATAATATTGGTTCCGATAATTCGTAAGAACATCGGTGCATGACTCCACCGTCGCATCGCCTTAAAGACGGATAAAAATAGAAGGGAAATTTGAATTACATGGGGCGTGTCTCGGTAGCCTAGTTAGTCAAGGAACTAGGAACCTAGGATCGCGGGTTCGAGTCCCGCCCGTGAAGATAATTTTTTCACTATGAATTCGATTTGTATAGTTAGCATAAATTAATGTTATAAAATTCATTCAAAAATCTTAGATTGGTCAATTCGCACACTGGGTATGTAATATTCATTCTTGAATAACGGAGCACAGCAAATTTATTTTTATCTTAATCCTTGTAAAAGCAAACGTCTACTCACCATTCTCGCAATACTCGAATGATTATAAACAATAACGACGAACAAAGAGTATTTAGAGCAGAATAATAGCTACCCATCGTATTGGGTATGAACCAAAGTCATTGTATAGGTTAGCATAAAGTTCATTGCGTCAGTCTTTAATTTAAGTTGGATTCCTGTTTCTTTGATCGTCCTCTTTGTCTTGTTAAACGAATTCTTATTATTTCCGTTGGTCTCACCATACGTTGAAAACATGGAATACTTAAGTAAGCACGGTTGAGAACGTGCTCATCGATTTGTGTTAAATTTCGTCTTAGGCACAGCCAGCATCAGATCGAAAACAAAATCAAAGATCATATTTTAGTCTGCATAGACCATTAAATCAGCACTTAGAAAACGTCAATAAATCGATTTTGACTAGGAAAGTACTAAAAATGATCATAATATCTAGAATATTTATCAACAGGAAGGGGGGGGGCCATTCCTGTTGATAAATATTCTGATATTTAGTATCTACACACCTTTGGTTCGGACAATAATACAATTTAAATCAATAAAACAGTTTGATGAGCTCTTAAGTATTAAGATCATTTTGAGATTTGGTATTCAGGATCGGTACTGTACCTGCTTTGATACCTGAATTGCTCTACAAAATATCATACCTATTCTTAAAATTGTAGCAGCGTTGCAGTTGAGTTCTAAGATTTACAAAAAATGGTATGACTTTAATTTTTAAGAGGAAAAAAGTCATCTTGTCCTTTATTTAATCTCAAATACATTCCTACATTAAGCTATGAAAATACTTTCATTTTCTTACAATATACATTAGCAATAGATTAAAATTTACTGAGACTTTGTCGTGATGTCGTGTTTATATTCTTTTATATTTCTTACTAAAACTTGACCTCCATGATATTTCCGCCGCGTTTCTCTTAAAAAACATTTTCATTTAAAGTAATAGCTTTCTAAATATTACACGCTCTTTTCTTTTTCGTGTGCCAGTCCCATAGAGAAATAAGTATGCCATCCCATATTACCTACTGTTGTCACAAGAGGCAGTCAGAAATAAGAGTAAATTAGGTAAGAAATATGTGAGTAAATTAATAAGTAACCAAAAGCAAACAACCCTGATAATATTATATATAAAAAGTTTATTTATATGGACGTTTGTTACTCTTTCATCTTGGATTCTAAAATGGAAACTTTGGATGCCACTGTGATTGGCGTTTGGAGGAATATTAAAAATGCAAAACTGTACACAAGGATGGCATATAACATACATAACATAACAGAATAATTGAAATTTGACACAAAGAAGGATTTATAGTTTGGACTTAGAAGTATATAATAGTACAAGCACACAAGCATATTAGTATATTTATTCCATACTATATACTATTTTTTTGCGCGGGAATTGATTCCCCTGGATCGCACAAACTGAATCAGTATAAATCGCGGGTAGAGCCCCGAGCAACAGCTGCCAGTTTGGTGTATTCCAAAAAAAAATATCTCAAAACAGATAAATTATTAGATACCTCAAGTAAAAAAATACATAATTAATTTAAACAACCATCAACCTTCTTATACATTTTTACCCTTGGGTAATAAGCATGACACTCAAATACGAGGAAAACTTGAGTTTGTATCAAAACTTCAATCTTAACAAACACATCAAACTGAAATTTGGCCTTTATATGCGTTTAGATGTTGCCAAGGGAGTTTATGCTTTTAAGATCTGAGGAGTTGCATTACTTAAGCAACTACTTAGTACATTTAAAGCTCTCAGAAGACGAAAACAGGAGTCGTAGTGACCTACTTTTTGACTCATTAAACTCATTAGGAAAATAAATAGTCAAAAGTTAGTTTGCAAACTTGATTAAAACATATTTTCACGTGAAATTCACTTTGATTAGTTGATTTTAACTCAACTGCAATGTTATCGGCTAACTGTTGCCTGTAACTCCGCCCGCGTAATTTTAATAATCTTAATCCACAAGAACGAATTGTCGAGATATAAATAACACCTCTGTACTAATTTTTTGCGAGATTAATATTCAAGCTCATCCATCTTTACAAAGTATAACTCTACCTTATCTAGGCTACCTATGTAACGCTCGTACGTAGCCGGTATAGACATCATTACATTTCACATTAGATTAATTCTAGGGCCGGTAGACTAAAACACATAAGTCAAAAAGGTCTACTTTTCAGGAACTACAAAAAACTAAATAAAAAAAAAGATAGTAATCATTTATTCATTATTAGTAATTATTTGGAACAAACAAAAGCAGTTCTAACGTGCATGCAAACGTTGATAGCACAAACAGATGCAAACAGCTATTTAGGTGACTTATGTTATTCAGAACACTCAACTTTTGCATCTGTACTTCTGACTTATGTTTATAAGAACTGTAAATGAATGATACTAAAATCTGATAAAATGCTACTGAGGAAGTTCGTGCTGGTTTAGGTAAACGTTAATGTAAATCCAAAGTGTACACTTGAACAGAATAGTCATTTTTACACATTAGTGTGTGTGTTTCTTTTAGTTCGTACGCTTGATTTGAGCAAGTAATTCAGCTTTCTCTTGGTTTTCCTGAGCTTGAGCTTTAAGAGCGATGCCAGAATTATCATCAACCAAAGACCTCTGAGAGAAGATAACGACTATGGAGGTAAAAATATCTGTAAGATGAGGAACGACAAAGCCACATGACCAGATGACATCCGTGCCGAGTTGTACAAGTCTTTGGATGTAGGCGTATAAATCCAACGGCATCAGGCACTGCAGCAACTAACGGGCAGTCAAACTTATCTCGCACACATTAAAGATATGGGACAGAGTTCTCAACGAAAGAGTATGTAGGTTGACGACCATCACGGAAAACCAATGCGGATTCGTGCCCGGAAAATCTACCACCGAACCGAAGCAATACAGATTATCAGAATCTTGATGGAAAAACTTAGTCTCACTTGAGCGTTTCATTTTTTCCGATGTTTTTCGAAACATACAAATCCAGAAGGAGTGATTAAGATGTTTATCGACCTTGAAGCGTTTCACGGAGCCCCGAGGCCACTGATTTAACAAGCATTGCGTGCCCTGAATCGCCCCAAGTGCTACATTGAACTCACCAGAGATATGTACACCGGAGTGACGACTGGAGTACGCTGCCCCATGATGCAAGTTAGAGAGGTGTTTCAGGTATAGGTACAGTCGACAAAGAAGACACGGTTGCACCTTAAATACAAGTGCGACCGCATCTCCGTTGTCGACTATGCATCAAGGATTGGCACTCAGCCCATTGCTGTTTAACATAGTAATGAACTACCTGACAGAAAACATACAATGGCCTGTACCCTGGAAGCCGATAGCTTTGCAAGCAAGGTTGGAAAAGTGAAGATTGGCTCTGGAAACCACTGGCTTGAGGATAAGCAGAGAAAAGACAGAACATCTGTGTTTCTCTGCTTATCCGCAACACTACAATTTCTCAAACACCAATGTCAGCCGTCACACTACAAAACGCCACTCTAAATATCATTGACCACTTCAAGATGACAACATATAAACGTAGACATCCCGTAACACACTTACTTTAAGTCTGGCGAAAGTGGAGAGAACTTACAGGGGTATTCTGCGATCCATAAATGCCAATATAGGCAAGTTCTATAAAACAGCAATACGGCCAGCAAAGACCTATGGTGCGCAGTGTTGGCCAATCATAAAACTGCAGGTAAACAAGGTGGACGTCAGCGAAATGTGAATACTCAGATGGTCTGCGGGCGTCTCACTTTTACACAAAGTCCGAATGTGTACATCCGATGCAGCTTGAAAGTGAGACCAATAATACAGGTTCTCCTGTATTATTGGTCTCACTTTCAAGCTGCATTTAAAGCTTCTGCTTTAAGAGATGCGCTTGTAGTACAGTCACGTCATGCGACGACCCGTCGAACGCATGTCCAAAAAGTGCTGCAACTGGAGTCGAGACCAAGAGGCTGTGGCAGACCCCGGTCTACAAGGACGTCGACCATTGATAAAGGGGGGAGAAAGTTGACCCCAGGACGATCCAAAACAAACGCACGTATAAATAGAGCCGATTAGAAACGGGAAGAGGTCAGACGCAGAAGAGGCCCGTTAGTTAGTAACCGATAACGCCACCCAGTCAACGTTCCTAATGACATAAGTCATGCTATCAGTACGTAAAAAATGAAAGTACGTTTAAAGTCCGTTTGACATAAGTCAATTTATGTTCTTTATAACATCTCCACTTGTGGTAAGAGTGAGGAGGTTTAAAAGGTGCACTTTAGAGTTCAAATTGAAGCGACTGGCTTTGACTTATGTGGTTTAATAGGTTGATGTATTAATTAAAATTAATATTTTTGGACAAATAAAACGAAAACGCATTTTTTTGACTTATGTGCTTTAGTCTGCCGGCCCTACAATTATTAATTACATTTTTAAAGTGCAACAGTCACACATAAATTAACTTCATTATATTAATTTTCAAAAATCTTTCTCCGTTAAATTTCTGGGCGTTGCACGTTGGGCGCCAAAGTAATAGAGAAAGATTTTTGCTTGTTAATATAATATTATTGCAAGTTTTTATAATATACTTAATATATAAATATCCATAACGTTAGACCTTATTTTAAACCTTAGGTACCTAAAAAAAATGCAGCGAGAACAATCAGTCAATCACCCATGGAATTTACCTCGGAGTCATCGCCTCCACATCACCCGGACTTCCGCCTTCCTGGTAGTGAGACCATTATGCCAAAGTTAGAGTGAACAGTTTCGGTTCGGATTTCGACTCTTACAGTTGGTTTTAAAAATTGTAAATGTGAACCCTGCGCTTCCGTTGTCTCATTTTGGCAAAGGCACTCTGTTATTCAAAGTGTAGGAAGTGTTTGAATGATTTTTTTTATGGCATTTATTATGCTTACTTTTAGTTCGAAAGTGTACCAAGGAAAAAATGTGTTTTTAGTTTTTATCATCTGTTTGCGAAATTTTCTTACTGAGTACTTACTTTATACGGCCTTCGTGGCATGGCGGTAGTGAATGTGACTGCTACGCAAGAGACGCGGGTTCGATCACCGCTCAGTGCAAATATTTGTATGCATGAATATGGCTATTTGCATTGGTCTGGGTGTTTCTATGTATTGTATAGTATGTACCTATGTATTTACAAAAAAAAAGTATCTATGTATGTTTTTTCCGCATTCTAGATTCCATAACACAAGCTAGTTAAGCTATGCTCTAGATTGGTGTATGGGTCTAGATTTCATTGTGTGGAATGTTATGGAATATTTATTTATTATTTATTTTATTTATTTGTTTTGAAAGTTCTCATTAGTATTATATCGTGAATCGTCAAGTGAATAAGGGAAAACCTCACAATAAGCACTCCCGCTACTAATCGGATCATCGTATGATTTAACATTTATTTTTTGTTCTACTTATTTTAATACCTACCTATAAAACATTGCCAAAGACACATGAAAATTTTAAATGAATCTCCAAAGTTTGTTTCCACGTTCAAGCCTATATTCCAAGGCATTGTATACCTTGAGATTTGTGCCATCGTTGTACGAAATTTAATTAATTTCGTAACATTGTTTGAAATGTATTATCTAAAATGTAATAGGTATTATAATAAGTAATTGGTAATTGTGGTGAAATTTAATTTTATTGTTTCTAGGCTTGAAGGTAAGATTTTTAATCATTAGTCGGTTTTCTATCTAGATCTCTACGAATCGGCAGAACTTCGAAATTTTTCATGAAGTGACTGCTTCTTCTGACACCCACCACTGACTGGCTATATCGTTTGATCAGTTTATTGCAGGATATTACAGTTTTTTTTTTATCGTGCGATAAATCCCCACGGATACCACCCCCACGGAGCCGGTGGAGGAGGTTATGTCGGACTCGAACCGACTAAAACGCACGCCGTCTTGGGTCCTTGGTTGCCGGAGGTGAGATTGCCAAAAGCATATCTCTCGCACCCCGGCAGACCCAGGACCATCTCTTTCGTGATGGCCCCCTTCGGGTTGTGGGGACCACAGTGTCCCCAACTAGCCCCGGTTACGGGGAGACGTACTTTGCGCTGCCGCCGCGGCCTGCTTCTGCTAGGATGACAGGTGGCTCCACCGGTCACCCCCAGGCCAGTGCTCATGGAGGACGGAGGTCGTTCTGCGACCTCCGATGTCCGGTTCGCCTTCGCTCTGCGCGGGCTTCCTGGGCCCGGAGTCTAGTACGGACCCGACCGGCCGCCTCCTTCTCGAGCATTACTTGCTCGCAGAAGGAGGCGGCCGCACCCCAAGCGTTCGCGCATCATACCATCGCTGTGAGCACTGTGGCGAGTGTGAGGACTCCCACCCCCAAAGCAGAATATTACAGATGAACGTCCGGAGCCAGGTTGCGCATTGTCTTACATAACTTTTCAACTCCTATGATCGGAAGTTCGGAAATGTTTATCATTTAAAATTAATGATCGTTATTAATAAAAAAATATTAAAACTAAATATTAAAAAAATATAATCACTAACTGTTATGAATTCCGATGTTGGTAAGTAATAAAAATGTATGAATAAAAAAAGTATGAAAAATAAAATTATGAAGAGTGATTATGAACACAAATTCGTAGTAGGAAAAAGAATAGGATTAAAAAAATTATGTGAGCCAATATGGACCCCCGGAGCCGACGTGACACGGCTTAACTCGCTCTCCGCAGTAAGACCCGCAGGGTTCTCAGAATTTGTCATTCACCATTAGACTGACCTGGCTAATCATCCTTGCATCCTTGCAATATACCTACTACTTAGGTAAGTAGCTAAAGAGAAAGCATACGTCATATTATGATTTATCGGAACGAGACCACATGTGTATTGACGTAAGTAAAGAATACCTAGAGTGACACCATGAAATACTGCACTGCACGTCAAGACAAAGCAAAAAAAATGCATTTTTAAACGCGTCAGCTGCAGGGAATGCTTGTTACCTTGTTACGAACATAACGCTGTCTCTAGACATAGTGATACTGGAAGTGAATTGAATATCCACGTCCTGTTACATCATCTTTTTTTGAACATTAAGTTTGCCTGAAGTGAAAGAGTTGTGAGATGTCTTTGCCTACATCTTTGGTATTACCACAGATGCGGCGGCGGCGCGCTGAGAAGCACGCCTCCCCATTCCGGGTGCGAGTTGGGAACACCGTTGTCCCCCCTCCTGAGGAGGGCCAGACCGTAAGTGATGGCCCTGGGTCAGCCGGGGTGCGAGGGATATGTCGATGACAACCTCACCTCCGGCCTAGCACCAAGACCCACAGTCAGCGTGCGATTTTAGTCGGTTCGAATCCGACTATTACCACAGATGATATAATATAATTACCTTGTCGTGTTGGTTCCCGGTGGAGTAGAATAGGACCACCCCAGCTCTTCATGTGGGTGTCGTAAAAGACAACTAAGGTACAGGGATGTTCGTCATCAGACAATAAACATACAGCCCAAGACAAAGTGTTCGCTAGACGGCAATAGTTTCGCCCCATATAACGTGAGACTGAAAATCATAATTGGCGAAACGTGGGTGTTAATACACCTCTGCCTACCCCATTTATAGACATGAGTAAATATATGTAAGTATATTATAATACTTAATTATTAGTATTATAGACGAGATTATATCTAATATATAAAATTCTCGTGTCACAGTTTTCGTTGCCGTACTCCTCCGAAACGGCTTGACCGATTTTGATGAAATTTTTTGTGCTTATCCGGTATCTATGAGAATCGGCCAACATCTATTTTTCATCCCCCTAAATGGTGCAGCGGGAACGGGATCTGACGCCACGGGTGCAGGGAAAAATTGGCGGTACGAAGTTCGCCGGGACAGCTAGTGTACAGAAAGATATTGATGAACAAAGTACTCAAAATTATCTTAATTCTTTTGTTCCCCCCTTCCTGTTGACCGATTGTTCTGATATTTGTTACATCTATGTTTCAGATAATAATACAATTTAAATCAATAAAACAGTGTTTTAAAATAATTTTGAGATAAAAAATATTTCTGACGCTGACTGTAGGTACATGTCCCCTTTTTAAAAGGCTGTGTAGTGAGATCTCTACAAAAAACCAATATTTAAATTTAAATTAATAAAACAGTTTGATTTGCTCGTATTACCTTAGTTTTAATATCATTTTGAGACTTTGTAGTAAAGATATTTCTGATGCTGTGTACCTGTCCCTTTTTCAAAAGGCTGTGGAGTGAGATCTCTACAAAAAACCAATATTTAAATTTAAATTAATAAAACAGTTTGATTTGCTCTTAATACCTTAGTTTTAAAATATTTTGAGACTTTGTAGTAAAGATATTTCTGATGCTGTGTACCTGTCCCTTTTTCAAAAGGCTGTGTAGTGAGATCTCTACAAAAAACCAATATTTAAATTTAAATCAATAAAACAGTTTGATGTGCTCGTATTACCTTAGTTTTAATATCATTTTGAGACTTTGTAGTAAAGATATTTCTGACGCTGTGTACCTGTCCCTTTTTCAAAAGGCTGTGGGGTGAGATCTCTACAAAAACCAATATTTCATAGAAAGCATATTAACTTTTTACTATAGAAACGAAATCCAGACTGTAAAGTTTAATCATAAGATAACGTAGCCATGTTAATTATCTACAGCACTTATTCGTTTTCTCTAAACCGTAAAAAATTGTAACTAATTATACAAATTTAGAAGCTCCGCATCAACCTCAAAATTTAATTAACTTCAATGAGAACAGTAGATTAGGCTGGTATATTAAAGAAAATTATATTCAATTTGTTGTTACATACTACTTCAAGCAATGAAAGTCTGCGTACGGTATGTTAATAAATCTTACGTTGCGTTTAGTCTGACGACGACGCGACGTGGCCATGACGACGTCTTAGTGAGGCAGGGGACTTAGGCCTATAGTGTTTATAAGTAAATGATAGTAAACAGATATTGCACTATAAGCTCTGATACAAGAAATGACTGTTTTACGAGGAATTTCATATCAGGATCCATTAAAGTTAATCTATGTTAATGCTATCAAGGAGCCATTTTTAAAACTTTACATTCGCAACTTTTATAACTTCCTTTTCAAAGATCTTATTGTGTTTCGAGTGATAATTTATCGCAATTACTTAAAACCAAAAAATATTCAGTGTTGAAGTTATTGCAGTAATGAAATCCACCATTCCCTTTTACACTGTGCCGAAAAGAAATTTTCGAAGAAAACACATGTCTATTCTAGAATAGTAGAATCCATAAAATATTCAACCACTTGTTACTCGTTGTGCCGGACAAGTGCAGGGATGCGGACACAACATGCTACGTAGAGACCTAGGTACATCGGGCACCATTTTATTTGAAACAAAATCGTTATTTTGCAACAATCCAGTCCAGGCAATATTCAGAGAACGCTTCGTAAAATGCTTGTATAATATCCAGGTGAAAATGTAACGTTGAAAGAGACGCTGAGGAGGCAGTTGGGTCTGTGTATTCTTATGGAACGGTAGACATGGTTTGGTAAAGACTTTCATTCAGTCAAGCCAAGCTAGGCATTCAGTCTAAGCATTCGGTAGACGGATTAGGTCTGTCGGTCTATGGCCTCCGCCTAACCGGACTATGGCTCAGCTGACTACTGACCGAGTTTCAGCCCAGCTGATTTGGGGTCAGCTGTTAGTGGGGTCACTGACCCGTGAGGTAGGTACTGCCCTAATATCTTTGCCAGCTGGCTGATGCCCCTAGACCGGCCAGGTTCACTGCTGACCCTTTGTAACGTCGCTAGGGTGCTCTGACTACTTGGACCGGAGGGTTACCGTAGCCAAGGAAGAAAAGACAGAGCGAAGAGGAACTGTGTTTATTTCAGAAAATGGGGCTAGTTATATTGCCAAATTTGTCGTTAACCCGACATTATTTCATCGAGCTTATAAACTATGCTACACCAATCAGGAGAGGTTATTTATTTACATAAGAAATCCTTAAAGCTATTATATACAATAAGTTACAAATTCTGCCGTGTGGCGCTTGTGTCGTGGGTATATAACTGACACACACGTAAAAGGCGGCGGCTTCTGCGGGTGTGTCGCATTGATGGAAATTGTTCGCCGCGTGCAGACGTGTTTGCGGGGTCGCGCTGCTGTTGTACGTATTATGTCCCTACAGGTCTAATATTGTCCAATACTGTTCCAATTAAAACTCTGTGGCGGCGTAGCACTCGAAAGCTCTATGCCACGGAGGTTAATATAATTAATTAAAACATTTTTTTTAATGTAGGAATCTAATTGAGTGATGATGTCGACAACTTAACTACTTAAGGTCATTTAAAAATTCAGATCAATATCATCATAAATATCAGACCCGGGTTACCATTGAAAGGTAAACTACTCGTCAAGACGATTCAAATGCCCAAACTGGATGTGGTTGTGTCGCTTCACCATGAGATCAGCGCCATGCCATCATAAAATTATTTTGCATTGTCGCGCGATTTACATATTATATGCACAATTTCAACTCACCGGGAAATGGGTCTCAGTTGCAAAGGACAACCCCAACTCTCATACAATCTTGGGCCCACATGTACAGGGTTGAAATTTAGGCAATATTTAGACCATCTAAGGACATTTTGTTTGCCTAATTTTCACGATGATTCACAATGGCCAAGTTTGTGAAATCGAGCATTGTTCATAGGTTTTTAGGTTATGTTGTAATACATAATGCGGTCAAACAGCGTCATATGTTGTGTTGTGTGTGATAACTACACAAGTTATTCGCGTATCGCTTTTACTGATATGTCAAAGCAAAGACATGCTTTAGCTACTTTTTTGTTGTACGATATTGAACCTTATAGTTTTATTTCCACAAGGCTGTATACATACTTGTTTGCTGTAGTAATATAGAATTAATTATATAAGTAGGTAATAAAATAAAACAACATTATTTTAAAGACTATTATATTTTAAAAAAGTATTTTATTCTTCCTTCCTATTTGGCTTTAGAAATGCTTACACTAGGACATAGGTCTTTCCTCGCCTTTTGTTCTGTTACATTTCTCAGTTTATGGCATCTAATTCGTCGCAGAAGGGAACGTCCACACAGAATACACACTTGTCTGTGCCCCACTGCACATTGAGCTTGAATCCAGCACGATTCGCAAATGATGTCATTTGTATTCACCTTAAACAGAGATCATGTTATAAGCACTGAATATTCCATCTATACAAATAAATAAAATTGGAGTGTCTGTTTGTAATATTAAAATAACCGCTTTCTACTACATGCATATGAATGTATATACGGTACACATACCAAAATATATTTTTTTAAATTTTTTGTCTGTCTGTCTGTCTGTCTGTCTGTCTGTCTGTCTGTTTGTTTTGGCTAATCTCTGGAACGGCTGGACCGATTTGGACGGGACTTTCACTGGCAGATAGCTTATGTAATAAGGAGTAACTTAGGCTAAAAAAAAACTGTTTTTTTTATTAAGTACATTCCACGCGGACGAAGTCGCGGGCACAGCTAGTTAGTCATATAGGCTACACTACTTCATGAATGTTACACATATCAGTCACAATACATTGTCTTATACAAAAGTTGGCATAATTATCTACGGGATTAGGTAGACTCGTAATAATTTCTATTCTATTGCAGCTATCACACAGCTTGTTAACGTTAATTATAATAACAATTTCAAAAGAGCGAGAAATAACGAATAGGTACTTACTATTTGTGGTGCTACCCATTCACGTATATAAGCTAGTATCGCTGCATCGTTCAATTAATGTCTGCCTATGATATTGCACCGATCGGTAGCGATTCCACAATTCACACAGAGACTCATTGTGATAGCTGATAGCAGCCGATGTGGTAAAGTCTAGTCCAGTTTTAAAGCCAAGGTCAACAAATGTAGCAAATAACGGTGTCCGGTAATCAAGCAAGGGTCAATTAGTTCGAAAATCATATACAATTCACAGAGTAAAAGCAGCAAAACACAATGATCTCAAGGAACCGAAGAAAAAGCGAATGCGATGCGACATTTACAATGACAGGACAGGAGTGAAAATGACATATGATGTTACAGATAATTATGAATTCTATATGATCGATTATTTACAATCGATATTTTGACTTCCATTATGAAAGACTTTTTTTCTGTTCCGTGAAAGAGACAGGTTTCTTTCTGATTAGTGAACTGAATAACGAAAATAAAGGTGCTACATAGATATTTTGAAATCATTTAATAAAGCCACGAGTTTTAAATTCATAGTTATTAGTTATCGATTTGATTTCATAATCGAATCAATAAAGCAAGCATAATCATAGCGCATTTACGAAGATCGGATTAAGTATTACATTCAACGTTTACGAAGCTTGTTGATTAATGAAAATCACATTTTAAAACTTTTGTCGCACTTGGCCATTGCTGATTGTAATGAAGTCTTAACAAAATTATAACACAAAATTGACGAATTTTTTGAGGTAGGTTTGATGTCTGTGCACTCGGGCCCAAAATGGGGTATCTCCTTTGATGGCAAACGTCGGGGTGAATATAAAAGCTTATAAAAAGAAAATAGGGTATTAAACTTTATCAAACTCTGAATAAAATTACTTACTACTTACCTACCTGAAAAATCGGTGAATACCTGTACCATAGATTTACCTGATAATTGCCTACACCTACATAGAAATCATTGAATTGCATTTATCTCGTTAAATTCAGTGCTTCACGAAGCACATTCCCCAGAGTCATGTCACATACGTCGTAATTGGTATTAATTAATAGCGTTGTGTACTGTAGTGTGCAAATTGAATTCAGAGATTAGGAACTAACTTACACAATGGCTTAAGCCTAGTAAAGTCTAAATATTAATTTATGGTTACTTAATAATTTAAGGTTCGCGGAGAAATTCTTTTCAGGGTATAAAGAAGATTCTCCGTCAAACAGACTGAGGTAACGAAACAATAACATAACCCACCTCGTCGATAGCACCGATTGAACGAAGCCTGCGGGGAAAACAACGGCATTAAGATTTTCGGGGCTAAAGCCAGCCTCATTTGCAGCTGAAAAGGCCCTCGATTCTGCTAAAACTAAACCATTGTGGTGCCAATGCCACTGCAAAAAATGACATTAAATTTTAGACTTTATTTCTATAAGACTAAAGTCCAAAATTAAATGAAAACAGTTTAATTACACTTTTTCAATTACTCCGCATTAATTTTAAACTTTCAGCACATCGCTTTAAAGTCTATTATTTAATGACGTTTTTTGCATTGACGGTGGCTCCACTATGGCTTGGCTTTAGCAGAATCGAGGCCCTGATTAAAGGACGAAGCTCTGGTGCAGGCTTTTCTCTCGTGGGTGACTGGGTGGAAAAGGGGTCAGAAGGTAGTCATAACATACATAACATAAACTCACGCCTGTATTCCCCGAAGGGGTAGGCAGAGGTGCTAGCACCCACATTTCGCCAGTTTATGTTTAGGTCCCAATGTAATAGGTGGCGAGCCTATTGCCATTAACCGGGCACTTATAAACCTGCGATAAAGTAGTAGGTAGTCACTATGGTATAAACGAGCAACCGTAAGAGAAGATGCAGCGTGTAACCCTGTTTTCGGAATTCGACGTTTTAGCTGAAACTAAAAACGATTATGTAATATGCCTCATATTTAGGTATACCGACATTATTATCGGTCCTCATACTTTTAAATTATCACATAGACATAACATAACATAAACTTACGCCTATATTCCCCGAAGGCAGAGGCACATAATACCCACGACGGAACGGAGACGGTGTATGCGTTTGGGGTGAGAGGATGTTTGTGTGTTTGTTTGTACAAATCCATGTTGTCGTTTTCTTCGAAAATACAAATCCAATTTTGATGCAGTTTTCAGTTATGGGTTTGGCTTTAATCGGAGCATGTTCTTAGATAGGTGTTATAATGACAACTCAACAGGGGGCGCTACAGCAAGCATTTTTAATGCACATCAATGTTGCCAATTTCCTCCAAAAATACTAGTCCGATTTTGATGCAATTTTCAATTATCGGTTTGGGTTTGATTGGTGCATGTTCTTAGATAGGTGTTACAGTGACAACCCACTAGGGGGCGCTGTAGTAAACATTTTATGAATTATTTTTTATACGTCGTGGAGTTTTTCAAAATATTTAATTTTGCTTTTTATCCTTGTTAATAAAAATCGGTTGTTGAGTAGTAAGATGGTTATTTTTTTTGCTCTACAGCCTACGTAGGAAAATTTTAATATAGTTTTGTCAAAATTATATACATAATGAGATTTATCTAAAGGCAAATGGGGACTACCTATCGCACTACGGGCGTCAAGAGAGCAATCAAACGTACCTACGAACGATGGCACGGGCAATACGGACAATGGACATGCCTCCTATTATATTTTCATACATTTTAAAATTTTCAAACAACCACACCTATGACGTACCTACTCTCTTCAACAATTTGTTCACAACACCTAATTGCATTGAGTATTGAGACGAAAACACTGAAAATACTCTAGCTGAATCATATAGGTACCTACCTACATACTCACATCAACATCCTATCCTATAGGATAAGCAACATTGATCATAATGTAACAATGTATATAAAGGTGGGTAGGTATTACCATTATCTTATTACCTTTATATGGGAAATATAAGCTGATCACACTGAAATATTTCTGCGAGTAAAAGTTATACCAACCTACCTCATCTTTTAATATAAGATAGATAGTAGATATATACGTACCTACCTAAATATGTAAATACCTACGTTGAAAAAAAAATACGAAGGGCATCCATAATTCGATTTGTTGAGTTTTTGTGAGAGAAACGAATACTCCGATCCTTTAAGTTGAATAAACGTGAGAAGGATGTAGAATAACGTTTTTAAATTCAGGGGACAATTTAATTATCACGTTATTCCGTTTTTTATACGGACTCTTTTAAAACAATAGGTATTATACTTACCTACTTGAGCTGGAACTGGCTAAGACAGATGAGAGTACGCCATTGTCTTATCTGTTTTAGGGCAGTGACTTATTTTTTTGATTTCAATGCCTTTCAATATTGTTTCAGGGCCCTACTATGTTCTTCGAGATCCTAGCTAAACTCTACTAAGTAGGTGGAAGCAGGAGGACACTGGTCGCTCCCATAAAAAAACATATTAACCAAACCATGAAGGGGAGGAGAAGGAGTAACTGGACGCCAGGCTCGGATGTGTACCTAAGCCTCTGATGATGAGTCAGTTCAGTTAGTAACTAAGCAATCAGGCGAGTATTATAAATAAATAAATATTTATTGACCAACGTTAAGTCATTGTGAGAGCGACTGGTACTAGGAAGTAGGAACCAAGCCCATGTCCTACCTATCTACATATTATTGGTAGAAAATTGCGTTACACATTCACAATTTAGAAACAGAACGAATTACAGTACATAAATCAATCCCATTCAATAACCATAAAAGTTCAATAACACAGCCAAATTGACGTCATCAATGAATTTTGAGACCAGCACATGGCAAGCGGTGCCCAATAAAGAATGTAATTGAACAATAAAAGCAGTAGGTAGGTACCTACAGGCAATACAATAGCAATAGACTTTCCACATGAAACAACATTATGAAAAAAGTTTATGCTACTGTTATAACGAAAGGACAGAAATAACAACAAGAAATATTCCTAAGAAAGTCTGTTGCGCACATGTGTGGCTTCCTAAATAATTGAACAGCCGTTGCTCTGGCCAGTCGTAGGTTCTTCACTTCAACTTTAATTGATTTAGTGACGACCAGTGACAAGGACAAAAAGCTCATTTTGTTGTTTATAAGTTACATAGCGCCTACTGACGTACCTACTTGGGCTCTACGTTGTTTATTGAAATTATTAAAAAAAAACATCACAGCGTCGGAAACTCCGCACCTTGTTTCCAAATTTTTTGACTTTACCTACGTTCTGGTGTATAGCATTCGGCTGCTGAGTCAGTGGACATGGGTTCGAATTCCGCTCATTGCAAAGTACCTACCCACCTACTTACCTACCTACCTTTATATTAGTATTGTGTATCTAATAATTAAAAAAAAAAGAATAGGTCAGAAAATGTTAGAAATTACATAAAGGTACGAAAAACATTGGAAAAAATGAAATGCTCAAGTGAGACTCGAACTCGTGAGTTCGAGTCTGGGATTCCGTTGGGATTGCACTGCCAACTGAGCTATTGATTTTTCAACCATTTTTAAACATTGAATTTTGATGACTGCGCCCAAATATTTGAATGATTTTTTTGCCAACTAAAACATTGAGCACCACTTGAATCATTCCAAATTTTCCTTCTCTATAAATCCGTCTATAAGGGCGACGGTGCAGCCATCTACCAACATTCTTACGAACTGTTGGAAACAATGAATGATTTTTCAACCATTTTTAAACATTGAATTTTGATGAATGCGCCCAAATATTTGAATGAATTTTTTATAGCATTTATTATGCTAACTTTTAAGTTCGAAAAACATTGGAAAAAATGAAATGCTCAAGTGAGACTCGAACTCACGACCTTTCCCTTACAGGGGGATTGCTCTGCCAACTGAGCTATTGAGCACCACTTGAATCATTCCAAATTTTCCTTCTTTTTTTGCCAACTAAAACAAAATTCAATTTTGTTTTAGTTGGCAAAAAAAGAAAATTTTTTTTTCCAATGTTTTTCGAACTTAAAAGTTAGCATAATAAATGCTATAAAAAATTCATTCAAATATTTGGGCGCATTCATCAAAATTCAATGTTTAAAAATGGTTGAAAAATCATTCATTGTTTCCAACAGTTCGTAAGAATGTTGGTAGATGGCTGCACCGTCGCCCTTATAGACGGATTTATAGAGAAGGAAAATTTGGAATGATTCAAGTGGTGCTCAATAGCTCAGTTGGCGGAGCAATCCCCTTGTAAGGGAAAGGTCGTGAGTTCGAGTCTCACTTGAGCATTTCATTTTTTCCAATGTTTTTCGAACTTAAAAGTTAGCATAATAAATGCTATAAAAAAATCATTCAAATTACATAAAGGTACTTAAATAAAATAACCTACTCCACATTTTCTACTCGGGGGATTAGCTTCGAGGATTACCAGATTCCCCGGCCATGTAGACTGAAGAAGGTACTCAGCGAAACATGGCATCGTATTAATCGAGCCTCACACGCATGATACGACATCACTATTGCCGATTGCGTACAAGGTAAGCTCGAGGGAGTTTCCACACGTAAAAAAGCCGGTCAAGTGCGAGTCGGACTCGCGCACTGAGGATTCCATACAAAATTGAAACCAGAAACGAACATATAATAAGCAACATAAACCCTTACCAAGAAACCTTAAACTTTATTCAAAATTTAAATACAAATTTTAGTTAAAGTATCAAAATTAAAATTGGAAATTGTAGAGTAGTTTCTGAACTGATGGCAGGTGGCATTGGCATTTTAACCATATTATCCAATCAAAATAAATGGTCATAAACAATCTTACCAAAACTATAGGACTTCTCTTTTACTCTCGTTAATAATCCTAGTACAGTAGCGCTAAACAGAAATGATACAAATGCCAACTTCATCATATTTTCACTCACCATGTGTTAATTTTAGTAATAGAGCAAATGGCATCGCGTGAAAATGACAGTTTATTCTGTGAACTATAAAATTATTTTTATCGAAAGAAAATAAAGTATCTAATTGTAGTTTTTGTAAATAGATTACAATAGAAATTTGCTCAATAATCACTGAATAATGTGTTGTTCGAACTTGTGAAAGTGCATAGAAATATAACGATACTTGTACACAATTATCAGATGCTCTCTGATTGCTCTGGTGTTATCATTTTGTATATGTGTATTGTGGTATTATAAAAATAAAGAAAATGACGGAAGGTACCGCTGTAGCTATGGCTTCCGCAAATGGTTTGATGGACAAATCTAAAGAACTCCAAAAGGAGATTCTTATGGAAAAACTGAGGTCCAAAACATCACAGTTCAAAAACTTAACAGAGACATCCAAAGGAGTTCGAATGGCTTTACTAGTAAGTTGATAATTATTTATATTTTTTCTCAACGAAAAGCTCTCATAGGCACATTGGCAGACTTTAAAAAAATATTACAAGAATTAGAACCACCATATGCCCTTGTTTTTGCAGATTCAGATATTTTTTACATTCGTTTTCATACTATCGGGCAATAACTCCTTGTTATACATCCACACTGGGCTGGCCTCTGACTGTTTTCAATACCATATAACTGGGAGAGAATGTATTGTTGCAGACTGGGTACTGATCACTATGCTACACTATATCTAATTTTCTTTAATTATTGCTCAATAATAAAAGTCTTGATATATATTCTATTTCTGTTTCTATGTATAATATGTATGTATTTACAAAAAAAAAAGTATATAAGTATGTTTATCCGCATTCTAGATTCCATAACACAAGCTATAAAAGCATACCATGGGTCTAGATAGCGTTGTGTAGAATGTTGTGGAATATTTATTTATTTATTTATTTATTATTTATATTGGTGGCAAACTTTAATATATTTACATACATACACTCACACCTCTGGGAGGGAAATCTCTGGGGTAGGCAGAGACAACAGCCCGCCATTTGACTCTATAATATGTTTGTCACCAATATATCAAGACATTTTGGCCCCACAAAATCTTTGGGGGGCCAAAATAGTCTTCTTATCTACTACCGGGATATTTACCATGTTTGTTAAGTTTTTGGAGTATCTGATATTTCTATATTGCTATATTGCAAGCACCATGATCATGGATGCTAGCTGAAATATTGGATACTCCAAAAACACAACAGATATGGTAAATATCCCTGCAAGTGTTAACATTACTGTTAACATAAGTTAACATTTCAATCTCAAATCATATATCCTGATGATGATGAGTATAATGAATATGAGTGGTCTTTTTTTTTTTTTTTTTTTTTATCGTGCGAAAAATCCCCACGGATACCACCCCCACGGAGCATATGAGTGGTCTGTGAATGATGAGTCCAGCAATTTATGGGACTTGCACCTTACAATTTTCACGTTCAATGTGTGATTTTTAGTGAAGGATAAAATATTAAATTTATTATTGTTTTGTTCAGGACAAAAGATGGGGAATAGACAGTGCAGATCGTATGATACTACAAAAGTGCCTTGATAGTCTTCAGCACTGTATCAAAGTCAGCTCCTTGCAGAGTCTCATTGAAAGGCTAGAATGTCTATCGAGACAACTGGGGTATGTATTTTTGTTTTCCTTATAATATATTATCTAGATACTTATGTGAAAGGCTATGAAGATGCTGTGATTTAGTTATTTTTTATATAAAAACAATATTAGAACCTACTTAATGATACAAACAGCTGAGACTCGTACAGAGATAGAATATAGTCTGTAATAACACCAAGCTATTTGTTTCTGAGATATGTTCTAATGTGTTGCGGTAATGAAATCAGATCAGAATGAGGGAAACAAGCAATTTAAATAATCGTAACACATTCACTATGTAACAATCACAGGAAATTCATATAATTTTTTTTAATGAATTTTTTATAGCATTTGTCATGCTAACTTTTAAGTTCGAAAAACATTGGAAAAATGAAATGCTCATGTGAGACTTGAACTCACGACCTTTCCCTACAGGGGGAAACTGAGCTATTGAGCCACACCATTTCATTTCAATCATATAATGTTAAGAGGCTGAAATTGGCAGTCATATATCTGACCCAATGAAATTATCTAAAATTCAAATTATTATATGAAATTATCTGACCCCTTCTTGTATCGAGAAAATGAATCTGGCTGCTATAATTTTGTTGCCAAGCTTGGCTGCTGATTTCGGCTGCCTATTTCAGCCTCATAAAAATGTTGACACTATTAACATGTAATACTCCCAATTCATGTGGTTAGGCCACAATTGGTGGTTTATTGGTTGTACGTAAATTTCTATGTATGTAAATTTCTTTAGGTACATTACATACACAGGTAATAAATGCATTAAAGTGTACTTTGAACCAGAAAAAATGTAACGAATTCAGTCTAATGGCTGTTATATTAACATCTTCTGTTAAATATTATTTATTTTTCATGATATCATGAATGAGTATTATTAATACAATAAATATTTTCAGGTTAAAATTCGTAGTAGGAACTTCAGGGGTCAATTTATTCATATCCTCAGATATGTTTTACTTAGAAATTTTGGTTGAGTCATCTGGTGCTGTTAAAGATGTCAAAATACATCATGAAGGAAAAGTAAGTTGTTTGATTTTAAATTTGTTTATCTTTCTTTTCATACTCCTACTAATATTATAAATGTAAAAGCATGTGAAGGTGTTTGGATATTTGTTAGTCAATCATACTCTAACAGCACAGGGATAGATTGTAGTCTGGAATAACACAACACATAGCCTTTTATCCCGAGAATAGGTTCCCATGGCTTAAGGGAATGAAATGAAAACTAAATGCGGGTGAACGCACAGGCAACAGCTAATTTGTTAATAAATCTGTTATGAATTCTTGTATAATTCTTCCTTATTAATCATATTTATATTTATTAGATTGAGCAACAAAGTTGTGAAGAACTGGTATCATGTATATCACGCGGTGACTTCGCTGACTTCACTGCCCAGCTGGAGGGTCTTACTGCTGTATATCAACTAAATGCTGAGAAAAAGGTATATTATTACATTGCTGGTGGGTTTTTATAGGTTTGTATACACAACTGACGGTGGAGGTGAGTGGTGATGCATCACATGGTGGCCACCCTAAACCTAAATCTAGGTCGCAAGTCCCAGACGCCATCACAGTGTTCTTCTCTGTACCTCGCCATGGACCCGGCGACCGCACGGTGAATCCTTGGAATGCTGAGAACGCATCTCTTACATGACTACTAGATAATGTTAACAGCAATTAATTTTGCATTTGACTAGTCTATGAGGGAGCGCCGGTTTAATACCCGCTCAGTGCAAACATTTGTATGCATGAGAGTCTATTGTTTATTGGCACTGGTCTTTGTCAAAAATATAAAACCCATATTACAAGCTTGCCTAGTTTGTGTCTAGACTAGACTGTATTGTATAAAATGGATTATAGTATTATTATTATCATTTGAGCAAGAGTATACATTTTTTTAAATGTACTTGAGGTAATACCTTTTATTATATTTGTGTTGCAGGTCAAATGTAAAGCATTTAGTGCCTTACAAAGTTTGGAAGAAGATTTATGTACTTTGAAACAACTCCAGAGCTTTATCAAAGATCCAATGACCCAAGTCCACAAAAGCCCAATAGGTTTCTTGCAGAAACGAAGAGGAGGTATGTTATCTGTAAACATATTATATTTTACTAGCTTTTGCCCGCGGCTCCACCCGCGTGGATGTCGGTTATCGTGACCAAACATAGCTTATGTCCTTTCTCGTGGTCTAATCTACCCCTATACCAAATTTCATCAAAATCGGTTCAGTGGTTTAGGCGTGAAAGCGTAACATACAGACAGACAGACAGAAAGACAGACAGAGTTACTTTCGCATTAATAATATTAGTATGGATAGTATGGATAAAAAGTAAGATTCTCAATTCCATGTACATTTTTCACAGATTACCTTACACTTTATTAGCTTTAAAACCTTTGGCACTTAACAACACACAGAATAGCCTTTGTTGAGACCTTTAGTTGAGTATATAGAGCTACACTAAATCTGCTAGTGTGAATAATTGAAAAGTTAGAAAGCACTTGCACAATACAAGGTTTTGAATCCAACACAGCTCTATAAAATGTATAATTTTCATTTTAGAATTATGTACTGGTTTTTTGGAATTTATTGTATACAAAAAAAAAAATATCTTGTATGCATTTTACAGTAAGTCACTCTCTAATTTCAGGTCATGCAATGCGTCTAACATACTTTGTATCACCATACGAACTGCTAGATAAAGAGAAGGGTCTTCAGCCATTGACAACAGAGCTCCTCACAACAGGCAAACCCTCAGCGTCCAGTGGGCTGGCCTCACTGGTAGCACCGTCTCATACTCCTATTGGGCACTCAGCAACTGTACTTCTAGAAGGTTCTACTCCAAATAAACTCCAGCTGTCTCCTATTTTAGCAGCTGGACCAAGGTCTGGAAAAAGGTGAGTTTTAAGATGTAAAATAGATCTATAATACAAGTATAAGGTGCAAATTAGATTATATTGGTACCTTGACTTAAAATTTTAAGGAAAATATGTGACAAAATGTTGATTTGTAAAATAATAGCGAATATGAATAATAATGTCGTCCTGTTGTCTCTGCCTGCCTCGAAGGGAAATAGGCATGAGCGTATGGAAGGATGGATGAATATTCACATGTAGTGTTTTTTATTAACATTTACATAATAGCAAACACTACTTATGAAAATTCGTATTCCTTTTCTTTGTAAAATTTACAAATGAGACAATAAATTAGAACATACATTCCTACTTTTTTAGCTGTGCAATAAACCATGAAATCCCCTCTGTTAACAATTTAATATGACAATAAGGCCTATTGTAGTGCGTCCTATTTGATGGGTCTCACTCTAGCTTTCTCTCTCTTTTTAATATAAAAATACATACTTTCTTGACAGCAATGGACCTGTTTATGCTCAATTAGTACCGCAGAACAGCGCCATGTTGCCAGCTTGCTTCACACTCAAACTGTCTGCGCCCACTCCGCTTTGCGCGGGGCTTGCCAAACATATACATGCCACTACTGAGGTGAGTCTAGTAGACATAATGGCATAACCGATGCTGCTGACTTAAAAAAAACAAATGATCTTAATAGTTTTAGATCGAAAAAACTACCATCTTAGTCTATACTTAGGAAAAGTTAGCATGCATACTTATAATATAATTGCTTTAAAATTTCATTTAAAGAATAAATTAATATTTGGTATTTATATCAATAATTGAATCTGACACTATTTGACTCTGCCAACATGAAATACTGCCATTATCCACATGAAAGTAGGTATAGCACAGATAAAAAAATGTAGGTATGTGGTTATGATGTAGTAAGATTTCAGATTTATTAGAGTTTACTGCCTTCTGTGGAGACTCAACTGTTGTAGAGTCATAGATATATTTTTTTTAATTTTCAGGTGGAGGTAGCTGGCGACTGGGCGAACGCGAAGCCTATGTTAGGTTTGGTGGCGCAGCAAGCATACAACAAACTGTCACCGGGCAAAAATATCGAGTTGAATCTCAGCAAGGGACTGTTTGTGGTATGTATCTCTGATAGGTTATATAAAAAGAATGCATAAAGTTGCATTACATATGAGATGAAGATTATAGATATTTTTTGTCATTTAGATAAATTGTAATCAAATTGGTTTTTATCGATATTTTTCGCTAGATAAGTTAAAGAACAATATTCGATTTCCCTCTTTCTCAGCTGTAGCTTTGACAAGTACTATTAATGGTACTACTGGGAATTTTTGTAGAGTACCATTGTACTTTTAGTTGCTTACATAAACTTTAGGCCTGTTGTGCTTTTGTTGTAGAACATTAAATTGATTCAATTTTTTTTGGTACAATTAAAAAAAAAATTGCAATGAAAAAGGAAATCATTGAACTCGCGACGCAACACCTTTTGACAGACATTGTGATAATTCACATGTGACATCTCCTCTATAAATAAGTATGTATATACTTATTTATATACATACTTATGTATATAGTATATTGACCAAGTTTTCACTTCTGTCTACACTTCCGGATTGCCTGTAGACCACTTTTTTAACTTTACTTCATTAGTTTTTGTTACATATGAGAACTTCTAGTTCTAGTCTGGTTTGTTGTGTATTGCCAGAACTTGCCGGAGCAGACGCAGTGTTACTTCCTGTGCGAGGCTCGGGGGCTAGACGGCTGCGTGGTGACGAGCGTGCCGTTCACTCACCCCTCGCAGGTCCCGCCATTGCTGGCGTGTTTGCGGCAGCAGGCGCTCTTCAACGCACTCATCACCAGCTGCATAAGGACACAGTCCAGCAAAGGTTACTATTGACATTATTAATTATTAAATTCACCGTAAGCCACCAAAGGGATAAGCAGAGGAGTATTGATACCCACATTTCGTCAAGTACTGTTTTCGGTTCCATTATAGGAGTTGTCAAGCGGGCACTTTGTCATAGGCTGTATGTTTGCTATCGGGTGGAGTATAGCCCTAAGTCGCGTTCTATGGCACCCATAGCAAGAGACGGGTTAACCCTATTCTTATCAACTGGCAACCAAGACTGCATTCTTGGTTAAATGAATGGGATACTTGAATCAATTTTCCTGGTTGCAAGTAAGACTTTAGACTCGCGGCTTCAAATCCGCTTACTACTTATTTTCCTTTTGGATTTTATATGAGGAACTGCCGTCTGACCTACCATCCCCGAGATAAAAGCCTTGTTTTACGTAAAAAAAGGCTTTTATCTCGGGGATGGTATCGAATAATCCCCACGGATACAACCCCCCGGAGCAGGTGGAGGTGGTTATGTCGGACTCGAACCGACTAAAACGCACGCTGCCTTTGGTCTTTGGTTGCCAGAGGTGAGATTGCCGAAAGCATATCTCTCGCACTCCGGCAGACCCAGGACCATCTCTTTCGAGATGACCCCTTCGGGATGTGGGGACTAGCCCCGGGTACGGGGCGGCACACTTTGCGCCGCCGCCGAGATAAGCCTAGGCCAAAGCCTCATCTATCAATCAGCAGCTTTCAGGTAAGGTTAGCTTGGGACTCGGAAGATGTTGATGGAGATATACACCCATTGCAAAAACTGTTTCTACTTTCAAATAAAATATTTTTGCTTATACACAGGCGTGGACCTAGAAAACGCCCTGATGTTTGAAGTCAGCGCACTGTCCTGGCAACACATCTGTGTATCGCTGGAGCATCCAGGAGACGAGAGCATGGCCACAGTGGAACTGGAACTGAGTGACCCCGCCGCACCTCGAGCATCCCTTCATACCCTGCACTCGACACACCCGCCGCCTGCTCCCGACCATATCGATGAGTACATCACTAGGGTGCTGCAGAAGACGCACTCTATACCCATCACGCTAAGGTAATGGTTACTAGCTTTTTATATAACTAAAGTCCTACTCCCTTGGTATACCTCAGGAAACATATTTTGGACCTAAGTCGCGAGACAAACGAGGCCCTGGCGCACGCGGATTGGGTTATGTCCGACTCGAACCAATTAAAGCGCACGCCGTCTGTGGATCGAAGTGCTAAGCCGAAGGTGAGGTTGTTAAACATATTCCTCGCAATAATCTATGCTTGGTGAATTGAAGCTAAAGCACAAAAGAATCGCGTACTGCGCGTATATGTATAGCACATTTTAGGTCCAAGATATGTATCCCAGTGTATACATACATTTGTTCACATTCAGTCAGTTCAGTGGAATTGCAGATATGAGCAAAAGCTGCTCTTACTGACAGCCGCGCGGAGCCGGTGGTTCCTCCTAGTGTTCAATAAAATTGAAAATAAAACAGTCTTCTAAACACTGAAAGAATTTATCGTCGCCATTAAGCTTTTACAATTCGATTCTTAGAGACATACATACATATAATCACGCCTTTATTCCTGGAGGGTTAGGCAGAGGTGAAGTAACACCCATATTTCACCAATTATTGTATTCGATCCCACGTAATAGCCGCCTATTGCCGTGTTTCGGCATATTGACTGGAGCCATGCATCTGAGGCTGTCTGGGCTATATATATCTGTCTGATGAGAAGCAACTCTGTCCCTTAGTCGCCTTGTACGACACCGCATGTATTATTACCGAAATAATAACCGCTGCATTTATCCTAACAGGTCGCTGATAAAAATTTGGGAGCGCGAAGCAGCAAGTAAGCAGTTAAACGGTGGCTACTCTGCTCTGGACCCAAATTTTAGCTGTGGCCTAGGGGGGCTCGACCCGGGTGGTGACCACGTCAAACACGAACCTGGGACTATGCACTCCTCCCGGGCGATGTACCCTAACAATGTCAATCACCCTCATCAGGGAGGTAAGGAAGATGTGATATTTTTATTTCATACTAGCTTTTGCCCGCGGCTCCGCCCGCGTGGATGTCAGTTATCGCGACCAAACATAGCCTATGTCCTTTCTCAAGGTCTAATCTACCCCTATACCAAATTTCATCAAAATCGGTTCAGTGGTTTAGGCGTGAAAGCGTAACAGACAGACTGAGTTACTTTCGCATTTATAATATTAGTATGGATTCACATTGTTTACTTTCTGAATAAGAACAAAAAACACATTTTTCCACTTTGGCAGTGTCTCTCGCGCTAACTATACAATTTAGAAAAAAAAAATGTTAGAAACCTCAATAGCATTTTTGAAGACCTATCTAGATACCCTACACGTATGGGATTGATGAAATAACAATTTTGACTCTCAGTTCTAAGTACCTTTGGGGACCCCCAAAATTTATTGTTTTTTTTTTCAATTTTTGTGTGAAATTCTTAATTCGATTGCGATGCGATGGATAGACAGAGAGACGTGACGAATCTATAATGGTTCCGTTTTTTGCCATTTGACTACGAAACCCTAAAAGCACAAATGTGCCGCTTCTGGTTTGCACACGTCAATAAGACACTGCAACCGTTTCCCATCAGATTTAGGGCAATAAACCCATTATTTATATTTTTAAATTCTTCATAGGATCTTATCTATCGGAACAACAACACCATCTGTCCGTGATGTGCCAGGATTCCGGCGTGAACGACGTCAAACCACAACCCGAAGATCGAAAGCCTAAGAAAAGAAAATCCGATGAAATTTGGTCCTCTAGTCAAAAGAAAGGCAAGGGTATCACCGAAATGATGGACACGGATAGCGAGAGTGACAATTCTGATGAATATGTCAATGAGGATGAAAATACTGTGAATAGTAACTCGACGAATGAGGATATCGAAGGTAGGGAGTCGTCGGTGTCGCAGAATGAGTTCGCGTCGGACTTGGAACTTTCTGCGATGGACGCAACCGATGCACTCGCACAGGAAACTAGGCACTCGTCCGATATGGACAATTCGAACGATGGAGATGTGGAGGATATAATCAGGTATATATTTTCTTTTCTTGTTTTTATACAGGACACGTCAATTTTGGCTTCACCTCGCCTGATGTTAAGCTAAAGGCAAAGTCTCGGAAAGTGGGTCACCATCGTAAACATGTACCATGTTAACAGTGGTTGCACTCAGCTTGACAGCCTCATTAGATGTCTTTTCACGCCCCGCTTAAAGAACCCGGGACTGTAGTTTCATTTAAATTCTTATATCCAATTTTGTTTCATACATTTGGCAAGATACGATACGCCACGCTCTTCTTTTACTCACTTCAAATATACGTAAAATTAGAATGTCCTCATAGTTTGTGCATGTGTATAAAATGGCATCTATATGACCACTGAAGAAACTTTTTAATTCATTGAGTTATAAACTAAAAACTGGTTAAGGAACCACAAAAATAATTCATTATCATCACCACAGCGTCAGTCCCAGATTATTATCATGGCATCTTGCCGAGCACACCACAGAGTACACACGGCCAAGGACATAAATATACCTACACCTTAGTATATGAAGTTGTAAACCTATCTTTCTGAGCGTCTTTACAATCAGCATCATAAATATCTTGATGATGAAGTCTCAAAATGATCTTAAAACTCTCGTATTATGAGCAAATCAAACTATTTTATTTATTTATATGGTACTAGCTTATGCCCGCGGCTCCGCCCGCGTGGATGTCGGTTATCGCGACCAAATATAGCCTATGTTCTTTCTCATGGTCTAATCTACCCCTATACCAAATTTCATCAAAATCGGTTCAGTAGTTGAGGCGTGAAAGCGTAACATACAGACAGACAGAGTTACTTTCGCATTTATAATATTAGTATGGATTATTGTCCGAACAAAAGGTGTGTACCAAATATCAGAACAATCGGTCAACTGGAAGGCGGTCAAAAAACTAAATTAAGATCATTTTGCTGACTGTACATGAAGATTGAACCAACTGCAATTCAATACTTAACCAAAATATTTGTTCCAGGAATTCTTTTCACAAGTCTGATCACAAAAGGCAAAAACTCAAAAACAAAGATTCTGAACTACGACCAGGCAGAAGTTCGTCATCTCTGCTCCTGGACTTGACTGAAGGTAAATCGTACATGCCATCCTCAGTTAGCATCACTCCGATAGGAACCAGCACTTCGAATACACCGAACGCTGGTTCAGGCTCCAGCATCTCGTCAATGCTGTGCTTAGATAGGCGCCCAGGTATTGAAATAATCCCAATCACAGCCGCAGCGCCGGCCGCTCTGCCTAGTTCCATCACTATAACACCAATAACATCATCGCAGATGAAAAACCTCGATGATCGGATAAGATCTGAAAAGAAATCCAGCAAGTCCGGCGAGGAACGCAGCAAAGAAAAGAAAAAGAAGCGTAGAAGGGATGACTCTATGGGCCCACCCGAAAAGGTACCTCCCAAACAAGATCCGCTTACTAAGCCTGTCTCAGTCAGCATAAAACCTACCGATGGATCCCCTTTACGATCGACGTCCCCAAACTCCCTTATAAGAAAATTTAGTCCAAGTCCAACACATGGTAGGTCTGTTTCGATAACGAAGTCCCCAAATCCAAATGCCGTAAAAGGTATAGGAAAATCGTCCGGTACTTCCAGTCATCACAGTAGCCCACGGCATTCACCAGTTCAGAATAGCCCTAAACATTTGACTGGTTACTCGAGTCCAAAAAACCACAGCGTCTCTTCCCCGAAACATAGTTCTTCAGGTTCGGGGAAGCCTAGTATGTCTGCACTGAAGTCTGCGGCCAGCGGTTCCCCCTCGGGTAAATCCGGTACTACAGGATACGACCTCACAAAGAAAGTATCTAAAGACTACGGATCCAGCTCGGCGACATCAAAAGATAAAGAAAAGAAACATTCCAGTCTATCTTTTTCTAGTTCTGATAGGAGTAGTCCTAAGTTAAAAAACCAAATAAAATTGAAACAGTTAGAAATTACTCCAGTTTCGTGTGATAGTCCGGTAACTGAGCCTCTCATATCTCCGCCTAATGTGGAAGTAAATAAATCGAATGCACCGAGTCAAGCCCGAAATCGGAAAGGCTCTCTCAGTGCTGTGATAGATAAACTTAAATCGGCCCAACACTGTGGCACAGACACCGAAATAGGTAGCAAATCTAGTAGCTCGAGTAGCACTAGTAAATTTTCAGATCAGAAATCCAATGCAGTAGCTAGTAGTGGCAAAATTAACGAAAGCAAAAATCAAGAATATATGGTGAAACCAAGCTCAGATGGTATGAAGATTACTATAAATAAAACTAGGTCCAAAGATTCTTCAAGCAGTAGTTCCAAATTGAACTACAGCAGTTCAAGTTCTAGTAAGCAGTCATCGCCACAACTTACACCGCCGAGCCAGGGCTCTCCTAAAACCCACACGGGATTGAAACCTGGAGTAATTAGTGGCCCTGCATCGAAAAAAACTCAAGCAATGCAATCATCTAAATCTAGCAGTACCTCTTCAAGCGGTACACCCCCTAAAGCAAACTTGAGCCCTTTGGATTCTTCCGGATCAGGCAACCCAAATATGCCGAAAGTGCCTTATTCTAAATCATCAAGCACAACCAGTACAGGAATAAATTTATCTAAGTCTGGTTCAAAATCTAGCTCAGGCTCCCCTAAAAGTAGTAGCTCAGATCTAGCAAAAATTATCAGAGACAGGGACCGAGAAAAAGCAAGGACAAAGTTAATGAGTAATTCCGAAAAATCTATTTTTTCTTCTAAATCTGAACGCCACTCGAGTCCCAGCAGCTCCAGGGATGAAGTCGATGGTGACCGGTTTAAGTCATCGAAAGAGGCTAATTTTCTCGTCGAAGGCTTGATCAAGCCTCTCGATACTAGCAAGTTTCAAATACCTAAGTTAAAAAACCTCAACACACCAGACAAAAACAGTCCATCATCTCAATACGATGGTCGTTCTATGGTCAATGACTTTGCCCGCACGTTGGAACAAAGTAAATATCAGTTTCCCCATTTTGACAATTCTAATACCAGAACAAACGATTCACTGCAGAAGTCAGCGTACCCTTTAAACGTGCCGAAACTCATAGGTAGCATGAGCCCTAAAACGATGCAACTCAATAAGGCCGATCAATCTGATCGACCCCTAGAATTTGCCAAAGCCATGTCTGACAGTATATCTAAAGGGGGTAGTCCTCAAAGAAACAAGGATGACACGAAAGATGGTTACCCTGCATCGTTTCCTATGATGCCATTAGATTTCAAAACCGAAATGGCAAAGGGGTTTGCGACTCCTAAAGGCAGCTCGGAGGACAGAAAAGGTGCTGACTCGTGTATGAAGCCACCGGCGAGTGGATCGGTCGCGCGAAGCGGGGCGACTACTCCTCAGGAGGCGGCCGAGATGTTGTTAGACTTCTCGTCGTCATCTGGTAGTAAAGTGTCGGGGATGGTGGCGGTTAGGCCGGTGTATCCTTCCTCGCCAGCGTTGGCGCTGCAACTGGCCAAGAGTCCGGCGCCGTCGCCGCTGGTGGCGCCCTCGCCCCACTCCAACTCGCCCTGCATCACCGACGACGAACTCATGGACGAGGCTCACGTGGGTGCAGGTAAATGAGTGCGTCTGTACCCGCGCATTATACACGCACTGAATTGTGGCCAATACGAAATCGCGTTTTAAATGCGTACAATCCATTTAATCAGGTTTACTAATTAATTATAAGGAACTGATTGTTGACTATTCCTCGTGTAATTTATTAAGATAAGAATTTGATATTTATTTATGAATCATTCGTAACATCTATAAATTTTAAAAACCTCAAATGTTAATATGTAAGAATATATGTGATTCAATTATATTTTAATAATCAGAAAACAAATTGTGTCATACTTTACATGTACGATGTAAAAAGACGATTTGAGTCCATGTATTGTTGTAAACGAAGGAACCACTTAATACAACTGCCATGAGTATAATACAACTAAGTGTACAATGTATTTCTAATTTAAATAAAGCAGTTATATAATGCCTAATTCTATGACAATTGTAAATATATAAATTAATATAATCATATTAAAATAGTTAAACTGGTAAGGCATATGTGCTTATGGTTAGATTTTGTAGAAATAAATACAATGAAATAAACACGAAACTCGTTTGTTTTATTTATTTAAAAAGTCACACTTAAGATTACTACAAATAAATTACCTATGATATATTTTGGTGTTTAAATTAATAATATCTTAGAGAGCTAGGACGATAAAATGGATAAAAAGGGTAATAAGCGGAGGAATATCTCCTATAGGGATATCTATAATAACGCCTGCGTGTGGCGAAGCGCCGGCGATTATTTTGCTTTCTTTTTAAACTAAAAAGCGGTAACGGGGCGAATCCTTTTGCGGTTGGCATTATTTCATCTTTAATTTGACTTTGTAAAGCATTTCTAAAGATGTAATTATTTAAAAATAAATTGTCACTCATAATACTCTGTATTTCTGGCATATCTTCTACCTGAGTTGTATCAGCTTGATCTTCAAGTGAAACTGGGTTAGCCTCAATCACAATATCTACTACTCCATCGCCGTATGTTGATGCAGAGTCAACACTGGGTCCAAAATCTGTATTTCCAGTTCCCTCTGTATTTTGTATAGGCGTATTATCATCGGCATTAGGCATTGCTTCCATTTCATTAATTACTTCTGTTATAATTGCATCATTAGCAGAATAATGTAGGTTTTCAGTTACCTTACTATTTTTAATTGTGTTGTCAACAGCTGAATTGGATACATCTATGTCTTGGCTTGAATCTTCGGTGATAGGCAAAACTTTATCACTATTTTCTATAATTTTTGCGCATGGCAATTTCTTATCACTTGATGTTGCAACAGGATTTGCTGCTACACTGGCAATACCCAATGCTAACGTTAAAAATATACGAGTCTTCATTTTTTCTGTAAAAGTTAAACACGTTATTATACTAGGGTATGTTAGATGACAATGTAAATGGTGGAAGGTACCCATAGTCTTATATTGTTTAGGATCTGGGTCAAAGAAAGGTGTTGATTGATGAAAATGAGCAACGTAAATATATCTACTGAATAATGATACATACTATATGTAGTACCAGGAAAACATCAAATAAACCTACATTGGCGTATACTAATTATAGGTATGAATAATATAATTTATTATTCTGGGAAAATCAATTTCAAATAAGTAGGTCATTCACATTTTAATTAAAGTGAACAATAATTGTTCATTTGAATTAAAATTTGAATCCTGTTTTGTATATTTACACAGTTTAATCGTTAAAATATAACCGGTAGTAATATTTTGTTATTAACAATGATATGATATTTTTCTCATATTTTTTTTTCTTGATTACCGCACGGTTTTATGTTATGTTATGTTTTAATTTGACACTACTTCCTTCTTACAATTTGACTTAGAGTACATAAAGTACTTACTGAACTACTATACTTACTGCACTATCACTATCATTCATTATCATCATCATCATCATCACTATATAGTATAAAGCAAAGTCGCTTTCCGCGTCTGTCCGTCCCTATGTATGCTTGTATCTTTAAAACTACGCTACAGATTTTGTTGTGGTTTCTTTTAATAGATAGAGTAATTCAAGTAGAAGGTTTATACATATGTATAACACATGCTTAATATAGTAGAGGGTGCAGCGGGAACGGCGTCGGACGTCACACGCGGGAAATTCGCCGGGTCAGGTAATACTACCTATAAATCAGTGTCATTTACTGGCAGTAAAGGGTGAGATAGAAGTGTCAATATGTATATATGATCTGAACGCTCATCATTTTAACGCCATTTCAAGCCAATAACTGCTCAGGAACAGATTTAAAATATTTAAAATGCGCGCTCAATTTGTGGACTAATTATTTACTTATTGAATAACGAAAATCATTGAAAATTTCGTCTATTATACCCCGTCCATCCTATTATTGTATTTTAGACAGATGAAAGTAGTGATTGCAAGAAAATTTGAAATGTCGACAAAGTCAAAAACATCAATTAAAAAAATATTTATCGATAAATGAAAATATTATGGTAAATATATGATTTCATATGGAATTATTATCTATTATCTTTCTATACATAATAATAAAGCAGTACTTAGATATTTCGTGTCTGTACAATTTACAAATATAATAGAAAACGATTGTGGGCCATAACGCATACGCTAATCTCCAAAACAAAACAACTGACTTCTAGAAGAATATTCCAACATGCTGATTTCCTGGTATTTATTGAAGAGTTCCGTGGCCTGTCTCTGAAACCCATCATCAGATCTTTATGCAAATTAATTGGGACCATTTTGGAATAAACCTCTTTCGAACAAAAAATGAATTTTAACAATCCGTCTACAAATGACCGAGTTACAAAAAACATTTTTCCGTAAAAATCATACAAATATAAAAAATTACAAACATCCGAATTGTTGTTTAGAAATCGGTTAAAAACAGCTAGTTATGTAATATAAAAAAAAAAAAAAAAATTCTGTAGTCGATATCGATTATGACATTTTCAAGTATTATAATGAAAACACATTCCATTGACTAACTAGGTACATCCCTAAAATTGCTTTCTGGCTGACGTGACGTTGTCAATGAATGAAATTTTTGTTAGGATTTTCATGTGTTGACGTTAGAACAAAGTTATACCGATCACTGTCAGTGAGCTGTCTAAAATACAATAATATAATGGACGGAGTATAGTCGTTTAACCCTTTCCTTACATCCTCTAGATAGGTACTCACATAATATGGTACAGGACATGGAATCCTCTGCGGCCGCTGCGGTTGATGTGCTCTTCTTTGAGCCAAATAGTTCCTCCTCTCAGCCTTCGCTCTTTCTCTTCTTGCTCTCAACGCTTGCATGGCAAAACGAGGTAAAAACGCGTTCTGAGATTCTGCTACTTCCATCATATCTCCAGCACCTGCCGATACTTCTGAGGCCTTAGATTCTTCGACAGGCTTCGACTCAACCAAGGCAATAAACAGAAGTAAAGCAAAACAGAATACTTTGCAAATGAACATCTTGATAGTTTAAGATTAGGAAGTGTGAAATACAGGCGACTGATGCTTCGGAAGTTAATCCCTTAATATCCGAGTTCGACTGAGTTGTCATGTTTTATAGGGACGATAAATTAACATCGGATGACACACATCTGGTGCATCTGTTTACGCTGCGAAGTATTTTGAGAAATGTAACGGGTCATGCGGTCGGTTCCAATTATCACGTCCACGGCTCACATTCATAGTTTGGTGATATACGGTGAGACCCACATTTAAGTAGGTATTTATGACAACAGGACAGTTTGACCTTTTTTGTATATCTATGATGTTCCGTAATGGAACCCTTTTACTAACCCGAGTTCCTTTTTATGTAAGTGGAAATCCCGTAGATACCCCTGGATCGTATATCCATATGCCGGGGTTAATGCGCGGTCGGGGGGGGGAGGGGGGTTCTCATATCACATGGTGGTGTTCCGGCAAAACTCGCTGCCTCGATTTTGGCGGGACGAATATATTGTAATATCCTCCACATTTTTCCGTTCCCGGTCCTCATCTCCTAAAGGAGTGTATTTATTCTAAACTAGCATTTGCCCGCGGCTCCGCCCGCGTAGATGTCGGTTATCGCGACCAAACATAGTCTATGTCCTTTCTCAAGGTCTAATCTACCGCTATACCAAATTTCATTTCAATCAGTTCAGTGGTTTAGGCGTGAAAGCGTAACATACATACAGAGTTACTTGGACGCCCAAGATCGTGCGAAGTGGAAGAAGAAGAGCCGGAAGGCAGACCCTGAGCTCCGAGGACACCGTGGCCTCGGATGCAATCAGGACTAACGTCTTTATGTGGATGATGATGATGATAGTTACTTTCGCATTTATAATATTAGTATGGAAGTAGCATCCGATGCTACTTTTAAAGGCACGACTAGAGGCCGAAGGGTAGGTCATGGTTGGAAAGATGACGGCTCTCCGTCAGATACGTCCCGATTATACGGCGAAGGTATAGAGGCACTTCGTTATATACGAGCGCCTCTCTAATGTAACTCTAAGACAAAATTTTGTACGCGTTGACTGTGTCTAGGAACACCACCAACATCACCTAGCCCCGGACGATCGATTCTCTTGCCAGAGTTCTCACGCGTAACTGTTGTAGGAGGGCCTAGGGGTGAAGATGATTGAGGGCCTGAGGGTGAAGATGAGTGAAGCCGCCTGTCACCCTAGCAGAAGTCGGCTGAATTGGAGGAATGATGCCCCTATGCTGGGCACCGTGGCCCGACATCCGAGGGGGCTAGTGTGAGGGATATGCCAGTAGCAATCTCACCTTTATCAGCTAATGACCCAGGGATAGCGTGCAATTTTACTCGGTTTAACTGAAGGTACGTGTACCTTCAGTTGTCGATTAACGGACGAGGCACAGCATAGGTCGTCCTCTCAGGGTTGGAAGATCAGACCCTAGGTAATAGCCAAAACTAGCCATATAAGGATGGATTTCGTGGTAGTCAGGCCTTAATTTTACCTTGGACTCGACTAGAGTCCGAGGTACAAAATTAAGGCACGGATACAACTGCAATCATCATCGATGATGTTATGGTAATGATTAACTGTATTGTTACAAAGTTCTTTCAAAAATGTCACTAACTTAATTTGCTAGAATGTAAGAAGGGGTAAGTTTGTATATTTTTACACCACTTAAGTGGTAAGCATGCACACGGCCCACCTGATGGAAAGTGGTTACCGTTACCTATGGACGTGGTCACTAGAGGCGAAGAGGCGTCACAGTCGTGCTGCCGATCCTGAAAGAATCTTGAACCTTTTTTTTTTTTTTTTTCGTGCCGAAATCCCCACGGATACCCCCCCTGCCGGAGCCGGAAGGGGAGGTTATGTCGGACTCGAACCGACTAAAACCGCACGCCGACTGTGGGTCTTGGTGCTAGGCCGGAGGTGAGGTTGTCAAAGACATATCCCTCGCACCCAGGCTGACCCAGGGCCATCCCTTACGGTCTGGCCCTCCTCAGGAGGGGGGACAACGGTGTCCCCAACTCGCCCCCGGAATGGGGAGGCGCGCTTATCAGCGCGCCGCCGCCGTGGCCTGCTTCTGCTGGGGTGACAGGCGGCTCCACCCGTCTCCCCCAGGCCCGCGCTCATGGGGGACGGAGGTCAGTCAGTGCCCTCCGACGCCCGAGTTGCATGCGCGCGCGGGCGGCGCGATCCGCGAGTCTTTCTCGCTCGCGCCGCCGAAAGAATCTTGAACCTGCTAATAGGATACTGCAAGTGCTTGAAGAACTCTATATCACAGATAGCATAATATGCCTAAGTAGGTATATTATTTTATTTGCTTGGAAGAACCATAGCAGGGAGATCTTGAAAAAGATTTGAAAAACATAATCTAGCCTATAGTGACTTCGCTAGGCAAATAGTTCTGGAAAAAAATGTTATAAATAAATAATTAACTAGGTAACCTATAGGTAAATTAGTTAATTAGCTATATATGATAATTAACATTATATAATACTTGTTTCTTATAAAACATACCGATAAACCGCAAGATTATTTTAAAATAAATTCTTCTGAAGCAGGGACACAGTCATTCGTTTCAGTGTAAACTGTGATTTAATTAAACAAAGTGTCCTTTTGCATAATAAAATAACATTTTAAAGAGTATGAGTCAACATTATTTATGGACGGAGTACGCTTATTAATTCACAAATCCATTCAATAACGAGTCTGATGTCAAATAATAATAAACATGGTAAGTAAGTAGGTAGGTAAATAGGTACTGTATAATGATTAATGACATCCCCTGTATGTAGATAATACTTTTATTATACAACGTTCATCTAGCATGAATGATGGTAGGTAAGTGAGAAAATATCACAACACAACCGTAATGAGACTGAGTTGTATTGTAGGATTACCTACAATAGAAGTTTTATTATACTTACCTACACTGGCGGGCGGTGCGGGCCCGGCATTTGACTTTTGAACTTTGGCTTTTCTCAAAAATTTTATTCATATAGGTAGATGCCTACTTCCTAAACCCTTTACAAAGAAAACAGTCATTAAATTTTGTATAAGTAGGGTTCATTGAACGGCGCCGTTTAAGTAGTTAACAGGCTACGCGGTTAATTGAACGGCTGATCAAGCTAGTTGGCTGCGGCAGGTTCTCTACTTACTTATATAAATTTAAATTTTCGAAAAACATCGTGAAGTTAAACCTACAGTAGCACCACTTACCTACCTACAGGCTCCACGTTCGGCTTATTCCGAACCTGACCCGGTTGCGGGTTAGGTTAGGAACTTGAAAAATAATGTGATATTTGTTCCGAACGTAACCCTCTTCCTAACCTGACCCAACATCTCATTCCTATCATAACCCGAATTGCGCAGAATTCTGTTACTTTTAAAAGCGAAGTGCGGTAATTTCAACTTCTGTAGGTTAGGTTAGGTTAGAACTGTGACCCCAACGCACGTGCCGAGCGAGCGGAGCGAGCGTGCTGCGGCAGCGGCCGGCGAAGTGCCAGATCGGGTTATGATAGGAACGAGACCGTCGGGTCAGGTTAGGAAGAGGGTTACGTTTGGACTCATTTTTTAAAGTTTCTAACCTAACCCGCGACCGGGTAAAGTTTTCGGGTCAGGTTCGGAATAAACGTCCACGTCGACTTCGCTCAAAAACTTATACCTAATACTTGAGTATAGGTACTTAGTAGAAAAATATCCAAATAAGCAATCTATTTAGTCAGTCCAATTGAATTACCGGCCACCTGGGTGATGCTACCATGCCGCCTACATGATGTGTATCTGGATGCTGGCGCTTAATTAACCCTTTGACCGCCACGTTAATTACGCAAGACTATGTTCCCTACGCCAAGCAATAAATTCCTTATATTATACCTACAAAAAAATAGTGATGGAAAAAAGTAAATCGATAAAATATCGATACATTTTGCTTGTGCGTGGTTTACAAATAAAATAATGCTCATACCACTGAAGATTTAGTTCTAATCAAATAATAAACATTACTATATCATTATTAAGTATATATGCCTCTATAAATATTCATTTTGCAACAATAAAAAAATAACTCATTACCTTATTATTCCGTAACTAGTGGACGCTCTAAAGCGTCAATGGCGTAGGAGAGGGGAAATTTTGTGATTAAAACGCAACATAGACAGTGATGTGATGATAGTTTTAATAATAATTGTCGATATTTATTATTTAAAATTATGACAATATGTTTGCGCTAGTGCAGTATTTTTTTTTTCATGATACTCACGGAAACATGTAACACAAAGAGGCACCTTACAAATTTTGCACCAAAATCTCGTATCTCGCCTTTTGCATTTTGAATTACTACATAATTTTACACCATAATTTTTTTGTACGTGTAACCCAAAATTATGTGCTAGTAAAACACGTATTGCAGTTATTATAATATTAATTAATATATTATTTTTTTCTGCCGTCATATCCCAACACTATAACTACCAACGTTCTCGCTTATGACGTCATAGGCGGACGCTTTAAGTCGTCAACGGCGTTTACGACATAGGAAAGTGTGTGATGAGTAGTAATGTTCGAATAAAGTTGTCGATGTTTATTTAAGTAAACAGAAAACTATAATGTGACAAGGAAACTAAGTAGGTAATTAAATTTTATTTACAGACCAACGTATGTAGGTACTGCAGACAAAGATAATACCTATTAAGTAGTTAGTAAATAATAAATATATAGAAAAAAAACTGTATTAAGAATATTGTTTATTTTTTAATTATTCAAACTTTTCGAAACCTATTAAAATGTTTACCTATTGTTTCTCTGTAGGTATTTGATAAAAAAAAGTGAGTGTTCTTTGCATGCTCTAAAAAAAATAATATTTTCATGTACCAACGTGAACGAATACAAGGTTTAATGTACATGAATTCTTCATTTAGTAATTGACAAAAGTAGTAGTACCTTTGATGTTTATTACATTCCAAACATGGTGTTGTGATAATTTTTTCAACATTTACATTTATATATTTTTATTTTCCATTCGGAGGTAGTCACAACACTAGTCGACGCTTTAAGGCGTCAATGGCGCTGTGAATGTGACTTTTATAAGTAAATTTTTTGATGAGTTAATTTTTAATATTACGTGCCCATATATACTATATCTCAATGTTTTGATGCATAGTTATAGCAGTCGAAGTCAAGATGAAGAGTTTTCAATGTTCCTGATTCAGAAAATTGACTTTAGCCAGGTTTTTTGTCATTAGTACGATCGTAGTAGGTACGATGGACGCTTAAAGACCTCGTTGGCGTCTCGATCAAGTTATTGAATGACGCTTTAAAGCGTCCTTGGCGGTCAAAGGGTTAATGCTGGCTTCCAGTTAACTGGCTGATTTAACAAGATGGCTGCGACCTGCGACATATCTAGGAATACAATGTGATTTTTTTTAAATAATGAAGTTTGTAGTTTGTAAATTTACATAGTGTTATGTTATGTGCTGCAGTTATGCAAAAATAAACTTCATTTTCTTCTTTCTTCTTCTTTATTTAATTACCTACATCTATAGATCTATCAATAAGATTATGAAAGTAGGAATCAAAATGTCCTAATCCATATCCATACTAATATTATAAATGCGAAAGTAACTCTGTCTGTCTGGCTGTCTTTCTGTCTGTCTGTCTGTATGTTACGCTTTCACGCCTAAACCACTGAACCGATTTTGATGAAATTTGGTATAGGGATAGGTTAGACCATGAGAAAGGACATAGGCTATGTTTGGTCGCGATAACCGACATCCACGCGGGTGGAGCCGCGGGCAAAAGCTAGTAATACAATATAACAAAGTCGTGGATAACACTATACCAGCTAATCGCACCTACCTAAATTTATTTATATATTCTGTGGTATTTACGACTAAGAACTAGATTTTATGCTTATGTTTTACTACGAATAACGTACACGGTAGTGTATGACCACGCGGTTCTGAACTAAGTAATTGCTAATTGTTTTTTAATAATCGCTAGTGGCTAGATATAGTTTATTTTTTATACCTCTTAGGTGCAAATTAGGCAAACGGCTCATCTGATTGTAAGTGGTTACTGTGGCCTCTGGACGATAAATTTAAAAAGCCTAACCATAAAAGAAAAAGAACTTAAATCGTTTAAACGGTTGCTGTAATACCTAAAGGGTTGCTATAACGGTTGCTGTAATACCTAATAACCTAAAGGGGTAGGTAGGGGTGCTAGCACCTCTGCCTACCCCTTCGGGGAATACTTACAGGCGTGAGTTTATGATAACTTATGTAATAGGTACCTAAGTTAAACTAACTCATCAAATTAGCCAATTAATTGTACGCCTAGTAGTGTAGTACGTTCATTATCACCGTCATCCAATCACAATGCCTAGGCCGATTAGTTAGCCTAGCTTTTCACTTCCCTGGTGAGTCTACCCGCACGATGGACAGCCAATGGCTACGTAGGTTCCTGGGATTTTCTTCCTAGGAATAAGGTATAAACCTCGGGTGTCTTGGCTTCTATGACGGAACATCTTTTGGTTTTAATCGCTTCGGTTCCAACAAACAAGCGTTTCAGTGACTCATTCCTATGCCGCACCTCTAAGACCTGGAACTCTCTGCCAGCTCATGTGTTTCCTTCTTCCTACAGTCCCGGGTCCTTTAGGCGGGGCGCGAAAAGGCATCTGACGAGGCCGTCAAGCTGAGTGCCACCACTGTTAACTTGGTAGGTACATGTTTACGATGGTGACCCTCTTTCCGAGACTTTGCCTTTAGCTAAACATCAGGCGAGATGAAGTCAAATTGACGTGTCCAGTATAAAAAAAAAAAAAAAAAAAACCTAACAATTCAATAGGAATAGCATTATGATGCTGAACACCTAATAATACACGAACAATACACCTAATATGACACGGAGGTGTTAGTTTCACGCACGCTTCGTTTTGTTAGGTGTGTCGCTAACTCGTGATTTGATATGAAAATATTTAGGATAGGACTGACTGCAGTCTTCAGTTCACTTGTATCAGTAAGTTGTCATAATATGGTTAAAAACTGGCAACTTTTTTCTGCTTAATATTTCTGCTTTGCTTGGGTGCTTGGTCCGGATCCTCCACGCGGTATACCTACTTACCTTGGGCAACGAAGATGGCAGCTATCTCTCTTGCGCAGGGGAGACGCTACGACCAATTTGGGCCAAGGCGGGGGCATTTTTTAAATATTAGTATCTACAGTATCTACCCGAAATTAGGTAGATACCTACCTACTAATACTCCCATTAACCCGGTGGGGTTAACTCCCAACACAAGTAATTTATTTGAATTAATTTTACAGCATAAAGTATGCTAACTACTTAAAGATACAAATCGAATACAAAGGGAAAACTGAATCTTCTCGGGCGGGACTCGAACCCGCGATCTTTCCCTTATAGGGGAAATGCCTTGACCAACTCGGCTACCGAGACTTTGTATTCCCTATGTATTTCCTATGTATTTGACAAGTAATTTAGCTAAGCTAGAGAGCTGAGCTAAATTACTTAAAATTCGAACCTGGGACCTCTCGACCGTAAGGTTGACTTCTTAACAACTAAGCTACTAATTTCTAACACAACAAAAGTAGTACTAGGTAGAACTGAATAGTTTAGTGGTTAAAGAGTCGGCCTTACGATCGAGAGGTCTCGGGTTCGTATCCTGGCCGGGAACGACACTACAGTCGAGAGAAACGAACACACTTCTAACACAACCTGACTTATCTTCGTTTCATTTATCGCAATGCATTTCCACTTATCAACTGCAAACTGCATACCTACTTTTATAATTCGATTAAAAATTGAAAGGACTATGAATGTGCACTTTGTGATTCACGTATCAGTCATTGTCAAGGTGGTTTTGAGTCATAGGGTCATGACGCAGCGTAACATACGTTAAACGTAAACCTAAACAAATATGGGATTCTTGAAGTTAATTGTTTATACAATAGGCAGAGAGAAGGTACAGTCAGCATCAGAAAAATGTTGACGAATAGAGTACTCAAAATAATCTTAAAACCAAAATTTCAATATTATATTGATAAATCAGAGTACTCAAAAAGTTGCAAGCATCCAGAGTGGTCAAACTATCTTAGCAATCGGTCTTCCAGAAACATGTAAGTAAACAGAGTGTTCATTTTCATATACACAATCACGCTACTCAATGGTATCTAATCAAACAAAGATTCAAAATAATGTAGACAATGTCATCTTAATCGCACTTTGCATCCCTTTTTTACTTATTGAGCCATCCTTTTCACATGATGGTGGGATGATGAGAGATAGCTGTATAAGTTAGAGAAGGATAGAAAATGTGTCAAATTAATGACAATTTCTTTTGTATTTTTTATAGTTGCCAGTGACTTAAGCCATAAACTATCTACTTGCACTGGTGAAAAAAGAGTATGAATACGTAAGAAATAAATACTCGTATGATGGGTAAATTACTTGAAACCTACTTATCTAGATATAAGTCCACGCGGACTAAGTCGCAGGCACAGCTATTAATATAGATCATACGAGTAGTATGGAATAGGGTTTCGTATTTCTAAAATTTTCTGTCGATTGAATAATTATTAAAAATAAAAAACCCGACTTGCTCCTGAAAAGACCGAAATAAGTTTGATAGCAGGCGGAAGCCATTAATTCTCATTGGATTTATAAGTTGCAAATGGGTACCTCCGCCTGTTTGTGTCGGTCTATTTTATGTATTTTGTACTTTGTTTAATTAAAAAAGTGACAAAATCCATTTGATATAGCGCCAAAAATTCACTATGTAGTATCTATTTATATTTCATGCACTTAGAGATAAATACCTTTATTTGTGACCACTTTCATTTAATCCCTTTTAGCCATAAGGTCTCTATACGGGTAAAATCTAAAAATAAAATAGGTTTAACTTTAATAACTATTCAAGAGAGAAAGAAAAAGAAAGAATCATTTACTCATAACATAAAAGATGACGACCGACCTCAAATTTTTTATATAAGTATTTAATTAACAACTAAATTAAATTAACAACAATAATTTTCACGCCGGAGCAGCGGTGTCTTCTATACAAGACTCAAATTCGTTCCTGCGTGGAATACTGCTCACATATCTGGGACGGCTCCGCAAAGTACTAACTAGATGCTCTCGACAGGTTGCAGCGACGTGTGGTCGCATTATTGGGAATCCTGAGTCACGAACATCCTCGAGCCATTGCAGATGCGTAGAGATGTTGCATCTTTGGCAGTATTATACCGTCTCTACCATGGTGAATGTTCTGACGAGCTATTCCAATTAGTCCCACCCTCTCCTTTCCTTCACAGGACGACACGTGCAGAGCTAAGATGCCATCCATATACGGTGCAGAGTATACCTACTAGAACCAAGCGTTTCAGTGACTCATTCCTATGCCGCACCACTAAGACCTGGAACTCCCTGCCAGCTCACGTGTTTCCTTCTTCCTACAGTCCCGGGTCCTTTAAGCGGGGCTCGAGGAGGCGTCTAATGAGGCCGTCAAGCTGAGTGCCAGCACTGTTAACATGGTAAATGTTTACGATGGTGACCCTCTTTCCGAGACTTTGCCTTTAGCTTAACATCAGGCAAGGTGAAGTCAAATTGAAGTGTAAAAAAATTAAAAAGTATATTAAAATCGAGTATGACCACCTTCAGCATTTATCACGGCAAGGAGGCGTTGTCTCATTGACCCAACTGTTTTACTACAAAATGTAGTTCCCCTCAATGAGTCCCAAATAGCGTTGACATGTGTCCTTAAATTTTCAGTGCTGCGAGGTTCTTCATGGTCCCACAATTGGACCATTTTACCCCAAACGTTTTCTATGGGATTTAAATCTGGACTCTTTGGCGGCAATTTTATTAAGGTAAATTCTCTACTTTGAGCTAAATAATCTTGTACAATTCTAGCGTTGTGAACAGAGCTCCCATCTTGAACAAATGTTATTTCCTGTTCCGTGGGGTAAACGGTACGCGCTGTTGGCAATAACACTTCTTCAAGTATTTCTTTGTATTTAATACAGTTTAGGCGGCCACCGACTTCAACCAACTCCCCGGGCCCGCTTGCCGACATCCATCCCCAAAACCCAAGCGATATACGGCCACTTCTATTATTGGGTAAAATATTTTCTTCATCATATCTGGTGTTATTATATCGCCATAGAGAAAGTCGACCGTGTATGGAGTTGCAAAAAACTTTTTCGTCCACGAAAATCACGTCACTAAAATCATAATTTAGGTATGTAAGTGCAAATTGTAGCCTCATCGACTTATGCCTATTAGTCAAATGAGGCTTTCTTGCCGGTATACGATGACGAAGACCGGCTTCTTTTAGTCGGCGGCGGATTGTGCTTTGCGACACATTGTTTCTGGTGGCCAGGTCCGATGTATTTATATATCGGTATCGCAAGACTTGATGGACTAACATCCGGTCTTGTAGGATGTTGGTGGTGCGTGGACGCCCTTTTGGCTTATTGCGTGTACACACACCTGTCTCACGCCATCTGGTGATCCATAAATTCACAGTCTGCCGCTAAAAGATAATAAAAAAGTATTAATAATGAGTACTTAGTGTAATTTATTTTGATTAATAATAAGTATACCTATAAACACCTTTTTTAAGAAACACAATAGAAATATACTCACACATATGCCAAGCTCATCAGCTATAGCGCCAACGGAAACATTTTCTTGATATAAATTTATGATTCGATGTCGTATGTCGTCATTAATATGATACATTTTATATTACGTATTTATTTAATCCAAATACAACGAGTAGGTACCTACTTATAAAAGAAGAAAGAAATATTTGTACGTGCAGAATTTTTCACAATCTTCCTTTGGCTTCACCGTACTCAAGTAAAAACTAAAAACCGGCCAAGTGCAAGTCGGACTCGCCCATGAAGGGTTCCGTAGTAGCAAGTTACATAATTTATAACATAACAGCCTCTGTGGCGTGGCGGTAGTGCACGCGACTGCCACCCAGGAGGCGCGGGTTCGATTCCCGCTCAGTACAAATATTTGTATGCATGAATATGGCTATTTGCATTGGTCTGGGAGTTTCTATTGTTTACCCGAAAATTATATGCCATAATCATCATATTCCCGAATTTCATTTAAAAAAAACTACTTTTACTAATTTTCGGTGGAAGTTTGCACTCTATTATATTATGTTTTGTACAATAGTTTCGTATCTAACTGTACCTATTTTTAAAAAGTAAACATTTTGCGTCTATGTCATGTCGATGCAGTCATAATGCGTTTATGAGAATACGAGAAGTGGATTTTTGAGTACATAGCCTACATAGGGGTATTTTGCGTTGCAGGACCCTTTATTTTTGACGTAAGTATTCATACTCTTTTTTCACCAATGCAAGTAGAAAGTTTATGGCTTAAGTCACTGGCAACTATAAAAAATACAAAAGAAATTGTCATTAATTTGACACATTTTCTATCCTTCTCTAACTTATACAGCTATCTCTCATCATCCCACCATCATGTGAAAAGGATGGCTCAATAAGTAAAAAAGGGATGCAAAGTGCGATTAAGATGACATTGTCTACATTATTTTGAAACTTTGTTTGATTAGATACCATTGAGTAGCGTGATTGTGTATATGAAAAAGAACACTCTGTTGACTTACATGTTTCTGGAAGACCGATTGCTAAGATAGTTTGACCACTCTGGATGCTTGCAACTTTTTGAGTACTCTGATTATCAATATAATATTGAAATTTTGGTTTTAAGATTATTTTGAGTACTCTATTCGTCAACATTTTTCTGATGCTGACTGTACGTGCATACCTTCCTTCATGACGTGAAACGATTTGGAGGTAATAAACATGTTAATCTTCATAAGGAATATTCATTTTCATTAGGTACGTACCTATTAGGTAAAACTGCGTGCATTATGTTTACTTTATATACCTATTACCTACTTATTTCATATTTTCGCATAGACTTGTCCTGTAAGAAAAATACAAACATGAAAAAATAAATAATCACTAGTTACTTACGAAAGTACCTACCTACTACTAAAACTGTGGTAAGTACCTATTATCCGTAAACATCTTAGTAGATCACCTGGGTGTTTTTTATCGGACCCCAAATTTTCTGACGTAGTAGATGTTCTGTAGGTACCTACAATTAAGTAATTCCTAGGTTCAATTTACTAAAGAATTAAAAAATTGTAAAACCATCAAAATACTCATACGAGTATGTACCTATTGAGTAGGTACTCTAGCTAGGCGGTCACACGGGCCCATGATCCTCTTAACACTATTATTTTTTGAATACAATTTAGTTTTGATTCACAGATGATGTTTTGATTAACTAAAGTGAATAAAAAACGCAAATATTCAATATCGTAGAAATCTAATGTTGAATTTGTTTGAACTCTAGATAATAATGACCCCTCTGAACTTGATCCCTAGATCTACTCCTGATAACACTTTATTTATAGCTCGACATGCTTACCTACCACATAAAGTAGTTGCCGATAACTAGATTATAAGCACTTACAATTAATTACTCAGATGAATAAGTTTGTAGGTACTTAGTTCAACAAGAGAGTGGATGTAGAAGTTGAAACATTGGGTGCTAATGCACACTTTAGAGGCCGATGTCCAGCAATCGTTTGCAATCTGCCGGGGTGCGAGAGACATGTTTCCTGCATTCTCACCACTGGCAATCAAAGACCCAAAGACGGCGTGCGTTTTAGTCGGTTCGAGTCCAACATAACCACATCCACCGGCTCCAGTGAGGGTGGTATCTGTTGGGATTTTCGCACGATAATAAAAAGCTTTTTTTGCGATAGTAAAAGTCATTGATTGATTGAGAAATTTAAATCTCAAAAGGGCATATGGTTCCATATCTCTTATCGTGACTCATTGCTACACACATCACACTTTAATTAACGTATGTACATGCTTTCACATTCAATGTATCTCTTCTGCTTTATTATCATAGCGTTAATCCCTTTTTTTTCGTGCGGAGATCCCCTCGGATACCCCCCTGCCGGAGCCGGAAAGGGAGGTTATGTCGGACTCGAACCGACTTAAACCGCACGCCGACTGTGCTTTCACACTCATTTTATCTCTTCTGCTTTATCATCATAGCGTTAATCCGAAGCTTTCAACTTGAAGTCTAGTTGCGAATTTGGCTGAACTTCCATATTTATCGTGAAGCGATTGCCATCTGACCCCCGTAACCCAAAGGTGATATCGAAGCTTTCCAGTTTAGGGCTCCAACTACCCGTAATGACGACCATAGATGTTCGTATCGCAATCGGCACCGATTTAGCGTGCTCTCCGAGATACGACCAGGCCCTCAATTCTACTAAAACTAAACCACTGTGGTGCGGCAGTCACTACAAAAATGACATTAAATTTTAGACTTTATTTCTATACATCTAAAGTTCAAAATGAAATCGAAACAGTTTCATTACACTTTTTCAATTAGGTATTCTGCAAAAAGTAATTTAATGTTGAACTTTAAAACCATCGCTTTAAAGTCTATTATTGAATGCCGTTTTTTTGTAGTGCCAGTGGCACCACAGACTGTGGTTTGGATTTAGCAGAATCGAGGCCCAGACCATTGCAAATACCCATATTCATCCATCCTAATATTTGCATTGAGCGGTGGTCGAACACACGCTTGGGTAGTAGCTGCGTTCACTACAGCTACGCCACAGAGGCTGTCACACTCAATATATATTTGTGATATATATAATATCTATATATATAAAAATCAATTGCTGTTCGTTAGTCTCGCTAAAACTCGAGAACGGCTGAACGGATTCATCTCATCTTGGTCTTGAAATGTTCGTGGAGGCCTAGGGAAGGTTTAAAAGGTGAGAAAATTCGAATAATTGCCGGGAACCGACATCTACGCGGGCGGAGCCGCGGGCAAAAGCTAGTAGGTATATATAAATAAATAGTAGGTAATCAATATCTTCGTATCGCACGACATTGAAACGGTATCTCAATGTGACAAGTTGCATCATATAGATCATTGAGTGAGATTAGATTTTGAATTTTGATTGTTACAATTCGTTACTGTGATTTTTATATCAACAGATATCACCGTCTGATTACCTATATCATTTTTTGGACGCACATTGATGTGTTTTGTTTTTATCTATCTTCTATCTATATACAGGGTGTAATCGTTAAGTGTGTCCAGGCCATTATTTCGTAACTATTACAGATATCAAAAAACTTTAAACTGGTTTCGAAAGTACGTTACCTAATGAGTAAAATGACATCAATAACTTTTTAAAAATCAAACGAGAGGTATCTAAAATTTTGAGTCATTCATCAACTCGCGGGCAATAAACTTGCGGGAAACCGCGAGTTGGCAACTTTCAATTTTTGATTATTTTCCTGTCGTCAACTCGCGCGATTGTCAAAATTGACGAATTTCTGTACAGTCAGTTACGAAATCTTTGTAATAAATTTAATATAGTTTGGTATCTATTTAAAATGTAGGTACTTTGTAAGATATTTTAGGCCATGTTATGGAATATAGTATAATAGAAGAAGTTTGTAAGTGGTATCAAGGAATGAAAAAAGAAAAACGAGTGACTGTCGTGGTATGGACATACTATGAAAAAGGATCAAAGTAATATCACAGAATAGGTAATAGTACTAGCGTACAGAATGGAAGCTCACAAACCCGCGCAGATTTCATTTCCTCTCCCCGCACGTTCGAATCAGAAAATTCCATCTTAAATTATCATGTAATTGATTAGAATAATTAATAGATCAGTTACAAAGTTTTGCAGAGTAGGTACCATGTTTTGATCGATTTGCACATTTTCAAATGTTAGTTCAATATAATAACATTACAGTCAACGTTCGATCTTTAAAAGTGTGTAACGAGAATACCATTGTAGACATTTAGGAGATTAGATCGGGATTAGATTTTGAACAGGTTTTTGTTGCGAGAATTACCTTTCAACTAATAACAATAAAAATCCTTTCAAAATCGACTAAATCACTTTACTTAGCAAACAAATAGAATATCAGACCGACAGATTGACAAAATTTCCAAAATAACTATTTTTTATAGCATCTTGTATCCGTAGTGATTTATAGGTATTATAAATCCGAAAGTAACTCTGTCTATCCGTCTGTCGGCTTTACACTTCCAGTTAAAAAGCTATTATTTTAACGTTATAAACAGACTATCTGCGGTAGCCTAGTAGTATGGGTAATGGACTGCTGAGACGAGGTCTCGGGTCCGATCCCAGGTTTACCATGGCACACACCAATGACTTTTCGATGCTTTTCGAAGTTATGTGTGTATTTATCACAGGTTTATAAGTGCCCGGTTGATGGCAATAGGCTCGCCACCTATTACATTGGGACCTATACATAAACTGGCGAAATGTGAGTGCTAGCACCTCTGCCTACCTCTTCGGGGAATACAGGCGTGAGTTTATGTTATGTTTATGTTATGTTATAAACAGACACTCCAATTTTATTTCTTTGTATAGGTATTATAACTAAGCAAAATGTATAATAATTTATAAACATGTTCTATCAGGTAGGCCCTGCGCTTCGACCGGGCTCGGTCGACGAGAGATGTCAACCGGTGTTCCGCAGGGATCGGTACTGGACCGCTACTGTGGAACATCGGTTACGCCTGGGTGCTTCATGGTGAGCTCGCGGACGGTGCCGCCGTCACGTATTATGCGGACGAGACGCTGGTGACGGCGTGCGGGGCTTCATACTGCGAAGTGACCCTGAAGGCCACGACTGCGGTTGCCCAAGTTGTGGAGCGGATCCGGCAGCTGGGTCTCGAGGTGGCACTGCATAAAACCGAGGCCATGTTCTTTCATGGGCTTCGGAACATGCCACCGGAGGATTCCAGCCTCATAGTGGGAGACGTTTCCATCGGCATCAAGCCCCAGATGAAATACCTGGGGCTCGTGCTCGACGGCCGGTGGAACTTCGGGGAGCATTTCCGACGACTAGCCCCCAAATTGAAGAACACAGCTGCCGCTTTGGGGCGGCTGCTGCCCAACATGAGGGGGCCGGATGACTCCTACAGGAGACTCTATGCGGGAGTCGTGCGATCCATAGCCCTATATGGGTGCCCGATATGGGCGGAGACCCTGACAGTCTACAATGCGCGTCTGCTGGGTGGGCCGCAGCGTGCAATGGCCAGCAGGGCCATTAGGGGTACCCCCTATACGATATCTTTGGAGGCGGCGAGTCTCCTTGCCGGATCCCTACCGTGGAACCTGGAAGCGAGAGCCCTTTCGATGCTATATTGGTATCGAAAGGAGGCGCGGGAGCAGGGACGGGAACCCGAGCCTGAAGAAGTTCAAGCCGTGAGGTCCCAGCTCCACCGGGATATGGTAGCTGAGTGGGAGCTACGACTTGGGCGACCAAGCGCAGGGCATGCCGTAATATCGGCGATAAGACCCATCATAGAGGAATGGCTAGAGATGCCACACGGCAGCTTCTCGTCACCAGCTGACGCAGGTGATTAACAGAGTTACCTGTGTCGGATCCGGAAGAAGCCAACGTCCGAGTGCCATCACAGTGATGCGAGCGAGGACACAGAGCTGCAGACGCTGACCGATTGCCCGGCGTGGGACACGCTAAGGCGGGTCCTAGTGGCAGCTCTGGGGGTGGGAGTCCTCACACTCGCCACATTGCTCACAGCGATGATACGATGTGCGAACGCTTGGGGTGCGGCCGCCTCCTTCTGCGAGCAAGTAATGCTCAACAAGGAGGCGGTCAGTCGGGTCCGGACTAGACTCCAGGCCCGACAAGCCCGCGAAGAGCGAAGGCGAACTGGACGTCAGAGGTCGCATAACGATTTATGTCCTCCATGAGCGCTGACCTGGGGGTGACCGGTGGAGCCGCCTGTCACCCTAGCAGAAGCAGGCCGTGGCAGCGGCGCAAAGTGCGCCTCCCTGTACCCGGGGCTAGATGGGGACACTAAGCTCCCCACAACCCGAAGGGGGCTATCTCGAATGAGATGGTGTTCGGTCTGCCGGGGTGCGAGAGATATGCTTTCGGCAATCTTACCTCCGGCAACCAAGGACAAGACGGTGTGCGTTTTGGTCGGTTCGAGTCCGACATAACCGCCTCCACCGGCTCCGTGGGGATTTTTCGCACGATAAAAAAAGGCCCTGCGCTTGTCTGCCACTGCGATATAAAAAATATAAACTTATCTCCACAATACATAAAAACACAAGAAAACTTCCACATTTTTACTAGACGAAATCTTAAATGTAAAAGAAATTAACTGCCTAGTTTTATCCTATTTTGGTCTTATCAAAATTTAAGCTTATTTTTCATTAGCTTAAAATGTACTTTGTCTAATCCTACAATAAAATTTAATCACCACAAGAAAAAGACGATATTCCTACGACGTTTCATCCATATGACATCGTTGTCATAACCATAACAAATAGCATGTTTTATGCATCATTGGCCGTCTCCCCCTCACCTCATTTTGCACGTCTATATCGAAATCTAAGATAAATTAATATAAAGTAAACAGTCACTTTAACCAACGCGGGTGTATAAATGCGTGAGTATAATAGTTGGTTTCATATTAAATTTTTGGTTTCGATCCATTTTTTTGACTGTACTTTAATGTTCACGCGAGTTGACGACAGCAAAATAAAATAAAATTCAAAAATGCCAACCCGCGGTTTCCCGCAAGTTTATTGCCCGCGAGTTGATGAATGACCCAAAATTTGAGTCATTCATCACCTCGCGGGCAATAAACTTGCGGGAAACCGCGAGTTGGCAACTTTCAATTTTTGATTATTTTCCTGTCGTCAACTCGCGCGATTGTCAAAATTGACGAATTTCTGTACAGTCAGTTACGAAATCTTTGTAATAAATTTAATATAGTTTGGTATCTATTTAAAATGTAGGTACTTTGTAAGATATTTTAGGCCATGTTATGGAATATAGTATAATAGAAGAAGTTTGTAAGTGGTATCAAGGAATGAAAAAAGAAAAACGAGTGACTGTCGTGGTATGGACATACTATGAAAAAGGATCAAAGTAATATCACAGAATAGGTAATAGTACTAGCGTACAGAATGGAAGCTCACAAACCCGCGCAGATTTCATTTCCTCTCCCCGCACGTTCGAATCAGAAAATTCCATCTTAAATTATCATGTAATTGATTAGAATAATTAATAGATCAGTTACAAAGTTTTGCAGAGTAGGTACCATGTTTTGATCGATTTGCACATTTTCAAATGTTAGTTCAATATAATAACATTACAGTCAACGTTCGATCTTTAAAAGTGTGTAACGAGAATACCATTGTAGACATTTAGGAGATTAGATCGGGATTAGATTTTGAACAGGTTTTTGTTGCGAGAATTACCTTTCAACTAATAACAATAAAAATCCTTTCAAAATCGACTAAATCACTTTACTTAGCAAACAAATAGAATATCAGACCGACAGATTGACAAAATTTCCAAAATAACTATTTTTTATAGCATCTTGTATCCGTAGTGATTTATAGGTATTATAAATCCGAAAGTAACTCTGTCTATCCGTCTGTCGGCTTTACACTTCCAGTTAAAAAGCTATTATTTTAACGTTATAAACAGACTATCTGCGGTAGCCTAGTAGTATGGGTAATGGACTGCTGAGACGAGGTCTCGGGTCCGATCCCAGGTTTACCATGGCACACACCAATGACTTTTCGATGCTTTTCGAAGTTATGTGTGTATTTATCACAGGTTTATAAGTGCCCGGTTGATGGCAATAGGCTCGCCACCTATTACATTGGGACCTATACATAAACTGGCGAAATGTGAGTGCTAGCACCTCTGCCTACCTCTTCGGGGAATACAGGCGTGAGTTTATGTTATGTTTATGTTATGTTATAAACAGACACTCCAATTTTATTTCTTTGTATAGGTATTATAACTAAGCAAAATGTATAATAATTTATAAACATGTTCTATCAGGTAGGCCCTGCGCTTCGACCGGGCTCGGTCGACGAGAGATGTCAACCGGTGTTCCGCAGGGATCGGTACTGGACCGCTACTGTGGAACATCGGTTACGCCTGGGTGCTTCATGGTGAGCTCGCGGACGGTGCCGCCGTCACGTATTATGCGGACGAGACGCTGGTGACGGCGTGCGGGGCTTCATACTGCGAAGTGACCCTGAAGGCCACGACTGCGGTTACCCAAGTTGTGGAGCGGATCCGGCAGCTGGGTCTCGAGGTGGCACTGCATAAAACCGAGGCCATGTTCTTTCATGGGCTTCGGAACATGCCACCGGAGGATTCCAGCCTCATAGTGGGAGACGTTTCCATCGGCATCAAGCCCCAGATGAAATACCTGGGGCTCGTGCTCGACGGCCGGTGGAACTTCGGGGAGCATTTCCGACGACTAGCCCCCAAATTGAAGAACACAGCTGCCGCTTTGGGGCGGCTGCTGCCCAACATGAGGGGGCCGGATGACTCCTACAGGAGACTCTATGCGGGAGTCGTGGGATCCATAGCCCTATATGGGTGCCCGATATGGGCGGAGACCCTGACAGTCTACAATGCGCGTCTGCTGGGTGGGCCGCAGCGTGCAATGGCCAGCAGGGCCATTAGGGGTACCCCCTATACGATATCCTTGGAGGCGGCGAGTCTCCTTGCCGGATCCCTACCGTGGAACCTGGAAGCGAGAGCCCTTTCGATGCTATATTGGTATCGAAAGGAGGCGCGGGAGCAGGGACGGGAACCCGAGCCTGAAGAAGTTCAAGCCGTGAGGTCCCAGCTCCACCGGGATATGGTAGCTGAGTGGGAGCTACGACTTGGGCGACCAAGCGCAGGGCATGCCGTAATATCGGCGATAAGACCCATCATAGAGGAATGGCTAGAGATGCCACACGGCAGCTTCTCGTCACCAGCTGACGCAGGTGATTAACAGAGTTACCTGTGTCGGATCCGGAAGAAGCCAACGTCCGAGTGCCATCACAGTGATGCGAGCGAGGACACAGAGCTGCAGACGCTGACCGATTGCCCGGCGTGGGACACGCTAAGGCGGGTCCTAGTGGCAGCTCTGGGGGTGGGAGTCCTCACACTCGCCACATTGCTCACAGCGATGATACGATGTGCGAACGCTTGGGGTGCGGCCGCCTCCTTCTGCGAGCAAGTAATGCTCAACAAGGAGGCGGTCAGTCGGGTCCGGACTAGACTCCAGGCCCGACAAGCCCGCGAAGAGCGAAGGCGAACTGGACGTCAGAGGTCGCATAACGATTTCTGTCCTCCATGAGCGCTGACCTGGGGGTGACCGGTGGAGCCGCCTGTCACCCTAGCAGAAGCAGGCCGTGGCAGCGGCGCAAAGTGCGCCTCCCTGTACCCGGGGCTAGATGGGGACACTAAGCTCCCCACAACCCGAAGGGGGCTATCTCGAATGAGATGGTGTTCGGTCTGCCGGGGTGCGAGAGATATGCTTTCGGCAATCTTACCTCCGGCAACCAAGGACAAGACGGTGTGCGTTTTGGTCGGTTCGAGTCCGACATAACCGCCTCCACCGGCTCCGTGGGGATTTTTCGCACGATAAAAAAAGGCCCTGCGCTTGTCTGCCACTGCGATATAAAAAATATAAACTTATCTCCACAATACATAAAAACACAAGAAAACTTCCACATTTTTACTAGACGAAATCTTAAATGTAAAAGAAATTAACTGCCTAGTTTTATCCTATTTTGGTCTTATCAAAATTTAAGCTTATTTTTCATTAGCTTAAAATGTACTTTGTCTAATCCTACAATAAAATTTAATCACCACAAGAAAAAGACGATATTCCTACGACGTTTCATCCATATGACATCGTTGTCATAACCATAACAAATAGCATGTTTTATGCATCATTGGCCGTCTCCCCCTCACCTCATTTTGCACGTCTATATCGAAATCTAAGATAAATTAATATAAAGTAAACAGTCACTTTAACCAACGCGGGTGTATAAATGCGTGAGTATAATAGTTGGTTTCATATTAAATTTTTGGTTTCGATCCATTTTTTTGACTGTACTTTAATGTTCACGCGAGTTGACGACAGCAAAATAAAATAAAATTCAAAAATGCCAACCCGCGGTTTCCCGCAAGTTTATTGACCGCGAGTTGATGAATGACCCAAAATTTTGACATTAAACACTCCCATACATTTAGTATGAGATTAGTAGAAAGGTTTTAGTGTCCTTATTTTAAAAGAATAGTTTAGTTTAGTACTGATATTAAAGGAATTGTTTATTAACCTAACAGAGTAATAAAACTATCTTATAATTGAATAATATTTATTTCTTAGTAAGTTCCAAATTTTGTATTCAAAGCAGATGTTCAAAGTGAGGTCAATTTTGATGGTTTAATAACCAATAACAGTGCAACCCCTTGACCTGCCAGATCCCAGGATCTCACGCCCAGTGATTTCTTCCTATGGGGATTTATCAAAGACAAAGTGTACGCTGAGAGAATGCACAGCCTAGAAAAGTTACCGATTCATGTACATCGTACAATAAAATTGCTTTAGTTACTCCGCAAATGTTAGGGAAAGTTCATTTAGAAACTGTAAGTAGAGCTCGTCATTGTTTCGCACAACAAGGACATTCTTTCGAACATCTGCTTTGAATACAATATTTTACTTACTAAGAAATAAAATGTATTCAAATAAAAGATAGTTTTATTACTCTGTTAGGTTAATAAACAGTTTCCTTTAATATCAGTACTAAACTAAAATATTCTTTTAAAATAAGGACACAAACCTTTCTACTAATCTCATACTAAATGTATGGGAGTGTTTAATGTCAAAATTTTAGATACCTCTCGTTTGATTTTTAAAAAGTTATTGATGTCATTTTACTCACTACGTAACGTACATTCGATATCTGTTTAAAGTTTTTTGATATCTGTAATAGTTACGAAATAATGGCCTGGACATACTTAACGATTACACCCTGTATATAAAAACTATTGCTGTTCGTTAGTCTCGCTAAAACTCGAGAACGGCTGAACGGATTTATCTTATCTTGGTCTTGAAATGTTCGTGGAGATCTAAGGAAGGTTTAAAAGGTGAGAAAAATTCGAATAATTTCCGGGTAAACCCTAAAAACAGCCCTTCTGTTCCCATATAAACAGTTTCAGTGTGTCTGTTACCCTGGTACATTTGCATGAAGTACCAGGCTCACAAAAATTGTAAGGAACTTTATCTGGGTCGCGGCAGCAGTGTATTCTAAACCTTTCTATTCCGAACTTAAAACGGTCGAAGTCGCGGGCAAAAGCTAGTTTAAAATAAAGTAGCCGATGTCCACGGCTCCATCCGCTTGGATGTCGGTTATTGCGACATTTTCTACCTCTATACCTACTAAATTTCGACAAAATTGGTTCAGGTGTGAAAGCGTAACAGACACACAGAATTACTTTCATCGAATCGTATCAACTTATGTATTTAGTCAAATTCTTATCATACGTCAAATAAATTATTGTTATTTTGTTATTTTACATTCAACATGACTCTGACACATTACTCACGCGAGGCTAACGTCTCGTGGTAAACAAACACGTGCTACCAAAGATAAGACGAGGAATATGACGTATGGAACACATGTTATCCCTGAAAGACGACATTTAGATTCATAAGAAAAATTTAATGGTTTTTTTTTCAAGTATCTAGGTTCTAGGACTAAATCCAAAGAAAGTCTCACAAAAACCATAAAATATCTGTTTGTGATTGGTAGTAACAGTAAATTTATTATGTTTTTTTTTTGTAACATGACTGGTTTCAAATTTAGTGGTTAAGTACCTTCTTATTTTTTCTATGATTTCCAATACACTAGGTATGTTTAATTTTAATGTTCTTGTCTAGTAACAGTGATTGATCGAATACATAGGGAAAAAGAATCTTCTCGGGCGGGACTCGAACCCGCAGTCTTTCCCTTACAGGCGGAATGCCTGACCAATTCGGGTACCGAGACACGCCCGATATGAATCAAATTTCCCATCTTATACGTCTTTAAGGCGACGTGGCGTCATCTACCGATTTTTCTTTCGAACTATCGGAATCAATGAATGATGTTACAATCATTTTTTAAACATTGATTTTTTGATAACTGCGCCCAAACAATTGAAGGAATTTTTAGAGCATTAAGTATGCTAACTATTCAAATCGAATACAATATCGGGCGTGTCTCGGTAGCCGAATTGGTCAGGCATTCCCCCTGTAAGGGAAAGACTGCGGGTTCGAGTCCCGCCCGAGAAGATTCTTTTTCCCTATGTATTCGATTTGTATAGTTAGCGTACTTAATGCTCTAAAAATTCCTTCAATAGTGATTGATACCTATACTACTAAATATGAATAACGTGAAATTTACTTCTCTATGAAAAACCTTTATAATCACAGTCACCTGAACAATTTCTTTTCGTTATGTAAGTATAGCAGATTAACAGTGGTGAAGAGTGAAAATCATTAAGAGGGAAGCTGATGGAAAAATAAACTTACCTCAATCTAATTTGTAATGCACCATGGGGCCCATTGGGAAGCCGACAATAATGTCGGTTTATTCGGATTCCTCGGCACTAAGGTATAGGTATCACTGCCCTCATTGTTCTTAAGGATATCCTTCTTAACAATACATTGTGACGTTTATTGAACTTGTAAAACCACGACGTCAAACGCCAATCAGTAACCACACGTAGCGTCCTCTCACAAGGAATAGGTATTGCCGAGACAGTGGAATGACATAATTTGCCTATGTCTGACGTAACGAGAGAACTGTCAACTCATAGTGTTAACGGTGTTTACCAAGATGACGTGAAGTTGAAAGCTTTGCCTACATATTGTAAGATCGATAGCTCGCAGACGGGGCGCCTTTGCCCCTACTCCTCCTTTTGAATTGCCTTATATGGTTTGTTGCAGGAGGCGCGGGTTCGATTCCCGCTCAGTGCAAATATTTCTATGCATGAATATGGCTATTTGCATTGGTCTGGGTGTTTCTATGTATAATATGTATGTATTTACAAAAAAAAAAAAAGTATCCTAAGTATGTTTATCCGCATTCTAGATTCCATAACACAAGCTATAAAAAAGCTTACCATGGGTCTAGATAGCGTTGTGTATTAAAAAAAAAAAACATGGGAGTGTCTGCCGCCTGACCTCCCAAATCTGAGACAAAAGCCTGCACCAGAGACTTGTTTATCAATCATACTTAGGCCTAAGAAATACACATAATACATACAAGTAAAAAAAAAACTTAAATGATAACTCTCTTGAAGAGATATGCACCTATTATGGGATAAGACGAATTTTCGAGCCTTTTCGCAACTCAGTCGCCTCAGATTAACAGCCTCCGTGGCGTGGTGGTACGAGGTTGCGGGTTCGATTCCCGCTCAGTGCAAAAATTTGTATGCATCTATGTATGTTTATCCGCATTCTAGATTCCATAACACAAGCTAGTTAAGCTATGCTTACCATGGGTCTAGATAGCGTTGTGTAGAATGTTGTAGAGTATAAAAAAGAATATAGATCTCAGTCTAACTGCGAAACAACTGAACTTCAATATTTTACGTGAAGTAAACGGGTAGTTGGAGCCCTAAAAAGTTCAACATCTGGTCTAACTGCAATGCTTCGATATCCTCCGATACCTTTTAGTTGTGGAGGTCAAATGGCAGTCACTTCACGGCAAATATCGAAGTTCAGTATCAGACTTCGAGGTAAAAACTTTGAACGCGACTGGGATTAATACTAGGATGAAGAATGACGAGAACTGCCATTAGACCTGGAAGTTATGATGATTATTAATTTGATTTTAGCATTACCTACATAATCCTATACGGGCCTTTTTGATTGAATCACCTACCCTTGTAGGACTATTTTCCGACTGAATACATTCAAAGATTTTAGTCAAAATTCACAAGCCCACACGTTAAAAATTTATAGATAGACGGTGCAGAATATACTTGCTAGAACCAAGCGTTTCAGTGACTCATTCCTATGCCGCACCATTAAGACCTGGAACTCCATACTAGCTCACATGTTTCCTTCTTTCTACAGTCCCGGGTCCTTTAAGAGGGGCCTGAAAAGGCATCTTATGAGGCCGTCAAGCTGAGTGCCCCACTGTAAACATGGCACATGTTTACAATGACGACCCTCTTTCCGAGACTTTGCCTTTAGCTTACCATCAGGCGAGGTGACGTCAAATTGACGTGTCCTTTATAAAAGAAAAAGATCTAATGTAGAGAAACCCCCCAAACTTAAAAACCCCATATGTCCTAACGTAGACGTCACATATTGGCAAAAACAATGACTGTAAGGTGACTCTACAGTCTCTTATTACGTCAAACATATTGTCATTGCAATTGTTATCGCCAATACCTATTACTTATTACTAACTTATGAAAGATGTTACTTGTGGTTGGGTTACGGAGTGGAATTTGACGTCACGGTAATACAAGTTGAAGATTTTGTTTTATTGTTGACTAAGTGAAAATTGTATTCATTACATTGCGTAATTATATAGTTTGGTTCTTTGTGTGGTACACTTGCTTTCGTTTTCTTTCTGTAATAGATGCGCCCATCGATTCCCGTGGGTATACTTAAATATCACTAAGGGGATAGGGCCTTTCTCCAATCAAGTCTCCAAAGGGACATACAGTCCAACAAAGGGCCTGCTTGACTCCACGTCAAGCTCAGCCCCCACATCTGCTAGTCTGTGAAAATCATAAAAATATTTCCACTTCATTTCATCAGAAAGGCCAGGCCAAGAGGCAGACTTTAGCCTTTTTTTATAACAGTAATTAACACGATCATGGTATAGGTAGAGCACGCCCGCCATCTTCGAGTCCCGGGCCTGGGGGTGACGGGTGGAGCCGCCTATCATCCCAGCAGAAGCAGGCCACGGCGGCGGCGCGCTGAAAAGCGCGCCTCCCCACTCCGGGGGTGAGTCGGGGACACCGTTGTCCCCCTACCGAGGAGGGCCAGACCGTAAGGGATGGCCCTGGGTCAGCCGGGGTGCGAGGGATATGTCGATGACAAGCTCACCTCCGGTCTAGCACCGCGACCCACATTCGGCGTGCGGTTTTAGTCGGTTCGAGGAGTCCGACATGACCTCCCCTTCCGGCTCCGGCAGGGGGGATATCCGCACGGAAAAAAAAAGACCAAGAGGCAGACAAAATGTGTCGTATCAATCAAATAATTGATACACTACTACCAACAGAAATACGTCAACGCTGAGTATTATTTTCAAAATAATCATAGGACTAAGAATAAGCTTCCCAAAACTAATATATTATCAAGACGGTTTGAACGATTTTCTATGGGTTCCTCTACTTTTTTTTCGACTAACAAGGAACTTGCGCAAAGAGTTCAATAATTTTTATGTTAGTTACAGTGTGACTCATCTCTTTGTTGGTAGGTATATATTGATAAAATAATTGATGCTAAACTGTAATCTGCGGTAGCCTAGTGGTATGGGTAATGGACTGCTGAGACGAGGTCTCGGGTTCGATCCCAGGTTTACCATGGCACACACCAATGACTTTTCCATGCTTTTCGAAGTTATGTGTGTATTTATCGCAGGTTTATAAGTGCCCGGTTAATGGCAATAGGCTCGCCACCTATTACATTGGGACCTAAACATAAACTGGCGAAATGTGGGTGCTAGCACCTCTGCCTACCCCTTAGGGGATACAGGCGTGAGTTTATGTTATGTTATGTTATGTTATGTAATGTAAAACTTCATAGCAGATATAATGATTCTAGGAAACGTGACCTCATGCTTGCAATAGGATGCCTATAGCAACACTTAATTTATTAGTTAAAAACTAATAGACTACTAATAGATAGCGGTTTTTCATGACTCTACCTGCGTGAGCTTGGTAAGTAGGTACTTATTCCGTAACCCAGGAGGTCTGGAGCCTAGATATTCCTTGAATAAAAAGTAGTCGAGTTATGTGCTATTCCAGAGTAGTATATTAATACATCTATGCAAAATATCGCATTAACGTAATCCAAGATATTTATGATTTACTATATAGTCTAAGATATTTAGTTTTAACGGGAAATAATCTTATATATTTCTTATTAGACTCATCAGCTTCCCTAGTTGAATAATCCACAATTAATAGCGGTAATCTAACTACTCAGTCCCTTGTTTGTCAGGTAGTTCTTACTCATCCCAATTAATCTTGATGGTTCCCTTTCATATTATGCCACCCGCTACCTGCTCGTAAATGGTGATAATCGATGGTTCCCTATCATATTATGCCACCCGCTACCTGCCTGTGAGTCGTGGGGTGGTAATAAAGTTAACACACGTGTATTACATTCCCTTTTCAAATACGATACGAGAACAACAGGTAGGTAAGTATATCTCAAAGAGGACCTTTTCAAAACATTTTTGTTTGTTTTATTTTTTTGTTTGGTCGTGTTCCTTATGGTAGGTACTTCTTTCATATCAATCTTGTTAAAAAAAATTAACGTTCCGTGCCGAGTTGTGCGCTTAGCAACATTCATTTTTGTTTACATAACATCATAACATAAACTCACGCCTGTATTCTCCGAAGGGGTAGGCAGAGGTGCTAGCACCCACATTTCGCCAGTTTATGTTTAGGTCCCAATGTAATAGGTGGCGAGCCTATTGCCATTAACCGGGCACTTATAAACCTGCGATAAATACACACATTACTTCGAAAAGCATCGAAAAGTCATTGATGTGCCATGGTAAACCTGGGATCGAACCCGAGACCTCGTCTCAGCAGTTCATTACCCATACCACTTTATTTATAAGATGAAAATCTAGTGGGCTGTATTTGCTAGTTGATTACAGGGAATAGTGATGTCATAGAAGATGATGTGCACCATAAATCCCTTCATATAGTCTACAGTTGTACGAGTGCTAATCCCATTGAATCGACGCCTCGAATTAAATATTTTTATGAAGCAGGTAAATATGATAAAATTAAAGCTTCTTTAGAGAAAACTATCTGGAATGATCAGTTGACGGGTAACCCCATAGAAAACGCACTGGAATTTTTTTACAATTGCCTACATGAATTAAGGGATCAATATGTACCTCGGAAGCTCGTTTATCCTTCGTCATTTCCGCCATGGTACACTACCAATTTAAAAAAGATTCTAAAGGAAAAACACAAGTTTCTAAAAAAATATCGCATATATGGTAACACTAGCGATTACAATAGCTTTAGTTTACTGCGGAAGAGGGCTAAACGTGTTGAGGAGGAGTGCTATCACGCGTTCATCACAAAAATGGAAGAATCTATAAGTTTGAATCCAAATTCCTTCGGGAAATTCATAAAATTAAATAAAAAAGGTTCTAATATCCTCCCTTCCACCCTTCACTACGATGGCATCTCAGCTGATTCTAATGATGGAATCTGTAACATTTTTGCTTCATATTTCCAATCAACATTCCTTCCGCCGTCCTCTCAAACGCGCGATAGTACTCGCCACGAATATGAATCTCAGCTCCAGGCTCAGACGATAGGTGACATTGAGATATTCCCCGATACTGTTTTTAAATTGCTTAAACCAGTGGATCTTACCAAGGGTGCCGGACCAGACGGCATATCACCTATCTTTATAGTCAACTGTGCTGAGCAGCTGACCGAACCGCTTACCCTTTTGTACCGGCGGCGGTCAATCGGAGAAAGCACTGTGCCCAACATGTGGAAGTCCGCATTTGTAACCCCCATCCATAAGGGTGGGAATAAAGTAGATGTGAAAAATTACAGACCCATATCAAAATTATGTATTTTTGCTAAATTGTTGGAGCGCATTGTACACACACAAGTAGGTATATGATACATTAAAGAGCATTTTCATTCCCGAACAACATGGTTTTATCAAAAACAGGTCAACCACAACAAATCTATTATCATTTATAGATCTCGTCACGTCACATATGATGGGGGGTGGTCAGGTGGATACAGTATTTACTGACTATAGTAAAGCCTTTGATCGTATAGATCACCAAATACTTTTACAGAAGTTATTACGTGCTGGCATCCACGGGAATTTGTTTAGGTGGTTCTGCTCGTACATCGAGAACAGGTCGCAAGCCGTTGCAGTGAATGGATCTATATCAACATGGCATACTGTACCCTCTGGAGTCCCACAAGGTTCATTACTAGGCCCTCTGATATTCAATATCTTTATAAATGACATCAACACATGCTTCCTTCACTCGTAGTTCTTAATGTATGCTGATGATATGAAGATCTTCAAACCAATCATGAATGACAGTGACTGCTCGGATTTGCAGCGGGATCTGTTGAGGTTTGAGCAATACTGTATACTTAATAAGTTAGAAATCAACACTTCTAAATGTTATACAATAACTTTCTCTCGCAAACCCAGAGTGCACGATTTTAACTATGCCCTGAAAGGAGTTGCACTCGCAAGGGTGACTGAAATCCGTGACTTAGCAGTAATACACGACTCTAAATTAACATACGAAAGGCACATCGATGACATTGCCACAAGAGCTAATAAAATGTTAGGTTTCGTGATGAGGTCTTGCTATCAGTTCACAAGTGTGAAGCCGGCTAAGATACTTTATTGCTCATACGTCCGCAGTATCCTAGACTTTGTTCACAGGTCTGGAACTCACAGTACGATGCTTACATAGAAAGACTTGAATTAGTGCAGCGTAAATTTGTGAGGTATTTGCAATTTAGATGCAAGGTATATGACGACAGTTACGAGAAGAGGTGTAAAAGGCAACATCTGCTACCACTTTACGAACGAAGGAAAAGCGCAGATATCACATGCTTAGTCAAACTAGCACAGGATAAAATAGACTCTCCTTACCTTCTTAACAAGATACAACTGAGAGTACCTACTAGATCGGTTAGGACACAATATCCGCTTCACGTCCCCCACGGTTCTACAAATTACCGAAATGGTACATTTGTGGTGAGAGCGGCTGACTATGTCAATAAATTCGGAAATCACCCTGAACTTGATCTCTTTAACACAAGTCCATCCTCCTATAGTCGCTTTGTCTCTGGGAGGTGGTTTGAGTCGGTTCTCTGACTGTATCTGAAATTTCGAATTGTGACTGTACCTTCGGGCAAGCACTAAATATGTATATGCGAAAACTCATAAATGGTTTTAAGTTAACCAATCAGTTGTCAGCTTAGTTATAAGATACTGTTTGTTTTCCAAATAAAATAAAATAAAAAAAAATAAAATACCAGTATGATTATACGTACCTACCCATGTGGCCCACCCTAAGATATGGGTAATTAACTATTACAAAGTTAGGAGATATGCAATTAATCAAGTTATGCGTGTGACAGCGATGGGTTTTCTCATCTGCCGCCAGTAGGCTATTAAAATTCAGCCCGCTGGTAAATCTGGAGCAGGAAGAGGCAGACCATTTGGTCTGCCCACAATTTGGTCCCACTTAAGGATACGAGCCTATTGCCATGATGGGACAATGATCAAAAGTCTTTTCATCAAGTTTCATAACTTACATTACGTATAATGAAATGGATGGCTGAAGGTCATCTTTACTTAGTGATCTCTCAATATGCAAGAGATAATGCTCTTTATCTGTTTATTCATAATATGGTAATCTATGAATCTGTACAAATTGCCTGGTAATCGATCAATATCATTACTTCACTCAATTGTCAAACAAGTACAGATATAAGTATCTATGAGTATCTATGATAAATAATCATATCTATAGCAAAACGATATTTGTATTTATTTTATTCGATAAAAATATGTATTAGTTCCATTATAGTTTATTGCATCTGGGTTTAAACTGTAAACCCTTCTACCCACCAAAATTTTATCATCATCCGATCAATGCCTGTTGCATCCAAAGATTCCAATTTGGAACTCCGGATACGCTCTCTTTCTTTTCGTGAGTAGGTTTATCTACCTCGGTGTATTTTGTAGAAAATATACCAATATATTTCGTTTTAAATGTATGTAACTATTTGTTGTACAAATGCATTTTATCACAAATCCTTAGACCATCCAATTCTTGACACTTTTTTTTAATATTTTTATCGTGCACAAAATCCCCACGGATACCACCCCCACGGACCCGGTGGAGGCGGTTATGTCGGACTCGAACCGACTAAAACACATGCCGTCTTGGGTCCTTGGTTGCCGGAGGTGAGATTGCCGAAGGCATATCTCTCGCACCCCTGCAGACCCAGGACCATCTCTTTCGAGATGGTCCCCTGTGGGTTGTGGGGCCCTCGGTGTCCCCAACTAGCCCCGGATACGATACACTTTGCGCTGCCGCCGCGGCCTGCTTCTGCTAGGGTGACAGGCGGCTCCACCGGTCACCCCCAGGCCAGCGATTCTTGACACTTACTGAAGACGCAATACTTTATCAAAGCAGAAACGTAATAACTCTTTAAGGTATTGCAATACTTACTAAGTACTAGGTTTTATTGATAACCTGAGAATAAGATAAATCAGGTTTTAATTTACAATCTGAATAAAAAATGGTTAGGTATTAATATATTGAATAACACACTTGTACTTTTCCACTGACTGTCAGTGGAAAAGTACAAGTGTGTTATTCAATACGTGTAGCAGATTCCACCATGCGCCATTAATCTACAGTATAAACGGTTAGGTATTAACTTCTCGTTAAACTAGTCTTATGCAATTGGAAGTGTTAATAAATGATACGACTTGTATTAAAAAGTTTATGTTAACATGGTTGTTCTCTCTTCTACCGGTATCTGAAGATCTAAGACGGCGCGGGGTACGGGTTTAGATGATTCAAGTCCAACGTAACCGGGATATGAAGCGCGCCCCCGGCTCCGGGGGCGAGTCGGGGACACCGTTGTCCTCCCTCCCGAGGAGGGCCAGACCGTAAGGGATGGCCCTGGGTCAGTTGGGGTGCGAGGGATATGTCGAAGACAACCTCACCTCCGGCCTAGCACCACGACCCACAGTCGGCGTGCGGTTTTAGTCAGTTCGAGTCCGACATAACCTCCCCTTCCGGCTCCGGCGGGAGAGGCATCCGAGGGGATATCCACACGAAAATAAAAGTATATGAAGGGATTTCCGCATCAAAAAAAGGTGGTAAGAGATTATTACACAATAGAATTTCTTACTCTTTTCTTCTTCTACCTACTGGAACAGTTTAGTTCTCCCTTAATACACTCTACGTTCTTCTTAATGTATTGCAGAACTAATTAATATGAGATCAGCTGTATGTAAGTGAAATCTTTCGAATGATGTCCACCATCATAGTTGCCAGCAGTAAGCAATACTAAAATGGTAGTCCTCACGACCCGCGACACGTTCACCCACCAGCTTCTCCCACTGGTGGTTGCATGGGGAATTTGGGTTTACCCGTACACCCATCACGTCGACATGATCGGTAGATGATGTTATGCCACACTTCTAAAAGACTCAGTATTGTAGTATTGTTAAAGACAAACTATATTAGAATAAAACCATCCCAAAACAATTAAATATCACATGTAGATTTATCATGGTTGTTACTACACGCTTCATATTGGGATCATACCGATCATACCTACTGTGGGATGGTAGAGCATATTTATTATACCTATTGCTTGAGCTTCTTGAACCTAAATTGTGAGATTCGAAAGGCCCTGACGTGTGTAGATTGTTTTGTAATTTAGATTTATTTATTTACTTATCTATTCATTTATTTATATAGGTGTATATTTTAACTGTGTACCCTGAACTGCCCATACACCAATCCATTGCACAACATGTCCATTGAGTTTGTCTGGAAGAAATCGCACCTAGCGATAAGACTACCATTTGTACTGTTACATGTTATTCTCTGTACTTTTATATCAAATTTCATCAAAATCGGTTCAGTAGTTTAGGCGTGAAAGCGTAACATACAGACAGACAGACAAACGAACAGACAGACAGACAGAGTTACTTTCACATTTATAATATTAGTACCTATGGATTGTATTGTATTATCTACGCGTGGTGAATTTTAACTTTTCACCGCGCGCCGCCGCCGGTGCTATCTTCAAAAAACATCCAAGAAACCTATAAACTATACAGCACATTTTGAGAATATTTTAGGTCCAGGACTATATGGCTACTATACCTAGGTACTACAGATTATATTATCTTTTGGGTCATTTGGGTTAAACATAAAGGTTAATAGGTAACCTATTTCAGACTAACCTTCCCTGGTAAACGTTATAAGAGTTAACTTATTATCACGACAGTTATACATGAATCCATTCGTACTTGCTTATTATAAGTTCAAGTTATCATTTAAGATGTTGGAAGGTACATTGTTGCACCACAGATTAGATAATAGGTACGTAGGTAAAGTTAGTAGAGTAAGTTGCACGTTTCCAACAAGTTTCACGTGGGATCACGTTTTCTGTTCACAATGGAATATTTTGTATCGATTTCAGACGAAGGATGTTGGATGGTAATACCTTTATGATTATGATTATGACCTATTTTGAAACTACGGACTTTTCGTATACCTACTTTATTTATATTAACATGCGATTGCCTGCGCTCCCACACCCTTGAAAATGGGATTTCATATCTACAGATACCTCACTGTACTTAATATATTATGTACAATGTTTATAGCAAATACAAAAATGTATACATATTTCTTACGTCTCTATTGTTATAATACTTAATTATTCATACATTTACAGTAAGGCAAATACTAACGTATAACAACTGCCAATAATATATAAAATTTCACATTCACATGTAGGTATTGAAAATTGAAATTCATTAAATCCGTTATCGACGTCAATAATTATCGTATCCTTCATGCAATATTCAACACCACATACCTACGTCAATGTAGGCGCTACTATTGTTTTCATCACACTGAAAAGTGAGTTCTTATCAACGAGGTATTACGTATTAAACATTCCTGGAATCGCAGCATTCGAGCTTCCCGTCGTTAGGAACGGGACATTCCATATTTCAAGGTTGCTGAAGTTCATTGTGACCTAAAGCGCGTGGTTGGGGAACGGTTGACGTCTCTACGTTCGGCACGCTCGATTGCAGCTGGGTTGCTTCAAACGCCTCACCCGCAGTTCGCCAGTCGTGTCCATCCGTCGAAACGGAGCAGACACACCGTTTGCACTGTTCCTCTTTCCTATTCACACACTATCGATCGTTTCATTCACATGTTTTGAATATAACCTAATAAACGTGTAAAACAAACCGACCTTTATGGTGCTATTACTAAAGTTAATAACTCTCTTTTTGATCAGATATTCTTGAGCATACATTAAGTTGTTACTGAGACTTTCCAAGTTAAGTGTTCAAGTGAGGACGTGAAGTATTGTAGAGATTTTGTGTGATTAACGACTCAATATGAAGGACAAGAATAAAGGGTAAGTTTTATCAGCTTTTTATTTATTCAAATATGATAATATTGTTACAATTAGCACAGAAGTAATACATACATTTCGGTAAATAAAATATCGGCGTCAACGTTAGAGGAAGTTGCGGATAATAAGTTAGTTTCCGATGTTTTTATTACTTTTAATTTGGAGAATATTTCAAGTACTTACCTAGTAGAAATTACAACTTAATTTAGTATAACATAATACTACTTGAATCTGACATTGGTCAGCAACAAGTGGCTCTTTCGTTTTTCTTTAAATCCGTTTGTTTATAGAGATGGTACGTAGGTACTAAATTTTCAAATATTCTCCAAAGAATTAATTGAGTGAAATGCTGACGTAGTTTATATGAAATGTGTTCATACTGTTCATACCACGGGTTCATATCTATTCATATGTGGTCTATCACCTGGTATTCCATGACAAGTTGTTATATATCTAGTATAACAACTTGTCATGGAATACCAGGTGACCTGCTAAGATCCACAATTTAACATTAGAAATCCCGTCTTACAGCAGATGTTATCAACGACAGAAAATGCCATTAGGACGAACTTATTCAATGAACTTATTAACATAACGGTAAAATCCAATCATACAAAAAAATACCTGTGTTGATGTTGATAAGAAATTTCTTTGCGGCTCTACGTCGTGGTAATTCAGTATTGCAGTATTAGTTGAATTACAATAACATCCTTGTTACCATAATACTTAATAATGTTTTAATCTTTAAGTGACATAATAATTGTAATAATGGCATAATATATAAACACAGCTGAGTGTTATTCATTGACGTTGAGAAACCAACAGCTGTCATACCATATGATCATGTTTATGAAATGAAAAATAATGGTCAATATTGTTAGAAAGGGTTAAGGTATGAATATATTGTATGAATGAGGACATTGTAATAAATGGAGTAAAGAATATGAAAGACTGTTTCTTCATGTTGCTCTAATGGTAAGTTAAACGCGAAGTCTTTATGAGGGTCACCATTATATGTAGATATTAGATACCGGTGGTCCTCAGCTTGATGGCATCATCAGATATTTTTTCACAACCCCTTAAAGGGTCAGGGCTTCTTGAAAAAAGGAAACACGTAGAAATAAAAATCTTTTTGATATATAGACAAGAAGTGCAGAGCCACTAAGCCCTAGATGTAATGAATGAGATGTTGGGGTATGGGCCAATATTCTGTTCATCCTTATATAACTGGGACAAGTGCAAGCATAGAGCAGATATCGATGATGAATACTTGAACACAGTGGATTCACTATTTTAATATCAATAACAAACAGATATTCTTTCGCATGGATGTAATAAATAAATCAATTTGCAATACAATCAGCATACACATGCTACATGCTTTCAGAATTGATACTGATGATTGAATGTCAAATAAATCTATATTTGAGCTACTTCGTTTGTAATAATTTACAGTCATTAGAGAAGAGCACTAAGTAATACATAATACTTCGCTCGATTCATCAACGTGGTATTCAAAATGTGTGAATTACTTTATTAGCGTTAGCCTTTGTGGTTCTTTTTCTTTTAAAACCATGCAGAAACAAGTGATTTTCTTAGCTGGTTGATTAAATGGCTTGGCTAGTAATTAATCGCCATCGATCCAAGTCATTTGCCTAGCAGTTTCATCAAATGGCTGAATATTATTCAGGCTGTTAAGTTAACAGGCTAAGCGGTTAATTGAATGGCTGTTCGCTCCGACATATACCTACAAAGCATCAATCAGCCGAAATATAAATTTTGTTTTAAAAGACTACCTACCGTACGCTCGTGTGTCTACCCAAAGAGTAATTTGTGTCTATCTACGCAGACTTAATTATTGTTATGTTAATGAAGCAATGAAATGCACTATCTCACTAATGAAATATGTACACTCACCTCACCTATCTATAATACATTACCTCACCGGCACCGCACCTAAAAAAGAACGTTTTTCAGTAGGTATCTCCTTCGGCGAGTATGCGCTTTAGTCTTGAATTTTTTTGCTAATTTTATGAGCGTAAAATGTTTTATAATTTATGCAAAAAGTAGTGCACCAAATGTACGAATACTTAATTAGCAGGAAATTCTTGTTATTATCAATAATACGTAAAATTATCTTCACGTCATGTTATACCAAAATCACAACTCTCCCGATAGACCCCGCGCACCAGATTTGATTCTAATATATAGATAATTTCAATAATAGAATGGAATGATACATATTAAATTAAATAATATTACTATGGTTTACAAACATAAACAAATAATCTAATTGTTAGTTATATTGGAGAACGTTGCATAAGTTACAAGCTGAACTCGTTGCTATCATTTCTTATGATGAGTTATGTATGACCTTTAATTCACCTGCACGTAAATCTAGTTTTTCTACGTTTTTCTTATAGTTCTTCTTATTTATATTATGTAGAATGCCAAATAGACAAAGAACTGTATATTTTTCTAGACTTTACGTATAAATACGATACGCTGTATCGATGCGGTAAGTATGTTCCATGTCAAACAATTTTGAATCGATTTTCAAGATATAGATTAATATGTTACATTATGTAGTCTAGAGTTTAACATAACATAACTACTTAGTAAAGTAACGATTATTGCACTTTGAGAGCCTAGCAATCAAGTCGATCTTTAAGTTTTTTGATTTATGTAATCTGGATTGTCTCATATCAGCGATTAAAACATTTTGTAATACATTTATCTAGAAATAAATGATAATGAATGTTTGACAAGGATCAGATTTTTTTATCCAACTATGTTATCGCCGTAAGTGCCTATATATAGCTATCTCTGATAAACGTTTATCGATTCTAGAATCTAATTATAATATTGAGTTTGATTTTTGGTAAATAAGGAAAATACAGTAGGCATTAATGCCAGTGCCAGCTTGACTTACTAGATTTTGTGGACACTAAAATTACGAAGGTCGTGCATTTAAGTCTTTGTCGCAATACATATATACATGATACATACAGTCATACCTCTTTCCAAATGAGTTAGGAAAGGACCACAGGTATCCACTTGCTATAATCCTGATATATACCTTCCGATTCTTTTACTGCTAGTTTTCTTGGCCTGATCTTTCTCCAAATTTTCCTCAATCTGATTGATATACCAAGGTGAACTCTTATCATGTTTTCTATTCACCATCACAGACTTTCTATTCGTGACGAATCTGAGTGTAGCGTTTTAGCAAAAGCCAAGAAAGGCCAGTCGGGAGACGAAAGCGTAGAACAGCAGACTCCGAGCTAGTAAAAAGACCTTAGCTTAGACTAGACTACGAAGTTAGACTCGCATTAATCCAGAATTCCAGACTACGATTACATATAGAACATGCAATCGCTTAGTCAAATTGACTCTACATATTGACGGCTCTCTCAGTAATTCTCAAGGAGTATTGCAATAGACAAGCAAAGAATAGGTACATATTTGAATGAATTTTTTATAGCATTTATTATGCTAACTGTTAAGTTCGAAAAACATTGGAAAAAATGAAATGCTCAAGTGAGACTCGAACTCACGACCTTTCGCTTACAGGGCGACTGCTCTGCCAATAGCTCAATAGCTCAGTTGGCAGAGCAGTCGCCCTGTAAGCGAAAGGTCGTGAGTTCGAGTCTCACTTGAGCATTTCATTTTTTCCAATGTTTTTCGAACTTAATAGGTACATAGTTCATAAGCACATATTTGGAAGTAGAAGATTTTTTTTTTGTATGAGGCATAACAGTGGGTTTCCACGGTATGAGGTTTCACGAGCACATTTACTATGACAACCGTGTCTGTAGTGTCACGGATGAGCCTCTTTTCATGGTGCGTTTTCCGTAAAATCCTCTGTAAAATCGCAGATCGTAGAAAGCGACCCTGAGAAAATTAGTAGAAATTACTAAGGCGTGTATAACTCACTTATTTAAAATCAATACTAATATTATAAATGCGAAAGTAACTCTGTCTGTCAGTCCGTCTGTCTGTATGTTACGCTTTCACGCCTAAACCACTGAACCGATTTTGATGAAATTTGGTATAGGGATAGGTTAGACCTTGAGAAAGGACATAGGTTATGTTTGGTCGCGATAACCGACATCCACGTGGGCGGAGCCGCTGGCAAAAGCTAGTATGTAATATACTAGATACACAGAAAAGACTTTGCCATGTTAGTTCCCAGTGGAGTAGAATAGGGCCATCCCATCTCATCATATGGGTGTCGTTGAAGGCAACTAAGAGATAGGGCTCTCCATACGACAATAGACATACAGCCCATGACTAAGTGTCCGCTTGACGGCCATAGGCTCTCCCCCTATTACGTGGAACTGAAAATCATCGTTTTTTTTGGCGAAATGTGGATGCTAAGACACCTCTGCCTACCCCTTCGGGGATTCACAGGCAGGGTGTGCGATTGCAGAGCAAAATCATTTCGATACATAGGTAGTCTTATAGTCTTGTCTTGGTAGTTCTTGATTATGTATGCGCCTTATAAATGCCTCTTCTCTATAATTCGCGCCTAATATTACAAATCAATCCTTATGGCAACGATTTTATGAATACTTCAAGGTCATTAACGTATATTTTACAATTTTTATGTCTGCTTTGGTATATCAAACATAACGCGGTTTTTGTACCTAACTGGTTACAAAAAGATATTTATCTATTTTAGGAATTCTACAGAGTGGTTATGTAAAAGTAAGAATTCTTTAAATGTATTAAATATTCCTAAATCAAATATATAATTATAAGCAAGTGAATACCACAAATACGCGCCTCAATACAGGCTAGCAATTATATTAATACCCACATGTCTACATATTTAGGTCAGGACAGAAAATCACCAACGCAACCTTTGGCGCCCGCTGGAAAGTTTTACTAATAGGTACCTTATTAAGTATGTTTTTAAAATAAAAAAATATAAACCTGTAATAATCCATACTAATATTATAAATGCGAAAGTAACTCTGTCTGTCTGTCTGTCTGTATGTTACGCTTTCACGCCTAAACCACTGCACCGATTTTGATGAAATTTGGTATAGGGGTAGATTAGACCATGAGAAAGGACATAGGCTATGTTTGGTCGCGATAACCGACATCCACGCGAGCGGAGCCGCGGGCAAAAGCTAGTATTAAATAAGTACACAATAATATTAACGTGAATGAATGGTATAGGTTAGGTGCATATATACATTTGATTTGCCTGAGGTTTCGGCCAGCCAGCCGTAGTAAATCGATTGTTATTTATTTTTAGTCATATTTTATTGTTTTCCAAATGGATACCTACCAAAACAAGTTTATTATAGAGTTAAATACATATAACAGCATCTGTGACAAAATACTGTAAAATACACAATTATTTTGAGAAGATTTGGGTGTAGTCCTTGATGTATGGATCGTCATGTATATCTATGAAAGACAGTGTAGAAGCAAATGTTTAAGATGGATGTGCGGAGTGAGGATAATGAATAGGATAAGAATATTTTAGAGAAAGTTTGAAAGTGGCACCGGTTAATGAAAAATTGAGACACAGGAATGAAAGTTATGTTATGAAAAACGACCAAAGTATGAATGAAGAGGGCTTTAGGAGTAGAGGTAAGTAAGCCCAAGAAAGGATAGATAGATTGCGTGAGAGAGGGTATGGCAAAGAGTGGATTGTCTGAGGAAATTACATGTGACAGGAATGTATGCCGACCCCAAATAACTGGGACTAGGGCAGAAAGACGATGGGGGAATTAAGAAAATAAATAGATGGTAGGAGGAGGAAATTGACTTCAATTTGGATAAAATCTTATTGTACTTAATTTATAATCTGAAACGCTCTACACACCGAGAAGCTACAAATGGCAGATTATGCGAAGCCTTTCATTCTACCATACATAATATAACTGTAAATAGATGTTCAATAGCGCGATAAGATTTGCACATAAAAACGCTTGATCTAAACACAAATTATACCGATACGTTATGTTATAAATGTGTGTAGATCGCTTTATAGTTATAACCTTGGCGATTCTGTAGTAATAAAACATGAATTGAATTAATAATGACAGGTAGGGCATAGTGAGGCTTCCCATTTGATGTTAAAGCCACATGACTGACAACTAAATATAAGTACGCATCTACACTACACTTACTTGTTACCTTGTGATATGTTTCCGCAAGTACAGCTGGTATTGGTATAGCTGATGACGCTTTACATTAGCAGACATTAACTTTTTACGAACACTTGAAGCTAAACCAATGTGGTACGCGGTTGGTGCAAAAAATTACATTAAATTATAGACTTTATTTCTATACGCTAAAGTCCAAAATGAATTGAAAACAGTTTTATTACACTTTTTCAATTACTCTTGAAAGTCATTTAATTTTGAACTTTAATTGCGTCGCTTTAAAGTTAATGCCGTTTTTTTTGCATTGGCGGTGGCACCACTGTGGTTTGACTTTAGCTGAATCGAGGCCCTGGTAGGTATATCCATCATTCTCGCAGTTCTCTTAATCATGTGTTTTAGCACTTCAATTATACCTAGCTCAAACTGTGCTTTACGATTTAATTTAACTTTTGTGTTTAAAGGAAGAACCAATTTTCCAGAACGGAATGTCCCATATTTTCATTAATAATATTCTGATTGTAGAAATGTCAAAGTAAATGGTCCAAATAAGGTAGGTAACCAAATGACGAAAATGGTGGATGATGCATAACTGGGTTGTGTTTTATTCGCATATTTTTGGTACATCGACCCCAAGACGTACTCGCACGGCTATAGCCGCAGGCCCGTAACAAACCAGCTGCCTCGCAAACGAAACAGATATGTTAGCGAACCAATAACGAGGCAATAACCCAACCAAGTCGTAATGAAGCGACTAGCTTCAACGTAATTCAGCGATAACTTGGTCGAATCCTTTCCTCGTCCTAAATCATTTAAATGAAGATCAAGGGGACTTAATTTTTTTTGGCAGTTCAGGGCATCCTCCTCACCATCAGCCCTTTTGAGTAAATACATTTTCCTTTTCGACTTACGCGCAATTTCATTTCTGTCTGGAATAAATTTGAAGTGATAAGTAATAATTTTCAAATAAAAATGTTTGGAACCGCTGAAACTTTGTTTACCTTTTTTCTTTCGCTTCGTTGACTTTACTTTAGTCGACGCTCGCGACGCGAATGATTGCGAACATGGCGCTATACATTCCCAATTGTCGTCGCAGTGATTCCGGTGTCCGCTCACAACACTCACAAACAATATGGGCGGACACCCTGACGGTCCACAATGCGCGTCTGCTGCTTGGACCGCAGCGTGCAATGGCCAGCAGGGCCATTAGGGGGTACCGCACGATATCCTTCGAGGCGGCGAGTCTCCTTGCCGGATCCCTACCGTGGAACCTGGATGCGAGAGCCCTTTCGATGCTATATCGGTATCGTAAGGAGGCGCGGGAGCAGGGACGGGAACCCGAGCCCGAAGAAATTCGGGCCGTGAGGTCTCAGCTCCACAGGGACATGGTAGCGGAATGGGAGCTACGACTTGGGCGACCAAGCGCAGGGCACGCCGTAATAGCGGCGGTAAGACCCATCATGGAGGAGTGGCTAGAGAAGCCACACGGCAGCCTCTCGTACCGGCTGACGCAGGTGATTACCGGACACGGGTGTTTCGGGAGTTACCTGTGTCGGATCCGGAAGGAGCCAACGTCCGAGTGCCATCACTGTGATGCGAGCGAGGACACGGAGCTGCACACGCTGGCCGAGTGCCCGGCGTGGGACACGCCGAGGCGGGTCCTAATGGCGGCTCTGGGGGTGGGAGTCCTCACACTCGCCACGTTGCTCACAGCGATGGTAAGATGCGCGAACGCTTGGGGTGCGGCTGCCTCCTTCTGCGAGCAAGTAATGCTCGAGAAGGAGGCGGCCGGTCGGGTCCGGACCAGACTCCGGGCCCGGGAAGCCCGCGCAGAGCGAAGGCGAACCGGACGTCGGAGGTCGCAGAACGACCTCCGTCCTCCATGAACGCTGGCCTGGGGGTGACCGGTGGAGCCGCCTGTCACCCTAGCAGAAGCAGGCCGCGGCGGCGGCGCAAAAAGCGCCTCCCCGTAACCGGGGCAAGATGGGGACACTGTGGTCCCCACAACCCGAAGGGGGCCATCTCGAAGGAGATGGTCCTGGGTCTGCCGGGGTGCGAGAGATATGCTTTTGGCAATCTCACCTCCGGCAACCAAGGACCCAAGACGGCGTGCGTTTTAGTCGGTTCGAGTCCGACATAACCGCCTTCACCGGCTCCGTGGGGGTGGTATCCGTGGGGATTTTTCGCACGATAAAAAAAAAAAAGAAAAAAAAACACTCACAAACAAAGGAACATTAATATTTTTTATAAACAGATTATTATCATATACGAATAGAGATGGGCGTCTTCCCTTCCCTTCCCTGGGTAAGAATGGGTCGGGAAGGTAAAAATGGGTTTTTTCCCATTTTACCCATTTTTACCGGGTATTTTCATTTCTTCCCGGGTAAAAATGTTCAGGAGTTAATTCGGTGCGATTATTCATGTAGAATTTCACTTTACTTGCAGTCCCATTCAAATTTTTTAGATTCACCAGTCTAAAACATACGTAGGTATATAGTATTAGCACAGTCTAACGATTCATACTACATACAGTCTGTCAACGAGCCGTCTAGACAGAGCAATCGTGCAGGGGAGTGATGGGTGACGGGGTATTACACGGTACGCCCATACATTTTACTCGGTACTAAGGATTCAGGGCTGTCTCATTTTGTAATCACACTAATCACGAGATATTTTTTTTTCATGACTCGTTTTGTTTGTTGAAATTGTTTTTTTTTGGTTTTTTATATTTAGCTATCCAAGATGGCGGACACGAAATTTTCACAAAAATCGATTTGGGTTTCAGGTTTCGGGGTTTTTGGGGTCGTTGATTGCGAATATGACATCCATTTCGCGATTCAAGATGGCGGACTCGAAATTTTCATCTAAATCAATATGGGTATCGCTGTCAGGGTTTTGGGGTCGCTGATTGCGAATATAACATCCATTTGGTGATCCAAGAAGGCGGACTCAAAATTTTCACCAAAATCGATATGGGTATCGGTTTCGGGGTTTTTGGGGTCGCTAATTGCGAATATGACATCCATTTGGTGATCCAAGATGGCGGACTCAAAAGTTTCACTAAAATCGATAAGGGTATCGCTTTCAGGGTTTTTGGGGTCGCTGATTGCGAATATAACATCCATTTCGCGATCCAAGATGGCGGACTCGAAATTTTCGCCAAAATCAATATGGGTATCGCTTTCAGGGTTTTTGGGGTCGCTGATTGCGAATATGACATCCATTTCGCGATTAAGATGGCGGACTCGAAATTTTCACCAAAATCGATATGGGTATCGCTTACAGGGTTTTTGGGGTCGCTGATTGCGAATATAACATTCATTTGGTGCTCCAAGATGGTGGATTCGAAATTTTCACTAAAATCGATATGGGTATCGTTTTCAAAGTTTTCGAGGTTGCTGATTACGAATATATTATTCATGTAGCAATCCAAGATGACTGTATGGATGATATATTCGTAATTATTAAATTTCCGCTATCTTTGATCGTCGGTAAAATGGTCGTCAATCCCGATATCAGATAATTGCCAGCAGGCAATCATACGATGGGAAAGTGTCGACTATTCGTGACGATTTTTTTCTGACGCTTTCGTGTGTGAGCGCTGTCAACTTAGGACTGCAGGCCGCCCGATACGAACTGAAACTGCAGGCGGATCTTACAGTAGTTCATCGCGTTTGATGTTTGCGTAAATGCCGCCTTTTGCAGTTTTGTCAGAGTTGTCACTTCAGTTTTTATTTACCTATAATTATTTTTTCTGTAACATTTTATATATAACCCCTATTTTGATCTCTTTGTCTGTCAAAGCACATCAACTCACGCTAATATATATTGCTAGCTGATGCCCGCGGCTCCGCTCGCATGGATGTCGGCTATTGCGACTTTTGCTTATATCTCTGGTTCTACTCAACCGATTATGATCAAGCAAATGTAATATTTTGACTCGTGAGTTTTTAGGATTTCGATTTCGGTTTCGGTTTCGGTTTCGGTTTCGGTTTCGGTTTCGGTTTCGATTTCGATTTCAATTTCGATTTCAATTTCAATTTCAATTTTTGATTCGGGTTCAGGTTCGGGTTCGGGTTCTAATTTCGATGAAATTTCGCTAATCGCCGGGATCGCTAAATTGATGATATATTCTTAAGGAGCCTATCCACGATCAGTCCGCCTGCAGTTTCAGAGCATATCGGGCGGCCTGCAGTCCTAAATTGAAAGCGCCCACACACGAAAGCGATTTTGGCCTGCCGGCCATTCCCTGCTGTCAGTTTTGCGGTTACACACGATCAGTTGGAAGTCGACAGTTTCCCATCGAATGATTGCCTTCCGACGATTGTCTGATATCGGAATTGACGACCATTTTAACGACGATCAAAGATGTTGGACTTGAAATTAAAAAAGTCTAAGTTTTCTTGGTGACTAATAATAAAATCCATTTAGTGATCCAAGATTGCGGACATCAAATTTCCCAAAAAAGTCAATATGGGTATCGTTTACGAGGTTTTCGGGATTGCTAATTACGAATATATCATCCATCCAGTCATCTTGGATCGCTACATGAATAATATATTCGTAATCAGCAACCCGAGTACCTTGAAAACGATACCCCATATCGATTTTAGTGAAAATTTCAAGTCCGCCATCTTGGATTGCTAAATTGATGATATATTCGTAATTAGCAACCCCACAAACCCTGAAAACGATACCCATATCGATTTTAGTGAAAATTTTGAGTCCGCCATCTTGGATCGCGAAATGGATGATAAATTCACAATCAGCGACCCCAAAAACCCTGAAAGCGATACCCATATCAATTTTGGTGAAAAATTCGAGTCCGCCATCTTGGATCGCTAAATGGATGATATATTCGTAATCGACGACCCCTAAAACCCTGAAAACGATACCCATATCGATTTTTGTGAAAATGTCGTGTCCGCCATCTTGGATCGCTAAATATAGAAAACGAAAAAAAAAAAAATTTTAACAAACAAAACGATTCATGAAAAAAAATTAAACACGTGATTAGTGTGATTACAAATGAGACAGCCCTGAATCCTTAGTACCGAGTAAAATGTATGGGCGTACCGAGTAATACCCCGTCACCCATCACTCCCCTGCACGATTGCTCTGACTAGACGGCTCGTTGACAGACTGTATGTAGTATGAATCGTTAGACTGTGCTAATATTATAAATGCGAAAGTAACTCTGTCTGTCTGTATGTTACGCTTTCACGTCTAAACCACTGAACCGATTTTGATAAAATTGGTATAGGGGTAGATTAGACCATAAGAAAGGAGATAGGCTATGTTTGGTCGCGATAACCGACATCCACGCGGGCGGAGCCACGGGCAAAAGCTAGTAATATAATAAATAGTATCATTTTAATTGACAGAACACATAATATTTATATTAAAAGTCATAATTTTGTGTGTAAGTATGATATAATTACATTTTTCATTTTTACCGGGTATAAATGGCAAGTGGGTGGGTAAAAATGGGTAAAAATGGGAATTTTCCCAAAACACCCATTTTTACCGGGTTAGCGCCCATCTCTGTATACGAATGATTCAACAATATAACATCATTTCATAATTCAAACCTTGAACGTTCATGACTAATTAAGACATAAAATTTTCATAATTCGTTCATAACATAATCAGTTATGTTCTTAATAGCTTTTTTTTCAAAGTTGGGCACCTCTTTTTAAATAACAATTATTGTAGTTACGGTCTTGCATTTTCTTGTGTCATTTTTAATTCAAGTATCCTGTCTTTCAGCACCCCTTTTCTTCTTTTCCTAGACAAAGGAACTTCCTTGGACTTATTTTCCAATACAGGAAGAAGGACATCCGTGAGGCCTTTAAGCGAATATCCGCCTTTATAGAATTCTTAGAGTAGGTATTATCGGGCCAATTCAAGTAGGATTGCCGTGCCTTATATTTAAAAAAATACTATCATCTAAATAAATCTATAGATTTCCAGAGAGATTCAGTACCTATACGATTATCGTGTTTGTTTTATATTTACGCAATAACTAATTCTCTGATTTAACGACAAATATAACGATGGTTAGATACATAACCCTGAGCACATAGTAGATAATATGCCCTGAGAGTCGGAAATGTTTAATCGATAAAACCAGTCACGTGATTGCAGTGTTGATATAATCAGTAGTTGATTCTTAGTGAAAATGTTTTATTCATAATACACACAATTATAACACTAACTGCAAATAAAATTATGGATTTATTAGTAGTACAATTTTTTTTTTTTATTTATTATACAGGTAGGTATGTACTTTATGGTACCCCAATACGTAGGTAAGGTACCTACAACAGAAGCTTATGATGGCAAGTTACACGTAGGTTGAGTCAGGGCCTAGGGCGAATACCACCTCAAGTTTATGGTCAGTATGGATTTATAATAATAGGTACGTAGGTAAAGGCTTCATAAGGTTGGTAATTCGTTTGTAGGCAATTGTATAAAATTGTTTAATAAAATGCCCCAGGATCTGATAGACATGCAACTTAATAAATTTAAAATTCAAGTGAAAAATTGCTTAATAAAAAAAGGTTAGATATTATAAATTAGACGAATACTTAAATGATAAAGATGCATGGTCATCCTAATCTCATCTCTTGCTCGCATTGTAAAAATTTGTTGTAAATAAAACCATATTTAAAAAAAAGAAGGATTATCGAGATCACTGAGTTTCTTGCTGGTCTCTTCTCAGTAGAACCAACCTACCGAACCAGCGAAAAAGTCATTTTCCAATGATTTATTTTATAATTTTTTCTGTGATTGATATTATTGTAAAATTCTGACGTTCATATGTGTCTAAACTGAATAAATGAATTTGATTCTTTGATTCTTTGGTACCTTTAGGTAAAAGGACATTGACATTGGTTAATGCTATTTCAAGACCGGTCTATCACGATCGATCGATATAATGAATAGTTGTTGACCTCTATGGGATGCGGTAAATACAGTAAATAACGCGTTTAGGTTCCAACTATTAGGTAATTTGTAAAGCACAAATTACCTAATAGTTGAAACCTAAACGCGTGTACAAACTTTGGCTTGCATATCCGTAGAACATACCAAGTGCAACACATTTTCCTACAACTGACTTATTTTCACTTTTTTCCACGTTTCGCCAATAATTATGATTTTCGGTGCCGCGGTCGATATGATCTATGATTTATATGTTATAGGAACTAACTAAGTACATTACGATAACTGCATGGTGATTAGTGACTGCATGTCATCATGGTCATCCACATAAAGACGTTAGTCCTGATTGCATCCGAGGCCAAGGTGCCCTCGGAGCTCAGGGTCCGCCTGCCGGCTCTTCCTCCTCCACTTCGCACGATCTTGGGCGTCCAAGGTAGTGAGATCGTTTTCACGCATGTCACCCTCCACGACGCCAAGCCAGCACTTCTTGGGCCTACCCCTTCTACCTGGACCGGGTGGGGACGCCATTACCAGGCATTTGTTACCCACGTAGCTGGGCGGTTTCCGCAAGACGTGGCCGCACCAGCAGAGGCGGCGATTAGTGACTGCATGTATGGCCTTGTAATTTACGTTAACTTGTGGTTATCCAGAAGTCCATAATTCATTACCATTTTTCCATGACGGCGATTCTGTTGCGCTTCTCAAAAATTACACTAAATAGGTACAAGGTTGGTCTACTAATCTATTTTTATTTATTTATTTTATTCTTTATGTACACATAAATTACAATTATATACAATAGTGAGATGAAATGTACAAAGGCGAGCTTAACTCAAAGTTGAGTTTTCTACCAGCAAACCCAGGAGTGCACAGAGGAATTGCAATATGAGTGGTAAAGTCTAGTGTACAACAAAGTAGCGATTTTGATGTAAGAGGTAGGTATACGAGACGTATAGCCCAGGTAAAAGGCATAAATATACATACATATAACATATACATATATACATAACCACCTACATATTAACATACATACATACATACATACATACACACATAAATACATACATACATACATATACATACATACATATGTCTGCTAAAGTTGTGAGAGAAAGTAGTCTTTTACTCGTTTTTTACAAATATTCGAAGATGGACTATCACGTATGGAGTGAGGAAGAGAGTTCCAAAGACGTACTGCAGAAACTGTAAAAGAATTGTCATAGCAGGAAGAACTATGACCAGGAGTTCGAAGAAGAAGAGAGGAGGAAGTGCGATAGGGTTTACCCCTGGGCACAAGGAATTCAAAGCGCTCACGAAGATATGAAGGAGAATGAGGATTATGAAGAATAGAGAAGAGAAGGGAAAGAATATGAATATCTCGACGCCGCCGAATTGGTAACCACTTCAGTTGCTTTCGGAACTCGGACACGTGGTCGTATTTGCGGAGACCAAAAATAAAACGGATACATAAATTTTGCAGTCGCTCCATCTTGTTCCAGAGTTCTTCAGTTGCATCCAAAAAGGTGACGTCGGCATAGTCTAGAAGAGGAAGAAGGAGAGATTGAGCAAGACATACTCTGGTCTTAAAAGGAAGGAAATTCTGAAGACGCTTAAGGGAGTGAAAAGTGCCAAAAACCCTCCTGCTTACCTCGTTGACATGACTAGTCCATGACAAGTTGCAGTCGATGATAATACCAAGGTTTTTGGCAACCGAGGTAAATGGTATCAATGTGTCGTTATAATAAATAGGAGGCAGAGAGGCTTGGTCAAGACTATTGTAAAAATATCTGCTCCCTATAATGACTGCCTGCGATTTAGCTGTATTTACAAGCAAACCGAAAGATTTTGCCCATGCACTAATGCCTCTGAGGTCATTATTGATAGCCGTAATAGCCCATCTACTTCATCAGCCCCGAAATGTCGGTATATCTGCAAATCGTCTGCGTAGAGATGATAATTCGAAGATATGACTTTGTGGATAGCATTAATGAAAATTGAGAAAAGAAGGGGAGAGAGGACGGCACCTTGCGGTACGCCCGCAGCAAGGTCACACCAGTCCGAGGATGCCTCATCAGAGCGAACCCACTGCGAGCGACCCCGAAGATAGGAGTTGAACCAAGCGATTACGGAGGACGATATATTTAATGATGAGAGGATGCCTAAGAGGATGTCGAAATCAACAGAATTGAAGGCACTACTGAAGTCCAGTAAAACCAATACGGTTAAGAGTTTGTTCTCCATGGCCAGTCTTATATCATCTGATATTTTGACTAGTGCCGTGACTGTACTATGGCCTGAACGGAAACCAGATTGGTATGGACTCAGTAGACCATTAGAGGAGAGGTAACTGGTTAATTGATTTCGTACCGCGTTCTCGAGCACTTTAGAAAGAATCGGAAGGATTGAAATGGGTCGAAACTGGGATAATAAGGAGGGATTGGAAGTTTTGGGCAAAGGAATGAAAAGAGCTTTCTTCCAGGCCAGTGGAAAGGAGCTATGCTCAAGTGAAAAATTAATAATGTGAGTAATGGCTGGTAGAATTTCATTTAGAATAGGTAGCAACATTTGTTGTTGAATACCATCATTACCTATTGCTTTGGTTGATATTGATAGGATTTGTTTTTTTATATCGTTCTCCGTAACCGGGTTGAATATAAATGAAGCACATTCAGGCAGGGGAAGACTAGAAATATAGCTTAACGTGGATGCCTTATCTACGTCATCTATTAAAGTTGGAGGCATGGAGAAATGGGTATTCAGCGCATTGAGGTCAATATTCTTCGTGACGTCATGTTTTATCGGTTTTACCGATACCAAGGGATCTTAGAAATTGCCATACCTGAGATGTGTTGGAGTTATTGATGGAGTCGTGGATGTGGCGCCTTTTTGCATTCCTGCACAGACGACTGCAGCGATTGTCGTCCGATGGATTGCGATTGTAGCGTCTTTTGGCTTTATCGCGCTTAGACATGGCCAGTTTAATATTGTCAGAGAGCCAAGGTGCAGGCAAATGCCTTACCTTAATCTTCCTCAGTGGTTCGTAGGTTATTCCTAGAATAAACAGCCGATATCACCCACATATTGGTTGTTTATTCTAGGAATAAACTTTACTCGCGTTTGGTCGAACCGGCCTTTAATATTAATTTTTTTTTGGATTTTGGAATTTCCAGAGGGTTCCCAGTTGCTTCAAAAGTTTGCCCTTTGGAGCGCGAGAGGCGCATAATATTTTTATTAGTAGGTAGGTACTGGTATAGCAAGGTAGGTACTGCTACTTTGATGAGAATGAATGCGTGCTAAGAGTACTCCGACAGTCCATCCAGCCCTTTTATATTCAGCACCGACCTAGGTAACTTGTAATCATACAGACATAACTTATAGTCGAGTTATACAAAGACATATATGTTATATTTTTATTGCAAAACACTTGTTACAACAAAAGACTCAACTCTAGGTATGAGTGTAACTGCAATTCTATAGGCAATAAAGGTTATATTTACGAGTAGGTAACACTTCGTTCCATATAATTTAATGAGAATCTCCTGTCGAAAGTCTATGCACCATTAGTTTATTATTACCAGAAGGTGTTAATCGAAAAAAATTTTTTTTAACAATATGCTGAAAATACAAAACAATTAAACAGGGAAATGAGAGTCAATTTAATAGGTTATGAATTACCTTAACAGCATAGGCCCGTATTTAAGAATGACACACAGTCTGAATCTTGATTTAGCTGAGCATAGATTGTATAGAAAATAGTCAAGAACTCAGCCTTAATCGCGAATTATCTAAGGACATATTGTATAGGCAATATATCAAACTATTAATCTGTCTATACAATCTGTTCTCAGATAAATCGATATTCAGGCCGAGTGTCATTCTAGAATATGGGCCTTAATAGTGCTGTTCCCGGTTGCCTGAGGTTGCCAGCCTGAGGTTGAGGGTCTGCTTACTCTTTGTCCATTTAGTTCAGCTATATGGCTTTACGGCAGCCGCTCCCATTTGACTTTCCAACCCTGAGAAAAAATTCTTCGCCAAAGCATCATCAATATGATTGAAGAAGATTAATGAAGCGTCGATAGCTTAGAGCCGGCCTAAAGATGGAGAGGTCCTGGGTTCGAATCTTGGCCGACCGATGTGAACCCACGCTTAACACAAGCAATTTAGCTTAGTTGGAGGGGTTAGAGGGAATATTAGTAATTACGGTTCTAATATTCTTTTTTCCGAAAAATATAACAATACATAAATAAATCAGTAAGTGTGCTGGCTGGCCGATGACGTTAGCTTATGCCTCGATGATCTTAGTGGGTCTATGGACGCAACAAGGAACGCTAACATGATGATGATGACGCGAACGATGACGGCGCACCTCATACTCCTTATGATGCCATAATATAATATGAACATGTACTAAGACGAACCAATGAACCAAGATGTTGGTTATGAATATAGATAGGCGACATGTTCTTTAATGCAACACACTGTGACAACCTTACTAGGAAGACGGATACTGGTGCGACAATCAATTGCTTCAGTCATAATTATATCCTAGTCAATGATATTAAGTACATAAATAATATCATGATCCTTGTTAAAAAGATAAACGCTTAAATACAGTAATGCAATAAAACATGTTTGTGCATATGTTTGTGCAATAGGTAGGATAAGTTGAAATAAGTAAGTATGTAAGACGACAGGCCATCGATTCTTTTAAAGTAAAACCACTGTCATGCACAGCCACTGCATTGAATTACGTTGAATTTTAAACTTTATTTCTATTGTTTCGAAGTTCGAAATTAACTGAAAAGAGTTCCATTATACTTTTACATTCACTCTGCAAAAAGTCTTTTAATTATGAACTTTAAGCATAATTTGTAAACAGGTATTTTAGTTTTATTTTTATTCTGCTTTAAGTATTAAATGAGATTGAATTATACCAAATTAAATCTTAAAAAAAACTTTAAGCGCATTTATAAATAGTGTAAAATTTAATATATTCCTCAGTGTCCGTGGTATGACAGAGTTTGGCTATAACAGAATCGACGCCCAGAGTAGGTATCTATGACTTCACTGTCATTTAAGTAGCAGCCAATATGTACACATATGTATACGAGTAACAATCGAATGACATGAATGGTATTTCCATTTCTGAACAATGTGACTATTGACGATTTAAATTGTTGTTTATTATTAAAACATCTAATTAAAATTAACCCAAAGTTACCCAGTTACCACGAAGTAGGTACCTATCCCCAGTTTACGGTACCTATATTTGTGTTACCTATTATTATTGACCAAGTTCGTATAATAGGAGACACCAAGTTGTTTTATTATTATAATATACTTTGACCTCACTATACACCAGACACCAGCAACAACAGCGGAAGCGGAACACTGCCATAGGGCCTGGCCTTGATTTAGGTAGATAGGTACTTACTACTACAATGTTTCACACGGTGCCACCACACATAATAATTAACCCGCGAGTAGTCGCGCGCCGGGTCGAATGGACCCAGAAGCTTAGAGTTCTGGGTCTTTTCGACCCGGTGCGCTGTTTCGTCTTTTTGGGCTGCAAAACTGCTTTAGTATTAGTTCAATCGTCTTGTCGCACTAAATAACTTCAAGTAACTTTATAGGCTATCCACACACCCCACCTCAGCAATTTCCCGTGAGGTATTGGGACGGTATATGCATTTAAAGTGCAAACTGGGTCTTTTCGAACTTTCAAAATCTGGCTCTTTTCGACTTAGCGCGACTGTTCGAGTGTTAAAAAAGACGCGACTACTGGCGGGTTAAAGAACAAAGCTTATGTAGATACCTGCCTATAGGTACATACCTACTAGTCGTAATTATGTGGACGCTGATGCTTTAAAACACGTCTTGTTCTGTACTTATGTATATGAAATAGTATCCTGCTACCAGGTTAAATAACGAACTAGGCTCTGGCGGCTTTGCCCTCGGGGTAAAGAAGTCTGACAACCTTAACAATCATTAATAATAACCCTGGGCTCTTTTAAAACTTTGGACGCTACTGGGAAATGCTATAAATCGATCGCTAGAAATCAATGATATAATATAATTTGGTCAATGGATCAATCGTTCTGCCTGAGATGATATTGCCGCGTGTTGTATATCTTCAATCTTTACTAGGTACTTCATGCATCACCAAAGGCCACCCCAAGTGCTAATACAACTATACATGCTAGAGTGTATAATGGTTGTGTTAGGCTATACAAAACAGTAAACAATAGGTACATTTTGTTTATTGTTTTGATGTGCAACTTACACCCGGCCTTCCCTGACATTCACGTGCACATCTCAATTGTAACAAAAGATAAGAAAATTGTATCAACAAAAGAAATAAAATAATATAGTAACTTGTAGTTTAATAGTAGTCATTTATTAATCTTTTTACCTGCTTCTACAAGTTCTGCATAGTGCCCAACTAAAGTCGGTCATTATATACGACTTTCCAGGGCTCGTCCAGGTGTTTAGATTGGTCAGAGGATTCCCCCTAGAAAGGGATTAGTCACGGGTTCGACGGGGACTACCCCTTTATTTATCCGATTTATTATAGGATATACTTACTTAACTCACTCTAATTAATGAACAGGAAGAAAACATGGGCTCGCTCCCGAAAAATTAAGTGCGCCTGTGTACATTAGTGCATGAAGTTTTAAAAAAAACAGTTAATGAAAATAAGGGCGTTATCTCTGTCTTCCCTTTTGAGTATTTAAAGGCGTGAATACATGTATGAACAAATTATTCCACATGGTAATGGAATCGTTTTGGTAACACTCGAATTGATGGTATTCAAATCGGTGAATTCAATGTCATGCCCCACTTTTGAAAAGGAACGAACCAAATCGTGACTCAACTACCCTCAAATACTGAAAAAGATACGTACCAATTGTGGGTAGTACCTAAGACTCCTTCTCCACCCCCTGTTCAGCCGAGGCAAGCGTCAGTTTTAGTGATTTAAGACTAGGTAGTGGTTCATATTGAACAGCCTATAATATTATAATAATTACAATGGTTACTAATAATGGTGAATGCTGTAGAGTAAGGAAGATCTCCGAATCGTGCTTGACAGGACTCCATTTGAGACAGTCAGTGGTTTTTTTTTTTTAATTAAATAATTATAAAATAGTAAATTTCTATAGACAAAGGAGACACGGTCGCACTATTTTCATATAAATTTGTATGTAAGTGTGCTACAGTATCTCATTTGTCGACTGTACATTGGATGTATGTATGCGATATTTTTTTTTAATTCTCGCCCGTTTTTTATGGCCACAAAATTTGCTTAACGATTTTTTTCTGATTATTTTCATGTAGTTCTGTTTATAACCGATAAACTGCCTTGAAAAGACTTACAGTCTACCTTATTTATTATTACACTTGATTGAGAAGAACTGGAGATAATGACCAAAAATACCGACATATAAAATATAATGACATCAACGCGGGCGAATACAATCAGTGTACAATTGTAATAATACAATAAGATATTTAATTACATCACGGCATTAGGACTAAACATTATTCACACAGAGTTGAAGTTAATAATAATTTAATTTGCATTAATTAATAAATTAAAATATTATTGCTGTTGTCAGTATATGAATCTCGATCTCTACTCTAAAAAAATATACCTACCTACCTACATAATCTATTCAAAATTCAAATCTCGATCTGTCAAATTGAAATCAAATGTCCGTAACGGTTTTTTCGTAACTCATTTCTTCTAGAAAGAACATTGATTTCATGATCATTTTCAACAATAGATAGAGGCTTAATTTTGAGAAAAAACATTGCATACCTACTTACGAGAATTTGCTCTTTTCATTAAAATCGTGATCATTTTTGACAATTGATAGATTGAGATTAAAACGAGACGAAGATGTTTTTAATAGAATTCAGATTTTAATATCAATCGCTATAACCGACCTTATACTTAAATAGGCTACTTTGCGCCTTCTGTATCTACGTAGAATGGGGCTGTGGGCGAGCAAAAATTGCATGCAAGTGTTTAACACATATCTGCGTACCCCTCCAGGCATCCATATCCATATTCCATACTTATACGTCTGTTTATTCATTACTAGCTTTTGCCCGCGGCTCCGCCCGCGTGGATGTCGATTATCGCGACCAAACATAGCCTATGTCCTTTCTCATGGTCTAATCCACCCCTGTACCAAATTTCAACAAAATCGGTTCAGTGGTTTTTGCGTGAAAGCGTAACATACAGACAGACAGACAGACAGAGTTACTTTCGCCTTTATAATATTAGTATGGAGTATGGATTTCCATACAGACGTCGGTCTGTTACGCTTTCACGCTTAAACCACTGAACCGATTTTGATGAAATTTGGTATACCTAGGGATAGATTAGTCCTTGAGGAAGACTTGCTATGTTTTGTCGTGATAACCGTCATCCACACAGACGGAGCCGTAGACAGTAGCTATATAGATATAGGCTAGATAATAAAAAGGAAATTATTACAGTCGTTGACACTTGACATGACGTTGGTACGAACTTCTAAAGATAGATATTTTTCTGTTGTCTTGACATGACGTTGGTACGAACTTCTAAAGATAGATATTTTTCTGTTGTCAGGTGTATGTTTATAGATAATATTTAAAAAAAACGATGGATAATAATAACAAAACACCAGTTTGATAAACTTATTTTTTCTGTCTGTTCCTTTGTCTTTCTGATTGCTTGACTTGGCAAATCTCTGAAACGGCTGATCCAATTTTGACGAAACTTTCACTAGTAGAAATATAGTACCTATTATTAAGTGAAAAATATAGGGGAATAAGGTGGAAAAAATTTAAGGGCTCGCCAAGATCTAAGCCCACACCAACCAAAATGCAGACACCTATTTAGTTAAAAAACACAATTTCTTTGGTTTCTTGTACACTTGGAGAGCGGGTGTCCACTGTCTACACTATTGCTCTGGTAGCACTTTGGTCTAAAGTGTGTATTATACGAAAGACATAAAGCGACCGGCATAATCTCCGGCATACTCCACACTAATTAAATAAATAAATGTTATGTTTTACTAACACTAGGTCATAAGAGCAATGTTACTAACAAAATATGGGCTGGCCTGTAATAAAATCTTTTATTATTATTATAATCAAATATAAAATCGCGTCCGCGCATCGGATAAGGCACCAAACGGGCTTGAGTTTTGCTTTTTTAATGCCTTTTTTATATAGTTCACTTATTAGATCTACAAAATTCGATAAACTAAGAAATATCCACTCGATTTTATACCTACCTACATAAAGCTTTCTGGCATAAAAAAATATTATTGCAAAGATTGTAAATGTCCGTGTGTAGTGTAAATCTTATTGAATATGTGCATAAGGGCAGATTTTCTAACAGTATGTAGCTCTCAAGTTGCGGCCATTCACCAGGTTAAGGGTTAGTTGATAACAATAGTAATTCAGCTTTATTTGTATCACGCCAGTCTGCATACAATCCAGTAGGAATAGGACGCTTTACGAAGGACCTTTCCTTTGATCAAGACACGGAAGACACCATGGTTGTGACAATATGTTGTTATGTTTGCTATTGTGATGAGAAAATTAGAATTAGAAGAATTCAGAGGTGAGTTTTTTTTATTGTTGAATGCATACCGGTAGTGAAATAGTCTCTGAAAGTCTGCTTGTGTGATAATTGACAATTATTTCTTTGGCGTATTATGTTAATCAAATCAAATGAATTTATTTGCGGAATATGGGTTGAAAATTGAAACATTGATTAACTTAATCAATATCATCTACATCCTCGCATAGATTTCCCAATTCCGTCCAAGATATATACTTTGGAGCCCATGTTCGCTTGTTTTTTCGGCCATCTAACAGCCTTAACCCCGTGAAAATTTTTTAGATTTTAGGTGCGGAAATTGTGCCAAGCTTCGTCCATTGTTTAACAAATGAGCTCAAAGCTTTGGTTCAAAGATGTTGTTAGGATCCTCTACAACTGTATCTATAGGTATATTATACAGTTTCTTGCGTTATTCTATGCATTTAGATCTGCCTGATCTTCTAACATCATATTGTACTGCCAATGTATGTTATCATAATAATGATACGCGCAAAGGGCGTTTCCATAGACTGCAGAATATATGTAGAATACTAGTATCTAGCTATTAAACAACAGTATTACTGTACCTGACTACAATATGTGTAGTTTATCACCCAGTGGATAATAAACATGTTTATATATCAGTAGGGTGATAAAATATATGTTATTAAACGCCATCATCGATAATTCCATAGGCAATCTCTGTAAGTGTGTTTACTGCGGTACTTAATGCATCTGAACCCCAGAACAATTATAAACTATAAAGATGAAGTATAGTATCAACACCGAGCCATTACTTGGCTATAAAATAATATCTTGTCAGCAATTGATAGGTAGGTAGGAACGCGGTGCTTTAGCGGATCTTATTTTGATTACAATTACGGCATAAGTAGTAAATATGTATGTACCTACTAGAACCAGAACAAAATATTTATTTCTTAAACATGGTGAAGATTTTCTGGAGACAGAGAATATTACTCATAGGAAATATTCATTTATTTTTCAAAAGAAACCAAATGGCATTTAAATATTTTCGAAAACTCGGCTGACACGCCCGGTAATTGAACCGCCTGAAATTTTCTTAAAAGCTCTAACTACCTTGATGTTCATACATGAGATAAGCAGAAACTATAATAAATGTTTCTACTCGATACAATTTGGCAAACACCACCCCTTCTTACCCGTGGTACTACCGGTAGTGCCACCGGGAATTAAGGGGTTTTTTTTACCCGTAATACTACTACCCTGTACCCCTGGTACTACTTATCAATTTACCATTATAAACTACTTCCTATACATTCTTAATTTGTTTTTACATGCTCATGCTCATGCATGCTAAAAGATTAGATATCAATTCAGGAATAGGCACATTCGTAAACAAGCCATTCCTCACAATCTTTCCTCATAAATATTACTTATAGGTATGATATAAATTTATTTACTCATCTTCTCTCTTTTGTTCACAGTGATGGAGCTCACGAGGCAATGCTTACTGAGGGGCAAGTGGCCCACATCGTGAAAGAGGGAGACAAAAATGCAAAGAAAGAAGAAGAATACGAAGCGCTACAGAGCTTCCTTCGAAGCATTAGCTCAACAGCCACGTTACCGCCCTACGTTAAGGGCGAGACATACTCCTCTACTAGAGGTGTACTTAATCAGGTATGTTCCGTATTGTACAAAGCTAATACATCAGGATTAAGGGAAAAAGTGACTCGAACCTGCGATGTTGCATGTAGGGAATGCCTTAACCACTATGCTACCGCCTGTCACCCCAGCAGAAGCAGGCCACGGTGGCGGCGCGCTGAAAGACGCACGCCTCCCCGTTCCGGGGGCGAGTCGGGGACACCGTTGTCCCCCCTCCTGAGGAGGGCCAGACCGTAAGGGATGGCTCTGGCTCGGCCAAGGCGCGAGGGATTTTTCGATGAAAACCTCACGTCCGGCCTAGCACCACAACCCACAGTTGGCGTGCGGTTTTAGTCGGTTCGAGCCCGACATAACCTCCCCTCCCGGCTCCGGCAGGGGGGTATCCGAGGGGATTGCCGCACGGAAAAAAAAAGTATGCTACCGAGTTCCACTAGGTCGATGGTGTAATGATTAAGGCATTCCCTTAACTGCTAGTTAGCATAATTAATGCTTTAAAAAACTAAATTCGCATTTTATTCTAGATAGGAAAACCATATATATATATGATGAAAGTAGGGCAAACTAATGATAGGAACTTCATCCCCTTCACGCTTAAGCTGTGGAATGATCTCCCTGCCGTGGTTTTTCCAAGCGACTACAATATGGGGTTCTTCAAGAAGGGCATTAGAAGGTTTCTTCAGGGTAGGCAACACGAGTATAACGCCTCGGTGTTGCATACGTCCTAGGGCGCGGTAACCACTTTCCATAGGTGGGGCGTGTGCTTGTCTGCCACCTAAGTGGTATAAAAAGCCGATACTAACACGGGCGGAGCCGTTACAAATATGAATGTTTTTGTAACTGTTGTTATTAATAACTTCTGGAAGACACCCAGTAATGGGTTGTTCCGTATTGATCCCACGAAAGTTGTCCCGAATTCGAAAATTCTTAGTTGATCCCACTTTTACTTCCTTATTGATCCCACAGCACTTTATTTATATTTTATTCTTAATTGATCCCATTTTTGTGTAGTCTACCATTCTCAACTGATACCAAACCATCTTTTTCTTATAAAAACACTTTTTGTGGGTACGGTTTACAAATAAGGTAAGTGATTTGAATGACTGAAAAGACGGTTATTAAAATCTTGTTGCAGTGGCTCGCAGATATAATTTTCTTCTTAGGAATTTTTGGACGTAAATGCTCCTAGGTTTATCTGTGTTATTTTAGCTTTTTGATAATTCGCGGCTTTTTTAAAAATATGCAATATCTACAGGACATTCATTTTTTTATTTGCCACAAATCTATTTATAGTATCATGCCAACTTTCTAATGTGTTTGTGGTTCGGTTATGCTCCCCATTGACATTCCACATATGTGAGGGAAAAACAGTCATTAAAATTGGTTACATTTTCCGTTTGTGGACAATCCTCCATTATAAAGAACCCCTTCATCAATTAGGTTTATAGGAATTAATAGCAGTGCCAAGTGAAGAGCGACGTGTTTGAATTTTTTTTTAAAGAATATTAGAACCGAAGTTACTAATATTCCCTCTAACCCTTCCAACTAAGCTAAATTGCTTGTGCTAGGAGTAGGTTCACGTCGGTAGTGTAATGGCCAGGATTCGGACCCGACACCTCTCACTCGTAAGGCCAACTCCTTAGCCACTAAGCTACCGACGCTTTTTGTGTGCACCCATGAATATATCAGTATTCAAAGAATCAATACATAAAATATTTCGTGAAAACCCAAAATTATCAGTATTGACATTGCAAAATAAGATCTGGCATCGCTCAGTTCACTGCACACATCCACAGGATGGCCCGTGCGCCGGGCGATGAGGGCTAGTATCGCTGGCTAGGCAAGCGCCTGATGTGGCTTGATGAACCTTAAGTCTTTTGTATGTCGTTTGTTCAAATTATTGTTAAATAAAACATTTATATCTCGATGATAAAGCCAATACTACAGTATCTGTGATTTTGTACTGTACTTTGAATCGTTCATTATAATTAACTAGCCTTCGCCCGCGTAAAATTCTGTTCCCGTTCCCGCTATCCCTGGAATAGTAAGTAGCCTACTTGTTATTCCAAACTACAATCTAACCCTGTACCGAATTTGAACCAAATCCGACCACTCGTTGGAGTGCGATTAAGTAACAAACGTACGAACATCTTCACAAACTTTTAGTAGTACTATTAGTAGTACTATTAGTAGTAAGTAGGTAGGTAGTATATTAGGCGAATGCATGATCATGCTATCCATACTTTTTAGTACCTCTTGAATTGGGGTCAATTAAGAATGGATTTTAGGATCAATTAAGAATATAAAATAAAATTTAAAAGTGGGATCAATAAGGAATACGCATTTGGGGTCAATTAAGAATGGGATCAATCTTCGTGGGATCAATACGGAACAACCCGAAGTAATCGTTTAATAGCAACCTGTTTACTTACACATAAATACCGAGTTGAGTATTTCATGCTCTAACTAAGTGTAACATAGTAGGCACTTGTGATAGTAGAATGATGGTTTAGTCCGTACAAAACTTATAAAGATACATGTTATTACAATTAATGATAAGACCTGTTTGTATGCTCTCTGTGGAACACATACTGTGCTAAAAGTATAATGTACAACTTTTATATTGAGTTATTTCGATAGCAGTCCAGTATCGCTGAAATCCATGAAAAACCTTTTTTCATCCAGAAAATTTACCCTCTACAATTGATTTTTTATAGTTTTTAACTATCTGCATCTTTTGTGTTATACTAGCTTTTGCCTGCGGCTCCGCTCGCGTAGATATCAGTTATCGCGACAAAACATAGCCCATGTCCTTTTTAATGGTCACGGAGGACACCATGATTAGGCATACGAGTATAAGTATGAGCTAGCACGGTACACTACACAAGTAAATGGTCAAACAAATCGAGTGGCAGCATTCGCATAACTCATTCGTCACAGTGATTGATATTCAATCATGTTCACCTAACAACAGACAGACTGTTACAACGAACGCGGGTACTCATAATATAAACAGCAAGATAGAATAAAGATACAATACATGTTGGCACATACGTACAATACATACCTACCTGAAGTCTCACTTCTTTCCAATTGAGATAGGCAGAAACATCTTACCACGGTTAGAACATGCATAGAAAAAGGCATCTAATGAGGCCATCAAGCTGAGTGCCACCACTGTTAACATGGTAAATGTTTACGATGGTGACCCTCTTTCCGAGACTTTGCCTTTAGCTTAACATCAGGCGAGGTAAAGTCAAATTGACGTGACCTGTATAAAAAAAATGCAATAACAAATTTAGCTTATACCTAGGTTCTTGTACCTAGAAAAATGCTAGATTTACTATCAACTGCAATGTATTAAAGGAATAAAATCAATCACGAAGTGAGTTACAGAAGCAAACTTAAGGAAAGCGTCTCTAAATAAGGAAAAATGCAGCGATCTGTGGGACGAGGAGGCAGAGAAGTGGAGGGGGTGACCTTAGTGAAACGCACCGTAGCAGGATTTTGCAGATTTAAAATCTTAAAACTGGTTACGGTAACAGCGCATTCGTACCCGTACCACACCGTACCGCGTACCAATATTCGTGCTGCATGCAGTTTGGGCAGCTCTTCGTAATTCATCACAATCCTGCCTCAGAGATTGTATTTTACTTACTTATCTACATTTGCATGGTGGTATATCAATACACATATTTTATTGATTTGTTCCGCGTTCGTCTCACGAAGTTTTGCCCCACATAAAAAAATCCGTATTCGCCCCACATTTTATTCCTTTTTAGCCTTTGTATTTAATATTTTGTTCATGTTTCGTCCTATTTTCCTTTCCTTATTCACCTCGAATATTTGAATATTCCTTGTGAATTAATATCTATCTATCTAATTAAATTAGTTTTAGAGATACTTGAATATAGTATAACCATCTCTAAAACTAAATACCTACCTATTTGTATTGGTTTAACATTTCTAACAGTAGAGATATCTATTGTCAGATTAATTACTAACTACCTACATTTTTATAGCATGTATGCGGACACGCGTTTACGTTTATCAATTGGCTTTCATTAAAAGGTGCTCACTCATGGAACGTCCTTTTTATTCCGTGACTTCACCACGCTCATTCATGGCATCTATTGTTATATTTACTAAACTATAAAAAATTCCATTGCACTATTTGCTCAGTAAGTCTTTCTTTCTTTCTTTCTGTAAAAATATACATTAATGGCGATTAAACACAATGACAGTTAATAACTAAGAGGACACTAATAGACGTTTTTAATTCTATTTCACGCCATCGTCCCCACCCACTGTCTTCGTCACCTACAGTAGCACAAATAACCTAAGCCAACACTATGTCATCGGACGTAAGCCAACACAAATTAATAGAATTGCATGTTCTAGTAAATGACACACTGGCACTTGAAGGAAATTGGCAGACACTAGAGTAAACCGACCAATTAAGGATAACCAATTTCATAAAGGTTGATAGCTTCAGACCGTAGGGCCCCATGATAATTGATAAATACCAGCTATGCGTGTCAAGGGCGAATATGGCAGAACATTATTTACGTAAATTACGCAATAGGTTGTAGTTATGTCATTAATGTCTTGGAATTCTTATTGGCAATTTTGGCTTCACGAGGCATCTAAAACTACCTGAGATATGATATATTCCTTTATAGATAAAATCACGTATCTTTCCTGTTGTTTAAGTAAACAGCGACATCATTTGTCCACTTGGCTACCTTGCATACACCTTTCACTTATTCTATTATCATTTCACGTCAGTTGCACTTATTATTGACCTGACTTTTCCTTAAAACGTCTTCCAACGAAACTAAGTTTAAAGCAATGATATTCGTTGTATAAAACGTGATAAGGAGTTTAGTTCCAGTCGATCGATGTTTTAATCATTGATGAAATTGATTCCTGAGGTCCCATCGCAGAAGTCCTATTATAGAAATATCTATAATTGGGTTATGTACCTACTAGACATAAGTCCACAAAACATGTTATTTCAGTTTAAAATGTAATATACATAATCTGTCGATGTGCCTAATAAAATAAATAAATAAAGTAATTTATGTACAAACTAGACGAGCTTTCAATCATCGTCTTAGCTCGTCTGCTAATAGCAATAATTCTTTTATTCCTGTTACAGATTAATAGTTAACGTACCACAATTGGGTATTATCATATAGTTAAAATAAACTATCTAAGCGAGCTTATTAAATTAAGAATGGTAAAAGATCGGTAAAAATCCGTCGGTTCTTATTTTAAAGTTTTTATTTATTTATAATCATCCACCCAACCTATAATAGTAACTGATTTGACTATTAAGTAAATTTTATAACGTCACTATACTCCATTTGTTTAGGTACTTAAAAAAAGGTAAACAAGAAAAATGGTGGATTTCAGAGATAGTCAACCGTCAATGACAATAGTATTTTTGTGCATGTTTATGGGCAACATGAAGACTATATTTACCTTATTAAATAATTTAAAAATTTATAATATTAAACTGACACGTTCAACACATTCACAAAATTATAATAACAATCAAAGTGATTTCAAATTCAATCACTGAATAAAATTTTAGTCTGAGTCCGAAGAACTATCACTAACACTAATTACAAAGCGATCATAGGTGTCGTCAATATCTTATCTAGAGATGACATCTTCTCCACTTCTTTCAGTACATGCTCTTCACAGCTCTTTATAGTACCGAATAATAACAATAAATACAAATTACAAACTGCGAATTGACTTTGACAGTCACGCACGTATGGCGCTATCTGGAAAAAACTGTTTTGAATATCTGTCTTTTTAGTTTCTTTATGGTAGGCACAGTGCAATAGTTTTCAAAAATCATTCTAAATAATATAGTTATTATAGTTTTTTAGCTTAGGAAATAATAATTGCAACTTAATATTAAACCGAGTAGTTAAATATAGAAAAATATAAGACAGAAATGGATTTTAAGTTCTAAAATGAGAGAGAATTTTAAGTTTTGGTTTCTTTTTATTTCGGAACAAAAAATGCCCCTATAGAAAAACCCTTTTTATGATTTGTTTACCTTTTTTTAAATACCTAAACAAATGGAGTATAAATCTTTTTTCATACAAGTTACCTAATAACTTATCGTTTTGACGTTTAGTAAAAAGTAACTAATTTGGTTAGTCAGTAGAATACCTAATTCCTAGCAGAGTTGATGAATGACAATTTAGGTTAAAATAAATTATTCAGGGCAAAGCGTGGCGCCAAGGTGCCGATTTTTTAAATGCCGTGGTGACGAATAAGTCCCACCAAAGTTATATAAGTTATACTAGCTTTTGCCCGCAACGCGTGGATGTCGGTTCCCGGCAATTATTAGATTTTTTTTCACCGTATAAACATTAAAAAAAAAAGTATTGCCCAAATTGGTCCAGGCGTTGTTGAGTTATTTCCAACACATTTAGCGATTCATTTTTATATACCTATAGATTATTGACATTACTGACTAAGAAATCTCCAGTTTGTCGTAGGTGTATTGCACGATTACCTCGGTCCAAGCAGGTATCGCTTTGTGTTTCCTTATCACTATTTCCTGAAATCTCGTTTTGTTCAAACTGTCTGTAAGTGTACCGGCCGATAAGAAGGTTAACAGCTTAGGTGTAGCTCTGCACTCACAATATAACCTCTATGCAAGAAGGTTGTTAAGTCTGAAGTATATAAATAACTCGAATAGAACAATAAAGTATTTACAAACACAATAAAAATATATAAAGGTTGTACATGAAAATGTTTGTTTCATAATAATATTTAATATTACTTACACGTTATATCTACTTATATTTTTACTTCTGTGAAACTTCTGCTGAATTTTCCTCATCATCCGAGTGCCAATACCGGTTGCTTGTAGGTACTAAGGAACCTGAAGGACACTTCTCCTAATAAAAAGATGTTCAAATTCCCTTCTAGTTAGTTTTGTTTATCTTGACTACGGGGGATAACGGGAGTGACCAACGTCCAATCTCCGGGTAGAAAGCCTACGTCATAGTTTATAGTCCTTCAATATTTTTGATCATTAAAAAAGTCCACCAATTGGGTGTTGTACCGATTTGCAGGTTAGGTCGACTCAGTCTTTAAAGTTGGTGTATCCTCATTTGAGTTTATTACCTACTAGCTTTTGCCCGCGGTTCCGCCCGCGTGGATGTCGGTTATCGCGACGAAATATAGCCTATGTCCCTTCTTAAGGTCTAATCTACCCCTATACCAAATTTCATCAAATTCGGTTCTGTGGTTTAGGCGTGAAAGCGTAACAGACAGACAGACAGACAGACAGACAGACAGACAGAGTTACTTTCGCATTTATAATATTAGTATGGATATGGATTTTATATTTACGAGTAGGTATATGCCTCAATAAGCAATGGCCTGGAAATTACACACTTATGAAGGGATGTACATATGAAAAAGTAGGTAGGTACTTATTTATACTTTTATAAATGACCTAAAATACTTTCTTATTAGGTAGCCGAAAGACAAGAAGAGAGGGTACCTAACAGTATTATATTTTGAATTCTTACATTTTATTCAGTTCTGAAGTCAAAGCAATAATGTCTAACCATGCTACGTAATCATTGATTCGCATCAAATATCAATGTTAACATTACCTACTCCACTATTGTGTTAATTGATATTTCCTGTTAATAGGAACAATTACCAGACACCAGCAAAATAATACCTACAATGGTACGTAAATGCTTAGCTATGAATGTTGGAATATGCAAGTGACAAAAGAAATCGCCTAAGTAGGCATATGTTAAAATCTGCCATTAAGTAATGGACTTCATGACACTGATGATATCATTTATCGTGACCAAGCATATCTATGTCCTGTCCCAAGCCTTTGGCTGTTGTACTCATTGGACCAATATCTGGCCCATCTTTGTAGACAGGCCATCAGATAGTTGGCCCAGCGCACCAATATCCTTTGATGTGTGCACGAAAAATTGACACTATTCAGTCAGCGCCAGCGTTGGCGCCAACTACCAACATAGCGCCAAGTGCAGTTGTACACGTTGGGCCAAAGCATTGGCCCAGCACATTAGCCCAATGCGTACATCCACCAATACAAATCTCTGTTTTAAATTTCCATTACCTACCTTCCAATCAAAAATAATAACTGTAGGTACCCCCAGACTCGGCTTCAAAGGGTTTATCTCTGGCTGGGCTAGCTCTCTAAAAAATATATACTTGGGTAGTAAAAATCCACACCCATATCAAACTTTCTATCACAATGTAACGACCTGAATTCATTCGCCTATAGCTTCTAATATGAGCTCACTAGTATTCCCCTAATCTATCTAGCCATTACACATATATGCAAGTATAATACGTGTAATGGCTAGCGAAGTTAGATTGCTTGTAGGTATTAAAGGTGTATTCACGTCCCTAGTTCCTAGTGTTATGGCTAAAATTATGCCATTATATGACATTACTGCAAGTCATCATTAGTGGCTTTGTAAAGATACATTTATAGTTAGGTTGATCTGTACTCATGAGTTGAATACTATGTATGCATAAGACAGCGTCAATTATTCAAATTAATTATGTATACTAATCACAATATAAATTCACTAGCTTTTGCCCACGGCTCCGCTCGATTATCGCGACCAAACATAGCCTATTTGTTAATCCAAGGTGTCAGGTATTTCCATACAAAATTTTATTAAAATTGCTCCAGTCGTTTAACGTGAAAAGTAACAAAAATACATCTATCCATACTTACAAATTTTCGCGTTTATAATATTAGTAGGATTGTGACTGGCTATAATGAAACGCGTTTAATTCTATTGATGAAATTCAGATATAATAATTTATGATACTTAAATATATTTTGCATAAAAATCATTGTATAATGAATGAGTCTTGAGTTAGTGACACTTACTAATATGACAGGAAAATAGAGAATCAATTTTCTTGTATTATTTTAATTGTACATTATTGGTCTTGGTAATGGTAATAAAATCCTGTTCAACTAGGTGACTTTTACTGGCTTTTTTCGGTCCACATTTCACAGGAGAAGTTAGCATAAGTACTAATAGCTTAAAATTTTCATTAAATCGTAACAAATTGGAAAAAAAGGCTATATATTTCGAAGTATTATAATACCTAGGTACAGTCAGCGTCATAAATATCTTGACGACGGCGTCTCAAAATGATCTTAAAACTCTCGTATTAAGAGCAAATCAAACTGTTTTATTGATTTGTATGGTATTATTGTCCGAACTACAGGAGTGTACCAAATATTAGAACAATCGGTGAACTGGAAGGGGGTCAAAATACGAAATTAAGATCATTTTGAGTACAACATCACGACAACATTGTTCGTCAACATCTTTCTGATGCTGACTTGTACACAATACCCATCGCCGACTTCAAGCCAGTTGAGGAAAAGTTATTTACTTAGGTAGGCACATCGCATTCGCAAGCATATCATTACGTCACTGACCTTTAGGTCAAGCCAAATATCACACAGTTTTTGTGGGCTGGAATCTTCATAATATTATTAAAATGACTATAGCTAATAGCTGTAACCAAAGGCAGTGTACGTAGCTATGCCCGTAGTTATATATAGGTAATATGGGAAATCTGTCAGATTTATTGACATTTACGATTATTATTTACTGAAAAAGAAAGAAAAGAAAGAAAGAAAAATATTTTATTTAAGTTCTACACAGTGGGCATCTTGCTGCTCTCTATGGGTCTGGGTCAGTCGGGGTGCGAGGGATATGTCGAAGACAACCCCCCCTCCGGCCTAGCACCACGGCCTACAGTCGGCGTGCGGTTTTAGTCGGTTCGAGTCCGACATAACCTCCCCTTCCGGCTCCGGCAAGGGCTGTATCCGAGGGGACTTCTGCACGAAAAAAAAAGAAAAGAAAGCTCTCTATTGGTAGTAACGTGTCGTCCGTCTGGGATAACATCCCATTCAAATAGTTTTTTTTGTAGTTTTTTTTTTCAAATAAGTGCGTAGGGTTCGAAAATTACCCTCAGAGGTCAACAAACTCATAAAATTCAATCCCTCTCTTTACAATATCGCTATAAGTAGTTATATTTAATTGTTCCAGTGCCTCATCACATGCGCGATCTTGCTGTTGGCGGCGGGGGCTGGTCATCCCATCGGCTTCTCCGCCGTGGCGCTGCCGCAGCTCAGTGTCGAGAATAGCACCATGAGGATAGACAAAGAAATGGGTTCATGGATAGGTGAGTCTATTTGTTGCAATAGGTGTTATAGGTACTCCCAAACCCTAGGTAGGTACCTACTCTATTTATAAAAATCTCTATAAAGGCAGCTTTCTATACGTGGATCTGTGTAAATGTCTGTCTTGGCCTGATACATAATGTTAAATAATATAAGTTTACGTGGTGAAAATTTACATTGAGATGAAACGAAAACGGTTCAAGAATTGTTTTATGTGGTTTTAGGGAATCGCTAATGTTTGAAGAACTGCCACAGTCACAAAACAGTCTAAAGAAACAAATAAGTAATAATATATTTTATTTTTTAATTTAGGTAAGGGTAAAATGTTTTAAAAACCAACGCAAATAGAGGAAAATATTACCTACCTGTGTTTACCAGGGGAGAAAATAAACAGCTACCTCCTTACCTACTGCTAAGAATGAAATTTCAAACAGAGTATAAAACTGTTGGCTTATTCATTTCATAGGAAACCACACCCTAGTAAAGAAATTCTTACCCCTGAATATAATGCATAAGAAGCCATAAGGGAAGAATTGTTAAGCTATTCCTGTATAACTCACTCTAGAACAGCCTCCCTAGACAAGTGGCAATTTGTTTAGCCCGCGTATTATAGAATAGAATGGTAAATAACTCATACATAACACATTTATTAATAAGAATAATTACACGTCACAACCTTCACATATACCAATACATATGTTTGTCTGTTAAATATTGATGTTTAATTTTTAGTTAATATATGGGATTGGAATATATTTTGACGTCTAAGTATAGTGTTTTAGACAATCGTCAACGTACTACGTCAAAAATACAATCCCATACTATATATTGTTCGATATACTATTCTAGCTCGCATAATTCTACGCGCGGAATCGGAATTATTATTTTATATTCTTTGAATGAATTATAGTCTTTGAACTTACAATATGTAGGTAGGTAGGTAAGTACAAACGGCAGTTCATTTCATGTCACGTTGCTCTCACAAAGATGCGATAGGTGGGTAAGTAGGTACCTACCTATTCTCCATGACGATGACGTGACGGTCAGAATTTAGATACATACCTGATACGTAGTTATCCAAATAGGTACCACTTGAATACATATAGGTATAGGTGTACCTATAATTACGTAGGTAGGTTACCTATCTATTTTATTGAACTAAAAATTTCTACGCTTTATTTTTTTTCTATCTTGCAAAAGTATTATGCCGAAACACAATAAGTTTTAAAAATTAGGAGGTAAAATCAGATCGACAGACTGCGATCAAGCCAGTTCTTAAATTCTTACAAAATGGCAGACCGGTTTCTGTTTTACTTGCTTTTAATTCTTCGAATCTAAAATTCCTCGAATGCATAAATAAACGCTCAAATGATTTTTATTTCCCTAAACATTTTACTCTCCGAACGTTTGAAACCGTGTGATCACGTAATTAAGAAGTTTAATTTCTTTGAAATCTCTCGAATTTCTCGTAGATGGACCTATACAAAGCTTAAGTACCTATAGCCTACTCAATAAGTGTTTTAAATCGCAAGAACATGGCGAACTTCATACAATAATTAGTATGTAAACATGTTGTCATACATAGATATACTCATACCTACCTACCTATTAAAAATAAGAGTACCGTAGGTACTCGACAATATTTAAGTATATAATAGGCTAATACCAATGTCACTCAAAACGAGGCACTGAGGTAGGCCAATTAGGCCTGCCTCAGTGCACGCGCGAGCGCAACAGATAGGATAGGAAAGTCTTAAACTAGGTACGAAAATGAATTCTGACGTGCCTACTTACACTACCTGTGCGATCTTGATAGTGCATGCACTCGTACTTAATATACAAGAGGTTTGCTTACTTGCCTCATTAAAATTCTAAAATCATTGGTTGCTACTCTATGATATCGATATAAGTAAATAAGCACTAAACAAATTTATTATTAGTGATAGGTACCTATGTCCCTCCCTCAGAAGTAACTTAGCATATTCCTAAGTCACCTACCGTTGACCTCTGTTCTAATTCACATTCATAAAAAAAAAACAAAAATTAAGCTTGTCCCCTGAACGCATAAAAATACATCAAAAGGCACCTAAAGTATAAACTTCAACAAGCAACGTATGGGGATTGTATGTGCTTTATCGATCGGTAATAATGGTATGGGAATTACAAACAACATGACATTCCGAGACAAACATCATTATTTTTCTCAGTCATAGTTCCGTAAATAAATAAGTTGTTTATAGTCAATTTGGTATAGATATTATATATAATATTACTTAAGTTAACTATTCGGTAGGTAAACTTTTCTTTTCGTGCGGAAGTCACCTCGGATACCTCCCCCACCGGAGGCGAAGGGGGAGGTTATGTCGGACACGAACCGACTCAAACCGCACGCCGTCTGTGGGTCGTTGTGCTACCGCGGAGGTGAGTTTGTCTTCGACATATCCCTCACACCCCGGCTGACCCAGGGCCATCCCTTACGGTCTGGCCCTCCTCGGGATATACCGTAAGGGATGACAGGAGGACAGCGGTGTCCCCAACTTGCTCCCGAGGTACAAAAAGGCACTATTCTATTTAATCTAACCTAACCAAGCCATAATTTTAAAATACAGCTCACGATAATGAGCTGTTAGGCGTTCATATATCAACCATAAAATTGTAAAACATAAATGTTTATGCAATAATCCTTATAATCATCTTCAAACCCATATTAGAAGCCATGCTTAGTTTCGGTCTAGATGGCGCTGTTGTACTTGTAACGGTGTATAGCTAAATTTCTTGTGTTCGTAACACAAGCAGCTTAGCTGGTTCATGTCGGTAGTGTAATGCCCTCGATCGAAGCCCGGACATCGAGATCGCAAGGTCGCTTCTAAAGCCACTAAGCTACCCACGTTAACGACATTGTGATACGAGTTATCGGTCACGAGTATGCATAATTATGCATTGTATCCTATGCTATGCTATCACGTTGCAATAGTGGTGATGAGCTGACGTAATTGTACACTTATTGTTTATGAAACGTTTTGACCTCGTGTATCAACGTATTGAAAAGTTATCGACAGCACTGACGATTAATCAAATAACTATACTGGTGGATTGATGCCTTAGATATTCTACATCTACGAACAGTCGACAAAGAAGATACGGTTGCATCTTTACATTACATATAACTTTACATTAAAAACTGCAGCCGTATCTCCTTTTTCGACTGTACACCGCGCTATTTAGACCCAAAGCACAAAACAGACTAAGTAAAGCCTAGCTTAACGCATAGCATAGTATAGAAAAACTCATATTCTCATAGTGATTTCCCAGTTACGTGCAAACTTTGCACTTTTTTTTTTTTTTTTATCGTGCAAAAAATCCCCACGGAGCCGGTGGAGGCGGTTATGTCGGACTCGAACCGACTAAAACGCACGCCGTCTTGGGTCCTTGGTTGCCGGAGGTGAGATTGCCAAAAGCATATCTCTCGCACCCCGGCAGACCCAGGACCATCTCTATCGAGATGGCCCCCTTCGGGTTGTGGGGACCACAGTCTCCCCATCTAGCCCCGGTTACGGGGAGGCGCATTTTGCGCCGCCGCCGCGGCCTGCTTCTGCTAGGGTGACAGGCGGCTCCACCGGTCACCCCCAGGCCAGCGCTCATGGAGGTCGGAGGTCGTTCTGCGACCTCCGACGTCCGGTTCGTCTTCGCTCTGCGCGGGCTTCCCGGGCCCGGAGTCTGGTCCGGACCCGACCGGCCGCCTCCTTCTCGAGCATTACTTGCTCGCAGAAGGAGACAGCCGCACCCCAAGCGTTCGCGCATCTTACCATCGCTGTGAGCAACGTGGCGAGTGTGAGGACTCCCAACCCCAGAGCCGCCACTAGGACCCGCCTCGGCGTGTCCCACGCCGGGCACTCGGTCAGCGTGTGCAGCTCCGTGTCCTCGCTCGCATCACAGTGATGGCACTCGGACGTTGGCTCCTTCCGGATCCGACACAGGTAACTCCCGAAACACCCGTGTCCGGTGATCACCTGCGTCAGCCGGAACGAGAGGCTGCCGTGTGGCCTCTCTAGCCACTCCTCCATGATGGGTCTTACCGCCGCTATTACGGCGTGCCCTGCGCTTGGTCGCCCAAGTCGTAGCTCCCATTCCGCTACCATGTCCCTGTGGAGCTGAGACCTCACGGCCCGAGTTTCATCAGGCTCGGGTTCCCGTCCCTGCTCCCGCGCCTCCTTTCGACACCTTTTTTTTTTTTTTTTCGTGCGGAAATCCCCTCGGATACCCCCCCTGCCGGAGCCGGAAGGGGAGGTTATGTCGGACTCGAACCGACTAAAACCGCACGCCAACTGTGGGTCTTGGTGCTAGGCCGGAGGTGAGGTTGTCAAAGACATATCCCTCGCACCCCGGCTGACCCAGGGGCTCGTTTCGATACCGATATAGCATCGAAAAACTTTGCACTATGAAGCCCGAGGTCCGGTTATTAGTGTTGGCCGTATTCTGTCCCTCAACCTTACATCGACCTTTTTGTTAATACATGTATATTAAACATAGACATACCCGGACCAATGGATATAACATATTCATGCATACAAATATTTGCGCTGAGGGAATCGCGTTCTCCATTGAAGCAGTCGAATACTCTACCGCTCTGCCCCAGAAGTCGTAGGTACCTACATACTTACAATGTTTGATTCCTTTGAGTGAATTCGCTATATCCAGTATTTCGAGTACTTCCTCACTTCTTCTCCGGGTAAGGTGAAAAAGGTCCACCCTTTATATCAGTGCCGAAATGGGAAATTTTTCAAAAGGCAAGCCTGTGGAAAATGTGGACTATAAATATAAACATATCTCTACCACGGCTTCCCTTTTACTGAGCAAGCCTGCAGGAATCGTTTTGTAGGGACATCTCGCTACTGTTATATATATACACTCACGCCTTTTTCCCTCTGGGATAGGCAGAGGTAACGGCCCATTATGCTTCTGGCCTTACATAAATGTAAGAAGTAATACATTTATTTATTCAGTAGACATAAATATATGCAAGAATCGTTTATTTAAATGGAGGTATGTACGCATTTAAGATTACAGAGAATGTAAAACGTATTAATTAGGTCGTGTAGAATAACTTTCACGGTATAGGCAAAGAAGGTAGTTGATATACGACAATATAATAATAGTATATAAGTAGGTTGAAATTGTGAACAGATGTTGTGAACCACGGAACAGTTATTTAAACTGTTCTGTGTTGTGAACATAACAGATATTTTTTTTTAACTTAGGTTAATTATTTTAATAGAAGATATTTTTATATAGGTACTTTAAAAATTATCTTGACACAGGACAAATGTACATTCATCCATAATTAGTCTTGAGAAATCACTTTTTGTAAATTGACGTCTGTAAAATGCTACAGTCGAGTTTGTGCGTCGTTCCTTCTCGACTGGTTACTCCGTTTTAAGCAGAATTTGATGTCAAAAACCTGTGGTAATGCTACACAATTTTGAATAAATACTTTGAATTTGAATTTGATTCAATTCTTAGCCTTACAATCGAGAGTTCCAGGGTTCGAATCCTGTCTGGCCACATGCACTCACTCCTCAAACGAGCGTTTATGAGATTGGGTATAAGGGAATACTTACTATTTTTAATAATAATGTAGACTATGTATTCTGGAACTCCTGGTAAAAAAAGTTGGTTGTTTTCACTCGAACCGTTTACACCAGTAAGTCTTTAATATTTAATACCTAACTGGCTTATGAAAATATTTGAAGAAAAGATTCAGTGACTCATTCCTATGCCCCACCACTAAGACCTGGAACTCCCTGCCAGTTCACGTGTTTCCTTCTTCCTACAGTCCCATTAAGCGGGTCGTGAAAAGGTATCTAATGAGGCCGTCAAGCTGAGTGCCACCATTGTTAACATGGTACATGTTTCCGATGGTGACCCTCTTTCCGAGACTTAGCCTTGAGCTTAAGGCCCTGTTTTCCTGCAAAAGTAGGCATTTATAGCGATCCCGGCCGCTCGTAAAATATTACGCGCGAACGCAGTGACGGTGAACTCGGCGATGACCCCGCCAGCGTCACAGTATAGAAATATGCAGTAGGAAAACTTGATTTGACTTAGAAAATTAAATGCGGTTTTTTTTAACTTTATTTAGTTATATGATTATATTAAGTAAGAAATAAATACGAAATTAAAAAAACTGTATGAGTTTGAGAACTGTTTGTTCCATGTGTTTAGTTGCTTGGGCGAAAAAAACTTACATTATAATAATTTTTTTTATTTATTTATTATATACTTTATTGTACGCCAATTACATTATTAATAGTATAGAAATAGGAAGGAATAATAATGCTTGTAATTTTACAAACATTTGTTTGAATTGATGCTAACGGTTACTTTATATAACCGCACGGTTTGTCGTCGACAGGGCAGTTAAATACCTAAAGTTAACGAGATTAACAACTTTTTTCGTGCGGGAATCCCCTCGGATACCCCCCTGCCGGAGCCGGAAGGGGAGGTTATGTCGGATTCGAACCGACTTTTTAGTCGGTTCGAGTCCGACTGTGGGCACGCCGACTGTGGGTCGTGGTGCTAGTTTTTATGAAGTATTTATATAAATTTACACTGTACCTTCTTTTTTTCGTGCGGAAATCCCCTCGAATACCTCCCCTGCCGGAGCCGGAAGGGGAGGTTATGTCGGACTCGAACCGACTTTTTAGTCGGTTTGAGTCCGACTGTGGGTCGTGGTGCTAGGCCTGAGGTGAGGTTGTCATCGAAATATCCCTCGCACCCCGGCTGACCCAAGGCCAGTAATTCTTCTGGGTCTGCTGGGGTGCGAGAGATATGCTTTCGGCAATCTCACCTCCGGCAACCAAGGACCCAAGACGGCGTGCGTTTTAGTCGGTTTGAGTCCGACATAACCGCCTCCACCGGCTCCGTGCGGGTGGTATCCACGAGGATTTTGCGCACGATAAAAAAAGGCCATTAATTAAACTAACCTACCTAAATATTAAAATTATTCTATCCTAAACTAAAACTAAATTTATATTTATTTACACACACACAAATTATATACAATGTACGAATATTGTAGGTACTTTTTTTTTTTTTTTCCGTGCGGAAATCCCCTCGGATCCTGCCGGAGCCGAAAGGGGAGGTTATGTCGGACTCGAACCGACTAAAACCGCACGCCGACTGTGGGTGTTGGTGCTAGGCCGGAGGTGAGGTTGTTATAGACATATCCCTCGCACCCCGGCTGACCCAGGGCCATCCCTTACGGTCTGGCCCTCCCCAGGAGGGGGGAAATATTGTAGGTACTAGGTAGCCCTGTACTGATATAGATAAAATATGAATTATAGAAAATCGTAAGTAGCATCTTCAGTAGTAATACTGATATTCTTATACTATGGCGCTATGAGCGTAATATTTAGGTATGATAATTTTTTAAATTACCAATCGGAGTTAGAAATTTAGTTTATGGCTTTGCACGACTTCTTTACCTTGCGTTGTTTATTGCCCCATATTGAATGACTTGCAACAATTTATTATAAATACGTAAAACCGATTGATTGGTGCACGAAACTGTCGCGCAAAAACTGACACAGGTCCTACTTCGGTAAGCGCCAGCGCGCGACTGGCGCAACTTTTCGGGCCTCAGCGGCGCGAGCACTCGCGAATTTAGTAGGTATTTAAATATAACTTTCAAAATTATTTCATAATATAGTCAAAATCTGCGAAAATGTCTAGACATATGTAGTGGCTTTAGTTTAGTACAAAAATTTTATAGAAAGCATAAGTAATTTAGTCATAATATTAAAAAAAAAAATAACGAAAAGGGGTAACTTTGGGATTTTTTTCTATCGAGTGAAGTTCATCAGATCTGGTAACTGAATGCGAATTTGACTAGACTGGATCCTTAACTAATATATATCTTTTTTTCGAAATTTAAAACGCTTTTTCCTATGATTCAAATGCTTTTAAAAAACTCAAAATGCGGCCTACCTGGCCTTAACATCAGGCGAGGTGAAGTCAAATTGACGAGTCCTGAATTAAAAAAAAATTACAAAAAAAGATCGACCTCTTGCGTGAGAACAATATTCTTGGTCTCACATCATCAACTTTCTAAAACCGAAGGATTGCGTATCTATAGGTAGGTAGGTACCTATTACATAACGCCATTTCAACCCTACTGCGAAGTACTTATTTATTTGTTTCGTTCCATGATTAGGTACAGTACCAATTGAACTCATGACGTAAGCGTCATAAAATTTGCAAAATGTTGCGGCAATCAATGAATTTAAACAATAAAGCCAGTTTCACCAATAAAATACCGTCAAATTTTCTGTGTGTTTTTCTGGTATCTTTTGTTTTTATGTAGATAATATTAATTTCTGTGACATAATATAAACTAAGCTTAAGTAGTTTTAAGAGTGGTTTCATACGGCCCACCTGATGGAGTGGTTACCGTGTTACCTTACGAATATCTACGTATCTAGAGATCATACGATTTCCGAAGTTATTTATATACTAGCTTTTACCCGGGGCTCCGCGTGGATGTCGGTTATCGCGACCAAACATAGCCTATGTCCTTTCTCAAGGTCTAGTCTACCCCTATACCAAATTTCATCAAAATCGGTTCAGCGGTTTAGGCGTGAAAGCGTAACATACAGACAGACAGACAGACAGAGTTACTTTCGCATTTATAATACTAATATGGATTTTCTTATTAATCGAATTGAACTCACAAGTTTTGAAAACGTGCCGTGGTTGAATTGTTCCCCTGGTTATTGAGAAACATTACTTGCTTTATTCACGACCACTTTTCATCAATCACAATGCAAGTCAACAGCTACAAGACATGTGATGTGTTGATAAACAATGTCGCTATTAAGTGCCAGATGTAAAATGAGTCGATGCTGTCATTTATCATTGGTTTCAATGGTACTGTTACCATTGAAAAATCGAACTGCTATTGAACATGATGCCATAATGCCTTCAAGCAGACAACCGTGCTTGAGGTGTTCGTGTTACACTAGATACCTACTTTGGTACACTCGTGATCAACAGATTTGAACCCCCTGAAGGGAATAGAAATAGAACAGAAAACGTAGACTTGACATAGAGGTAATAGAAGCGAGATAAGGTTTTTGGCTCGACATAACGAGACTCGACATAAAGGGAACCATTCCTCTTAACTATTAGGTAGATACTTTTTTTATTGACGGTAGATACAATAGGTAATAAAACTTAGTTTTATTGGTTGGTAGGTAAATTAGATCGACGCTATTACTCCCGAGTGTACCTAATACAATGTGTATTATTTTATTACACATATCTAATTGAATAATACGCTAATATTAAGGTAGGTACTGCGATCAACTAAAATTAAACTGCTGTTAACACCGCAACCTCGGCTTACGGCCGTTCCCAATAACATACTTACAGTTAAAGATAGATCGCAAATCGCAACAGTCAAATTTGACGTATCGGCTGTTTAAATTCAAATCACGGTAACTATTTTTTTTTGCGGGAAAGCGCATCGCAGTATAATTTTATTTTTCCGAAATAGGAGTTTACTATGTTTTGAATTTAAACAGCCGAACACATCCGATGTGATCCATCTTTAACTGTCAGTAGTATGTTATTGTGAACGTCCGTAGTTGAATCGATTTTCACAGTTTGAAGCTCTGAGTTAGATATAAATCAATGGTTTCAATAGGTGATGGAGATGGAGAATGGATGAGATTGTAGATCTACGGTGTACAATATTGACCGTCTAACTACGCCGTAGACGATCATATTAAATTGCACCCGCGACGTAGGTGCCTAGTACCTACGTGCCTATTATGAAGCGGTCGAGTCGCGAATGGCTTGCTGCATGCATAGTAAAGAGTAAAGTTCAAAGTCTTCGTTCGCCGTCCTCGAGAGATCATAATTTGAATAATTATATACCTACTTACTTATATATATATCATCAGTATAACGGATAAAAAAATCACATAGTAGGGGCACAGAATAGAGAATAGTATCTACTAGTAGGAGTATTTTGCGAGAGGTAGGTACCTTAACCATTTTGTTGTTGAGTTTGTGAGGAGAAAATAAAAATATATTGTATTGTAGTACAGTATGTAGGTAATTACAAGGAGTCATATTATTGCTATGTTTCGTCCAAAACTATTTGTTTTCGCCTTAATTAAATGTTTTATTGTCAAGTATAGGTAATATACCTACGCGATTTATGAGTAAGTTAATTAATTGACTTGATTTATATACTTACGTACTTATCTCTGATTGAGATCTTGTCCTAACGTTAGCTTTTTTGTTTCGCAGCAAGTATCCACTCCGCAGCAACGCCACTCGGCTCGATGCTGTCGGGTCCCCTCATGGAGGCTCTTGGAAGGAGACGCACGTTGCAGATGACCACCATACCCCTTGTCGTGGGCTGGATTATAATTGGAACCTCCGCACATCACGCCCTAATGATACTGGGCAGAATTGTATGCGGTTTCGCTGTAGGCCTTATGACTGCACCTTCACAGGTAAAACAACAAACTTCTATACCTTCACTTACCTACTCAATAAAAATAATATCCTAAAAATAAATGTCCGAACGTAGACAATCGCATTGCGAATTATGTTGAACATCATCATAGTATTAAGGTGGCACAACGCTGTTGTAATTGTCTTCGCTGCGTAAACGACACCTACTTAGGTACCTGCAGGGTACCTTCTTCCTCAATCTGTTGAAATGAAATAAAAATATTTTCTACGTATTGTATTCTACCGCTTTACTTAAAATATGTTCTATTTTTCAGGTTTATTTAGGTGAAATTTCGGAGCCAAAACTAAGAGGCTTGCTGATAGGAACTCCTTTCGTTGCATATGCACTCGGTGTGCTGTATGTGTACGCATTGGGTGGACAACTACCCTGGCGGTCGGTGGCATTCCTCTCCACTGTGATACCAATCCTGGCGTTTATAGCGTTGTGCTTCTCACCTGAGAGCCCTACGTGGTTAGCGCGCCGGGGACGGTTCCACGACGCCATGGCTGCGATGTCACGCTTACGTGGAGATCCTGATACTGTAAGTACCTACCTTAATGTATATCCACATACTCGTATTACCAATTCTGACATTGAAATACTACTTTGATAAATAACGACGTAGGTACAATGTTTTTTTTATCGTGCGATAAATCCCCACGGATACCACCCCCACGGAGCCGGTGGAGGTGGTTATGTCGGACTCGAAAACGCACGCCGTCTTGGGTCCTTGGTTGCCGGAGGTGAGATTGCCTAAAGCATATCTCTCGCACCCCGACAGACCCAGGACTATCTCTTTCGAGATGGCCCCCTTCGGGTGTTAGGTAAACAATCGAGTGTATAATGTTTTATTGGCTTAAATCAATAGGTAGGTACATACGTCCCCTTATTAAAATAACGTTAGTTGCTATTAGGTAGGTACCATTGATCAATACTTGGCATTCTTGGTAATTACCTACTTAGGTAAGTATAATCTGCTATGCTTTATGTAAGTAGGTACCTATCTATAAAAACTCAACACGTGATTTTTAACACCGTCAAGATCAATCTTCCTTTTTTTTAAGTTTCTTGTCATGGCCTCCTTACGATAGGTGAAGTCGTACTTATACTTGCTAAGTAATCTTTGGTCGTACACACAAAAAACCATCGAGTACCTACCTTCCTGCCAACTATCTATGTAAAAAACATGTGCCATCACGGTGGTGGTGTTCTAATTAAGTGTAGCCAAAGGCTGAAAATATATTCGGCTTTTGAAGCCACACAACATAGTCCCGCTATTTTGCCATGTCAAATCCGTAATGACACATACACTAAACTCAAGAACTAAATTAATAATTACAATGACCGTGACCGAGAACCGACATAATGTAACTACCAATTTAAAGATTCATCATGTCTACAGCCAGCATGTTTACATGCGTTTCATTCCTAATGTCTCTTAATGAGCTCAACGAGGAAGGAGACACGACAATTTAATTGATGTCAGCTCCTTTATCGTTTCCACCCAGATTAATCTAAACAATCAACTTGCTGCGAGAACTTATAAAAAGTTTAGTTCTTGAGCCTACCTAGTAGGTATTATTATTTTAAAATTATAACCACATCAACCTGTAGGTAAATTCGTATTCACAATAAATTGGAAGTACTTAGGTACATACCACACGGTAGATAGGAGTTTAGCTAAGTTTGACATTAACTAACCTAACCTACCGCGACGGGTATGGCGGAGATCTATCAGCCATACCCTTCTATAACCTCATATTTCCGTGGTACGACATTTCTATCTACCATCCTTTCATTAGCTCCACCTATGTATAGTGTAGGTACCTTACCTACTTACTGGTTATCACAATGTACGAATGTTTATATTTTCAGGCGCAACGTGAGCTCCACGAACTGATATCAGCTCGGGAGAAGGAAAAGGCTCGTGGTGAAGAAAAGGTCAACTTCCTGGCGACAGTGGCTCGCGCTCCGGTGTTGAAGCCATTGGTGCTCATCAACGCGTTCAACATACTGCAGATATTGTCCGGCACTTATGTGGTTATTTTCTATGCTGTTGACATAATCACAGCGGCTGGTGGCGCACTTGAACCTACTGTAAGTTGATACGAATTTAAAGTTTACATCAATTTATCATTGCAGCGTTCAATTTCAGACGCAATCGCATGTGTAATTTCTCCCAATTATCTGTAATTTTATCCCAATTATAAAATCTAGCTATGTGTGACAGCCGTGTTAGTTACCGGTGGGCTAAAATAGTACCTACCACCCCACTCTACTTGTGGGTGTCGTAGAAGGCGACTAAGGGATATGGCTGTTCTCTATACGACAGTTAACATACAGCTCGTGACTATGCCCGCTTGAAAATTGAAGTGATTCAGGTGTGGCTCAACAGCTTAGTTGGAAGAGCATTCCCCCTGTAAGGGAAAGGTCGCGAGTTCAAGTCTCACTTGAACATTTAATTTTTTCCGATTATTTTCGAATAGCCTCGTAATTTACAGGCGTGAGGATATGTATGTACGTATGTTTGATATTATTTTAAAACCCATAGGATAGACTATCCCAGTATCATCGGCTGGCATATGAAATAAAATCACTTATTATTACCTAACTAACTTTTTTTCAATGTTCACAGATGGCCGCAAACGCTACTGCCCTAGCGCGTCTATGTGTGACAGCGCTCGCCTGTGTGTTGTTCCTGAGAGTGACCCGTCGCTCTGTGGTCCTGGTGTCGGGTGCCGGCTCCGCCATCTGCTCCCTAGGAGTAGCCATCGTCCTCTCTCAAGGTCCTAGCACAGGCATCGCCATCCCCATCCTCATACTAGGCTACGTCTCTTTCAATACCTTGGGCTTCTTCCTTCTACCCGGACTCATGGTTGGAGAACTTCTACCAACAAAAGTTCGTGGTCTATGCGGGGGTTACATATTCGGCCTTTTTAATGCACTTCTCTTCGGGTTCACCAAGCTTTATCCTATTATAAATGATAATATAGGCATAGCGGGTGTGTTTTGGGTGTTTGGCGCCTCCGCCGCAATAGCTACGATCATGTTATTCCTTTTATTACCAGAGACGAAAGGTAAATCTCTTATCCAAATCGAACAGTATTATGAGAAACCTAATATACTTTGGATATCGCGTAACAAGACTCAAGTACCAAGCCAAGGGGTCTGAAATGATTAATATAAAATATTTATTTTATTGTACTTAAGTTCTCAATTATGAGTTACGACCCAAAGTAGACCCCGGGCAACATTACGTACTTATTTTTTAGTTAAAACCTTTACCAGGGTCTCTAGACCAAATGACATTTAAGTGAGTTTTGTAACTAGATATATTCATCGATTTGATGAAGAAATGAAACGAATTCGCCTGAAAGCGATTGCACTAAAGGAATGTCACTTTGTCTACATGCCCAGATATGCAAATACATGCACATCTTACACGTACCTACCTACCTACTTAAAATAATACATATGGTAGTGATTGATAATGAGCATTGACTGCTCGCCTTCTTCTTCATTAATATTATGTAAGCTGTGTTTCTAATACATGCAATGTAGGTACTTACTTAAATACTTATAAATTGTCTTTGAAGTATCAGAGATACCAATGCACAATATTCAAATATTTATTTTTTGTATAATTCTTAATCATCGGATGTATATTTTTTTAGAATAATACCCTCGAATTTAACTTATTTAATTAAACAAAGCCATTCAATCATCTACCAACTCTCATTATATTAGTTCTGTAAAAAGTAGTTAATTAATAATAATATAATCATTCGCTCCTGCACGTCTGTGATATAGATCAATCTTAATAGCCCATCATAATTATTATAACAGCACGCCTACCATGAAATACTTTAAGTATCGCCTTCGGGCCGCGATCCAGAGGAAGAGGGTTGAAGCTATACACCCTCCTCCATCTCTCTCCCTCTGAATGGCGACCCAAGAAATCATCGCTTATAGCACGTCATGGTAGGACTGCAGTACCAACTATTCATTACCTAGTTTAATTAATTTTTCTGTCGTTTTTTTTTTGATTAAAAAGAAAATCCGTTTAATTTAAGTTCGTAGCTTTATGTCAAAAATCGTCTATTTGTATTTCATTCCATAGTGTAATTTATGTCAAAAATCGTCTATTTCTGCTTCATTCCATAGTGTAAACGAAGGGAAAGTATATCAATATATATTTTTTTATAAGCACATTCACACCTTATGTAACGTTTTTCATTCCAACTCCTCGACTCCTACTAATTATAAATTAGTTTTTGCTGTTGATATAAGCTCCCTCAATCAGTTAGGGAGATACAAGATAGATCATTGGATATCGATTGTTAAAATCGTTAACGCATTTACGACTAGATAGAATATGTATCTGTTCAATACTTATTCAGTTCTATTTGTGCTGGCTTTGAAAACAAAGAGAGATTGGTACATGTGCTTAGTCTTGACTTAAAAATGTCACATTTTATACTTAGCGCCTTTATCAAACCATCCTCATATTGTACTTATTTTAATTTTTGACTATAACCGATATTTGCTCGGAATAATACTTAAATGTCGATGTAAAATGTCTTTAAATACTTATTATGTCGATGTAAAATGTCTATAAATACTTATATGGATAGCAGCTATCGATAGCTTAAAGTGGTTGATATGCTAATGCAAGAAAATAAATATGTACGTACTAATGTCCAAAAATACATGAACAATGCATTTATAATAAAGAAATACGAGCATTCTATTTTGATCATATTTTATAATATATCTACTGTTATGAAGTACATTGTAACTATTATAAGTAGTCACAACATGTAAAAAGTGTTATTTAATATTATATTATGTGACTAATACTAAACAAAATATATTAATACCAGTATATAAGTATACAGTAAGTAGTTAATTTTCGGTGAAACGGTTATTCCGTATAAACAATACGAAATCGCCTTTTGAAATATTTTTGTACATTGTAAACCGAAGTGTTATGGCAGCGGGTATTTATGACCTTACAGAATTGTCATTAATATCGAGAGATTTTTGTCTGTGATTAATTTAGAAAACCACTACTGAGATAAAATTGTTATTGTGATATAGATAATGACGTCAAAGGTTTGTCATGATTATTACACATAACTGAATGTATGTTAGTAGCAGTTTAAAATTGTCCATGGGTTACCTATGAGATATATAAAACTTATGACCGCATGTTCATAACCAGAGAGCATGCAAAATTTTATATTGCAAGATACAAGATAGGTACAATATTACAACTGTTTTGAAGACTTTTTCGCAAACGTTAAGGTTCGTATTCTAAAACGGTACTCAGTCATGAGTCTCGACTTTGATCTAGTACAGATTGTAGGTAATTTTATGTACAGATTTCATCTGAGCGTCATCTTTATGTAAGTCTAGTTTTAGAATACGGGTCTCATAATCCAATGATGTTTGCCGTTAGACATAAAAGAGAAAATTCATCAAGGAAAATAATAATGGATATATAATATATTAATACATACACTAATCTGGCAACGAGTGCAAGAAAGACGTAACCGCCTTTTTTTTTAATAGTTATGATGGCTTCATAGTCGTTTGAAATTGGATTGGGATAGAAGCAAACTGGCACATTATTTTTTTATACCAACATGATGGCAGGAGGCCATTTTCAGATAGTTATAAGCCATCTAATATTTTTTTATTATTAAATGTTAGGTCTTTCTTGCGCTCGCAATGAAAAATGTAATGTATGAATCAAATCAAATTTAATTTTACAGAATATTTTGAGCTACACATGACATAACAATAATTATTCATTAGCACTTACATCGAATGTAGGCGCCATTTCAAAATAGTGGTTTGTGGGAACATTATTGCAGTTTCTGATATAAAAAAAACTGTTATATACAAGCGTGTTAGCATACAACAATGTTATTTTAGTTATAAGATCAGTTATTTATATACTGCCGCATAGTAAATTCCAAATTGTGATATTAATAAACCATTGATAAAATAGTTTGTTTTTTAATAATAATAACACCAGTAATTTCTTTAGGTAGGTATGTTAAAGGTCCTTACTGAAAGTGCTGAGTCCGGTGGCAGAGCGGCCAGAGTATATTGATATGTCCTGCAATAGCCTGCAAGTGATATGTCCTATACAACCTTACCTTCGAGTTTGCACTTTGACCAACAGACGGCGTGCGTTTTAGTCGGTTCGAGACCGACATAACCTCTCCCATTGGTTTTAAAAAACCGCTCCTTCAGTGGGGATTGACCCTCAGCCTCAGTGGGATCTTCCTCACCTCTAAGTGAGAGATACAGAGTTCGGAAAATCTTTTTCTGAACTCAAACCAACCTCAATTAGATAGATCAGACACTTCAGCCGATAGACCTACTGATGGAGAGACAAGGCTCTTGCAATGACTTTCTTCGCGGGGTTGGGAGGCTAGCACCACACGGCAGTTGCTTCGCTAAAAGCCAAATTATCCACAGAAAAAATGTACCCTCTGCCAACCACTTTATACTACAAGATTATTTGCGTTTGTTTTTAAAACAAAACATCTCCCTAATGCTATAATAGAACAAAAGAAACAAAAAGATTGTTCTTGTATGCGCGTTTTATTACAGAAAATTCGTTTTTTACAAATATTCGCCGGTCTTCACATCACAAACTCCATAAGATTTACTACGAGTATATCAGTATAACGTAACTGAAAGATGAAATTGGTTCAATCTACGAATTTTATGTTGTACTACCTTTTGCCCGCCCGCCCGCGTGGACGTCGGTTATCGCGACCAATCATATTAGCCTATGTTGTGTTAATCCCGGGTGTCAGTGTAATTTTACAGATAATTTAATTTCCTAAGATGTGCAACAGAATCAGACCAATGCATACCATACCGTACGACTTACATATCAGAGAATAGCAATTTTCTTCATTTTACACCAGTTAGCACTTATATTTATATTTTAAACCTGGTACCTATTATAATACTTATTTTAAACCACTTAGCACTTATATTCATAATTTAAACATAGTACCTCACATTATACACAGTAAAAGTACTTGTAAGTACCGTTTTTTTTCGTGCGGAAATCTCTACGGATACCTGCATACAACTTATATCTTTTTCGTGTTGTCAACACTAAAGTTATGGAATCAATATACTATAGACACATAGTTTTAACTACTCTATACAGGTGACACTGTCAGTACGATGTAAGACAAAGAGAACACTACAAAATCGAAGCAAGCTAACCAGACTTTCACTCTCTGTCCTACGATGTGTATTTGAGTTCGCAAGAAACTACACTGTACTACATTTATTCACACTTTCACTATCACTTGGATTCAATACAGTTATTTTCTTTTTTCGTTTAGAAGGGAATGTCAAGGATACTCCACTGTCGTTGACGTATTGCTAGATGTGGCCCGAAGATTCTGGCAGGCGTTGGTACAGATGAGGGCGGGAGGCACATCCAGGACACACGTGCAGAGTTGTGGTCACAACACTCTCGCATTCCCAGCAGTAGAACTTGTGACACCGTGTACACCGATATATCTGTGAAATAAGCAATTACCCATTGTATTACCTAGTATTAGGCTTCCAATACAAGCTCATCCAAGCGTCATTCATGCTATCAGTCATGAATTACGTTTGAATGATGGTTAGAACAAAATTTCTTCATTCAACTATCAGTCACCGCAATATACGATAGGATAGGTTATTCCTCAATCACGGCCGTGACTGTGGTAAAACGGCCGTGACAGGAAAACCTACCATGTAATGGACGCCTTAAAGAACACAATAGTGTAAATCAATTTACTCTATTGTGTCATCAATTTACCTACGTCTTGAAAAAGGTCACAGATGAGTTTTTTGCGTCGATTCATTTCCAAACTTAACTTAAGTTGTATTATTGTATTGAAAAGAGAATGACTAAATAATTTTAGGTAATGGACTACTGTTACAGAATATCTGTAGATACTATTATAAAATTACTAGCTTTTGCCCGCGGCTCCGCCCGCGTGGATGTCGGTTATCGCGACCAAACATAGCCTATGTCCTTTCTCAAGGTCTAATCTACCCTTTTACCAAATTTCATCAAAATCGGTTCAGTGGTTTAGGCGTGAAAGCGTAACATACAGACAGACAGACAGAGTTACTTTCGCATTTATAATATTAGTATGGATAGCTAAGTCACATTTGTACATCAGAAATATTTAAAAAAATACTCAGATTATGTTAGATCGACGAATGAAAATTCTAAACGCTGTTTTCTTCTTTACAATTTGTCTGTTTGTTCACGACGGATGCAAAAACTTCTGTACAGATTTTTAATACGGATTTTTGGCAGAAGTCTAGGCCTGAAAATTCTTAACGTTCGTAGTAAGCTTAGGTACCTGTTTATCTAGATCCGTGAATGCTCTTAAACAAGCAAAGCAATACTGCGCCTGTCCCTCGTTCGGTAATTCTTCATACGGGTCCACAGGGAACAAATGATGGTAGGATCTGTAAAATAAATTAAAAATTGATAAATGAGCACACATCAACATCATCACATCATCATCACTATGTGTTTAGCTCATTCTACTTACATACATACATACACTCACGCCTATTTCTCTCCAGGGTAGGCAGAGACAACAGACCGCTATTTGACTCTATCCTTACATATTTCACGAGCTTGCTCTACTTTCATTAATCCTTTCATTTTAATTGAAAAAAAATTAGGAGTTAATTTAGTCATGAAAAATTAACAGAGTACCTAAACATGACATTTCGTTTACTGGACATTAATGATATTATTGATTAGCGGCCGTTCCCAATAACATACTGACAGTTAAAGATGGATCGCATATACGGATAAAGTGCTCGGCTGTTTAAATTCAAAACATAGTAACTCCTATTTCACACCAATTTCGGAAAATAAAATTATAACGCGCCGCAAAAAAAATTGTTACCATGTTTTGAATATAAACAGCCGATACGTCAAATTTGACTGTTGCGATCTATCTTTAACTGTAAGTATGTTATTGGGAACGGCCGTATAACTATCACCTTGTGCCAAATGGATTGAGAATAAAGTTTGTTGACAGACTTGACCTTACAACCAGTTTGGACCGGTTTTTGACATTTGTGGCCTTTTAAATTGGCATGTTAATGTATTTTACATCAAAAATATTTTTTAGGGATGCTGACTTTAAACTTTAAATTTGTTTTTGCTGTCAAACTTTACTGCAAACTTTATTCTCAATCGATATGGCATGGCCTATAGTATTCTTACAAACTGTAATATGATTTGATTAATCACATTAGAGTATGACATACCTAATACAATTTTCAAGAGAAATCTATCTTAAGGACCACATAAGTTAAGGATCTTATGTGGTCTATCACAATATTCTGTTCTAGAATCTTCCAAAAGTATAAAACATGTTGTACCTAGCCAAGTGCGGTGCTGAGGCGAGTGTGAGTCCACAAGTGCGGCACTGTGCGGGCAGCGAACAGTACTTGCTGCGACACTGCGGGCACAGGTGTCCTTCCCCACCAACTCCTTCACCTTCTTCTAAGTGACTACAACAGATATCGGAAAATTTTAAATATCGAATTATCCATACTTAATATCATAAATGCGAAAGTGACTGTCTGTTTGTCTATATGTTACGCTTTCACGCCTAAACCACTGAATCGATGTTGATGAAATTTTGTATAAGGGTAGATTAGACCTTGAGAAAGGACATAGCTTATGTATGGTCGCGATAATAATCGACATCCACGCGGGCGGTGCCGCGGGTAAAAACTAGTATTAAATAGAAGCGACATCAAATACATGAGAAATAAAGATGTTCTGATTTCGAATCTTAGCCATTATTCTATTGATGTGAACCTACTCATAAGACAAGCTTAACTTGAGGAGTTAACTAGAATACTATAGACTGACCAGCACTGCAATTCACTAGGCGAGCACAACGATGCAAGTCGCAACGTTGTGCTCGATAGAGATTGTCATTGGTCGGATTGTATCACGTCACTGGAGATCGACCAATGACAATCTCTATCGAGAACAACGTTGCGACTCGCAACGTTGTGCTTGCTTAGTGAATTGCACAGCAGGACTGCTATACCAGTGGGAAAAACAATCCTGTTCGTCCACAGTCACCAGTCACACAGGCTTATTTGTCCAACTCAGTGGTGAGACAGTGCTGTGAGCCGAGTGCTCAAAGTACTTGCCGCTATGTGTACATGCACCGATCATGAGCCGAGTGCGCTGTCTCGCCACTTTACTCAGTGCGTGTGATCAAGGCATAAGCGTTGGCAGTGGACTGACCAAATCTGACGTCGATACTCTTCCCGTACCGCCGCGCACATACCCAAGGCGCGGTACAGCGGTTATGTTCAAACTACAGAAATTTCGGTTACTACTTAGTTACGCTTTACGTTTATGAGACTGAAATGACTTTAAAAAATTAGGTAGTCTGTAAAGTCGCTTTACTTACTACGATAGTTGAACGTGACAACGTCATAAGTAAATACTGATGGAATGGTTTCATTTTACAAAAGAAAATTTTAATTTTATTTGTTTGATTTGTCGCTCATTCCGCGCTCTCGCTTGCACTTCAAGCCTTAAATGGAACGCCTCAGAGCGAGGTCACGCCGCCTGACGGCATGTTTTTTCGTGCGTGCAGCCGGCTCTATCGAATTATAAGACGTTGCCATGTCAAAAACCCCTCTTTTCTTTACTACATACAAAAATAATAACAATTATTTTATAAAGTAACTGTTTCAATGGGCTATTTGACTAAGTCGTCGATTCTTCCCAATACTGCTTAATACGATAGCTTGTTCTAAAAAAATATGCCTTGCAAAATAAAATATTGCATATCTAAACTGAAACTATGATTTTTCATTACTTGAAATTCCCAAAAAAAAAAATCAAAATATAAACAATCTAATTCAATTCAAATATATAACTTTTTAGATTCCTTATTAAATTTTAAATAACTTTTATTATGAACTATATACGTGTAAACTCAACGTAGACCGAGATAAATGCGATATTCTCTTGCACTCCATACATTTGCACTACGCGCTACCGAAGTGTGACGTCACAATTTCGTGGGCTTTCGTATGGAGCGTTTTCGGGCGGCGCAACAAATTGAATTTTTCAAAATCAAATATCTTTAAACTATTTGTCGTACGAAAATCTTACTTTTACAGTTCATTATATTATAAGAAAGTGGTCATTTTTCGAAAGTAAAAAAAAATTAGTCAAATAGCCTATTAGTAGTGTATTGTCTGTCGACGTACTAACCACATGCATACAGAGATGGGTGGGTCTGCGTTGCTGGCATCAGACGCGTTGGTCGGCGGCGCAGAATGCGGAAAGCCCATCTTGACAAGCCCCGCGTCCAATGCGCGGGCTCGAGGCGGAGGGCTCGTGGAGTCTAGGAGCAATGTACGATAGTGTACATCGTCTAGCACAACCTGATGACGTCAAAAGGTTATTAATATCAACGGAAATAGCAGGCAAGTGGACTGGCGTGCCACCTGAAGATATTATTAATATCAGCGGAAATGGCTAGTAAACGCACTGAACGGCAGAACACCCGTCCTGTCAATGGCGTCCCGCTGGTTTTGTTTTTTCGTGCGGCAATCCTCTGACCCCCCCCCCCCCCCCCCTGCCGGAGCCGTAAGAGGAGGTTATGTCGGACTCGAACCGACTAAAACCGCACACCGACTGTGGGTCGTGGTGCTAGGCCGGAGGTGAGATTGTCATCGCCATATCCCTCGCACCCCGGCTGACCCAGGGCTATCCCTTACGGTCTGGCCCTCCTCTGGAGAGGGGATAATGGTGTCCCCGACTCGCCCCCAGTAAGTAAAAATAAAGAATTCTCAGTGTCAAATGAAATGTTAGATGTTGATTATTTTGCATACTGAGTCCCAAGGACTTGGCACTAAATTGAAATGTAATTCAATGACTTTATATGAAAAAGAGGGCACACAAAACCGAGCCCTCAAAACTAGGCTACTGAGACTGCATCAAGCACAAGTATATCAAAACATAAATCAGATAGCGTGAATAAGAACAAGGGATGAATTCTGTCAAACAATTCAATTTTAACACTGTGCTAAAAACATAACATAATATAAACTCACGCCTGTATTCCCCGAAGGGGTAGGCAGAGGTGCTAGCACCCATATTTCGCCAGTTTATGTTTAGGTCCCAATGTAATATTTATTTATTTATTTATTTATTTCTTACATAGTTAGTATAGGTGGCGAGCCTATTGCCATTAACCAAGCACTTATAAACCTGCGATAAATACACACATAATTCGAAAAGCATTGAAAAGTCATTGGTGTGTGATAGTACACAGTGATAGTATTGTGATAATATAGCTATATTAATGTAACTTCCGACTTTCAAAAGACTATGTAAAATATTATGAGATTAAGTGAAATTTCTAGAACAATATTTTGCATAGTTAAATTCCTCTTACTTATTAACTGGTGGCAAGACTGGCAAGTGAACATTCTAGTATTTTTTGTGCTCAATAAATTAGTACCTACCAATCACAAAGTTAAGAAAATAAGCTTACTCCATATTCTCCACCTGTGTCTTGACATAGCTTTTTGCATATTCTAACTTCAGCAGCTAATCCTATTACTGAACATCTGATGCCTTCTGTTTTCAATGACTGAAAGTAAAGCAAAAATATACAACATAAGTTTTACATCAAGTGCCTTCTAACTAATTGAACTATTACTAATTATACTACAAGACAGCAATTTGAAATTATTATCCAAAATTTGCTGTAACTTTTTTCTTTATCTCTATTTTACATGAACATTTAAAGATTTTAAAGAAAATTTTATATGTATAGTGACAAAAATACAAAAAAGTGATTTGGTATCAATGTCATCATCATCACGTATTTTCCTTATTGACACCAACCCAACATGACCTCAGAGCCCAGGTTTTGCCTTCCAGCTCTTCCTCCTCCACTTTGCACATTCTTGGCATTCATGGTAGTGAGACCATTTGCATGCATGTCATCCTCTACCAAGTCAAGCCATGACTTCTTGGGCCTACCTGAAGAAGTCCTCCTGGCTTGAAATCATAATCACAATTGTTTTTTCTAGGGTAATTTATTTATTAACATTATTTTCGTAATGTTTTCTTCACCTGTATTGTAGTAGTGATGTCTCCAGGGTCACAGGTTGTGAGTGACGCGAATAGAACAAGTAGCTCTCTTGAAGCATGGCCCGGGAGCGGCTTGAGTATGCGCCCAGCCAGCTCTAGTGTGTTTTGTAATGAAGGCTCTCCACTTAGAACCATTTCTGATAACCTGATGAGAAATCATATAAGAGATAGATTTTATTATAATACTAGCTTTTGCCCGTAGCTCTACCCGCAGCAATGTTCTTTCTCAATGTGTAATCTATCCCTGTACCTAATTTCATCCAAATTGGTTCAGTGGTTTAGCCGTGAAAGCGTAACATACAGACAGACAGAGTTACTTTCGCATTTATAATATTAGTATGGAGTATTTATTTATTTTATTTTTATTTTTATTTTATTTTATTTGGAAAACAAACAGTATCTTATAACTAAACTGACAAACTGGTACTTGGGTATATAACTGGTATACTTGGGTATAATGTGTATACTTTATATTGCCAAATATTCAATACATGTATTGTATACTACTGATGAAGGATTGGGCGTTTACACTGTTAAACTTGCAATTTTAGATAGGTTAACCTATTATGAAAATAAAATAATAGATGGAGATCTAAATAATCGCTGAATATTAGGCTTAACCTTAAGAATTTAATCCACAATGTTATAACTGCAATTAGTATAGTCACAACCTGTTTTCACAAAAATTGGACTGAAAATGATACCTTAGGATGAATCTTACCCTTGTAAAGCTTTAGTGTGTTTTCTAATGTTCCCAGAAAGTTCTGTAAGTTTTTCTGCCCTTTTGTTTTTCATGAGAATTAATCCAAGTTGACTTAAGGGATTTTGATCAAAGTATTCTTCAACAAACTTTTCCAGTAGCTATAAAAAAGTTAATTTACATTAAAAAATTATATTTACAGATATTTACCTCCAGCAAATTGGTGAAGAGGATATACCAAATATGTATACTATTATTTTATTTCAAGTGAGAATATATTATTACTTAAGCTACCTGCATGACAATATAAGGCACCAACATAGGTATGTTACAACCAGAGTGCATGAATGAAAACAATAATAAAAGTATGATTTGAGATTGACATGGTCATTAACATTGATAATGCAACACTCACCAAGATATTTACCATGTTCAGGTTGTCAGTACACCGTGATCATGGCGCTTGAAACAGCTCCGAAATATCGGTGAATAAATAAAAACTATGAACATGGTAAATATCCCGGTGAGTGTTACACTATTATTAATAAAAGTAAAAGTAAAATACATAGAAATAGTAAACAGATTGCCTCTGCCTACTCTAATAGGAAGTAGTAGCTACTTTACTAACTGTATATAATTAGTATATAACTGTATATTTACCTTTAATGTGCATAAAAATCTAGATGGTTTCAGATCTTGTGAATTCATAGCGTCAGAACAATCAATTGCTACAAGCAAATGTCTCATCATTCCCAATCGTACAGGTCCACGGCGTGGTACTGCTGCTTTGCGCGCCGCTTTCTGAGCGAACTCAGCCACAAGGCCCGCCACCAAACCATCCTTATCCTCTTTGATTGCCTCCCTAGCAACGGTAAACTAAAGTAAGTACATTTTTTTATAAAAAAAAACATAAACTCACGCCTGTATTCCCCGAAGGGGTAGACAGAGGTGCTAGCACCCACATTTTTTTATTTCATTCTTAAATTGTTCCTGCTTACAAACTGAACTAGCTGTTCCTGTTTATAAACTGAACGTATTAATGATATTGTTACAAAATCAAAACATACCAAGTCTTTTCATAACCTGTCTCCCACCGGTATTCTTTAGTATCTTGATCATCATCAGCCATTGGAACAGATTTGAGTAACTCTTGCAAACAATATTCCCAGTCTAAAACAGCAGTTTGAGTTTAATTTACAACAAACAAACAAAAAATATTAACATAATCTGTCTGAATGACTGAAAAACGAAATATAATACCTTCCTTATTTAATATTGACTTATCTGACAAGTGACAACTGACAAACGTAAGCTAAGCTCGCTAGAGTCACTAGGGATGGACGATACAAAACATCGATATTTCATATTTCATCATTCTTTGGGAAAAGTCAATGTCTTTTATTCAACTACAGGCCATGCCCTACAATAATTTTTACCCGACTACGGTAAAGCCAAAGGAGGGTTATCATTTTGACAGGCTATGTATGTATGTTTGTTTATTGGTTCCTTCATAGGTCCTCAGAACTGAACAGATGTCCAGTATATCTATCGTTACGAGCGTATTGATTTTCCGACCAATAGTTGTAGGCTTTATGACGTGTTACTGAATTTTGTGTGACACAGGCACCCTATATCTAAGTACTAAGTTAAAAAATAAATTGAGACAAAAAGTTTGGTATCAAATGAAAAGGCTCAATTAGCACATTTCGACTATGTATAAATTTTTAGCTTTCGCTTGCCCCAAAATAATATTAAAGCCTTGCCTAATAAAGTTTAAAACTAAAACCCGACTATACTGAAAAATGACGCTTTATAAAGTATACAAGAAAATATTGAGGATAGGCTTGGTCGTATGCCACTTACTCATTGTGTTACTAATATTTGGGGCTTGTGCTCGATGGCCCATGGAACTTCGTGGAACATCTTCGACGTCTTTTCCCAAATTAAAAATCAACTGTCGCTTTTGTGCGGCTGCAGCCCAACATGAGGTAACCCGATAATTCCTGCGCATACCTCTTCGAGGGGATCATGCATCCATGACCTGAGGGACATGACATGAGGGAGGGTTAAGCTCACCTCGGCTCTTCAACTTGTATGTTGATGACCTTATCGCTGGGCTCAGCAGTATGCGAGTCGGCTGTCACGTACGAGATACATGTGTAAACAACATTAGTTACGCCGACGATATGGTACTGTTGAGCCCAACGGTAGGAGCCCTCAGGGACTTACTGCAGGTGTGTAGTAAGTATGCGAGGGAACATGGGTTGGCCTATAACGCGCAGAAAAGTGTGTATATGGTCTTTAAAGCTGCCGGTACACTACCCGAACCCATACCTCCAATCACTTTAGATGGAGAGACACTCAACAGGGTACAGCAGTTTAAATACTTAGGTCACTGGGTTACCGAAGGCTTTAGAGACGATATAGACATAGACAGGGAGCGGAGAGCACTGGCTGTTAGGTGTAATGTGCTGGCTCGCAGATTTTCCAGATGTAGCGTACCAGTCAAAATCACACTTTTCAAAGCTTACTGTCAAAACCTATACTCTGGGGGTCTGTGGACCAGCTATACACAGCTGTCATTGAATGCTCTGCGAGTGCAGTATAATAATGGCTTCAGAATGTTGTTGGGATTGCCTCGTTACTGCAGTGCGTCGGGTATGTTCGCAAACTTGCATACTGCGGACTTCTTTGCCATACTCCGCAAAAAGACAGTGTCCGTACTGAACAACCTGCGGGGTAGTCACAACAGCATTCTGAAGACAATAGATGGCAGCTACGACTCGGCTGTGTATCGCCACCTTGTTGGGCGAACGACCGGTGCGGTCACATAGGTCAGAGAATCATAATTTTAGATTTTCTGAAATTGTATCTGGGACTCATGTATAGCAAATTCGAATTACTAACTAAATTAACATTAAATTAAGAGATCGTTTGTAACTAACAATACTAACAAAATATGGATTTTATTATCTGATGAATAAATGATTATTATTATTATTATTATATGGGTGCCGGGCTCTGGGCGGAGGCTTTGAAGGCCAACAATGCCTGGATGTTGCATAATTCGCAGCGCATGATAGCCAACAGGGTCATCAGAGGATAAAGCACGGTTAACTTTGAGGGGGTGAGTTTCCTCTTTCAAGGAGCAATCAACAACTGTATCGGTGGGGAAAGGTCGCGTGAGCGGGTACGGGAACCTGAGCCTCGAGATATCGTTGCCGTTAAGTCCCCGCTTCGCCTGGTCGTCACGATGGAGCAGAGGGAAGGATTTCGAGGAACGAGTGCAGGGCACGCCATATCAGCGGCGGTAAGTGAGACCCATCATGGAAGAATGGGCAGAAAGGTGACACCGGTACCGGTTGAAGCGGTGATCTTTGGGGAATGGCGTTTCAAATATCACCTGTTTCAGGCCAGGAAGAAGACAACGTCTTAGCACCTTTTTCACAGTGATTGTATGGAGTAATGACCTTGCTTGCAGAAGGAGGTTCTACAAGCAACGTCATTCCACCTGGCTGGCGGACGTCCAACCCTACGTTAACCTTCTCGCGGTCTCCACTCTAGGGCTCCTTTGCTCAAATAGCCATCGTTCCTTCGATAGATTTGGTCAGCCCACTGTCACTTCAGCTTGCTTATTCTGTGAGCTATGTCGGTAACTTAAGTTCTTTATCGGATGATCTCGTTCTAAATTCTATCCTTCAAAGAGACTTTAAGCATAGCTCGATCCATAGCGCGCTGTACGAGTAGGTAGTATAACTGTATAAATATATTATAACAGTAAAGTATGATTAATTTTTAAACCAAGTAATCATTACCCTCCAAATGCAGTCATTACCATCCATTAAAAAATGGAAGGTACAGAAGGTAATGACACGGAGTTGAATGAGATATTAGCAGTTATTGCCAGTGAATTCAATTATCCAATAATAAATGTTAAGTAATATTTATATCATTAAATAACACACACGATAGTATTATGGCAAGATATAAATCCAGGGAAATTATTAAGTTCTTACTGCTTACGAGGTTGGAAGGTAAAGACGATATAGTCGTGACAAAGTAATTCGAATTGCGAATTCAAAATTTCTCTTTCTGCGTAACGTATGTCCTCACGTGACACCTACCCACGGCACACGGACGAAGTGAAGAAGGCTCTCAAGTAACTTCGACCACAGCACAGGCACAGGTTTGGCCATAAATAAATAATCACGAATCGCGGAAGGTAATGACGGAATTCGATGGACAAAAGTTTAATTTCGATTCTTTCTATATTCTAGTTATTTTATTACTTGAGTATTCATGGAAATTAATCTTCATTAGTCAGGTAGTCAGCTACATACTTTTGATTGATGACTTGCCATGTGGATTTTTTAAACATCTGACGAATTTTTGGTTTGCATTTTGGAACGGGAGCGTAGTGTGATTTCACGTCGTTTTTTTAAATTCTTAATTTTGAAAAAAACTTATTACCGTAAAAGGCTCCCTAAATATATTTTTATGACCTTTAAGACCATATATAATGATTAAAAAAAAACAATAAATATCGATCAAGTTTGCCCCTTGGAATCGTAATTTTAACCACTCACGAGAACGACCCAGTTACGATTGCCAACCCTTTTCTTAGCAGTATAACATTCTCATATGCGGCACATTATTAGTATTCATCAAATCGAAAAGACATAAGTTGTGTCGATTTAGATTGGAAAAGTGAACTCTTAGACAGAAATTGAACAGCAACCAGTCCTGGCGTGGCTGTCATTACTGCCTGGCAAATTTTCAAATACTCAAAACGTGGCTTAGTAGCTCAGTGGTTAGAGCATTCCCCCAGCAAGGGACTGGTCGCGGGTTCTAGTCCCACCTGGACATTCACTTTTTGCAATGAAAATAAATTTGAATAGTTGGCATAGGTACCTACTAATTATATTATTGCTATAAGATTTCATTAAATTGACAATGCAGGCGGAGTACCTAATCAAAAACAATGTATAAATGAGTTCCTATGACTATCGGCAGGTAGTAAGCTTCCACAGCCCACTGTCATTGCTTTCACGCTTCCCGTTCCCACGTATCCATCATCCATTTGATTTTAACCTATTCCCGGGATGAAAAGAGGCCCATTTGTTAGATCAGACTCTAATCTATCCTCGTACTAAATTGTAGCCAGATCCATCTGGCCATTAATAAATTAAAAAAAAAATTAAAAAAAAAAATTAAACATTTTTATTGTCACAAACAAATATACAATAGAATTGCTCCCTGGATACCACACTAGGATTCCCTGTGTCGTGGTACCCAGTCACCATCACATTATTATGACAACAATACAAGTTTAATTTTGTTCTTGAAATAACATAACATAATAAATATTTTTTTTAGATAAGTGAAGAAAGAAAAAAAAAAAGAATAAAAGCATGCATGCACGAATGTGTTTGTGTGTGTGTATGTGTGTGTGTGTGTGTGTGTGTGTGTGTGTGTGTGTGTGTGTGTGTGTGTGTGTGTGTGTGTGTGTGTGTGTGTGTGTGTGTGTGTGTATGTGTGTGCGCGCGTATGCGTGTGTGTGTGCGTGCGTGTGAGTTTGTGTAAAGGCAAGTGAGTGCCCACTTTTCATATAGAAATTTTCAATATATTTTCCGTTTCCTCATAGTCCATGTTATGTAACCAATCGAAAATAGCAATTTTACAATTAATTCTATTCATGTTTAGTATATTATTATTGCAGTGATACATTTTTGAGTAAAGATAAGGTCCCATAAATTTAAAAGATGCTTTTGCGAGGCACAAACGAACGCTGGGGCGGTCCCACTTCAGGGTTCTGTGAGAAGCACGAGCTAGTTGCTTTGCATTATTGTGATATTTCAAAATGGTTGAAGCTATATATAGCTGCCTGACTCTTAAGAATTTACAATCGGAATATAGAGAATCGGTACAATAGCGCCATGGTTTTTTGTATGCAATCTTTAATATAGCTCGTTGTGCACGTTTAATTTTTTGAAAATATGGGTTAGCTTTTTAAGTCTTTTACATAAAGTATCTACCTGAGTGCTCCATGTGAGTCGTTGATCTATTGAAACGCCCAAGTATTTTACATCCTCAACTTGTTCCAGTTTATCACATTGACATAAAACATCACAGACATGACTGCCACCGTTTTTGCAACTATGGAGCTTGATCTCAATAGGTAAGTTAGGTGCAGATCTTTCTGACACTCTGAACGCGATATATTTTGTTTTGGCTGTATTTAGGGTTAGTAAATTACGGCGCAGCCAGGATCCAACGCTTGTAAGTCCCCCCCGAGCCACACAAACGACTTCCTCCCATGTTTTAGCATAAAAGATTACGGCAGTGTCATCCGCAAACGTGAAAATTTTTGCATTGTTTAATTTGAGGGTGCAGAGATCATTTATATAGACTAGAAATAGGGTTGGCCCCAAAACACTGCCCTGTGGCACGCCAAAAAGTATATCTTTGAAGTCACTCTTAAAGTCGCCAATACAAACTCGCTGCCTGCGCTCATCTAGGTAGGATCGAAACCACTCCAGGGTCAGGCCTCTGACTCCAAGGAGTTCAAGTTTCTTTAATAGTATTGGCCGAGACACAGTATCAAATGCCTTGGCCAGGTCCAGGAAGACGCCGATACACTTGTTTTTAGCATCCAAATTGTCAGTAACAAAGCTAACTAGACTCGTAACCGCGTCCTCCGTGGATTTGCCATGGCGAAAGCCAAATTGATTCTCAGCCAATAGGCCTTTTGTTTCAAGATACTTGGTAAGTCTAGTGTTAACCACCTTCTCCAATATCTTAGACAGCGTACTTAGTAGTGAGATAGGCCTATAATTGGAAGGCTCTTTAGAGTTGCCTGCCTTATAAATCGGTATAATATTCGCTATTTTTAAAGAGTTCGGAACTGTTCCAGAAGACATACTGAGATTGCATATATGAGCCAGCGGATCGGCTATGTAATGTTTTATGTGTTTCAAGACATTATTACTTAAATTATCATGCCCAAGGGCAGAGCTGGACTTAAGGGTGTCAATTAATTTAATAACCTCCCTTTCATCTGTTGGGGCAAAAAACAAAGAACCTGTAAAATTATTAGGTGGAGCTGTAATGTTACGCGCCAGGTTATGTTCAGTTTCTTTCTGCTTAGATAATAGTTCTTTAGCTAATTGATCACCAATAGTACTAAAGTAATTATTTACACAATTTAATGACTCCGTCGGATCAGGCTTTAGCGTAATCAATTCATCATTTCTTTTGGTAGCATTTTTTAAGTTACAAATTTTTTTAACTGTAGCCCAGGTCTTTTTAATATTATTTTTACTATCTATTAACTGTTTTTTATCATATTCGTTTTTAATATTTTGTAGTATGTTTACGCATTGGTTTCTGTACGCTTTGTACTCCATTTGCAACGTCTCATTATGGGGGCTTTTCTTGGCTTTCCTGTGTAATTCATCACGACGTCTAATACATTTTAATAAACCCGGTGTGATCCATTCTTTTGTAATTATTTTAGAGCTACTGATTTTTTTTGTGGACTTACAATTTTGTCAAGAGCAGCATTAATTTTGCTATAAAAGTGTTCTACTGCTATGCCAGCATCGTCTTCTTTGTATATGTCTGTCCAGTCTGTGTCTTTGATATGTGCCTCTATTTTTTTTAGATCTATTTTAGTATACGAATTATTTACCTTTTGGCGAGGTAATATATTTTTATTTCCTAAGCTACATATCACTGTAGAGTGATCAGTAAGTTCAGAGTTACACACAACAGTAGTAGAACCAAAATCAGATTTAATCATACAATGGTCTAAGCAATTTGGGCCTCTAGTAGGGAAGTTATGACCAGGAACGTAGCCATAGTGAGCTGAGAGAGTGAGATACCTCTCAGCACGTGGGTCCGCGCTAGTGTCTTTAATATCTAGATTAATATCCCCTATTATGACGCTATAGCCACCATTATTCATTTTCATAATTTCCTCTAGGGAATCAAGAAAGTTGTCTATACAATAAAAAGATGGTGACCTGTATATGGCTATTATGCTGTATATATTCGATATTTGTACCAGTAAACAGCTGGCATCCTGAAAATTTGGCTGCACCACTGTTATGCTCAACTCGGGTTTATAATAGACAACGATCCCGTCATTTTTATTTATATAATTTTTAGAAAAGGTACATCCATAGCCATCGAGAGGTATAATATTAAATTCATCATTAAGGTGGCATTCCGTTAGTACAATTACATCCGGTTTAAATTTTATGCGTGAGAGGAACAGCAGAAAAGGATCAAAGTTTTTTCGTATACTACGTATATTCTGCGAGACGATGGTAAGTCTGCTTTTAGTAATGTCTAGGTGTCCCATACAAAGCTCAGGATTATCAACTTTAGTACAGGTGACTAGTTTAGTGTTATCTATATCTTCAATGACTTGTATACCATCCATTTAAATAAATGAGTTAAGTGGTGTAGGTGACTACAATAACACACATAAATAATACCATAGTGTATGTATATATATACACATACATATACACATATATGCATGCATGCATACATGTACACACACATATACACATATACACACACACACACATACATAATACCGTTCCAAGAATCAAAAGATAGCCTTTGAGAGGTGTGGCGGGAAGGGAGACCACACCCGATGACAGCTGCTCCCCTGAATGCTAGAATAAGCCACTGAGAGTTGAAGGATAGCGAGCCCAGCTTGACGGCAGTGACTCCCATAAAAGTCAGATCAGATAACCTGCAGGTGTAATAGGTGGGCGACCCCTGCCCATTGGAAGTCATGCCCACAGACGGCCAGTGCATGTCACTTAAGGGTGATGTAGGAGGGAGGGCCTCGTCCGTAGGTAGTAGCTTCAACAAAAACCAAGACATAGCAGTACCAGCTGGAGTACGAGGGCAGACCCCGGGCCTCAGTGCGCAGGTCCTGGATGTGTCAGATGTAGGTGCTCGAATATAGAAAAGTGGTTGAAAATATTTTTGGTATCTAAACCATCCGTCATGCTGTTTTAGCGTCAGACTGTACTTTGTGAGTATAAACATTATGTGAGATAAAAGAAGTTGGGTGTATAGTTCTAATATGTTTTTATTTTTTACATTAGGTAAACGGACATACTGTTGGAAGTGGTATATTATTAGCATGCAATAAGATTTCAAGTAATTATGTCCAAGTATATTCACCAAATTCCACATTTATATTATCCCTGTTTTTTTTCTACATACTCAATTATTTAGTATATATCGCCCTTCCCGGCGAATAAAATGGTAATCGCAAATTCCAAATTTTACAGGAGAAGCAAATAACTGTTTTTTGCTTATATCTCAGTGCAGGTAGATTGTATGGCAATAATTTATATGTCAAAAGAAAGATAATTTTTGTGCAGACTAGTTTCTATGTTAATTTTATTTCATTAGGCTATTGGAATAAAGTAATTTAAGAAAAACATTTTACCGAAAATGTAGATAAAAATTATAGTACACAATGTATCATTACCATATTATTCGCGTGTTATTCCCATTGCTGCCGTGGTCAGTAATAATACATTACAGTATTGTTCATGTAAATATGGAGCTAAAAATGTTTACGGTAAATGAACATTACCATATTATTCGGGGAAATGCATGTGATAGTGTCTACGGTAATATTACTTTGCAAAACTATTCATCAATATATTGTGTCAACTGATTATTTGTAATATTATATTGCAAATATAATATTTGATCAAACAATACGGTAATAATTAGTTAAATTACATAATATTGCGGGAGTGAAGAGAGCTACCACAGTCAGGTTGCAGTATATTTATTACTACTCAATGATTTAATAAAGCAATGTCTTACAAACTAAATAACAGGCTTATATACTGATTTATCCACCATTGGTGGAGTGGGAGCGATGCTTGTGGTCACGTCCTATCTTCTCACTGACTTGAAGAAGGCATGGGGAGCTGTGAGAAAACTCACAGATGACCCACCAGCCGCTGCCAACCCTGGTCGAGTGACGTCAAACCAAGCGGCCCACCAACTCCTCCTAAACGGGAAGACACAACACCTAAGACCCATTAAGTTCGACAGTCATCTCACCAACCAACCAAATTGGCCAGCCCTTTTCACTGCAGGAAATCATAGACACCATAAAATACTAAAAACGAGTAAGGCAGCAGGCGTAGACGATATCACTGTCAACCAAATAAAACATTTTGGGCCCAGAGTAGTGTCCTGGCTTCTTGATCTCTTTAACAACTGCCTAAAATCCTCCAGAATTCCAAAACTGTGGCGAAGAACATAATTAAAAGCGCTCCTCAAGCAAGAGCCCCAACGACCCTAAAAACTACCGCCCCATTTCTCTACTCTGCCACACCTTCAAGATATTCAAAAGAATGTTGCTGAACCGTCTAACACCAATACTGGAGGCTAATCTCATTGCCGAACAGGCTGGATTTAGACCCGATAAATCGTGCACCAACCAATAACCCTGAACACAAAACACTATCTATACGCGGACGACCTGGCGCTTACTGGTCAAACAAAAAATTTCGAAGAGGCTGAATTAAGACTGGGTGCAGCTTTGGAAAGCCTAGACCAGTACCGCAAAGAGAATGTACTAATAACCATATAATGGACTAATAAACTAAAAATGGGAGGTAAACCAACTCCTTAACATCTCGTGGCGAGGGGTCGAGATTGCTCGATCTCTGCCCAAAGCCACGTTACCTCGGCGTTACTCTCAACCGAGCTCTCGCCTATAAAACCCACTGCCGAAACACCAAACAAAAAGTGGCGAGCAGGCAAAATTTGATGCAAAGGTTAACATCCACGTCTTGGACATGTTGTTAGGACAACCGGCCTCGCTCTCTCTTTCTCAGCGGGTGAGTTCGCGTATCCAGTATGGCACCGCTCTGCGCATGCGAAGGAGGTTGATACTGCCCTAAACGACACATGCCGCATTATAACGGGCTGCCTTAAGCCTACTCCCCTGAACAGACTGTATCCACTAGCTGGTACCACTCCACCAAGCTTACGACGGCACGTTGCTTGCGAGGTTGAGAAAAGAAGTAGACTGTAAATATAGCTGCGTATGGCTTTTTTGCTGACTGCTTCTTAACGAGAGAGATGTCTTCTTCTTACGTTAACCGTGTGTGCAGTTGCTATATGTGCCGACACGCTGCTGTGGTCGTAGGATCCAGGCTACGCGGTTGCTGCAATTAGTGGTACCCCTGTTGTGGCCGTGTATGCTGGCTGGTCACTTTGGTCTCAATGGCTTTTTGAAGATTCAGCAGTCTTATCTCTCTTTGGAGCGCGCCAATGCCAGTTGTGGGCAGTTCCATTTCGCCGGAACTGGGTGCCGCTAATTTGCGGAGTACTTTTCTTCAGTAGTCATCGTAATTTCGGGACTAACCGCTGGTCCCTTAGATGCGGGCCGCGTGCGGTGCTTCCTTGACGTTAACATTGTTGACGATTGCTATGACGGCGTGTGCTGCGTCGACATTTTCTGCTATTGCGCTAAGTTGCATATAGTTCCGTCTGCATTTTTGCTAACTTGCCATTATGTAGGTTGTTGCGTTGCGTCATCGTTTGATTTTTTTTTGTTTCCGTAGTTTCGAAAATGTGAGATTATTGCAATTATGTTCTTTCTTCGAAGAGACTCGGCCACTGATGACTTTTAGTCGAATGCGTGCATCAGTGGCTACGATCCGTATTTTCGTAATCATAGATTCTTCTACTATTCTTATTCTTCTTCTTCTTGAAGATGAAGTGTTCGATTTGCCTTTTTTGTACCTAGTCTCTCAATCGTATGTCGATCTTTGGAGAGTTTTTGTGAGGCGATGATTGTCGGGATGGTGATTGCATTTGTCGCGCATTGTGTCGCGGAGCCGGTCGAGACTGTGGTAGCCGTACCGAAATTATTTTCGTTGATACCACATAATTTCTTGGTTCTTCTGGCTGATTCAATAGGCTCATGTCGCTGTCTTGAGCCTGGTGCTTCTTGAGATCTCGCATTTACAATTAGTCCATATATTTGGTCTGGAGTATAAAGGACTTTATTTTTTAAAGCTCTTTCTATGCATGAATGCATGCTATCGCCTTCGTTTTGGCTATGTCTAGTATCGAAGAACCTATGTATTATAGTTTGCATATCATGGGCTTTTATTGCATGGAGGTATAAAGCAAAAATATACCGATTTTTACTTTACCCTGAACACCCATCTGAATAGAAAGACCAATTCCTGATACTTCAATTTTTTTCTACCTTATATAGTATTCCTTTTTTTACTATACCTTTCATAAATAAGGAAACAAAATATGTGAGCGCTTTTGCTCTGCTAATACTACCGAAAATAGTAGTGTGTTATTGCATTGCGTTCCAACATAATTGCCATATTTCAATGTAAAACCCGTTACTTTTAGAATTTTATCTATATAATACGGTAAGAAACATTACCGTTTTTATTAAAATCTGTAATTTATTGTAAAAAGGCATTACCGAAACTAACGGAAAAAAATAACTTTGCATTATCGTTTACGGTATTATTCGTGTTCAAATTGTATTTCTAATTTAACTGAACAAAAGTGTTATGTTCATTATGGACCTATGGGAATTATTGTATTTTCAAAAATATCCACTGAAAAATTACAAAAAAAATTTACAATGTGTATTCGATGCTCTAAGAACCGAAAATGCAATAAAACCTAAACTGTGGTAATGTCACAATACCATATTATTCGCCGGGGAGGGCGATATAATAATCTATGTCAATTATTCATTATTCAATTTGATCAATATGACCAAATACATTCATCACAAAATCAACGTTTTGTCTTTAACGCCTATCACTACACTACAGTCCATCAAATCTAAGAGGTACCGTTTGACGTTTCATATTTTTCAAACCGAAACAACTTTGTTCATACGTACATTATTCAGTTTCGATAACCTTTTTCATAAAACCATGAATTTAGAAAGATTTCATTATTGTATCTAAAAATGTACAATTCTTAATATCTAAATGTAATTGAAAACTTTCAAACAAAGCAAAATAACACATATTTACACAGTAAATAATTTCTAATAGTTATATTCTTGACCTCATTACAAAGTTACGTAGTTAGGTCACTGCACGTAGTGTTGCGACTCTTCGGATACACTTGTATGCAAAAAAATCGTTTACATATACGAAAAATCGAATGTATTATTTACAAATTACACTTGACAACCAAACAAATATTTTTTCATGTGAATGGGATTTATCTCACATATTACGATTACATAACTAAATAGTTATGTAATCGTAAAATATGAGATAAAACCCATTCACCAAAAATACGTATTTATAAATCAAATATATTTGCTTCTTTAAAAAGTTGTCGAAAGCGATTTGTCGATTTTTGATTTTCGCGCCCAAATAAGTCGGGGTTTCTCGCGCTAACGCAGTCGAAATAGTAAATGGAGTCAGGGATAGTGTTTTTTACATTTATTTTTGTGTATGATAGTATGGGTTTGCATATTACAGAGAAATAAACAAATTTTTAACAAGCACATCCATTGATTTTACAATTACAATTTTTTCTTCTAAGTCTTATTTCTACGTCTAAAACTAATAAAAATAAGGTATGTAGAACCCATTCACAAAAATGTTGTTGCCTGATGTTATAAATTAACGACGTTACTGCGCGACCGCATAATGCACTGAATACACAGATACCCTAAAATAAATTAATTTAATTATTTTTAGGTCAATAGGCAAAATCGCAGGTGTCCAAGTCTCTACAATTTTTTTTTTCTGGCAACACTGCCAACTACAAGCGCACGCGGTCCGCTCGGTCGGTTCGGCATCAGCAGTCTCTCGCCATCTTGGAAGCTGACTGTGCGCGTACTTGCTTTCTCGTTTGTGTTTTACAATTTGTGACTTGGCTATTACTTTTCTGGACTGATCATTCTTTATCCGTTTACCTTGGCAATATTTATACTGGACTCCGAACTAAGCAAGTGTTTATTAATAATGTCGAAAAGAGGACGTACTTTGAACAGCCAGGCTCGTGAATTGGTGGTGAAATTACACGAGTATTTTGAGCGTGAATCTCAAAATGGTGGACTTCTACTGCCAGTTACACAAGTTCGGGATCGCGTCGGTGAAGCTCTCGGTATTGGTAGCCGCACCGTTGGCAAAATATTAAGTGAAAAATATGGGCCTTCGGGGAGTGACAGTAACGTACTTCACACACCGAAAAAACGAAAAAGAAATAAACCTGTGACAGGCATCGATGAATTCGATAGTCATGCTATTAGAAACCATATATACGGGTATTTTACAAGAGGCGAATTTCCAACATTGGCAAAGTTATGTGCAACTTTAAAAGATGCCGGGCTGTATAAGGGAAGCATAGAGTCGTTGAGAACGGTAATAACAGGAATTGGCTTCAGATACAAAAAAGTTGACAAACGAAAAATTGTTATGGAGCGACATGACATAATTATGCAGCGACTAACATTCCTGCGCGAAGTTAAACAAATTATAAACTGGGATAATGTAATATTTTTGGACGAAACTTGGCTAAATTCCAACCATTCTGTGCCGAAAACATGGACTGATGATTCTGAAGCTTCGTGCTCGAAGGTGCCGATAGGAAAAGGTGGACGCCTCATAATATGCCATGCTGGGTCAGCGTCTACAGGCTTCGTGGAAAACTCTTTATTAGCTTTCCAATCCAAAAGCACTAAAGAGTATCATGAAGAAATGGACGCAGTAAGGTTCCGAGAGTGGTTCTTAAATTTATTACAGAATATCCCTCCTAACAGCACAATTATAATGGATAATGCCCCATACCACTCTGTGCAAATTGATAAAGCACCTACGTCAGCCAATAAGAAAGCAGATTTGGTGGCATGGCTGCAAAGAAAAGGAGTGGATGCCGACATGTCACTATTAAAAGCTGAATTATTACAGTTAGTGAAATTGCATAAACCACCAAAACCGACATATGTAATTGACCAATTGGCCGAAGAGCACGGGCACAAAGTCATACGACTTCCTCCGTACCATTGCCAATATAATGCCATTGAACTGATTTGGGCCCAAGTTAAAGGTAATATTTTATAATATTATAATAATAACACGAGTACTTCTAACATTTATAATTTAAACAATGGTTTTCGTCTGCTATCAAATAGTTACATTATTGTTTTACAGGTTATGCAGCAAGACACAACACAAAACCACCCTTCAGTGTCAAGAAAATGGAAGGTTTATTAAAGGAAGCATGTGCCCAAGTTACACAGGAAGATTGGAGTAAAGTAGTACAAAAAACAAAGAAAATAATAATGGACGACTTCGAAAGAGACGTACACTTTGATAATGTAATGGACAATCAACTGGTCATTAATTTAAATGACGATGATGACGAAGACGACGATACTAGTACTAGTAGTGAATAAAAAAATATCCTAAACATTTCTTTTATTTAGTTATAACAATTGATTTCTTAAAATTCGGATATTATAGTAATCGATCTCTTAAAGTTCGGATATTATAGTAATCGATTTTTTCATCCCATCCCTATCATTCAATTGTCAGAACTGTCAAACGGTACTTCTTAGATTTGACGGACTGTACAGTGCGCAGCGGTGACCGGTAGTGACATTGGTGACAAATGTGACAACTGACAACCAATGTTGCAAAGGTGAGATCACCATTTTCCACCCAAAAAAAAAGTTATTTAATAGAACGCTTCTATTATTTCATATTAGTAAAAACAATGAAATTCTCACGTATTCACTTCATGCAAATATTATGTTCATATATCCATAGCCATTATTAATTGATAGATAGGTATAATTCATCATTAACCTCGTGGCTTGTAGAACCTTGTAGAGCTGATGACATTATGGCCCACAGAACAGAATTATGGCCCATATTCTAGAATGACACTCAGCCTGAATCTCGATTTATCTGAGGACAGTGTACAGGCCATAATATGTCAAACTATCAATCTGTCCTCAGGTCCACAGAAAAAAACGCGGTTCAGAACGAGTGTTATTCTAGAATACGGGCCTAACAATGAGATGTAGGTATACCTATCATTAGACGCGTCTTTAATTTGAGAACACAAAATCACTATGCTGCAATTTGAAAACCTGGTGTTGATACTAAAAACCAATATTGAAAAAACTAGAAAAGCTTTTTCATAAGTAGGTACACATAATTTGATGACCTTTCAGATGAGCCTGTTTTTTTTGGTTGTATGGTCGTGCTGGATAGGTAGGTAGTTTTAGCCGGAACTTCAAAAACTGGTGCCACTTACAAGGCCAGATAAGAACGCTTGCAGCACTGCCCATAATAATCTATACTGCCCATAATTCGCAGTGCTATTGTCACCGCCGGTGTGCCAGCCGTGCTCAAATATAACGGTTTGTCACGCGACGATGGCAAGAGACCGGAAGGTACCTATGTCGTTAATGCCATGGAAAATGGGTAAACTCCAATCTCATTGGAGACTATGACTATGTGCCGTTTAGAGTCGAAACGTTGGGGGCCATGGGGCCCGAGCGCTCGCAATCTCTTCAGGGAGATTGCGAAACGTATGGTTGCCTGCCGTTTCACGTGACCAGAGGGCAGGCCTCTTGTTAGATTAGAGAATACGTATTGCCGTACAACGTGACAATGCTGCCAGTCTTCTAGGAATGCTGCTACAAGAGGCATTCGATGCCGAGGAATTTTACGTCGCGTTTTAATTTTAGTCTTGGTTTCTTTTATTTTTATTTGTAATAAATAATTGTAACATTTATTTTACCCCTAACATTTATTTTACCCAGCAATAATAATAGGAGTACATTTCATGGATAAGTATAAAAATTACATACTTACATATTTAATAATCATTTATTAAAGGCAGTTGTGTGATGAATAATAATAATAGGGAAAGACAATTATACATTTAGAAATTTATTACAGGATTTTACTAACATAAAAATACAAAAATAGTTTAAAAGTAATAGGGTAGATCCTCACAGTAGTTATTTGCAAAACAAGTCATGAGATTTTCATCAGAGTGGCATACATACACTTAAGCATAAACATTTACCTTTTTATTTAAACAGTATGTAATTGATGTTGATATTATACAAATAAATAAAAAGAGCCTTAAGAGTAACCGTAATTAATATTCTAGTATGTGAACCGTAATTAGATCAAATGGCTTTATGTTAATTGAATCTCTATATCATTAAAATAATAATTGTTATTGTTGAATTAGGCAGTTTATTCATAATACTGAAACTAGAATATTTCAACAATAACATTATGAACTATCTTGCAATGTCATACTACAGAAAGCTATATATTACTTGATGCAGTATTTTAATCACATAGTCCACACTTAAATGTTATGAATTTCTTATCTATTAAATATCATGAATATAAAATTACTGCTCAATAAATTACAATCAATCAGTTTGTCAATAGCTTTCTGCAACTTGGTAATTTGACGCAACTGCATGCTTAGTTCATGGTTTGTTGTGATTTGGACAGCATTCACTCAGTGGCTGCCATAGCTCGTGCCTGCGCTCTCACTCGTTTATCATACTCTAGCCGATTTTGGCTGTAAAAATAACAAGAAAAAGTCATTAGGGTAAAACACTATAAAGTCCTTATCCCTAAATGAGAAACAATAGTATGCTCAGTTTATCAGCTCAGCTATCCTCATAGTAGTAATGTAACTATAGGCCATGCCAATTCGATGGAGAATAAAGTTTGTAGTAAATATTGTTCACGCTGGCGCCTGGGTGGACCTGTACTATGGTGTGATGTTTACAAACCCTAAGTACCCGGTCCAAAATGGTTGCAAGATCAACTCAGTCAACAAACTTCATTCTCAATACATTTGGCACAAGGTATAACAATTATATATCAGTTGGCATTCACTCATGAAGAGATACAGTTAAAAGTTAAATGATTAGAGCATATTTACTTTTACCAACAAATACTTCAAGTGAGGTTATTGGCTTTTTAGCTGTTACTAAAACATATCTTGAACAATTTATTGAACAAGTTCAGTTTATTTAACTTTGAAATTCAAGAGTCCAGTGACACAATTAGTTGGGTAAGCAAATGTTTAAGGAAGGATTGAGATAATATTTAATAAGAAGTCTGGTACTAACCAATAGATTGTATAGGCTTCAGCTTGTGCTGGATCTTTGACGTTGGGTTCATTGAGTAAATCTTGAATACCAAGAAGTATCTGTTTGATCGTAATTGCGGGGCGCCAATCTTTTTCTTCGTCTAGTAGTGATAGACATACTGTTCCTGATGGATAAACATTGGGATGGAACAGAGGAGGCTCAAACTTGCACTTTGGGGGACTAGAAGGGTAGTCATCTTTGAAAATCATACGGAGTTTATACAATCCTCCTTCCCATGGTGTCTGTAATGATGAAGATATATATCAATTAGAAACCAGGTAATACAGCAAATGAAAATTGACTACTTACTGAAAACTGAACAAAAAGAATTCGATGAATTCATTGTTGTTTTAAAAGCTAGGCGTGATATCCTATGTTCTAGAATTAACTAACCCCCTTTTTTCCAGGAATCGCACATTCCCATGTCATAAGATTCAATGAGCCATCAGGATTTTTCATTGGTCTAGCCACAAATCCCTGAAAAAGAAGTTTACAAGTAAATTAGACATTCAGTTCAGAGTAAGAATATGTAAAACCATAGTAAATGTCATGTAGCTTACAAAGGGATGGTCTTTGCGCCAGGCTTTTCTTTCTTCGGCTAAACGTGCACTTGCAATACCTGACATGGTCTGAAAATTAAACCGACAAATGTTAAACATTCATTTACATCACACCGATGAATATTTTTATCCAAATTATTCTCACCTTACGATGATAAATACAAAGAAATAATACGAAAAATAAATTATACGGCGCGAAGCGTCCCACAATGCAAGTTGGGCACAGATAAAACAAATCAACTAAAAAATAGAGCTGAGACAAAGACCAACTAGAAGTGTTCCATTTTTAACTAACAACTCGATTTTCACACGAGAGTAGATATGGAGCTACAGATTCTTACGGGCAGGTTATTCCTGTAGTTATATTTCCCTCTTCACAATGATGAAAACTATGATAATATTAAGTCTCATCGGCCTAGGAAATGGATAATAACACTATTTGTATAGAAAACGTCTCGATTGATTTATATTCAGAATCGATACGGTCCTTTAAACATCTGTGATCGTGTTCCTTTCCTATAACGTGTCATTCGTGCCCTCTAGTCATCTGTAAAGAATCGATTCTATAAATCGACTAAATAAATAACCCGGCAATCAAGAAAACTTCATTTGCAAACTATGGTATTTGATTAAGGTCTTGAAATGATTATATGAAATTACCATTTCATGTGAAAAACATGAATCGAACGAATTCTTACATTTTTTATTATTTAATACTCACTCTGTGACCTGAATAACAACAATCTAGGTATAAACGTAGATGTTGTAAGTAAGTACCTACTCACTCCTGTAAAATCTCTGAAATGGTAGGCAGAGGTGTTTTTGCCTATTCTGCGGTCTGAAGTATATATTCACCAGCCATGTTGGTTCCTGGTGGAGTAGAATATGACCACCCCATCTCTTCCGACAGTAAACATACAGTGCAAGACAAAGGGCCCGCTGGACGGCAATAGGCTCGCCCTTTATTACCTACGTCATGTCCGAAAATCATAATTGGCGAAACGCGGGTTTACCCCTTCGGGGATTTACAGACGTGAGTAGGTACCTATATGGATGGATATTAGAGCTATTTTTTTATTTATTTAATGATGTAGGTACGTAGGTACACACAAGAACAAACAAAGATTCTCTGTACATAACTAGGTACTTATTACTATTTCCACCTATGTAACTGGTAATAAAGAGGCTCTGCTTATTTATATTAGAAATCTCTTTCAGCAGGACTTGCAGGAGAGAGTGAGAACTATTTGGGTTTATTTTTATTAAGTATTTTTTTATTTATATATAATTATCAGAATACATACAATTAGGTAATTCAAACTTAATATATCGCTAAAGCTACTGGAGCTTGTGTACCACGTATTCTTTGGAGTTTCCAATATTTCGGCGGTATTGTGTGGTAGGTACTTACTTAAATACTCCTAGAGCTATCAATGTGATATAAATCAATCAATGGTAATGCGAGGAGTGGCAATCCTAGTATCAATCCTACAGTTTTGTCTGTAGGATACATTATTTACATGCCTACATTAGTTAGATTGAGGTAGGTCAATAAAAAATCCTAATATATGCACTTAAATATCAATACCTATCTGGTTTGACTCGCTTTGCTCGGTATTTTTTTTTTATAAATTTTCTAAAAATGAATCCTAGCTAGATTGATTTATCGCCCCCGAAACCCCCTGTACCTATACTAAATTTCATGAAAATCGTTGGAGCCGATTCCGAGATTCCAATTATAATAAAAGTGCTCATGTAAAGGTATAAGATTTATTCAAGTAGGTACCACTCATACATTATAATTGTTATAAGTACACAATTACAGTTATTTATGGGTTCGTTTAATAATAATCCATAATCAGAATATCCAGCCTATGTGGCCAACATGCAGGCGACAGCCGTGTAGGTTCGCATAGTGCACGCACGCAGTGCAGGCAGCAGGCGACTCATACACGGGCAGCAGCGTTGCCAGATTGTAACTTTTGTTACAATTTACGTAACTTTTGACCCCCTTATGTAACATCTCCGTAACATGACTCAAAATGTAACTTTATTGTAACTTTTGCCGTATTGGTTCGGGTCAATATCAGTCAGAATTCTGTAGTGTTCTGTAGTCTGTGGTAAATATTATTCTACTGACTACGCTACCCGTATCACCAGTAATATAAGAGTAATACCAACCTTGGTATTGTTAGAGAAATCGCTTGTATGGAGATGACAAGGTTCAAACAACTTTAAACTTTTTTTCCCAGTAATAAAGTTTACTTCTGTTCGAACAACTATCAATCAAAGAATAATATATTTTCAAATAATTATTTCATGTTCATTCACTAGTGTGGTAGAAAGGATAATAATTATTATTATATAATGTATCTACGGTGGAAGAGCAATTGTCATAATTTCAAAAGATTTTGTCTCGATTCGATTCGAAAATTTCAATCAGTAAGTACCTATTTAAAAAAGAAATTGAAGGTTAAAAAAAAGATTTTCTCGTAACGTAACTTTGATATCGTGATCGTTTTCAACATTTGATCGAGGTTAAATTAAATAAACGCAGTAGAATATTTATGTAATTTACCAAATTATATTATTTGATACTGGAAATTACTCACAGAGTGAGCCATAGAAAAGTTTTGGCACGAACACTGAAGAGAATGCAACGCGGTATTATTTTCCAAAATTGGTGTAAATCCGAGTTTTTATGTATAAAATTGGTGGATTTAAAGACATAAAGTCTTGGACAACGCACATACGTGTAGATAATTGGCATATTACAGTGAATGGAGACTCTTCGCGTTAATTTCAACTCTCCCTAGTAAGCTTTTAGTAAAGTCCCCACCACTTTACTGAGGTAGCAATCATCTTATCCATCGTCATCATCAACATCATCATCATCAACAATCATTTTAACCAAATTAATATGCTACAAAATAAGACTTAACATAAAGATCTACCTGCGATAATCATAAAACCTTTAAAAAAGATGAGCCATAGGCAAAAAAATTGCCGTCAACTCGTGAGTAGTTATAAATCCAGTAGGTATTTAAATAAATACTTTATTAATTTGTCCATAGAGACAATTATCTAAGTCTCAGTGAACAGTCAATGTTTCAACTGTGATCAAAATCAAAATATTGTTTGGTATTAAAATGGGAAACAGAATAGATAAATAGTTTATGATGAGGACTTTTTTAAAATAGATTAACAAAGTAAGTTTCTCCTTCAAGTTTGTAGTTCAATTTCTGAATTATTTGTTAAATTATTCATAAATAATTCGTTTTATTGTTTTCGTTATATATATTCTTTTGCAGAATCACCAGTCAATTCTACTCGCCACCTATGGTACAGTCACCTCTATAAATATGTATACACGGTAGGGTTCCAGAAACAAGTAACCGGGGTTGACTTCAAATTTTTGTTTACAAAATATGTAGCAAAATGATGTAACTCTTAATATTTCATAAAAATGTAACCATTGCACGCCTCATAAAATGTATCAACTAATGCTTGCAAAAATATATTCACAGCTAACGGGTCAATTGAATGGAAACATGCTATAGTTCATATATATGTAAACACGTACTTTCAAGATAATATAAAATATACTTTCAGTGAAGTTAGTCTCTTTATTCTCTCAAGGCACATCAACTCACGCTAATATAAATAACTAGCTGATGTCTGCGGCTTCGCTCGCGTGGATGTCGGCCATTGTGACTTTCAATCATATCTCCGTTTCTACTCTTAAGCAATTATGATCAAACGTAATATTTTAAGTGTGACTTTTGAATTTGAGTCTGAGAGTCTGAGTCTGAGAGTCTGAGTCTGAGAGTCTGAGTCTGAGAGTCTGAGTCTGAGAGTCTGAGTCTGAGAGTCTGAGTCTGAGAGTCTGAGTCTGAGAGTCTGAGTCTGAGAGTCTGAGTCTGAGGGTCTGAGTGTGAGAGTCTGAGTCTGGGAGTCTGAGTCTGAGAGGCTGAGTCTGAGAGTCTGAGAGAGTCCGTGTCTGATTCTGAGAGTCTGAGTTTGAGAGTTTGAGTCTAAGAGTCTGAGTCTTAGATGCTAAGTCTGAGAGTCTGAGTGAGTTCGACTCTGAGTCGGAGATTATGAGTCTGAGACAGACTGTCAGACTCATTGTCACTCACGTGTGAGTGAGTCTGAGTCTGAGAGTATGAGTCTGAGAGTCGCGTCTGAATTTAAGTTAGAATTGAATTTGAAGTTTCGATTTTATAGAAAACTACTTATTTTAGACTACAGACTACATAACTTCACTGAAAGTATATTTTATATTATTTTGAAAGTACGTGTTTACATATATATGAACTATAGCATGCTTCCATTCAATTGACCCGTTAGTTGTGGATATATTTTTGCAAGCATTAGTTGATACATTTTATGAGGCGTGTAATTGTTACATATTTATGAAATATTAAGAGTTTACATCATTTTGCTATATATTTTGTAAACAAAAATTTGAAGTTAACCCTGGTTACTTGTTTCTGGAACCCTACCGTTTTTTTTTTTTTTTCCGTGCGGAAATCCCCTCGGATACCCCCCTGCCGGAGCCGGAAGGGGAGGTTATGTCGGACTCGAACCGACTAAAACAGCACGCCGACTGTGGGTCGTGGTGCTAGGCTGGAGGTGAGGTTATCATCGACATATCCCTCGCACCCCGGCTGACCCAGGGCCATCCCTTACGGTCTAGCCCTCCTCGGGAGGGACGACAACGGTGTCCCCGACTCGCCCCCGGAATGGGGAGGCACGCTTCTCAGCGCGCCGCCGCCGTGGCCTGCTTCTGCTGGGGTGACAGGCGGCTTCACTTGTCACCCCCAGGCCCGCGCTCATGGGGGACGGAGGTCAGTCAGTGACCTCTGACGCCCGAGTTGCCTGCGCGCGCGGGCAGCGCGGTTCGCGAGTCTCGCTCGCTCGCGCTGCCTCTCCCGTTCCGCCGTCTCCTTCACGACCATTACCTGCTCGCTGAAGGAGACGCCGGCCGCCCACACGTCCGCACAGCGGACCATTGCTGTGAGCAGGGAGGCGAGGGTAAGAACTCGCACTCCCAGGGCCGCCACTAGCTCCCGTCTCGGTCCGGCCCATGCCGGACACTCGGTGAGCGTGTGCAGCTCTGAGTCCTCGCTCGCGTCGCAATGATGGCACTCGGACGTTATCTCCTTTTCGATCCGACGCAGATACCGCCCAAAGCACCCGTGCCCGGTGATAATCTGCGTCAGTCGATACGAGAGGCTGCCATGTGGCCTCTCGAGCCATTCCCCCATGATGGGCCTTACCGCCTCTATGACGGCATGCCCTGCGCGTGGTTGCTCAAGTCGTCGCTCCCACTCCGCCACCATGATCCTGTGGAGCCGGGATCTCTCGGCCCGAATGTCTTCGGGCTCGGGATCGTATCCCCGCTCCCGCGCCTCCGCCTTCCGTACGGAACCGATAGAGTGCTGCAAGGGATCTCGCTTCCAGGATCCACGGTGGCGATCCGGCTAGGAGACTCGCCGCTTCAAAGGATATCGTGCGGTATCCCCTAATTGCCCTGGAGGCCATCCTCTGCTGCGGCGCACGCAACAGGGGCATGAATCTGGTCTCCAGGGTGTCCGCCCACACGGGACACCCGTATAGGGCCATGGACCGCACGACACCTGCCCTACCGTGTATACATATTTATAGAGGTGACTGTACCTATATACATAAAAAAAAAAATCGAACACTTTTTTTTTTTTTTGTACCTATGTACATAAAAAAATCGAACAATTGCTGCATTTCTTTTGAAGCTTAACGACTTAATGGGACTGAAAACATTTTAGATTAAGTGTAATAAAGTGCCTTATTAACGTTGGTATTGAAGTTTTTCTCGTAATATAAGGTCACGTAACTTTTACCCCGAAAATGTAACTTTTTAAGCAGTCCTGTGTAACATTTGACAATATTCCACTGGCAACACTGATAGATAAATAGTTTATGATGAGGACTTTTTTAAAATAGATTAACAAAGTAAGTTTCTCCTTCAAGTTTGTAGTTCAATTTCTGAATTATTTGTTAAATTATTCATAAATAATTCGTTTTATTGTTTTCGTTATATATATTCTTTTGCAGAATCACCAGTCAATTCTACTCGCCACCTATGGTACAGTCACCTCTATAAATATGTATACACGGTAGGGTTCCAGAAACAAGTAACCGGGGTTGACTTCAAATTTTTGTTTACAAAATATGTAGCAAAATGATGTAACTCTTAATATTTCATAAAAATGTAACCATTGCACGCCTCATAAAATGTATCAACTAATGCTTGCAAAAATATATTCACAGCTAACGGGTCAATTGAATGGAAACATGCTATAGTTCATATATATGTAAACACGTACTTTCAAGATAATATAAAATATACTTTCAGTGAAGTTAGTCTCTTTATTCTCTCAAGGCACATCAACTCACGCTAATATAAATAACTAGCTGATGTCTGCGGCTTCGCTCGCGTGGATGTCGGCCATTGTGACTTTCAATCATATCTCCGTTTCTACTCTTAAGCAATTATGATCAAACGTAATATTTTAAGTGTGACTTTTGAATTTGAGTCTGAGAGTCTGAGTCTGAGAGTCTGAGTCTGAGAGTCTGAGTCTGAGAGTCTGAGTCTGAGAGTCTGAGTCTGAGAGTCTGAGTCTGAGAGTCTGAGTCTGAGAGTCTGAGTCTGAGAGTCTGAGTCTGAGAGTCTGAGTCTGAGAGTCTGAGTCTGAGAGTCTGAGTCTGAGAGTCTGAGTCTGAGGGTCTGAGTGTGAGAGTCTGAGTCTGGGAGTCTGAGTCTGAGAGGCTGAGTCTGAGAGTCTGAGAGAGTCCGTGTCTGATTCTGAGAGTCTGAGTTTGAGAGTTTGAGTCTAAGAGTCTGAGTCTTAGATGCTAAGTCTGAGAGTCTGAGTGAGTTCGACTCTGAGTCGGAGATTATGAGTCTGAGACAGACTGTCAGACTCATTGTCACTCACGTGTGAGTGAGTCTGAGTCTGAGAGTATGAGTCTGAGAGTCGCATCTGAATTTAAGTTAGAATTGAATTTGAAGTTTCGATTTTATAGAAAACTACTTATTTTAGACTACAGACTACATAACTTCACTGAAAGTATATTTTATATTATTTTGAAAGTACGTGTTTACATATATATGAACTATAGCATGCTTCCATTCAATTGACCCGTTAGTTGTGGATATATTTTTGCAAGCATTAGTTGATACATTTTATGAGGCGTGTAATTGTTACATATTTATGAAATATTAAGAGTTTACATCATTTTGCTATATATTTTGTAAACAAAAATTTGAAGTTAACCCTGGTTACTTGTTTCTGGAACCCTACCGTTTTTTTTTTTTTTTCCGTGCGGAAATCCCCTCGGATACCCCCCTGCCGGAGCTGGAAGGGGAGGTTATGTCGGACTCGAACCGACTAAAACAGCACGCCGACTGTGGGTCGTGGTGCTAGGCTGGAGGTGAGGTTATCATCGACATATCCCTCGCACCCCGGCTGACCCAGGGCCATCCCTTACGGTCTAGCCCTCCTCGGGAGGGAGGACAACGGTGTCCCCGACTCGCCCCCGGAATGGGGAGGCACGCTTCTCAGCGCGCCGCCGCCGTGGCCTGCTTCTGCTGGGGTGACAGGCGGCTTCACTTGTCACCCCCAGGCCCGCGCTCATGGGGGACGGAGGTCAGTCAGTGACCTCTGACGCCCGAGTTGCCTGCGCGCGCGGGCAGCGCGGTTCGCGAGTCTCGCTCGCTCGCGCTGCCTCTCCCGTTCCGCCGTCTCCTTCACGACCATTACCTGCTCGCTGAAGGAGACGCCGGCCGCCCACACGTCCGCACAGCGGACCATTGCTGTGAGCAGGGAGGCGAGGGTAAGAACTCGCACTCCCAGGGCCGCCACTAGCTCCCGTCTCGGTCCGGCCCATGCCGGACACTCGGTGAGCGTGTGCAGCTCTGAGTCCTCGCTCGCGTCGCAATGATGGCACTCGGACGTTATCTCCTTTTCGATCCGACGCAGATACCGCCCAAAGCACCCGTGCCCGGTGATAATCTGCGTCAGTCGATACGAGAGGCTGCCATGTGGCCTCTCGAGCCATTCCCCCATGATGGGCCTTACCGCCTCTATGACGGCATGCCCTGCGCGTGGTTGCTCAAGTCGTCGCTCCCACTCCGCCACCATGATCCTGTGGAGCCGGGATCTCTCGGCCCGAATGTCTTCGGGCTCGGGATCGTATCCCCGCTCCCGCGCCTCCGCCTTCCGTACGGAACCGATAGAGTGCTGCAAGGGATCTCGCTTCCAGGATCCACGGTGGCGATCCGGCTAGGAGACTCGCCGCTTCAAAGGATATCGTGCGGTATCCCCTAATTGCCCTGGAGGCCATCCTCTGCTGCGGCGCACGCAACAGGGGCATGAATCTGGTCTCCAGGGTGTCCGCCCACACGGGACACCCGTATAGGGCCATGGACCGCACGACACCTGCCCTACCGTGTATACATATTTATAGAGGTGACTGTACCTATATACATAAAAAAAAAAATCGAACACTTTTTTTTTTTTTTTTGTACCTATGTACATAAAAAAATCGAACAATTGCTGCATTTCTTTTGAAGCTTAACGACTTAATGGGACTGAAAACATTTTAGATTAAGTGTAATAAAGTGCCTTATTAACGTTGGTATTGAAGTTTTTCTCGTAATATAAGGTCACGTAACTTTTACCCCGAAAATGTAACTTTTTAAGCAGTCCTGTGTAACATTTGACAATATTCCACTGGCAACACTGACGGGCAGTCAAGCCTCGCTGCGAGCGCGGCGGGAACGTTGTTGTCGCACCCCCGCACGCGCCGCACTAGTTAGGGCTCATTTAAGGAGACGCGGGGCGTCGAGCTTCACGTGCAGCGTGGCTTGCCGCGGCACGTCGAGCGACTTAATCGTTTATAGTGAGGCAGCGCGTGAAGCGGCCCGCGTCGGTTCACGCGCAAACTCAAACATATAGAAAGTTTTAAGGAAACGCGGGGCGTCGAGCGACGCGAGCGGCGCGGCGTGAGACGTAGCTTTGTATATGGCGTCATTCAGTGCGACACCCGCTGCGACTCTCGCAGCTTATTGCCGTCCTTCCAGTCTTGTTCGACTAGTTACAAAGAGCAAACGTGTGTATTGTCTGTAATCATGGACGACATTATTGATATATTATTTGAAGAAACTCGCTAGTTTACTCGCCGCGTGCTCCGCGGCGTCGCCTGTCGCTGCATTTGCCGCCTCCGACGCGGCATCGCTCGTAGCTTGGGTAGCTACAACTCAAGCAAACGCTTGCAAAGACGCTTCTCCTTGAACGCTCTAAACATTGCCGTATGTTTGTATTTCATGCGGCCCGCTTCGCGGACCGCACCGCTCGACGCGCCGCGTCTCCTTAAACGAGCCCTTAGGTAGCCCGCTTGCGCATCGTCGTGTAGAACCAATCTACACGCGCTTCTGCGAACATTGTGGACGCACTGCAAAAGCGGGGGAAGGCATCATCATCCAGAGCGCGTTATTAAACTGGACCCGAAGGGCCCCGTACAATTTTTGTGTATAGTCAGACCACAGACTGCATGTATAGAAAGAAGTGCAGTTGGCTCTAAGAGTTATCTTTATCTCAGTCGAGCCCCGCGCAACTCTGCAAATGAGCAAATATTCGCTCTGTCTGACCGACAGCGCCCTTCGCTACCTTTCAATGTCATCATCGTCTTTCAGGGTGCGTGTTACTAAATAACGTAGATATTTAAATTCTTCTAGGTAGGTACTCTAGTCAATTGCGATTTGTAAGGCCCTATATTCTTGCAAAAGTAGGCATTTTTCGCTATCCCGGCCGCTCGTAAAATATTACACGCGAACGCAGTGACGGTGAACTCGGCGGTGGTGACCCCACCAGCGTCACAGTATAGAAATATGCAGTATGAAAACTTGATTTGACTTAGAAAATTAAATGCAGTTTTTTTAACTTTATTTAGTAATGTGATTATATTAAGTAAGTGATAAATAGGAAATGAAAAAAAAATGTCCGAAAAACTTGGCGAAAAAAAAATTACATTATAATAATAATAATGCTTGTAATTTTACAAACATTTGTTTGAATTGATGCTAACGGTTACTTTATATCATCGCACCGTTCGTCGTCGACACCTAAACCTACCCTAAAGTTAACGAGATTAACAACTACATAAAAATATGTAGGTATCTTAATTGTCGCCCATATGGTTATTATTACTTTGCAGCCACTCGGCCACAGCTCGGCGTCGTAGTGACGTACTAGCAAACTTATTGAATAACACACTTGTACTTTTCCACTGAATTTCTTTTAGACCTGACATAAACTCAGTGGAAAAGTACAGGTGTGTTATTCAATATGTGTAGCAGATTCCACCAAGCGCCATCAATCTCCAGTATAAACAGTACTAGCAAACTATATGACGCTAGGGCTGCCTAGCTTTTTTTTTATACAGGACACGTTAATTTGACTTCACCTCGCCTGATGCTTATCGCTTACTAACGGAATACTGTTTCAATACATAGTTTAAAAATTTCTGTTACCTATTAATTAAATGCCGATTAATAGCCGGCAGGAATCGTGTTGTAGGTACCCCTCACCACTCACGGCTTCCTTTTGCAGGGTAAGCCGGCAGGAATCGTGTTGTAGGTACCCCTCACCACTCACGGCTTCCCTTTGCAGGGTAAGCCGGCAGGAATCGTGTTGCAGGTACCTCTCACCACTCACGACTTTTCTTTTACAGGGTAAGCCAGCAGGAATCGTGTTGTAGGTACCCCCCACCACTCACGGCTTTCCTTTGCAGGGTAAGCCGGCATGAATCGTGTTGTAGGCACCCCTCACCACTCACGGTTTCCCTTTGCAGGGTAAGCCGGCAGGAATCGTGTTGTAGGTACGCCTCACCACTCACGGCTTCCCTTTGCAGGGTAAGCCGGCAGGAATCGTGTTGTAGGTACCCCTCACCACTCACGGCTTCCCTTTGCAGGGTAAGCCGGCAGGAATCGTGTTGTAGGTACCCCTCACCACTCACGGCTTCCCTTTACAGGGTAAGTGTACTGATATAGATAAAATATGAATTATAGGTAATCGTAAGTAGCATCTTCAGTAGTAATACTGATATTCTTATACTATGGCGCTATGAACGTAATATTTAGGTATGATGATTCTTTAAATTACCAATTGGAGTTAGAAATTTAATTTATGGCTTTGCACGACTTCTTTCTTTTTTCTTTTTTTTTTTTTATCGTGCGATAAATCCCCACGGATACCACCCCCACAGAGCCGGTGGGGGTGGTTATGTCGGACTCGAACCGACTAAAACGCAGGCCATCTTGGGTCCTTGGTTGCCGGAGGTGAGATTTCCAAAAGCATATCTCTCGCACCCCTTGAGACCCAGCACCATCTCTTTCGAGATGGCCCCCTTCGCGTTGTGGGGACCAAAATGTCCCCATCTAGCCCCGGTTACGAGGAGGCGCACTGCGCGACAGGCGGCTCCACCGGTCACCCCCAGGCCAGCGCTCATGAAGGACGGAGGTCGTTCTGCGACCTCCGACGTCCGGTTCGCTTTCGCTCTGCACGGGCTTCCCGGGCCCGGAGTCTGGTCCGGACCCGACCGGCCGCCTCCTTCTCGAGCATTACTTGCTCGCAGAAGGAGGCAGCCGCACCCCAAGCGTTTGCGCATCGTACCATCGCTGTGAGCAATGTGACGAGTGTGAGGACTCCCACCCCTAGAGCCGCCACTAGGACCCGCCTCGGCGTGTCCCACGCCGGGCACTCGGTCAGCGTGTGCAGCTCTGTGTCCTCGCTCGCATCACAGTGGCTCCTTCCGGATCCGACACAGGTAACTCCCGAAACACCCGTGTCCGGTAATCACCCATGATGGGTCTTACCGCCGCTATTACGGCGTGCCCTGCGCTTGGTCGCCCAAGTCGTAGCTCCCATTCCGCTACCATGTCCATCGAAAGGGCTCTCGCATCCAGGTTCCACGGTAGGGATCCGGCAAGGAGACTCGCCGCCTCGAAGGATATCGTGCGGTACCCCCTAATGGCCCTGCTGGCCATTGCACGCTGCGGTCCACGCAGCAGACGCGCATTGTCAGGGTGTCCGCCCATATTGGGCACCCATATAGGGCCATGGACCGCAAGTATGACGCCCCTGGTGTTGCAAATGTCTATAGGCCACGGTAACCGCTTCCCATCAGGTGAGCCATACGCTTGACTACCACCTAAGTAGTATAAAAAAGCGCTATTCCCTAACTTTTACTAGTCGACGAGCCGGCAGCAATCGATCAATCACCTCATGGAACAAGGTTGTGCTTGCCGACGATTCTATGATTCTACGACGAGCAGCGCTATGTTAATTTTTGCAGCGCTATGTATATTTTTTTATGGTAAAAAAAACAACATAACTAGAAAATTATAGGTAGACTTAAAATTAAGAAACGACTTATCTATATATATATAAATCAATTGCTGTTCGTTAGTCTTGCGAAAGCTCGAGAACGGCTGAAGAGATTTATCTTATCTTGGTCTTGAAATTGAGACCGGAGTGGACCCGGCTACAGTATCTGGGAGGGGACCGGGGGCCAGACAAAGAGAAAACGATCCACAGCGGCACCATCTTCCACGATGCAAGTGGACTTCTGCAACATTAGGGGCCTTCACTCAAATCTTAATAAGGTCCACCACCATCTCGAAACCGTGCAGCCAACCTTTTTATGAGTCACGCCGGGGTATGCTTGTACGTCCGGGATGATATTTGCTGCCGCCGTCTTCATATTCACGAAGACAGGGACCTGTCAACTCTATGGGTACGTATAGATCACGGTGGCCACACCCGTATCTATGCGTGCCTTTACAGGTCTCATAGCGGTGACTTGGGCACAACTCAGCTGTTTGAGCGGCCAGTCGCCAGTAGCCACGGCTACCCGTCGGATACGCCACTAGCTCTTGACCCAGCCGTGCTATGCGCTGTGCATCCGCCCGTAGACCCTTGTGGCTCTGTTGTTCGCCGCCTTGAAGTGACCCACGTTGTGATCGCGTGTGGTGTGCGCCCGTGCCCAAGCGTGGTACGCAGACTGCCTATGATCAACAGCCTCCGCGCACTCACGCCTGAACCACGGAAGCGCTCCGCGGACTCCGGCGACATCTGTGAATGGGATATAGTATTCCATACCCAAACCAACCTCACCGGCGATACCAGTAGCACTTTCAGATGGGTTCTTGTCCTCCAAGCACTGTTCAATACACGGGGTGGACGCAAAATATTCGCGCAATCCATCCCAGTCCGCTGACGAGTAGTGCCAAAGACGCCGCTTCCCCTGTACGGGTCGTGGGGGCGCTACAATGGCAACGTTAGAGCGGACCAGACAATGGTCGAAAATACCTAAAGTGGCACTACCCGAGACTTTGTACTATTCCGGGTGACTCGTCAACAGAAGGTCCAGCAGGAAGGTTGCTAGGCCAGACTCTCTTGGTTTTCTAATGATCTCGTGTACCAATTGAGTCAAGTCATGCGCCAGGGCAAATTTTCTGGTGGAGCCCAGCCAGATCTCGTAGTGGGCGTTAAAGTCCCCCGAAAACCGCTCCTGCGCATCATCTGCCTCCTGAATTAGGTATTCAAAAAGTCGAGTTGTCACGGCATCTCCTGTATGGGAGCGGGCGAGGCACACACAGATCTGACTCGTAGAGCCATGGTCTACGTGTACTCATTAGCTGAAGAAAGATGGGTCCTCTAGGCAGCGCATACATCCGCCCTAACTAACACGCACACGCACGTCCCGGCTTTTGCTCGGAAATTTTCCTGGATAACATAGTCGGGGTAAAGAAGGTAGGTCGTGTCGTCAGGATAGCTTATTTGTGTCTCCGTCAGAAACAGCACAGCATAGCTGGTTTGGCCGTCTCCAGGTGTTGGTGGATGTAGTTGAGCTTTGTATGGAGCCCACAGATGTTTGTGGACCCCACCTCAAATAGTGTTGTAGTGGTAGAGTGCATACCCGATGTTCTGACTATATCTATTTTGTGCGCTGCCATATGGTAAAGGTAAGGCGTGAAATAGAGGTGATTGTCGTCGCAGAATCACGTGCCAAATATATATATACTAGCTTTTACCCGTGGCTTCGCCCGCACGGATGTTGGTTATCGTGACAAAAGATTTCTTCAAAAGCCGTAAGGTGTACGAAGTTTCATGATTCTAACTTTGAAAATGACGAACTCCTCATGCAAATGTTCATCACCTATTTTACCTTCTTAGTAGTAAAATTTTGAAAAAGCTGATACATGTATTCATTTATTTCTCAAAAGACGGAGATGTACGAAATTTCATGCTTCTAACTTTGAAAATGACGAACTTTCCATACAAAGGTTTATCACCTATTTTACCTTGTTCTCCGTGTTCATTAATTTCTTAAAAGACACATATTTATGAACTTTAGTGCATCTAGCTCTGAAAATGACGGACTTTCATACAAACTTCCATCCCTTATTTTACCCCTTTAGTAGCAGAATTTCCAAAAATCCTTTCTTAGCGGATGCTTACACCATAAAAATTTCAAGTTTGTAAGTCTGCGGTAGCCTAGGTGGTATGGGTAATGGACTGCTGAGACGAGGTCTCGGGTTCGATCCCAGGTTTACCATGGCACACAACAATGACTTTTCGATGCTTTTCGAAGTTATGTGTGTATTTATCGCAGGTTTACAAGTGCCCGGTTAATGGCAATAGGCTCGCCACCTATTGCATTGGGGCCTAAACATAAACTGGCTAAATGTGGGTGCTAGCACCTCTGCCTACCCCTTCGGGGAATACAGGCGTGACTTTTGTTATTTTATGTTTATATATATATATATACATAACATAACAAAACATATATATGTATCTAAATATATATAATTATTATGCACCTATGCACAAATGAATAGGGATACACGTCGATACTCGATAGTCGGTTAGTTGTTCACGACACGAATAATACAGCGACAGCCACTGAATCAAATTATGCCGTAAGAAAACGAAAGAAAGAGATGAAAGAAAAATAACGGTAATTACCGCTATTTATAGAATACATAACGTTAACTTTTACCGGTATTTCATCGGTAGCGATAAGTCAAATTACCGGTAAAAGGCCGCCCAGGTATCGATACCATGTTTAACGTTACCTCTTTTGGTAGCGTTATCTTCGTACTATGAAAGTATCGGTACCAAATTTTTAACGGTATTTCAAGCCCTGATCCGACCAATGACAATCTCTATCGAGCACAACGTTGCGACTCGCATTGTTGTGCTCGCTTAGTGAATTGCACAGCTGTTCTATTTTTAAATTATGAAAAAAGTCTTAATATTAGCTTTGGTTTGCAATAATCGTTCACATTTGCATTGCATGCCATGCGATGTTGCCGTTTTGCTGTCTCGCGCCCGCCCGTTCGCCAGCGAGCGCGCGCGTACGCACGCACAGATTGGCAACAACGCAAGTATCAATAAAAGTACCGATACTTTTAGCGGTAAATTGGTAACGTTAATATTACCGGATATCTGGATCTTGGACAATTCAGATATTACCTTACTATTGATGTTGACTGTACATACCGTTATTGGAAAAGTTCGTTTCGTCTGACCACAGTATGTAATTTAAAAATTCATGATCTCTGCTTATTTTTCCTCTTAGCCATCTGCAAAAAGTAAGCCTTCGAACATCATCACCCGGATGTAACACTTGAACTATGCGCCCATATCAATAGCACTTGTAGCCGTATTTCTTCCATATCTTTATCACAAGGGAGTGGGATACACCTACTTCAAGGGCGACTTGCCTGGACGATACCTCTGGATATGCTTCGACATAAGTCAGAGCCGCAATCTCCGTGTCCATGTCCACACGAGGCTGCCGCTTTCTTTTGAAAGAACCCTGCAATTCCAGATTTTTCAAAAGATTTGTAATAACCTTTCTTGTTGGCACATGCCGCAACGGATACTTATTGCGGTACCACACTAATGCAGCATTTCGATTATTGACAAAATACGCTTCTAATAAGTCAATTTTTTCACGATTAGAAGACATTTTAGCGAAAATCCTTAATTAATAACTCATACGAAGTTTCTCAGCTGAAACTAAGTATAACACACAGATTTTCGAATCAAATTCGAAATTCGAGGGTAAAAATTCTTTTTATTTACTTTACAGTCAATTCTACCCACTTCCTGGCCATAACAAAAAGTTAGACCATCGTAGAAATTTGTTTCTGTTGCCGAAATGTATGGGAAACGTTTTTGGCGATTTCTGTCTTTCCTAGTACTGAAAGCTAAAATAGTCTCATAGAGTTTTATGATCCCCACATGAAATAGAATCGATTGGCATAAAAAAAAATTTTTGGACTTTTTGCATTTGTTGCCAACTGTAAGTTTTTTACAAAATCTGTGAATGCAGTTCAAAATATGTCAAAAAGTTAGGGAAGGTCTTCTAAGAACGTTTTGCTGTAACTGCAACGGTTAAGGTACTTGCCCTTACTGCCCCGTTTCAAAAATACACCCTGTACATATATCTTTTTTTCGAAATTTAAAACGCTTTTTTCTATGATTCAGATGCTTTTAAAAAACTCAAAGTGCGGCCTCTGCTGGAATCTTCGGTCACTTTTCTACTGCCCGACTGAAAGACCATGCATTGACTTTTCTTACAATTGTACATCAGCCCATGATCTGCTGCATAGTCCTCGCATAAACTTAGCAGTTTCCTGAGTCCACAGACCGAGAGCTTGGCAGCACCATGTTGTCGGCGTAGCTAATGTTATTGAAACATACCTACTCCGTCTATATTAGCAACCGACATGTTACGCGCTGAGCACCTCGATGAGTCCGTTTATAATAGGTTGAAAATGGACGGATAGCTAAGCCTCCCCTGTCTGACCCCACACTCTAACCTATACGGATCTGACAACGTTTCTGCCCATTTCACTTTATTAATCTGATTTCCATATGTACCAATATTGAAAAATGTTTATAATTTCATTCGGCATATGGACTTCCCTCATGTCATATGACATAAGGTCAAATGCCCTTAAATGGTCAAGGAAGCAAGAGTAGACAGTTGTATTTCTATCTGTGTAGTATTTAACGACACTTTTCATACAAAATATTGCTGTTTCCGTCGATAGTCCCGGTCGGAACCCGAATTGACTATCATGCACCTGTAAACGCCGCGCCGATTTAATTGTGTATTTAAAATGCCGACAAACACCTTAGCAATTATTTTAGCCAGTTTGATGGCTTTTAATTGCCAATATCCGACAGATTGCCAGCCATGTTTTTCACTACAAGTACCACCAATGTCCTGATCATATTCTCAGGCAGGTATGAGAGTGAAAGGCATAGACCTTATAACAAAGCCATGACTCGAAAAATATGTGGCCCGGCATTCTGTATAACTTAGCCCATCATGGCTCGGGGATTTCCCCCTCGTGAGTATATGCTTAGCTGTTATCATGGTCCCAACCCTATCCCCACTCATACCGTTCGGTACCGCTGACAATGGTGGCCCCCGAGGCGACTTGACAGCAAAACTTTTTTTTTTAAGAATTTGCTATCTCTTTCGGATCATTCGTTCCGCCCACAGTCACTGAAAGTCCAGGACGATGCCTCAAATGGTAAGTATTTTTCCAAAAACCAACAGGTTTGCTAATCGTGAGAATAAAAACAACAAATAAGAAGTCATTAGGTACAGTCAGCGTCATAAACATCTTGACTACGAAGTCTCAAAATGATCTTAAAACTCTCGTTCAAATCAAACTGTTTTATTGATTTATATTTATTTATATATAGTATTACTGTCCGAACTAAAGGTGTGTACCAAATATCAGAACAATCGGTCAACTGGTAGTGGGTCAAACAACGAAATTAAGATCATTTTGAGCACTCTGTTCGTCAACATCTTTCTGATGCTGACTGTACTTTTTAATCTCCAAACAGGTTCATCGTTATACATAAGTAATAAATATTTCATAACAATATTCAAGACATATATAATGCCAGTTTACAACATTTCAAATATTTTGTGTTTTGTTTAATTAAGTAAGTACATACTTACTTAAAATATAGGTAGGTACCTGCCTACCTAGGTAGTTACTTACCCATTTTTTTACTGCCATGTGTCAAGGTAGCCTACATAGGAGAAGAAGTGGGAAATGGGGCTTCCGCTTCCTATTAGGTGAGGTGTAGTCATCTGTCATATTGACGTGGCCTATACATATAAATTCAATTCACACATCATTTATAATGATAACAAGGTATGTTATACCGTCGTCATCATTACCCTCATAGCGGTTTCCTAGTTGGTATTTTGGACCCCGAGGCACAGATAACCTAATAGTTGGAACCCGAAGTCCACTTACTGTTTTTGACTGGTATGACGGTTTTCTCGGACCGACTGCTGTCTGATCTCCTAACCTAAAGGGTAAGTCTGAAATAAAGCATCGTTGGTTGTTGCAGGTAGGGTTTTTCGGGCTGCGAGGGTCTTGATAGGGTTCTACTACCTACCTACTTGGCATACCGTAAATTATTGAATAATTAGTTATTGGTATTTAACGAAAGTATGACTACTCTACTCAATACCTATTTTGTACAAAATTATTATACAAAAACTGAGATTTTATGAAACTGTTAAAAATATATCGCCTAATGGACCTGAGGCTCACTTAACATCAGTGCTTCAGCTGCCTCACCAAGATGGGAAAGACTCCTGTCTCTCAAATCTTTCAATCAATGATAGGACAGCAGAATAATCAATCATGTCGCCAAAACCATACAATACATGCTAGAACTTCCTTGGTGTAAGTACTTGCATTGGATCAGTACTTGCTAGGTCTCTGGCATACTTAAACAATATAAAACTTCTCCTGCATGCCTCTCTTTTCACTACTTACTAATAAGTAAATAGATCACGTTTTTAGGTGAACGAACATACCAGCTTATCTAATACACAGAATTTTTATACAGTAGTGGTTGATTTAAGTTTCTTGTTGAAAAAAAATGTACATAAGAAGAGATTTTTAAGAACATTGTACAAAAAGTTTAAAATAAAATAAAAAACTTTAATATAAAACAATATTTTATTAGGTTAACCTACAATATAAATTAATTAATTAAAAGTTACAGGATTTACTTTTAAACTCTCGCGTTCCATGATATACAAAATCAATAACGGGAATTAACGCGATTATGGTACCTGGAAACGTCATGTAAATCAAAGGTATGTATATACATATACCATGATCGCGTTAATTCCCGTTATTGTTAATGTATGTTACAGGATTGGTCACAGAAATACAACGATAGTGACTGTTTGGCATCGGAATCGGCATTGGCAATTCGACATCGGAAGATCGGTGTGAGGAAAGGAAACACCGCACTCACTTCACCTTTCATGTTTCTTCGTGCGGGTTGTTAACCAACGTTAACCTTGCAGAATATACTGATCTAGCCCCCGTAAACAAGTGACAATTCGTTAGCCGTATTGTGGAATAGAATGCCAAATGTATGGAATTTGACGTCTATGACAGTGTAACGTCATTTACCTACGTCAACTCCCGTACCGCCAGCGAGTTGCCAAGTATCTAGAGAGGCAGAGTAGTAATCTGTTAGAAGGGCAGGCCAGAAGCTCTGTCAATCAATATGTCTGAAATTACATTACAGGCCATTCATAAAGTGTAGAGAAGTAAATGAACGTGCTTTCTGTTCTGCCTGCCCCCCAAGGGACAAAGGTGGATGTAAGTATGTATATGCAAATATGTTTAGCAGGGCTTTCCAGTCAGTTCACGATATCTGAAAAAGAAGAAAATTTACGTTAATTATAGTACTGACTTTGAAAATATTCCTGCAGAAAGGTATATTTTTTTATATCGTACTAGCTTTTGCCCGCGGCTACACCCGCATGCATGTCGGTTATCGCGACAAAACATAGCCTATGTCCTTTCTCAAGGTCTAATCTACCCCTGTACAAAATTTCATCAAAATTGGTTCAGTGGTTTAGGTGTGAAAACGTAACATACAGACAGACAGACAGACAGACAGACAGACAGACAGACAGACAGACAGAGTTACTTTCGCATTTATAATATTAGTATGGAAGTATAGATAGTCGTCATTCCGACTAAGCCCTATATTTGGTGACAATCAAGTCAAATCAGATTCTTTGTTATAAACATTTATTCGCACATATAATTACATGCAGAGTAAAAAAAATTGTTAAACATATAATATAATCGCTATAAATAAACTCTTTGAACGAACTCTTGAAGTGAAAAACTGGGTACTGGACGTCTCAATTGAATTTTACAGCATTAAGTATGCTAACTATACAAATTGAATACATAGAGAAAAATGAACGTCGCCTTGTAGACGGATAAAATACAAGGGAAATTTGGATCACATCGGGCGTGTTTCGGTAGCCGAGTTGGTCAAGGCCTTCCCCCTGTAAGGGAAAGATTGCGGGTTCGAGTCCCACCCGAGAAGATTCATTTTTCCCTATGTATTCGGACGTCTTGCTATCTGCTAAATTGTGTTATTGTAAACACGTTTATTGTTAATTGGTTTTATTGTATTAGTGCATATTAACATAGTGATTTTACTGTATGCCTTTAGCTCAAGAACCGCAGGCAAATAATAAAGTAAAGTTGACATAGCTGCTGCGATTATGTCAACTGCACGTCCATCAAAAAAGTGACATGCTACTACGTAGGTACATTGCAAATGATAAAAAGTGGTTGCAAGCCTTGCAAGGTGACGGGTCTTATCATCTGATGACCTGCTATCAAAGATTCGCATAGTCCATTTTTTAAACCATGGAGCCGAAAATCTGATCGGATCCCTCACGAGCAGAAGTTACCCTCGCCACTGTGCCAGTGTGAGGGGCTAATCGATTAGTTAAACATGCCTTGGCATTTAACCATAATCTTTTTGAAATAAAAATCCATAATACGTTGATATAGGTTTAGATACAAATGAACTCTATTCATTGATAAGTACAATTATTTATCACTCTCAAAAGATAAGTCCTAAGTTATCATGATCATAAACTAATCATCAATAAATATATTTTATTATAAACATTCGATCGGTCTTACTCACATATTAGTGAGGCATAAGCTGTACCTATACATAAATGATTCACATTTTTTGCGCATTTTTCATAGGATGTCGTACTTTGGTGCTAATCAAAAGATGAAATATGGTGAATGAACTGGTAAACAACACGACCCTACAGGGGGGTCCCATCATTCAATCAAAACGTATTCAGCAGTATTTATCTCTTTTCTTCGTCCCAGCGTTAAACCCGGTCGCATCAGCAGCTTTCAACTTGGAGTCTGGGTTTCGCATTTTTCAGTCTAACTACGGGTTTGGCTGAACGTCGATATTTTCTGTGAAGCGATTACCACATGACCTCCATAACTGATTGGCGATATCAAAGTTTTGGCGAAGAGATCAATCGTTGACCTTTTAGGGCTCCAACTATCCGTAAAGACTGCCATAGATGACAACCGAGACCGACGGTTTAACGTGCTCTCCGAGGCACGACAAATACAGATTTTTGCACAAAGCGGGAACTGGAGCCCGGTACTTTTGAATTTTCGCACGTTATTTATAATATATGTGGGTGCTTAGTATTTTTTGCAATCAATTACAATTTCTTTATCGCGACATTGTCTACGTAGGGCATCATCAATTTCCCAACTGTGTTATGTAGTGTATTATTATTATAAGTCTATGGTTGTTGTAATGTAATACATTCTATGCCATAATCTGTCGTTATATTGTCACAAGAGTATTAATTACAGCCTTCAGCTGAGTGATGGCAAACGTATAGAATGTGTATAGGTAAGTGTGGCTGAGTCATGCATAAGATTAAGGTGACTCCCATTCATTTGATGTTATGTTTGGTGGTGCATTGACTTTCTGCACTAATACGTTAGTCACACGCGTGTGACTAGCTATCATTATAGAAACGTGAGTAATAAACAATAATAATAACATTAGAAACCCATACAATAGTAGGAACCATAGCTTTATTTACCATAATTTACAGACGTCAATGATAACACACGCGGTAACGTCGCGTCGTAGCCATGCTTAGGTATGTATGTGGTCGTAAGGTAGATAGGTTTTTTATACTATTCTTGTACATCGAGACATAACGAGTAACATAACAGCCTCTGTGACGCAGCGGTAGTGAACGCGGCCGCTACGTAGGAAGCGCGGGCTCGATCCTGTTCTAGGCAAATATTTGTATGCAATATGAGGTATTTGCATTGGTCTGGTTGTGCCTCGGAGAGCACGTTAAGCTGACAGTCCCGGTTGCCATATGAACAGTATGGCAGTCGTTACGGGTAGTTGGAACCCTAAAAAGTCCAGCAACTGGTTTAATTGCAATGCTTCGATATCGCTTTTGGATTCAGACAAATCCGCAGTTAGACTCGTAAAGCGGACCCCAGACTACAAATCGAAAGCTTTGGATGCGATTGGGATTAACACTAGGATGAAGAGATATATACTAATACTAGCTTTTGCCCGCGGCTCCGCCCGCGTGGATGTCGGTTCCCGTCAATTATACGAATTTTTCCCACCTTTTAAACCTTCCCTAGACCTCCATGAACATTTCAAGACCAAGATAAGATAAATCCATTTAGCCGTTCTCGAGTTTTAGCGAGACTAACGAACAGCAATTGATTTTTATATATAGATTTTGTACTGAGCGGCATTCGAACTTACGTCCTCTGACGTAGCAAGCACTTTCTTTACCGGTGCAAGAACGAATCCATAACTCTACGCAGTAGCTGTTATTGAACCACTACGTCATTCATACAGTTGACATTTAATTGCCTTGAGCTAATATTTGAAGACAAGTGATCTTGAAACAAAACAAATAATTATGTTAATGAAATCTATCACAATTTAAGTGTTAAGTATTATTTTTGGTCACGGCGAACCTACAATATTATTGGTCAATGATGAATAATAATATATCGCGCGGGATCACCCCAAGCCAAATACTATAATATATAAAAATCAATTGCTGTTCGTTAGTCTTGCTAAAACTCGAGAATGGCTGAACAGATTTATCTTATCTTGGTCTTGAAATATTCGTGGAGGTCTAGGGAAGGTTTAAAAGGTGAGAAAAATTCGAATACTGAAAACCACAAAACCGATTTTGATGAAATTTAGTATAGGGGTAGATTAGAACATAAGAAAGGACATAGGCTTGGTTTGGTCGCGATAACCGACATCCACGCGGGCGGAGCCGCGGGCTAAAGATAGTAATAAATAAAATACCCTCCTTTTTATATGCTCCCTCGATTTTTTTACTGGAAATGCCCTGACTATTGATTTATTTATTGTGTGGCCGAAAGCTCTATAATATATAAGTTGAAGTTACTTATTCTAGCCTAAATTAATATTTAATACCACGTAGACATTCGTATATACTTACTCGATATAATACTCTTTGAGACGAAGAAACTGGAGGTTGCTGTTTAGTTTTTTTTATTAGTTATCGAACTATAATACTGAGAAAGTGTAAACTGTTCCAATTTTACCATGTTCGCCCGGGTGAACAAGGTGGACAAAATATTACTGGGTTATACCATACCAGGTACTCGAAGCAGTACTTCCTCTAATAGTATGGAAAAGAGATAGGTTATCTGTCTTCTATAGTACATATTAGGGCAGGCCCTGCTATTTACTGCTAATACGAGATACACACGATCCTAATGTTTCTTTGCCCTAATTTTGGCACACATATAAATACTTCCATAGATTAGTTTCTCAAGACTTCTAGTGCAAGTAGAATGATAGCAAATAAACTTGAAATGTCTCATCTTATGAGACCTACTTAGGTCTCATCATATGAGACATTTCTTTTTCTTATCATTACCAACAATAGTTTTAAAAACCTTTTATGGTCACAATCCTGCGAAGACGAAGCCTAGAGCCAAAAAGAACACCTAACTCATAAAATAATATTGACTTGAAGGCACTGTGCGACTATTGGACATTATTTCTTTAATAGAGCCTTAACGTTATCTGTAATATTTAAGGAATAAATAGTTCCTACCGCAAAACCCCTTGATAAAACCTGTTGGTAGCCTACATTAATAATAATATAGATTATAGTATTTAGTATTGCAATACTAAAAATGATAATAAATTAAGTACTTACTCTTCACAGTCCCAACATCTATAGATATACCATATTCTTTCATACGCACATTTTCCGTTTCTTAAAATATTACGTTTAATTCTATTTTTTGCTATACTTTGTCTACTGATAATGTTTTTAATATCTCCCACTTTAAAAAAACATTGCCACCTATTTAATTTTGAACAGTCTGAAAATAATTTGTTAAATTCTTCTGCGTTCCTCGTAGACGCAAGCACTAGAAATGCCGCACATAGCCAAATTAATGTACTTTTCATTTTTATTTTGTTTGGTGTCACAGGCTTTGATATTAGCCACACAACCGCTTTCTGTGAGTGGTGTAAGGAGACTGTATGAGTGTATGCATGTTGTATGATTTCAATGAGGTATGCGATCACCCAGTAATGAACCACGCCGGATATTGGTGACTGTGATATGAACGATTACAAGGCGTCAGTCGCTGAATCGTGATACGGTAGCTTAGATTACGGACGGTAACTTCGTCGCCTTCGTAAGTACCTCTTCCTAGAACACTAACTCAACAACTTAATGTCTTAATTGTATCATTCGTTGTTACCTATTGGATCGGGTTCAATCGATATAAGGACAATATACTTAATTTAAATAAATAGATTCAAAAAAAGATAATTTTCTTTAAAAATTGTGGAGAGGTTACGGGGTTGTTTTTGGGCTATGCCGAAAAACCATATAAAATGTAAACACCATATCTTTTTACTATGGCACTCATAGCCGTGTTGCTTTTGGTGAAGTAGAATAGGACCACCCCAGCTCTTCCTGTGGGTGTCCGAAAATCATGATTGGCGAAACGTAGGTGCTAATACACCTCTGCCTACCCCTTCGGATTCGCATTTACAGACGTGATTATATGATGGATGAGATGGATGGATGAAAAATTATAACAACACAATTAGGTAGTTTCTCTACTCTATTTGTTGTGTTAATTTTAGGAAATATCACAGAAATGCTTAAATTTCAAAGTACAATCTACTATGGTTTAGATGACTCAATCTTTATTTTTAAAATTGCAAACGTTGTGCAGGTATCAATATAATCAATATGATTAAATTTATTCGGACCATGTTAAGTATCTGGGATTTGTAGGTAGGTACTTCACGTGACTGGTGATATCGACTGCAACTTCACGGTACGCATTACGTGGGCATGGGACAAGTGGCGGGAACAGACTGGCGTCACATGCGATCCTAAAATGCCAATCAGGTTGAAGGGAAAAGTCTATTAAACCCATAGTAGCGGTAGAAGGCCAATCAGGTTGAAGGGACAAGTCTATTAAACCCATAGCAGCGGTAGAAGGCCAATCAGGTTGAAGGGACAAATCTATTAAACCCATAGCAGCGGTAGAAGGCCAATCAGGTTGAAGGGACAAGTCTATTAAACCCATAGCAGCGGTAGAAGGCCAATCAGGTTGAAGGGACAAATCTATTAAACCCATAGCAGCGGTAGAAGGCCAATCAAGTTGAAGGGACAAGTCTATTAAACCCATAGCAGCGGTAGAAGGCCAATCAGGTTGAAGGGACAAGTCTATTAAACCCATAGCAGCGGTAGAAGGCCAATCAGGTTGAAGGGACAAGTCTATCAAACCCATAGCAGCGGTAGAAGGCCAATCAGGTTGAAGGGACAAGTCTATCAAACTCATAGCAGCGGTAGAAGGCCAATCAGGTTGAAGGGACAAGTCTATTAAACCCATAGCAGCGGTAGAAGGCCAATCAGGTTGAAGGGACAAGTCTATTAAACCCATAGCAGCGGTAGAAGGCCAATCAGGTTGAAGGGACAAGTCTATTAAACCCATAGCAGCGGTAGAAGGCCAATCAGGTTGAAGGGACACGTCTATTAAACCCATAGCAGCGGTAGGAGGCCAATCAGGTTGAAGGGACAAGTCTATTAAACCCATAGCAGCGGTAGAAGGCCAATCAGGTTGAAGGGACACGTCTATTAAACCCATAGCAGCGGTAGAAGGCCAATCAGGTTGAAGGGACAAGTCTATTAAACCCATAGCAGCGGTAGAAGGCCAATCAGGTTGAAGGGACAAGTCTATTAAACCCATAGCAGCGGTAGAAGGCCAATCAGGTTGAAGGGACACGTCTATTAAACCCATAGCAGCGGTAGAAGGCCAATCAGGTTGAAGGGACACGTCTATTAAACCCATAGCAGCGGTAGGAGGCCAATCAGGTTGAAGGGACAAGTCTATTAAACCCATAGCAGCGGTAGAAGGCCAATCAGGTTGAAAGGACACGTCTATTAAACCCATAGCAGCGGTAGAAGGCCAATCAGGTTGAAGGGACAAGTCTATTAAACCCATAGCAGCGGTAGAAGGCCAATCAGGTTGAAGGGACAAGTCTATTAAACCCATAGCAGCGGTAGAAGGCCAATCAGGTTGAAGGGACACGTCTATTAAACCCATAGCAGCGGTAGAAGGCCAATCAGGTTGAAGGGACACGTCTATTAAACCCATAGCAGCGGTAGGAGGCCAATCAGGTTGAAGGGACAAGTCTATTAAACCCATAGCAGCGGTAGAAGGCCAATCAGGTTGAAAGGACACGTCTATTAAACCCATAGCAGCGGTAGAAGGCCAATCAGGTTGAAGAGACACGTCTATTAAACCCATAGCAGCGGTAGAAGGCCAATCAGGTTGAAGGGACAAGTCTATTAAACCCATAGCAGCGGTAGAAGGCCAATCAGGTTGACGGGACAAGTCTATTAAACCCATAGCAGCGGTAGAAGGCCAATCAGGTTGAAGGGCCAAGTCTATTAAACCCATAACAGCGGTAGAAGGCCAATCAGGTTGAAGGGACAAGTCTATTAAACCCATAGCAGCGGTAGAAGGCCAATCAGGTTGAAGGGACAAGTCTATTAAACCCATAGCAGCTGTAGAAGGCCAATCAGGTTGAAGGGACAAGTCTATTAAACCCATAGCAGCTGTAGAAGGCAAATCAGGTTGAAGGGACAAGTCTATCAAACCCATAGCAGCGGTAGAAGGCCAATCAGGTTGAAGGGACAAGTCTATTAAACCCATAGCAGCTGTAGAAGGCCAATCAGGTTGAAGGGACAAGACTATGAAACCCATAGCAGCGGTAGAAGGCCAATCAGGTTGAAGGAACAAGTCTATTAAACCCATAGCAGCGGTAGAAGTCAGACAGTCGGTAGAGTACATAAGTGTACATAACCGGGCACAAAGGTAGGATGATGATGATTTGTTCATTCTATCTGAGTTTTCAGTCAAATTATAAATAAATAATATAATTATAAAAAATTAAGATGCTAGGATTTGCGAGAACGAGAGCGAGAACATTTGCCACACAGGCAAGGGGAAAGAGTTCATATCTTAGGAAAGGGAACGGAAAGGGTTGTATAATACCTTCTCTTTTTAGCACACCATGAGAGCGACCTGCTGTGTATAGTATACTATATAGCTTTTGCCCGCGGCTCCACCCGGTTACCGCGACCAAACATAGCCTATGTCCTTTCTCAAGGCCTAATCTACCCCTATGCCAAATTTCATCAAAATCGGTTCTGAGGTATAGGCGTGAAAGCGTAATATACAGACAGACAGACAGAGTTACTTTCGCAATTATGATATACTAGCTTTTGCCCGCAGCTCCGCCCGCGTGGATGTCGTTTATCGCGACAAAACATAGCCTATGTCCTTTCTCATGGTCTAATCTACTCCTATCCCAAATTTCAGCAAAATCGGGTCAGTGGTTTAGGCGTGAAAGCGTAACATACAGACAGACAGACAGAGTTACTTACTTCCGCAATTATGATATTAGTATCGATTGTAAAGTGTAATATTTGTGTAGGTATACAATATATTCTTAGCATACAGTAGTTAGCAGTACAATATATCGAGAAGCCTGAATCATCATTAGAATGTTTTTTTTTGCTAAGACTTGACACTCTTGGCCATGATCGGTCATCTTGTTATCATAACATATTATGTGTAACCTTCACTAGCGTCATGGAATGTGTTTAATGTATGTAGGTGCAGCTGATTCATACAAAATTTACTTTAAATGGTACCGTTAGTTTCACCCGCCCAATACCATACTGACAGTTAAAGATAGATCGCATCTACGGATAAAGTGCTCGGCTGTTTACATTCAAAACATAGTAACTCCTATTTCACACCAATTTCGGAAAATAAAATTACACCGCGATGCACTTTCCCGCAAAAAAAAAACAGTTACCATGTTTTCAATTTAAACAGCCGATACGTCAAATTTGACTGTTGCTATCTATCTTCAACTGTAAGTTTGCTATTGGGAATGGCCGGGTCCCTTCTTTAAGCTGTCAAGCCACGCGACAAATAGAACAATAGATAAACCTAGACTCGCTTTAAGAATACCCGGTTTACGGTTTAATTTATTTAATTATTTCGTACTTTTGAATTACTTACATATATTATTTATTTCGAAATCGTTTTCTTATTCTTCAAATTAAAATTTAGTATTTTGTAAGTAGTTGCTCTCACTAGATACCTTATCACTTAGCTTTATAATTTACTGTTATTGTTTCGATATTTGGTGCCTATATTAGTGGCAATTCTATGCTTACCACTGATTCTATACTTACGTCTGATTAGTAAATTCTTAAAACGTAATTTAGGCTATTCAATTGCTAGATCTACCTGTTGCACTGTGAACCAAATAATTACATTTTAAAACACTCTAGCTGACCTAACGTGCAGCCAAGAGGTAACGGGATAAGTAACATGATGTTATTATCATACACCTAATATCGGACATTCAAAACAACACCTTAAAAAATCCAGTTAACCCTAATTGCAATATTAGTGAATATGATTTTTTTTCTTTGTGCGAATACCTTCACGGATATATTATGCTGGCCACGACAATGGGCCTTTGCAGTACGAAGAAGTAATTCTTATCGTGAACTAGCTATTGCCCACGGCTCCGCCCCCGTGGATGTCACTTATCGCTAAATTAAGATATAAGCTATCCTATCTTTCAAGTTGGCCCAAACGGCACACGGTGTGCATATTTGATTAAAATCGGTTAAGTAGTTTAGGAGTCCATGACACGTAATTTATATACCACACGTTAACTTAGGAACTGCTACATTGTTTTTAATTATTTCGTGGGTTTTATTGAAAAATATTTTATGTAGATTTTGAAGATGAAATCTACATACTTTAGCAGGTTAAAGTTCATTCAAACCTACTTTGTTTTACCAACTGCGTTAGGAATATTATCTTATTTTGCGCTTTAGTGCTTTTTAATCACAATCAATCAATAATCTCTCAATTTTCACACCTATAAGGTGTTAGAAGTTTGGAGGCGGCTGATAATTATTATTGGGTTGTTCCGTATTCATCCTATGACGTCTCATCCTACTCATCATATTCCTTACTCAACCTATTTATGTTCCATACTCAACCCAAAACAAAAATATTATTAAAAATTCCTTATTTATCCCATCAGTATTCCTTGCTCGACCTATTGTAAAACTACATAATAAAACGTAAGACTTGTGTGTACGGTCTGAACAAACAAAAAATATAAAAGCACACAGATTTTATTTAAGCAAGTTTAATTACAGTAAAATATAGTTTACCTGTAACATGGTATACACCAGCGATTAAATCAGCCCTCATTTGCTGGACAAGATTTAACCTTTGTCAAATGTCTTGTATCTCTTCTGGCTTTCTTTCGGAATGTTGTCACATTATGAAAAAGATCAATTTTACAAAAAGATTGTTGTCCAATAACATCTTTTTATTAAGGATTTTTCTTGAATTTAAGACGAAAGCATTCAGTGAGATTAACAACGTTAATACTACAAACAGCTTGAGTATGCAACTCATTGTCAACTAATATGTAATGTGACTGAACAACAGAACAGGCTGCCTTTCGTGGACACGGCTCTTTATAACTGATTACATGCTTTAAATCAGGGCTGTCCAAACTAGATGAGACCCAGGGCCAACAAAAATGACTAAATACATTGGAGGGCCGCAAAATATTTAAAAAAGTAAAATATAGGTATAATAGGTATCATTATTACCCGACTGCCGAAGGAAGGAGGGTAGTGTTTTTTTATTATCTACGTTTTCATTAATTTGTCTTTTATAATTCTGTCAACATATTATTAGTAGCTAGGCGCAGTGCATGTTTAAGTGAAGTATCTGTCAATGAAGACCTGTATTTGGATTTTATAAACTTCATTGTTGATTATGCACTTTCACAAAGGTAGGTACTGCCCATCATCGAGCCTATTTTGGCCCGATTTTTGTCAGTTTCAGTTGATAATCAATCTTCACACTCTCAACTGCGATCGTTAAGGGATGAGTGAAGAGTGCTATACCACTCTAATTTTTTTTTAATCTGCGAAACGCTGCACCAATTCGTCGATTATTTCGTCCATGTAATTGACGTGGTTCAAAAAATTACATTCTTCAAAAATTTACATCTCTACATAACGTTCTTTACAACTTGGAAAAAAAGAAAAATAATTTTATTGTAGACGTTTTGAAAAATTTCAGTTTGCTTCCAAATCCATTCACATGTCCGTACAAGTTGGCTATATTGTGGTTTTTGTCTTGCAACTTTAAATTCAATTCGTTCAAATCGAAGAAACTGAGGATCTTGCATTTTATTTTGTAATTCGGAAGTGCATCATTTCTCATTGAATGTACGGTTTTCTTCACATAACTTCCTCTTTTTTACAGACATGATGAGATTAAAAGCTCAATATACTTAAACACAAAGCGAATAACGCAGTAAAAAGTTTAAAATAATGAAAAGTCTTTAATAACTTGCTTAATCAAAACTTTGGTCGCATTGACTAACAATGCCAAATAAACGAATTCCCCGCGTTCTCGAGTGAATCCGAGTGAATAGAGATGTATGCGGCGTGGTCGAATACATACCCAAAATATTTGAATTACATCGCGGGAAAAATAATTTGCTCATTAATGTATTTAAAAAAGAGAAAAGATTCTGCGGGCCGCAACAATTGAAGCTTGGTTTGGACAGCCCTGCTTTAAATTATTATTTTGTATCAGGTTGACAGTACGGCGCAGTGGTTTATTTAGCGCCTCGTCACTGTCCAGTACTGTAAGTTCGAGTCCCACGTGGCACATTACAAAGTTTTTAATAGAAATTCAAATTTTAACTGTATTTTTTATTTAAGCTATTCTCCTAGTTTGTGTGTAGTGTGTATGGCTGTAAGAATTTCGATTATTCTATTATCACAATTTGACCAAATAAATAATGCATTCGATGTAAGTAGGTATATATGGGACCACCATTGCATTTCTACAGAAAAAGGATCATTGAAATTATATAACTTGATTTAGAATTTTATTTTATTTTCTACTAACTTTTGCCCGCGGCTCCGCCCGCGTGGGTGTCGGTTATCGCGACCAAACATAGCCTATGTCCTTTCTCAAGGTCCAATCTACCCCTATACCAAATTTCATGAAAATCGGTTCAGTGGTTTAGGCATGAAAGCGTAACATACAGACAGACAGACAGACAGACAGACAGACAGACAGACACTTTCGCTTTACTTTCGCGTTTATAATATTAGTATGGAAGAAGAATTTTTTTATTAAGAAGTTGGTTAAAACATAAATGGGATTTTAGGTATATTTTGTTGCCCTAATATCTTATTTATATTTGGAATACTTTAACAATAAGTTTGTTTTGATAAAAAAATATTTTTCCGGTCTCTGTTGTAAAAAAATCATTGTTCGTGTTTTGGATTATTATCAAAATACGCTGGTATACCATCGAGATCATAACAGCAACCTTTGTGAGAAAATAAAAGACAATGGAGTTTATAACCTCATAATGGAATTTATGGAGTTGATTTTTGAATAAGTGATATTCACTGTCGAGTTTCGTACTGTGCAGGGTCTGTTTTAGCCCGAAGTGGAAATATCAGGCCAAACAGACCTATTTCCATTATTTTGTCATCATAATTATCATCACAGGGACAGGTCTAGTTTGCTCCAAAGTTTGCAATTTGGAGGATGTATTTACTGATTTGGCTTAGATCAGTTTTTACAGGAGCAACTGCCGCCTGACCACCCCACGCCGGAAAGGAAAGCCTGCGCCAGAGATCTTCGATCCATCAACAGGTATGCCCACTTACAGGCGAGGTTGGCTTGGGGCCCTGCCCATATTTGTGGGCCCATAGACCCTGACTGGGAGGTACTATTTTATTTTTGTATGCTGTCTGTAAACTAGTGCTTTTGGGGCTATTCTTTTAAGGAAATATAGGTATATCTAAACGAGACTTTTTTAATATTACATTTTGATGAGAAATCGTATTTAGGTACGACTTTAGGAGTTTTCCCGTCCCGTTCCCCTGCCGGAGCCGGAAGGGGAGGTTATTTTTTTTTTATACAGGACACGTCAATTTGACTTCACTTCGCCTGATGTTAAGCTAAAGGCAAAGTCTCGGAAAGACCGACTACGCTACGAAACCGCACGCCGACTGTGGGTCGTGGAACTAGGCCGGAGGTGAGGTTGTCTTCGACATATCCCTCGCACCCCGGCTAACTCAGGCCCGTCCCTTACGGTCTGGCCCTCCTCGGGAACCCCGTCCCGTTCCCGTAGTCAGTGTGCTGTGCAGTTTCCATAAAACGACTGTTAACCCTATTCTAAGTTTCAGAGTGAGTCATCTCAATACATTATGCGTTATCTGACTATTTCAGTCTTACATAAGTTAGTCGTAGATACTGTTGGCATAGTGTAAGCACACGTCGGAAGCTCTCGACAAAATGTATGAAAAATTCGAATTGTAATTACAACATTCGTAGATCGTGCATATGCACGGTAGTGTTGATGTGTGAGAGACTTCAAAATGTTAGGGTTGGCATTATTTGAAATTGTAACCAATATTTGAGCGAGATAGTATGATTTTTCTCGCTCTATCCCTTAATGTCATGACTTACGTCACATCCGACAACGGTGCCAATCCTGTTGTTACAAACGTATTCCATCCTTGTTTTCAATTCGAAAAAAAAAAATGATGGCGATACATTTTAGTCCCCTCAAACCACCGAATCAGCACCAATAACAAAACACTACTATAACGATATCTTAATAGAGTAGTTAAAACCGATTGTGTCTATGAAAGACTAACTATTGCTCGCGACTTCAGCTGCATAAAATTATGACCGTCTGATCTTATGACCCACAATCCTATTTCTGGGATAACACATAGCCTATGCTATGTTATATCAGGGGCACTATTCACTATACACTAAAAAATTAAAAAAAAACGTAATTGCTGTTAGTAGCCAAAATGGCGAAAGTGGGTTTAAAATACCATTAGAATCAGAAAAAATATACTGCGTCAAATGATGTGGGTCTCATTTCGACATGTTAAAAAAAATACTTACGTCGTCACAGTTAAGACTACTACCCCTGTCCATTTGCTGTAAGCATGCAAAAAACTCGTCTTGGACTTCTTTGTCTACCTCTTTTACTTATAGCATTTAATATTCTGTTTCTTGTAAATAATACTGTAAAACCATCGATGTTAGGCCTCGCCATACACCTATCCACAGATTATGACATTTTTACGTTCCGAAAATATTTGCTATATGTGACCAATATCCTGTTAATAACAACTTTTGCAATTATTTGATAATTCGATTTGAAGGATAAGGATAATTCCATCTACCTGCGATTTATAGTTAATGATTTATGTTTTTTTAGTCTTTCAAAAGATTTTCGGCTCTTCTGAAAAGTTTGACATCTGGTACTTAAAACAATTACGTTTTCTGCTATAAAATCATAATTCAAAAGTTTTAAATAAATTTAATTAATCTTAAAAAAAAAAAAAATTTAATTAAATAATCTTAAAAAATAAAAACACAACTGCAATTGAAACAAGTTTGATAGCAGGCGGTAGTAATTTTATTTTCATTCAGTTCATATGGGGCTAATAGGTACATTTTCAACCGCAGTCAGAATAATTTTATTTTCACATTTTATGTCCGTTCTTAGGTACAAAAATGTTGTTTTTTATTATTGCATGGATGAAAATAACTTATGCGATGAATACCTTTAATTTGAAACATCAATAGCTGAAATCCGTAAAATGGTTCTGAAGATAATTATGGTAATAAAGAATATTAAAAACATACCTATATTCATGCATACACACAAGTTACGCGCAAAACCCTTCTTGACTGTGGGATAATGTGCTACATTCTAAAACCGTATTTTTATTTAATTTTTTTTATTGATACAAACGGTTTTAACTACTCTATACCTTGCAAAACTCACGTCTATGAAGTTTCGTATTTAATTTGGCACAAATGTTTTACAGATAATGTCGTACTTTATTGACGGGTAATGTAACCCTTCAATGCATACTCATTTACTGATGTGGAAATGCAGTAGGTATTTATTTATAAATGTTAACGAAACGAAACTATTTATTATTATCATTTTAAAATGAATTTTCATTGTTTGCGCACTATTTGAATTATATTTTCTTCCAATGTGGGTTTAATGCTTAATAAATTTAAAAAAAAAATACCGAAAAATATACCTACAGAAAGTAAAACAACGTCTTGTTGTTAGCCGTGCAACTTTGATATAAGTAAGTACTTCGTAATATTTTGAGCCAAGCGTTGCCGTGTCGGGGGACAATTGACTCCTTGTTTCCAAGGACCAAGGAGTCAAATATCCAATGTCAAATAAACGTATGTATGTTGCAACTTTTCAACGTTTTGTAAGTTCTGTTTTAATGGTAGGTATATACTTTGAATACAATCTTAAAGCGGGCGAAGTCGCTGGCAAAAGCTACAATAATTCAATAAACACTCACCCATCAAAATATTTTTGCAAAAACCATTATTGTACCTACATGTTTGTGATTCCAATAATAAATAATATGATTGGATTGTGATATTCTGTTATAAATTTATCTATTGTAGAAATCATTAAAATCTACATCTGGTATAGCACATAAGATGTATTATCCCAGAAATACACACACAGACCCAGAAACGCACAGAAATACTACCCGGGCGCGATAACTAGACACCTGGCTCCAAACTCAACCCTACTCCCGCAACCCCGCGCGAGGCCCCGCTCTCGTCCTTCAGTAGCGTTAGCACGCATCGTTATAAATATATCAATATTTTTTTCAATGCTTTTACACAATGCCATTAAGTTAAGCTATGAGATCTAGCTAGACAACTGAGAAAAATACTTATATATTTCTAAATATATACATATTATACATAGACGACACCCAAACCCCGAGACAAACATTCATTGATCACACAAATATTTGACTCGACCCAGAATCGAACCTGGGTCCTCAGGAACGGCAGTCCGATAGACTACTGCGCCACAGAGGCGGTCAGTATTGTTTTATCTACTTAACTAGGTTTCCGCCCGCGGCTCCGCACGCGTGCAATTTCGTACCCGTGGACTAAATTCTCATGAAAAAAACTACATTTATGTCTTTATCTCCCGTTCTACACAACCGATTGGGATGAAACAAACGTAAGATTTTATGTCTGACCAATACCTTCCGAATTAAAAAAATCCGTATCGAAATCCGTTCAGTACTTTCGGAGTCCATCGTTAACAAACAGACAAGAATTCCAAAAACAAATATTTTTATGTTCAGTATCGTTTATAGAACATAACCTGCTATTTTTTTTCAAAAATCTTCAATGTACAGTCACGACCACTTTACAATTTTATAATAGTATACATGTATAATGTACTTTAATAAGTATGAACTTGAATTTATAAAAAAGTACTAATAAATTTAATGAATATTATACAATGGAACATAAATAATCAATGGAAATCAGTCATTTTTTGCACTCAGTACTTTAAACAAACGTCATATAAGCCAGGTGTCAAGTTATCGCGCCCGGGTAGTAGGTAATATTTTCTATTTTTTAATATTTTCTCACTCATCAACAGGTAGTCCCCCAATGTGCGCTATTTCTCCCGAACCTCCGCCTTCTGCATCCAGTCAGTATGTTACAGTGAATGTCCGAAATGCAGCGTATGTTAAGATAAATAATTGTCTTTTGACTTTCTTATTGTATTTTTTGGTGTAAACGAAGGGTAATTGGTAATGCACTCCGACTTGATCATCTCTCAATTCACGACTCACACTGCAATCAGTTTTGTAGGACTTTTAACGAATTGAATCCCGGACGAAACCGGTACACGGGCTGCGGTTAATTATTTCAATAAAAATCATGCATTTCAGGGTCTGTGGGTTGTGCGATAGAGAGGAAGCTTTACAAAATCGAAGTAAGCCGAACTTCTCACTCTGCTCCTCGACGTATCGTACTAGGCACCTTTGAAAGGCACATCCCTTGTATTATGTGCCTTTAATCGTACCTCTGATTCGAACGTGCGGGGTGAGGAAATGAAATCTGCGCGGGGGTGGGAGCTTCCATTCTGTACGCTAGTATTATTATCTATTCTGTGGTATAAGTGAGCCTAATAAGTAGGTACCTACTTGCAAAATACAATTAACCGAATAAAAATAATAATACTTCAAAATCGACGGACAGTCACACAATATTCAATGGTTTTCGCTTTTTAAGTGGCGTTCCAGATTATTATCAAATTCATATTCCAATAGGTAGGTATATTGTACCTACGTATTAATAATAAATAAATATTTCAAAATATTCTACACAACGCTATCTAGATCCATGGCAAGCTTAACTAGCTTGCGTTATGGAATCTAGAATGCGGATAAACATACTTATATACTTTTTTTATAAATACATACATATTTTACATAGAAACACCCAGACCAATCCAATAGCCATATTCATGAATACAAATATTTGCACTGAGCGGGGATCAAACCTCCTGTGTAGCAGTCTCAATCACTACCACCACGCCACAGATGCTGTCCTATGTTGTTAATGTAGGTTAACAAATATATTTTTCTGTTCTGTGAGATCATTAAAGTCCCAAGAATATTTAGTTTGATATATTTCAATACTACTTAGTTGTTGTCCAATACTCTGCCCTCGTGAATGTCAGTTGGTTTAGTGATTTAGGAGTGAAAGCGTAACAGACTGTCTGACTTGCTTTCAGATTTATAATAATAATCATCATTTACCCACCCTTGTCAGTATGAAATGTTGCGGCCCAACACTCCTCCATGCATTCCTGTAACATGTCATTGCATCAGTCAACCCCTTCTTTGCCATATCCTCTTTCATGCAATCCATCCATCTTCTCTTGGGCTTACCTCTACTCATAAAGTTCTCTACATTCATACTTTGAACCTTCTTTAGAACATAACTTTTATCTCTTCTCATAGTGTATCCATACCACGACAAAAGTGAGTGACACTTCTCTATTTTTCATTCACTGTTTCCACTTTCACCTTTAATACACTCAGTCCTCCACACAGTTATAATATCAGTATGGATTATCCTCCACACAGTTATATATCTAATATTGTTTGATAAGGTGATGAGTAATATATTAAGAACTTAATACATTATTCATCACTAAATTCCTTATTTTCATTAAGAAATGACGAATTCAGAATGTCGATGATGACAGCATTGGATTAAAGTACCTACCTAAATGTCTAACATTACAATTTAAACTGGTTCCATGGCATAAGTTTGATCATCTGTGTGCGTTCCATCGCGACATTTAGGTAGACTCCCGGAAAACCCGCAATTTGTTTATCTGTTAGCAGTGTTATCAAATACCCAGTAACAGCATTAAGTCTCTATAATGGGACGACCTTTCACTTATTTCTTCGTAAGCAGGATGTATGGATGCATCTGGGATCAACGCTAGGGTGATGATGTTGTCCTAATAGGATAATATTATCAAAAGTAACCTATCAATCAAAAAAAAAAAAAAAATACAAATCCTGAACATATCTAAAAGTGCCTTCGTCATTCGCACAAGTTGCGTTTCAACAAACATTGTGTGTACATAACTGTTCAAAGGTAAATATTGTTAATGCGAGACTTGCTTACTTAACACGATAAACAGAATTGATTTTAAAGAGAAATAAAGTCTTTGTATTAATATAGAAATTCGTTCTACAATTACTATGAATGCAACGTGATTGCAAAACATGTGGCTCTATCGGTGTTCATAATTATCTATAAACACAAGTATAACTTCATCGCATTCCATGATATAGAAATTGTTACCGGGAATTAGTGCGTGGGTTCAGTAAACAGATGCACGAACTAGGTACCTTTGAACTGCCTGACGTTTCGGCACTAACTGTAGTCAAGTAATTAAACGGTAAGTAAAGCGAGTTAACTTTTTGACAATGGTAGCTTAGCAAATTCTTATTTATTGATCACTGTGAATAAGGGATAGGGCTGTTTAACATCAGACAAATATATACAGCCTAGAATCAGCCTCGGATGCACGGCTTGAGTCAACAATAGTGCCCGGAATGCGGCAAGAAGCTCACCCTCTATTACGTGGGACCGAATCCAATGGTTGGTGAAAGAGGATGTTAATTCACCTCTGCCCAACCCTCCGGGGTCAAAGGCGTAACCCCGGAGGGTTAGGCTCCGTGATGTATGTTTGTGGCTAACTCACCTAAATTAATGGATAAATAAATAATAATTAAGTAATACATAAGTAAATAAAATTAATTAATCTAGAGAGCATAAAACTACTTATAAACTACATGAATCATCATCAGAATGCCAATCTCAGTTGCATAAAAAGCTTGCATTTTGGAGCTCGCTATTCGCTTTCCTATTTCTCCATTTCTAAATGGTTAATTTTTGTTTACCCGTAAGACAATTCCACCCGTCCATTGACTGGTGGTAGGTATATCGATTTACAGGATCGATTTTTAGATGTCTCATGATAGGCCTTCTAAGTTTGATTTTCGATTTGTGTGCAGGTTGTATAGGTACAGGTTTCTTTTTAACCTTATGAAGTGAAGGCAAAGAAAAATTCAAGAGGTAATTGTTGTTATCGTACCTTCAAGATGACTAAGGGATGGTGTTCTCGGAAGCAACATGGTCAACTGCCTGCTTATACTAACTCGGTTCTCTGTAACACACATCAACCTATTCCCAAGATAAAATGTAGGTTATGTAGCTAATATCTCTGAACACAGTAATTCTTGCGTTATTGATCGACAAACATTTAACAATTTATCAGCGGAATTGTGTACGAAGAAATGAGCGCCCTTATCACTTGAAACTATTTCCACCAGGCAATGTCTATCTCTCCCTTAATTATTCCTGTTCTAATATTATGAAGAAAAAAAATACGAAGTACGCATATACCTTATGAATAAAGTTCACATTGCTGCTTTGGTCTGAGTATTTTTCTGTATAACTATTTAAGATAAAAAGTGATTAAGGACGAGAACAACCAGAAATAACATTATGTATGATACCTGATTTCAAAGTCAATCAAGTATTTTGTCTTCCAGAAGTATTTACTAAGATTGAAATCCATAATGATCTGCCAGATTTGTTATCAAAGCAAAGGTATTGTTAGTTACGAGCTATAAACAAAAAAATATGTCAAATGCATGACCTTGTTGTTTTCATCATTGAGGAAATGTTACAAAATTATGAACAAAACATCAACTTGCATCTTAATTATATAATTAAGATGCAGGTATACCAAGAAATGTAATATGTAAAATATTATACAATACTAAGAATATTGGATATTTAAAGGTTAGTCATGGTCATGTTATGTATGATTCATCAGATCCGCATCTCAACCTAGACGTCTTTAAATTCGCACCATGTCTCCAAAATCAGTTTTTACTTATATTTTCGTTGAATGAATATTGTGACTTAACCAATTAGATCCTTGGAGTGATAAATATATCTAATCTGAGCGTTTCGAACCCAGATTGTGGAAAAAACTGTCACATAATTTTCCCAAAGTGTATTCGTGCAGAACCACCTATAATAAGTAGTGCTTACTGTTTTAAATGAAAGGTATGAGACCATAGACTGACTTTTACTCCATAGATATACTTCACCACACTTACTAGTAGGTATCTAGGCTGGGTAACACATAACAAATGAATTATACTAAGAATCCCATAGTGATCTAAATCACATTTATGTGATTCTTGAAAAGATCTCAAGCACTTTAGAGCTATTCATTGTCTCTACTATGGGGACTTTTCTGAGAAGCTGTTTGCAATTGATTCTATCCTCTGTGTTCCTATTCTAAACAATACGTAGGTAATTCGGTGTCACCACCACCCACATACCTACAGTGTTTATCGATAGCTTCGCGGACCAAGCGGTTCGGTGATTTCTTTCTTTGTCGTACAAATAATAGAATGGAATGCTTTATAAGCACATATTCCTTTTTAATATAATCCCGGTCTCTTCTAGGGCAAATAATTACCCGACTACGGCGAAGCCAAAAGGAGGGTTATGATTTTGACAAGCTATGTATGTATGTATATGCATAGATATTCATTTGTATAGCTCTTCAACTACTTATTAGAACTGGATAAATGAGGTATGGTTACAAGCGGCTTGATTGTCCGGTGGTTATAGGCTATATGACGTGTCACTCCATCTTGTGTGGCGCCCTCTAGCGCTCATAAGGTACTGTGTTAAAAAATAAATTTGAGATCAATATGCCATGTTTGATATCAAATGAAAGTGCTTAATAAGCACATTTCAAATATTTATAAATTTTTAGCTTTAACTTGCCCCAAAATAATACAAATAAAAAATAAAGTTTAAAACTAAAACTTACTTTTTAGAGCGTGATTTTTCGGTAGTCGGGTTTTAGTTTTAAACTTTTTTAAACCTCGTTTTAGCTTTCCATCAGGTGAGCAGTCAAATTACTAGATTAAACATTAGAAAAAAGTTTGAATCAGTCAACTTAACCAGGGAGGTAACCTAAACACGTCCTGAAGGTTTGGTGAAGCATATTGTTACCTAATAACAATATGCTTCACCAAACCTTCAGGACGTGGGTATTATCAAAAGTCAATTTCCATTGAGTAGACAGTATGTTTGTTTGCTACCTGTAGGTATCTGTTCACGTAATATTATGTTATTTATAGAATCGGTAGCACGTGAGTCATGTCCTTGAAGTCGATAGCATTTGGAGACGAACTCCCTATAGTTGTGTATCGTTGCGGTTTACACTTTATAGAAAACGGATTCATATGACAAATGCGGCTCATTAGAAAGAATGACTAATCTCACCTATTTTTAATTGTCATACGACAGTCGAGGGTCAAGGCCAAGTTAGGTAGAGGTCAATAGAGTTCATCTAAAAGTAGATGACTGCATTTGAATAAAGGTAATCTACCTATGAGTTTAATTAAATGACATAATTATTATGATCAGTGATTATCATCAATCCATACTAATCCATACTAATATTATAAATGCAAAAGTAACTCTGTCTGTCTGTCTGTATGTTACGCTTTCACGCCTAAACCACTAAACCAATTTTTATGAAATTTGGTATAGGGGTGGATTAGACCTTGAGAAAGGACATAGGCTATGTTTGTCGCGATAACCGACATTCACGCGGGTGGAGCCGCGGGCAAAAGCTAGTATACTATAATCTATTATCTAAAAAAGAAAGTCGTGTTAATTACACTATTTATAAGTCGGGAACGGCTGTACCGATTTGGCTGATAATTGGTGGGGATGTAGCTTAGAACCAGGAGATGGACATAGGATACTTTTCATCCCGTTCGACCCTTATTTTATCCCGGGTATAGGTTCATGTGTGTCGCGGTCACGGGATCAGTATTTCTGATACATTTGCATGAAGTACAAGGCTCACAGAATCTTTGAAGAACTTTATCTGAGTCGCAGGAACGGGAGCAGTGTGATTCCCGTTGGAGTAGAATTCCGAAGAGCTAGGGTGGAGGACCACCTGTGGGTACTTTTTTTTATTGTGCGGAATACCCCTCGGATACCCCCCCTGCCGGAGCCGGAAGGGGAGGTTATGTCGGACTCAAAACGACAAAGACCGCACGCCGACTGTGGGTCGTGGTGCTAGGCCGGAGGTGAGGTGAGGTACGTTGTCATCGACATATTCCTCGCACCCCGGCTGACCCAGGGCCATCCCTTACGGTCTGACCCTCCTCAGGAGGGGGGACAACGGTGTCCCCGACTCGTCTCCAGAATGGGAGGCGATTGAGCACGCCGTGTCGTAAAAGGCGACTTAAGGATAGGGCTGTCCTTCATCCGAGAGTAAACATACAGTCCATGTCAAAAAGCCGGCTATAGGTTCACCCCCTATTACGTCTTGGAACCGAAAATCATAATTGGCGAAAAGTGGGTGTCAATACACCTGTGAAAACCCCTTTTCGGATTTACAGACGTGAGTATATGTGTGTATGTTTTATTTAAGATTGGTTTTAGATTTGATTTGTGAAATTTAAACAGCGACAGCAGAATTTATTTATTGAGTAAAACGTGAAAACTTAGCAGGATTTTCACTGTTGAAATCCAGATTCATCGTCGATAACATATGTTTAATGTTACTACATAAAATCCACGTGTAAATCTATACCCGATACACGTAACTTATAAATTAGAATTAATTGCATAGAATATTACTTACTCTTCACAAGGCCAGCATCTGTTAATATACCGGATATGTCCAATGGCACATTTTCCATATTTCATTATAGAACGCCGAACTCTATTCTTCGATAATACACCTTGTTTGCTAGGAAAGTTGCTCATGTCTTCTATTTTCAATAAACACTTATTTTGTTTCGAACAGTCTACATTGATAAGTTCTGCGTTTGTGATTGTGATACAAAGAAGCAGTAAAAATATTGAGCAGGATAATAATAACATAGCACTTTTCATGTTTATATCGTAAGTTAGTCAGGTCACAAGATTATTGGAACGACCGCTATCAGAGAGTGTTGTAATGAAACTGTATGTTATGTTGCGTTGCGATCGCATATATAAGTGGACGTTGGTGACTAATCGTTTCATGTATGTATGACATCTCCACTGGACCACATGTACCGATGAATATCAACACGTTTATTTCTTGTTACACAGCGCTTGTTACAATGCAACTTTGTTTAATCAAAAAAGTAGCATTGGTTTCTTTTTTTTTGGAAAATCTTTGCAAAAATTAAACTTGACGACCTTGAAACTCTCACGCAAACCTGCCCCCAATAGACAAGTTGCAATTCGCTGGATGGCCCAGGGATGGGCTAATCATCTAATCCGGCCTGCCGACGGTCCTTCGACATGTATGGTGTATGGCCCGTGATAATTTATTTTGATGGGCCAGAAGTATAAAGTGGATTCCGATGTTACAGAAGTTGCTTGAGAGTCACCTCTACATCGCACTGGTGGTGTGAGGTAGTGGTGGCTCTCAAGTCAATCTCTCCTCCGGCAACGTACGATCCGCAAACGGCGTGGTGGGCAAAGACTGATAATATCAAAGATCGGGAGGGGGGTGTATTCGTGGTAGTTCTGGCGCCCTTTAAGAAAGTTTGCGCACCACTGGGCCTAACGGTTGTCCGGACTGTCATATACGTTAATTCCCATACATTTGTCATTCAGTTCCACGATACGCTGGCCAGCAAATTGCCATTACGACGACTGTCATATACGTCTTTTTTGGAGGTTATGTCGGACTCGAACCGACTAAAATCGCGCGCCAACTGTGGGGCGTGGTGCTAGGCCGGAGGTGAGGTTGTCCCTCGCTCCCCGGCTGACCCAGACCGACCAAACATAGCCTAAGTCCTTTCTCAATGTCTAATCTACTCCTATACCAAATTTCATCAAAATCCGTTCAGTTAACCGTAAAGTTAGGCGTGAAAGCGTAAAATACAGATAGACAGAGTTACTTTCGCATTATCATACCCGATTCTAATGCCATTCAAAACCTTAACTTTAATTTATTTTTAAATTTTGAACCTTTCCGGTATCCAAGTGGAAAGTTTTTAGTTACGATGTTTTGGTTATTTCAAATTACCATTTTTTATATCATAGCATCAGTTGTGAAAATTAACTTTTATGTTAGATAAGTGGTCTCTTAATTTTAAGTCTACCTATAATTTTCTAGCTATCTTTAAGCTTATGTTTTTTTTTACAATAAAAAATATACATAGCGCTGCGAAAATTAACATAGCGCTGCTCGTCGTAGAGCAATCGACGAATCCCATCATAGAATCGTCGGCAAGCACAACCTTGTTCTATGAGGTGATTGATCGATTGCTGCGGGCTCGTCGACTAGTAAAAGTTAAGGAATAGCACTTTTTTATACCACTTAGGTGGCAGTCAAGCGCACGGCCCACCTGATGGGATGCGGTTACCATGGCCTATAGACATTTGCAACACCAGGGGCGTCACACTCGTGCTGCCGACCCTGCTGCTGGCACTGCTGCTAATAATTGAATAAAAGACCGGGTATACCACTTCCCTTTTTGTCTGACTATTTTGATACAATTAAATATCAGTCACTTTATAAACACAATTTAGTTATGAGTATTGAAAAAAATATGAATCAGCTTATTTTGAAAATTGTACTTTGATTATTTTGAAACCATAACGCGAGTGATTAATATTGAAAAGAAGGATCTCAGGTTATTGAAAAAAATTATAGAGTCAATACTTTTGGAACTCAGTTTTTGATCAGCTACTATTGACGCTGACTGTACATTATAACGGTAGGTACTAACTAGGATTTATTTTTCAATAGCTGTAGTGATACATTTAGATTAGCTATATGTAGTTTATATGACAACCTCTGCGGCGTAGCGGTAGTAAACGTGGCCGCTACGCAGGAAGCGTGGCGTAGGTTCGATTCCCGCTCAATGCAAATATTTTTATGCATGTATATGGGTATTTGCATTGGTCTTTGTTTTTAATACCACTAAGCAGATAAGCACACGGCCCACCTGATGGAAACAACAGGAACGTTACACGTGCTGCCTACCCTGAAGTAACTTTCTAATTATGAAGAACGCCATATAGTAGTTCGGTCTGGTCGTGCCACGGAGAGCACGTTAAGCCGTCGGTCCCGGTTGTCATACGAACATCTATGGCAGTCGTTACGGGTAACTGGGAGCCCTAAAAAGTCCAACAACTGTTCTAGCTGCAAAGCTTCGATATCGCCTTTTGGTTGTGGAGGTCACCTGATCTCCACAACCCAGCAGTTGCTTCCCGGAAAATATCGAAGTTTATACTGTTGATTGATGGCACTTGGTGGAATCTACTAGGTACATCATACCTTTGAGAATGCCATAAGGCGAAACCGGTCAGGTAAAAAATAAAATTAAGTGGAAAAGTACAAAGTGTCTTACTCAATATGTATCGAAGTTCAGGCAAATCCACGGTTAGGTTGGTAAAAGGGGACCCCAGACTCCCAAGTTGAAAGCATCGGATGGGACTGTGATTAACGCTAGGATGAATAAGATGTAGTTTATATGAAGGGGAACCCCTTGCGTTATACAGGTTGTATAACACCCGTGCATGACTGGAAGGAGTATTATAGCGGTAACCATTTATCTGCAGGCATTATACAATAGTGTATACTAATATTAGTAACTAGCTTTTGCCCGCGGCTCCGCCCACGTGAATGTCGGTTATCGCAACCAACCATAGCCTATGTCCTTTCTCATGGTCTAATCTACCCCTATATCAAATTTCATCAAAATCGCTGCAGTGGTTTAGGCGTGAAAGTGTAACATACAGACAGACAGACAGGATTATTTTCGCATTTATAATATTAGTATGGATAATCATCATCATCTTCTTAGCGGTGGTCCCATTTAGCAACCCGGGGTCCGCTCTCCATTTGATCCCAAAATTATGAAAGCTCCGAGGAATAAAAGCGGGAACTAGTATGAAAAAGGGGCTTGTAATGTGTGATCTACAAAAGGAATGTTAAGAATCAGTTCAAGCCCAACATACATACACACAATCACGCCTTTATCCCAGGAGGGTTAGGCAGAGATGAATTAACACCCACATTTCACCAATCAATGTATTCTGTCCCAAGTAATAGGGGGTGAGCCTATTGCCGTATTTCGGGCACTTTTGTTGACTCGAGCCATGCATCTGAGGCAACAAAAGAAGCACAACAGCGTTGCAGATTTCTGTTTTAGAAATGTCTGAAATGCTGTGAGATAAGCCAATAATTGTCGCCATAATTTCAATAACGCCTAGCGTGTAGCCACATTGTACCGTCTTTTTTTTTTAGATATTGATTGATATCCCATTAACACTTCACAATGCCATAATTATTGAGGTAACAGCCCGGTAGACGGTAAAGTGGAGTGACCCCAGTAGGTATAATAACTAGAATAGGCTTCAACCGGGGTTGAAAAAAAGCTTGCTAGTAAAAAAAGGTTGAACCCTGTGGCAGAACCTCATTTATCGGTAGCTCTATTAGCTAGCAAGTGAAATTAACTTGGGGCGCGAAGATTTTAAAACACTATAGCCCGTAGTAGGTACCCACTTAATCGAGGGCTCTGTTTACCCGTGTACCCGCTGCGTCATTAATCATGGGCCAGACCGTAAGGGATGCGAGGGATATATCGAAGACAACCTCACCTCTGGCCTAGCACCACGACACTCAGTCAGCGTGCGGTTTTAGTCGGTTCTTCCGGCTCCGGCGGGGGAGGTATCTGAGGGGAGTTCCGCACGAAAAAAAAGGTACCCACTTAGCTGCGTGAATTAAATATATACATATATGATGTCCCAAATAAGTGTTCTTAGCATCAATATACTTATCTGCGTACCTGTCCTTCATAACGGTAGTGTCAAAGCTTTTAATGCCTTCAATACTAATAAATAAATACAGCGAATGAGTCACAGTGATGAGGTCCGGTTGTGGAATTTGTATAGCCTTTTTCTCTTTTCTTTGAGGCTGGTGACGTGTTATTGGGCTATCTTTACCATAATAGTTTAGTGATATTGGTCGAACTATATGTCTCGGACCCATTTTTTTTTATCGTGCGCAAAATCCCCACGGATACCGCCCCCACAGAGCCGGTGGATTCGGTTATGTCGGACTCGAACCGACTAAAACGCACGTCATCTTGGGTCCTTGGTTGCCGGAGGTGAGATTGTCAAAAGCATATCTCTCGCACCCCGGCAGACCCAGGACCATCTCTTTCGAGATGGTCCCCTTCGGGTTGTGGGGACCTCGGTGTCCCCAACTAGCCCCGGGTACGGGGAGGCGCACTTTGCGCCGCCGCCGCGGCCTACTTCTGCTAGGGTGACAGGCGGCTCCACCAGTCACCCCCAGGCCAGTGCTCATGGAGGACGTAGGTCGTTCTGCGACCTCCGACGTCCGGTTCGCCTTCGCTCTTCACGGGCTTCCCGGGCCCGGAGTCTAGTCCGGACCCGACCGGCCGCCTCCTTCTCGAGCATTACTTGCTCGCAGAAGGAGGCGGCCGCACCCCAAGCGTTCGCGCATCGTACCATCGCTGTGAGCAATGTGGCGAGTGTGAGGACTCCCACCCCCAGAGCCGCCACTAGGACCCGCCTCGGCGTGTCCCACGCCGGGCACTCGGTCAGCGTGTGCAGCTCCATGTCCTCGCTCGCATCACAGTGATGGCACTCGGACGTTGGCTCCTTCCGGATCCGACATAGGTAACTCCCGAAACACCCGTGTCCGGTAATCACCTGCGTCAGCCGGTACGAGAGGCTGCCGTGTGGCCTCTCTAACCATTCCTCCATGATGGGTCTTACCGCCGCTATTACGGCGTGCCCTATGTCTCGGACCCATGGAGAAGGAAATGATGGGAGTTGTTGCAAGGCAATCGAGTCGCGTGCCATCCAAATGTCAAATGGACTCAATCGGTTTGTGACGTCATTACTTACTTCTAGTGAAATTTAGCTAAAACATTGAGCCATCTGTTGGTATAAGGTCAAACCATTAAGGGAGCCTTAATAATTTTGCTTTAAGCCGAAAGATGGCCTTATTTAAAAAAAATTTCATCTATAAGGCGATTGGCACACTGCAACGCTCGACGCGGCGTCGTTCGTCGACGCGCGTGGACGCGAGAGAGCTAGTATACATAGGTTACACTAAAAGTTTCCGGAACTGGCCACTTACATAAACAATATTTAAAAATTTATTACAACATTTGAAAATAGAACTCTTTGTCTGTAGAATACAGTTTGTTTCATCTGACTGTCTTTTGTTATTACCTTGTGGCGCCATTTAAAAAATTGTGTGCAGGCACACAATTTTTTAAATGGCGCCAATCAACATGGATTTAACTCGGGAAAATTTTCGTAGTATGATTTTCTACGATTTTAAGTGTAATTTGACGGCTCAACAGAGCATTGCTCGGCTTGAAACAGCTTTTGGCGATGAAGCACCATGCAAGACGACTGTTTATAGCTGGTTTGCAGAATTCAAGCGTGGTCGTATCAATCTCAGTGACGAATCTCGCGATGGTCGGCCGTCCACCGCTGTGACCAACAAAAACATCGATGCTGTGCGCCGTATGATTGAAACAGACAGGCATGTGACCTACCATGAAATTCGCGCATCCTTAGTAATAGGCATGAGTCAAATACAATCAATCCTACACAAACATTTGGGTGTGAGAAAGCTGTGCTCGCGGTGGATCCCACATAACTTGACCGAGGATCAAAAAACGGACCGCGTCACTTGGTGCAGTGCCATGCTTACCAGATTCAACGAAGGTGCGTCAAATTTGGTGTGGGACATAGTAACAGGTGACGAAATATGGATTTATTGCTACGATCCCAAAACAAAGCAGCAATCGAGCGTATGGGTCTTTCAAGATGAGCCGAAACCAACCAAAGTGGCGCGCGTGAAAAGTGCATCTAAGCGGATGATTGCTTCTTTTTTTAATAAAACTGGACACGTGGCTACTGTTGCTTTAGAAAATCGTCGTACCGTGAATAGTGACTGGTACACGACCATTTGTTTGCCGGAAGTTATTGACGAACTCCGTAAAAATAACCGTAAACGCCGTATCATCCTGCACCACGACAATGCTAGTTCTCACACGGCCAGACAGACAAACGACTTTTTGAAGGCGAAAAATGTAGAACTCATGAGTCATCCTGCATACAGTCCCGACCTGGCACCTTGTGACTTTTATCTGTTCCCAAAAATTAAGAACCAATTACGCGGCCAACGATTTTCATCACCAGAAGAGGCTGTCGAGGAGTATGAAAAACACGTTTCAGAGGTCACCACAGAGGAGTGGCACAAAAGTTTTCAAAACTGGTTTGATCGAATGAAAAAGTGCATAGACGCCAAGGGAGATTATTTTGAAAAACAATAAATTAATTTTGTACCTTTAATAGTATTTTTTCATATTCATTCCGGAAACTTATAGTGCGCCCCACGTAGTCCGAGAGATATTAGATTTTTTTTGGTAGGTAGGTGTGTGAAGTACGTACGATGTACGAATGAGTACGTACGCACGTAGTCCGAGAGATATTAGATTTTTTTTGGTAGGTAGGTGTGTGAAGTACCTAATCTAAAATTTTGAGAAAAGTAAAGTAAAGCCATCCGACCATTAGCTATATTAAGAACGCTAGAGATGAAAAGAAAATGATTAGAAGTGCAAGCTATTTTCGACTTATTGACATGACATAGTGACTATTTACCTCGCGTTTTCTGCTTGTACGCGCGTATTCTGCGGCAACGCGCGTGATTGCGTTGTCAGTGTGTGGGACCCCGCGTTTTTCTATACAAAATGAGCTCCGTAGAGGCGACGAGCGCGAAGCCGCGTCGACGCAACAACGCTCGACGCTGCGACGCGCTCGTCGTATGGCACACTGAAATCTGCATTGACGCGCGTGTTTTTCGAGGGATTTTTAGTCCGAGAGCTTTTAGAAATTTCTGTGTAGGTAATTGAGACGAATTTTAAATTAATATTATTGCAATGCAACATGACTATTTAACGGCAAATTTAGAGCGCTTTCACATCAACCGACGTCCGATATCCAATATCTGATATCCGAGATCGGAGGAAGTCAAATATCGATGCCCAATATCGGGTATTGGAGCCGACACCACTGTTTTGGCTCGTTATCGGAACACGCAGAGACTGCAAGCGACTTTCGACCTAAATGGCATTTTCTTAGTTACGTCTCTTTTCGCGTTAATAGATGACGCTGATCTCGAATACAAGAAAAAAAATAGTTACTATGTCGTGTCAATAAGTCGAAAATAGCTTGCACTTCTAATCATTTTCTTTTCATCTCTAGCGTTCTTAATATAGTCTGGGCTATCGAGCTAATGGTCGGATGGCTTTACTTTACTTTTCTCAAAATTTTAGATTACTTCACACACCTACCTACCAAAAAAAATCTAATATCTCTCGGACTATACTAGCTCTCTCGCGTCCACGCGCGTCGACGAACGACGCCGCGTCGAGCGTTGCAGTGTGCCAATCGCCTAAATAAAAAAAACAATACTTATCACAAACTATTTAATTATTAACTGTTATGTACCTACCTAAGTAGTTAGATAGGTACTACGTTTAATATCAGACATTGTGTTGCTGAAGAATTACGATTATATTATGATACATACATAATAAACTTATAATTTTAAAGGCAGCTGTCGCCATCTACTATTTGAAAGTAAGGCGATTGGCACACTGCGACGCGCGACGCGGCGTCGAGCGTTGTTGCGTCGACGCGGCGTCGCGCTCGTCGCCTCTACGGAGCTCATTTTGTATAGAAAAACGCGGGGTCCCACACACTGACAACGCAATCACGCGCGTTGCCGCAGAATACGCGCGTACAAGCAGAAAACGCGAGGTATGGCATACTGAAATCTGCCATCACGCGCGTGTGTTTCGAGGGATTTTTAGTCCGAGAGCTGTTAGAAATTTCTGTGTAGGTAATTGAGACGAATTTTAAATTAATATCATTGCAATGCAACATGACTATTTAACGGCAAATATAAAGCGCTTTCACATCAACTGACGTCCGATATCCAATATCCGATATCCGAGATCAGAGGAAGTCAAATATCGATGCCCAATATCGGGTATTGGAGCCGACACCACTGTTTTGGCTCGTTATCGGAACACGCAGAGACTGCAAGCGACTTTCAGCCTAAATGGCATTTTCTTAGTTACGTCTCTTTTCGCGTTAAAAGATGACGCTGATCACGAATACTTATAAGAAAAAGAATTAGTTACTATGTCATGTCAATAAGTCGAAAATAGCTTGCACTTCTAATCAAAAAGATGACGCTGATAACTAATATAAGAAAAAAAAATTAGTTACTATGTCATGTCAATAAGTCGAAAATAGCTTGCACTTCTAATCATTTTCTTTTCATCTCTAGCGTTCTTAATATAGTCTGGGCTATCGAGCTAATGATCGGATGGCTTTACTTTACTTTTCTCAAAATTTTAGATTACTTCACACACCTACCTACCAAAAAAATTCTAATATCTCTCGGACTATACTAGCTCTCCCGCGTCTACGCGCGTCGACGAACGACGCCGCGTGGAGCGTTGCAGTGTGCCAATCGCCTAAAAGAAAAACTATAAGGCGATTGGCACACTGCGACGCGCGACGCGGCGTCGAGCGTTGTTGCGTCGACGCGGCGTCGCGCTCGTCGCCTCTACGGCGCCCATTTTGTATAGAAAAACGCGGGGTTCCACACACTGACAACGCAATCACGCGCGTTGGTGCAGAATACGCGCGTACAAGCAGAAAACGCGAGGTATGGCACACTGAAATCTGCCATCACGCGCGTGTTTTTCGAGGGATTTTTAGTCCGAGAGCTGTTAGAAATTTCTGTGTAGGTAATTGAGACGAATTTTAAATTAATATTATTGCAATGCAACATGACTATTTAACGGCAAATTTAGAGCGCTTTCACATCCACTGACGTCCGATATCCAATATCCGATATCCGAGATCGGAGGAAGTCAAATATCGATGCCCAATATTGGGTATTGGAGCCGACACCACTGTTTTGGCTCGTTATCGGAACACGCAGAGACTGCAAGCGACTTTCGACCTAAATGGCATTTTCTTAGTTACGTCTCTTTTCGCGTTAATAGATGACGCTGATCTCGAATACAAGAAAAAAAATAGTTACTATGTCGTGTCAATAAGTCGAAAATAGCTTGCACTTCTAATCATTTTCTTTTCATCTCTAGCGTTCTTAATATAGTCTGGGCTATCGAGCTAATGGTCGGATGGCTTTACTTTACTTTTCTCAAAATTTTAGATTACTTCACACACCTACCTACCAAAAAAAATCTAATATCTCTCGGACTATACTAGCTCTCTCGCGTCCACGCGCGTCGACGAACGACGCCGCGTCGAGCGTTGCAGTGTGCCAATCGCCTAAATAAAAAAAACAATACTTATCACAAACTATTTAATTATTAACTGTTATGTACCTACCTAAGTAGTTAGATAGGTACTACGTTTAATATCAGACATTGTGTTGCTGAAGAATTACGATTATATTATGATACATACATAATAAACTTATAATTTTAAAGGCAGCTGTCGCCATCTACTATTTGAAAGTAAGGCGATTGGCACACTGCGACGCGCGACGCGGCGTCGAGCGTTGTTGCGTCGACGCGGCGTCGCGCTCGTCGCCTCTACGGCGCCCATTTTGTATAGAAAAACGCGGGGTCCCACACACTGACAACGCAATCACGCGCGTTGGTGCAGAATACGCGCGTACAAGCAGAAAACGCGAGGTATGGCACACTGAAATCTGCCATCACGCGCGTGTTTTTCGAGGGATTTTTAGTCCGAGAGCTGTTAGAAATTTCTGTGTAGGTAATTGAGACGAATTTTAAATTAATATTATTGCAATGCAACATGACTATTTAACGGCAAATTTAGAGCGCTTTCACATCCACTGACGTCCGATATCCAATATCCGATATCCGAGATCGGAGGAAGTCAAATATCGATGCCCAATATCGGGTATTGGAGCCGACACCACTGTTTTGGCTCGTTATCGGAACACGCAGAGACTGCAAGCGACTTTCAACCTAAATGGCATTTTCTTAGTTACGTCTCTTTTCGCGTTAATAGATGACGCTGATCACGAATATAACAAAAAAAATTAGTTACTATGTCAACAAAGTCGAAAATAGCTTGCACTTCTAATCATTTTCTTTTCATCTCTAGCGTTCTTAATATAGTCTGGGCTATCGAGCTAATGGTCGGATGGCTTTACTTTACTTTTCTCAAAATTTTAGATTACTTCACACACCTACCTACCAAAAAAATTCTAATATCTCTCGGACTATACTAGCTCTCTCGCGTCCACGCGCGTCGACGAACGACGCCGCGTCGAGCGTTGCAGTTTGCCAATCGCCTAAATTTTGTTCATCTATCTAGAATTCTGTGCAGCGCTTAGTGGCGAGTTATCAAACTACAATGACAATTTGCATGTCTGTTTCTGATCGGTTTCGCTATGCCGCACTAGATGGAGGAGTGGGAGGAACGTCATAGCTATGACGTCCTTCGACTTTTGACACCCCGCGCGTCTCCCTTCACACCCGCATTTGGCGACGCGTTTTTATTAGGAGAAATATCAATGTGGCATCTCCGTTAATCATATTCTGTCCTCCGTGCTCGGACCTAAAATGCGCTCTATACGCGCAGTACACGTTTCTTGGATGTATTTTGCAGGGGTGCTACTGCGGTGGACGATCTCAAATTCACCAATTAAGTATAGATTATAATTATCAATCACAAAACAATCTGCGCGCGCAAGGGTCTTTTATATTTCGCGATTTATGTCCAAGATATATTGTTCGACCTATATACAGTATCAATTATTACAGTTCCACCAACTTATCTGTGAACTGAGTGGCGGCGACACCATCGACATAGTGTTGCAAGTTAATATAGATTTCCCAGAATTGGGCATATTTGCCTAGTATTTAGCGTAGTAATAAATTAGATACGTTATTAAGGTAATCTATATAATTAGTACTTTATTATCTATGTCTATACATTAATACATTCATTAAGTGTGTAAAAAATATTCGAAAAAATGGCAAAGATGAATTGATTAGGGGTAGATAACCTGTAACTGTAACCTAAAATTCATGTTAGCTGCTGTTGGACAGTCCATTCTTAGAGGAAGGCTTTAGGCTATATAACATCACGCTGCGACCAATAGGAGCGACGGGATAGGGCAGACAAAGTTGTCAGTGGACGAGGTCGCTGGCGGTCGGCTAGTTTCATATCTACAGGATAGATACAGGAGCTGACCTAGCAATTGGATATAATAAAGCATGAGTTTTAGAATAATTCATTTATTGAAACCAGGTTTACAATAATTATGGTCTTTTGAACAACCTGCACGCCCAACTTCATCCAGGCTGTGAGGAAATATACCTCATATTTCCATGCAACCATCATCATCATCACTATCACTTTCTGTTTCTGTGTCACTTCTTACTTCTATTATAAAAGGCATATCCAAATATGAATCTTGTTTCAAATATTCTTCTTCTAACTTGTGAACATGTTTGCAATGCTGTGCCCACTCATTAACTGTAATGGTTTCAAAGGCTTCTTGAACCAGGCGGGGAATCTCAGCATTTTTATGGTCAATATTTACTTCAGCTACTTTTCTTTTTATTGTGCTCCAAATGAATTCAATGGGGTTAAGATCACAGTGATAGGGAGGTAAGTACAAGCATTTGTGTCCATTTTGTTCTAATATTTTTTCAATTTCATATTCAGGTTCAGGCTCGTTTCTTTTTATTATTTCTAACAGCTGAGGTTTTGTGAACTCTTCTCCAAAGTCAACATTATTTTGTGTCAACCATAGTTGCATATCTCTTTTTAAAGAATTCGTATTTGGAGCCTTATTTATGCAAACACGGTGATAGGGAGCATTATCCATTACAATTACTGATGGCTGCTGTAAGTTAGGCACCAGCTTTTCAATAACCCACTTTTTAAAGTTAGTACTGTTCATTTCATCGTGATAATCACCACTTTTAGTATTAGACTTGAAAACGAGAAGTGCATTATTAACAAATCCAGTGTCCCCTCCTGCGTGTACAATAATATACCTTTGTTATTTTGATACAGGCTCTAATACTCCGTCTACACCCTGTCCTTGCCAACATTTGCCTGATGTATGCGATGAGTGAATATATGTCTCGTCTAAATAAATTAGCGGCTGAGGTTGTGGACCTTTATTATTTTTTTCCACTGCATGCAAGTACTTTGCTCTCCAAGCTGATACTTCATTACGCTCCATTAGTAACTTACGGTTACTCTGAGACTTTTTAAAACGAAAACCCGAATGAATAGTGGCAATATTAAAAGTAAATATCAGTAGATATGTATCTATTTCTTGTTGCGGGTTAGTTGACTCTTACATCAATCAAATTCATAAATATTGGGAAATTTACAAAAAGAAAGTTGGGAATACTAACCTGTAGCTGCCGAAATTCGTTTGTATATTTGATTAAATGGTATAATCGGAGCCTCCGCCCGAACTTCTTCTTCAAAAAAGGATTTAGCCTTTAGAATAATGCTTCGAGCATCACTTTTAATCGCTTTCGGCATAATTAACGTTGTAAATAAAGCAATTTAGCAACAGAAATCACAGAGAACCCGAATGTAGTATAATAAACTCTAAAAGAGAATATAAAAAACTAAGAATTCAACTCATGGTTAATTGTCGAAAGTCATATTTCTTTATTTTCTTTAGTTTGTTACTAAGTACAATTTTTGTATCAACCGTCGCCAGGCAGCCCGGGTATAGTATATGAAAATCAAATAGAATTATAAAATATGCAACGTTGTATAATCTAGACACGCAGTAGTGTGTAAGCTAAGTTCAAGCAAAGGAACTGGCTAGCCAGCGCCGAGTGTAATATAAACAAGTAGAATGGTATGGTTTGAGATTCACATGGTCATTCACATTAGTGATATACTCACCGTATGTAGTGTGATTACTCACCGGGATATTTACCATGTTGTTTTATTTATTTTGAGTAACTGTTACTATGTTACGTTAAAATGATGTGAATGAAGTTATTAGAACCATGACTATTAAATCAAATAGATGTCTTAGACCACCTCGCGTTTGAAGTATGTAACTAATGTTATTTTTTATAGTAGTAATATAATTATATTTTGCGAAAGTACTTATACGTTATATTATCAATTTTAATGCTTTTCAGAGTTGCTTCAGCTCGTAATATAACATAAGCTGATGAATCCGATCCAGTCGCATCGCTTTTTTCTCTCATTCAGTAAACATTTAGGATTCTATTCACTAAATAGAATTATAAAATATGCAACGTTGTATAATCTAGACACGCAGTAGTGTGTAAGCTAAGTTCAAGCAAAGGAACTGGCTAGCCAGCGCCGAGTGTAATATAAACAAGTAGAATGGTATGGTTTGAGATTCACATGGTCATTCACATTAGTGATATACTCACCGTTGTAGTGTGATTACTCACCGGGATATTTACCATGTTGTTTTATTTATTTTGAGTAACTACGTTAAAATGATGTGAATGAAGTTATTAGAACCATGACTATTTATTTTGTCTTTTTTTCAGATCAACGTCTAATGTAGAGAACATCCCGACTAGTACTGTTTATAAAAAAATATATTAGATAAGTGTGTTTCAACATCTCACTACATAATTAGCCATTTCCTTTGCTTCGGTTAAACATTCATTAAGCAAATCAAATATTAAACAAGTAATAGAAAAATTCGACCGCATGGAACACGGACGACCGCCGGTGGAAGGCTAGCTCAGAGTAAGAGCACTGGAACGCCAGAGTTCACGACTCTAGCGTTGAAGCCCCATTGTGGTTTGAATTTTTCGAAAACTTTGTCCACATTGAATATTTTTAGTTTCATATTCTGTATGAACTAGTTAAAAGTAATACTGAGTGTATTACTTTTAACTAGTTCATACAGAATATGAAACTAGATAGTTAAAATAGATAGTTTTCAGGAAAATACGTAGTAAATTTTTCATACTGTTTAGCCGTCAAAACAATAATTAATAGGTCATTTCCTAAACCTTTTCCACAAAAATTCACAAATAGGCGTAGGTTTCAGGTAGAATAATCAAAATCATGTAATAAAAATAAGTAAATACCGTACCTAGCTCATTTACTCATTAGTATTTGAGATGATCTTTCTTATTTATTCATTTAAACTCGAATTAATACAGTTTTTAACTGCGGTAAATCTGCGGTAGCCTAGTGGTATGGGTAATGGACTGCTGAGACGAGGTCTCGGGTTCGATCCCAGGTTTACTATGGCACACACCAATGACTTGTCGATGCTTTTCGAAGTTATTTGTGTATTTATCGCAAGTTCATAAGTGCCCGGTTCGCCACCTATTACATTGGGACCTAAACATAAACTGGCGAAATGTGGGTACTAGCATCTCTGCCTACCCCTTCGGGGAATATAGGCGTGAGTTTATGTTATGTTATGTTTAACTATGAAATCACATTTCTAAAATCACATATGTCGAGCAAAATTACAAAATGTCGTAAACGGCCTCGTAATATCCACATTATTGACGTCACATTCATAGAATAACTTCAACTCTTTTTGTATTTCCAATTATAGATTAAAAATATATTTTTTCAAATTAAATTTCTACAGTGATCGTCTACTTTTATGAACTGAAAGTAATATCTTTAGGCGTCTTGAACCAATTTCAGTATGAAATATACATTTGTTTACCTTATTCTTATCTACCTATAACAAAATTGAAAGTATATTACATGTAAGCATTTTGTAATTATTATTGAAATAAATATTTCTATAACTTACTTTTTCGTATCATTTATGCACTACCTGTAAAATTATTCAGCGAATCGTCAGAGTTCTTAGGGAGATTTTATCTAAAATACAACAAATTATAATAATACAGTGAAAATTTATTAAAATTTATATCGTGATAAAAATCTATACATATAATAAATCTGTAAACGATCGATGTCTGTACATGGAAAGAAAATGAGAAAAATTGTTATAGGGGGACTTTATAAACGTAATAGAAGCCAAATCAACGTTTTTTGGAATTTTTGTCTGTTTGTCTGTTTATCTGTTTATCTGTTTATCTGTTTCTCTGTTTCTCTGTTTCTCTGTTTCTCTGTTTGTCTGTGAGTTTGTGCACGCTAATCTCAGAATCGGCTGAACGGATTTGGTTGCGGTTTTCACTAATATATTGTGGTAGGCTTCACTTAACATTTAGTGTTTGTTTTATTGAAATCGGTTCATAAATAAAAAAGTTATGTCAATAATAGCATATCACGGCTAACAATTTGTGATTGTGTGAATAGATCGAACCAATAAAGAAGCAACAATGCTTACAAGAAGATATTATTTCGGTCATAGGAATCTGAAGAACTTCGAGAGGCCAGAGTTCTACATCTCAGCCAAGTCAGGTCAGGTTACTGCAGAATCTTCGGCACAGCAGGTGTCTCGATAGAATTCACATTGTTCTCGAAAGATTTTCTCTCGAATCCAACAAAATAGTAAGCAGCTGGTTCGGTAAAAAGACTACTGGCTTTCATAATTAATATCATCACGCTATTATAATAAGGAATAGGACAGAATGTTTTTATGACATAATATGTAAACGTCTATTTCACAGTATGATTTCATGGTAACTGTGGCTCAATTCGTCTGCGGTGGACTTATAACTTAGCTGAGTCGCGTTCGAATCCATCTAAAATGTAATTTTCCTTTTTTATTTACTTTTGTTTAACTTTTTTATTTTACTGTGTATTTGTTGTATTTTATTGTACTTATATATTATATTATCCATTTGAAGTAAAATATAAATTCTATGCTTAGTATTCTATAGGTAGTACATAAAACTAGGCTGTGTGACAGTAATAGTAGAACCTATTATATAATATTCTTAGATCTATACAAAATTCTTCATTTCGGATAATGAAAAAGTGGTCTCACCCGCCTGGGAAGTAATAAAACTGAAACTGGTATACCCCATTGATACCGATTCCACCACATCGGGGCGAGCGCAATATTGGAATCAAACCGATTAAAATTTAACAGAGGAATGGGGCATTGGGGGTATTCTATCATAAATAGGTGGTCTCAACGTGAAGAGCAGGGATTGCTTCGGTTAGGGTGATGGGTAGTCTAAGCTATCACCATCAAAGCCATGGAGGAAGTAAATAGTTGCACCTTTTCTGAAGCACATTACGTATTCTGGGAGATAGTTGTCCCTATCGTATTACCGTCTCTACCATGGTGAATATTCTGATGAGCTATTCCAATTAGTTCCACCCTCTCCTTTCCTACACAGGACAACGCATGCAAGGCTCAGATGGCATCCACATACGGATCAGAATATTCCAACAAGAACCAAGCGGTCTGGTGACCCATTCCTATGTCACACTATTACGACCTGAAATCCCTGCCAGCTCACGGTTTACTTCTTCCTACAGTCCCGGGTCCTTTAAGGGGGGCGTGAAAAGGCTTCTAATGATCCCATAAAGATAAGTGCCACCATTGTTAAGATGGTACACGTTTATAATGGTGACCCTATTTCTGAGTCTTTGCCTTTAGCTTAACATCAGTCGAGGTGAAGTTAAATTGACGTGTCCTATATAAAATCTCCGGATCTTAAAAAGAAGAAAACACATGTGTGGGCAGAGCAACATACAGTTCTTAACCGCCTGATAAAGAAATGAAGTTCCGAACAGCTTGGTTCGAGGTGGCATTATTTCTACCGTATGTGACTGACGGAAGGAAGGAGAGATTAGTTGAAAGACTCCTAATAGGCTCTTTCACTCGCCGTGGTGCGGTAGAAATGGTAAAATACAGCCAGAGAGACAACGTCTTTATGCAACTGCAGACATTATACAATGTTAGTGACCTGATGACTACCAACGCACGCCGCTGCGATATTATCGATTCCGTCTAATAAGTAGGTATCTAATAGAAAATACGTAAATCTATCCCAGAAATGATAACAATACGCCAGGAGAAGCCAACCTATGTATTAGGTATATAAAAGATGCCGCTGCTCCTATTATATAAAAGAGACAGAATGTGGGAAGAGAAACACTCAGTTCCGGTAAATTTCATCAGACCAAAAAAATCCGCCACGTGGACAACAACTCCAGTATCAATTTGGAAGTATCTACATCATCTGCTGGAAACAAGCTTGCCAATACAAGGAATATATTGAAAAATGAGGCTACATGACCCCATCCCAGTAAATGCTGTATTTGCTCTCTTGCCCACTGCGCCCCTCTTCTCTACCTGTGTGTAAAGCAATGAACAACGATGTGACTGTGGTCGATGGAATTTATCATAAAACTGGAACTACCCACCATTGGCTCGGCAAAGAAGAGAACCACTGCTCACTGCTCAGGGCGTGCAAGGCACCGGGTTTTCTTGAAACTATTTTGTGTGATACTTGATGTACTTATTTTAATTTGTTCAGTTCGTAAGTGGTGGCAGTATGTTTTAAGAATTTGGGAGGAAGGAAGAATGTTTAAACCATTAAAACTGGTGAAGATTACCAGGTCCACATATAACAATGTTCATCACATACTTGATAATGATTTCGTCAGCAAAATGTTGAATTTTTAAAAATCCTTCCGCAATATTTGCCAAACCCATAGAAGAAGTCTGTTAATTTTCGTAGTTTTCAGTAGTTTAGCCCTGTATTTGTAAGTCAGTCGCTCAAAAGACTGTCTTCATAATATTTAGTTTAAAAATACAAGGTGGAAGATGTCAAGCGAGTTTTCGAAATGATTTGAATACAGTTTTGTTTCTTTTTTAAAATAGAGAAATGTTTCCTTTGCGTAAAATTCCAGTTCCAGTTCCAGTTGGGATGAAAATCTTCCACCATGTTTAATAATGAGTTTGAGCTATTCCGAACTAAACGCGGACGAAGTCGCGGGTAACAGCTAGTGTCTTAATATAAATATTTGACGATTTAAAAAAATATGCATTCATTTTTTTACCACTCTATTTTAAGCTGTTTATTAAAGCTAAGCTGCTTATGTTTATTTTACAAATCGCACTCATTTTATCTATCACCAAAAATAAATTTATATATTAATATATTAATTTATTTATTTATTAATATATCGATGTTCTTTGGCGAGTATCATTGAAATTAAATAAAACAAATGATTAAAGAATTAAAAACCCGACTGCCACTGAAAAGACCGAAATAAGTTTGATAGCAGGCGGTACCCATTAATTTTCTTTCGGTTTATGATTGGCAAATGGGTGAGCTCATTCTGCGTAAATTTGCAGCAGCCGAAACGTCCGTATAAAAAGTAAATAATAACAAATATACGCGATAGAATCTATAATATTTCAATGCTTATGTTTATTTTACAAATTCCACTCATTTTATCTATCACCAAAAATAAAATTATTGTGTGTTCAAAGTATACCTTATATAGATAATGATCCAGCTCGTACTTTGCCAAATTTTATCTGATTATTTTGGGTATACTGTGCGCCTGCGTACTAAACAAGGCGGTTAGCTGTCACACAAAATGCTGCGGAGCGACAGACGTGTGGACAGGCGAGAGCGGGACGTATGAAGTGTGCGGGTGAAATCTGACTTTTTTCTAGCTTTATGCGCGCTCTTAAATGAATGTAATGTTAATAATGTTATTTCATTGTCTTTGTAACCACCTTCAAAGGGTCTTTGTGGCATAGCAGTAAAGCATTCGACTACTACGTAGGGGAGCGGTTTCGATGCCCGCTCTGTGCAAACATTTGTATGCATGATACGTACATTTGTATTCTAAGTATAATAAATGTGTTTACATATTTATATAAAAATATCTAAGTATGATTATTCGTGTTCTAGATCCCATAACAGCTAGTGAAGATATGCTTACCTTGGGTCTAGATAGTGCATTGTAGAATAAAAGAAGTTACTTAAATATGACGTTAAAAACAGTACAGGTTGGTTCTGGTTTCAAAGAGAAAGCTTGCTTAAATACTTCCATACCTACTATAATGTAAGTAATAAGTAGTAAAACACAGTAATAACATAATCTCTAATTTTTATTACAATAAAATACTGCATAATTATTATGTTTAAGGTGTGCTTATTTTACAAATATTTCAATAACTATTTACAAAATTCTATCAATATTACTGTTCACAGCTCTGTTTACGTAGTTTTTTCGTTGTTATATATTATTATTATATACTTCACCTACTAAATATTTATTACATTTAAACCCCGGAGGCCTATTTTATTTGACACGCATTGATATAAATTGTTACTAAAGTACCCGTCAATTACAACACGCACCAATGTGCACCACTAGTCCAAGCCTAGTCTAGACGATACGAACTAAGTCTACTTAGATTGAATAGACTTGAAGACTACTTAGCCCCGCTGGTTGGACACCATCGTCCAAGTAATCATTTAATTCTTTCTTGTCCAAGCATGCTTTTACTATTATCTATTCTGTGCTTTTAGTGCAAGTCTTACTTAGCATATTTGCAACTGCGGCAAAATATTTCAACTAATTAAGAAAGTGAACCAGACAATATCCGTTTGCGATTCTTTCATCTATGAGAAACATAAGAATGTTTCTCAATCTGACTTTACTTTCGGTAAAGTGTGAATCGGACATCCACAGTTGTCATCTGTTGGTATTTCTGTATTGTACAATTGTTAAATCTAAGAAATTTATCAAATAAATATAGGTGTATGTTCATTGTAGTAAGCGATAGGTACTGTTTGATCCAATTGACCATATTATAGCAGTTGGACCCTGAGTATTTTGACAGATGGCCCGATTCACACTATGAAGAATAAGATAATACTGCTAGAGATGGTAGTAGCCCTCCTGTGCAGAAGAATTTTCGAGGAAACTGTGTGATTGACCCTTAGTTTTTCTTTTTAAATGTCCAATAAGTACGACATGAGAACACAATTTGTTTAAAGAAGCTCTAGTGATGTTTGAGAGATATTATTTGCTACAGCCTCCGTGGCGTGGTGGTAGTGAATGCGACTGCTACGCAGGAGGCGCGGGTTCGATTCCCGCTCAGTGCAAATATTTGTATGCATAAATATGGCTATTTGCATTGGTCTGTGTGTTTCTATATATAATATGTATGTATTTACAAAAAAAGAAGTATCTATGTATGTTTATCCGCATTCTAGATTCCATAACACAAGCTAGTTAAGCTATGCTTACCATGGGTCTAGATAGGGTTGTGTAGAATGTTGTTGCATATTTATTTATTTATTTATTTAATTTATCCACTTAAATATATCTTTCATCAAGAAAAGTTTAAAGCAAATTGTATCGTGTAAAAAAAAATCTAAGTTAAATTATATTGCATATACCTATGTTCTCAGTAGGATTCATTTTTGTGACTTGTAAACTAGTTGAACATCTAATGATCAACTCTGTGGTCCCCAGTGCAGATGCAATTATTATGGAGTAATAGGTACAATTATCTAAATAAAACATACAAACAAAAATACCATCCTGTGATAAATAGGAGTAGGTAGTACCTACTATTTAACGACCTTGTACCTTAACTATCTTCGTGCTTGAACACTTGACATCACATTCAACAAACTATCATGTTGTACAATAAACAGTAGGAATTTATCACTATTTCATATAACATTAAAACTTTTTAAAAGGAAATCTGTAAAACACATTTCTGTACTCTCTCAATTAAGTGTAGGTATCCGGTCATGTAGGTCGATTTATCTTTTAACTAGAAGGCAATTCAAACATTTTCTACAATAATTATAAACTATAACAGATGCTCGTGAAACCAGCCGGCAAATTTCTTATAATAAATAATTAAGTCTTCACTACTTAAATAAATAATCTTAAACCAAAGATCACAGATAAACTTAGGAAAAATGTTCTAGTGGGTTGAACACTCAACCCAGCTGAATTATGCTTGGCACATTTTTCATGCCTGTCCTCGGTTATACACATGGCGTACGCCATTAGGTGCGGGACTACATTCTGTTCATAGCTTGCTGTAAACAGATGCTGCCAAGGTCCTGAAGCGTACACCGGGACATCTTCCCCTCCATGTGTCTCCGAATCTAACGGTACCAAACTCGGATATGAATAGTCCAAATCTCCTGGAACATAAAAAAATACAAAGATATAATAAAAAAAAACTAAACTTCAACTGCTTGGTTTGTGCAAAGTTAGTGCAATTAATGTTATGAACGAGAAAGAAAACATCAATGTAACTGCTCAAAGAACACTAGAGCAAAGAAAACCATATTTAATTTAGGAACTAATTCTAGAGATTAGCAGATGAATATAATGGACTTAAATAGTTATGTATCTTTTTCTCATCATAATTTACGCATCGTCGGTATTGCGCATTGTGTGTGAGCAGGCGTTGACAATACGTAACATCTATACATACATACATACATACAAATAAATAAAATTGGAGTGTCTGTTTGTAATATTAAAATAACCGCTTTCTACTACATGCATATGAATGTATATACGGTACACATACCAAAATATATATTTTTAAATTTTTTGTCTGTCTGTCTGTCTGTCTGTCTGTCTGTCTGTCTGTTTGTTTTGGCTAATCTCTGGAACGGCTGGACCGATTTGGATGGGACTTTCACTGGCAGATAGCTTATGTAATAAGGAGTAATATAGGCTAAAAAAAAAAATGCCAAAATTTTTTATTAAGTACATTCCACGCGGACGAAGTCGCGGGCACAGCTAGTCAATTATATAATTCAGAAATCAAGCCTAAACCTTTGAGCATAGATCTTTTCACGTAATCTAGCTAAACCCTAAACTGAAACGTAAGCTTAACAGGACCAATCAGGCCGTTAGATAATGTTATCATCTTTCATTTATTTATTTTAGCATTCTGTCTTATTTAACGGTGTTACTATTAGTTATAATACTTACTCGCTAGGAATTCCTTTTCTAAGGTTACATCCACCCTGGTTCCGTCCACTCCAATGGAGTGACTTTTACCATTTGCGTAACTAATAGTGGTATATGGTTTGCCATCTAGACCTTCAGCTGTATCAACGGCGCCTAAAATATCGTTTCCTCTTGACGGGTATCCAGCTACAGTCATCGTATGCGCATGATCTGCGGTGACGACTATCAAGGTATCTTGTTCGTCTGTTAAAGATCTCGCCCTTTTTACGGCTTTAGAATATTCAACTGTCTCATCCAGAGCTAAGTGCGCTAGGCTGTCGTGATGTGCGTGATCTATTCTGCCACCTGAAATGAGTAAAAAAATGTTAAGTTCGATTTAACTTGTTTCTAATGTGTATAGGCTCAATTTTGTCACACAGCAAGTCCTTTAGCTTATAGTGGCTTGTAATATTTTTTCCGTTTTGTCGTAATACTTGCACATACATTTAAACAAAACACTGATATTATCAGTGGGCCGCACATAGTGGTTAACTATTGTATGTGTCAGCACTAACGTTAAAAGTATACCTAAATGACGGGATATTTTCAAGTTGACTGACCAAAATAAAGTTCAAATTATGTTTGTCAAGTATGTTTTTTATTTTTGCATAATTATGGAAGAAGAATTACACAATTAATATTATCTTATAGACTCGGGTGTTTTTGGATTGTGCTCGTATGTGAGCTCCCAAAAACGATGAGACAATCAACAGTGTAATTTTACACTATTGATAACTTCTTGTCTACACAGTATTTAATTTAATGTTTGCTCTGTTCCTATATTTTTTATTATCATATTAAATTTAATATTTACCTTCAACAAACAAGAAATATCCTCGTTCACTTCTACTGAGCATCTTGATTGCAACTTCCACCATTTCTTCGAGGGTTGGTTGGTTTTTAGCCTTCAGATGATAATCCATATGGTCATCTTGGAAGAGTCCTAGTAGATACTCTGGGAGGTCGTCAGAGTTAAAAACCTGGACAGAAACAGACAAAAATATATTTTGTGAATATTCTATCCTCAGATTAAGTGGGGGAATATATTGGGGAATAATAAATACATGTCTCGGGTTTGAACTTTACCAAACCTTCCTTCACCATCGTCGACTTAGTACGAACTAGCACAATGGAAAAGTTAAGTAAGTATTTACTTATCGCAGGTATAAGAAAATATATAATTTCTTTCGCTTTTTTTTGCCTTTGTCTTACCTTCATAAGTTCAGTTCTATCGGTAACGTATAGGTGGGTAGCATTTAAGTTCGATTTATCCACATGCCACATCTCTGTGAGATCTACTCCATCCAGCCTTCTACCCTGGTTTTCATTGATAAGGCTCGACACATTCGGCAGCAGCTCCCTTCTTCCACCGCCCATAATCACCTGGAAATGATAATTATATCCTGTTAAAAGTTGGTCAAATTGAATTTCTAAGATTTGAATGGTCATTTGAATCTGAGTTGACCAATGCAGGTTGAGTTACTGAATTGTGGGTCAAGTTAACCAATAAAGGCAAATAAGTCGTGGTAGGTCGTGGTCAGCTGAACCCGCGTGCTTAGTTGGCTGTGGGTCTAGTTGACCACTAATTGCTACTCACTGTGGATATGAGTGGGTCAAATCTCCAAACCAATAAGGCAGTTTCAAGCTTTGTGCAGTCATCTTCACTGTAAGTGTATAATTGCACTAGCTACTCGTATTACACACCTAGTAGCCTTTGTCTTATTACGGATCATAATCAATTCAGTAAAATTTGCGTGAAAGAATAACAAACTTTCCTACATCCTCACGTCCCATCCTCACAAACTTTCTCGTTTAGAATATAAGTGTGATATAATAAGAGGTACCAGACTCCCATGTTTCTAACTACTGAAGTATGCACCATGAAGTATCAAATAAAATATGCACCTTAAAATGTCTTCCAGGGCTGCTCATAACCAATTGCGTGGCGATGTCTCTACACCCTAAAGTGAGGCACTCTGAGGGTACATCCGCATCTGACTCCCAGTTGCGTTCAGAACTATGCGCATACATGCCTGCCGGAGATGCGTGCGTCACTCGTGTGGTCGTCACAAAACCTGAAATATGTAAAAAGACTCTTCAAATCACCAGTGACAGTGACTCATTTATGTGCATTCATTTGCTTTCAAAATGTATGTCGATATGGTACATATAAGGGTTATGCAGAGATGTAAAAATAGATGAGATAGAATATCTAGATAATTGAGGCTATTTCCGTCGACGAGACAAGTTTTCATGGTCTGTATAATGTATATTGACTTGGTACCTATCGGATTGATTAAAAGTTCTAAATGCGAGTACCCATAGTGAGGTTGTACATTCACATCCAAAAAAGCAGGGTCAACACTCGGTGTTAGCCCTGTTTTTTTGGACGCGCCCCGTAGCTGGGAGAAGAATTGACCTCCATGCTTTACATTGTAAAACATTTGCGTTAGTTAGTTTTTGTCTATAGTTTTGTCTATAGTTTTATACTAAAAAACTAGTAAACAAGGATATAGTTCAATATTGAGTTCAGCAGGCTATCAGCAAGTGGCCAACATAATTGTCTTCAACTTGCAAGAAGATTATAGAAGGAAGATTTAGGGATAGGGTAACTTTCTATGGCGAGGCTTATTATAGTGGATTATATTGTTTATAATCAATATAGTTTTCATGGTTTGTTATACAATTCTGCTATAGAACTAGGTACAAGAGCGTCACGTACGAGACATTACGCCGAATCAATCACATTAATTCAATATTTTTTCTTTTCATGGAGTATTAATGATCAATTGTTCTGTATGATAACGTCAAGCAATTACGAACACCTATTCTGTGAGGTTACTGTACAAATAAAATATCAACAATATTTTATGTGGCCGAACAATGCAGAGGTAATTCTTAAATTATGACATAGTTATTTATATTGATACTCAACTCTTCAAATGTCAAAAGTGTTAGTGTCAATGTTGTTAGATACCTCCTACAAAAGCTACAATATTATACCGGTACTACCACAGAAATCCATACTAATATTATAAATGCGAAAGTAACTCTGTCTGTCTGTCTGTCTGTCTGCATGTTACGCTTTCACGCCAAAACCACAGAACCGATTTTGATGAAATTTGGTATACGGGTAGATTAGACTATGAGGAAGGACATAGGCTATGTTTGGTCGCGATAACCGACATCCACGCGGGTGGAGCCGCGGGCAAAAGCTAGTATCTAATATATTTCTGTGGGTACTCAGTCAACATCAGATTAATCTTGATGAACAAGGAGTGCTTAAAATAATCTTAATTTCTTGGTTTCTCCCTTTCCTGTTGACGGATTATTCTCATATTTGGTACACACCTTTAGTTCACACGATAATATAATTTAAATCAATAAAACAATAATTAATTAATTAATTAATTAGTGAGATGATTTCCTAAAAAAATAGTTTGATTTGCTCATAATATATGTATTAGTACCGTATTGCTACGTACTTAGTATTGAACTATGTACCGTAGATCATTTTGAGACTTTGTAATCAAGACATTTCTGATGCTGACTTTACCCATCGGTTGACTTGGTTTTGTAAATGTTATTTTCTTCTTTTGTGGATTTTGTGGATGATAGCAGATAGGCTAGACTGCATGTACGTGAATCACTGTAGTGCTATCTCCCAGAAATAAATTTATTTTGATTTGATTTGATTTGTGTTAGCATGTCATATTCATTGGCTCTTTCGAACATGTACCGATTTATTTACCATTTCTTTTTCAATCACAACCTAAGTGGTAGTGGTGGAGAAGCACACGGCCTCCTAGCAAGTGCTTACCGTGGCCTATGGCATACTTAAGCCTCATTATGCTAAGTATGCCATAAGCGACGATTACCCCATAGTCTGTTCAGGAAGATAAACTATTTGTGTATAGGCGGGCTGTGTTGTCATGTGAGTATACTGGACTTTGTCACAGTTATATTTTATCTTCTATTCTGTCTTTAGATGATGAGACGTAAAAAAAATGATTCCGGTGTTAATGACAGCGACCTCGGTAGGACCGTGGGGTGTCTCATTTAGATACTTAGTATTATAAAGTTGCTGACTAACCTACATCTAGTCCTTGTTCCAAAGCCCATTGACCTATTGAGGGTGCGATGTTCTGTGGATACAGTTGCGAGTTGCAGGACCCTCGCGTCACGTTGCCGTCCAGTCCAATCACGCCGTACTTCGTTTTAACTCCTGTCAAATACGAAGTTGCAGTGCAAGCAGAATCTGGTACTTGAGCATCGATGCAGTACGTCTGAAAACATAAGGATAATATTTAGCATTTTATGTCTGCGAAAGATTTTATTATTGGACAATTAAGCAATGTGCAGTTATGTAAGTATTGGCCTATAGCTCCCTCTTTTTATCTTGTTCGAACGACTTAAGTTGCTAAATCCTCTAATTTCGACCTATATCGATGTCGAAGTGTGTGCGTCAGTGTATAAACAAAACCTCACGCAGCGGGTTACGGTTCGAATATGGCTGCCTTTCCATCGGAGATGTGCTATTCTATGTATAACTATGGACGCAGTTGATATCAACCAATCATATTCATTGGTCCACATAGCATAGCAGGTGGAAAGAGGTTTCGTTTTTCATAAGGAAAGATGCGTGCTGATGGGGAACGGATACCGATGGGGGACGGACGAACTGCGGTATAGCGCAGTGGAACCGGTCACATAGATTTATAGCTTAGCTTTAACATTTTCGTAGCAGAGCTAGTTACGGTGCGAGTAAGGCTGCCTTCCAACGAAAATGTGCTATAATAATAATCACTTTATTAATGGCAACTAGGCCCAATTTGTTAGTAACAATGTTTTTCTTGTCTCTAATGTTAGTAACCTATATCACGAATAGATTCTAATACTACTACTACAATACTAACACTAACAAATCATTTTTAATAATTATATTAAAGCATTATATGTCAAAAAATAAAAATATGGATTATAAATATTAATTAGGTACAATAAAACAAAATAAAATAATAACTGATCAATTGAAATAAATAACAGCAATAACACTAAAATCAATCCACAATAATACTAAATTATCTTAATTACCTACACATTGGCTATCAATCCCAGCCTACGTGCGTAACGTGTCGCTGGCAACAATGGTTAATGTACGGGCAGTCCAGCCGAGCCGCGAGCGCGGCCAGCATGCTATGTGGGCTCCCGCGCACACGCCGCACGAGCGATGCGCCTCTCTTACGCATTGTCGCGAAAAAGCAGTCAACGGCTGCTTCCGCGAACATTCCCGAAGCACTGCAAAGGCGCGGGAGCCCCATCAGCATCCTGAACGCGTTGTTGAACTGGACCCGAAGGGCACTGTACAACTTTTTGGTGTAGTTAGCCCACAGGCTGCATGTGTAGAATGTTGAATAATAAGCTCTGAATAGGGTTTTTTTGACTTCAGGTGAGCATCGTGCAAACCTGCGGATCACCATATTAGCCCTTACAGCCAGCGCCATGTTACGATGCTATGGATGCGTTCCATCAATCAAATCATTCATTCATTCATTTGTTGGTCTACATAGCATAGCACAGTAGAAAGGGTCACATAGTTTCATGACTTGGCTTCTACATCTTTGTAGCATAGCTGCATAGCACATCTCCGGTGGAAAGCTATCTAATGCTTGGAATTTCTACGAAAGACGAAATTTAAAAGAGGTCACTCGACAAAGTTGCATTTAGAATGTTTGTCAATTTGTCAAATGTTTGACAAACACACGCGGTGACAAACATTTAACAACGTGTGTATCGATGTGGCGATGTTTCACACTAACGTGAGCGGACTAAAGTAGATACATCGCGATTTGAACAGCCCCTAAAAGTAAGAAATACTGTGTAATGGTTGGAAACCGGTATCTCGGAACATAAATTATAAGACGATGGAGTTTTAAATTAGTACCTATCAGACTTCAGCACGCAAGAATTAATCACAACAGTAATTTAAACACGTATTATTTAGTTTTTTACAAGGTTAGTTCTCTTCGTCAACTGAGCACCAATCTTAGTTGCATTCAAAGTCAGCGAAATGTGGGCAGTCTGATGCAAGTGGCTTAAGCAAAGGCCTTCCTTTCGAAGTTGGGGAGTTAGGTTTAGGTTGCTCCCGTAAAAGAACTAAAACTATCTAAATTTCATAGTAGGAGAGGGGACAGGAGAGGAGAGCAACAAAGTGGCAGATGAACAAATTTGATTGCTGTACATTTCATATCCTGTAAGGTATCAGGAGACCTTGAGTGAGAAACGTTACGCTATCTGCTTCGCAACGCAATAATTACCGTGAAGATAATACATGACATTTCCTTCCCTCCATTGTCAAAGAAATTTGCATGTCATGCGTAAGCTAGGCAAGTATGACCTACAGCAGGCACTGGTCCGGTGCGATTTAGTTTCCGTGTACGTATCTTGATTTAAATCCATACTTAGTATTATAAATGCGAAAGTAACTTTGTTTGTCTATCTGTCCGTCTGGTACGCTTTCACGCCTAAACCACTGAACCGATTTTGATGAAATTTGGTACAGGAGTAGATTACACCATGAGAAAGGACATAGGCTATGTTTGGTCCGAATAACCGACATCCACGCGGGCAATGCCTCGGGCAAAAACTAGTAATTCTATAAGACTGACTAAATATAAGTTTATTAGATATTAATACATAATATTAAAATACTTCGATCATTATCTAAGTTGGGATCCTGGGTCCTCTCTCTTACTCATTCCATTTGCTTCATTTTGGGTTATAAGGAAACAACTGCCAGCAGATTTTCCACACTACGAAAAGGGAAATTCTGTATCAGAATCTTATACTTTATCTCCTTAGCTGTGTGACTGTGTGTCGCGCGTGACGTTCATTTAAATGGAGATATAATCTTCCCCAGTCATGAAATACAAAGGGGAAACCCTGTTACGCCCTGCACATGTCTCACAGTAACAGGAACCTTACTCACATGCGCCTTAGTTGCACGTGAGTAGATAAGTTGTACCTCATATATATTATGAAACCTTTCTATGAGACGTATCAATGAATGCGTACCTACGCGTTTGGCCGCGGTCTAAGTCACGTTCAAGGCGACGCGTAAGGTCAAGCGCTGAGGTTGTATCATGAAACATCAGTTTCTTCCGTTTTATATATCTTTGTAAAAGGCTTAATGCGTAAAGGTGACTACATGATTCAATGGTGATTTCTTTTGAGACTAACCCTGGTTTGGTATAGTCAGCAAAAAGTAGCACGTACGCAGCTACTTATATAGGAAACTGTTTATCAAATTTTTGGTCCCGAGGAGGGACGAGTAAATAATAATGTCTACATAAATATTTTACTTTAGTTTCAAAAGTACTTTTGGCTTTAGAACCGTTATGTTAAGCGCAATGACGATATTTTAATAAAAGAGATTGAAGAAATCGATTTTCATCCATCTTGAATGGTAATCTGTCATGGTTGTAAAAACATTCACCTATTGGAAAATTCGAACAAAACCAGACGAAAGTTGACTTTTTCTTATACATTAATATCAAACAATTATAAGTTTTAAGTATTTGTAATACAATTCAATCTCGTTTGTGGCTCCAAGATCATGAATCCGTGACCGAACCGCGACAAAACTGTTAATAAAAAATAAGAGTAAAAAATTATTTCCACGCCTTGCTTTTTTACGTGTTTAGTGGTGTTAAATGTTTACGAATCTTATAAGTATATTTTAGAAAGTCGCAGTTTCGTAAAAATTTATCAAACGAAGATCTAAAGGAACTTAATCGTTCTGTTTTCGAACGTTCTGCATCGACTGGATCTGATTATGGACTCAAGGATGGTGTTGGAGGTTGGAGGAACTATTCAACGACTACTATACTCCGTCCATTATATTATTGTATTTTAGACAGCTCACTGACAGTGGTCGGTATAACTTTGTTCTAGCGTCAACACCTGAAAATCCTAACAAAAATTAGGCGCCAATACGTCATTTTTCATTGACATCGTCACGTCAGCCAGAAAGCAATTTTAGGGATGTAGTTAGTCAATCGACAGTGTTTTTATTATAATAACTTGAAAATGTCACAATTGACATCGACTACAGAAAATATATTTTTTTAAATATTACATAACTGGCGATTTTTAACCGATTTCTAAACAACAATTCGGATGTTTATAATTATTTATATTTGTATGATTTTTAAGGAAAAATGTTTTTTGTAACTCCGTCATTTGTGGACGGATTGTCAAAATTCTTTTTTTGTTTGAAAGAGGTTTATTCCAAATGGTCCCATTTAAATTTCATAAAGATCTGATGATAGATTTCAGAGACAGGCCACGGAACTCTTCAATAAATACCAGGAAATCAGCATGTTGGAATATTCTTCTAGAAGTCAGTTGTTTTGTTTTGGATGCGTTATGGCCCACAATCGTTTTCTATTACATTTGTAAACTGTATAGACACGAAATATCTAAGTACTACTTTGTTATTATGTTTAGAAAGATAATAGATTTTAGTTCCACATGAAATCATTTATAACATTTATCATAATATTTTCATATATCGATTTTTTTTATCGAGGTTCTTAACTTTGTCGATATTTTTAATTTTCATGCAATCACTACTTTCATCTGTCTAAAATACAATAATATGATGGACGGGGTATAGTGATACACCATTCGAATTGAAAGGTGAAATATTATCTGGCACATTTTTAATCCGACTGCGCCAGCGAGGGTAATGTTTTTAGTGCGTATGTTTGTATGTTTGTATGTGACTATGCGTATAGTTTTCTTTCTCCCTGTCTACAGGCCTAACGACAAGATAGATTTTATATTATAAACAAAAGCCTACAAAAGCTACCCGCACTACCTATGTACCTTCGTGTTCGCGGTCACAGCATGTGATGTACCCTTAACCTTAAAATGAGCCGGTTTAAGGCTCGTATTCTAGAATGTCGCGCAAGCAGAGATATAAACACAGAACGCTCTGTCATTTCTTAAGTGGGAATCGTTTCAAGATCTGCTCTAAAACACAAATCGCCAGAATCGAGTTTCAGATAGAGCATAGATAATATGTACGTTCAGTCAGTATCAGTCGTTCTCTTCTACATTTTTTTATTTATTCGAAAAATTTTGTTCCTTTTTACGCATAATTTAAAAAATTCCGAAATTGACAGATATATTAATTTGCTGGTATCTAGTCAATTTATTAAGATATCCTTGGCCATGACAACAAAAAATGAAAATAATATCTATTCAAGCGTGACGTCTAGACGTCATTTAGCAGGCTACAGTTATTACAAATTACTTCACACAAGTGGAATTTGATTTCGCATTCCCCAGAAGATTAGTTAAGATAAATTATACAGATAGGTTGATTGTGTGTGGGACCATAACAACACCTAGATCTTCGAGTCCAAGCCAACCTCGCTTGAACGACGGTACCCCGCTTATAGATGGACGAGACTCTGGTACAGGTTTTTTTTATTCAGGAAACATAGTACAGTCATGTACTTATGTAGCAGAGTAACATATTTTTCTTCTCTTTTCCTCATGGGGTTGTGAAGTCAGATGACAGTAGCTCCCTTAAAAAATAGGTAGGTAACCCAAAGAAGAGAAGGATCCCGTGCTCAAAAGTGCAAGCTTTGGATAGTGATGATGACAACCTGAATGTACGGACAGACAGACAAACGCGGAAAGCAACTTTGTTTTCTACTATGTAAAGATTTTTCAAGGTATTCGAAATCATTTCCTTCCTTATTATTTAACGATTTCTGTACACCAACTACTTTTGTACATTTACATACAAGTCACATACAACGCTGAGTGAAGTAAAAACTTTTAATAGTTTTTTTTCGCCCTAAAGATAGTTGTATTAAATTTTGAACACTCAAGACGTGACGTCGGTAGCTTTGAGGTTAGAGCATTTCCTCTGTAAGGGACTGGTCGTGCTCAAGTCCCGTCTGAACAGTTTCACTTTTTCCAATTTAACCGATCTTGTGATGGAAGTAGTTAGGGCGCAATGAGATTACCCGTTCTTATTTCTATTTGTCTAAATGAGGATAGTCACAATCGAAAGCAGGACATGACGAAAGCAGAACATGACAAAATCAGAATATGCCAAAAAGTGAACTTGACAAATTCATGACCAGAGGTAGAACATGACTAAAGCCGAACATGACTTCCATCTAACAACCCATAAGCTGGACATGACCACACTCGCATTGGCCTTCACGAGCCGCGTACGAGTGACAGTATTTACAACCTACGGTACATGCACGTGCGTGCACGCGCGTGTCGGTGTCGTGGTCGAGACACTTATTTCGAGTGGCAGTGGTGCGAGTGTATGTAAAAACTCATTCTCATTGTCAGATTTTGAACCTAAATCAATCGTTTCCAATCTGGCTCTGTTCTCGTCTACGAATGGTTCTTGTGATACGGATTGATGTAAGACTTGTGAAAGTAATTGCGAACACACGTATCTACCAATGTCAATGTGACATTGGCGCAGTGACGTGAAAGAGTGCCTATTTGACGGTTGTAAAACTTACATACAACATACATCATCATCTGAGGCTAGCACTTTGGAACCATAGTTTGCCTTCCTACTCTTTATCTTGATTTAGTTTAACTTGGCTTTTACAGGAATAACCGTATTTTGATACCTGATCCTGAGAGGAAATACTACATCGGAGCCTTGTCTGTTAATCAGCAAGTGTACCAGTTTGTAGATTAGGTTGACTTGGGCTACACCCAGTAGTCTACTGTATTATTTATCACAAATATTGGCCCGGTCTTGAAGTACCTGCCTATGAAAAAGTAAAACTGGTAACTATGCACTTCTCGTACCTACCTGTAGACAGAAGTCCCTATCATAATGTTGCTAACAGCGTTCATACATACCACTTCCACAGAATAGATAATAGTACTAGCGTACCACTTCGGTAGCGGAGAATATTACGCCTAATTTATCCACTGCAGCATATTTTGAATCAAGTAAATGTGTTGTATGTGTTTTCATGTACAGGTTAATATTATAAACCACAAATTTTATTATGTTTAAGTATTTCTGAATCACATCCAGAAACGTAATATTATTGGTGGTCAAAATATATTTTATTATGTCTAAATACTTAAGTATTTCTGAATCACATACAGAATCATAATTATTGGTGGTCAAAATGTGTTTCTCCCAGGATTGTTTTTGTTATTGACTAAACCAGAATCTAGTAGTAGGTAATAGAAAGAAAGATTGCTTTTTCTTTGAAACACCTCAGCAATTTTTTTACGAAAATTAAAATGAGACCAATTCAACATTATCTAATTTCGAATGTAGAAATAATTTTGCAAATCCGTCTACACCATGTCGGAGCTATGCGTGTACAAACATTAAAAAACATCCGAATTGAGTACATCCTCCTTTTTACCCGACTGCGCGACGCAAAGGAGGGTAATGTGTTTATCAGTCTATGTATGTATGTATGTTTGTTTCTATGTGGCGTTCTAGAGACCAAATGCATAGGCCGATTCTGATAATTCTTACGTCAATCGATTCGTGTTAACCTTGCGAGTGTCACTAAAGACATGACAGTAACCAAAATTCACCAAAGCGACAACCAGACGCCATATTGTCAAAATGAAAAAAAAAGTCGATGAACTAGGTATGTCAAGTGGGGTGTCGTTGAATAGGTATTTTAAAATCATCTTTAGGTTCATTTTATCATTTTTCATTTTAAATAATAGTTTAGGATATATAACGATTTAAAGTTGTTTAGAAAAACAATAATTATCGCTAATTGATTTAAGTTTTTATTTCAAGTACTTATCGATATGCAGGAAATTAGAAGAAGATTACAAAAAGATATAGGCACATGTCATAATATAACTAAAAAGTATAAAATAAAACAAATAATTAAAAAATAAAAAACCCGACTGCCCCTGAAAAGATCGAAATAAGTTTGATAGCAGGCGGTACCCATTTGCCAATCATAAACCGAAAGAAAATTAATGGGTACCGCCTGCTATCAAACTTATTTCGATCTTTTCAGGGGCAGTCGGTTTTTTTATTTTTTTATTATTTGTTTTATTTATTAGTCGGTTAAAAACGAAATTCTCTGTGGCGTGGCGGTAGTGCACGCGACGGCCACGCAGGAGGCGCGGGTTCGATTCCCGCTCAGTGCAAATATTTGTATGCATGAATATGGCTATTTGCATTGGTCTGGGTGTTTCTATGTAAAATATGTATATATTTACAAAAAAAGTATATAAGTATGTTTATCCGCATTCTAGATTCCATAACACAAGCTATAAAAGCTTACCATGGGTCTAGATAGCGTTGTGTGCGGGTAGAGAGGTGTGGAATTTTTTTTTAATTTTTTTAATTTTTTTTTTAATTTTTTTTTAATTAAAATAGTTTTGATTGCAATGAATTGTCTGGATAAAAATATATCCATCATTATTAACATTTAGTGAATAGATTGTTTTTAATAAGTACTTTTTTTTAAGAACGCAATCGAAAAGCCCACAGAACCAAATCTTGACCCTGCAAGTGCTAGTTGCTGAAATAGTTTTAAGGATCAGGTCAGGAGCAATCAAATTTCTAAGTCTAGATCCATCCAGACCTCTAAAAAAGTTTGTAATTAATTTGAAAAGTCTAGATCCACCCAGACCTCTAAAAAAGTCTGTAATTAATTTGAAAAGTCTAGATCCACCCAGACCTCTAACAAAGTCTGTAATTAATTTGAATAAAACTCACCCTTGCCAATCCACTGACAGGGAAGTTCTCGAACTCCAACACAGATTCTTCTCCTAATCCCCGCTCCAGCTGTCCAGAGAATGTTCTGGCAGCCATTACAGTTGCCATAGACATTCCATCCCCTATGAAAAGGATCCCATTCTTCGCTTTATTAATATTCGGCGTTATTTTTAGTTTTTCTCTAAGGGTAGTTATTGCGGATTTCTTCCAATACGACCCTCGTTTCTCCTCTGCAGGTATGTATGGCGCATGCATGACCGTGTCCAGGATTTTCATTGGTTTTGGTACTCCATCATCTGTAAAAAAAATTGTATGAAAAAAACAGAAAAAATATAATCTTAGTAGGGATCATCGGGCTTAGGTGACGATTCACTCCACAAAAATCTCAGCTATATGTGAGTATTTGAAGTTATATAATACTGCTTGCTTTTAATCATATACCCAAACCACATTTTAGAATAGGCTAGATATTATTTCAACATGTGCATTATAGGATGAAAAAATCGTAATTTTTTGCCTAACATCATTGACGTCACGAAGAAAATGCTTAAAAAATTATTTCTTTTTTACCGATGTAACACTAGACTAAGGATAAAATTGCACATAATAGGTATAGATTAAATGAATGCTCGCAGAAAGGACACAAACAAAGTAAGTATACTTTTATAATATGATTGAAGATAGTACTATACTTAGGAACCTTCAGCATTCAAAGATTATGCTGATCAAGTAGGTGCGCGACAGGCAACAGGAGGCTGTAAGGAATATTCTGTCTTTGGGACTAGGACGAAGAAAGTAAATCCACTTAAATGAAAGTAAGCCCCTAGAGTGTCGAATGGCTATACTAGCCCCAGACTAGTGTACCTAAATTAAATTACGAACAAACTTTCACATTAGTAGGATAGAATAAATCATAACATATCCTATGTTACAAACCACCAAAACCGTACGTAAGATTAACGTGATATTTAGAAAAAAAGAACATTAATCGTACCTTATTCAGCATTTTTTGCTTTCGTACTGTGATACTTTATAATGATGATAAGACGACAAAAAGATTTTGTACGGAAGCACCATAGAAAAAAAAAACGAATTATAGCAACAACGAAACCTTTTTTATTGGCTGAACTGGCAGAGGTAAGTATATTGTTTGTCACTGACAGGATTTTTGCTGAATTTAATGAACCTATTGAACTCTGCGCGTCCATAGTTTTACGTTATTATCCACGTGATGAAAATTTAAATCTTCATCTTGTTGCGATAATTAACAAGTACAGTCATTAGATTTTTTTGCGATGGCAATTAACGCACACGTGACATGTTAATATTAGCTGCAGACTGCATCACAGTTTTTGCATATATATACTTAGATAATACTATTATTTTGTTAGAAATACAATTGTGGGCTTATATTTTGAGCGAATGCAATGTTTTCTCTAACCCAAAATGGCCGCCTCTTGCTTTGATGCATTTCGTACGATTTGTGACAATCTCGAGGCCTTGCCACCTTTCCTTCCTTTTGTGCTATCCCCTCATCCTTATTCTGATGGCCACTGTTTTGTACCTTTTTATGAGAATTCTTCTTATCTTTTTCAAAGTGTACAGTCAGCATCAGACCGATCTTGATGTATATAATCTTAAATCCTTAGGTTTCTTCCCTTTCCGTTGACGAATTGTTTTGATATTTGGTACACACAAAGATGTCCGAACTCTTTATTTCTCAGTTATATAATTAGTTATATTACAATTAAAATCTATAAAACATGCTCTTAATACCTTAGTTCTAAGATCATTTTGTGACTTTGTCAAGGTATTTTTGACAAAAACGTTCCTCTTACCTTTACAAAAGGACTGCCCTTCTATAACCCATTTCAAAGCTGATCTAGGATAGAGGTTGGGAGTGTTTATGAGGGTGTGACCGACCAGTCACTACGGCGCAGACAGAGACCAAAATCTTATCGGATCCACCGCGTGATATATATTTTTCTTTCCCATTCAATAACTGTAGCACTATGAGTAGGCAGTTAGTATTAAAATAATTTTAATTACATTGACCGTATCAGTTTACTTAAGATCGTGAGATTGCCATCCAGCCATATAATGTTAATTTTGTTTTTCGTGCAGAAATCCCGTCGGATACCTCCCCCGCCGGAGCCGGAAGGGGAGTTATGTTGGACTCGAACCGACTAAAACCGCACGCCAACTGAGGCTCGTGGTGCTAGGCCGGATGTGAGGTTGTCTTCGACATACCCTCGCACCCCGGTTGACCCAGGGTCATCCCTTACGGTCTGGCCCTCCCTGGGAGGGGGACAACGGTGTCTCCGACTCGCCCCCGGAAAAGTTAAATCTATTGTGTTCATTGAATTTGTATTATCATAAAATAAATGTAAAGATCTTTTATCTGTCAAACATGTTATAAACACCAAAGAAAGTCGTGTTATCGTAACAATATTCTCTCTAACGTGACTTCAGGGTAATTCTAAACGTGACTGTATCTTATACAAAATTATAATACCTATGTTTAAATAGCCTCAACTATGTGTACTTACTTACTTTTAATGATATCCTCCTTATCGGTAGGACAGTGTAATGAATCATAGCTTATACTTAATTTCATACAGTTTTTCGTATAGGTTTTAAAGAAAATGTCTCAATGGTTGAATTATTTACTGTTTTCTGTTCTACGTACATTTTTACCTATGGAATAAACAAAATCTGTGAATTCGGATACCTTAGCGCAATGTATTCCCAGTAGGAGTTACTTTGGCAGATCCTTTGAAGGGACTACTGACACTATTTTGTCCATTAGATTTTGTTTTATACACCATGTTTTATAATGTAAATTAATTCAAATTGACAATAATTTAACCCATCAAGAAAGACACGAGTATAATTAAAATAGCAGGTTTAGGAAAAAGGTGTGTTAATTGCTGCATCTTTGAATTTTATGATTTCATTTACATCTTAATTGTTACCGATTCAATTAAATATTGTTGAGTGTATGAGATTAGATTACTGCGTAGCATAAGTGAAGTAATGTTCTACAATCATATTATAACTAGCTGTACCCGCGACATCACCCATGTGGACTTTCCTACTTATATCAGGCTTTTCATTTTTTAGCACATCATACTTCCCTAATTCTATTTCTAAATCCATATATATAAAAATCAATGCCACTTTTCGTTGTAATGTTATAACTCAACAATGCCTTTACCGATTTGGCTAATTTTGGTCTTGAATTATTCGTGGAAGTCCAGGGAAGGTTTGTACGTAGAGAAAAATTCGAATAATTGCTGGGAACCGACATCCAGGCGGGCGGAGCCGCGGGCAAAAGCTAGTCTATCATAATACCGAAATTCATAATCCTGAATTACAAAATCCCGAAGTAAAAAATCTTGAATTTGAAAATCCCGAAGATCAGAATCCCGGTACCCAATAGCCTAACCTGACACCTTACCTACCTTTCTAACTGATAGGTACGTCTAACTATCCATGTCGAGGCACGACTCGTGCAATCCGACTTTGATAGTTAAGTTAGAAGGCTAAGGTGGCTATTTTTTATAACCACCAAACAAAAAACAAGATCACCCAAAAATCTGATATTCAAGTTTTTGAACCTCGGTATTTTGTACTTTGCGATTTTGTACTTCGGGATTTTCTACTTTCGGTACTTTGTACTTTCGGTATTATGAACATTCGGTCGAACGAGCATTCACGATGTTGAATTTCGGTCTTTCGTTCATTGGTATTTTCAGTTGCGGGATGTTGATATATCCAAAAATGTACCTTCTAGACAAATTCAAAAGTAAGAAATAATATTATTATCTCATTAAATCAGGTCATGATTCAGTGTCTATTGCAAATAACGCAGATGAATTTTAAACGACTGTGAGAAGCCAATTGTAGGTGATTAGAGCACAATAGAAAATCGTCTAACGCTGTTGAATTACTTTACAAGACATTGATGAACAAGGCCTCCAAGGCTATCCGATAGTCAAAGTATTTTGAATTTCTATCTGCCTTTTAAACCACGAGGTATGGCTGTTTGATATTCATTTTGTAAACTACTAAGGGGGAAGATAAGCAACCATACGATATACCTAAAAATCGGTAAACGGTTACATTGCCCTATGAAGGTATACAACAAGATGAATCTTTGAATGAGATGTTTATAGCATTTATTATACTAACTTCTTAAGTTCGAAATACATTGGGAAAAAGAAGCGTTCAAGTGGGACTTGAACGACCTTTTCCTAACAGGGGAATGCTTTTCCAACTAAGCTATTGAGCCACACCTAAACCACTTCAAATTTCCCTTCTCTTTATATTCGTCTTTAAGGAGAATCTTCCTTAGAGGAGATATAAATAAGCGCATGGATGGCCCCTATAGCGTGGAGGGTTCACTTTCAGCTCAGTGCAAATATTTGTTTGCATAAATATGTCTATTTACATTGATCTGTATTTTAGTCCCTCAGAGAGGACGTTGGTCCTGGTTTTCATACGAACATCTATGGCAGTAGTTACGGGTAGTAGGAGTTCTAAAAAGTTCAACAACTGGTCTAACTGCAATACTTCGATATCGCTAATGGGTTATGGAGGTCAGACGGTAGTCACTTCACGGAAAATATTGAAGTTCAGCCACGATGCCGTTGTACCTACTGGAAGAGGCAAGGATAATAATGATTAACAACATCGATCGTTTAATCCTACCAGTCGTGTCGTGTGGTTCACGGGCCTCGCAATGACGTCATTAAGTCCGTTGTAACATTTAGGTGGTACTATTACGTATTTCATGTATTATATGTATGATTGTTTATTCAAGTGTAAAATAAGCCTAGGTAACATTATTACGTATAATTTCAATGTCACAATGGTGTCAACACCAATTTCCTTGCGTAGGTAGTAGCTACCTCACAGTGGCGGAGGCGGAATATTTTCAAAATGCAAGCCGATGGAAATGGTGGAGTATAAATGTAAACATCTCTACCACGGCTTTCCTTTTCTTTTCCAGCAGGAATCGTGTTATAAGGAACCCTAGCGACTATTACCTCATCACTATTCGCTTGGGATTTGCAACTTGTCGCTAAGCATAATCCATATCCATACTAATCCATACTAATATTATAAATGCGAAAGTAACTCTGTCTGTATATCTGTATGTTAGCTTTCACGCTTAAATAACGGAACCGATTTTGATGAAATTTGGTATAAGCGTAGATAAGACCTTGAGAAAGGACATAGGCTATGTTTGGTCACGATAACCGGCATCCACGCGGGCGGAGCCGCGGCCAAAAGCTAGTCGAAAATTAAATTGTATCAAATGTTGCGGTTTAATTTTGAATCGGTAGTCTGGTGGTTAAAGACCCAGCTACAAGTTCGAATCCCAGCCAATACACTATCGACGTAAACACATTTTCTAACACACAATTTGGCTTAACGGTTAAAAGAAATGTTTATTTTTATGCGTAAATACAGTTACCTACTTACTGTAAATAAAACTATTTATTTTGTATTACACTTTAGATAAGCTGACGACTTAAGTTAAAAGTAATCAACAGAAAACACGTGCGCCATTAGTTAGAAAGGTTAGACGCTATATTATGCACACAATAATTAACTAAATAGAGGTAATAATTTGACTTTATTATACAATTAGCCAGGCAGCAGAACCGGTACGTAGCACGCATTATCAGGTATGATAGACAAAAATGTATGTACACTTAGGTGTAGTATAGGTACGTAATGTATCTACAAAGAACGTATGAACGCTCACAATAGTGCAACGCCTACGTCCTATAAGAAGTCGGTCAGAAATAAAATCGGTGCATCCCGACCTAGTATAGGAGCTAGCAACGTTTTGAAAGTGAGAATTTTAGGTCAGCTGATTTTGTGATATGCTGTCCTTCTTGCTCTTTCGGTTAGAGTCTGGGCTATCTGGCTGGCGGGAGCGGTTGCGTTCATTACTGCGCATCCTACCTGTCCAGGTGATAATCCTGGATTTTCAAAACATTTTAAGAGGCGTAATTTTTAATTTTTTGTTTTTAAATAAGACTACCTGACGTACTTTTTTTATTGCCAGACATTTCTGACATTGCTAATTATGTGCCATACGCGATTCTTTTAATTTTATTTATAAAAATTTACAAGTATTTTATAATGTCTGTAATTTTAACATTATGTTATTTAAGATAAGAAAAGCTTAAAATTAATTTGCCAGACATTAATTCGATTGTTAAACCTTGAATTAAAATATAAAAGGCATGAAAAGTATTGCAGTATGATGCTAGTAGTTCGAAAGAGACAGTTGCAGAATAAGCTGAGAATAAGACAGAGAACCATTGCAAATATACCATTGATATTATCTGACCTCCTCCTCGTAACCTGTAGCCTAGCCCTGAATTCCTCAGTAAGGTACTGAGAGGATTCAGTGCTAAGCAGAACCGAAGGGGACTCAAACTGACACCTTGGAAAATGCCTCGCTCAATATTTATTGGTTCGCCGTTACTGCACACCCCTCGACATCCTGGATAGCTAAGAACTGTTCTCCATTGCCTCATACATGACGCCAAGTAGATGCACAGAGTTGTATCTACTTTATACAACTCTAGCACCCTCAGGAGCCATGTATGGGGCACAGAGTCGAACGCTTTCTTATAGTCTATCCAGCATGTCGATAGATTATTACGGCTACGGCGAACTTGTTGACTAATTAACGGCCATATCAATGAGGAGGAGCTCCTTAGTACCACGGGCCCCACTCCTACATCTATTCTGAGAGGCACTCATAACAGTGTTTGTAGAGATGTGCTTTGTTATTTTATCTCTCAGAATAGGTGTAAGAAGTTTATAGACCGATGGTAAACACGTGATCGGTCTATAGTTACTGGGGTTCGAGGTACTTCCTGTCTTATGGAGCAGGTGGGTAACACCAGTGGTCATAAAAATTGGCAACGACCCTGACTCGATAGCAGCCTATTATTATTATTATTTTGTTTCTCTTTTCCGTGACTCTCGGGACTATGGAATCCCGGTCCTTTGGAAGGCGTGCGTCGGGCCGGTGCCAAAACGTAGATTGCCAATTTTTATGACCACTGGTGTTACCCACCTGCTCCATAAGACAGGAAGTACCTCGAACCCCAGTAACTATAGACCCATCACGTGTTTACCATCGGTCTATAAACTTCTTACAGCTATTCTGAGAGATAAAATAACAAAGCACATCTCTACAAACACTGTTATGAGTGCCTCTCAGAATGGATGTAAGAGTGGGGCCCGTGGTACTAAGGAGCTCCTCCTCATTGATATGGCCATTAGTCAACAAGTTCGCCGTAGACGTAAGAATCTATCGACATGCTGGATAGACTATAAGAAAGCGTTCGACTCTGTGCCCCATAGAAGGCTCCTGAGGGTGCTAGAGTTGTATAAAGTAGATACAACTCTGTGCATCTTCTTGGCGTCATGTATGAGGCAATGGAGAACAGTTCTTAGCTATCCAGGATGTCGAGGGGTTGCAGTAACGGCGAACCAATCAATATTGAGCGAGGCCTTTTCCAAGGTGTCAGTTTGAGTCCCCTTTGGGTTCTGCTTAGCACTGAATCCTCTCAGTACCTTACTGAGGAATTCAGGGCTAGGCTACAGGTTACGAGGAGGAGGTCAGATAATATCAATGGTATATTTGCAATGGTTCTCTGTCTTATTCTCAGCTTATTCTGCAACTGTCTCTTTCGAACTACTAACATCATACTGCAATACTTTTCATGCCTTTTATATTTTAATTCAAGGTTTAACAATCGAATTAATGTCTGGCAAATAAATTTTAAGCTTTTCTTATCTTAAATAACATAATGTTAAAATTACAGACATTATAAAATACTTTTAAATTTTTATAAAAAAAATTAAAAGAATCGCGTATGGCACATAATTAGCAATGTCAGAAATGTCTGGCAATAAAAAAAGTACGTCAGGTAGTCTTATTTAAAAACAAAAAATTAAAAATTACGCCTCTTAAAATGTTTTGAAAATCCAGGATTATCACCTGGACAGGTAGGATGCGCAGTAATGAACGCAACCGCTCCGGCCAGCCAGATAGCCCAGACTCTAACCGAAAGAGCAAGAAGGACAGCATATCACAAAATCAGCTGACCTGAAATTCTTTCTCGAAAACGTTGCTAGCTCCCGTACCAACCGGTCCGATTGTCGGTGAAAAATGGAACGTTCGGAAATGTATGCGTAAACGCACACTACTGACCGACGTAGCCAAACGAATTGGACTAGGACGTAGCCACTGACAAAGTGGCGGACGTGTGCGTTGAGTCGGTCACAAAATCGGTCATAAGAATCGGAGGAAAAATCGAACCGTTTATCGGTTTTACAAAAAGTCTGACGTGGACGGGCAGCATTATGGTCATAATACAGGGTTGTCAATTAATGTATAGGAAGATGTCAGATTTGTTAACACTCATGATTATTGCTCAGCTCTCTTGAGGAATAGCGTGATGAAATATAGCCTACTAGCTTTTGCCCGCGGCTTCGCCCGCGTGGATGTCGGTTATCGCGACCAAACATAGCCTATGTCCTTTCTCATGGTCTAATCTACCCCTATACTAAATGTCATCAAAATCGGTTCAGTGGTTTAGGCGTGAAAGCGTAACATACAGACGGACAGACAGACAGACAGAGTTACTTTCGCATTTATAATATTAGTATGGATAACTTCCTTGAAAAATGGGCTGCTCAAAACAGAAACACTTTTTCAATTCGAACCAGTAGTTCCTGAGGTTAGCACGCCAAACAAACAAACTCTTTAGCTGTTAGCGTTATAATAGTAGTATATAGATAGCAGCAATTTTTATAATTTAATATCTACGTACCTACGTAGATGATTTGTGATGAGAATTTAGAGGACCAACTTGTTTTCGTTTTGTTAACACCAATTATTATTATATTATTGTTTTATTTCAAAAAAATCTACTGTTTGTAGAACAATAGCTATTATTTTTGCTATTAAAACAGAACTATGAACCTTCACTCACTCTCAACCTTCACTATATATGTCGTGTATGAATGTTAACTTGGTTTATGTTTTCTTAATGAAGTCAAAAAGTTCTGCATCTTTTTCTTCATCATTGCGGTCCAGTCACATCCTAAGCTTTTATCTCGGACTCCGGGGTCCCATTTTGCTCCAGTCTAACTAAGAGTTTGGATGAACTTCAACATTTTCTGTGAAGCGCAGTAAGAAGTATCGAAAAGTCAGGAATAGACCAATTGTTGACCTTTTTAGAGTTCCAACTACTCGCAACGTTCGCCATATAATATACTAGCTTTTGCCCGCGGCTCCGCCCGCGTGGATGTCGGTTATCGCGACGAAACATAGCCTATGTCCTTTCTCAAGGCCTAATCCACCCCTATACCAAATTTCATCAAAATCGGTTCAGTGGTTTAGGCGTGAAAGCGTAACATACAGACAGACAGACAGACAGACAGAGTTACTTTCGCATTTATAATATTAGTATGGATGTTCGTATGGCAAACAGTAAAGTGCTCTCCGAGGCATGGAAATACAGACGCCATTGCAAAAATATGCATACAAATATTTGCACTGAGCGGGAATCAAATTCCTGCATAGCAGTCGCGTTTAACTACACTACCGCAACGTCACAAAGGTTGTCAGCACGGAGAAGGAAACCTTAATCATATTCTGTTCTGCGTGGTTGTCAGCTATTATAATGCAGTCAATTAGGGTATGGTCTGTCGGGCTAGGCACCAAATTCTATCAATTCAGTAAATCTGTAAATTCAGTTATTTTTCGCATTACAGTGTCTATTTATTTTTGTTTTTTGAAGGCGGTTTAACGTTTTGCTATTTTTTGTGCTTACAATATTATCAAAATAAATCAAATTCAATTAATTAATATATAAATTTATTTCATAATTGTTGATTAAACCTAGCTATTTATAAGGGTGTGGTTACAATCGGGTTCAAGGGTATATAGTGCAAAAAAATTTTTTTTTTGTTTTTTTTTTTCTCGCAGAAATCCCCTCGGATACCCAGGAGCCGGAAGGGGAGGTTATGTTGGACTCGAACAGACTAAAACCGCATGCCGGCTGAGGGGCTGTTCGGCAGAAGTATACCTACTAATTTTCCACATTAGTGATTAAATAAAAAGGAATGTTAAGTTTAACCGTAAAGTGATAAAAAGAAATTGCGGTTATCGTAGCCTATATACGTTAACACCAGCTGGCACGTGTTGTTAACGCTTAACACATTTAGGTACGGTCAGCGTCAGAAATATCTACACCTACAAAGTTTCAAAATGATTTTAAAACTAAGATATTTCTTCTGTTTATTCTGTTGATAGATGGCACTTGGTAGAATCTGCTACACATATTGAGTAAGTCACTTTGTACTTTTCCACTTAATTTTATTTTTCACCTGACCGGTTTCACCTCACGGGCGTTCTCTGCTTATATATGATACCTTTGAGAATGCCGTGAGGCAAACCGGTCAGGTGAAAAATAAAATAAAGTGGAAAAGTATAAAGTATCTTACTCAATATGTAAGATATTAAGATTTGATGGTGGAAAACTAAGATTGGTGAGATTGAGGTGAATTAGCGCCGAAATATCGGTTTTTCAAAACAAATATACAACGTGGTAAATATTCCGGTGAGATTTACACTAAGGTATTAATAAAACCAATCAAAATGTTTTAAATTTGATTTAAAAACTAAGGGAGTGTATTAAAATTTAAAAGAGTGTACCAAATATCACAACAATCGGTCAACAGGTATGGGGGAAAACTAAGGAATTAAGATCATATTAAACACTTTGTTCATCAACATCTTTCTGATACTGACTGTACTTAATCGTTCTCGTATAAATTTTGTAAGGTATAAATTATACTTACGGCAAACGTACACATATTAAAGTGTGAAGTAAATGTAGGTATAGGTACATACTTATGCCCTTGGCCGCGTGTTCAAAGAGATAAACGTACTGGAACCCTAAAATATTTTTGGGTTTAGAAATCAGATAAGATATTTTCTCTTATTTAAAAAGTTCAGCCCTATCCTGGAAAAGATTATACCACAGTGGCCTTCGATGGCCCTGAGATGGCCTGTGAGTGAGGGATATGCCAGAGGCTACCTCACCCTTGGCAACTCATGACCAGAGAGGTAGTGCGGTTTTAGTAGGTTCGAGTCTGACATAACCACTGCCACCGGAGGGGAGGGTGGAGGGTGGTTCAAACAGAACTGTCATGTTAGCCTGACATGACAGTTCCAGCCGCCAGGGCAGTGTTCGCGTTAGCCGGTTTATTTTTTCTCAAATTTTATCAAAAGGTGTGTTTCCATCTCTCCACAATGCTGAGTATCTAAGCATCTACACTATCAACATGAACCCACTCCTACTACAAGCAATTTAGCTTAGTTCGAGGGGTTAGAGGAAATAGTAATTTCGATTGCCATGTAAAATTCTTTAAAATAAAGACAAAAAAACAATAAAACAAACAAAAATCTATCGAGTCTATCAAACCCGAGATCATCATCTAAGCATTATCTCTAGTAGGTAATGGTAGGTGTTACTTATATTCTTACCATCAGATCACAGCATAAATGGATGGTTTAAAAATGTGATATCCGTGCTAACTTCCGGACGTAAAAAACCTAATAACTTTTATAACAGAATCAGAAGCCTGTACACGGTACTTTTAATTTACTGTCCTTGAAATGCACTTCGGTACCTACACTGTAAAGTTTTACATGGTGAGCATATGTTTACACATTCTATCATAATCATCCTAGGGGCAACCCCCGATGCATTTGAAATTGTATTTTCCCAGAGTTCGTTTGTCTAAAACTATTAAAACCATGAGGAAAACCACTGAAACCAGTAAGTAGGTTTTCCAGCTTAAAAATATGGTTGGCTTGAACCTTCAAAAGTTTGGTGGGGCTTCAAACACGAGAGCAGTTATTTTAAAGTAGTGAACTAGATTTACAATTAGAAGGGACCGAAGAAAATGGCCGAAATGTGGGTGTAAATACACATCAGCCTACCTCTTTAGGGATTTCCAGGCCTACGTATATTTATGTATGCAGTATGAACTAAGATTTAATTTCATTTAATAACAGGGATTCATGTTGAAAGCATTTATGAGAATATTAATTGTTTACAGTCGTATTAATTAATTTGGTAAACCAACTGTTCTTTTTTATCTAATCTTAAGCCTTGTATTTGAAGACGAGTAAATAGCCTTCGGCTTTATAATATTTACGTAAACTATCTGTGTAATGGCTGTAAGATTTCAAAATAAAATAGGCAACTGGCAAAGAATGTAACTAGGTAAACATTTTCCTTAAACCACTTCTTCTATATCATGGTATACTTTTTGTATCTACTATTCTTTGTTGTCTTTAATAAGCAAAAAAGGCAATCAAACCGACAGAAAAGCGAAATTGAAGTTGCCCATTTTCTTCAAACAGAAATTAGGTGCTTAAAAACATTATCCTACTTATATTAAAAACACGAAAGTTCGTAAGAATGGATGGCCTCCCCATAACGGGGGCGAGTTGGGAACACCGTTGTCCCCCCTCCCGAGGAGGGCCAGACCGCCAGGGTTGGCCCTGGGTGCGAGGGATATGTCTAAGACAACCTCACCTTCAGCCTAGCACGACGAACCACAGACGACGTGCTGTTTTAGTCGGTTCGAATTCGACATAACCTTCCCCTCCGGCTTAGGCGGGGGCGGTATCCGAGGGGATTTCCGTACGAAAAATCGTCCATCTAAGCGGCTGGAGCGATTTTAATACAATTGGTAGGTATGGAGCTAACACTCTGGATTTACACATAGGCTATGTTTGATCACAATAACCGACATGCACGCTGGCGGAGCTGCGGGCAAAAGCTAGTTATTCTTAGTTTTTTTTATAAAAGTTCAGGGCTTCACGTGATAATTTTTGTAAAACTTACTTTTGCCGACGTTTCGGGTGCATTGTAGCACCCGTGGCCTCTGACGGTAATATTTAAAGTGGTAACACAAAATAAATAATAACACTTAATGCAATTTATATGTAGGTACTACAGAAAAAATAGCTCTTGAATGAAGGTAAATAAAATAAAATGATATGACAATGGGAGAGGCCGGAGTAGCATTTGTCCGACAGTGGATTGCAAATATTGCAAAATACAATAACAATATAACTATATCAATGGCAATAGGCTAAATCATTGATTGATGTGACAAAAATATGAATTCATTTTGAAAAATTGTGTATTCTTTCTTGACTTTAATATTACCTAATTATTTTAATTACTATTTTTATTATTAACTTTAATTAAGTAATAGGTGGATATAATTGACGAAACGAGTTCTCCGCTTATCAGCTGTTAATTTTACTGTGTTAAAAAGTACTGTTACTGTTAATGGAACTGAACCGTTTAAATATCCAAATAGAAAAATCAAAACTGTTACGCATTTCTGTTACTATCCCCTGTGTTCTGTATATTCCCTGTATTTGTCGTCTGTGTCTTAAATATTTCAAATTATCTTCTATTTTTTTAATACACAAAACTCCACTTCAAAAATCACGTTCGAATTATTTTGCTACTAACGCAAAAACGCACACAAACACAGTTACGCACCTGTTGCAACTTTTGCGGCCGAAACAGCCGACACGACGAAAAACAAACTAATCAAAATTCGCGCCATCACTGAGTCGTCTGCGCGCGCGCCGGTCGTTTTATCAACTGCACTGCGATTGATTTTCGAGGGCTAAGACCACGCGACAGATGAATGTCCTAATGACGGATCGTAATTTATATGTGAATGAGGTTTTACGTTAAAGTGGTGCTTGATAATTACAATGTAATTACACTAATTACTATTATGAAAGCTATTCTATATTAGGTACCTATTGTTGTTTATACGTCGGCTCGATATTATATTAGTCTTCACGACTCGGTAATTTTTTTAAGTATTAAGTACGACACCATCATTATGATTCCCGGTGGCATCTGAGATTTTTACTTCAGAGCTTATATTTTTTCTCCCTTTACACTTAGCTTAGGCGGTTCTTATGGGAACGAATACCCTCTGACCTTCTAACCCCAAAAGGAAATCGTGCACCAGAGCCTGTAGCCAAGTAATGAACAACTGTAACAGTAGATCTGCTGACAGACTCCCTGACAGCGGTGTGACAATAAATGACCTTGTTTCAACCCACAGGGTCTAGGTGGGACCCCATATAGCAAATTTCCTAGTCGTTGCTGTGGCCGTGTTTGTATCCGTGTAAACTTAGATTTGGCTAGTAATCCATATCCATACTAATCCATACTAATTTTATAAATGCGAAAGTAAAGAGTAAAGAGGTCTGTCTGTATGTTACGCTTTCACGCCTCAACCACTGAACCGATTTTGATGAAATTTGGTATAGGGGTAGATTAGACCTTGAGAAAGGACATCCATACTATCCATACTTCCATACTAATATTATAAATGCGATAGTAACTCTGTCTGTCTGTCTGTATGTCTGTCTGTCTGTCTGTAAGTTACGCTTTCGCACCTCAACCACTGAACCGATATTGATGAAATTTGGTATAGGGGTAGATTAGACCTTGAGAAAGGACATAGGCTATATTTGGTCGCGATAACCGATATCCACGCGGGCGGAGCCGCGGGCAAAAGCCAGTTAATTATAAGTGCAGGTCCCTAATACTTTTTCTGAAATAAAAGTAGCTTGAATCGGCCTTTTTTTCATTTTTTTTTCTTGCGGAAATCCCCACGTATACCTCCCCTGCCGGAGCTGGAAGGGGAGGTTATGTCGGACTCGAACCGACTGAGGGTCGCGGTGCTAGGCTGGGAGGTGAAGTTGTCTTCGACATATCCCTCGCGCCCCGGCTGACCCAGGGCCATCCATTACGGTCTTGCCTTTCTCGGGAGGGGGACAACGGTGTCCCCGGCCTGAATCAGCCCAGTTGTTTGACAGATTACTCGCATAAACAGACAGACAGATAATTTACTGTAACAAACATTATGTACTTTAATATATTATTTATGTATATAGATTTGTTCTATTATTATTTATATCGTTTTCATTTTAATAGACACGTGTAGTAATTTTGCTGAGATGGCGACCTTATATTCAGGTTAGCACAGTTTTAATAATATTTTTTTATATCATTAATGCAGCTTTCCACGGTGCGTGATTTTGTAGATTTTGTCACGCACCACAGGCGACTTTTCGACTGTTATGTTATTTATTTTATTGTTATGCGTCTAGTGAACTAAAATGTTTTTCTTTACTGTTTTCTTACTTTACGGGCAATCAAAATAGATATTTGACGAAATACCTATATGTTAATATACTTCTGCCTACCCTTTTTGTTTACTTTCTGTTACCTGTTACCCTTTTGCTTCTCTAAAAGTTTTATCAACAGTTAAAAAATCGTATTTTGCCTCACGGTGCTTTTCGCGTCAGCCATATTATTGTTTCAATAAATATACTTAACCTTATACCGCTGCATCACTGAGAGGCTGTTTCACATCAACAGTAACGCTTTCGCAGGGTTAAAAATACAGAACTCTAAATTCCTTCTCTATATTTGAATGAATTTTTTTTAGCATTTATTATGCTAACTGTTAAGTTCGAAAAACATTGGAAAAAATGAAATGCTCAAGTGAGACTCGAACTCACGACCTTTCGCTTACAGGGCGACTGCTCTGCCAACTGAGCTATTGAGCACCACTTGAATCATTCCAAATTTTCCTTCTCTTTATATCCGTCTATAAGGGCGACGGTGCAGCCATCTACCAACATTCTTACGAACTCTCTATAGTTTCAATGTTAGCCACAGTCAAGTGTATTTTAATGTCATATACATAAATGGAAGTATCAATATTTAATGTATGGCATATGCGTGTGTAGATCAAGGCTGTATTTTAGATTTTGTGAAATCAGTAAATAACCGTATCTGAAACGAACTAAAAATATTGAAACGCACTAAACAAGGAGGCTTGACGTAATCAAGTTTTCACGTTTGTTCCTCCGCAGAGTTTAGCTTTGATACATACCTATATCTACATACATAAAATAATATATCTGACTCAAAAAAGAAGGAGGTTTTATATTTGCCGTGTTTATTTTATATTGCAATTCTTAAAATAAACGCATTATAGAATCATTTCTGTGACAGACAGACAGATGGACAACGCAGTGATCCTATAAAGGTTGTTTTTAACCGACTTCAAAAAAGGAGGAGGTTCTCAATTCGTCTGTATGTATATTTTTTTTTCCTTTTGGTACTCACGGGACCCCCAAAAATATAAATTAAAGCATCAACATCTATCATTCTGTTTGCATGTGTCCGTGATAGGCTTTCTCGTCTCTATGATAAGAGAATATTTTAAGTATTAATAGCTTATACTGAACCTTAGACTATATAAACTCTAGTCTGAACACTAAAAGATGGTAGGTATTCAGATGTCCGATTATGTACACATGTGTGACTAATTTGTCAATTGTTATACATAGATAACATTAGGAATAATAATACACATAATTTATTCTATAATACAAATTGTCAAGAATGTAGAATTTTAAATTATGTATTATTTATTTATTTACACATTAATAATTCAAATCCCATCTTGGATGTTCACTTTTTGCTATATCTTAATGAATAGAAATTCATTGAAGAAGTGCTTGCAAGAAATTAATAGACTGGGCCAGTTCCATGGGACATATAGGTATACTAAGTAGTTGGAATAACTGGAATCCATTCAAAGATTCGTAAATTGCGACATTCGGCGGATGTGAAAATATGTTTGCCTCTTGAACTAGGCTAGCCTGTCTCTCGAGAGGCTTTTTTTCCGTGCGGAAATCCCCCTCGGATATCCCCCCTGCCGGAGCCGGAAGGGGAGGTTATGTCGGACTCGAACCGACTAAAACCGCACGCCGACTGTGGGTCGTGGTGCTAGGCCGGAGGTGAGGTTGTCATCGATATATCCCTCGCACCCCGGCTGACCCAGGGCCATCCCTTACGGTCTGGCCCTCCTCGGGTCTCGAGAGGCTAGCCTGGTTCAAGGAATTTGGAATGAAATGTAAGCTAATAGATTTCACTAAACTATATTGGGCAGGATATTCATTCGTATAAATAATTTCCTGTAGTATACTTAAAGCACTCGGATTGATACACCTAGGGGAATTAAGTAAATTATAAGTACATTTATAATAGGACTAGGTAATATGTAAGATGACTTGATAATGACATTGTCATAAACACTTCAATTTTATAAGTGGCCAGTAAGTAGTTTTACTTTGGACACCTACCTACATAATATTGAGTCTAAAAAGATTGTATAGTATAAATTCACGTTTATTGATATATAAATTACATCAAAAGTTGACTTGATGCATCCATGCCCGCTCTTGAGTGCATCAAGTCGACTTTTAGTAATCTTGATGCACGTACTGGGTGCACAAAGTGAATAAAGGTTACTATTAGTGTAATTGATTCACCTAGGTGCATCAATCCGAGTGCTTTAAGTATAACTACGGGAATAATTTAATTGACACAAGTATTATGCGTGGACACATCTCATTTGTTTAATTGTAACGAAACGTTTTGAAAACTTCCTATTTTAAAATAATTTGTTTTATAACTAAATAAACTTACGGATTATAGCAATCCATAAAGAAAATTAAATTACTAGCTAAGCTAGCCGATCTTGGCATGAGACATGTTGAGTAGTTATTACGATAATTTCAACAAGTCAATGCTGCCACTGTCTGATAAGCCAATAAAATTGCTAATTAGATAACACATCGAAAATTATTATTGAAAATAATTTAAAAAAGTCCGTGCGGGACAAACTAGAAACAAAAAGTCACGGAAATTTTAAAATATTTTCGAATAATTTTAGAATTCATCCATACTAATATTATAAATGCGAAAGTAACTCTGTCTGTCTGTCTGTATGTTACGCTTTCACGCCTCAACCACTGAACCGATTTTGATTAAATTTTGTATAGGGGTAGATTAGACCATGAGAAAGGACATCCATACTTAATATTATAAATGCGAAAGTAACTCTGTCTGTCTGTCTGTCTGTCTGTATGTTACGCTTTCACGCCTAAAAACTGAACCGATTTTGATGAAATTTGGTATAGGGGTAGATTAGACCATGTGAAAGGACATAGGCTATATTTTGGGCGCGATAACCGACATCCACGCGGGCGGAGCCGCGGGCAAAAGCTAGTATTGAATAATTCTAATCTTTACATACATATAGCTTAATGCGTTGTCCCAATAGGTCGACATACTTAAACAATAGATAGAAGCATCAAATACCTATTGCCCTCACGAAAAGATAAACTGCAATAAAGTACCAATTGGAAAACTATTGCCTCCATAAATCCATACTAACTAATATTATAAATGCGAAAGTAACTCTGTCTGTCTGTATGTTACGCTTTCACGCCTAAACCACTGAACCGATTTCGATGAAATTTGGTATAAGGGTAGATTAGACCTTGAGAAAGGACATAGGCTATGTTTGGTCGCGATAACCAACATTCACGCGGGTGGAGCCGCGGGCAAAAGCTAGTATGTAATACAATGAAGATGGAGTGTATGCCACCACTAGCCTGTCGGACTATGACCATTGTACTTCCTGGTCAGACAAATGATTCAGACTATTCAGTTATAATCTAATATATAAAATTCTCGTGTCACAGTTTTCGTTGCCATACTCCTCCGAAACGGCTTGACCAATTTTGATGAAATTTTGTGAGCATATTGAGTAGGTCTGAGAATCGGCCAACATCTATTTTTCATCCCCCTAAATGGTGCAGCGGGAACGGGATCTGACGCCACGAAGGTAGGAAAAAATTAGCGGTACGAAGTTCGCCGGGACAGCTAGTATACCTATAAATTCCTGTAAATATTAATGTATATATCATGGATCGCGGTACTTTAAAAGTTAATACTAATGAAGTTGGTAAACTTCCTTTCTGCTTATAAATGACGGGCGAAGCAACCTTGTTTTCAGTCGTAAACAATGCAATTACTACCTGTTCCTTGAAAATCTGCAGTGCTTATTTATTGGTAGTAAATGTTGACTATAACTAGTTTGACAACTGAAATTAACCTACCAAGGTTAATAGAACCCTAATAATTCTCTAATAAAAAAATGCATAGATTACGACAGCAATTATCTGCAGTAGAAATTCCGTCAAAATCTGTTCGATTGCTTTTTTTTCCCAACATGTTACACAACGCTATCTAGACCCATGGTAAGCATAGCTTAACCACCTAGTTTTATGGAATCTAGAATGCGAATAAACATACTTAGATTCTTTTTTTTGGTAATACAAATATCTACGACCAGCCCCACCAGGTCGCGCATAATCCCGATATGGCTCGTCGTGCCGGTTGGCGACCGGATGGGAGCCCGGCGACCATATTCGGGGGGGTACGGGGGGGTTCCGTTCGGCGCGTCGGCTCTCGTCATGCCGTCACAATCATAGACAAAACCAATGTCCCATGTATTGTCACACGGTGCTGCGGCGACAATCACCTCTTTTTCACGCCTTCCCATCCATTCCTTTCCATTTACCATGACAGCGCACCAAAAAGATAGAGTCAGAACAGCGGCTAAGGAGTCTCCCACAACACGACTATTTGAGGTGGAGTCCACGAACATCTGTGGGCTCCATACAAACCTCAACGCCGTCCACCATCACCTGGAGACGGCGAAACCAGCAATGCTGTTTCTGACGGAGACACAAATACGCCGCCCTGACGACACGACCTACCTGCTTTACCCCGGCTATGTTATCGAGGACCCTCTTTCCGAGACTTCGCCTTTAGCTTAACATCAGGCGTCAAATTGACGTGTCCTATACAAAAAAAAAATATTATAAAGAGGAAAGATTTGTACCTATTTTTGTATGTTTGTATGTTTGTAATGAATAGGCTCAAAAAGTACTGGGCCGATTTAAAAAATTCTTTCACCAATAGAATGCTACATTCTTCCAATTTGACATAGGCTACAATTCATTTTGAAAAAAATTAGGGATCCTTGGTAAAATTTGAACAATGTAACCGAAGGTGTAGAAAAATGAGTCTTAAAATGTCTTTCGTCGAATGCGCTGCCGAAACTATAAATAATTGTCTACCCCGTGCGAAGCCGGGACGGGCTGCTAGTATTATACAAAGAAACACCCAGACCAATGCAAATACCCATATTCATGTATACAAATATTTGCACTGAGTGGGGATTGAATCCCCGCCTTCTGCGTAGCGGCCGCGTTCTCTACCGCCACGCCACGGAGGCTGTCTTTTTGTTTGAGGTTACACGAAACAAACGGACAAAATAAAAAAAATAAAAAAAAATCAAACAAATCTTTGTCATAAGTGCCGTGTAGATAAATGATGTGATGATTAAAAAGCTGCTATTTTAATATTACAAACAGACACTCAATTTAATTTATTTGTATAGATATTGTTTGCATATTGGGCTCGCATTCGCCCAATGTGCTGATCCAATATCAGCGTGCGTAAATCAAAATTCAAATGAATTACGTATAGTCTTATCACAGCTGTTTAAATTATTAAATAGGTAAATGATTTACAAGGAAAATGTACCCAGGTTAGCCACTGACGTGATTCTCAACTATTTATATATTAAGATAAATAAGTATATATCTACGGTGTTCCGTAATTAGTCTGTTTCATTAGCTGCATGTGTAAAAATAGTTTAAAAATGTATTCAACAATCCTATTAATTACTTATCTTCGGTTTCGTAGCGGCTAAGAAGGCGGCCTCAAAGTCAAGTAAATATAATATTCTAATAAATAAATATTCCACAAGATTCTACACAACGCTATCTAGACCCATGGTAAGCTTAATTAGCACATACTTTTTGTTTGTAAATACATACATATTATACATAGATACACCCAGACCAATGAAAATAGCCAAATTCATGCATACAAATAATTGCACTGAGCGGGATCGAACCCGCTCCTCCTGCGTAGCAGTAGTGTTCATTACCGCCACGCCCCAAAGGCTGTCAAAATAGAGAGGGTTATGTTGAAGTAGCCTCTTACTGCTGCAGAAGTAAAGGAAAAATGTACCCTTAGAATAAGCTACTAAAACGCAATAAAAGTAGGAATAGGCAATATTATCAGTTTACTAGGAAGGTCTTTGCTTCGGAGGATTTTCGTGATGCGTCAATATACCATGTTGGACACCGTCACGCCTTTTCCATAGAGGCAGGCTGAAACCCACACATCTGCCATTTCCATTTTTTACTAGCCCTCCTCACTTAACATTATATGACAAACAAATCCACAGGAGCTGACGTAAAAACATTTTCGGAGTATTAAACCGCGTGTGATAACGAGATTCCTTGAGCTAGGGACTGGGGAAGTACCTACACCTAGGAATACATAGAATCTTCATTTTACGTAGCGGTGAATAGGGGTCTACGTAAACTTCATTTATAAAAATCAATATTGATCTGGGTGTCGTTTTCAAATATTTCTATAAAAGCTATTGAGGAATATAAAATAAATATTGACATGACGTTTGATTTTTTTTTGGTTTGATGACTCGAAGCAAAACTTTTGTTGCATTTGTTTGACAAAATAAAAAAAATGATTTTTATTCTTTTAAAAATGAGAGTAAATCTCCTGTGCCGCAGGCGGCGAGGAGGGCCACACCGTAAGGGATGGCCCTAGGTCAGCCGGGGTGCGAGGGATATGTATGACAAACTCACCTCCGGCCTCGCACCACGACCCACGGTCGGCGTGCGGTTTTAGTCGGTTCGAGTCCGACATAACCTCCCCTTCCGGCACCGGCAGGGGGGGTATCCGAGGGGATTTCCGCACGGAAAAAAAAAGTGCCGCAGGCGGCGAATTGGGCTGGGAAGGTCACAGAACAATTTCCATTTACCATGAGCGCGGACCTGGGGTTTACGATTCGGGCTATACCTCGTGCCAAATGGATTGAGAATAAAGTTTGTTGACCGAGTTGACTTTGCGATCAGTTTGGACTGGTTACTTAGGGGTTGTCAACATTTTTCACACTGTAGCAAAACCTACTACAGCGCCACAAGGCGCCCGCATGAAGCTTTATTTTTGTTATACAAAACTCATTACCATTATTATCATTTTTACTGAATACTTTATTTTCAATCGAACTGGCACGGCCTATAGCTGTTGTCATACCGCCGTCCCCACTAACATACTGACAGTTAAAGATAGATCACATCTACGGATAATGTGCTCGGCTATTTAAATTTAAAACATAGTAACTCCTATTTCACACCAATTTCGGAAAATAAAATTATACCGCAATGCTCTTTACCGCAAAAAAATCAGTTACCATGTTTTGAATTTAAACAGCCGATACGTCAAATTTGACCGTTGCGATCTATCTTTGACTGTAAGTATGTTATTGGGAACGGCCGATAGCAGGAATAGGGCCATAACTGGGATAGGCGTTCGTGTGAAGAAGGACAAAATAAAATAATGTAAAAATGATAATAAATTATGGCCATTTCCATTGTATTACACTGCGGTATCATTACCAGTAGAGTATGTGGAATTCATTGTTTCCTGTAATTACAGGCTACCGGATATTGATTGTAATTTATTTGAAATTGTAATGAAAGGGGTATGTGTTTCGCAGACATTTAAATACATAAGATTGAGTTTAAGGCCGCCTATTGATAATACCGACGATGTACGACCAAATAACGCATGTTTTTCTCCTTGGTGTGCACAATAAAGATAGTGGGAATATTTCAAGTTTTCCTCGTCGAAAGTATGAGTAAAACATAGTTGAAAAATTTGCTTCAATTATTTTTGAGTACGTCAAAGTATAATAGGGTTTTTAAAGGTCTCTCTTGTATCATACAACAACCATTATCTTTTTCCTTAACCGACTATAAAAGGAAGATAATTCGTGAGTTAAAAGATAAATATAGCGACAAAGTGTGTAATAAGATTATTCTATCTTTTGATTGGTTTTTCCCTGACTTCTGGTTTTTCAAACAATAATAAAGAATAATTATAATTATACAGCCCAAGACAATAGGCTCACCCCCTATTACGTCGTGCGACTGAAAATCATAATTGGTGGTTTTTAATATACCTCTGCCTACCTTTTCAGGGATTTACAGACGTGAGTATATGTATGTATGTATATAATCATAATTGCTTGAAATCCTAGACTCATCTTTGGAAACTTTATTTAAAGGAATCATTTAATTCATTACAATGCGACATTAATGACTGACAGAATACATACACGTCACACATCCAATTAGTATTATATTATTTTCTGTAAGTAATATGACTATTAAAAATTTTCTCAGAAATTTTATTATTGCTATGTATTCCTAGAGCTAAAAAAAACCCTGATTTTTTGATGTAACACTTCTGTCTTACCCATCCAGGCAACAGTGTAACGAGGAGTCTCTACAACACGATTCCTGTCGGCGTGCACTACAAAGGGAAGACGCGGTAGAGATTTTTTACGTTTACACTCCACTTTCCACCAGCTTGCCACTGGAAAATTTTCACCCTTTGCCACTGCCACGCAAGGCATCTAGGAAAATCCTCAAGTGGGTGCCAAAAAGTTAGGAATTCTGTCTAGAGTACGATAGTGCTACCCACGAGATTAATAGCTAAACCTCCATCAAACGAAAGTCTCTGTGATGACTCAGCATAATACAAACAGGCCCTCAATTCTACTAAAGTTAAACCATTGTGGTGCTGCAGTCACTGCAAAAAATGACATTAAATTTTATACTTTACTAGTCTTTGCCCGCGGCTCCGCCCGCGTGGATGTCGGTTATCGTGACCAAACATAGCCTATGTACTTTCTCAAGGTCTAATCTACCCCTATACCAAATTTCATCAAAATCGGTTCAGTGGTTTAGGCGTGAAAGAGTAACATACAGACAGACAGACAGAGTTACTTCCACATTTGACTGAATTTTTTATAGCATTTTTAATGCTAACTTTAATGTTCGAAAAACATCGGAAAAAATGAAACGCTCAAGTGAGACTTGAACTCACGACCTTTCCCTTACAGGGGGAATGCTCTTCCAACTGAGCTATTCATATTTTCGTATTTCCACATTTATAATATTAGTATGGATTTCTATACACCTAAAGTCCAAAATAAATTGAAAACAGTTTCATTACTCTATTTCAATTACTCCGCAAAAAGTCATTTAATTTTTAACTTTAAACGTATCGATTGAAAGTCTATTTAAGCCGTTTTTTGCAGTAGCAGTGGCACCATAATGGTTTGACTTTAGCAGATTCGAGGCCCTGTTAGGGTTTCAATGGATTGAAAACTATCCAAGAAGCTCCGTATCAGCGCTAATGCGCTGGACAATACAAAGTCAAGAATATCAACGCAAAAACTCACTTTCTATCTGAATTTCCATAAGCCGCTAAATAGTAGCAAAATTTGAGAACGAGGTAAAAATAAAATGTGATATCCATAAATATACCAAGATTGTTACAAAATTATATTTAAAGTACCTATCTGTAAATATTATTCCGAGTGTTTATTAAATACATTGGGGTCGGATTCCATCTCACCGGTCATATAGATTACTTACTTACTTCAAGGTCTTTGACATTCATAACGTAATTCACAATACACATTGTCAATAAACTACCTAAATATAAACGGGATTCTCCATTCAAACTTAGTGACATCGAAGACAAACTGCAGGAGTGATGTCTCTACTGGTGCATGCCGCCATGTTTTGTAGCAATCTTCTATTCTCTTAGAATAATGCTATACTGAGGGCATTAGTAAGTGCATTATTCCTATTAAATTAGTAGGTACTACCTTCCGATAACAATAAAAATATATCACAAGGTTACGCATATGAACTTGATATCTCTTCTATCGAAGTTTGTTGCATAAACTGACGCACACTGGATTTATCTGCGATCTGAAGACTTGCAAGAAGGGCAAGTTGACCCTCGAGTTAGACGACCTCTTTCACTTCCAAGAAAGTGATCAATTTTGTTTCTTGAGCTTCGATTTTAGGTCATCATAAGTGTTATTTTTTAAAATAATTGTAATGAAATCTTACAATGCATCAGCCTGGATCCTAGAAGAGGATACACTTGTACTATTTTCACTATGCAAGAATCAATCACATTTTTTTTCAATGAGTCAAGGTCACATTTTTTTACATAATTTACACAATTTAAAAGTTATTTCAATTTCTGCAAAAAATAAAAACCCCTTTTTAAATTATGTAAATTATGTAAGAAATTACGCTGCAGATTCGTGGTCACACCAGCTTGTTACACTGGTGTGACTTTAATATTGTGTGTAATGTGTTATTAACATAATTTGTTATTTATGGCTTCAATTCTTGCGTTCTAGTGAAAATAATACAAGTATACCCTCTTCTAGAATCCAGGCTGTTGTATTGTAAGGTTTCGTTACAATTATTTTTAAAATTTAGTCAAGAAAAGGTACCAAATATCATTCATGTATTAATATCTTCATGTGGATTATCACAGTGAATGTTAATGAACCTTGTAACACATATATTATTAATCTTCTAGAGGACACTGACCTGTTGTCATGTCGGTCATTGATGACGTTACGTACTTCTTGAATTATAACAACCCTCAACTTTCATCAGTAGGGTTAGCAGGTCACTCATCTCATCGGTAACAATTGTTTACTTAACAATGGGTGCAACGAACATTATTAAAAATATTTAACCAGCTTCAGGGAAACTTCCATTGAATCGATTAGTGTGGTTGGTACCTATTAGTACCTATAAGTGACGATCTGAAAGTTTGTGCAGATGTTATAATATTTTTTTGTTACTAATCGCACGTAAAATTAACAGATTTGGATAAAAATTGGCCCTTAGGCAGATCATTTCTTGGGTTAACACATAGAACACATTTAGTATCCACGAATAGCACCTGCCAAAGATCTTGATAGGTGCTCTTCGTGGACATGGCTAGGTGCTATTCAGCTGGGTGCTCTAAGTGTAATACATCATTGACCAGGACCAGCATATTGGGTTATTTATCTAGTAAATAGAGGATTAAAGGGAAAATTATGACTATTTGTAGTATTACTCGTATCAAAAATATATCTATAGATTTGTTTGAAATTTGTAGGTACGTATTTCTGTGGACATTAGTAAGATAAGAGAATGACAGTTGTTTTAAAACAATATATTTATTTAAGGCATAGGTGTCTTTGTTTGTTCCTTATATTGATAAAAAATGCAAATATTGTTGAGTTATGATAAATATTTTTCGATGATAATACTAATTCTACTGACAATGAAGTGACAATGTTTAGTTCTTACCAGAAACAATTTATTTGACTTACTTTTCGACGAAGAAATGTATACTTTTATGTTAATTTTGAAAAATATTTGTTTATTTATTTGAACTGCGTTATTGCCCGTAGTACGGTTAAGTTGTAATGGCAAGAATGTCGTACGATAAACTTGTGGCTATGAGGTTCTGAGCTCCAACTACGCTCCATACTCCATACACTATCGATGTGTCATAATCAGCCTTAGGTTTGGGATTTCCCAGTTGTGCTTTGAACTGCGACGTCCAGTTTTTATTTTTGAATGCTATGTCGACTTTTCTGGGACTTCGAGCCGAGCCTTCGACGTCGAGGCTCGTCGGTTGTTGAGCAAAGTGCACCAATTTGCAGATGAAATCAGGGATGTGTGGAGTACTTACAACACCGATGTCAATCCACTTCAATTCTTCAATCTATTTTGCTTCTTATATTATGAATATAAGAGCTACGTTGTTTGATTCAACTCGATGTTAAGGCAGTCAGCTGTTGTAAGTTGGTAATGTATGTTTCCTGGGTCAGCCGGGGTGCGAAGGATATGTCGAAGACAACCTCACCTCCGGCCTAGTACCACGATCCTCAGTCGGCATGCGGTTTTAGTCGGTTCGAGTTCGACATGACCTCCCCTTCCGGCTACGGCGGGGGAGTTATCCGAGGGGATTTCCACACGAAAAAAAAAGGTAAGGTATGTTTACTCTGTATAAATATTTCGGCATTTATCTATAGGTAGATATTTATATTTTACTTAGGTACCCACTATTTATGAATGACCTGGTATTCGACAAATACGCTTATTCATAAGTAAGAAATTTCCAATATACGGCACAGCAACGATCACTGCAATGGAGGGTCGGACCCCATTTTCGGACATAGAACTTTAGACACCCGTTTCAGGCCAGATATAAATTGACCAAACATATATATTTTTTTTTATAAAGAATATTAGAACCGAAGTCACTAATATTCCCTCTAACCCCTCCAACTAAGCAAAATTGCTTGTGCTAAGCGGGTTCACGTCGGTAGTGTAATGGCCAGGATCGAACCCGGGACCTCTCGATCGTAAGGCCGACTCCTTAACCACTAAACTACCGATGCTTATTGATATTGCCAATCTGTAGATTTAGACTGTTTATTCTTTTATTTATTTAGTTACCTATGTCTAATTAATACCTAATAATCTAGCTTCTAACATTAATTATTAATTTGAGATGTTAAGTAACTAATATTCACTATTACAGGTTTATGAAATTAAAGTTTACTAATAACTTTTCACCTTGACATTTTGATAAAATAATTGCAATGCAATTTGCATACATTACCTACTGTTTTTATTTCAAGGACAGTTTGATGCCATGGCTGATTACTTTTCATTTCTTTGCTGAATGAAGTAGGTTCCTGTGGGTTATGGAAACTAGTAGACCCGGAGATTCGCATTCCAGAAATTATTTTACATAGAGATAAGACTTGACAAGTAGGTATTAGTATTATCTTATTAACCAATTTTTATTAGTGGGACCATTTTTTTGTTTATTTGGATTTTATTTCTCAAAGCCTCGTCGTAAAAAGTAAAAAAGTCGAAAGTAAGTTGTATGGAAGAATTTAGAATGCACAAGGTGTGGCTGGATAGCGCAGTCGTTAGAGTATCCCCACTGTAAGGAACTGGCCGCGGGTTCAAGTACCCGTTTGGGTATTTCGCTTTTTCCAATCTTAATCGATGCCTTCTACTTCCAATCTGTCCCAGCTACTTTTTTAGGAGCAGTATTCGTTTGAAATTATTGAATATATCTATACATTTCTGTATAATACATCACCCTGTGTAATCAGTAGGTAATCACCACGCTATCACCCCGTGAGTCTAAACTGTCCGAGAGTTTCTGCCTCGTATCATAATATTCTTATCAGTACGATGTTTTTTCAACAGTAATTAGGTATAATGATATTTTTAATTACACAAGAACTTTAATGTCAACGGTCACGAGCCACACCCTCGGGGCGAAGGTTTCACGATATTAGTTTGCGATGATGGTATAGATAGGTATTCTTTCTACAGAATATCAATGCCTGAAATGACTAGTAGGTACTAAATTGATTGTGTTAGGAGTTCATGTCGTTTTACCCCGTCCATTATATTATACTAGCTTTTGCCCGCGGCTCCGCCCGCGTGGATGTTGGTTATCGCGACAAAACATAGCCTATGTCCTTTCTCAAGGTCTAATCTATCCCTATACCAAATTTCATCAAAATCGGTTCAGTGGTTTAGGCGTGAAAGCGTAACATACAGACAGACAGACAGACAGAGTTATTTTCGCATTTATAATATTAGTATGGATAATTGACGTTGTCAATGAAAAATGACGTATTGGCGCCTAATTTTTGTTCGGATTTTCAGGTGTTGACGCTAGAACCAAGTTATACCGACCACTGTCAGTGAGCTGTCTAAGCGGGGATCGAACCAGCAACTCTTGCGTAGTCGCGTACACTATCACTGAACCACAGAGACTTCCACATCCGTTCAACTTTTCGGCGTTATCGCGTTACATTACAAATATCCAAACTGTCAGTCTTATAAATAGTAGTAAATATATTCCACAACATTATCTCACCTATGATGCTTATTTTTGTATTATAGGTCCTCTAAAGAGGTCACAGACTATAGGTCAGGTGGCCATTCAACATTCAAATGCATTACAATATGAGCAGGCGTTATTACCCGTATCCTTTTTAGTGATGAATGGCGCCTACGTAGATAGAAGCAAATGCTATAACGTGTTCTCGACTGGGTGCCCCTGCGTAGATTGCTTGTAAGTTAATATTTACATCCTACATGCATGTACTTAGCTGTATTAGATTGGATTAAGTACAATTAGTTGAACGGATAGAATCTGACCTTAGTATTTCATATAGGCTTCCTCATATTCATCCGTGTAGTGACGGAAAAAGAATACAAGTATCACCACTCCATCTCATCCAAACGGTTTCGTAAGAGGTGACTAACAGAAAAAACATAGACTATATCACTGTGAATTGGCGGAGCAGAGAGAATAGTGGCGATTACTCCGCCGACAAGATCGTAGCTTTTAAATTAGAGAGAGATATCACTGTGAGCGTAGGAAAACTCGAAAAAAAACCCTATGCCAACCCGCCAAAAAGGCCAAAGCTTTCCAACATTGGGACAGGCCTAAAATATGCATATATTTTTGATATGAGTAAGGCATTTGACGTTGTTAGACATGATATTCTTCTCCACAAATGCGAACTCTACGGCATTAGGGGAAAAGCTTTAGATTGGATACAAAGTTATCTTAGTAACCGACGGCAATGTGTAGAAATTGCACAAATTGATAAAAAACAAACAGAAAATACTGTTAAATCAAATTATAGCATAAACCAATATGGTGTGCCACAGGGCAGTGTATTGGGGCCGCTTTTGTTCCTTCTATATATCAATGATATACCAAAAGTTATAGAACACAAGTGCGTATTCTTTGCAGACGATATATCAGTGGTAGTCTGCAATGACCGTCACTATGATAACTATGAGGGGCTCCTCAAATCTACCATAAATACAGTGCACACCTAGTTGGAGGCAAATAACCTCACACCCAACCTAGAGAAAACTAAAATAATTCAGTTTCATAACCATCAAAATAACTATGACAAACTTGAAATAAAAATGAATAATAAAATAATTGCTGAAGTCCAAGATATAAAATTTCTCGGTATAGTACTAGACAAACATTGCGACTGGAAAACACACGTGCAAAATGTAAGTGCTCGTATAAATAAATTTGTCTACGCGCTTAGAAATCTAAAAAAACAAGTGGGTGAAAAAGCTGCCCTAACAGCGTACCATGGCTATGTCGGATCTGTACTCAGGTATGGCGTGTTACTCTGGGGCAACTCGACAGATATAAATAAAGTATTTATTTCCCAAAAAAAATGCGTTAGAGCGATTTTTGGATTAGACCCACTGGACTCTTGCAGAAAACCTTTTCAAGAAAATAAATTATTAACAATTACTTCCATCTACATATTCGAGATAGCTCTTTTTGTTAAAAATAACCCAAAACTATTTGAGAAAGCATGCGTAAATAAAAAATACCTTGCAAGAGATGTAACCAAACTAGCAGTCACCCGGTCTGTAAGCACTTTTAATCAAAGTAATTGTAACGGCATGATTGTTAAAGTTTACAATCACATACCAAGAACACTAAGGGAGTTACCTTTTCCAAAATTTAGGAAGGAATTGTTTAAATGGTTAACTGAAAAGTGTTTTTACACAATTCGTGAATTTCTAGATAATAAATGTACCTAATTATTATAAGAATTAATAATTAATATAAGTAAAATATTATTTAAAAAATTTCATTAATGCCTAATTCGTGTAAAAAATTGTATTTCTAATTAATTTAATATTGACTTTTTTCTATTATTTATTTAAATTCTTATTTTTTTTTGATGTGATATCTTAAGAACTTATAAACATTATATAATACCTAATGATCTAAAGGCTAACAAATTTTGAAAAAATGTTAACGTTAGAATGAGAAGAATTTTGTGACTGTAGCTTAAATTTGACAATTGTTTAATGACAAAGTTTGCATGTCGATAGATCGGCGAGACACACTGCACGCTTAGAAACCATACTATGTAACATCCTTCACACTGTGTTTCATGCAAATAAAGATTCTATTCTATTCTATTCTATTCTATTCTATTCTATTCTATTCTATTCTATTCTATTCTATTCTATTCTATTCTATATCCCCCCTAGTAACTAAACGTGGAAAAAAAATCATTTCTTCCCTACCAGTAGGGATAGATCAGTAGGAATATGTAGAGCAGCAGCACCGCGGACTGTGTTAGCCTAATTGATTGATTGACTTCTTCGTGATAATCGTAATATACCTAGCTAATTAGGCTGAATTAGTACGAGGTTAGGCATAATATTTTATTATCATTACGTAAGTCTACTATTAAACACGATATTAATGAGCTATATTAATTCAATACAGTAAAAGTGTCATTAAAGATTGTCTTTATAGAGCTATTGTAAGTTAGATTACCTTCTTAAGACTATTTAGTACCTAGTCTTAAGTGGTACTTACATTTATCTTCTGCGGGAGCGCAAGCAAAGAATCCGTAGGAGCCTTTAACCGTCAATCACTGTACCTACAGTCGGAATCAGATTGATCTTGACAAACAAAGTACTCAATATGATCTTGAATTCTTTGTTTCCCCCTTCCTGCTGGCTGATTCCTGTTAGGACAAATTTTTTTTTTTTTTTTTTTTTATTCAATATATATGGTATACATTTGCATTTTTTTCAAGTACCAGTAAACCGAAGGGGTTTGTATCGGTACCCAATTACATTCTTTCATGTAACTAATAATAGTGCTTCTAATTCACAAAATCATTCACAAGTTTTATTTCGCAAGCATCTATTCGTCGGCTAATCTTATTTGTGTTCAATAGTGTGCCAACGTCATCGCACCCGTGCGTGCCTACTTAATATAATATACGGTTTATGCGTTAGGAAGTGGGAGTGGGAGTCGACGCCTTATACAGGTTGTTTCTCATTATAGAAATATTTTTTATATTTCACTTTAAAATTTTGATTATTAAATTCTTTTAAATATTCGTGATTTATGTCGTTCATGAGCTTAGGAACCAAAAATTCTATAGTTCGTCGCCCGTAGAAATTTTTGAATCTCGGTATTTCTAACTTGTTATTGGCCATTTTTCTAGTTATAATTTTGTGAGATACGGGTATTTGAATGTCTTTGTTCTTATGTTGTTCTATTAGAATGTTCATTTTTATTTTCGTCTGGATAGGGAGTATATTACAGTAGGTGAATAATTCTAAAGGGTTGCCTTTGTGTTTTTGCCTTATGTGGTTGGGTACTATTAATTTTAACAATCTAGTTTGTAGGTTAAAAATTTTATCAATATGTGTTTTAAAAGTTCTACCGTAGCTAGTGATGCCATATGATATTATCGACTCCGCTAGAGCAATGTACATACTCCGTAGGATACTGTACGGTATTTTTGCTTGTACAATATAAAATTTAGCCAAAACAGTTTATTAAGATCATTTTGAGACATTGCAGTCAAGATCGTTTTATCACTGACTGTACAGTGTAAGCAGCCAATCTCATAACCTTTCTAATGCGATCCAATTAATTTAAAATGAAGCAGTATGCCCAGTTTTGTCCACTTCTATTCACTCTGCTCTACTATAAATTCTCGCTAAAATTGGTCCGCATATATATGTATTTGCATCTATCAAGAATCCGCCAAATTGTACCTACCAAACTGACTCGCAAACAAATTCTTAATTTATAGGTTCATTTATTTCAATGTCAAAATAGTACAAAATAATACATGTCATTTAAACGCTAAATGCAAATACATTGTCAAAGTTAATCAATTAACCCGCTCCTCACCGTACCAGGGGCAAAGGTGCCCATGACGCTAGCGGCATTACCCCGCTGGATAGCAACGGACAACCTTTGCCCCAGGTACGAGGCGGAGCGAGAGTCACCGGTTTTATCCCTCAACCTGCGTCCCAATTCGCTCACTAGATTTTTGGCATCAGCACCCCAACTACCCATCGTCTCGACTGCAAACGGTGCGAAAATGTACCGTTCAGCTAAGGCCGCATATTTGCCGCGTTTCTTTTCCGCCGCGTCTTCGGCAGCGGCTGCTGGAAACAAGACGGTACGGCTCAGGTGGCTGGAGGCAACCGTGCTGACGCACGTGGCATCCCACAAAAGACATTTGCCATTCCTCCACGGCACCAGAGTCATACCGTCCGGTCGTTTGCCATCGGATCTACTGAGGCCGGGTGGCTCCAGTAGGCACGGGATATCCGCTGATACAAATGCTCTCCGCAGTATGTCGTTGAGAGCATGGTGGCGCGGAAACCTACCCGCGCTTCTACGACAACTCAGTGCGTGCTGGCCGTCATCCCCCACCATGGAGCCGCAGGTGCATCTATGGGTTTCACACACCTTGCAGCCCAGGCGGAGGGCCACCGCCACCCGCAAAGAATTGTCATCCAGCAAAGTGCCCATGTGAGGCGAAGGCAGCGCGTGCAGCCATGCTCCCGATTCCGGCTGTGATACCGCCCTAAGTCTCGCCAGATTGGCTCCCGCTGCACCCTCTACCAACCGCTCCCTAAGTCCTTCAACCATACTCTCGTCCCAAGCGCGTTGGGCATGGGCAGTGACAGGACTCGACACCGCTGAACTGCGGGCAAGCCACTCTGTCTCGGCGCCGGCTGCATAGGGCACGGACACCTTGCCACCATTATTATTGAGGATTACAGTGACAAGGTCCGCCGCCCCATGCGCCGACGCCAGGAAAGCTGACAACCCCACATCCCACGCGCGTCGCACCCCGATACCTCCGTGACGGATGGGGAGAGTCGCCTGTGTCCACTGGTCTTCGTTGAGCGATATATTGAGGATCGACTCAACTGTGGACTTAAGTGTGTCGTCAAATGCTGCGACTTCCGCGGGACAAACCCAGGTCGGTACAGTCCTCAGGAGGTACGTTAACTTAGGGAGGGCAAAACACATGCGCAATAACACTAACGCTACATGTGCAGAAAGGTCCTTGAGACGTTCTCGAGCGGTCAGGAGAAGCTTGTTACGAGAAAAAATTGCCTCTGGCACCCCATCAACAAAAATAGGTGACCCTAATAGGGTGAAAGAGTGAGAAGAAAGTTCTTTGAGGCCAGGCAACAGGGCACTGAAACATGGAAAACAAGCACGAGCTTCAGTGCTGCAAGGGAACAATTCGCATTTAGAGGGATTCACCTCCAGGCCCAGTTCCCTGAAGCGGGGAATAAGGGCGTTCAGGTCCTGACAGACGACTTCCGGTGTACCCCCGAGGGTTCCGTCGTCTAGATACCACACATTCAGGTCGGATTTAAGTTCGGTGATAACTTTGTGGATAGCCAGGCTGAAGACGAGAGGCCCCAGCGGGTCCCCTTGCTGAGCTCCTACTTGTGAAGAAATCAAAGTGTTATTAAAGAAGAGATTAGAAGGATGATGGTATACTTGGAATAGAAAAGGGTAGAGAGAAGGAATCAGATCCTTGACTTCACTCAGAAGAACGTCTCTCTCCAGCGTGTTAAAGGCGTTCCGCAGGTCGAGTTTAAGTACCACGCAGTTTGAGTTGCTAGTATCCATGACGTACGTGCGCGTTGCATGGATGGCCGCTTCGCACCCCCGGCGCGCTCCAAAACCGAGCTGGTGGGGCAGCAGATACTCAGTCATGGCTTCCCTCACTGATCGGCACGCCAACTTGGCCGTTAGTCTGCGGATTACGCTTCCGATGGCTATAGGCCTAAGCCCTCCATCCTTCTTCGCGAGCGCACACAAGGATGCTCCATATACATAAGGACAGACTGCAGGGTTTAGCTGTCCACTCAATAAGAAGTTGGCTAGCCTCGCCAGGCTCCCCAACAGCCGCTCCCCATTCTCCCCCGCCGAACCAGATGTGAGCTCCTTCAAATGAGCCGGACGAATACCATCCAAGCCCGCCGCGGAGCCGCTGTAAAAAGTACTCAATGCCTGTGCCACGTCCTGCGCGGAAACCGTCACCGCCGGAACTGACGTATCCGGCTCTGGCGGATAGTGAAGCGGACGTGACGGGCTCGGATGCTTCGCACGAAGAGCATCAAGTGTGTCCGAGTTATGCCGAGCAAACGAGTCATCAGATACCAACAACCGGACAGCCCCACGTAAGTCACCCTCGTACACCTTAGCTTCTATGGCTTTACGACTCCCCCGTGACCCAGGAAATCCAGGTCCCCCCGGCTCCTCCGGGAATAAATCCGAACCGAAGGACCGAATATTTGCCTTTACCTTTGTTGTCATGTTGCCCGGTGCGTCCTTCGAAGGGACTCGCAGGGCACCATAGGCGAAAGTAAGAAGCGCCCCCCAGTCCTCCACGCTGTTGTTGTCGATACATTCGTCGATGATTTCGCATAGTTTACCCGCCGCCTGGTTCCGAGCGCCCTTGGGAATATGCCTTATTACGGCTGTACTCGCCTTCAAGGCGGCAACCCTCTCGAGCGGATAAGGGCCAGACGCCTGCGGCACCTGACTTTGCTGACTGGGTGGCTGTGAGTCGGTTTCAGACAGCGTGGGTGCTGTTTGCAGCGTTTTGTGCATGCGGCCTATGTGGATCTTAAGTCCATGCGCATTAAAAGTGCGTAGAGATGCCGGGCAGTGAGGGCAACGCACTGGCGCAGTTGAGGAGCTCATTTTGTGTAGGTACTGTATTACCTATAGTCATGAGCAATAATAAATATATATTTCCTATATAGAAGACAAAAGTAAATGATCAATCATTGCAGTAAAATAAACAATAATAAAAGAAACATTCCAATTAATATGAGTGAGAGAAACAAAAAAAAAAAATATTCTATATCTTGTTCGCAAAATATTTAAGATAATTACAATTATTGTAATATCGCCGTATATGTCATAATGTTAATTACATATAGTAAAACCACAAAAATGTCAGGTAAAATTACGATATTAAACATAAATGGTAAAGAAAAGCAATGTCAAAACTAATAGCATTAGAAAATATTAATAATAGGCAATGATTGTAATTAAATTAATTAAAGATTGATCGAATGAAATACAAAAAATATTTACAAAATCTACCAAAAAAAAAACTAATATTACATTAAAAATTAAATTAAAAAGTCAATATCAAAACAAAACCAATTAATAATAAAAGTAATAATAAATAAAGTCAGGAAGACTAAAATGTATTCGCAAATTATGAAAACAAATTGCAAAAATGAAATCCAGTTCTAGGAATCGATCCGGATGGCAGCCGCTCAAGAATTGAACCGTCCGTCGCTTTAACTGTTCATCTATCAAGGTTCGCAGAATATTGTACAAATAATGTAGTTACATTATAACATATCTGTGTATTCAGCATTCGGGGTAAAGTTTGTGATTCTGACCATATAAGGTAATATGCACCGCAACTACGTTGTTCAACTCACCACCAATGGGGCGCAGTTTCAAACGATGAGTCACTGCTTGCTGGTCGGTACACTCGTGGGTCTTCGTGTTCGATTGCGTAGGCGATTGTTAACGACTTCACCCGATGACTTACGATGGTCCTTGGCGACACGCTGTCTGCCGAGCGAAGAGGTAATTAGTCGATGACTCATGCGCCTCACTTGCAATTTTGAAAAATTTATCCGTATGATTGGGATAAAAATGATAGTATCTTCTCCGTCTATTGGCGTATTTAAACGCCGCCCAGGGCACCTCAAAGCCCGTATCACCGTCCGTAAAATGGTATATTTCTCTTCTCAATCCGATAACTTTTTACCACAGTTTTTATTTTTTAAAGTGCGAGACGTACGTAGTACGTGTGAGCGCTTTGAGGGAGCGCTTACCAATAAAAAAAAAATTTATAGGTTATTATCACATGACAGTTCTTTTCTAATCTCTTAACAAACACCCACTTGTACCGTCTGTCTAATTGTTTATAGCCTTGTCTTGTAGAGTAACGATTAGAGTACTCCTAAAATTATCAATTTATCTCTGTACTTCATGTAAACAGTAGTTTTTGTTTAACTGTCCAGTCTGATAAATTGATTATCATTTCAGGAATGAGCAAGTAACTTCAATAAAGTTGGTAATGTAATAAACCTATTAAGTGCAAGTCGGATTTAAACATGTAGGGTTTTGTACGAGATGTAATATTTATCTTAGTAACTTTGTAAAAGAGGCGGTGGTAATACGAGCTAGGTACACCAAAAACCCATACACTTTTTTTTTCTGATTGTATTCGATGTCAAGGTGAACTTAGAGCTCAGAGTTCATCTTCCCACTTCTCCTCCTCCACTTGGCACGATCTGGCGTCCATAGCAGTGAGACTATTTGCACGCATGTCACCCTCCACGACGTCAAGCCAGGGCTTCTTGGGCCTACCCATTCTACCCTACCTGGACTCTTCAAGTGTGCCATTGCCAGGTATTTGTCACCCACGAAGCTTGTCGGTTTCCGTAAGACGTGACCACATCAGCGAAAGCGGATTAATGTACTTTTATAGTTTGTTAAATTGGAATAGCGATAGATTCAATGGAATATTTATTTACCAATTATGTAGTTTATAATGCCCAATATTTTGACACTATTTTAAACTTGCAAAATATAAAACAACAAATGGTAAATAACGTATTGAGTGTAACTAGTATTAGAACCTTGCAATAAAAAATCACTAAGTCAAGTTTTCAGCTGCGTTGGTGTTTGGGTTTATGTGATGCACCCGCTTGCAAACATTATTGATGCTGACAACGATAAATGAGTTCTGTTGGTTCCTTTCAGGCACGGAACCCTAAATAATTTGGTGAAAAAAAATACCAACATCTTTTTTCGATATAAGTATACATAGGCTATTTAGAAGTGGATGTTTCATTTTCACCAGAGTTAAAACTAAAGTTCAACGCAGCAGCGCAAATATTACAATATCTTTTTTTATCTTCGAACAACATTGGAAAAAATTAAATGCTCAAGTGAGACTCGAACTCACGACCTTTCGCTTACAGGGCGACTGCTCTGCCAACTGAGCTATTGAGCACCTGGGAGTTTTTTTATCTTCTCATTTTACATGGACTTTTTTATCAATCTTTTGATCCTTTTATTGACGAAATGGCCCTCAAATATACATTTTGGTACCAGCATTACTGTACGTTTACATTATATTAATATCGACCCTGAATATGAAATAGATTACTTCTATTGTACAGTACATGATACATCATACATTGACCTTATGTGATCACGCACACAATTGGTTTGAAGAAACGTTATTGACTCTACGTACGTGTAAAGATTTTTTTGTTAAGGTAACTTGGTAACTTGTAACAGAATGTTAGAGGTCTTTCTTGGGTATGCTATGTTACGTCCAGAAGACTAGCCCTTTATTCTGATTTTCTGATTGAGGCGGTGTAACGTGAAAACGCGAGTTCCAATTAACAGAGACTTTTGTGTTGGTTTAATTTTACAACAATTCTTTCTTCTGTGTATATCAGTAGAACAACACTGACTACTCATGTTTTTTTTTTATCGTGCGATAAATCCCCACGGAGCCGGTGGAGGTGGTTATGTCGGACTCGAACCGACTAAAACGCACGCCGTCTTGGGTCCTTGGTTGCCGGAGGTGAGATTGCCAAAAGCATATCTCTCGCACCCCGACAGACCCAGTACCATCGCCCCCTTCGGGTTGTGGGGACCACAATGTTTCCATCTAGCCCCGGTTACGGGGAGGCGCACTTTGCGCCGCCGCCGCGGCCTGCTTCTGCTAGGGTGACAGGCGGCTCCACCGGTCACCCCCAGGCCAGCGCTCATGGAGGACGGAGGTCGTTCTACGACCTCCGACGTCCGGTTCGCCTTCGCTCTGCGCTTGACTACTCATGTTACGACTGTGAAAAAATACTTTTAATACCATTGACACAGAATAAATAAATAGTATTGCTAGAGACATAATCGATCGGATTACACGCTATATGACACAGACGCGATTCGTCGTATACGCAGTTCGACATAATACGCGATTTGACACCGTCACTATAGGTCACGAACGCAGTTCGCCACTAACGCCGTTTATCTTACACGCAGTTCGTCACACACGCATTTTGTCATATACGCAGTTCGTCACCCAATTTCTTCAAACTTTTACATAATTAATTTTGTAGTGATAGAGCCAAGCTGTTTACAGCATTCTTGGACTTAAAATGTGACTTCGTAGTCTAGATATTTCTGACGCTGTCGGTCACGTATTTTGGGTGTCTTTTGAGGAAAGCACGGGATGCTCTTATGGTCGATGAGCTCGAATTCCCCAAGCATAGATAATTACAAAACAATCGCGCTATGGTTTCTTTTGTCTCGCGATTTAGGTCCAATATACGTGTCCCGAGGCATACTCGTCATTAACTTCTATGTATTCGGCGCTATTAAATAAGTGTTGTTTATAACCAAAATTTTAACACATTCCTTGGACGAATTGGGAATGAATTTTGAATTTCATATTTGGTATGGGATGCACTAGTTACATAAATAGTTAATGAATTTTGACGCCTATCGATAGAGATCACAAACTTAATACGGTATAAAATAATTTATTTATTTGACTGAATTTTTTATAGCATTTTTAATGCTAACTTTAAAGTTCGAAAAACATCGGAAAAAATGAAACGCTCAAGTGAGACTTGAACTCACGACCTTTCTCTTACAGGGGGAACGCTCTTCCAACTGAGCTATTGAGCCACACCTGATTCATTTCAAATTTTCCTTCTCTTTACATCCGTCTTTAAGGGCGACGGTGGTGCCATCTACCAACATTCCCCCAGCAAGAGCATTCCCCCTGTAAGGGAAAGGTCGTGAGTTCAAGTCTCATTTGAGCGTTTCATTTTTTCCGATGTTTTTTTTTATTAAAAATAATAACTTAAAACCAGTAACGTGGCGGATGGTCCCTATAATCCGATTCCTGCCGGCCGGCATGCCAATTGGCCTCATGGTGCATGCGAATCTAAGTTGATCGGACTAACATCTTCATCGACTTCCCTTTTCAAAATTTTCAACCTTCACCATCACCACTCCTTACCATTTTTACGCACGTCTGGTTAGATTAGCGGAGACATAATATAATCACTCGCACCCCACGCTTCGGCTTTATCCAATGTCATCTGTGTGATGTGTTTCTACACTCATGGGCCCCTTCTGTCATGGAGATGATTACGTGGTTCAGGAAATTAGTTCTAAAAAGCTTCTAGATCGCCGGATACTTTTCTAACATAAGATCGATGATTCAGATTGGTCTCAAATAGTAGGAAAGTCCGTTTCAGTTCCATCAAGCTCCATCCATATTTTTTATTTTCTATCGCACGTTTTTGGCTCAACTACCAAGAAGGGTTACTTTTATAATTTCCGTTCATTTGGTTTTAGTTTTATTCCAAAAAAAAAATGGTTGCGCTGAGTTACAGAAATATATGAGTAGAAAGAAATGTACAGAAGAAGCTAACCTGACCTTCGTTTCACCGACGCCTTATGATAAGGAGCATAATTTGTAACTATATCCAAGTTTTTATGACTGCTACCTGACGTGTATAAGTATAATAAAGTGTTATGGAACGTAAAACCCTACTCTAATACAAATATTAATTGTGTTATCAAATATAAATCCGCTGGCTGTAATTTTTGTGTTTCTACTAAAATATTACTGTAACTCAGCGCAATATTTTTTTTGGAATAGAACTGAAACCAAATGAACGAAAATTATATATGAAACCCTTCTTGGTTATTGAGCCAAAAATGATACATGATATATGAGCACTCATGATACATATTCATATGTAGGGGGGAGGAGGAGGAGCTCCCGGTGAGTGAACTTGATGACCTGTTTGATGGCTAAAGTTACCAACGCTTTACATGTTCTAAATGTTTTTTGGTTCCTTATAATTTGTAAAATAAATAACCTCGGCGTGGCGGTAATGCACGCGATTGCCACGTAGGAGGCGCGGGTTCGATCCCCGCTCAGTGCAAATATTGGTATGTATGAATATGGCTATTTGCATTGGTCTGGCTGTTTCTATGTGTAATATGTATGTATTTACAAAAAATGTATTTAAGTATGTTTATCCGCATTCTAGATTCCATAACACAAGCCAATTAAGCTTACCATGGGTCTAGATATCATTGTGTAGAATGGAATATTTATTTATTTATTAAATAGTAGAATAAAGAACAATATTTGTTCCAAACAGAATAATGCAACTGTGTAGCGTGGCTGTAGAGTTTCCGACGGCTACATCAGTCGCATATAGCATAAAGAGGACGTTCTTCTTTTCACGCCAGAGATGGTGTCATCGTTTGTGTAGTTGTTTTGTTTGATGATGGAAGGAGCTTCAAGCAATTAAGTTTAGTAATGTGGTGGCCCCCTCAAATAAAACCGTTGAAGCACCAAAAGGTTTGCAACTCTCTCTCCTCCACGATAAAGGCTTTAAAACTGTATGATGTAATCAGCTCCTTGGCTCGTTTCTTAATCAATTCAATAAAATTTGTTTCTGTGATTTTAAGGTAGCAAAGCAATGCTATGCTACGGTCATGCAGGGGGTGTACCGAATCCAACAATCGATAGTTTCAGTTAGTATCCTATCTCTATTCGAAAGTTAAAAATGATGGTACGCTTCGAGGAATGAAAAGTTAATATTTTTAATTGTTATCGGGATCGCTACTAAAAGGTGCGCTCCGAGGAATAATAAAGGTGCGCCTCATTAGGTGCGCCTCAAAACGGTAGCGCTTCGAGGAATACCTCTATGGTTAATTGAATTAATTATTCAGTTTGCTCTGTAGTAGTGTTTATTATTTACAAAAATTATCCGGATTGGTCAAACCGTTCGTTCACAGCACTTGTATCGTATGAAGCGATACATAAAGTTACAAGTAATACAATAAGTACCATTCTATGCACTAAATTACTTATTGTTTAGCTGCAAACAACCAGTTTCTATAACATTGTAGTTTTATAACACTGAAGATAGAAAATCAAGTTTATGATTGTAATAAAGTAATTTATTTATTTTATTAAGATTAACTCTGTGATCTGTTTCAAAGTTGCAACCGCAATATGAATGCTTCAGTATATATTCATAGATTAATTTGTTTACGGTTTTATTAGTTTTGACAAATATGGTGGTTAATAGTATTATATTATCATGTAAAGTTGATACATATTCGATGGATTTTCTTATACCGCCGCGTAGACGCTCGACTTGGACTACTTGTACTAGGACTTAGGAGTGGTTTCACATCAGAACCTGAGAGCTCTCGATGGTAGACGGCAGCGTGACATGACGGACTCACGCACGTCCCCCCCCCCCCTCCTATGAAGTGGGATGATACCCGAAAACCCCCCATAGACGCGGGATAGCACCCGAGCCACCCCTAGACGAGGCCGCATTGAAGCCGTGGGTCTGTTGGGAGCCCTGGGACATCCTTACGAGGTCTTACCCGGGGCTCCCAACTATAGGCTGCTGGGCGATACCGTGGGGGTTTTAGTTTGTAGGAGTCCGGCATAACATACATGAAGGATTTCCCCCACGGTAAAAAAAAAAAAAGCGTGATCTAGATAATTCTCAGCTCAGTGTTTAACTGTTTGTAACTTTTCTTTTGAAGATTTAAGGTTCTCATTGGTACCTTACCGTAGTTGGGCCCTTTTTAGGACCCATGTACATGAAAAGGTGCATATTTCCTTTGTGGACTCTACCTACCCAACTAATTGCATCTTACCATTATTTTTTCTGTAGGTTGAATTTCATCATTATCCTCAGGCAATTATGTGGAAGATTACGTTATACTCGTACATTTTTCTGATACCTAATAAAATAATTACAGTATTGCTTCATAACATTTTCATTATCAAAGAGATAAAGTATCTCCTATTGCTTGTTCAGATAACGCTAGTACCTATCTGCATACTTAGTAGTTAGTACATTGTAATCCAAGCAGTTATTTATCAATGTAGAAATTGATATTGGCCTATTTAAGTAAGTAGATGTGATATGACGAAATTATTTAACAAAATTTGATTAACATAGCATACTTCCTAAGCAAGTTTTCCTAAAAGACAATCTCTCTATGCCAACTATCATACCTACACTGTATGGTCGATATAGTAATAGTAACTAAGTACCTATAGTTTTATCAAGCTTGAATCCATTAGGGAGAGCATTTTGATTGTTTAGAAAGGTGATTTTTTATTTGGAGTTATTAATGATAAATTCCAAACAGAGAATTTAGCTAAGCTGGAGGGATTAATAGCAACACTAGTAATTTCGGCTTATTGGACGTTGGCGTTGATTCGCACGTCCATTCGCACGTTTTGTGCGAGTCCTATTCGACTCACACAAAACGTGCGAATCCACTCCTTTAAATATATTTTTTATTTCCATAGGCGATTCGCACTAAGATAATTGATTGGTGTGCGAATCGTCACCTTCGGTCATCAGTATTCCTAAAAATGTTGAGCTTACATGAATGCACTTATGTAACTTGTACTTCAATGTACTCATGTAGGTAAAAATATCATTATCATCTTCATTTAGACGTTATCCTGATTACATTCGAGGCGAAGATGCCCTCGGAGCTCAGGGTCCGTCTTCTAGCTCTTCCTCCTCAACTACACACGATCTTGGGCGTCCACGGTAGAGAGACTATTTGCACGCATATCACCCTCCACGACGTCAAGCCAGGAGTTCTTGGGCCTACTCCTTCTACCTCAACCCGGCGTGTGGCGTGAGGTGTGTCAAAATATGTAGTGTTGTAATCATAAATAACTAACTATAACCTTATTATTGTTTGATAAGCTTGTAGCTTGTCTAATTTATCTTTACGTTATCTTTTCGGAGCGCGGACGTAATGTCCGGAATTTCAATCTTCTAATTTACATATGATATATGGAGTAGGCTTTTATCACGAGTATATTACGACTAATCACGACATACCACTGTGTTCCAAACTTATACGGGTTGTACTTGTTATTTTTTATGAAGGTACATTTTCCCTTTTACGCAATGTTCTTCTATCGTGGCGATGGCGCCTTGGCGCTCAAATTATCTTGTCCCAGTGTGCTGCCACCTGTATGGGGTTCTCGACGTGTTACGTGAACACTGGTTCCGGTAATAAAAAATGAAAACATTTGAACATAGCAGTAATAAACGGTAAATACCGGTATCTCGCGATTGCGGCGCGTACCCCATCACTGGGTAGTGAACGCGGTCATTACCTTTTAAGGTAATGCATCGTTCTAACGCACATATAAAATGAGTCACACGAATTGATAACCAATCAGCGCATTCCGTCAAACGGAGAATCAGCTGATGGCCCAACACTAACCGACAACAAAAAAAAAAACACGCCCCGCGCTCGCGCCGAGGTAGACGGCAGACCTCATTCGATCGCGAGACTCCGCAGCGGAACGTGCAATCGTAATCCTAACGCGTAACTAGATAGTAATCTAGATTCTGCCAGTTACTATTATATTATATTATATTAGTGTATAATATACGAATTGGCCTAATATACGAAGTAGTATTAGAAATTAAATATAATCAGTTTCCCAACATAAGGGGTAAGTCTAGTGTCCTTAATAAACAGTGCGCGAGTATTAAACGATAGTCACGTAAATAATAAAGTAAAATAACATCGTCATTCGTGTGTGACATTCCTGCTTAGCCCCTAGAAGCTAAGCGTGATGCTAGCTCATTTTTTAGTACATGCCTACTTGCGGTCGTGAGTTCGGTAGTTACCTAGTTGTAGTTTATCCTTTGTGTAAATGTAATTAAATTAAAGTTAAAGTAAATTGTGATTAACATCGTAATCGTTAAAATGTTGTAAGAAAGTTATTGTATGAAGTGTGTATGTTTACATGTTTATTATTCAATCACACTAACAGATTAACTGATTTCCATGAAATTTTGTACAGGAATAATAATAATAATGTGTCCATAATATATGTCGCGAGTATACATGTCGACAGACAGCCGAATATGGTAATTGCTTAAGAACTATTCAATTAGTCGTAATGTTTGATTGTTCGTATTCTAAGAGAAAAATCAACACGGTGTATATCTCGCCATATTTTTCTACGGATACCCACATTTTGAGAATATGTAAAATTGTCGAATTTTAATCTCGTTTTAAATCCACGGTTCAGCATATATTAGTATTGGATCTTAATTATTACTGAATCATTTGTTTATGGTTGATTGAACCGTGGTTAACGGGATTACAGACGTACTTACGATAAATACTTAAGATTATGAATTCCGGAACAATCCAGTTTTATTTCTTTGTTTTATTGTTTATTTTATGTGTTATGTGTACCTACCATTGTACAGCGCCGCCGACCTTAGGGCCCATGTAGAAAATTATACGTTGGGGCCCGGTGTTGTTGCATTGGGTTCACGCACCAGTGCCTAATTGTGTGGTTGTCTCCCCAGAACTTGGTACCGGCTGGAATACCGGTCCAACTGCATACCGGCTGGAATAGCTTCGCCGCACCGTACCGGCCCGCCTCCGAACCAGCTGAGGTTGCCTGCCCTCTACGTACCGTCTTGAAGACGGCCTTGGCGACGACTCCGGCGGACCGAATAGGCAGCTGCGAAGCCTGGTGACCTTGAGGGGAAGACAACGTCACACTCGCAAGGGGCCAGCCCGGAACCCCAAGTTGAGTACATTACTCAGCCTGCCGTTTATAGTGACGTGTACTTGTACCCGAACCGACACTCGACCTTGACTTAGAGTAGTTTTATTATTGTAAAGCAGGACCTACGGATTAAAGTTGTGGATCTCGTACCAATCGTTTTCTTCATCCTTGACCCCGTAGGGCCCCGTAGCAGACGGCGCAAATAAGGTCATGCGATGTACATGTGTATGGGCATTTAGCACACCTTAACAGTTGGGCCATTGTCTGTGGAGTAACTCCACATTCACATCTCAGGTCCGCTCCTTCCGAAAACCCCCATCTGGCCCGGCATTCCTTGCTTCGGCTGACCCGAGTCCGGAGTCTGTTTAATGATTTCCATCTTGTTCAGGGCAGATCATGTCCAGGCGGAAGTTCCTCCGAAAGCGGGACGAAAGGTGTCGGTAGCAGACCCTGTGCTCTCCAATGTTCTATTCTGGCTTCGGAGTCACTGACAATTGGGCCAACGCACGCTCAGTGGCCTTTTCAGCCTTAGTGGCACCTGAGGGTGACCACTAAGGGGGTGTCTCAGTCTATACGTGACCCAGTCGAGCAAAATGAGAAATGGACTATGTACTTACAAAAATAATATACTAAATAGATGCTTAGCATTGGCAGAAATAAAAGGAATCATTCTCCATACTATACAGCTCAAATTTGTCATGAGCAAACGGAGGCGCGCTATTGGTCACCACGACGCGCCCACGGCACGCGCACGCGCCGAGTACAGGGACATACTTGGTATGTTCTAACAACACTAATTTAGAATGAATGAAAAAAGTAATTAATACTAGTTGTTGTAGAATGAGAAGTCATAATAATCTAGCAAAATGTAACTGAATATATTAGTATTATATATTCATCAAATATATTGAAAATGAATATAATATAATGTATTTTCACAGCTTGATTATGTATTTTTACCACAAAGTTTTACTATAAATTTTACTATAAGTGGTAAATAAGACTGGCTTCATGCGAATAATATGAAGATAAAGATATATTAATACTTGCATAAAGTAAAAATCATGTCTCTGCTCCTTTCGGTCAAAAGTTTTATTCCGTTTCATTCTGTGATATCAATTTTAATAAATGTTTAGTTTAGAGTTGGTCTCTGTTTAATGTTTTCTTTAAACAGACAGTGATTTTATGTTTGACAGACGATCGGGGCGTGATGATTACACACAGATTACATTTTATCAATTAGAAGAATTTCTACTTATTGTATAAATAAGATTTGTCGGTAATAATGAGCTCAGATGACTTCACTGCCTGACGAAATTTTCGATAACGGGTTTAAAAGCAGAAAATCACATATAATATATGATGTTGTTTTTTTTATTTATTTTTTTTATTTAAATTACGTACATACATATACTCACGTCTGGAAATCCCTGAAGGGGTAGGAGGTGTATTAGCACCCACGTTTCGCCAATTATAAAAGGGGGGGGGGGGGAAGCTATTGCCGTCTAGCCGGCACTTAGTCGTGGGCTGTATGTTTACTGTCGGATGGAGAACAGCCCTATCCCTTGGTTTAAATTCCTTGATTCATATATTGGTTATTTATTTAAGAGGCCCCAAAAAATTCTAAACCCCAAGTTCAACTCTCTTGTTACCCGGTACACATATTGATTGATAGGTGTATTTCTGCTACAGGCTTTCTTACGGTGTAATCTTAGGTGTGTTCAGAATTTCAGTTGAACTACGAAACGGCCCAGCTTTTCATATTTTTATGAAGCGACGTCACCTAACCTCTGTAACCCACTAGCGATACCTATTGAAATTCTGTAATGAAACCAATTATCAAACTTTTGAGGGCTATAACTACCCTTAACTAATGGTATAGATGTTCGCACGACAACCAGAACCTCTTAACGGCTCTGGTTGTCGTGCTCAGCACGGAAACCATGACATGGTAATGACTTTTAAAACCGACTGTAATGTTTCCTTTTATTCTTTAATTTATTCAAATGATGTATTTTGAAAAAGACATTGTTCTTTTGGATTTCAACACGTTTCAGCATGACAAGGCTTACCTAGCACAAAATATAAACAATCATTGCTAAGCAGTTACGGAATCATTACGATATAAATTAAAATTATTGATTTTTAATTGCACATTGTTGACGACGCGGCGTGTCTAATTGTACTGATACAACAATAATGACATAACAAGAGTCCTCCATCTACGAGTATATTTAAAACTAGCTTTTGCCCGCGGCTCCGCCCGCGTGGATGTCGGTTATCGCGACCAAACATAGCCTATGTCCTTTCTCAAGGTCTAACCTACCCCTATACCAAATTTCATCAAAATCGGTTCAGTGGTTTAGGCGTGAAAGCGTAACATACAGACAGACAGACAGACAGACAGACAGACAGACAGACAGACAGACAGACAGACAGACAGACAGACAGAGTTACTTTCTCATTTATAATATTAGTATGGATATGGATTTGTAAAGGTTTGGAGCCCAGAGTCTGCTCTCGTACACCTTTCCGTTTTGTACCATTACCTACGGAGTGATTGACTTCTAGCAACCTCATTCTCGAGAGGAAATCTAAGAACTAAGCTATCAAAGAATTTCTCAAATTGCAGAGGCAATATGGGGTTCTTCAAGTTGGGCATTAGAAGAATCCTATGGGCTCAATATAGCTCACGGTAACCACTTTCAATCAAGTGGGTCGTGTGCTCGTCTGCCATCGAAACATTTCTGAAAATCTTTTTTTCATAAGTCTATTTTTTAATTAATTAATTTGGAAATACTACTGAATACCAATAGGGTAAATTAAAAGTCTAAATCGTCACATATCAATTTTATTAAAATCCCTCTTGTTTCATACGAAGCTTGTATATTCATCTAATTACATCGAATATCTAACTTGCATATACATAACTTTTATACATTCAATATGATTTTATTTTAAAAACTTTACTGTCACTTATCCAGTTTATTTTATCAATATTTTAGGGTCTATACTATGTTAAAATGTCTTCATTAGGCTCTAAACATAATAAAAATGGCACAAATAATAATTATTATCACACAATGTATACTGATTTAATTTACAACATGACTATTATGTACCTAGTTTCTTCATGACAATATTCAGTTATCTACAATTTAAAAATTATGTTTGAACTCAAATTGTCAACGCAAAATATAAGTAATAATAATAATATATTGAAAATGAAAAATTTTTATAATATATTCGAGTCACTGAATGTTTTATTATGTGAATATAATAATATACCACACTGTTAAAATATTCAAGAATATTAATATATTTTGACTAATAAAAATATGTTGTTTTTTAAATAATGTATTACTAGGTATGAATGTATAATTGGTAAACCAGTTTGTACTATTATTACAATTTAAATATACTTATATAAATAATAATTTATAATTTATTAATTGAATATATTTTGTAAATATGTTTGTAGTTTTAAAATTTAAAATCTTGCCTTATTTTCAATGAAAATTATTAAAATGTTATAATTTTAAATTGACTTAACTTTACAACTGATATTATAAACTTTATTGTCATAAAATGGTTTATGATCGGTTGCTCAATCTGTAAAACGTATTTTGATAATTATAATAACTTTAAAGCATATATATATACCTACATACAATAAATATGCTATATATTATATTATATTTCCGTTTATACACGATTCTTGCAGTATGATAATTTAATGGGTAGCAATAAACTTGCATTTAGATAAACACAGATGTGTTAGATGATAATTTTCTATTCCAAGTCATGTTAATGACTATCAGATTTTATTAGATAGCAGCTCAACTACAAATATAAATAAAAGATTTAATTTAAATACAGAGAAAACCACTTATTTGGAAAGACCTCGTCAATTTTAATGTGACTCTCTAACACTACAATACTTATTAAAAAGGGTTGTCAGTTAAAATAATGTCTAACCTGACAGTAAAAGCGATAATGCTGTTATCATTATCATCCTAGATGTAAGACGTTCACTGTTGCTATGATCAGTTTTTTTTAGAAGTAATATTCAACATGAAGACGTCTGTCGAACACTGTGCATTATAGTTTATTTGTTACTTATATTTATGTTTATTTATTCCATTCCAAAAATCATATTTAATACAAAATATTCACGATTGAAAATGGAAAAAAATATTACCAATCAGTGTTTAAATCTTTCGCAATTTTCTTAAAAATAATATTTTAACCAAAGTAGGGTTGTTCAATGAGCTTAATTTTTAATTCTTTTAATTTTTTATTAGTCTTTATGAGCTTAGCAAAATGTAGAAATATTTACTATTTCGTTAAATACATATACATATTTTATAAGTACCCTTTTTTCATGATTTTAGTAAAACTTTTTATTTATTTTCATTTAATTTACATACGAATAAATAAAATCCTTAGCATTATATCGCTAGTACTATTATTATTATATAAATATTATTTTCGATTCCTCGTAACATTAATGAACTCTGTTAACATTTGGCTCATCATATTGTTCAGTCAACCTCCACTTTTGGAAGACTAACGAAAACCTGGCAGCAGACCTATCAACACTTACATTTTCTAAGTCTACCTACACATATTCATACAACGTGTATACGTACGATACTAGAAATTTTGTTTTAAATTGTTTTTAGAAAAAGTGTTGACACAACCGAATTTTTGTTCATTATCTATTTTTTTTACTATTATTTGGATACGTAGTTGATACTATTTCATCTATTTTCTGTTAAAATGTAAGTTATTTTCTATAAATGTTTATTTAAAGACTCATTACACAATTTATCAACCACAAAAGCATAACACAGACACGACGTATATTTATACTAAGTATATTCAGTGTAATGAATCCTTAATATTCATATATTTTTATTTCTATTGTTAGGTATATACGTAGATACAGTTAGAATAATTATTTTACATTTCATTACATACATATTGTGATAAAAATAAATACTTAAAATAAAAATTAGCAGTGAACCCTGCTTCCCGTTTCCCGTTCATCATCAACTCATACATAATTTAGATTTTAATTGTTCAATAAAATGCATAAATGAAATTATACCAATATAATATCAACAGTGTTTGTAATGTAGGTATGTATGTAATGTCACAAATAAGATTGTTGCAGTCGCACCATTAAAAAACACTTTTTTTGTCCAGATACATCATATTCATATGCATTGTATAATATGCAATCAACGCAGTATAAATTAAAAAATAAGTAAGTTAATATAATTTATAATGTATTTAATATCTGTATCGCTTTTATATTTCAACAAGTTTAGTCTGACAGCAACAATTAATGGTATTTATGACTATTAGGGACTTTACGCGATAAAAAATTTTGGCGTCGGCAAAAGTAAGTCAAAATTTTTTATCGCGTGAAGTCCTGAATAGTCATAAATAACCATGAGTTTATACCGCGATAATTTACAATTAATGGTATGTATTAATATATAACAATTTCATAGATAATGCAACTGTTATATAAATACAATAGGTAGATAAGTATAAAAAGAGCTGAATCGTAAGGGCTACTTACTGCATGCTTCATTGATTTCATGTAAGTTGGATTTGCAAGGTTACATTTTTTTTAAACGATCTTGAACCTCGCTCTATAGTTTTTAGTATGCTTCAACTTCTTCAACGATTTGCTTGTAGGTAGGTATGTGTTCTGATATAAATTCACCAATACTAGCAACATTACTCAAAACTTTGTTGGTAGTAAAGCAAATTAATTAGACCTAATAATTTTAATTAAAATCAATGTTCTTATTTTATGCGTTGCAATACCGTAGCTACATCCGATCACAATAAAACTTTGACAACTTGTTTCTCTTGGGTACGATCAGCATCAGTTCGATTTTGAAGAACAGAGTACTCAAAATGATCTTAATTCCCTGGTTTTCCTCCTTCCTGTTGACGGATTGTTGTGATATTCGATATACACCTTAAGTTCAGACAATAATACAATTTAAACAGTTTGAATTTGTTCTCAATACCTTGGTTTCACGATCATATTGAGACTTAGTAGTTAAGATATTTCTGACGCTGACCGTATCTACTAGAGCGCTGCTCATGGCCACCATTTGACATAGAAAACAATAGAGGGGCTACACATAAATTCAACAGAAGTACTATTATACGTCTAGATGATGATATATTATTTGGATAACGATGATGATGATGATAATATGAGAAAGACTAGAAAGATGTGTAGTTTCACTGTAAAGAGAGATAGTTAAAGTCTCTCCACATTGTTGGACAATATCGAAGTACCGAACTAGAAGTTACTAAAACATTTTACCTATAGACTGAACATTTTTATACAAGATTTTTAGAATGCGTTCATGAACGAATTTACATGAGCCTTCAAGAAAGCTCGTATAGCACTTGAATACAATATTCTTGATATCTCACAGTTTAAAATTATTATCTTGTAACGGATTTTATTCGATACATTTGAATGCAAGGCTCCTTTAACCGCTCACTTCTCTCAAAAGGCCACAAGGCCTATATTATAATTATTACCTATATTACAAACTATTAACTTTAATTTCCAATTCAGGCAATGAACGAAACAACTACATCAGCAGTCTAAAGACACTTCGACTCCCCCATACAGTTTGATATGGTGATGACGTATGTAATTATATATACTGATTTTGAAGGATTTTCAGTCTGCGTATGTATGAGGTAGCCCTAAAGCACATTAATGTTACACTATAAAAGCGATCCTTTTAGTTATATATTTTTGCATTGTTATTTCTCACATTTAATTAAAAAGAAAAACAGCTAAACACACAGACTTGACTGAGTACTTTACTACAAGAATATAAAAATCATAGATGCGATTTTTCTGCCACTATAATCGCAACTGCGATTTTTTTACCGATTTTATTGAAACAAGGTTACGTGTACACTGCCACCAAGCGCGTACTATAAAAGTAATCACGTTGACACGTTTATAACTTTATTTCTATTATATTAGAGTTTCTTTTCCCCCGTACTTGGTTAAGTACGAATAAGGGCACTGGCTTCCGGGAACATCTCTCTTCGGCCTTGACTCTGCATACTAGTTTTTCGACGTCAATATTGTCACGAACTCTGTAATTATAAAAATAAAATTTTAATAAATAATCTACGTCATTGGAAAATTATTGAAATAATTAATCATGATATATTAGGATTGTACTAGTGGGGACATAATTTATTCGCTGGTACGCCATCAATCGTTCACGCAATAACTGGGGAAATACAGGAAGTAAGGTAAGATAAGTCGATAAACTGTATGTAATTAGTAGTAGCAGCTATAACGGTTTTGTATTCGCACGACATAAGTATAGAATAGATAATAAATAGTACTATCTAAGTCAATAAATTAAAAGGTAAACGCGCACACTATGAAAGTAACTTCATTTTACATACTTTCAAACTGTAGGATGATACTGTGGTTTTCCAAGCAACTACAATAGTTTTCAAAAAGGTCAAGATGGTTCCTGAACATATGGTCGGCAGCACTAGTTTGGCACCCCTGTTGTTGCACACATCCGTAGGCCACGATAACCACTTCCCATCATTCGTGTGCTTGCCTGCCACCTCAGGTACTATAAAACTCTCTCTTTTCCTCCACAGGGCAAGACGTGCAGGGCTTAGATGTTGCAGAATTTAATTTCTAGAACCAAGCGGTTCGGTGAATCATTCCAATGCCGCACCATTAAGACCTGAAGCTCCCTGCCAGCTCACGTGCTTCCTCCTTCCTACAGTCCCGGGTCCTTTAAGCGGGGCGTGGAAAGGCATCTGACGAGGCCGTCAAGCTGAGTGCCACCATTGTTAAGGTCCTTACTAGAGACGATGCCTTAGAGCGAATGGGTGGAGTCTACGAACGTAATAATCGCAGCCCCGCACCACCCCGCACACATGTCATTAAAGTGATTATAATTTTAAAATAAGGAAAAGATGTCGGTAAAAAGGGTACAGAGTGGACACGTCATATTCTGCCTAACTTCACATACCTAACTGATTTGGTATTTTTTTGACATCTGATTCTTTATTATAGCTAAGGTCGGCGGCTCCGCCCGTATGGATGTCTATTATCGCGACTTTGGTTTTATCTCTGGTACCATTCTACCAAAACCTTTTAGATAAAAATACCGTATCAAAATCCGTGTACTAAGTAACGTTTGCGTCCATTGTGAACAAACAGACAAATTCAATTTCAAAAGGTTCAAATTCTATGGCATAGCGGTGGATACGTGAATCTTAGATTATTAATAATCTAAGACATGAATATTATATTTCCATTGGTTAGGGTGTTTATTGCATAGATACATTGAGGTAGGTGAAAATGAAAGCTATAAGTATGTTATAGGCATAACAATTCACACACATTACACATTCTTACAATGCGTTTGCAGCGTAAGCCCAAAAAATGTGTTTATCTAAATGACATCACATTCAAACCTATATTATGCACTAACTGACCCGGCGAACTTCGTTTCGCCTTTAAAATTAGAATTTACCTCAATTGGTTGTATTAAGTTGTCCTAATTATTTTGAGAACAGAAAGCACTCCACGAGAAAGGGACTCCATACACCCACGGAGATCCTGACACCAATAGGACATAACAACGTCTTTCGGGTTAGATATTTTATATAATGGTTAAGTATTCTTAAATGTTTCTATTTTCCGCGCATATTTTCTACTTTTTCTTTCATAAATACCTTCTCCAGACAGTAACAAACACAACTAAAAAAAGAAAAAATCGAAATTGGTCCAGCCTCAGCCAGTCCAGCCAAAAATTTATCCTCATCTATCATCTATTGGGAAATAGGGATTCATTTTCATATTATATAGATTGTATTGTACATATAAACCTACTTCTTGAATGATACTATCTATTAAAGAAAACCGCTTCAAAATCCGTCGCGTAATTTTAAAGATCTAAGCATACATAGAGACAGACAGACAGCGGGAAGTGAATTATTTTATACTAGTGATGATATGTAGTGATCATGTTTTTATAATACTATATATTTATATATGTAGCTATAGGTATGTATAGTATTCTAATATACATATTATTATTACACAGACGTAGTTTGTGACGTTATATACGTTAATCTACAGAACCAATTCTAAGAATTATTTCACCAATAGAAACCCTGACTATTTATCAGTGTCATAGGTTTTATATCATTACACTATGAGTGAGGATCACCATCCAGAACGGCATCCAAAATCTACGTGGGTGGAGTCGTGGGTAATAGCTGGTAACAAATAAAGTGTGTGAATAAAATAATCAACACAACATTTTCATGTATTTCTTGTGAGTTTCAAGCATTAGCTTTTTTACCGAATTTACTTTCGGCGTCTCATAGAAGTGTCTTATCTGTCCACTTGTGCATTAGTCTCGAATTGTGTTGCTGTCAAAGCTGTGAAAACGTGAAGCACAACCTCCCCGTCCAACAGCCATCACGGCACTGCCGCCCGGCCCCCGCATAGGCACCCGCTAAGCCAAACTCTCGAGAACGTAACAAAAACGTGGCCTGTGACTTCAAAAGTCAATGTATTGAATGGAAAAATGTACCACTTATACTCCAGATCTTTGTCTTTCTTTTAGTTAAAAAATTACGTAAAAATTATTTTCTGTTTAGAAGTAGTTGCCAGTTTTCTTATGAGTGACCTTTTTGCTTTGGGAATGATTTTCATATAGTAATTATAATGTGAGAATAACTAAAAATGTACCAAATGTAGACAAGAAACCAACAAATAAAACAGTGTAAACAGTTTTTAAATTCGTCCACAAGTAAAAAAGTAGTTGGTATCTAAACATACGCCTAAAAACCAGATTTATCATTTTTATTCCTCTTAACATGAAAAATTTTTACAAGTACGTAAGTTTTAGTTGACGTGTACTTTTATAAAAACGAAACCATACCGTCGTAGTTGACCATGCCGTCACCATCAAGGTCTGCCTCACGGATCATATCGTCGACTTCCTCCTCGCTCAGCCGCTCACCCAAGTTCGTCATCACGTGGCGAAGCTCCACTGATGATATCAGCCCATCGTTGTTCTTGTCAAATACCCTGAAAACGTGTTGCCAACTTATAAGATTTTGTAGTAGGTATTGTGATGGAGGTCACTCACAAGACTCCTCCTCCTTCCACTGCAGTGACTTGTGTATCATATCACGAAGTATAGGTTCGAGTGGTCGTTATTTTTCTTTTATATTATAATTGGGAGGATATGGGTTATTACGTTTATTGATTTTTTTACATACCACTTGCATACGTGCAACCATAATATAAAGTTTAATGCACAAAATTTTAAGGTGTCTTTTCGCTTTTCCAGGAGCGATTAGCGTAATATCTCACATCCCTGAAAAAAAGCCTATGCCAGAACCTCGTCTGCTGTTAAGCAAATGAACTGAGTAGCAGATGAGGTTTGCCCAGGGCTAGCAGACTCAAGGTACATTATTCTATTGATTTTATTACCTGAAAGCCTCTCTAAGTTCATCTTCTCCATCAGCCCCGCGCATCTTTTTGGACATCATTTGGAGAAATTCGTTGAACTCGATGGTGCCATTACCGTCTTGGTCTACTTCCTTCACCATGTCTCGCAGCTCAGTCTCTGGAATGTAAAATTGTTTGTTTTCAGAATTTGTGAAATAAATTATCAGTTTAAATGTTGCCTAGTAATGGTCGTATTCACCCTAGCTGCTTATCCTGTGAGGTGCACTCAATGAACGACCTGAATGTAATAAAGAAAAGCTTCAAATAAGTATGATCCTATATCTCATTGGCAAAACGTTAAACCTTATACGCTGCAAACAGCTGCAAATCTCGTCATTCGCTGCCAATCTCGTCATTATCAACGTGAACACCAAACATGAATAAACATAGTAGGTATCATATAATTGAATTCCAACTGCTCTCCTCGTTAGGCATCCATTAAAATGGTTTTGCAGAAGGACTGCTGCGGAGCTAGTGCCTAGTTGATTTTCAAATTATAGCTGTAATCACACCCTCCGGCTCTGGCAGGGGGGTTATCAGAAGGGCTTTCCGCACATAAAAAAAAGTATGAGTCATGGTCTCATGGTCACACCATGATTATTAAGTATCTTGGCCAGAGCTTGGCAAGAAAATATTATAAGAAATCTTCATCATCTAGTTTATACTCAACAATGTTATTATTATTTTTTGTACAATTCTAATACAAAGAAATAAAATGATTGCATCTGTTTGAATTATACTTAAATTAATTAAATATGTAAGTGTCCGTACCTGTAATTTTAAAATTATAGCTTTTTAAGTTAGAATAATGCATAACTTCGCAATACGATAGGTAGGTACTTAGAAAATAACAAGGTATTTTTTGTCAGTCTGTCTTTATATCTGATTGTTCGGTTGATTTAATTTCTACGCGGACGTTGCGGGGACAGCCAGTTTATCATAAAGTTGTAGGTATGTCACGAGAAACTATAATTCCTAAACGGGCAAAAAATAGAGAGTTTCGCTGGTTTCTGACGGGCGGGAATATCACCATTTGAAAATATTCACAAAATGTCAAGCAACTTGAAATTACATTTGGTAACAATATTTATGAAAAGCATCTAGCGGTTCACCAAAAACAAGGTTTTATTTAACAGGCTTGAAGAACACTGTGTTGGTGATAAATAATCAAAAGGTCTCGTCCCGTACGTGACTACATTTTGTTTTACTTACAGATAAATTTCATATTTTTTACTGTCTACATGATTCTCAATTGTAATGGTATCTCTTTGTTGATTCATTTGGTGCTACCAAACGATCTTAATACAAAATAAAATATGTAATTTGAAACTGTAGACAATGACTAAATACTAAAAGCAACAGTAACGCAAAAGTCATTGCTTATCTCTTTTCAAGGCACTTACTTTTCATCTCTCCCGAGGCCCGTAGAAACTACCTATCTAAGTACTCAGCATGCTTATTCGGTATTATGAGTAACATTTTCAGTACTGAAGGCCATAAAATCTATTAAAAATTCACTCAATCTCAATAATAATCACGATGTCAGTGTTTAAAAAGAACCGTTTTGTCATTTCATTTGATTTTGACAGATCACGACTGAATTTTTGAGGCAAATTGGGCTTCTTGTAGATAAGCGTGAAAAGAGGTAAAATAATAATTAAGACTAAGTTGTTTCTTAATTTTTTATCATCAGTTTAGCTCTGCGACAAGACCATTTCAAAATAAGCAGGAGTAACTCAAATTGACCAGACGCCGGCACCAGAATATTTGTCGTAAACACCTAATGAACGTAGCTATTTCAATTTGTAAATATGAAACACGACAGAGTTATTTGGCGTTTGTCCAACTTCAGTAGATAGCGGGAACGTGTTTGATAACAGCGTTTAATTTTCTGTTAGATCTTAATATTAGATGTTAGGATATTATGGTAAGTACTAGCTAACTCAGCAAACTCTGTTCCATCATGTAAATGACCAAAGAACAGAGAACAGAAGAGACCTAGTTATGTCCAGCAGTGGATTCCAAGTCTTAATTTGATTGACTGAAATAAGTTATGATTGTGACTAATTTATGTTTTTTTTTTCGTCAAAACAAAAAATATGTTGCTCGAAGGCATCTTAAAGGGCTATTAGGTATGTTAATTTTGTTTTCAGTAATTGTAAACCTGACAAAAGTACTTGACAAAAATAAACAAATATTTTGTGGTATATTCACAAATAATATTTGCCCTAGTACCAATGTCAAAGAGGTTTATTCAAGTGTTATTTTCAAACAATGCCGTAGAATAGAATATAATAGTAGGTACATACTGACGACAACACGAGTACAATATCCTAATTTACTATTAAATCATAATCTGCCTGAATCCGCGTCACATAGTGTATGTATGTATGTAGGTAACACGTAACACATACCCGTAGAGGCAGAGGATCGGGTCCTATCGCGTCCATTGAGAGAGTCCAATGTCCAATACTCTGGTTGCACCTGAGTCTTTCCCCTTGGAGCGCAGGGTCCTTTTATGAGTTTTCGAGTTGTTTTTAAATTTATATTACCTCCGAAGTTTCGTGTTCAACCGCTAAACTTTGTTCGGGGCGCTGTGTAGGCGGAACTTCATTAAAGGGTTGCTCTATTTTGGTTTCAGCTTTCTTGACTTTTACAGTAGCGACTACCGTTTGACCCCCCAACCCCGAGAGGAAAGGCTGCGTCAGAGCTTCATCTGTTAGTCAGTAGGTGTACCGGTTAGTAAATGTGGTGTGGTTGGTCTATATTTTATAGCAAAAAACAAAGAACGCTAGTGTTATTTATTAAAAAAAAAACAAGGTGCCTAGACGTACCTATAATATCTTTCATCTAACAAACACAATAGTGATAATGAGGGTTAACAAGTAAAAAAAATGGTCTAAAACTCTTATTGTGTTCTGCTAAGGAAACCCCCCAACAAAGGAATGGATAGGGGGTAAGATAAATTTAATGCCACGGGTCTTCCATTCACTACTGTAAATATATATATCAACGATTTAACCGATACGGGCAATACAAAAGATTAATATAATATCTGATTCTATCATTTTCTTAAAAGATTATAATCGCACATAGATAATTTAATTCACAGTAAAAGTGGTCACCCTTTTCGACGCCAGCTGTCAGCGGCGCCGTGGCTTAGTTGGTTAAAGCGCCTGTCTAGTAAACAGGAGATCACGAGTTCGAATCTCGTCGGGGCCTAGTGGTTCTTTTTGTGTTTATAACATTCTTATTTTAAGTTTCTTACAAAAGTTTACTATTCTATCATATCTTGTACGACCATGTTAATATTGCCTTGGATTTTTAATAGACATGTATTGTCTGTTTTGGCACTCATTCCGTGATTACGTGTAGAATGTAAACAAAATAGCATTGAACTAAATATTTTTGTTCACGATATTAAGTGAACAATGAGCTGTTGGACACTAAAAATTTAATATACTTTTAATCTGTCAATAAAAGATTGTAATGTTTTGTGACTGTAATGGTTTTAGGTCTTTAGGGCGTTGGTTTAAACAAAATTAATGATCAAAATCATGTTTGTTTAAATTAACGAGTAGGTACTTTTTTGTAACACCGGAAAAAATTGCTTTTAGTTATTTGTGATCTAGTATAAACGTGGCTAGTTTGATAATTGTTACATATATAATCTGTCGATTAAAGTTGCTTGTTTGAATAAAAAATATCAAACATACCTACTTGAAAAAATGTGAAGAAAAAAATATAATCGAGTCAGTAAGAAACGATATCAAGGATGACGCTGACTACTCTTTATGTTATCTGTGCTAATGTTCACCTATAACTAAGACTACAAGATTACAGGTACTCATACCAAAAGATTTATTATATTACACCAGTAAAAATGCCCTTTTACGGTACCATAATAAGTAAGACATCCTACCTGATGGTTGAATTTATAGGAAAGAAGAGAAAGAGAAAGAGGGAGTACAGAAAGGGAAGAAATATAAAAACGTCAACCATCAACCGCAGGGTCCCTTAAAGGTATCAGGTAAAGTCACATTATTTTGTATCTTTTTTGCTTCAATTTCAAACTGCAAGTTAAGTGAATGAAAATCTGTAACATAAAAGCTAACAACAATACCGACAGATGCTTAAAAATGAAAGTAAAGCTTATTTCACAAATATTAAGTTTTGAAAGGGAAACCAGAGACGTAATATTTACAAGAATAGCGTTGAAGATAGGGTAACAATAGGACAGGTAAGTATTTAATAACCGCTGTTACCTAAACTAACCATAGGTGCCGTGCCTTATAAAACAGTATTGCACGAGTTTGTATTCGGATGTCCTATTGAAAGGGCTCAGGACACAAGTAAAATATTAAAATGGAAACATATTATGTTGTTAAAAAATCAAAGTCAGCCAATGAATTTAAAAGAGACGTGCTGGAAAAAGCATGACTGCAGTTGTAGAACAATTAAAATCATATCTCCTAAGTTGCGTAAACTAAGTTCAGGTAGAGTAGTTATTAACACCTTGTTCTTTCCCTAAATATACGTTTACAAATACGAGTACCCCATAGTTAGAAGTTAACTTATTTAAATTCTAATAAACACTGGAGAGCTCATTCCTATTAGAGTTTGCGGGTTTTTTTAACCATGTAGGTATTGTTCTGAGTATCCGATATTACGGTTTTTGCATGATCACGGAGGAGGTTCTTAGGTGATGAGTTTAATGGGATGGATGGATAGACAAATCCAGTCTTGTCACAATTCGATCAATTTCATTTATATTCGTAAGCGCCAAGTATGTCTATTTATGGATGTAAATTCCAAAAAATGCTATAGGTATTTAAACTATTTGATCACTTATATCGAATCCGAATAATATCAGAAACTCGTAACAATACAACATGGCAAATATCCCGATAGTATTAATAGTAATCCAAAAAAATCTGTTTGTGATTACAAAATGAGCCAAGGGCAATAATAAAAGATTTGGTTAATTTGGTCAGCACCACAAAATTCTTTTATCAGTTGGATGGACCGATGACAAGGTCTGAATGAATGGAGGCGGAGGCAGTAACGAAGATGTCTAACTCAGTCCTAATTGAAAAAGAGAAAGAATGATTATCATTATTGTATAATAGCTTCTTCGTAATTTTCCACTAAGTAAAGCACGTCTTTGCTAATAACATAATCTAAAATTCTCAACTCTCAGAAACAAATAAACTATTGACCGCTCGATCCTCATCATCAATAATGGTTAAACTTACTCGTATTTAAAGCTGCGAGAAAGCAAATAAACTTTGTTCTACAGCTATCTGTCTCACTTCAAAGAAAAATGGCATCCCTCCATTTTCCAGAGATTTGACCTAATTTCAAACTCTGCGGATCGCAACCAATAAGTAATCCCCTTTTAAAACTTCCACAATCAATATTGAATAAAAAATACCATGGATTCTAAAACATGATAAAAATGCGGGAAATTTCCCTTTTGTGTAATTATTTTGTATTTGTATACAGATACCTTATTATTTTGTATTTCTGGATGGTTTTGTACCTCGGTTACAATCTATGAAATTTTTCATCAAACGTAATTGGATTGTGTTTGAATAACATTTTTTGCTCATTAAAAGTTATAAAGGTATACTATAATTATAATTAAAACAATGACGATCCTTGCAATACCGTCTCTTCCACAAATTTCCCCACAAGCTTGCAGGTCAAGTATTTTTGATTATGAATATGTAGATCATTTATTATGTATGTATTTCCGATTTTCAATTATTGATAAACGTTTTTTCCTGAGGGATGTAGAAGTAGTTATATTGGGGTTGAACCGACCTACAGGCGTAGGACACATCAACATGGATAACGTGTGCCTATTACTTTTCAATAGCTGTATGATTGTTTTTAATGATATTATCCTTACTTCGAGTACCTACTTAATCATTAATTATGATAGAATTACAGGAACCATTATCCCTGTAATTGAAATTTTTAAGAAATACCTGAAGGTCTCTGTCCAAGCGATCTCATCACGACGCCAAGTTCTGCCATCGTGATCGTGCCGTCTTCATCTTTATCGAATAGCATGAATGCTTCCTTGAATTCTGAAAACAACATAGATTGTCCTATTAGATATGTACTTAAAAAGAATCTGGAAAAGTAAGTGTTAAAATCATAGAGTGAATCATAAGAATCAGAAGAAAGTATGTGAATAACAATTCATTAAAAAGAAAGTAAGTGTTAAAAATCTTAAAAATCATATTGCATGGATAATTAATAACCACTTGGATACGACAAAATAGATACGAATAGCGTTTGCATTATAGATGTGCAAAAGTGACAGAATCGTGGATATTGCAATATTTATGAAACATTTGCTGCAGTTAAAATTTAATTGTAAAATGTTCTAATAGCAAAGAAAGAAGAAAAATACTAATTTACCTGCAACTTGTTCTTCCGTGAGGCCATATTCTGACTGAAATAAAAAGTGCAATAATTAATAATAGGTACATAATAAAAATTATCATGAAGATTAGGAAAAAAGTCACTTATAAACCAAACAATGAAATTAACTGCTAGTCACATTTAAGTTAATGTTATTACTACCCAAAGGAGTTAATTCATTTACGCTATTCAAAATTAAGTGAACATAATTTGTAAGAAATAAAGAATCAATTTATTATAATCGTAATTGGAAGAATAAATATTTAAAAGTCTAAATAATTCGCGATGACGTCTTTATAAGCGTTAATATTTGTTTAGTATTTCTTTTGACGACATGAAAAGCAATATTAATCATAGACAAAAACTATGTTTTCTTATAAGTCCATTGAGTTTTACAACTGTTAAAAGCATTTATTACCCGTATTACTACCAATCTTACTACTAGTAGTAACACCGGTAATTGAGTTACTCTTCTTACTACTAAAGTTGAAAGTTGTTAGAACAGTAAAAAGAAATTACCCATGTTACTACCGTAAAATTAAAATACAAATACCAAACAAAATTGTCGAGTTTGTATTTTATTGAATATACATGAAATAAAAAATATATAAAAAGAGGCAAATAACATTAATTTCCCATGAAATAAAAAAGATAAATATGCCAAGCACCGCAATTGCTTGTAAAATAAAAATAATAAAAATAGGCAAATCACAACAATCGCTTACAAAAAAAAGAAAACAGGAAAATGACAGTAATTTCCCATAAAATAAAAAGGAAAAACGTGCCATTCACAATTGCTTGTGGAATAAAAAAGAAAAACAGGAAATGATCCGCAAGTGCTTGTTAAATAAAAAAGGAAAACAGGAGTTTAACCGTAAATGCTTGTAAAATAAAAAAGAAAATAGGCAAATCACAACAATCGCTCGTGAAATAAAAAAGAAAAATAGGCAAATCACAACAATTGGATCTAGTTCTGGAGAAAGCAGCCAAATGGCAATTTTTTTTGAAAATCGAGTTAATAACACAGCCATTCTAAATTCGACAAGCCGGATTTTTGGCAAAGACAGCCATTTCGGTATCTCTTCTTACGACGGAGATATGAGCCGTCAAATACAGGCATTCAACAAAAAACATTTTGGTAAAAACAGTCGTCATGGTGTAAAATGCAGTCAATTTTCAAAAAAGCTGCCTAACCTATATTGCATAAGTCAGCCTAATGTATGGCTGTTTCGTACCAATTTAAAAATGTTAGGAGGTAAGGGAGTCGGGTATTGTAAAAAGCAGCCAGTGTACGTCGGCTATTTTTTGTAAATGGTAGGTATATTTGGTTCGACTACCAGTTGTGGCATTTATGGAAAACTTTGAATCTCCTATTCAAAGTTGTTTGTTTTAAAAAATAAAGGAATGTTTCCTTTCCGTGAAATTCACTATCTCCAGTATTTAGAGTATTTTACTTCCAAGTACGATCGAACATTCCAGCATGCATATCTGCGTCCCGATATGGTTTAGAGAAGTTTGTCCATAGTAGTCAATTTCAAAACGACGCCAACTTTACCAAAACCCCTTTAACTTAGTCATATAGTGAACTGTAAAAGTGAAATTTTCGTACGATAAATAGTTTTCAAGATATTTGATTTAAAAAATTCTATTTCTCGCGCCACCCGAAAACACTCCTTATAAAATCGTTCGCAATTGTATAGACACACTTTGGTTGCGCGTAGTGCAAATGTATGGAGTGCAAGAGAATATCGCATAAATTTATCTCAGTCTTCGTTGCGTTTATACGTACATAGTTCGTAGTAAAAATAATTTGAAATTTAATATTAGGAATCGAAAACTTATCTGTAGAGCTGAATTTGATTGCTTTTAATAATTTTGACTTTTTTTGAGAATTTCAAATAATGAAATGTAGTTCCAGTTTATTATTATATTATACAAGGCAGATTTTTTCAGAACACGCTAACATATTAAGCAGTATTGGGGAGAATCGACAATTTGTGACATATATACCTAGGCTATTTGCCTGTTTTTCTTTTTTTATTTCACAAGCAATTTGTTGTGTTTTGCCTATTTTTCTTTTTTATTTCACGAGCGATTGTTGTGATTTGCTTATTTTTTTTATTTTACAAGCAATTACGGTTAAACTCCTGTTTTCCTTTTTTATTTAACAAGCACTTGCGGATCATTTCCTGTTTTTCTTTTTTATTTCACAAGCAATTGTTGTGAATGGCACGTTTTTTCTTTTTATTTTATGGGAAATTACTGTCATTTTCCTGTTTTCTTTTTTTCGTAAGCGATTTTTGTGATTTGCCTATTTTTATTATTTTTATTTTACAAGCAATTGCGGTGCTTGGCATATTTATCTTTTTATTTCATGGGAAATTAATGTTATTTGCCTCTTTTTATATATTTTTTATTTCATGTTTATTCAATAAAATACAAACTCGACAATTTTGTTTGGTATTTGTATTTTAATTTTACGGTAGTAACATGGGTAATTTCTTTTTACTGTTCTAACAACTTTCAACTTTAGTAGTAAGAACAGTAACTCAATTACCGGTGTTACTACTAGTAGTAAGATTGGTAGTAACACGGGTAATAAAGGGTTAAAAGGATCTAATCTAAGGATATATAATGATAGAAACCGTGACAAGTGAGAAAAATGAAATAATTTTACTGTCAGATTAAAATAGTTTTTGTTACTAATAATACGTCATTTTGATCAGATAAAATTAAGTACCATTGTAATCAAGAATAAAAGAAGCAGATTCATCAAATTGCTTTTTGCTATTTTTCACCAAAATTTGATGAGGACCTAAGCTCCAAATACTTAATACAAATTAACTCCTTTGAATTTAAAACACACAACTTAGACATAGTTTCATGAAATCAGTACTTTATACTACTTTATCATTCAGATTTACAAAGTCAAAGGCTCTTCAAAATTCTAAATGAAGAGTTATAGACGAATGTGTTAGATTTTTTATTACTTAATCTTGTTAGTCCGAGTCATATTTTAACATCAAATACGTACAGATACTTGTCGTATCGCGAGGTCACTGGTTAACCTCCTCAGTCTTCTATACTCCTTGTTATAAATTTCATCTGTCGACATAGTGGTCGCCATCATTATTTTGGTTTCTATTTTGTGATTACTTGTAAATTATTACATAAATTTATATTACAGGTGTTCCTGATATTAAAGGTTTCTGTTTTAGCTATAAGTGAATCAGAATTGACTCTTTCAGATTTCTCCAAACCACGTTTTTACTATTGACAGAAAAGTGATTGAAGGGATTGTACGATTGTTGTATTTTTTTAAGAAATCCTATCTCATTACTGTCACTCACATTATTATGGTTTCTTTACTACCAAGAAACCATGACCATGTGAGTGTTTTCCATATTTTTGTAGTGTGCTATTTTTCTTAGTGTCTGTATTTTAAATCAAGCGTTATTTAATCAACATAATTATGCGAAAGTGCTATAAATTAGTTTTCTGATAGAAAAAAGCATCGAGCAAAATATTAATCAGGGTCTTTTTCTATTCACAGATCAGGTGGTTCGAACGATGAATTTAAATATTTTTTTATGTATCGCTTATTCGATTATTTTGATTGCTGATAAAAAGAACATTAACACATTTTAATTAACTAGTATCTTATTGTAAAGTATTTAAATTAATAAGTTCGTGGTTAGCCTCGCGTGATACGTATAGATCGATAAAAAATCACTCTACAACGTGATTTATTCAATGCAACTGCCACTCATAGCTGTTTGGAATTGCACCTTCATTTTTGACTGCTGTGACCAGTCACCTAAATTTTTTTGATCTCTTACTTTTAACATGGACTTAAACAATAAACTACTGTTTTCAGCTTTCTGTCTACTTATTGCTTTGACCCATTGATATACAAAAAAAAAGGGTTTTTTATACATCAATGCTTTGACCTCAAAATTATTTGCCGAGTTTGCGGGATGGATGAGTCATCAGTTACTTTGTAACCTCTTTATTTTCATCGATCTAATAGAATTAATAAAACCTGTGAAACACACATTTATTATTCTTTTTTTTTAAAAAAAAAGTATAGCCCAGACTTTTCCAGAATGTCTACTATCTACCAGCAGTTATAAAGTGGTTCCTCCAATATATTAAAACTTCTAAGTTCTCCTCAAAAACTTTTGCCGATATTTGAAACTAGGACATCGGTGTACTTTTGAGTTTTATTTGTTTGCCCACTAACATGTTCTCGATGCGAGGGAGCATTAGGTACCTATCGATTTGGTATCTGTCTTTTAGCAAAGGGTACAATCATACAATGCAAAATGGTTGAACAGAACAGAACATTCATAAGTTATTTTGAAGTGAAATCTGATCGCTTCATTTAGAAAACAGTGAAAGTTTGGATAACTCTGTTTAACTAAATAGACAACAAAGATTGTTATTCAGGTAAAAACCGAAATTTCGACGAAATATCGCTCCAGATTGGGACAATCAATCTTAAGAGGAATAAAAATGATAAATCTGGTTTTCAGGCGTATGTTTAGAGACCAACTCCTTTTTTATTTGTGGACGTATTTGAAAACTGTTTACACTGTTTTATTTGTTGGTTTCTTGTCTACATTTGGTACATTTTTAGTTATTCTCACTTTATAATTACTATATGAAAATCATTCCCAAAGCAAAAAGGTGCCTCAAAAGGAAACTGACAACTACTTCTAAACAGAAAAGAATTTTTACGTAATTTTTTAACTAAAAGAAAGACAAAGATTTGGAGTATAAGTGGTACATTTTTCCGTTCAATACATTGACTTTTGAAGTCACAGGCCACGTTTTTGTTACGTTCTCGAGAGTTTGGCTTAGCGGGTGCCTATGCGGGGGCCGGGCGGCAGTGCCGTGATGGCTGTTGGACGGAGAGGTTGTGCTTCACGTTTTCGCAGCTTTGACAGCAACACAATTCAAGACTAATGCATAAGTGAACAGATAAGACACTTCTATGAGACGCCGAAAGTAAATTCGGTAAAAAAGCTAAAGCTTTAAACTCTCAAGAAATACATGAAAATGTTGTGTTGATTATTTTATTCACACACTTTATTTGTTATCAGCTGTTGCTCACGGCTCCAGCCACGTAGATTTTGGATGCCGTTCCGGATGGTAATCCTCACTCGTAGTGTAATGATATAAAACCTATGACACTGATAAATAGTGTGGGTTTCTATTGGTGAAATAATTCTTAGAATTGGTTCTGTAGATCCAGAGATTAACCTCTATAACGTCACAAACTACGTCTGTATAATAATATATTATGTATATTAGAATACTATACATACCTATAGCTACATATATAAATATATAATATTATAAAACCATGATCACTACATATAATCTCTAGTATAAAATAATTCACTTCCCGCTGTCTCTATGTATGCTTAGATTTTTAAAATTACTCGACGGATTTTGAAGCGCTTTTCTTTAATAGATAGTATCATTCAAGAAGTAGGTTTATATGTACAATACAATCTATATAATATAAAAATGAATCCCTATTTCCCAATAGGGATTCATTTTTGGCTGGACTGGCTGAGGCTGGACCAATTTCGCTTTTTTCTTTTTTGTTGTGTTTGTTATTGTCTTGTGAAGGTTTTTATGAAAGAAAAAGTAAAAAATATGCGCGGAAAATAGAAACATTTAAGAATACTTAACCATTATATGAAATATCTGACCCGAAAGACGTTGTTATGTCCTATAATTGGTGTCAGGATCTCCGTGGGCGTATGGAGTCCCTGTCGTAATGCTTTCTGTTCTAAAAAAAATTAGGACAACTTAATACAGCCAATTGAGGTAAATTCTAATTTTTAAGGTGAAATGAAGTTTGCCGGGTCAGTTAGTGCATAATATAAGAGGTTTGAATGTGATGTTATTTAGATAAACACATTTTTTGGGCTTACGTAGCAAACGATGGCATTGTGAGAATGTGTAATGTGTGTGAATTGTTATGCCTATAGCATAGCTTTCATATTCACCTACCTCAATGTATCTATGCAATAAACACCCTAACCAATGGAAATATATATTCATGACTTAGATTATTAATAATCTAAGATTCATGTAATATGAATATAAGTGCTGAGTGGGCATCAAACCCACAATCTCTGAATGCTCTACCGCTACGCCATAGAATTTGAACCTTTTGAAATTGAATTTGTCTGTTTGTTCACAATGGACACAAACGCTACTTAGAACACGGATTTTGATATGGTATTTTTATTTAAAAGGTTTTGGTAGAATGGTACCAGAGATAAAACCAAAGTCACGATAACAGACATCCATACGAGCGGAGCCGCCGTCCTTAGCTATAATAAAGAATCAAGAATCAATCAACATCGATATCAAAAAAATACCAAATCAGTTAGGTACGTGAAGTTAGGCAGAATATGATGTGTCCACTCTGTACCTTTTTTATCGACATCTTTTCCCATATTTTTATATTATAATCACTTTAGTGACATGAGTGCGGGGTGGTGCGGGGCTGCGATTATTACGTTCGTAGACTCCACCCATTCGCTCTAAGGCATCGTCTCTAGTAAGGACCTTAAATGGAGGACGCAATCTGACGCAGAACAAACACGCGTTGGCCGCTGAATAAATCATGGCATTGATTGGAGTTGTAAGATATGCTCATGCATGACATATTCAAATCATTATGCGTACGAGGATACGATAGAGACTCTACAATACTTATATTTTCCTATAAGCCCTTTGGGCATGTTTAGTAACTAACAAGAAACTGGATAATACCTACCTAAAACCTATGGATTTATACGTTTTTTAAATTCCGGTTTAAAAATCTATTTTGATGTCGATATTAAATATTAATCGAGAAGTATCTTCGATCAAATTCGTCCAACTGTCAATTACATACAAACACATTAGATCTTCTTATTCGTTCTATTTTTGAAGTCCATTGGCGTTTGGCAGGAAACTTTTGCGTTACATATTTTATCCAAGGTTTCCGTCGTGTTTATCAACTATTTTTTCACCGAATGTCTTTTGAAACCTTCACGAAAATTATTTTTAATAACACGTGCCATAAAAATTCCTGAATATTGACGCGGCTCTAGTATACCTACTGAAGTATAATAAATTAACTTCCGCGTTGTTTTAGACACCGCACCGGTCAGTCGGTCAGTATGACAGAGAAAATAGCTATACTATATAAAAGATGGAAGATACAATGACTGGGTCTCTATAACTTGATAAGGAGATGCTGTATTAACAGTGGTCTGTCAGTGCCGCTTTAGGTCCATAATTAAAAACTTTTCACGTTAATAGCAAGCATTAAATAGTTGGGGATGACAGAAAATCCAGAGATTAAAATGTTCAGTTGAGAAGAAACCACTTACGCATTGTGTATGAAGTAAAATTCGTTCACACTAGCGTAAAGTGACTTGAAGGAGGACATAGTGATGAGCGTTGCAGATGAGCAGTTAGTTCTAGATTGACTTCAATCAAATTAAGGATAGTGCAAGTTCCTGAAAATATCAGCAAGTTTTTATCGATATGTATTTACGGGGCCATCTTAAGTATTTGGGGCGCCGGGCTGCGAAAATTTAGCTTCCTTCCCCCCATTCGTTTTGAATGCACGGAAACTCCTATTTTGCGTGCAGCAATCCGTATTTAACTTCATTGGAGCTAATGATGTGTTGGTATGACCTCAACGGCTGACCGCACCGTGAACTATTGCCAACCTACAACGCCGGGGACCAACGACGTGTGGGGGCCACGAATCGTATCAATTGCGCAACTACACCACAATAGTTATCCTTTACAGCATTGTCATCATCAGCGCCTTTGTGACCGGGGAATCTGGTGTATAAATTCTTAATGGGGATCCTTCAACCCAGGTCTATGTTGAACCCGGATAGGATTATGGGTTGAAAGAACCAATAGCATACTCGCAGGTGTACCCGCGGGTAGAGCGAAAGACTGCCAGCATTATGAATGCTTACTAAAAATTGAAAAAAAGTTTTTTTTGTGAATGTACATGTTAGTTACTTCTTCACACTATAAGTACCTAATAGCTCAACGAAATAATAATCACAAGCACGTTGGCCAGCAGTAGTACCTACCAACAAAGTAACTCTACTTTAAAACATTCTATTTTATATGTAGGTATTTCACATTATAACCTCTTTACATTCAAAATTGCTACTTTCAGAAATCACTTTTCACAGTAAACAAAAACAACACAATTATTTTACCGCTGAAATGCACTTTGTTTTGTTATATTTACTTTTCAATACAAGAGAAAACTTTAAAACATTGATTTGCTAACGCAACCGCGGTTACTTTTTATTTTTTTTTACCAAGCAAGTATTTTTATTATAATTATTTATTTTTAAATCAATTTACGTTATCGCACCGGCAAATAAAACGTGCGACGCGACATTGTCAGCTCGGATATTAGTAGAATTCTATATTTAAATTATTTTCGCTTGCAATAGCTCCAACGTACGCTCTATAATGTGAGGAAATATTTTATGTGACATTAATGAGTTTAATAATATAAAAATAGTTGTCGTACTGTGTTAGGGTTACATTACTTATACCAAATACTAAACCTCTTTAAACAACTTCAATACATTTCTGACATAACCTGATCTCATTTTAATATTTTTTTATTTATCACATGAGATGTTTGCTTAATTTTCATTAATTATATGGATGTGCACTTTTTCTGATCTAATTGTACAGGAAAAGTTAGTATAGGTGCTTTTCAAAATATCATTAAATCAATTTTCATTGTTTATTTACTTATGTAGATACTCAAAAATGTTGTAAAAAAGTCCAGAATACATCTATTTTCATAAAATAATATGCAATAAGTATACCTACTTGTCATAATTTGCAGTCTACGTGGAACAAATAATAAATTATATTACTCCGTCATCTTAGCACGTCTCGTATTATGCGGCACAGAGCACTTTGGGGTTAAAATTATTGTCATCGTACCTACTTCTGACGTAACCAAAAGTCATAGTTATTGTGACTCGAAATGAGCCTTATTACCTAGAAAATAAGAATCATCAAGACAATAATACTATTTGCTTTAAACGTGCCAAATAGTAAACTTTTAAAAACTCTTAAGCGTAAATACATCTCAAAGCGACATCTGTTAGAAAGAAGTATGAACTTTTTAATTTCAGGCACAGATTACTGTTGAGTGACTTTTAATAACTGGCATTAAAAAGTTTTAATTACTGAACATGAAAATAATGACTAAGAATTTATATTTCTTTATAATGTTCTTTTCTTTGTTGTTGGAAAGTTGTCTAATCCTTTTTTAAACGATAATTCTCCACTTCATCCTCTACAATGACAGTCATTTTACAGTGATTTTTAACTGTCAAATATAAATACAGTGGAATAAGCACACATAACATTAGCCTATTTTTTATGACGGCGACATTACCTACTGTAAATGATATTCATCATAAGTAAATCAGAAGTCTTTATTTAATAATTACGTCAGATACATTCTAGTTACGTATGACAGTGCTTCTTCATACTCTCTGTGTTGCCACTTAACTACCATAACATCCCTAGAAAAGAGATGTTGTATAAAATACATTATGCACATAAGGGTATCGATAAATGTAAAGCTATGGCTAGAAAATCAGTGCTTCTTCATACTCTCTGTGTTGCCACTTAACTACCATAACACCTACGTTATATTTACTAACTTTTATGACGTAAAAGTAAAAAAGAAGTTAGACGTCTGCATCAACGTCTTCGAATCTTCGTAGCAATACCACAACCATGATTTTGCTATTAGTATAATATTAGGCGTACATAAATACGAGAAACTTAATTCAGGAAGTCACAAACACGAATTTCCTAATTCTGAGATTGATTTTGTCAAGTCTATTGAGGACTCCATAGTTGATCAAATGTTAGGGCAAGCGATTAGATAGGTAGGTATAAATGTGTATGTTTTGTACAGTCAGCAATAGATACGGTACGTACAACATTTCTACTCTAGTATTATTTCAGTTCTTAGGTATCTGTTATCGGACAGAGTTTTATAGCTCGAACCGATAAGAGGCGTACTACGTGTTCTAACTTTAGTACTTAAAGTTTGTCTCAATTCCCAATACCTAGGCGACAAATCGTATCGCATTGGCGGATGTAGGTATTTACACAAGCATACCACAATCTTATATGCCCTAGTATGGTTACACCTATCTAATCACGTTTATCCTTCAGTATCTTACAGTAGTATTATGGAGACAGGGAGTTACCTCGGATGTGGCTGATGCTTTTCATGCCACTTTTGAAGAACCACTACTAACTATTACACATACAAACTAAGAGTAAAAATACTGAATGCTTTGAGCAATCATGATGAGCAAAATTTACAATCTTCATATGATTTGAAAATAAAATTATATGGAACAAAAAAAATTATGGAACACATGGTGGTAACGCTTCGGGGACACAGTTAATTTTGTTCTACTCTTGATTTATCAAACAAACCGAAAAAATAGACAGAGATGCAGATAGAGACCTATCCGATACAGTTTGCACGGTTATTATGATTTGCTGTCTTTAGTAAAAAACTCTTTTGTTTGGTTTGTTAGTCAATCGGGGTAACAAAATCCATATTTTCACGATATCTGATTTCAACATTTATAATCGCGATATACGAAATCGTTTCGTCCTGTTGTGGAAACGCCCTTTATAATATCTACCAATAGGTATAAAAAAGACAATTGGAATGAAAAATATTTAAACCATTCCAATTCCTACCACATAATGTCTAATTATTCTTCTAAACATATCTTGTCAGCTTTTCAGTTAACGGCCCAAATATCTTAGCAAAATCCTGATTAATTTATGGTTGTTTTAGAATGTCCCATTCTATAACAAATAAAGATCAAATTAGACACGTTCATCTGACATTAAATAGCAACTTTTATTAACATGGATATGTACAATAAATAGAGCAATACTCGTTCTAAGCTGTCTCAATAAAATATAAAGATAAGAGACAAAGATATAAATGTTAACACGGATTTTATAAGAGTCATAAAAGTGTGCAACTGTCTTGGCGGTCCACATTGTTTGTCTCACTTTTACTATACACACTGCTATAATATTAACATATTGTAGATACCAATTGGATTTTAAAGAATACCAAGTTTCGTACGTGATAGGATTTCGTGATTCCTACAAATTCTCCGGATATTCTCATATGATTATTTCAAGAAAAGAAAGCTCGACTTTGACTTTCCTAACTATCTTTTTACAACATTTTGAATGTACAAATTAAGTATAGTTATGCATTGCAAATAGTTTTACAAAATCACTTTTTACCGACCGCAACAACATATTATGCGTTTGATTTTGTCTTGATAATATCGTCTAGTTATGCAAGTTATATATAAATAATCAGAAAAAATTTGCTAAAAAAACCAGAGCTACCACTATGGTAAGCGGGGGATTACATTAACTAGGTATTTTGACATTATATATTCAGTAGTATTCCCTCGGCAGTGTAAAAATTACAAGATATATAAATGTGTGTGTGTGTGTGTGTAAAACGAATCACCTGCTGTAAGGCTGAGTCTCAACAGATCCCAGCACGACGCTGCTCTGCCGTGCTCAACAGATCCCAGCACGACGCTGCTCTGCCGAGCTTAACAGATCCCAGCACGACGCTGCTCTGCCGAGCTCAACACCCCACCAGTAACGGAAGTCGTCCACAGACTATTCCGAGCCCTGACATCGAACTGATTTAGATTCGGGCTACACGGCAATGAGTATTTAAGAGTACACAGCTAAGTGGAGAAACTTAGTCGCGAGTGTGACTTATATGCAAGAATTCCTAGGTGGTAATGTGAATCACAATGCAAAAAATTGTCTGCCTTGGTATGTAGGTACTGCACATTCAGAAATAAGGATAAAGACATAAGTAGTTATAAAAAAAATGAATGTTACGTTAGCCATAACCACCTCAATATATCATCGGAGCAAAGGTTAACATACAATAGGTAAATAATAAAACTAGTAGGTGTTGACACCTGTAATAACTTCTCAAATCGTTCGGTTGATACACATACGACATTTTCACCTGAATCCGCTTGATAAATGACTAGGAAAATCGTAATAACACGTCGTAAAAGTATTTTCGTATAGGTATCAATGTTATACACATAGTGTAAGGAATACTAGAAGATTTTTGGTCCAGTCTGAATTTTTTATACAATTTTACCGATGTTTTTCGAACCTAGATAATTGAAGTAAGGACCTAAGCAACAAGGTAATAGATTTTTTCTAATTCAATAAGATTCATCATCCACATAAAGACGTTTATTCTGATTGCATCCGAGGTCAGTGCCCTCGGAACTCAGGGTCCGGCTTCCGGCTCTTCCTCCTCCACTTCGCACGATCTTGGGCGTCCAAGGTAGTGAGACCGTTCGCAGGCATGGACGGATCTGGATGAAATTTGGCAAAGAGACAAATTCCTGGAATAGCATATTATTTATAGGTCTTTTTATCCCAGGGTCTGAGAACGAAATCAGCACCTATTTCATGCAGATGGAACCGCGAGCAACACTCAATCCTACTTATTTGTCAACAAGCCTAACTTGAACAACTCTTTCATACTGTTGCTCAAGTTATTCTCACTAAGATACTAATTAAGATTGCTCGTGTGACATCAAAGGTAAACTAAAAATTACATGTTCAGTTTTTATACGAACTATATTTGTCAGAACAACCTCCATACCCCAAGAGCGCGATCCTGGGGGTGAGAAGTGGAGCCGCCTGTCACCCTAGCAGAAGCAGGCCGTGGCGGCGCGGCGCGGCGGTGCAATCCGTGCTTCTCCATACCCGGGGGCTAGATGAGGATACCATAATCCCATACCCGAAGAGGGTCGAGGGACAATGTCAGCTCCGGCATGCTACGACCCACAGATGGCGTGCGTTTTAGTCGTTTCGAGTTCGAAATAACCATTCGCGTCGACTCCAGCCGAAAATTCGTGGGGATATAGCCCAAATAAAATAAAATCTCGCCTATTTTCAATCTCTAGTAAGAAACTTGCGTTACTGGAAATAACAGACTATGGTACCTATCCTATAATTCCAAAATTTACAACGCTTGTTTTTCCTGACATTAACCGCGTCACAGGTGTGAAGATACGATCAACGGACCAGGGCCAAAGCCATTAATAATCATGGGCTGAGTTGAAATATCCTTTGATAAATAAATAAAATTGTTTATGGGACGTTTCGAACTATTAATTCTACAAACGAGGCTATTATAATTTATCTTAATGTGTAATGATGTCATCAATAAATCAAGAATTTTTGGTGTTTCTCTATATTAATTTTCATGACTTATCTTAATTTTGGAAACAGAGAACTTAGTTTGCTATGACTAAGCTATATACATATGCATATAACTGTGTTGAATCAGAGACACAGAGCATCACGACACAACAAATCAGAGATTTTTTTATAAAGGATATTAGCAACCGAAATTACTAATATTCCGACTGTTTATACTGTAGATTGATGGCGCTTGGTGGAATCTGCTACACATATTGAATAACGCACTTGTACTTTTCCACTGACTTAGGTATAATACTTGGTAACCCACTAATGATAGCCCACATTCTTAAAGGCTCTTTTTTAATAAGTATTCACAGCATTTTCTCCACGTTTTTAGAAAATTTCAAGTTTGTATATTCGGTAAAATTTCTATATGGGCTTGAGAGTTGAAACTTCAGACATAGTTCAGGGCTCGAGGAGAATGTAATATTCAAGACTAAAGTTTATAAAATGAACATAAGGTTATCATAATTTCATCATTTTCAGCTTTAGTATATTTCAACTGTACCCACTCATAGTTGAATTAATATATAAATGTAAGTATTTACATCCATGAAAAATACTACAGGCAAAATAAGGTACAAAGAATTTGTACGAGTAGCTATACATTATTTTGGGTTGCTCCTGAATTGAGTTACAGGGATATTTTAACCTGTAGCTCACTTTCACTTCACCCTTCAGAAGTGACACTTACAAAATAAGAATAATGTTATGATTACCAAAATATGCCTCCATTTCTTCCTTTCTCGGTAAATGGATTCTCATTATTCAAAACTCCTTCAATTCACTTTCAACTAAGTCTCTTGTGACAAAAATGTCTTAGATAAATGCTGCACAGAGTATACCAAAATCCATGGCTGGTTTTTGTAGGTCGCGTCTGTTAATCTTGACTTTCAAGAGAGGCAGGAATGTTTATTGCGTAACAGAAATATTAACCGTAACACACATCTAAATATCACCAATGGTCAACGACCGAAGAACACTATTATTGAAAGCAGTTATTAAATGCCACGTGGTTAATTATAAACCTTTGGCAAGCCGTTTGGCCTAGGTGTTAAGAGTATTTCACGATTCTGACTTGTTTATAAGATAAGCTTCATCACCACTCACTGCTTTACTATGACAATGGGCACGTCATACTAAACTCATCTCCTCTAGCTTGCTTTAAGAGAACTTTTATTAAAACACTTGTCTAAATAAACGATGCTCCATGTTCGCCCTCCTACACCTAGCTTGAATTTATTGTATTCTGTGGGTAGGACAGCCGTCTAACCCCCTTCTAACAGTTCCAACCATAAATGGAAAACCAGCACCAGAGCCTCGTACTTTCTTCACAGGTGTGCTAACACCCCCGGGGGGTTGAACTGGTACCAGTAGAACTAGGTAGGATGCCGTATACCCCAATAGGTAAGTTTAGAAGAAGTAATACGACACCTAAGATTCCGTTTTTTCACCATAGAATCACTTCACCTTCGCTTCACAATGTAAAGTCAAATCATCTTTTACATTGAATTTATGAAAATTGACTTGACTTTTTGGACTACTAACGCTGAGGAAGCACTCTTCCTCAGCGTTGTCACCTCACTGACCACTGTCAGTGAGGTGATTAAGCAACCTCTGCTACAACCTCCACCTACCACAGCTACAGTCGACAAAAGAGATACGGTTCTATTTTTTCAAAATGATCAATTCAATAAATAAGTTGTATGTAAAGGTCTAACCATATTTCCTTTGTTGAATGTACATGGCTGCTTCGGGAGACATCTTTATCATAGGCTAAGAGCTGCTTGCTAACGAATTCTGTGCACTAATATTTGAACAAATAATCCTTAACATCAGCGCATCAGTGCCTGCCTGCGTTTTAGATACCTTCGGAGCTGGTGGATTCTCTCGTGTGATCATGTTTCTGGTTTAGAAATTTCGGAGCCGTAACACAACCTTGTGTCAAAATAAACTTTGTTTTAAAAATAGGAAATTAAAACCCAGGTGCCAAGAACATTAAATTTCGTATACGTTATGATATACCTGTTATATTTTATTTTAAATATAATGTAGGACGATGGAGCAGTTGGACATTTTATTTCGATATCTACTATGTTATGACGTCTGCTTCCGATGTTTATCGGTGTTATGTCTAATACTAATAAAATGATCATGTTTTGAATCAATAATAATAAATTCTATAATTATATGATGTGTTTTGATATCTGTTAGGTTGTCTTATGATGGAAATCGTGTTATAATCTGACATATTTTTAAAAACACAGTTGTTGAATATGTAAAATTTGATCCATGATAGCTTCTTCTGTAATTTTTCTTTTGGTTGAATATTAGTAATGACTACTGACATAATATAGCTTTAAAAAAGAAAAATACTCAATAAACCAATACTTATTTAGTACACATACATTGAAAACTATGTATTAACTATAGTCCCTTTGCAGTCAAGTAGGTAGGTACCATGATAGAGTTTGTGACTGGTCCCAAGTTTGATTCTTGGGTCGGATACGATGTTATTGACTTTTTCTGTTACCTAATCGATTCGTAGCAACATTAAGAAGTCAGCTTTGCTCTACATTACGCAAAATCCAAAATATTGGTGTTGGCCAATCGGAATAACGATTCTGAGGGTAGTTGTGATCCACAAAAATCTATGAGGCTGCTATATTTTATTCCTTTTCAATTTTGCAACGATTTCTTTCAGTTTTGCCCAAGTACCAACTTAGGGCAAAATTGGAAACAGATATCTACAATCTATTTTAATTATATTCATTAGAACCAATTTGAATGATTTTTTATAGTATCTTAACTGTACAAATCGAATACATCAGTCAAAAATCCCGCCTGAAACGATTAACTTTTCCTGATGTATTCCATTAGAATCAAGATGTGGTGTATGAATTACCACCAAGACTAGTGCTCAAGTCAACCTAACTTGCAAGCAGTTAACCTGATGATTGATGGACCACGCTCTAGCGGAGACTTTCAGAGTTGTGGGGTCAGACGCCAAACGCTAACGTAAAAGATTATCTATTATGTGGTAAAATAAAACAAAATAAAAGGATGTGGAAATCGGACAACTGCTACAAAGTACAACTTGAATGCGAGAATGCAGAAGAGAATTGAACAAAATCAACGCTGTTCTGAAAATGAAATGACAAAAAAATGTAGCGTTAACATAATACCTACCTATGTAGCAAAAATGTTGAATTATTTTTCAATACATCACTACAATGATATGACAATGCTTATCAATATAACCATTTTATTGCTATCGTTACTGGTGTATGAATGAATGAAATGTATTCAATATGCTAATCGTATTTTAACGATGTCACCCCTCTCTGAGTCGATTTTACGGCCTATCCGCTACATCATAACAGGATAAAATTGCACGTTTCTGATACTCCAACACACCTGTGACAATGAATTGTAAAACTGTTGCCCGAAATAGAAAACCTTTCGTTTGGCAAATCTAATCTAGAGCATGTAATGTTAAATGTAAAACTTGTTTTATAGTTTTTTTGGATGTTTACACAAATAATTGATTTGGTTGGATTTGATTTGATTTGATGACTCGTAATATGTGTGGTCACTCTGTTATATTCCGTAGTTATAATAGTACCAATACCGTAGTATAGTGATTGATTTATCATTTACTAACTGTTGATCGCGCTGCGGCCTGTATGAACTCCATTTCCGTTCCTGTGGTCCGGTCCACAGGAACCCACTTCTGGGATAAGAATTATAAGTATCCAGTCATGACTGGATACCTTATATTTCTAATAATTTATTCTTCAGTATTAATGTATGAATACATTAATACTAACATACTTCATTCACTCATACTTCATCACTCCATACTCATAATGGTAGTAGTAGTATTTAATTTATTATTGATTTGATTACGATTTATTTATAAATGCCAACAGTAAAACAATGCAAATATTTCGACTTTATATGTTATCTTAATAAAGATTATCCTGAATCTAGCGTTCAATATAACTTAAAAACAGTTTAAAGGCTTACAATAGATATTCTTTAGGTGGAAGTTCGTTCTGTCTTTCGCCTTAGAAACCTCCGGATGCTACCCTATTCAGTTCAGTGTCACACATCTTCGAGGGCAGACAATAAGGAAGGAAGATATGCGCCCCAGTGTTATATTATATTCTTGTAGCTACATTTATCTCTCACGAACTGAATAATGTACTTACATAAAATTCAAATAATATAACCTTCGTCAGCTACATCCATAAATCTGATCATTCAAAACATAATAACATGAATCTATTTTTTAGAGAAATATCAGGAATTACATTTAAAATGTTCCATAAATACACGAATTTTATTCATAAAAAAATAATAAAAAGCGTGTGCATAACAAGTTCAAAATTGTTACGACGCAATTTTTCATTCGTTAAAATTTCATAGTGACGTAAAAAGTTACAATTAAACATCTAGTTTATTGGTGCAATTTTATTAATAAATTGAAAAGATTTTATTACTTTCGCACGTCATGTCATACAGAGACGATCGTTAATGTCAAACGGTTACAAAACTTTCAAATTGAGTTAGAAGGATAATAATATTAAATTTACAGAATTAATTTCAATGTCACCATTTCATTTTTATGAGTTCTTTTTTTAGATTTCATTACTTGATTTGTGACGTACCTAAGGACCGAATTGTATGGAGGGGTTTTATCACTGCCGACACAGTAGATGGTAAGATATTAGAAATCTTGCACGAACTCGCGTAACATCGACTTTCCTTCACATTTCTTACTCTGTTTCAAAACACATCGAAACTAAAATAATAAAATGAGAAAATATTTTTCTCAAAAAATTACAAATGAGAAATAAGTGTCTGACAGCGTATATCCTTATGACGTCATCTTCTGATCACTACCATTCCATTGAATGTTTTATAGAAACACTTAATATTTTCTAGTAAAGATTCAATTTAAAATCTAGTTTATTGATCCAATTTTATTAATAAATTAAAAAGATTTTATTACATTCTTAAGCCATACAGTGACGCTCGTTAATGTCTAACTTTGCAAAAGTTTTGGATTTTGTTAGGTATATAAATTCACTGAATTAATTACTTAATAAAAACTCTACTTTTATAAACATAAACCTATATTTTGGAGATTTGTATACTTAAATTGAATATCTACAGGACAGAATGATATGCAAATGGCGGATCATCTACCCTGTAGCATACCTAGATGGAATGGATATGGATGAAATAATGGATAACCTCATTGTTATTTTATGCAAGTTCGGGACTTCACGCGATAAAAACTCCCACTTACTTTTTGCCGACGTTTCGGGTGCGATGCTGCACCCGTGGTCAAGGCTTGACTAGCCGGCGAGAGTCGCGCGGTATGCGCGGAACATTTTTTTGTACGTCTACCCTCCGTTACTTTCAGAAAGAAAGTAAGGCTGGTGACACACTACACTCACTACGTCTGTTTTGGACAGCACAATGTTGTTGGGTCTTAGTGTTTTTATCACTGAATTCCACGTCCCGGATAGTTTGAATCCATCTTCCCTATTGAAATTTTTACACTTTTTAATTTCAATGGCTTCACGCACAATCCTAGAATAGTAGTGGCGATTAGTGGAGAGGACTTTGGGTTGATGAAGCTCAATCCAATGATTGGTACCCGACTCAAGATGTTCCCGAAACGTCGGCAAAAAGTAAGTGAAAGTTTTTATCGCGTGAAGTCCCGAACTTGCATAAAATAACAATGAGTTTACACCGCGATAGCTTAACAATAACATTAGCAAATGGATAACCTACTATAGTTATTAGATATTAAATGTGTCTATTGTATTATTGTGTATATTGTGCATAAAATATTAAAAAACAATAAAATAATTGAGGTGATTACAATAAAACCTTTTATAATTCCATCCCTGAAAGTACTTGTATACTACAAGTATTTAGAATATTTGAAAGGTTTGAAAATAAACAACAATTTTAATTCAAAATAACGAGGAAAGGTTTCAGAGAAAAATATAACAAAATCTGTTATGTATTTCAATTCTACGTAATGGAGCCGTCATTAGCAAAATTACAGAGCTCCATTTTTGCGAACACAGCGAAGTATTTCACCTATTAACATTTAAAAAAAATGTATTAGTATAACTTGAAAATTTTAAAAATATTTTATTTATTATACCACTTAGGTGGCAGACAAGCACATGGCCCACCTGATGGAAAGTGGTTACCGTGTGTCTATAGACATAATATGCAACACCACGGGCGTTACACTAGTGCTGCCGACCCTGAAGAAACCTTTTAATACCCTTCTTTAAAAACTATTTCTTAAAGAAATTACGTTTAAACTACGAATAATGTATCCTATAGAAATGTAACTCCTATAAAGTTCCGCTGAAATCTTGGAGTAACTTACGCATACTAAAAACAGTAATAAAACAAAACGCTCACACTAACCATCGTTAAACACTTGCACGCGATAGGATGCATTATTCGTAGCGTTTAAAGAAAAAGTCTGCAATATACAGTATGCAAAATAACACAAAATCGAAATCGATAGGAACACAAAAACTTTTAAGAAGTCAATCGCAAAAGGCAATTACGCTTCCTGAATGAAACTGAAGGTTCGGTAAACCGTCGGTAGAAAGAGAGCGTGATAGAAATTTTTCTCCCGATAAAGGCTATTTATTTTATGTCGTAGTTTGTTACTTTAGCCAGTTTGTTTTTCGTACGGAAAAGCTGGGGTTGTTCGTAAAAAGTACGGCGCTGATCGTTTATGGGATATTTCGGTGAATAGCTGAACACGGCTGCAGGCTGGTGTTTGTATTTACGTCGCTTATAAGCCATATTTCTGCTACCGAGAGCATTTTGGAACATGTATTCCATGTGTTTTTAGGGTAACAATTTTTTATATATATAAATTGCTAAGTAGGATCTACTTAATATTTTTGCGAAGCATTACATGAAACATGACGTAATATTTCGAATATCTATAGAAAGAAGTAATAAAAGTCTTTAATTTACTCATTAAGTATCTAGCATGCATGAAACTCACAAAAAAGCTCCACTTAATACCCTCGCCTCCTACTACTTGAGAGACTAAAAAACTTAATCTACGGATTCCATGTTGTTTTCTTTTCAGGTCTATCGTCCTTCTTGTTGGGGGCATCCCACCTGATATTCACCGATTCATGGTCTCCTTTTTAGCATTCTTTTGTCTAACGGTCATATTGGTCAGGAGAGTCAGACCGGAATGGTCAGCCGGGTGCGAGGAATATGTCGAAGACAACTTTACCTGCGACCTAGAACCACGACCCTCAGTTGGCTTGCGGTTTTAGTCGGTTCGAGTCTGACATAACCTCCCCTCCCGCCTCCAGCAGGGAAGGTATCTGTGGGGATTTCAGCACTTTTCCGATTGGTAACTGTAAGCGACGCACTACCATTTTCTATTATTTTGTACCTACAACGTTCCTATTAGAATAATATAGAACTTTAGCTATAACTACTTGCTTTGTATTACTCGCTGTGACTGTACATTTTAGTATGTATGATTTACTTAATAAATGCGAGAGGGCGGTCGCGGTGGCAGTAACATCTGTGACACCGACCAGTACATACGTTGCTTACTACCCGCGATCGCTCCCTTGGAACTTTCTAGAACACGATTCTTTTATTATTAGTTCTATCACCTACAATAGTTTTTCTGATCCTTCGAGCCAAATCTAACCAAAGAACTATGTTTAGTACTCCACCACCCGGTAAACTAATCACGAAAAAGAATCGTGACAAAATTAACCAAAAGTTAGAAAGTGCATCCGAACATGTACTCACGCACGCCAGTGAAAAAGTCGTACGCGAGGACAAAATAACGGTGCAAAGTGTTTGTGCGGACGGTATGAGCAGCGCTTTAGTGTACAAATCCGTTAAAAACGAATCCGCGGCCATGTCGGCTAAATCGTCATCATCGAGCTACGTACGACGCAAGCAGCTCGAGCTGGCAGCTGCCGAGGCCAAAGCAAAGATCCAGATGGACCTCATTCAGAAGAAGCTTGAATTCGATTTGGTAATGGCTACATCTCAATGTCACGAAGGTAGTACACGCGGGTCGCAAGGTCATTCAAGGACAAGCGCGACTCGTCCCAACGTAGACAAATCGAATGTTCGCGAATGGATGGAGCGCAACAATGTGCAGCCGTGTCATGTAGGTGAGGCGGCGGCAACGATGACGGAGGCAGTGCGAGCACCTATGGTTGATAACGTTTGCACGGCACCGGCCCAGGGGCCACCCGTCGACAGCATCCTCCAGTTAGCGCAAACGCTCAAGGACATGATGGCTACGTCGTCAACCAACGAAGAAAATCGTTTGCTAACGCGACTGTCGATCCCTCGTGAGCTACCAACATTCAGTGGAGAATGTATCGAGTGGCTACATTTCAAGAGTGCATATGAAGAATCTACCCGCATCTGCCATTTCAGTGATGGAGAAAATTTGTGGCGATTACGACGTGCCCTCAAAGGTGAGGCTAAGGAAGCAGTCACTGACCTGCTGATTGGTAACACGTCACCGGCTACCATCATGGAGACGCTTGGATTAAGGTTTGGCCACTCTGATTTAATTATCCAGCACCTGACTGCTCAAATACGAAAGCTTTCTCCTCTGCCAATGGATTACCAGCGTGATCTAATTATATTTTCTATGAAAATAAATAATTGTGTTGCCACCCTACATTCATTAGAAAAGCACGATTATTTACGGAGCCCTGAACTAGCAGCTGCTGTTATATCGAAGCTTCCTAGTATTTTAATAAGTAAATGGACAGATTACGCTTATAGCAAGCTTGCTTTCAACACGCCCAAGCTTCAACTTTTAGCTGACTTCTTGAAGCGTGAGGCCGAGATGCTTGCGGTTGTGGGTGTCACCTTTCATCAGGACCCGAAGAGACCAGATTCTATGCCTGCGAAGAAACCCAAGGACGAGGTCCGCCCGCACGGCCACAACAGATCTGTGCTTACTACACACGCTGAAACCGACCGCAAGGTATGTGAATTTTGCAAGAAGTCTGCTCATTTGCTTCCTGACTGTCGCCTCTTCAAAAGGGCTATGAGGAGAGACCGCTGGAGACACGCGAAGGCGAAGGGTTTATGCTACGGGTGTCTACAGGAAACAAGACATGAACGTAATGCGTGTCCGGCCCCGCCGTGCGATATAGACGGTTGCGGCCTTGCACATCATCGTCTGCTTCACTACACGAAGCCAAATACATCTGCGACGCCGTCAGCAACGGTGGAGCGGGAGATGGACTCCTCACAGTCACCAGACTGTGAACCTTCGACGTCGCGCGGCGAGACAGTTGCGCACATCGCGGAGCCTGGCGGCGGTTGCACCCGCCGGACCCCGGACTCGTCTGACGCACCCGCCGCCGGCCCGTCTCCTTCGCCCGGTAATGTGTTACTTAAAGTTGTTAAAGTGAACCTAAGTGGCCCCAGGGGCATAGTGAGCACGTATGCTTTATTAGACGATGGTGCCTCCATATCAATGATTGATAAAACATTAGTTCATGAGTTAGGACTTACAAATGTACAAACAAGTCCTATTAAATTAATTGATGCGTTTGGTATTGAAGTGTATCAGTCTGACGCTCCTAAAGTATGCACTAGTGTTAGCGGTTACTATGAAAATAAATATTTTAATATAACTTTACGACAAATTGAAAAATTAAAATTACCTGAACAGAACTTGTCTGTTGTAAAAAATATGTCTTGTAAACATTTATTGCATATTAAAGATTTTGTGTGTAAACAATGTGTGGTGCCTCGCTTATTGATCGGCGAAGATAATTATTCTCTAATCGCCCCGTTAGAAATAGTACATGGTGACGCGGAGGAGCCATACGCTACGAGATGCCGTCTGGGATGGTCTGTTCATGGCTGCTACGGTCGCACTTATTCTTCCGTGAACGGCCACACCTTTCATCTCACTCACACCGAGTCGCAAACTTGCTCATCTGATTACGACAAACTTAATGAACTTGTTAAAAAATCGTTCGAATTAGATGCCATAGGAGTTTCGACCTTACAACGCGAGAATACGGCACATGCGAGGGCAGTGCGTATACTCGATGAGTCTGCACGTCAAGTAGGTAGTCAATGGGAGGTTGGCTTACCCTTTGTTAAGGATGAATTTTCTATGCCAGACACTTATAACTATGCACGGTCTAGGTTGTTAGGTATTTTTAGAAAATTTCAGACGGACAACGACTACGCCGCGAGATACCGCAAGGAGATGGAGAAGCTCTTCAGCCACGGCTACGCTCGAGTTCTAGAGAACGATCAACTCGAACCTAGTCACGTGTGGTACCTGTCTCACTTCGGCGTCCTGAACCCGAACAAACCCGGCAAGCTAAGGTTAGTGTTTGACTGTGCAGGAAAGGTGAACGGTGTTTGCCTTAACGATTATTTACTTACGGGCCCCGATTTGTATAATTCTTTATTAGGAATTATGTTACGTTTCCGTGAGCGTAAAATAGTAATTATTGCCGATATAAAAGATTTTTTTGTTCAAATTAAAATACGTCCCGAAGATCAACATGTTTTTCGCTTTTTGTGGAAAGATAACCATGACGCACCGATTAAAACTTGTGTTATGCAAACTTTATTGTTTGGGGCCACCTGTTCACCTTTTATTGCACAATACATTAAAAATAAAAATGCTCTTAAGTACCAGGATTTACACCCCGAAGCTGTTGACGTAATTGTAAATAGTCATTATATGGATGACTGTTTGCATTCCTGTGACACGGAAAGCCAGGCGATCGAACTAGTCCGTGAAATAACAGCCATTCACAAATCGGGCGGGTTCGAGATAACACGATGGTCGAGTAACAGCAAAAAGGTATTGCAATCTATCCCTTCCAATGCGCTAGCGCCGACTGCCGTCGAGTTTAAACATGGAGCTACGAACACGACTGAGCGCACTCTCGGGTTGATGTGGTATCCACATGATGACACTTTTGGTTTTTAAAATTAATTTTCATCGCGTTTCTACTGATATATTGAACGGTTCCGTATCACCCACTAAGGCACAAATGTTAAGTTTAATTATGTCTGTGTATGATTTACATGGTTTCTTGTCCCCTTTTATTATAAAAGGTAAAATTATTTTCCAAATGGTCCATCGTAGTGGAGTTGAGTGGAACCACCGCATCCAGCCCGAAGAATTCGCTTTGTGGCTTAGTTGGCTTAAAGATTTAAAACAACTAGGTTCGCTTCGTATTCCCCGGTATTACGGCGATGCATGTGAGTGGGGCGAATGCTACTCGGGCGTTCACTCGATAACAAATAGCGTAAACATTGTTGATAAACAAATGCATATTTTTTGTGATGCATCTTTAAAGGCTTATGCCGCTGTAGTTTACTGGCGATTAACACGAGCTGATGGTCGTGTACTTATATGTTTTGTCGCCAGTAAAAGTAGGGTTAGTCCACTGCGGCCATTGTCTATTCCGAGACTCGAACTCCAAGGCGCGTTGTTGGCAGCGCGACTCGCGGCCACTGTGCAACGCGAACATAAACATATCCAGCCTACCAAGCGTATCTTCTGGACGGATTCGAGTACCGTGTTGCAGTGGATACGGAGTGACCCTCGCGACTATAAGCCATACGTGTCTCATCGTCTCGGTGAGATCGATGAGTTGACAAAATCATGCGAGTGGCGTCATGTGCCCACCGCTTCTAACGTAGCGGACGTCGCGACGCGCGAGGACGCTTCGCCACTTGTTTACTCTAGTGATTGGTTTCAAGGTCCGTCCTTCTTGCGTCACGCAGAAGACCAATGGCCTAAGGACCTGAAACGCATGAAATCATTAGAGGAAGCAATGTGCGAGAAGCGATCTGTCCATGTTGTGGTCAAAAACGATTCAGATATATTTTTACCTAACGAAAATAATATCTCGAGTTGGGTGACCCTCATACGCGCCACGGCAAGGGTTTTGTTATTCATTAGAAGATGTCAGCGTAAGGAATGCAAGCTTGACGTTCTTCTAATGAAGGAGGCAGAGGACCTTCTATTAAAAAAGTGTCAACATGACAGTTTTAGTGCAGAATTGTCATGTTTAAAACAAAATAAAGCACTAGCGTCGAACAGCCGTTTACTACAATTGTCACCATATGTAGATGAATTAGGCATTTTACGAGTGAGCGGCCGCATCGATAATGTAGTAGGTGTTGATTATAACACTTGTCGGCCGGCTATATTAGACGGCCACCATAGGATCACGCGCTTGTTGGTGGAGTACCACCATAGACAGGCGTTACATGGGGCTAATGAGCTTGTCGTTAACAACTTACGGCAGCATTATTGGATACTAAGACTCAGGCCCACTGTGCGTACTGTTGCGACGCGTTGTTTGTTCTGTCGCTACAGACGAGCCGCGCCGCGGCCTCAACGCATGGCTGACTTACCAGCCGCCAGACTGCAATATAACAGGCGGCCCTTCAGCCATTGTGGGGTTGATTTCTTTGGCCCTCTCTTTGTAACCATTGGGCGTAGAAAATTAAAACGCTATGGCATGCTCTTCACTTGCCTTACCGTTAGGGCGATCCATATTGAGGTGACTGATGACCTCACAGTCGACTCCACCATAATGGCCCTGCGGCGTATGGCAGCCCGTCGTGGTATGCCAGACGTTATCTTCTCAGATAACGGAACAAATTTGAGAGGTGCCGACGCTGAGCTGAAACGCAGCATAGCTGACCTTGACAAGGAGGCAGTATGTGAGGCCGGTGCAGTCCGGGGAGTGGAATGGAGATTTATTCCACCAGGTGCACCTGAAATGGGCGGCTCCTGGGAAAGGATGGTTCGCACAGTTAAGTCCTCCCTAAAAGTAGTCCTTAAGGAACGCGCTCCCCACCCTGACACACTTCTCACCCTTTTAGCCGAAGTGGAGTCACTTATAAATTGTCGACCCATCACTCATGTCTCTGATGACCCGCATTACCCGGAGGCGTTAACACCGAATCATTTTTTGATCGGGTCCCCTTCGACCAGCCCACATTTCGGTAAGTATGACGATTCCGATTTGTATTTAAGAAGACGTTGGCGAGTGGCACAGCGACTGGCAGATATGTTTTGGCGCCGCTGGGTGAAAGAATATCTACCCACCTTACTTCCTCGTCAGAAGTGGAACCGAGAAGAAAGGTGTTTAAAGGTAGGTGATTACGTCATACTAGTTGAACCTAACTTAGACCGTAACAACTGGCGCCATGGGGTAGTGAGTGCGACCCATGCAGGCAGGGACGGACGGGTGCGTATTGTTGACGTACGCACACGCACAGGCATTCTGCGACGACCGGTTACGCGCGTCGCTCTGTTGTCACCACAGGACTGTAGTACTAACTAGTTAGCACTAAGGAGGCAGATTGTAAGCGACGCACTACCATTTTCTATTATTTTGTACCTACAACGTTCCTATTAGAATAATATAGAACTTTAGCTATAACTACTTGCTTTGTATTACTCGCTGTGACTGTACATTTTAGTATGTATGATTTACTTAATAAATGCGAGAGGGCGGTCGCGGTGGCAGTAACATCTGTGACACCGACCAGTACATACGTTGCTTACTACCCGCGATCGCTCCCTTGGAACTTTCTAGAACACGATTCTTTTATTATTAGTTCTATCACCTACAGGTAACTTTAGCTCTTCTTCAGATGACCTCATTATGTATTTTGTCTTAAGATACTATTTACTTTATTTCCTTAAAATAGGATTTCCACTTACCAGGTTGATGGTGACAATGAGTTCGTACTGTTGATGCTTGTGTCCTTTCTTCTTCTTCCCCTGTGGAGTCTTGACTGCCGCTGCCGCTGCTGCCGCCTGCTTTGGAGGCGCGGTTTTGACTGCTCCTTTCTGTGCTGAAGGCTTGACTGGTGTTTTTGGACCACCTTTTAAATAATAAAAGATTGACTAAGTAGTGGAAAGCTGCGTACTGAGAGGTGTTACGGTTAGCGTTACGTTACGTTGGATACGGCTTGTATCGAAAATATATCGTACAGGCTTCGTACAGGCACCTCATTGCTCGCTTGTATTCTTGTACTCGTACTACAAGCACGAATATTCGCTTTGTATTTTTGTACGAACATGCGCTTTGTAACATGATGTTACGTCATGCCTTTTTTTCCGTGTTATGATGCACACATAGATTTTTTTTTAAAGAATATTAGTAACCAAAATACTTAATACATATTCCCTCTAGCCAGTGGAAGCTGGAGAGCTAAGCTAAATTGAGTGGATTTACGTCGGTAGTACCAATAATGGCGAGGATTTGAACTTAGGACCAAGACAATTCGAATCCTTGCGATATTCTACATATTGTTAAGCCAACTACCACTTGAATTGGTTTACTAAAAGTTCAAAAAAATTTAAACTGCCGTGAGTTCGAGTCTCACTTGAGCATTTCATTTTTTCCAATGTTTTTCGAACTTAAAAGTTAGCATAATAATTGCTATAAAAAATTCATTAATATATTTGGGCGCAGTTCAAAATTCAATGTTTAAAAATGGTTGAAAAATAATTCATTGTTTCCAACAGTTCGTAAGAATGTTCGTAGATGGCTGCACCGTCGCCCTTATAGACGGATATAAAGAGAAGGAAAATTTGGAATGATTCAAGTGTGGCTCAATAGCTCAGTTGGAAGAGCAGTCCCCCTGTAAGGTAAAGGTCGTGAGTTCGAGTCTCATTTGAGCATTTAATTTTTTCCAATATTTTTCGAACTTAAACGTTAGTATAATAAATGCTATAAAAAAATCATTCAAATATAAACTAGTTTAAAAGCTATGCAGCCAACCAACTTACGGGCTGTCTAATGGTAAACAATAACTCCAGAATACGTCATGGCCTCGGATACAATCAGGATAACGTCTACATGTAGATGATAATGAAAACCGGTTTTAATTAGAGTACCTTTAATCATAAGAACAAGGGGATAAAATGGTATAGTACCTTTTTGACATGGGGTTGTTGCTTTCTGTCCTGCAGCGTTTTTCTGGTTGACATGGCCACTTCCATCTGCAGGCTTATTCCGCGCCTGTTGACAATAAAATTGAACGTTAATTTTCATTTTATAAAATGAACAAAACAAAATGTTATTTTTATATAGAACAGTCAATAAGATTTCACCTCGCCTGATGTTAAGCTTAAGGTAAAGTTTCAGAAAGAGGGTCATTATCGGAGACATCAACAACGTTGCAATCACAGGTTACAATGGTGGTGGCCCTCGGCCTCATCACTTTCACTTTCACGCAGGAAGAAAACTGAAATAGGAATCGAATGTACCTATCGCACACAAGTTCCAGTAGTTTTTCTTTTTCTAGTACATTAAGTTAAGTTTAATTTCTGTTTAATGAATGTATTATTGTTTGGTATTCTGTGTATTCTGATAATTAAGTTTCAGTAGTAATGTGACATGGTTTAATTTATAATTAAACAAATGATTGAGAGTGCAATAAGATTCAAGCATTAACAATTAATTATTATATTGACCATCAGAAGTGTAAAATTGTGAGCAAAAATTATTTTGAATAATTATTGTCAAAAACATGAAAAAACTAAATTTTAGGTACTTACGTATAGTTTATGGGATGGTTCCAACTAGAGTGATCATACGATAAGTCTGTGCGTGAATGAGGGCGCCGGCGTACCTACTGTTGTTGTAAGTGTAAATTGTTGTGTTAGTAACGTGCATTTCTTGTCTTTAATCTAAAAAAAGGCTTAATAACATGTAATAAAGAATATGTTATTATGATCGAATATCGATTTCTGTTCTTAGTAGTCCTTGTAGTCACCTAACGATTTTGCTATGGAAACTGTATCTAAAATATTTTTTTACGATACGACTATACAATCTGGGTGTTTAATACCATTTTAGAGATTTTTAGCGTATTTTAGTGAGTTTTACAATACAGAATTGGCATCAATAGAATTTTTTTTTTATCGTGTGCGAAATCCCCACGGATACCACCCCCACGGAGCCGGTGGAGGCGGTTATGTCGGACTCGAACCGACTAAAACGCACGCCGTCTTGGGTCCTTGGTTGCCGGAGGCGGGATTGCCGAAAGCATATCTCTCGCACCCCGGCAGACCCAGGATTGTCGGGTTGTGGGGACCTCGGTGTCTCCATCTAGCCCCGTGTACGGGGAGGCGATTTCTTCCGTACGCAAAGTCATCTTGCGAGCACTCTAATAACAATGTTTTCCTTGAAACTATAGGACCATTTTCATTGATGTTAGTCACAAGCTGATATAGTTTGTTATCAAGACAAATTCCTCACCAGTTACAACCTCCAGCATATTCATATTATTTCTCAACCACGTCATATTTTTATGAAAATAGTGGTAGTGCGCACTCGTCGAACTTAGCTGGAAACTTCCTTATAGCCACAGCTCATAAAATTAAAAATGTCCCCGACATTTTTCCTCCTAACAAAAGTATCTGTCGTTATATTTATAAAAAAGCTCGTATACCATTTAATTTGTGGTGCCATAAACGCTTCGTTCACAATTGTTCGTAGGCGAGACGCGAAACAAGCCTACTCGAAACTAACTATAAGCTTCAGCAAAAAGTATAAATCTGTACGCGATGACTTTGGTACAGCGTCTGAAATTCTAATAATTTTTATTTTCATTCTTTATGATTATTACACAGGTGAATTATTTTAGAGCTTTTTATAGCTTTTTATAGCTTTTTTATGACACAGGTGGAAATAAGGAAATGTCTTTAATGATAATTAATAATGCATTCAGGTTTAAAAATGCTCGCCAAAATTTAATGGTCGTTCGGCTTGTAAAAACATTTGCTAGTATTTACAAATTTACTGCTTTTAGAGAGAAATATTTGTGTACAAGAATTTTTAAATTAATCAAATATACCACTATGGGAATTTATTCAAAGAGTAAAAAGTATTTTTTTTTTTATTTTTTTTTTAGCCTGTTCTTGTAATTATTTCAGACCATAATTTTAATCCCAATACCCATCCATTCAGTCATTAGAGCAAGATTGAGTACCGAACAAATATTTTTCTCACAATTCTACATAATTTAAGCATGGTAAGCTATAAAAGCTTACCATGGGTCTAGATGGCGCTGTGTAGAATGTTGTGGAATATTTATTTATTTATTTATAATATTAATGGAATAAAAAAACGTAGCATATTGTGCTAACTTTAAAATTTGAAGTGATCCAGGTGTGGCTCAATAGCTCAGTTGGAAGAGCATTCCATCTAAGGGAATGGTTGTGGGTTCAAATCCTACTTGAGCATTTCATTATCCCGATGTATTCGAATTAGAAAAACATTTTCAGTTTCTTTTAAGATTAATAACAGTAAGTGGAAAGTTACACTGCAAAGTCAAACACACCATATTGAGCATCACAGATTACGAGCACGTAGCAGTCAGCTCTGTGCATAAATTTCACTACTTACACCAACCGAGACCTTAACATTTTAGTAATAATTTAATCGGACTACGTGCTCAAAACAAAAGATAAAGGATCATGTAAGCTTTAGTAGTACTACTAACTAAAGCTTCAATTAAGATCATGTTGCAGCTTCAATATTTTGATGACAATGTTCATAACCATTTTTTTATTGGTAACAGTGATATAAACATTTTTTTAGGGTAACAATCCTGAGGGATGTCTGTAATCTACACATAATATATTTTACCCATTAGTAGGTAAGGTATAGGTAATGTAATAAATTCTAGATTCTAGGGAAATGGTAGGTAGGTACATAAATATATAATAATTCTGGGACCTTTATTATTTATTTATTTACATACTCTTTTGTGCTCGCAGTGTATAATATACGCGAACGGTAGAAAAGAGTCTAGTATCATGAATATGTAACCGTTCCCAGCTGCACGCTTTCAGCACAAAAATGAAATCCTCGGTCAAGTGCGGCGATTTTGATAATATCCGCCGAGATCGTTCATTATAGCGGTTCAAGCGCATTAACTTGAAAAGCCTTTTATGTAGATATGAAAAATAAAAACAGCGCTGAAAACGTTTATAGACTTTACCTTGAATAATGATGATAGGTATATTATTTATTTATTCATGTACAGGTACAGCTCTAGCAAAAGAAGGGTGAAATTTTTGAAAAGGGAAGTTGGTTGGAAGAAAAACTTACTTCGATCTAGTTTATCATGCATCTCATCCACTTCGAAGTCAGCAAGAATCGGAATATAGAGAGCCCTCGCTACTGGCCTCTAGCAAGTGCGCTTGGGGTTCTAATGTCTTTTAATCTGTCGAAGTGACATATACAAAGAATATGTGGGTACACGTGGGTTAGACTCCGGAAGACCTCTGGCTAAAATTCGGAAAAAATATTCGAGGGCAGAGTTTCATGGGTAAGAAAAGTAAAGTTATTCTTTTCTTATTTCCGTTATATTATAGTGTATTTGTTAAAAAAAATACAGGACACGTCAATTTGACTTTACCTCGCCTGATGGTAAGCTAAAGGCAAAGTCTCGGAAAGAGGGTCACCATCGTAAACATGTACCATGTTAACAGTGGTGGCACTCAGCTTGACGGCCTCCTTAGATGCCTTTTCACGCCCCGCTTAAAGGACCCGGGACTGTAGGAAGAAGTAAACTCGTGAGCTGGCAGGGAGTTCCAGGTCTTAGTGGTGCGGCATAGAAACAGCACGTGGACTATCAGTTGGCAGTTGGATTGGATGATCTGAATCAACATTTCTCCTCCACTACACCTATTGATCACCAAACCAAATGTCACACTTTAAATTACGTCGCTGGCCTTATTAGTCCGGATATAGATACTTTTAAGTTTTCTCCAGTTGCAGCCGAGGACATCAAAAAGATAACTTTGTCTATTAAATCTAACGCAATAGGCTGTGACAAAATAAGCCGCCGTATGATAATTACAATAATAGACCACCTACTTCCTGCCATCTCCCATATTATCAACTTTTGTCTCTACACCAGAACGTTCCCCTCCCTTTGGCGAAAAGCCTTTGTGATTCCTCTTCCTAAAATTCCTAATGCAACACTTCCCAGCCAGTTTCGTCCCATTTCTATTCTCCCTTTTATGTCTAAAGTGCTCGAAGCATGTGTGCAAAACCAGCTCTCTACGTTTGTTCATCGGAACAGTCTGTTGAGCCCGCTACAGTCAGGCTTCAGACCTGGTCATAGCACTACTACTGCTCTTCTAAAGGTTACAGGTGATATAAGGACTGGCATGGAGGCCACCAAGATAACAGTGCTTGTCCTGGTAGACTTCTCCAACGCCTTTAATACAGTCAATCATGATATCCTGTTAGCTATACTTTCCCATCTTAGGATCTCAGCGGATGCACTGGAATTTTTCTCAAATTATCTTCAGGGGCGCCAGCAATGTACTCGCATTGATGAGTCCACATCGCGCTGGTGTGATCTCACCTCTGGTGTCCCTCAAGGCGGTATTCTCTCTCCATTATTATTCTCTATTTTTATTAATCTTGCTACTTACAATCTTCGATGTGCGTATCATCTGTACGCAGACGACCTGCAGCTATACGCTCAAGCACCTGTAGGTGAGATTTCTCAAGCCATACGCAAGGTGAATAGGGATCTTGAAGTTTTGGGAAATTGGTCCACCAAATTTGGGTTAGCCGTTAACCCATCAAAGTGCCAGGCTATCATAGTGGGCAGCGGTAGGTTGATGAGTGGAGTTGATACCTTGACACTGCCACCTGTTACTTATAACGGATCAACTATACCTTTCAGCTCTTCAGTAAAGGACCTGGGACTGCATCTCGATTCCAACCTTGACTGGCGAGTGCAGGTAACGAGCATGAGCCAGAAAATTACGGCTAGACTTAGAGTTCTGTACCGCCTGAAGAACTTCCTACCAACTGGAACGAAAGTGACGCTGGCCCAAAGTTTAATCTTTCCACTAATAGATTATGGTGATGTGTGCTATTTTGACCTGAATGCAGACCTTCTCGATAAATTAGACCGTCTTCTCAATAACTGCATTCGATTTATCTTCAATCTTCGTAAATATGACCACGTGTCGTCTTTCCGCTCGCAGCTTAATTGGTTAACTATCCGTCCTCGCCGTAAGCTACGCGCACTTACTACTCTTTACAATATCCTTAACTCTCCCACCATCCCTACTTACTTAACTTCTTATTTTCAGTTTCTATGTTCCAACAACGTTAAAAATCTTCGCTCTACTGATAACCGGCTACTCGCATTTCCCTCTCATAAAACGAACTTTTTAGGCTCTTCTTTCTTTGTTGAGGCTGTTCGTCTATGGAACGCACTCCCTCTGGAGATCAGGAAGAGCACGAGCCGCGATGTGTTCAAGTCCAGGGTACGGCAATTGATCACCACGGAATTGGCAGAATCATCGTCTCAACGATAATGATATTTATACTCTTATTTACATATGTATATATAAATATGTATGTGTGTATATATCTATTTTAGTATAACCTGTATGTATTTTATTCTATTTGTATATATTATTATTTTATATGTACATTGTTTTATTTGAATACTTATTTGTATTAATGGGTTTATATATATCCTCCCACATTTATATGCGCCTACCTCGTATTAGCTCTGCACCACCCTATGGTAGACTGGCAGAGAATGCCTACGGCATTAAGTCCGCCTATGTACTTCGTGCATAAAGTATAAATAAATAAATAAATAAATAAATGAGTCATTGAAACGCTTGGTTCTAGCATGTATACTCTGCACCGTATATGGATGGTATCTTAGCCCTGCACGTGTCGTCCTGTGAAGGAAAGGAGGGGCTAATTGGAAGAGCTCATCAGAACATTCACCATGGTAGAGACGGTAGAATACCTGCAAAGACGCAACATCTCTACGCATCTGCAAAGGCTCGAGGGTGTTCGTGACCTCAGGATTCCCAATAATGCGAACCGCACGTCGCTGCAACCTGTCGGGAGCTTCTAGTAAGTACTTTGCGAAGACGTATCAGAAATGTGAGCAGTATTCCACGAAGGAACAAATTTGGGTTTTGTATAAAAGACACGCTGCTCCGGCGTGAAAAAACATCTCACTCTGTTCAAGACTCCGAGTTTACGTGAGGCTGATTTGATGATACTCTCGATATAGTTTTTGTTATTCAGTTTGCAGCGAAGATCCAGCTAAGTGACAGCTAAACAATTCATCATTTGTGGGTCATTTTACGGATTGCCATACAAAACCGTAATGAATTGAGCGTATTTCATAACAATGTCTGACCATTTTTCGATTTTCAATATGATTCATATTATTATCCTAATACGATTCCTCAAAAGCTTCCTTTTAGACCCGCAGATCTCGCGATGAGTTTAATATGGCGGAACAGTCGCAACTCAATTATCCCCATTTCATATGCAAATCTAAATTTTGGGTGAATGGAGGTTATAACTAGATAGTTATTTTGATGTTTGATAGATTGTATTTTGATGATTAGGATGTGGTTCAGGTAAAAAATATTATCTAATTATGCATTTAACATTGAATGCTGGCCCACTCCGGTGTGAGAACCACGAAGTCTCTATTTGGTCCCGGAATGAGAAGGGGGGAGGATTTGGAGATGACAGGTGGGGTTGCCTGTCTACCCCATGTGGACCGTGCTCTGACGTCGGCTTTCTTAGGGTTGGGAGGTCAGACGGCCGTCGTTTCCATAGAAGCCAGTTCCAATGGAGAAGGAGTAAGCAGACGCGAGCTCCAAGGTGGTAACCTCAGATGCAACAGGGAACTACATAAGTTATAATGATCATGATGGTATTTTTTTCTAATATACCTAGTTATATATTTTACTTCCACTATTGACCACTTATTAACACGGTTCTTTCCAATGTTCTTTGCATAACTAAAATGACCGCCATTTCGAGGATATCGATGGAGTTTTGTCACAATGGAGAAAAAGATCTCCACTGTGACAAAACTCCGTTGATATCGCATTTGAGGACTAAAATATCGGATATATTTTTTACAGACCATTTATAACGACCAAGGGTTATTTTCTCCTGTAAGCTCTAAGGGAATTGACTTACGGGCTGCTATAAAAGCAATGATTGGTTCTCTTTTACTTTTGCTCAGTATTGTACCAAATCCCTATTGTAATAATGAGCGTTCATCTCTTAGCCATACATTTCGTGTACTGTGATATAATTTTTCGAGAAAATACAAGATCCCATTACCGGATTTCGTGTGTATATTTTGTATTATTTATTTATCTGCCTTTTAAAAGCTTTGAAATATAAGAATTATTTATGTTTTATGTATTTCAAGTAGAAATACTGGTTAAGCGACTTATCCACGGTCTGTGATTTTACGGACGCGTGCCTAATTTCCCGAACTACGCACCGTCCAATGGGCCTCATCTCTGATAGTGCAGATTCGTTTGTCGCGTCTGCGTAGAAACTCAGTGTAAGGAGTTCTTCAGCAAGTACTTTACTTAAAAGAATGAAGAGGACAGAAAAGTGACCTTCTGCCGTATTAAGATTATTACCTACTCTATCTTTGGTATCTTCTAGATTGACTTTTAAACTCTCGCGTTCCATGATATACAATATTATTAACGGGAATTAACGCGATCATGGTATAGGTACATACGTACCTTTGATTTGTCTGACATTTCGACCAGGTTACACCGGCCGTGGTCACAGGCTGGCTGACCGTGGAGTCATCAATGTACATATGTATCTATACCATGATCACGTTAATTCCCGTTATTATTATTGTATATCTTCTAGATTTACTCGTACAATAAAATAATGTAGAGTTAACATTGATTTCGAGACAACTACTGCGTCTAGCAACGTTGTCGTTTTCGTGTATAAAATCGATGCATCAGCATCTGCAATATGTTCCTAAGGATATCATGCATTGAACCATTTACGTTTATATACTAGAAAAATAATCTCTCGCAATTTAAAATTCTTAGAATTAGTTACTGTGATACAACGTTACTTATAATTATTGAGATGATTGACTGTGGACTGTGATTTTAAAATATTTAGTTTCAAATTTACTTAATATAAACTATATTCTTCTAATTTAGTATAGTTCATGTATTCTGATTTCAAATAATAATACATTTGGTGAGAGAATTCATATAACAATTTGATAAAATATAACTCTCAGTTTGTGTTAAATGTGAAGTTATACATTTTTGAAAACCCATGTGGAATTTCGATATCCCTCTGATGAAGACCTGTAAATTCACCGGTTTCTGTACCTGTAAATTAATAACTACCTGCGGTTATTACTTTAATATGCTTTGAACACTCTGCCAACTCTAATTTAGCTATTTATACGTGTGATCTGGACAAATATTTTAAATACTTCTAATGATGACTCTGCAGGTGTTCTGACATCAATCTGAACGTGTTTCACTAAATTAATACTAATAATAAATGAATCAGAACACTGATTGAATACGATGAGTAAGACAGTGCGAATGAATGAATAGGATTAAGAATGCTCATTTGTTAAATAAAATTTCAAATGCAATGTCATTAACATTTAATATGACATAATAAATGCGTGTGTTGATTCGAGCACGCAGACTGACTGATATATTGTGTCTATTGGGACTGGGACGCGCGTAGGGAATGTCAGGCCGACCGAATTTAGATGGCGCACTCGCAAGACGGTTTATTTTTCAAAATTCGTACACATTATTATGTTGACTATAATTGATGAATGTAATTAGTTACATTACATAATATTAGGTTACATGTTAATGTTCAAAAACTCTTTCTGAACATTCACGTGTTGAGATGTGTTCTATTTATCTAAAGAGCTATGTTTAAATATTCTTAAATGAGGTGATTATATTAATGGACTTAAAGTGTATGATCAATGTCTATCAAAACAACGCACGTTGAAAAGAGAAAAAATGAAAAAAGAATAAAGAATATCTCTAGTTTCCGATGCGTTACAATGGGTAAATTGATAATAAATTGCTTACTGAAGGAATTTGAACATTACTTTTCTCATTATGTAAAGCTGACATTTCTGTCAAATTATAATGAGTACAATAGGTTGACAAAAAGAAAAGTAATAAATTACATGAAATAAAATCTAAGATTTATTGAAAATACTATGTGCGAGATTTAATGAGTTCTACCTATTTATCTGATTATGAGCGTCACTTTTTTCTTTATATGTCAAGGTCGGGGTCATATGCTGTACAGACGTACGAATTTTACTTAGCTGTTTGATGCTCGGCGCATGTGACCATTTACAACACATTAAGACATCCATGCCTCAAAGAGCACGTTAAGCTGTCGGTCGTCCCGTTGTCATAAGAACGTCTATAGACATCTTCACGGGTATTTGGAGCCGTAAAAGATCTGACAACTAGCCGAACTATAGCAGATTGATATTACCAGTGGGTTTTCGAAAAGCCAACCATATCTGAGAAGGGAAAGATTTTAGAGGATGATGAGTATTATAATGTGGAATTAAGGGCTCGTACATAGATGTTCGGAATACGCCATAACGACCTCCTCGCTGTGAATGTTACTAACATACCCTACAACCCTAGTAGCAAGGCGCTTTAGAATCATTTATCTTGAGTCTCTTTGACCAATAAATGAGTAATCTTCCATCACACGGAAGAGGTTTTCTGCTAATTCATTGGTTAATGACACTCAAGAAAGACGTACCTAATTCTTCTTTGCCATGTTGAGGATGCAAGTAATATCTCTTCTGCATGAACCAAATAAATCATACTGCGCTCCAATCTAGGAATAGGTATATGTAATTCAATTCTTATTTTTAATGGCTTCTGCAGCAAATGCGTATATGTATTCATATCATAGAAACTATCTTAAATGGAAAACGTTGGCAGCGTGACAAGCATGCACTTTGTTTGGTTCGAATTTAAATGCACCAACTGAAATGTACGTAAATTCGTTTGTGGAAACTTGTGCTCACTTAGGTAACAAATTGTAGTTAAATCATTAGGGTATATAAAATATTCCACATAACGGCTGACTGAAAATCCGCTGGGAGCGAGTGTTGCAAGCTCCTGAATATTGCACACGGGTGGATTAAATTTCTGTAGATATATATTGTATGGTCCGTTATCATGATGTAAAATCCATGTATTTTCTTTCCACAAAAGGCCTCTTTTGACGAAATCAGTTCTCTTTTCAATCTATAAATAATTATTATTTAACTATGCAATGTCTAACTTTCTGGTAGGATTTCTGAGGGTCATCCCCGTTGGTTAATACCCATTGTTAGTACTGTTAACTATTGAGAATATTTTGTTATACTGTTTGACAGTGTTGACCAATGGGACATTTTATCGAGTGTACAAAAAGTAAAATAAAAGAGCGTCTGCATAGCGGTATACTGCTGGAATTCAGTTGAAGACTTCGATGGTCGACCCGAGCGAGGTAAGTGTTCCATCACAGCTCCAAGCTCGACCGCTGTTCAATGTATTGTACCACACGCGCAGGTTATATTGATGAAGACGATATTTTCAACGCTTAGCTGGAATATGTTCGATGGAAATACTAGCATTCTTTTCAAAAGAAAAGTGAATATATAGTTTGATCTGTGGAATTATTTATTTGTACCTTAGGTAGGTTTTTCTTTTGAATTATTATAACTCTAATTTTAAAAGCGGAGGTATCTTATGTACCTAAGTAGGTTTGTACTTATGTCTGATTGACGACATTTTAATCGTTCTTCATTTACGTAACTTGATTATTTTCTACATTACATTTTCCTTCAAATTTTCAAGTAACATATTGTAGTGTTAGTTATTTTTTCGACTGTAGGTATGCTTTAACGTTAACACTAAACAATGTTCTAAACTTATTAATCTAAATTCGATTTCTTTTACTATCAACAAGCAAAATAACACATTATTAGATAAGAATTAAGAAAATTGTCCGCGTTTGTATTGCCCAGATTACTTCGTCTGAGACCTGGTAGAACGAATGAATATACGAATTTTAAATATCAGGGGAAATTCTGTTCGAATAAATCCATTTGAATTTATAGCATGTTGCCGCGTTAGGTACGAGTCTGTTAAACACGATTATGTACATGTAATCCTCTTTGCCGTCGCGTACAATATTTTATTCTATATCTCTTTGAACGGTGCGGTGGTCTGTTAAATGTTATACCTACCTATATAACAAAACCAATCGATTGGCAATTGACAATTGACTTAGGTAAAAATTTAAGACGCAAAAGCTACAGTAATGTATCTTTGTTAGAACCAGTATATTTGCACTGTCAATTTGGTCATCGCAGTTTGTAATTTATCTACAGATATTTTTTTAAAGTTAAACGGTTGTATTGATTGAAATTGTAAATATCAAAGCAATCAGTCAAAAGGAAGGGGTATTTTAATTAGATACCAAATTTGACTCACCAACGAGCAGGCCAAATAAATAAAACCGTTGTAAACTAGAGACTAAGTCAATCGACGGTTTCAAACGAATTACCTAAATAAAAAATAAAAAAATAAATTGCCGCCACTACAAGCCTACGCCAAGCAAAACGGATTTTCGACTTGCATTGTTCGTAACACTTCGTTTAAAATTCGAGCGTGTTTCTAAACGGACAGTTTGTTACACGCCGCGAGCGCCTCTGCCAGAGCCCGCCGATACCGGCATATTCCAATTAAAACCTTTTTCATTCGCAAACTCAAAAATGGTGCGTCTCTAATTCTTTTTATAATATTAGTTTTTTTATGCCAACAATAAAAAAAATTGAATAAAAATAGAAGTTATAAATATTTTTTTAATTATGTAAATTAAATTAATGGAATTTATTTTTTAATAATTTTATTTTATAATTAATTTAGATTATTATTTTTGTTCATGATTGCAGTCGTGTTTACGATTAAGTAGCCGGAAAAGCATGACGGATGATGCCCAGATTATTAGTAAGTATTTTTAATTTAATTTTTTAGACTTTTAAATAAATCATTCATATTTAGCTCTTAAAGTTTAGTTCTAAACTCCAGGTGTTAATAATATAACAATTTGATATTAACGCTTTAGAATAATTTCTTTGTTCATTTATTTCAAATATAGAAACACAAGAGTACATGAGGTAAAATATTTCACACCGATGTATCATTGAAATTGAAACTTTATAGTTGAATGTACATAAAATATAATACAAAATCTAACTTGCCAAGTAAGATAGAGTGAGGCGCCATTGAAATATTATTCATAAGGTACAGACCAAATGTGCAGTTGACTAAAATTGTGGTAAATTACGAACAAAATGGATGAAATATGTGTTTAATTTATTTTTCACCGCGAATTAAACTTTAATTGGAGTGTCAATATCGATTTAAAAGCCAGTTTCGTTAGTTTAAATATTTAAAATTATCATTTTATACGCATAAATAAAATACCCACGTAAAAGTAAAAAAAAATGTCTTTTTCTTGTTATAACACAAAAAATTAACGTTGAGGGTGCTCGATGATCGAATTATCATCGATTACACAAATTTTAACTATAATTTAATTTTGATTGCTGGGTTAGAAGAAATATTGCATATAGGTATGTGTATCATAGAAATATTAGCATTATTTGAAATATATACAGTTTTTAAGTTTCACAAATGTATAGTCTACATCAAGGCATATCACTCTAACACATACCTTTTGGGTAGCATCTGTGGAGTGGCGGTAGTGAACGCGACTGCTACGCGGGAGGCGCGGGTTCGATCCCCGCTCAGAGCAAAATGTGTATGCATGAACATGGCTATTTGCATTGGTCTGGGTGTTTCTATGTATAAAATGTAAGTATGTATAGGGTGTCTCAATAAGAGTGCACTTTTTAATTTTAAAATTAAAGCAAGTATTTTATGACAGAGTTGTGATATTTTTATTGTATTTTAAAGAAGACATGTTCCGATTAAGTATGGAATAAAATATCCGGCATTTTCATGAAATTTTTCACTACTTTTGCACAGAGATATGGCTTTATCTCACCGATGAAGCGTTGGCTTTTCGATTTGCACTCAGCAATTATTTCGGGTTTATTCGCACAAACCCAAGATTTCACAAAACCCCAAAGAAAAAATTTGCACGGCGTTAAATCGCACGATCTTGGTGGCCAGTTGACATCAGATTTCGTGAGATAATGCGTTCGGAAATCGTTGCTGCAATAAATCGATTGTTTTGTGATGAGTTTTGTAATGAGTTTTTACAATTGTAACGGGTTGTTCTTTCGAAAAGCGCTCCATTTTTAATAATCGGAATAAACTGAGGTGACAACTGTAAAATTTCAGAGTTACCACTTGCATGAAAAAAAAAAATTCCAATTTTAAAAAGTGCACTCTTACTGGGACACCTTATATTTACAAAAAAAATATCTAAGTATGTTTATACGCACTCTAGACACCATAACACAAGCTAGTTAAGCTTACCATGGGTATATAGATAGCGTTGTGTGAAATGTTGTGGAATAAAAAAATAAAAAACCTAATAGGTACTTATAACTTGTACTGTGTAGTGTAAACAATATTCGTGAATTTGTAAATTTCAGATAGTAAAGCCTAGGTTTTAACAGTTAACTGAAAGAGTACATATACACCGGTCTTTAATTTATTGGACCGACTGTTTTGTAAAAGTTATTGTGAAATCCTTAGCAAAACGGGAGACAAAAAATAAAACAAAAAGGCAATTACGTACTTTCTATATTTTCTAAATAGAAAGCTACGTATCAATTCAATTACGATATTATTTGTAGGAGATGGCAATTTATGTTTAAGTATATTATGCTGCTCACTTGTTTCCCCGTGCTGATTGTGTGATGTGATTGTCCACTCAGCTTTAAAGGCTACGTAATTATTGACTTTCGTTCAAAAAATAAACTTTGGTGTAGGGGGTTTGTTAGTTTTTACAAAAGCGATTTACTAGGTGACGTGGAATTTTTATTCTCAAAAGTTATTTATATGTTTGAAGAAAATTTCATATACGACTTAAATTCTCTTTTCGTACTCAACATGAGATTGTTCGGTTGCATAAGCGATAAATTACATATCTGAGCCAAGTTGAAACTTGTTACGTAATACGCTGAACATGTAAACAAAAATTTCTGCCCATCTCGATACAACTTCAGTAAACTTAAGATCCGATATGACGCAAACTTTTGCAATTTTAGTCTTTAAAGATAGAAATTTCTTTTTATCGTCTGCTACACGTATTTAGAACACAAGCTACATACACACATTCACGCCTGTAGGGGTAGGCAGAGGTGTATTAACGCCCACATTTCGGCAACTATGATTTCCGGTTAATAGTGTAATATTACCGTTAATAGCCTATTGCCGTCAAGCGGGTACTTGTCATGGACTGCATGTTAAGTGTTGGATGGAGAACAGTCCTATCCGTTTTTTTTTTCGTGCGGAAATCCCCTCGGATACCCCCCTGCCGGAGCCGGAAGGGGAGGTTATGTCGGTTAACCGCACGCCGACTGTGGGTCCTGGTGCTCGGCCGGAGGTGAGCCATCCCTTACGGTTTGGCCCTCCTCAAACAGCCCTATCCCTAGAACACAAGCTGTTTAAAGAAAACGTTTCAATAAGATATAAATAGGTATACATTCAAAATGTCTATGTAATATACGGTACCTACTATAGATTTACATATTGCTAAAGTGCTGAAGCTGCGCTCCGTGGTTCTATACGTGATTTATTTTACCAGAACACAAAGTATCCTATTTGTTATACCGACAGAACGGATTTTGCTGATATTTTTGAAAAAGAGGTGCCTTGTAAGTCTTTTTTTATTCAGACAGGAAAATATGTACCTTCGTATGCGACATGCGGTAGCTCGGGGATATGGGGCTCTCACCACACTAAAACAGCTTGCCATGTGCCATACGCCACCGCGGCTTAGTGAGTGACCCGTTAGAAATAGTGCGCTTTCGTCGACGGAGGGATCTTATAAGCCTGGAAGGACATCGCCGTCAAGGATCCGTCCTTGGGCATTTTTATGGAGAATATTAGCAAACGAAATTACTAATATTCCTCCCAACCTCTGTAGTTAAACCGATTTTTTTTTAAAAGAAAAAACAATTACTTGTAATAGGAGTGAGTACACGTCGATAGTGTAATGTCCATGATTTGAACTCCTTAGATCGTAAGGCCCATTCCTTAACCATTAAACTGTTGTCTTAGATATTCCTGTTCAAAAACACCCGTTATATAAGAAAACGATACACGTCATAGAGTAAGCTGTTTGTACTGGATAAAATATTTTACCTGTAACAACAGAGCAACGAAGATAAATCTCCTTTAGCTTTAATCCACTCATAATGTTGAGGCAAAAATGTTGTTTGCAAACAGAATTTAATCTTTATCCTCGTGTACAAAATGTAGACTAATTTCACTCACGTCGAGCTCATAATTTTAGTGTAATGATACTACTATTAATTGCGACGTAGCATACTGGTCTTAATTACCTTAGTGCAATATTAACGTTCCTAATGTTTGCACACAGAGAGACTGGAATTTCCTACTTTTAATGAGGCAACGCTAGACTTTTTATTGGAATTTTATTAACACACTTAGTTCCATTAGGGGTAGGCATAGAACATCTTTTCACATCTTAACATATGCGTTTCACTTCTCCTACTTTCATGATTTAGTAATCTTGACCTGACTTATTCGATCTGAAATGAATGGCTGAAATTTTAATCTACATACGTTATATTCATAATATAATTATGCCATGTAGTAACTATATGCACAAGAATTTCAATTATTCATAACGTGCTCAAACATCTTGCAGATTTTTTTTTGCTTGGGTAGAGAAGTTCTTCATCAGGTTGAATTATTCAATTTTTTGGTATAAAAAGTTAGCATACCTACCGATTGCTTTAAACATTAATTAAATTTTGATATCTACGAGTAAAGAGTACACAGTCACATATACATAACTTGAGAACGACTGCAGTAATTGCACTCATTCCCTTTTTAAACTTTCTAATAAGTAATTTATAAATGGTGGTATGCAATTAAGTAAGAAATTGCAAAAATTACAAAAATAATAACTAACTTTAAATTAACGACCATTTTTCCAGTTGCTGCGGGCAACAGCTAGTTAGCAATAATTCTTATTTAGTATTTTTGATTACCTACCGTAATCTAATGAACAAACTTGGCAAGACAACGTCAATTTATGATGTCTGATTGAATCTTGATTACAAGCACCCTTATAAGCGCTGCGAACATTAGGGGCCGCGAGCTCGTTAATGATAAGTCGATACCGTTCACATAACAAATTTTACTCAAGTATCGGTATGACAAGATGACAACATCATGTACAGTCAGCATCAGATGAATCTCGACTAGCAAAGTACTCAGAAATATCTTAATGCCATGGCATTAAAATCTTTTTAAGTACATAGTATAATAATAAGTCAAGATTGATCCATACTAATATTATAAATGCGAAAGTAACTCTGTCTGTCTGTCTGTTACACTTTCACGCCTAAACCACTGAACCGATTTTGATTGTACAGATTTAAGGACTGCTGTCATTATTTTCCCTAGAAATGAATTAAGTTTTTATATATGCGAAAGTTTATTATAAACGTATAGTGTATCATACTTGTAGTCATGCTTCTAACCCTACAGACTAAGCAGAGTCACACATCAGTTTTCCACTCTTCAAAATTATGACCTTTAGTGGCTTACCCATTCACATTCATCTCATAAGTGCAACGTAATAATCTACATGGCAAGTTTTTGACATCATACGGAGATAATACACAGGAAAATGATAAATTCATGTTGTGTGTGTGCAAAGCAAAGATAAACAGAATAAAATTGTCCAAAATGCTGTCAGGTAGATGCAAATGTAACAGTTCTACCGAGCTCAGCTATCGATTTTAAACTCGCGCCTGACAATATAGTGCCTGTACATTTGTGGCCGTAGAATTCTGCACAGCTGATTATATTATTTTATAGGCATATTTGTTTTAAATAACCCGATGGTTTTAGTACTGTCTCCAAAGAGAATAGTTGGAGGCTGCCAGTCGACCATAGCTAATTTTCAAATAAATTGAAAATTAGCGATAATAACGATGATCGATCGATGATTGATGTGAATTTGTAAACAAAAATATAATCTATGTTTATTCGCATATTTTATTACGCTAGATTATAGGCTTAGCTTATTTTAGGTAATTCAGATAGCACTGTAATCTAGGAGTTCCAGACTACGATCAGAGTCCTTAGCTTGAATCTGTGTTAAGAATGTAATAGGTAATAATACATAATATATAATCATACTTTTCCGGCAACGCTATTAATTTGAAACTATGTTTTGACATAGATATTCCTGTGTAGAGTTGTGATCGATGGAACATTTAAACAACGACGGTCATTTATTTTATTGCTACTATATTTTAATAAAATCGTTTGTATTGATATATATCTTTTTGATTTTAATATTTCATCAATATTAAAAGAAATGTTCAAACTAAATTTGTTCTGTATCGTTGATCCAATAACTGTGTCACATTAGTAGAGATTAATAGTGTTTATAATTTAAACCATACCAAGAGTCTCTAGAAATCCACACAACTTTATTTTAAACAAATGTTAACCCAAAGCATAGCAAAATTTGGTTGATTTTCAAATAGCACACACATATTCATCGCCATAATATCAATTCTGTTCGCAATGGAAATTATACTGTACACAAACATATTAAGATTTTAGTTGCAAAATCCGAAATCTGCGCTACGTCATAGCAATAAGTTTAGAATGATACATGCTAACGATATGTGTAAAATCTATAACATCCATTTATCAGTGCTAATGTGTATAATGCGGCCTTTGATGTTATAATAAGTGTATTTGTCTATCAAGAACTTAGGCTAATTCTCAATAAATAACTACATGTTTCATCCACTTTGATATTATTTGTCAGAGAAATGGTTTTTATTAACTGAAAACTCATATTGGTCACTCATTAAAATGGCAGTTTGTGTGTTATTTAGAAATTTAAACTTAAACATGTACTCAATCTCAACAATGAACTGTATAAAATCTTAATTTTTTAGAATAAATTTTTTCACTACGTTGTATTGAAACATTCACTGATGTCTCCTAAAATCATGATTAGAATATTTTTTTAATGCAGATATTACCTACGAAAACAAAAGCTACATAATTTTTGTAAAAATTTTCAAAGCTATGTGCTTTGAAAAATTTTACAAAAATTATGTAGCTTTTGAGAAAAATAACATTCGACTGAGAAAAAATGTGACGAACATTTTTACGGCCGCCAGTGTAAAGCTCAAAACAATTTAGTTCAAATTGTTTCGGCTTAATACTATCCGAAGAGGAAGTTTCGTTTAGGGAATTTCAAAGCCACAAAAGTTTTTAAATTCAAAATTAAAATCCTTTTCATTGAGAGCTAGTAGAATATGCCACACTGACTTTGTTAGTAATTTTTTATCAACATACCCTATTACAAATAAAACATCAGTGCAATTACTCAAAATAACCAGGTAACGTTATATTACACTGTTTTTTAAGAATATTAGCAACTGAAATTACTAATATAACACCTAACACCTCCACTAAACTAAATTGATTGTGTTAGGAGTGGGCTCACGTCACTATAAAGTCATTATTCAAACAAAAAGGCTTAAACCCACAATCACATAAAGTTAAACATGGCTATGTTTTACAAACAGTCTCTGTTTGGAATTCATAAGTTTTTGATTGCCTAACTTTGGACGTTTAACCTTTGAGGTATAAAATAGACAACTAGGTAATTACGAGTACTTTGATACCATTTTGACCTTTAATCGACTGGATTTTATGGATTGGATTTTAAACTAGTTATTTTTTTTTTATATAGGCCACGTCAATTTGACTTCACCTCGCCTGATGTTAAGCTAAAGGCAAAGTCTCGGAAAGAGGGTCACCATCGGAAACATGTACCATGTTAACTGTGGTGGCACTCAGCTTGACGGCCTCGTTAGATGCCTTTTCACGCCCCGCTTAAAGGACCTGGGACTGTAGGAAGAAGGAAACACGTGAGCTGGCAGGGAGTTCCAGGTCTTAATGGTGCGGCATACGAATGAGTCGCTGAAACACTTGGTTCTTGCTGGTATACTCTGCACCGTATATGGATGGCATCTTAACCCTGCACGTGTCGTCCTGTGTAGGAAAGGAGAGGGTGGGACTAATTGGAAGAGCTCGTCAGAACATTCACCATGGTAGAGACGGTAGAAAACTGCCAAAGACGCAATATCTCTACGCATCTGCAAAGGCTCGAGGGTGTTCGTGACCTCAGGATTCCCAATAATACGGACTGTCGCTGCAACCTGTCGAGAGCATCTAGTAAGTGCTTTGCGGAGCCGTCCCAGAGATGTGAGCAGTATTCCACGCAGGAACGAATTTGGGTCTTGTATAGAACAATTTCAACAAGAATTGGAGGAAATTAACATAGTGAATATCAGCGTATAGTTATTGAAGCTCCGAGCTTTTGGTTGCTGATGCCTTTAATGTTATAAGTATCCACCAAGAAGGATTTTTAGATTTCATTCCTAAAGGGATATTTTATACCTCAACGGTTAAATGGTTTTATGGCAATCCATCAGTTTCAAAGTAAAAAGCACATAATTTCATAGGTATACAGCAGCTAGATATATCTACTAATGCTTAGATCGTGTCTAGATGGCGCAATATTTCCAATATGTTGTTATTCTTTATATGAACCACGTACTAATCTACATGAGATTAGACGCTTTTAAACTTCTCATTTAAAAATAAAATAACTGTATAATTTTCTTTGACAGTGCTACGGCAGGCATTCAGCATGTTTGACTCACAAAAAGAAGGCAAAATTGAAAAGGAGAAGGTTCGGACGATATTAAGTACAATGATACAGAACTACGATGACCTAGAGCTAGACCAGTTATGCGACAGTGAAGACGCAGAAGGTGAGCTGATCTTTTGAGTTATTTTTACACAGATCAACGATCTCTCTTCCCCTTTATAAATTTTATTAAGCACCCTCTTAATTTCTCTTACCGCCAGCAAATAGGAGGCCCTTTTGGATTCAATTTGGCTACACAAAAATTAGTACAGCCTGTTTAATTCAAGTTTGGATCTGACGTCTATGTAACGTATTCAACGTCAGGTCCAAAGTTAAAGTAAATGGGCTATAGATACCAATAGCAATAATTTATATTCTGAAGTAACTAAAAACTGCATCCAAAGTCTAGTGGCAAGTAATCCAAGTCCCAAGGTTGAAAACGGAGTTGAGCAGAGTGAAATTCTTGAACTCTAATGTAGTTGACGGATTTTGGATATTAATTTACCTCCATCCACAGGCTATTACGACACAAAGTTTTTCTCTCCCAGCTTTCATTGTTATAAAATAAGCTGCGTGCCGCAATTAGTACAAAACAAAGAGTTAATTGATTGATCACCTTTCTTCCGCTTATTGATTGATTGGCTTTCATTGTTGTATTATGTGCGTGTACAAAAATATTGTTAAATGCCTAGTAAATTGTAGCACAATATCATAAAAAGAACCTTTTGGTCTGCCTACCCATTTTTCCCATCCCATTTCCCATACCCTTTTGTCCCATCAAAATCTTCAAAGTCCGAAGCCAACCTTACCTACAAGCGGGTACATCTGTTGACGGATGAGGTTTACATTCAAAGCTTGCTTTCTGGGGTCTGGGAGCTTCTCCTCTTCTAGTTTATTTTGACTTTTATGAGAACGTCATACATCTTTTCATGATTCTCCTTAAGGTGAAGCACTAAATTATTGGTATGTAGTGGCAAAAAATACACATGCTCCGTTGTCAGACTATTTGATTCACATCTAGCCTTCTCTAAATCTGTGACTGAGATAAAACCAATCAAGTGCTTTTAGCGCTCAAACCACATTACGGTCGCCTCAGTAAGGTCAGCAAAAATAAAAGTACACTTAATTTTTTGGTCATATGTAATTTGCTATGCTTATGTTTTCACTGCTATCGTGAGCACTATTACGTATAACAGGTATAACTATTATATATTCTGTGTAACAAGATCCTGGGTTTATGTTCCGGGATAGGTAAAGGGTTACTGAGCATTACCCTAAACAGCATAATTAATTAGTAACTGGATGATATATGATATTGCTATTCAGAGGGGTGATGCCGCCCGCTTTTTGGGTACGGTACCAGTAGAGGTCGATAGAGAGGAATTCTTCAATGCCTAAAGTTACAGTCTCTCCCTCCTTTTTATTTTATTTTTATTTTATTTTTTATTTTTGTATATATTTTACAGTTAGTATTTTAGTTAGCATAATTTAGTATATTGTATATTTGTTGTGGAATTAAAAAATAAATTCAATTAACTAAGATGATAACAGATGGATGGCTGAGTGGATGGATGTTGTTGTAAATCAATCACGCGAACAAACCAAACTGATCTTGATGAAATATGGCACAAGATAGTGTGGAATGGCACAGGATTTTATTCTGTTAATAGTCAAATGCCTGTATACCGCGGGTGTGTAAATAATGAATTCTTAAAATATGATAAAACCTTTGCCATAGTGCAAAACGTAATCACTGTCAACTCACCAACCTTATTGATGAGCGTTCCTTTTTCGAATTCATTTATTATCACCGCGATAACAAAAGTGACAGTGGGACCATCATTTTATACAACAGTTTAAATATAGATACAGTCATTTCATTCATCACCATTTAAAACATCTTAATGTATCTATCATGAATTTATGCCGTCAAAATAATCGATCATTAGAAAAACTTTGATCAGAATATTTTTTAAAAGAAATCGTTAGTAGATTAGGTATGCGATATATCTACTGACATTACTGAAATATAATTTGAATATTTTATGATAACTCCACCTCAATGGCAAGCTTATCTGGTTTGGTTTCAATCATTATGATCTGTATCGCTGCATGAATTTAGTGTTAGTTTTTTTTGTAACAATTGTTGGTGAACTTTATTAAAAAAAACTTATCCTTTGTGTACTATTTGGGGCAGTCATTCACTAGTAATGAGCGTATGAGCCTTCAGTCAGTCACATTTATTATCTATGGAGAACCACAAAGCTTCTATAATGACATATTTAGCTGAAATAAACCCAGTTAATCTTACCTTAACGTGTCTAAAGAGCGATGTTTACGAGTGCTCAAAATTAAGCACAGAAAAAATAGTTCTGTTTTCCTTCAAGAGCGCTCGCGTTTATTCCACACATTGACATTTTTATATTCTGCTAACACCTTGTCGTGCGTCTCCAAATGTACGACATAAATGAGTGCATGACTGAAAAATTAAAGTATGTTTATAACTTTTCATCAGCTCTACGCGCAAGATTCATTTCAATTTCACATAATATATTATACTTTTTATTAGATAATTTGATCATTTTGCCTGTCGTTATGTAAAGAAAAATCATTTTTCATTTTTATATTATTTATTAATGGCGACGGTTTTGTAGCTCTAGGTGTAAATTGTAGTAACTTTATTGCTTTTAGAAGTGTAGGTACATTTAGTATGCTTTGTTAGAATATGTTTAGCAACTTGTGTGGTATAATGCTTTGTTTGACTTTTTTATTCGGCAATCCTCTAAGGTTAGCTATACTGATTTTCATTTCAAGTTCCCAATTTAAAAGTATGAATAATCAGTCATATATTACTAGATTTGATTTCTATGACGTCATAAAAACTCATTAGGTCTGTGCAGTGTGCACATAGCTTAATGAATATTTCAAATATATTCCATAACCATAGACAGTCGCTTTTAGCCGTCAGTTTATATTGACGTGGATTAATATGTCACGGCAATTTACGTCGAGACTCGCGTCCTTCGATTAGACGCAGATGCCATCTGCCGACAGAAATAACCTACAGGTAGCACTTGCGCAATGTAAGACTAAGGCGTTTTATTACTTTGTTCGAGTGAAATGTTCAAGCCAAAGGAAATTGAGAGAGAGAAATAATATTTGACAAGAGAAATGACCGGCTGTCAACTAATGCCATCTGTCAACGTAAATGAAGTTTGACTACGTTTGACGTTCCACTTGGTAGGAATGAGACGGTGGCGCCAGTTTATTTCTAATGCATTCTAACAATAGTGTTAACGGGAATTAACTAGATCATATTATAGGTGCAATAAATACCTCTGATTTGCCTGACGTTTCAACCGGGTTACACCGGCTGTGGTCACAGCTGACTGTCATGTGTCATGGAACACGAGAGTTTAAAAGGTAACATTCTAACAAGACATAATTACACCTCTAACAACCAACCAAAAATAAATCGGGGTTTGGCAAAGTATAATATTAATAAATGATTGTACAAAATAAATAATCCTTTTAGACGAAGAGCTTATAATCCTTTAGAAGGGTATACTTAGTTGTAAAAAAAAAAACAAATTATAAAGTCATCGTTGCCCTGAAAGTTACAATATCTTGAAACCAACAACACTCAAAATATCTTGAAAGCCTCTTATAATCCTCTCAAGCTAGAGATGAAGACGACTTGACCTTATTTAAGAGACAGTACTTATCTAACTTGTAGATTGCGTAAGACGTTTAAATATAGAAAATAGATTGAAATTTGGAAAAGCAGCAAATTCAGAATTATTTTAAAAACTTTTACATAGTAGTAGTAAAAAATCTGTTGGTTTAATATTTAGTCCAAACAGCATAATATTCTCTTTTATAAGACCATTTTATATTTCCCTCAAAGAAACAAACTCTCTTTAAAAAATAACAACATATTATGTTATGTAATGTTATTTTTTTTTAAATATATTTCACAAGAATATAATATAAATACACAACCGAAATAACAATAAAATTAAATATTGTACGTCAATAATCATCATTTTTGGAATTAATTGTTTTGGTAAAAATGGTAAATTTTATGTTATATGATATTATATAAAAGTTCATTAAAATAAGCTACCACTTCGCACAGATTCATAGAATCTTAAAATTTTGAGTTTGTTACAAAATATTATTGACAATTTCTAGACTTCAACTTGTCAGGCGTTCCATAATTGAAGTTGACATTTCAATACACTTTCTTATTCGTAACAAAAGCGTCCATATTTCGTAACAGAGGTATAATTAACACGATGTGACAGGGAATAACATTTCAAGTGACACGAAGAGCAATTAGGAAAGTAATTACAGAAGCGCCCAGATGTTCTTGGTTTATAACGTAAGGTGCATGTGACAGCGGATATACTTAAAATTTGAACGATCATTTCGAAGATCTACGTCATATCGAATACATAGGGAAAAATGAATCTTCTCAGGTGAGATTCGGCTACTGAGACACGCCCGATGTAATTCAAATTTTCCCTTCTATTTTTATGCGTCTGTAAGGCGACGGTGCATGGCTTCATTTTTTTCCTATGTATTCGATTTATATAGTTAGCATACTTAATGCTATAAAATTCAAATCTACGTCATTGTTTTAACCAATTATCTCTATTAGAAACCTTCGTTTGGTGTAAATTTAATTATAACCACTTTTTAACGATTTCTATCGCAAAACATTGGAAAAAATGAAATGCTCAAGTGAGACTCGAACTCACGACCTTTCGCTTACAGGGCGACTGCTCTGCCAACTGAGCTATTGAGCACCACTTGAATCATTCCAAATTTTCCTTCTCCTTATATCCGTCTATAAGGGCGACGGTGCAGCCATCTACCAACATTCTTACGAACTGTTGGAAACAATGAATGATTTTTCAACCATTTTTAAACATTGAATTTTGATGACTGCGCCCAAATATTTGAATGATTTTTTTTTATAGCATTTATTATGCTAACTGTTAAGTTCGAAAAACATTGGAAAAAATGAAATGCTCAAGTGAGACTCGAACTCACGACCTTTCGCTTACAGGGCGACTGCTCTGCCAACTGAGCTATTGAGCACCACTTGAATCATTCCAAATTTTCCTTCTCCTTATATCCGTCTATAAGGTCGACGGTGCAGCCATCTACCAACATTCTTACGAACTGTTGGAAACAATGAATGATTTTTCAACCATTTTTAAACATTGAATTTTGATGACTGCGCCCAAATATTTGAATGATTTTTTTATAGCATTTATTATGCTAACTGTTAAGTTCGAAAAACATTGGAAAAAATGAAATGCTCAAGTGAGACTCGAACTCACGACCTTTCGCTTACAGGGCGACTGCTCTGCCAACTGAGCTATTGAGCACCACTTGAATCATTCCAAATTTTCCTTCTCCTTATATCCGTCTATAAGGGCGACGGTGCAGCCATCTACCAACATTCTTACGAACTGTTGGAAACAATGAATGATTTTTCAACCATTTTTAAACATTGAATTTTGATGACTGCGCCCAAATATTTGAATGAATTTTTTTTTATAGCATTTATTATGCTAACTGTTAAGTTCGAAAAACATTGGAAAAAAAATTCATTCAGATTTCTATCGCAGTTCATTTAACGTTATTTACATTTACTTATGTTTTATGTCATCATGTACTTATGTGTCATTTTTTTTTTTTTTAACAACGCTATCTAGACCCATGGTAAGCTTTTATAGCTTGTGTTATGGAATCTAGAATGCGGATAAACATACTTATATACCTTTTTTTTTTTTTGTAAATACATACATATTATACATAGAAACACCCAGACCAATGCAAATAGCCATTTTCATGCATACAAATATTTGCACTGAGCGGGAATCGAACCCGCGCCTCCTGCGTGGCAGTCGCATGCACTACCGCCACGCCACGGAGGCTGTCAACTGCAACAAAAATTTACATCTTACGTTTTTTGTCACACTCGTCTGATTGACGAATGTCAGGTTTAACCCGCTAGTTCTGTGACCATACCCTATTAACTTTACAGCTTGACTTGCTGTGTCTCTGCCGCGCAAACTATCCAGACTTGTGCTGGAAGAAATTGCAAAGTTCCCAACTATAGAGTACCAGTAGAGTTGTAATATTTATTGTATAGTTGTAATTACTGTGACGTCTCCTTATCATCTTACTTAATATTATAAACGCGAAAGTTTGTAAGTGTTTTGTAATAAACTTTCGCGTTGGATCCATCGGGATGGATGTTTGTTAGTCTTTATTTCACGTCTTAACGGCTAGAGCTGACACCCTGGATTAACAGATAGGCTACGTTTGGTCGCGATAACCGATATCCACGTCGGCGGAGCCGCAGGAAAAAGCTATTTACAAATATTCACGTACAATGGCCCAAAAAGAGAGGCTAAGTGCGGAAAAAAGAGTCCCCTATCCTAGTTACAAATAATTCTACGGAGTTCTAGAACATGTTACCAGTTTCAGTGCCATTATAGCTAACAGGGTGTGAGTTCGTATTTCTATAACATTTTTATAACCTGAAGGTATTTGTTTTTACATACCCAACATCGAGCGTTTTTTCCAACACAGTAGGATCCCCTACTGAGTTTTCAGTCAGCCGCAGTTCTATATTTTCCGCGAAGCGACTACCATCTCTAACTGGTGATATTGGACTTCTGTAGTCAGATCAGATTGTTAGATTATTTTATTAGGCCGCCAACTAACAACTGGTACCGATGGCTCAACGTGATCCCCGAGGCACGGAAGGGTTTTAAGAATAATTACCCATCCCAAGACTTACCTAGCTAGTATTATCTAATCTTGTACTATTTTAACCCACTAGGTTACCACTAGGTATAACTCGATTCATATGTTTTGGACCTAAATCATGAGATATAAAGGGCCCACAGACTCTTTTGTAATAATCTAGGTATGCTTGTTGAATTTGAGCTAGTTCACCACAGTAGCACCCCGTGCTATCTTCGTACAGAGCCCATTTTATGCACATTTTAGGTCCAAGATATATTTGAATCGAGCTATATACCCCAATACCCTTATTTATAACCCCAATAACCTTATTATTGACATGATGCCCACAGCTACATTCTATCATCGCACCGCTCGCCATAGACAGGGAATTCATCCCCACACATTGCATCCTCATACGGTGCGTACCGTGCGGTATGAAAGGAACTTCATCCCACGTACGCTCAATCTGTGGAATGAACTCCCTGCCGTGGTTTTCCCAAGCGACTACAATATGGGGTTCTTCAAGAGGGGCATTAGAAGGTTTCTTCAGGGTAGGCAGCGCGAGTGTAATGCCCCTGGTGTTGCATACGTCTATAGGCCACGGTAACCACTTTCCATCAGGTGGGCCGTGTGCTTGTCTGCCACCTAAGTGGTATAAAAAAAAATTACCCTAATTACCCGCTCTATTCAATACTAGAATATTTTCATTGTCAGGTAAATAGTACCTTCAATTTGATCAATAAATGAATAAAAAAATAAGCTCAAATAACTTAAATGTGTCTTTGTAGGTATCATGCTTGACAAACAATCTACTGTTACTGTAACAAACTGTGTGTATTTTCAGTGATGCTGTATTTATTTTAATATTTAATATCTTTTACAGGTTGCGGCAAATTAAATTTCGACTCATTCGTTCGAGTAGCCACCCACTTTCTAGATGAAGATGATGAAGCCTTACAGAAAGAACTCAAAGAAGCCTTCAGACTTTACGACAAAGAAGGTGTGTAATAAAATATCTACACTGTACTACAAAAAAAATAGACCTTTAGCATTTTTCTTGCTAACTGTACGATTACGTCAAAATCTGTCAATACAGTTCAGCATATCATAAAAAGTTAAAACCTCTAATGAACCGTTTCAAAAATACATCCTATAACTGTAAAGCTGTTCTGCAACTTTTGTCGCTGACTCGCAACATTTACTACCAGATGCACTATGCAATTTATACAAGTTGATACATACTTGAAGAAGTTAGACAGATTAAAAAAACAGCAGTATCAACTCCAAATCTTCTTAATTCCGAGTCTTTTTAGCATTGTGAGAAAATGTGCCGGCATTCTTATTTATCGTTGTTAATCCCATTTCTTCGGGCTAATGGCAAAACCATTAAAATTTAATTGAAATTTCTCGTCGACATCCCAATTTATGACTGCTCAATGCATTTGGGAAAGTAATAAGAAGATTTCTCTTACTTTTAGTGTTTTATTTTTGTATCGATTTTTTTTTGTAAAAGGATACTTCAATTTGACTTTATCTCGCCTAATGGTAAGCTAAAGGCAAAGTAAAAATGTTAGTGTTTATACAAATTGAAGTCTGTCAATGCCATATTTTAATAACTTAAAAGGCTCTTAGTGAACAAATACGTAAATACTTACGTAAATACATTTTGGTTTAGGATGCGATCACACTATATCGTCACCGATAATAATTTATCGTTGGACTACTACGTAGTGTTAACTTTGATTTTCAGTACATTGACCCCGCAACCATACTTGAGACCTTTAAGCAACTAAATATAAAAAAGACTGAGGATCTTTGGGGCATTTTTACCAATATAATAAAATCAGTAATGCCCGCTATTGCATCATATCTTGTATTCATATTTAATCAACGTATAGATGATAAACAGTTTCCTACTCTCATGAAGTATAGTAAAATCATTCCGTTATTCAAAACAGGGGACAAAAGTGATCCATCAAATTTTCGGCCCATCTCCATAGCCCTTAGTAAAATCTTTGAAAAAATTATATTCAATCAACTGCTTTCACATTTTACGCATAACAAGCTACTTCATGATAAACAGTTTGGTTTCACTAAAGGTAGAAATACGACAGATGCAGGAATTGAACTCGTTAAACATATATTTGATGCATGGGAAAAAAAGCAAGATGCCATTGGTATCTTCTGTGATCTATCAAAAGCTTTTGATTGTGTTGATCATGAGACTTTGTTACTAAAATTAGGTTATTATGGTGTTTCGAACGGCTCACTTGGCTTGCTTAAGTCTTACCTCACTGGCAGAGTACAAAAAGTTAACATTAATGGCACTAATTCATCTGGAGCCCCTTTAGCCATGGGAGTACCCCAAGGCTCGATATTAGGACCCCTTTTGTTCTTGATATATGGAAATGATCTTCCTTACTTCAGTAAAGATCTTTGTGAAATAGTATTATTTGCTGATGACACATCATTAATTTTTAAACGTGATAGACAAACAGTAGTACTTGACGATGTAAATAATACCCTTTCTAAAATTTTGCATTGGTTTACAAGTAACAACTTGCTGCTCAATGCTAAGAAAACAAAATGTGTAAAGTTTACTATGCCTAATGTAAGACAGGTTGATACTAGTATTACAATGAACGATGAATCTGTTCAAATAGTTGATACCACAGTTTTTCTTGGAATAACTATTGATAGTAAACTGCATTGGGGTTCTCATATCACAGCCTTGGCAGGAAGACTTAGCTCAGCTGCCTATGCGGTTAGAAAAATAAGGACACTAACTGATGAGGAAACGGCTGTGAAAAATTGCTTAATAAAAAAAGGCTATTATAAATTAGACGATTATATAATGATAAAGATGCATGGTCATCCTAATCTCATCTCTTGCCGCGCTGTAAAAATTTGCTATAAATAAAACCATATAAAAAAAAAGAAGGATAATCGAGTTCACTGAGTTTCTTGCTGGTCACTTCTCAGTAGAACCACCTACCGAACCAGCGAAAGAATCATTTTCCAATGTTTTTTTTTTATTTTTTCTGTGATTGACATTACGTGTAAAAATTCTGACGTTCATATGTGCTCTGTGCCTAAACTGAATAAATGAAATTGATTCTTCTTTGATTCTTTGACTCGTCCAGTGGTTCCCTTTATATCGACGTTTTGTCGTCAATGTGTCGCCTTTTATCCTACCTACTATCGTATTTATTTAGTTGTTCCTATTGAATCGTAATGACCGACAGTTTGTTGTTAAGTACGCTGTTGTCTTTTATACATACCACATCTAGCGTCGTAGTTTTGACGATATTATTTACAGAGAGTCGCAACAACACATCGTATCGTTTTGCAACTGTTGTGCTAGCCGTTCAATAATTTCTAATATTAAATAAATTCTAATAATTAATAATGTCATCTTATATGTGAATACGTTCATTCAAATGCAAATTACAAGCGACGTCACTTTAAACGGCATTACCGACACTATACGGTCACGATAAAGTTAGAACGCACCCTCACTCCACTTTTCTCAACGTTCTAAATAATACAAGAATTTTTATCGCCTTTCAGTTATAGAAATAGATACAAAGCATTTTGTACTGATAATTGTACCAATTGAAATATATTACACGAAATTTTTGGTGTCATGTATAAAGAAAAGAAATACAAACATAATTTTCTTGACATACTGAAATTGGTCTTTAATATAAAAAATACGTGTCCTACTAATATTTATAGTGGTGGAGACTACATAATGAATGTATTTACAAAGCTTTACAAGATTAGTTTGAGCTCAACAAAGTGTACATATTACATTGATTAATTGAGCAGCATATATGAATGTCCAATTGTTCAAAAAATTCAAAATAAAAAAGACTCAAAACATTTTTAAAAATTTGCAAAGGCAATAAATTATATTTAGGGTTGGCAAGAAAGCTCACATTAAAATATTACCGTCATAAACAAGTGCAGGAAAAATAATTCATTTTTTTGCCCATCAAGCGAAGGCCGAGAATGGTTTTTGTTTGTATTTCACATTATTTTAATAAACAATCTTTTGAAATTAGTTTTCAGGTGAGAAATGAAAGATACGAAAACCTATGAAGGTTTGTGTAATGAGAATGAGAAGCCTATCTTTAATTGTATTTATTGGGTTAAAACATCACTTATTTGTTATGTCATACGTATAAGTTCCTAATTTTAAATGTTTATTAATTCTACAAGTTCAAAACATCATTTTATAGGCATAATCTGTACACTGCTGCGCTGAGCTCTGTATTGTCATAATGTCATTTAATTTCGGAATTACAATTAGATTAGTACTAACATAGTTCTATAAGTTTTAATTGTTACTAACACAATGAGTCTTTGTCACTTAAATAAATAAATATATTATTATTATTTACGTAGAAAACAGTAAGTGTAACATCTAAACCACTACATAGTTTAAAGCAAAGTCGTTTTCCGCGTCCCTATGTCCCTATGTATGCTTATCTATATCTTCAAAACTACGCAACAGATTTGATGCCGTTTTTAATGGATAGAGTGAATCAAGAGGAAGGTTTATAGTAGAGGGTGCAGTAGGAACGGGATCTGACGCCACGCGGGTGGAATAAATCTGCGGTACGAAGTTAGCTAGTAATTTATAAAATATAAACATGTCCTAGATACGAGTTATAAATTCAAGACAGATCCCAATAAGCGATTGGTACTTCCTCAATTTATGTATATCTACAGCAAAAGTAAATTAAAAAAAAAAGTAAAAAATTGAATTCACTTATCAACCAACTTAATAATTGATTTCAATTAAAATGTCGACAGCGCGAGTGTTACTCCCCTGGCGTGGTTACTCCCCTAGGGGTTTTCGGCTTCGAGAGCGTTCCCCTTACACACGGTTTAAAAAAATTATAAGAGCCTACAACGTTTTCGAGGTGGGTTTCCAGGAGCTATAGGGGCTCTAACATCACTAAACACCACCTACTGGCTGGTAAATCTACCTGCTGAATAACAGGCGGTGCTTTGGTGTAGAATTCACCATATGGACTTCTATGGTTGTTTTTATGGGTAGTTGGAACCCTAAAAGGTTTGAAAACTGGTCTCACTACAAAATTTCGTAGTAGGTTTCTCAATCAATGTCCTTGTTCAATTTGAATTATTTACATTTCACTAATCAAAACTTCACAGCGCCTAAACAAATACTTACATCATATCGTCACTGGAAAGCCATCTATCATATCATCATTGTTATACTAAAGCGCCATTTTAGTCAAAATGAGTTATATATATCGTTGGATAGGATTTTTTTTTCTGCGTCGAATGGTCTGGGTTTCGTGTTGATCAGGGCACTTTTTTGGCGCTTAAGCACTTCAAAATAAGGAGATTTTTCATCACTTTGAATTCGTGGAAAAAACTTACGTAGTACAAGTTTTGATTAATTTTTAGTCGTTGTCGATTCAGTATTTTTATTCACTGACACCAGCCAATTCAACCTTGTTCAGCAACTTAAAATACTGATGTTGAATCATTGATGTCGCTTTAGTATTTATAGCCGGCCGTAACTACTAGTTGATTATTAGATAAGTAAATTTGCTTTACGTAAAAACTAATGCGCATGGCGCTTTAGTATATTTTGTCTACATACTGTTTTGATAGGAAACGGTTTTTGTGATTTTGCCTCACATATCAAAGTATTTGAGTGTCTGTTTAGAATGTTTTCCATTCAATAAAATTGAATAATTATTTTATTAAGCATGAACTATTTTAGTCGACGCAATATTAATGGTTCGTTTAGCATTTAGTAGGGGGAAAAACGTACAAATTTAATTTCGTTAAGTCTTTTAAAATCATATTTCGTTTTAATTAGAATGCGATCAGTACTTATAATTCATATTTTGCGCGCGAGTTGTCGGTAGTTAAGTGCTAGAGCAGCCAGCCTAGCTCCGCCCAGAAACGCAGAAGCTTACTGTAGCTTCACAGGCTTCGCGGAGCGACCGGGGATTTGGGATCGTTGGGCGGCCACTGCCTCGCATTCCAGTATTACGTGTGCGGCCGTTTCCTCGGCGCTGAAACATACCCTGCAAAGGGGGCTATCCGTGACACCGATGGTATGTAGGTGCTTGTTGAGAGGACAGTGGCCCGTTATTGTCCCCCATAATTGTCCTTAGACTTGTTCTGTCTAGTCTTAGGAGACGTTTCGTTAGCCATTTATTTATCGACGGCACAGCCTGTTTTGATTGCCTGCAGTCGATGGTTTGTACCCATCTTTGGTTATGTAGTTCCACAGAGCTCTGGCGTATCCAGGTACGGATCTGTGAAAAAGGGATCGGCAGTAGTGTAGTGGGCCAGCAGTGGTCATATAGGAGCCCCTCCTCGCGAGTTCGTCCGCAGCATCGTTGCCGTAGGACCCACTATGCCCTTTTATCCACTGTAGCGTTACTACATTATGGGTGGATAGCTGGTTCAAAGCAGTTTGGCATTCTGCTATTAGTGTGCTGTTGGTTAATTGGTGGTCTAGCGCTTTTAGAACGGCTGTGCTGTCGGTTAGGAGCTTTATGTTAAAACCCTTAACCTGCTTTTCGCTTATTGCCGTCGCTGCTGCTGTTATGGCGACACACTCGCATTGGAAGATCGAGCTGTGTTCGCCTAGTGGAAGGTGGATATTTAAGCCAAGGTCCAAGGAGTGTACGCCGGCTCCTGAGCCATTCTTTGTTTTGGAGCCGTCGGTGTAAACGCGTACTTCTTTAGTACCGGAGTAGTCCTTTTCCTCGGCTTGCGTTATAATCTGGTATTTTTTGTTGAAAAAGTGTTTTTTGAAGGTTTTATCACAGGGGCAGCTATTAGTGTTTTGTACTCCATCGCCCGCCCAAGAATAGTGGTGTGGGGACTATTGTGGTTAAGGCACAGTACCGTTGTCTTCGCAATTTTAGGGGTATTGACCTAGAGGTATTACGTCGTGACGCCAGTGGCACTGACTGGACGCCCATTTTGAATTCGATAGACGTCAATGAAATGGTAGACATTTTCGGGTCGAGGGTTATAGAATTATTTGACCAACACGCCCCCCTAAGATGGGTCAAGATCAGGCACAACCCGGTGATTAAAACCCTAATGGCTCGTAGGGACACAACTTGCTCGCATTCAAGACCCTACGCAACCGCTGCAGCCGTATATGTAGAGACGCAAAGCGACGCCATTTCTATAACTCTCTCAACAACTGAAACTCCTCGGACACATGGAGATTTCTCAGGTCTGTTGGCATTAGCAAATCACCTGTTTATGACTCCAGGGATAGACTTGTGTGCCCTAAATGACCACTTCTCTCTACCACCCGTCTCACTGGACGCAGTTACCAAGCAGAGCACTTTGCATGCGCTTTCTAGTGTCCCAACTCCACAGACTCCACCTTTTCATTTAATGCCTGTATCAGAGGCGGAAACAAAATCGCTGCTGTCTATTTCCTCGTCCGCGACTGGCTCTGATCATATCTGCTATAGTATGATTCTTCCACTTCTCCCTACTGTACTTTCTATTATAACTCACTTTTTCAATTATTCCCTATTCTCTCGTACCTTTCCTGACTCCTCGTACCTTTCCTGACTCCATTAAACCAGCTTTTATTATTCCATTACCCAAATCTCCTAAGCCTTCCACAGTTACCGATTTTCGGCCAATTTCCATACTTCCGTTTCTCTCAAAAGTTCTCGAGCATATCGTGCACCAACAACTGTCTATATTTTTATCTTCCTCTAACCTCCTCAACACTTTCCAATCTGGATTCCGTAAAGGCCACAGTACAGCTACGGCTCTCGTTAAAGTGACTGATGAAATTCGATGGGCTCTGGAGAGGAAAGAACTAACTTTACTAATATTGTTGGATTTTAGTAGTGCTTTTAACTCGATCTATTTTGACATTTTGCTTGGCGTATTGAAGAGTATTAATTTTTTCTCTAATGCTATCTCCTGGTTTGATTCGTATTTGCGAGGGCGGTCGCAGTGTGTTCAGTTGGTGTCAATCTTCCAACTGGTGTAGACTTGTTGCGGGTTTACCACAGGGTGGTCTCTCTCCTCTCTTGTTCTTCATCTTCATCAACTCTGTCACCGGACTGATTTCATCTAGCTACCATCTTTATGCCGATGACTTGCAGGTATACAATCATTTTGCGGTGACTGATGCCTCCTCTGCAGTATCTGCTATTAACCGCGAGCTGGATTGCATTAGTGTCTGGGCTAAATCATTTTGACTACGTATCAATCCAACTAAATCTAAAGCAATGATTATTGGTAGCACTCATATGCGCAGGCAGCTCGATTTCTCCGCAATTGCTCCTGTCACGCTGGATGGAACTCGGATACCCTATTCGGATACCGCCAAGAATCTGGGAGTACTCTTTGATGCTAACTTGTCCCGGAGTCCTCATATCAATGAGGTTAGCAGAAAAGTACGCTATAGCTTCCACTCCCTAAAGTGCCTCCAGAGCTTTCTACCTTTAAGAACCAAAATTAACCTTGCCCAAACTCTTATCCAACCCATTATGGACTACGCAGATGCCTGTTTTCTAGATATCACTGAGGAACTCTTAAACAAGTTGGAGAGATTGCAAAACTTGTGCATTCGGTTCATATTCAACCTGAGAAAGTACGACCATGTCTCGCAGTTTCGCAGAGAACTCAAGTGGCTCCCTATCGGCCAGCGTAGGAACGCTCGTATTCTCTGTTATATTTTCAATATTCTGTACAACCCTGCTACGCCGTCTTACCTGAGGGAGCGGTTCTCATTTATACGTGCTCCTGACGACCCGTGCAGATCCAGCCTTCGCCTTCGCTTTCGCTTTGAATTATAATATTGCCATGGGTAATTACCAGAACACTAATTCCTATTCTTTTGCTTATTTCTTTTTTGGCAGAAATGCATAATAATACCGTATTGGTTTTTTTAGAATACAATACCAGTACGTCACGATATAAAAATCGATCACACCTATGATAATTACTTTATTATTTGGAATTGGATTTTGATAAGCATATTTATTTAATTATTACCGTTTTATTTAATTCTCTATAATATTTTTTAGTTATGTTGGTGCTAAAAATCTATATAACCTATGATAATTATTGTGAAATTATTAAGGTTCAATTTATTTTTAATAAAAATAATCGTTAATTAAACAAATACAGTACAATAATATTTAAATAAAAAGATGCTAGAAGTATTATTTTGTTGGCAACTGTTGCAATTATTAGGATTTACCAACTGTTGATTATGTCTGTTAGGAAAAATAAATTGAAATTAGAATGAATAATCTTTTAATAAGTATTTTTGACGTAACAATGATCCCAACAAATAATTCCATGCATCGTTTTACCGTGCGGTCCTTTGACATATTGTGGTGTTTAAGTATTCTTATCCTGAGACTGTGTCCAACTGTAAGGCGCGTTAGTACTTTTTCTTGACATACTTTTGAAAAGATGAGTGTTTTCAGTAATATTTGATCACAATACCTTATAATAATTATTAAGATAAGTACTTTTTCATTACCAAGTGTAATGAGCATTTGTACTTAAGCGACAGCTATCTCCTGAATCACGCAAAATATGCAAAATATATCGATTCCAGTACATAGGGAACAGTGTTACAATATATTTTGGCCTTTACTGTTTGTGAATTACTAAATTAGAAAAAAGTTATGCCTAGTTTTGTAAAAAAAAAAACTTTAATTCGCTCTCCTGTGAAATGGCCTTTTGGCGTTTTAGTATTATTGGCTTTCCAGTGACGATATGGAAATTAAATTGGGAATATTAGCTACCAGAAAGTTTAAGTACAATTTCATGACCTTCTTCCATGTAGGTAAATCGGGAACGAATAATTTCCGGGGAGGATCGGTAAAAGGGAGAAACGAGATTTAACCACTATTTCTATGGCCTTGAACACCTATCTTGTTACATATGTGTATGCGTATGTGTGTACGAGGATATCCTACCTTTGTGATTGTAATGTAAAGTTAACGACAAAAGTTAATAATACAATAATAATAACAGGAATTAAAGCGAACATGGTGTACGGACATACGTACCTTTGATTTGCCTGACGTAACCTGGTGACCTGGTCGAAACATCAGGCAAATCAAAGGTACGTATGTGCCTATACCATGGTCGCGTTAATTCCTGTTATTATTATTGTATATTATGGAACGCGAATGTACAAAAATTATTTAATTAAAAATGACACTGAACTACATGTATTAATAATATAATTAATTAATGTGTAAGCTTTATAATTCCTGGAGGCTAAGGTTAGTATAGGCAATTATTTCAAGGCGGGGCGGCCGGCAAATTCCCCATCAGGGTACCGGCCGATCGTGTTCCTCGACGAGGTGTGCAAGCTTTTTGAGCGCATTATTGCACAACGCCTCGTCAAGCATCTCATACGCGTGGGACCTGATCTGTCGGATAGTCAGTTTGGCTTCCGTCAGGGGCGCTCCACCGTAGACGCGATCATGCGCATTAGAGGCCTGACGGAGGAAGCAGTCTCACAGGGTGAGGTGGTGGTGGCGGTGTCTCTTGACATCGCCAACGCCTTCAACACCCTGCCCTGGAGTTGCATTATCATTATGATGCGCTTATCTACCATGGAGTGCCTCCCTACCTCCGTCGAATTGTCGAGGCCTATCTCTCAGAGAGGGCGATTACTTACCCGAGTTGGCTAGGGCCGGGTCGGCGGGATGTGTCGTGCGGTGTTCCACAGGGATCGGTATTAGGGCCACTCCTGTGGAACATCGGCTACGATTGGGTGCTGCGTGGTCCGTTGCTCAGAGGGGTCACCGTAACGTGTTACGCCGATGACACCCTCGTTACGGCGTGGGGAGCAACGCACCGAGACGCAGCACTTAAGGCCACGGCAGGGGTTGCTCAAGTCGTGGGTCGGATACGGCGGCTGGGTCTCGAGGTCGCCCTTCACAAGTCCGAGGCTCTGTGCTTCCACGGACCTCGGATGGGGCCACCTGCGGGATCCAGTCTACAGGTAGGGGGCGTCAGCATCGGCATCGAGCCCTCGATGAAGTATCTCGTACTCGATGGCCGGTGGAACTTCGGACATCACTTCTGAAGTTTGGTCCCAAAACTGAGGGGGGCGTCAGCCGCACTCGCGCGGCTGATGCCCAATATCAGGGGACCCAACGCCCCCTGTAGGAGACTGTACCTAGGGATCGTGCGAAGTATGGCCCTATACGGGGCCCCCGTATGGGCAGAGAACCTGACGGCCAGTAACGTGGCTAGATTGCTGAGTCCACAGAGGGCGATGGCCGTCAGGGTGATAAGGGGATACCGCACGATCTCAGGTGAGGCGGCATGCCTCCTAGCCGGGACCCCTCCATGGGACCTGGAAGGGAGAGCCCTTGCGTCTCTATTTATATGGCGCAAGGAGGCGCTGGAGCGGGGCCAATGGCCTGCGTTTCGAGAAATCGAGGCCCAGCGGTCCCAGCTCTACCAGGAAACCGTGGAGACATGGAAGGTGCGACTTGAGCAACCAAAGGGGGGATTCGCCACAATTGCGGCTGTCAGACCGGTCATGGACGAGTGGCTGGAGAGGAGACACGGTGCTCTCTCCTACCGGTTGTCACAGATACTTACCGGGCACGGTAGCTTCGGTAGGTATCTGTGGCGAAGACACCGGGAAACCACGGCCGAGTGTCAGCACTGCGAGGACCGCAGCGACGACACAGCGCTCCATACGCTGGTGGAGTGCACGGCGTGGGCGCAACAGCGCCAGGTCCTCGCGGTGGGTCTGGGCGTGGGCACTCTCTCGCTCGATACCATGGTGCGAGCCATGGTCTCCAGCGGGAGTAAGTGGGACTGCGCCGCCTCCTTCTGTGAGCAGGTCATGCTCGTGAAAGAGGCGGCGGGGCGAGAGCGGGAGAAAACTCTCCCACCCGAGTTCCGCAGTCGGCGGCTAGGGCGCCGCCGACGTGTCTTCGCCGAAGACCATCGGCCTCCATGACCGGGGGCCTGAGGACGGTGAGTTGGCTGCTCACCGTCTTTACAGAAGCAGGCCCATGACGGCAGCGTGACGTGAGGGATTCACGCACGCCCCCCCCCCCCCCCCCCCTAAGAAGCGGGATAACACCCGAAAACCCCCCCATAGACGCGGGATAGCACCCGAACGACCCCCAAGGCGAGGCCGCAATTGTAGCCGTAGGTCTGATGTCCTGGGATATTCTTCCGAGGGCTTACCCGGGGCTCCCATCCATAGGCTTCTGGGCGTTACCGTGGGGGTTTTTATTCGGTAGGAGTCCGGCATAACATCCATGAAGGATTTTCCCCCACGGTTATAAAAAAAAAGGCAATTATTTCATGTGTTATTTATCATTTTTTGAAAGTTTTAAACCCAAATAAACAAAATAGAATTTGTAAAGCTAATTATGTCGTTGATTGCATATAGTGAACACGCGCAAATCTATATATATTTACGTTGTTATTATTATGAAGGTATAATGATTAATTAATGTGGTTATATTTGTTCGCATTATTGTCTAGTAATGCATACAAATATGCACTAATTATGATGTTTGGCGCAGTAGTCTAAAGCTCGATTGCCAAGACATATAAATCGTCAACAAAGTAAATTAGTAGAATATAGTATTTTTAGAAGTACTTTTAAACAAGTAGTATTTCATTATACTGATATACATAATAGTGATGACGGGAATTAACGCGATCATATTTTAGGTACACATGCTGGCCGGCCGGGTCAGCATGTGATTGCGTTAATTCTTAAACTTCGTACCGCAATATTTTTTTCGCCTGTGAGGCATCCGATCCCGTTCCCGCTGCACCCTCTACTTTATGAAGTATATATTATACATTGAAACCTTTTTCTTGAAATATTCTATCTATTAAAAGATTGAAGATATAAGCATACATAGGGACTAGGGACGGACAGACGCGGAAAGTGACTTTGCTTTATACTATGTTGATGATCATACGTTACATAAATATGATCGCGTTAATTCCCGTATAATAATATCATGGAACGCGAGCGTTTATAAGTAAGTAGTGTTTCAGATAAATATCATTAATAAAAGGAGTCATACCTAGTACCAATTCAATGTAATTTACTAGTACCTACTACAACTCAGTACCAGTAAAATTACAATATTAACAAACAGTCTACATCGCGATATGAAAGTTTTCACCCCTAAAACATATTTACGTGTCGTTTGAACATAGGTACATTTCTATCACATGTGATTACCGTGTTTGTTTGAACGGAAACATGCACACCTCATTTGTAGTGGTGATCGAAACGCTTTTAAGCCACATGACACGGGGCAATCGTTATTAAATATCATACTGTACCATGTACTTGTGACTGAATACAGGTACAGATTGTCTGCAGTGCGTTTTGACAGACCATCTACATTGAAATAAAACCACTTTTTACGGATTCTATCGCGATATATTTGTTATTGCAGCAGCCATGATCGCGGATCACACCGCGATCATGGCTGCTACAAAGCAGCCGAAACGTCGGTTTAAAAAGTAAATAATAACAAATATATCGCGATAGAATCCGTAAAAAGTGGTTTTATTTCAATGAGTGACATTCGCGTAAACTTTAGAAAAGACCATCTACAGTCAGTACATCGAAAGAGAAACGTAACCTTATCTTGATTACTCCAGTTACTTTCTTGTTATTTCATTCTTCTCTCTTTTTATTCTTGTTGATTTTTTGTTTATAATCAATTTGACTTAACAATTCAAGTGTGCATTAGGCAACATATTTGCGCGCCATTTTGCGCGACATTGTAGCTATCGGGACATTTACCATGTATTGTTTCGTGTTCCGATATGTCGGCACTGTTGCAAGCACCATGATCACGGGGGAACTACAATACAATATACAATAATGATTGTTGCACAATGTTCCACAACCAAAACGCGCAACAACGCGAAACAATGTTGTTTGTCCCGTTATAATCTATTTTTTTATTATTATTTATTTATTTAAATATTCCACAATATTCTACACAATGCCATCTAGACCCATGGTAAGCTTTTATAGCTTGTGTTATGGAATCTAGAATGCGGATAAACATACATACTTTTTTTTGTTGTTGTAAATACATACATATTATACATAGAAACACCCAGACCAATGCAAATAGCCATATTCATGCATACAAATATTTGCACTGAGCGGGAATCGAACCCGCGCCTCCTGCGTAGCAGTCGCGTGCACTACCGCCACGCCACAGAGGCTGAGTGAACAAACATCGAAGCGTCATATTACACTGACGGGTACTGTCATATTACATGGGGGACATGAAATATAAGAGAAACCAAATTAAAAGAAAGCTTCGGAGATCACGCTCCAAAGTATCTCCGCTTTGGTTGCAACTGAGTTGCCACTATGATGACGATGATGAAAAATTACTACCTAACTACTGATTTAAAATCTGTATGTAGTTTGAAAACGCTCGCGTATCCTATACGTAGGTAATTACGGCATAACTGCAGTATAATCCAATGTGCTTTAAGGTTCAATTTATGGTGTTATCTACATGTTTCAAGGGATAATTGTTCGCAATAGCAGCGCGATCGATTCGTTGGATGACCGCCAGGTCCTTACCACGGATCGACGATAGAAATACTACGTGAATACGTTAATAAATTTGGATAACTCGTGACAAGTGTTAAAGAAATAAAAATATCAATTTACGACTTGGAATACTTTCGTTTGAAGCTAAAATATGGCGACATTTATATAATAGTTGTGGTTTATACATAAAATGTGTAATAAAATCTTTTCTATTTCGTTTTGTAACCAAAATTGTTATACTATGACACTTTAAAAACAATTAAGAATATTGTGTAGCCACAATATATTCTATTATAATATATAGTTTATTAATTTGACACGCCAGAATATAATTTATTGGATCTACGATATATTCACAAAATATCCATATTAATATTATAAATGCGGAAGTAACTCTGTCTGTCTGTCTGTATGTATGTTACGTTTTCACGCCTAAACCACTGAACCGATTTAGATGAAATTTGGTATAGGGGTAGTTTAGACCTCAAGAAAGCTTCCAAGCAAACATACCTAATGCGTGTGTTTGGTCTATGTCCAGTATATGGTCAGGTGTAACTAAATAGTTGATGTCGATTTGAACTGGGTCGAAGGGAAATTGCGCTTCAAAACTTGCAAAGCCTTTTTTTTTTTTTTTTTCTGGATAATAACGACTTCTAAGTGAATAAATTAAAAATAAATAAACTGCCTGCAATTTCTTGAAAATTACCTTTAAGGTTACCTACAATAACCTGAAAAGTAGATACTACAAAAGTCACCAATAATTTGTAAAATTGCATCTCTATTTTACTAATACAACTGTATATAAATTGGAATATAATAATACAAAATACTTTTAAGAAGGTTATCATTAAATTCAATTTTTTTGTGTTCCTGTTTGTAAATCATTATTGTATGATAAATAAAAAATAGTGAAACCCACACGTAACATTAAATAAATGTAGTAAAGTACTGCATTTTATTATGATTTAAAGTAACACTCGTATTGAAAACTTCAGTCGTTATTTATTCGTATTCGTAGGATTGTATAAAAACGTTGTGAACAAAACTTTTATTACAGTTTTGTGCGATAAAAATATTGCTTTTATATTTGACAAAGCCGTATTATTGTAGGCTTAACGTCATTGTGTTTTTTTTAGATAAACTCAAAATTATTTAGATTTACATTGATAAATTTTTAGAAAAACAAATAAGTACCTACATATTAACCGAGAATAAAACAACTGTGCTGTAGGCACAGATAATAAAGACCAAGAGTTTGTATATTAGTTTGAAAGGCAATCTCAAAAGCATTTGAAACATTTCTTTTGCATTTGATAGCCTAGTTCTACTAGAAGGTTTTACTATATTAAAAATCACGTTATGACTATTACTAACCATGTCATAATAAAAAGTACAGAAAGTTGCAACACTGGTGGTTCGTCGTGGTCTTCAAAGAACCGAGAACGGCATGTGAAACTCCGAGATGATACCAATCCTCAAAAAAATGTTACAAATGCATAGATGGTAGTGGTAACTGATGACGTTTGATCGAATACAGACCAAAAATATTTACGAACATGCTTAGTGCTGTGCCACTCTTCAGAATTGCTGGCGACACATTCATTTGATCACCTCTGACGCGGGCTATTGATTCAGTATTCACGAATACCTGTAAATCGTGCGTTTTATTGACCGTTAAGTCCGTTAACATAGAAAGACTTTAGTGTTACTTTCTGCCAATATTTTAAAGACAGTTCTTTGAATGAAATATGTATTAATATTTATCAATCAAAAATATGTTGTCTATCGTCTTTATTCGAAAGCTTGAATGGTTTGGGTTCACTCTACTTCTTCTCCTTATGGTTTGATTTGTTTGTGCTTTTGAAAATTGACTTCTTTTTGGCCCCCCACACCCGCGAGAAAATTCTACCTTAGAGCAATCTATCAATCAGCCGAATACCGCCTTGGCTCGAAGATCTTGGCGATGCCCTATACACCCAATAAGATAATATAAACTACCTAGTTGACTTTTACTACGCAAATAGGTATATACGAATCAGCATATCGCTCCCAACAGTCACAACATAAATGACTGAAAACATTTAAGTTGTATCAACATATTTGACCACTAACCTTAAATATAATTAATTAACTAAAATTGTATTAGATGACATCTATAGGCTATATTCTTAAAACTGTGACAAGTAATATCTTATGTGTCTCAGTTTTAAAATATGACCAATGTAATATAAGAATATTTAATTTTCTCGAAAACTAATACTTATTTATTTGACTGTATCTCGAAACGAGCGCTTATCAAAGAAGATAAACAAATTAAAAATAGATATAATTCTAAGAATTTTTAATACATAAAGCTGTCTCTTTAGGGCTTAAGATAAGGAGCTATATTTGTAAAATATATCGTCATTGGACGTCCAAATTGTCTATTCTGCAGTAATAACAACATTACTGACTCGTATAATCGTCTTGAACGGATTTCATCAAGCTCTCGCATCCTGTCAACAAGCTCTTTGTTTCAATAAACATGTCAATATTAAATACTTCAATAGCTTATAATATTATACAAGTTACTACTTTTGTCTCCTTCGTGAAAGTCAGTCGTAAATTCAACCAAATTCACATCTTCAACTATTTGTCAAACATTCTCAGCTAACTAATCTTGATACATTGATGTCAAAATAATTATATTTATTGTATATTTTTGTCTTCGTGTCGTCGTGTCACGCAAATGTCACCAGACGAAATATTAGCTGTCTTCATTGAAAAATAATGTCGAACTGACAACAATCTAGGGTTGATTATGCAAGGGCACTTAAGTTTGCTACTTCCATTATTTATGCTTTGAAGGACTATTAAGCTTCACTGAAACAAAGTGAGAGGTTTACTTCAGACATCATTCATGATTACATACAAACTAATCAGTTATCTAATTAAAGTTGATAATATTCCTGTTAAATATATATTAGAACTGCAACTACTAATCTAAAGTATCAAACAGATTAGTTCTACATCTTCGTGCTCTATATGCAAATTGTCTAATTGTCAAAATAATTGAAACTCTTAATCAACGACACTTTCAGGTAACGGCTACATCCCTACATCAAGCCTCCGAGAGATTTTAGCTGCACTAGATGAGCAGCTGACACCTGATCAAGTAGATGAAATGATTGCAGAAATCGACACAGACTCATCAGGGACCGTCGATTTTGATGGTATGTATTAATCAAGAGTAGAAACTCTACTGTTCCATAGATATTGTACTTATCACGAATGAAATGTTCAGCACGATATACAACTTAGGAGACAGAGGACAAGTTTCAACTTAGGAGTAATTACTGATGAGCAATAAATAATTTGTACATAAAATATTCTGAAGTTCCCAGTATGCAGTAGAACTCGTGAATAACAGATCAATATTCGATATCGCGGTCAATTCATCCAATGACTTATGATACTAGAGATCGAGAAATATAAAAAATAACATTATAAGTTCTCATTGAATCAAATGAATAAACTGTTGGAATTGGGATTGATTTACCAGGAACGTAGGTAGGGGAATGTGGGGGGACACCGGATAGTTAAGACAAAGACGTCTTATATAAATCACTATGTTATTTATTAAGATAAACAACTATATCAATCTTTAAGTATCTCTTAGGCTACACTTTGGTATCAAAATAATTGAGATCAATCCTAACAAAATGGAAAAGGAACAACTTTTATGAAAAAAAAAAATAACCGGATTCACCCCATACCTATGGGTCAAACCGGAATGGTATATGGGGTGAATACAGACACTAATACGATAAGTGTTTATTTTTAATTACACACAATTTTGGCAAACAAAAAATAATATTGTTTAGAACAATTTAGGCATCCTTCGTGAGCCCACTTAAAGCATGCGGTACATTGGTACCATTCGTCGTGTTTCATGGTCTCGCTGTATTTTTCGCCACACACTAGGCATTGCGAATCTTCTTCTCTATTTTCCTTGTTGGTCTTTTTGCCGATACCTTTACCTTTGCTTTGCTTTCCTTTTATCTTAGCTGCTTCAATCAACTGATTTTTATGTGGTGTATCCGTCAATATAGCTGTCTTTCCGCGGCGTGTCGATGGCCTGTTCTCTTTATTAAAATGTGGAATTGGCATTATGTCTTTCGGTGATACAAGACACCCCTCTGTATATCTTGTTTCACCAAGTGCGGTAGATGTTCCAGCTTGCGGGGACGGAGTTCTTTCTCGACCAAATGAATTCCGATCAATTCTATTCTGGAGTGTTAGTGATATATCGGTACGGCTTATGTCACCAAATGCGGTAGATGTTCCTGCTTGTGGAGATGGAGTTCTTTCTCCAGGTAATGGGCCCTGACGAATTTCATTTGAGGGTGTTAATGATATGTCGGTTGTAAGTGATGGCGCAAAATCGCAATCCGTGAAGACGTTAGGATTTAATGGGCAAATTCCGGTTTTGGCAAAAGATGAAACTGCATTCTGAATAGTAGCGGTGCGATTATAAGCGGTTCCAAACAAAGACGCCATCTGAAATTGTGTGACAACACGCCCAGGATGATTACGAAGCCATAACTGAACTTCTTGCGAGTAAAAAGTGCTCAAGGGCCCCATAAAACCAACATCAAGTGGCTGTAAGCGATGCGTGCAGTGAGGTGGTAAGCAAAGCATTATGACACTATGAGCACGGGCTAACTCAATAGCATCCAGATTTTTTGTATGAGTAGCGTGACCGTCTAAGACAAGAAGCACAGGATCAGCTTTAGTTGGTTTTACACAGGCGATAAAGTGACGCATCCATTCTGTAAAAATATGTTGTTGCATCCAGCCACTTGGATGGCATACAGCTACGGTTCCTGGTGGAGCACCGTCCAAAAGCTCACTTTTCATCCTTACACGGGGAAAAATCATAAGTGGTGGAACGTAATGTCCAGCTGCAGACAAGCACAGCACAGCTGTCACCAATTGCCCCCGTTCAGCTGAAGCTAGTGCACCAACTTGTTTTTTACCTTTTACCGATATGATCTTTCCTATCTTTTTTGGTACAGAAGTTAATCCTGTCTCGTCCATATTATAAATTCGTGTCGCATTGAAGTCGTGTTTAGCATAGAGCGACTCTAAGAGTTGAAAAAATGAGGACACAACAGCTCTATTGAAGCCCATTGCCCTTGCTGCTGAAGTGGCTTCGGGTGTTCTTAGCGATAGTTCTGAATGTCGCTTTAAAAACCCACTGGCCCAGTCTATACCAGCGAGTCCAGTTTCTTTATTAAAGGGATGGCGCAAATTGTTTCTTTCCGCCATTTGAAATGCCAAACGGCGTAAATCTGTTTTAGTTAATCCAAATAATCGCGATTCCATGGTTTTTATATGTTCAGCTAACATACCTTCCAGTTCATCAGTAAACACGCATTTTTCAGTTGCTGGACATTTTCGAAATACTTCATCCTTGGATTTTCCCGCTTTGATCTTCTTTATACGGTCTTCCAATGAACTTTTAGGGACATTGTAAGTGTGAGAAGCTAAAAAATATCCCATTCTGCCTTCCATCACCGAATTAATAGCCAAAAGCATGTCTGACTCAGACCATTGTAGCCTATTTGATTTTTTTATATACGTGCGTGGCATGTTGACACTCTGCAAAAGATTAAAACACACTTAGTAACACATAACAGAAATGAAATGAACGCGCACAACACCTATAGTTTATTCGGGGTGAAACCGGATAGTCGAAATCACCCCGTCCGCTTGTACCCCACTGGTACATTATTTGAAATTTGAATATCTGACAGGTTATGTTTACACTCATAGCAACAATAAATAACTGTTTAGAAACCTAAATATATATCACTTCTTATAGCACACTATTGTTATTCATAACACACGATACATATAAATGATATCACGTCAAAATCTTTCCAAATATTAGATAACTTACCTTTGTTTTCAATTTTCGTTCATAGACGCACGCGCTGAGATGTTAGTGTCACCGCAGTTTGCAACCGCACTGAGCGAGCGTTCGTGAACACGTTCCGACTGGTTAGAACGAGACAGCTATATGCAAAGTAGTGAAATAGCAACTATCTGGTTTTACCCCCTATCCGATTTCCCCCCACATTCCCCTACAGCAAAGTTATTCTAACGTTGAAAGCAGACAGAGTTAAACGTAGCGATACGAAAAATACGCTACGAGGTGCAAATAAATTATACGTCAGACATGTAGTAGACAGACCCAAAATATAAATTGAGTGTGCAAATGAGATGAGAGACAGCCAAGACTGACAATATGAGTTTTGTAAGTATTTCAGGAAGTTAATTGTAATAAAATATTTTATCGTACACATTTAAAATGTCAAAGTAAGAAATAACTCGCGGTAATGAGTGCGAACTAAACTATTTACGAGGTTTAAATAAAATAAAATAATATGCATTATGAATGCTTACGTTACATATTTTTTTATTTGTCTGAAAATATAATTGTATATTTTTAGAATTACATGAATCGTGAAGGATATTTGTCTAGTGGAGACATTATATTTGATTTCACAAAAAAGACTTCTGACAAAAATTTTACTGTGGGCGTTGGTTGTCATCCTAAGTTTTAGAAAAATTTAATGTTCCATTATAAGGTTTAAGTACCGTGCCATAATCACGGGTATACGCTGAATGTAACCGAAGAACAAATAAATAATAATAAGTAAGAAATATACTCACGGCTGTCATCGATATTATCATTCTTATTAATTAAGAAAGTACAGAACTTCGGCCTAGAGTTCTGTAGGTCAGATAGCATTCGTACCACGGAAAATACCGAAGTCCAGTTTTTTCGTAGTCTGTCTTATAGCTGACCCCAACTGAGTGGAGAAAAGACTTGAAGGAGGGTAAAGAATACACAAGAATCACTTGTCAATAGTTATATCATGGGTTCTGTAATATTAATTCTTGAACTTCGTACTTTTTTTTTTTAATTTGGTTTATTAATCAACGCTACATTTCACATGTCTGTTTTCTACTTTGATGCACTTTGAGTTTCTCACGGTCTCAAGTTCGATTCATCATAGGAATATAATGATCTATTTTATTACTAAATGAGTAATTAATGATTCACTCGATTATACTGGGTGATTGTATAGTCGTTTCGGATAAAAACAATTTGGATACAGTTTCGAAAGCAAAATCAACTGGACGTATTAATTTTGCGAAAGAATTATTTTTTAAAACCCCCATACTTTTTTCCTTTCACCTGAACATTATTCCCAAACATTATCAAAAAAAAATGATTTCGCAAAATTAATACTTTCAGATGATTTTGCTACCGAAACTGTGCCCAAACTCTTTTTATCCTAAGCGACTACAAAATCACCCAGTATTTAAGAAACTAACATAACATAAACTCACGCCTGTATTCCCCGAAGGGATAGGCAGAGGTGCTAGCACCCACATTTCGCCAGTTTATGTTTAGGTCCCAATATAATAGGTGGCGAGCCTATTGCCATTTATAATGGCATAATTTGCTGGTCAATCTCTTCGCGGCCAACTCCCGAGTCGATGATTGTGGTATGCAACCACGGACAGTGCCCACTGGTGACCACGCAATGCCTGATATACGTATCAGGCAACGCGATGTCCGTGCAGTACTGCAATCACTCGATGTCCGGAAAGCCAGTGGTCCTGATGGTATTCCAGCGGTTGTACTTAAAAAATGTGCAGCGGAGTTATCTCCTATGCTAACGCGGCTGTACCGACTGTCCTACAGTTCGGGTACAGTGCCTTCGGCTTGGAAGGAGGCGAATGTCCAGCCGATCCCCAAGAAGGGGGATCGCTCGGACCCAGCCAACTATCGACCCATAGCCGTCACCTCAGTGCTGTGTAAGGTGTTCGAGCACATAATTAACACACAGCTCATGCGCCACCTAGAGGATCACTCCTTGCTTAGTGACCGGCAATACGGTTTCAGACCGAAACGGTCAACGGGTGATCTTCTGGCGTACATGACCCACCTTTGGGGTGAGGCTATGGAGAAGCACGGTGAGTCACTGGCAATTAGTCTTGACATCGCCAAAGCTTTCGATAGGGTATGGCACAAATCGCTTCTTTCCAAGCTACCAGCCTTCGGCCTGCCTCCTAGACTGTGTAACTGGGTTGCAAGCTTCCTGCAGGGGCGCCGTATTCGCGTCCTTTGTGATGGACGAGCTTCGGAGTTCTTGCAGGTAAATGCTGGCGTGCCGCAGGGTTCCGTTTTATCTCCCACTCTCTTTCTTCTGCATATCAATGACATGCTCTGTAACGGAAACATTCACTGCTATGCAGACGACAGCACCTTACATGGGAGTTGTCACGCACATCCTGCGGCCAAACAGTCTGATATCGCGGAAAAAAGGCAGCTTCTTGTCACAGAGCTGGACCGGATCCTGGACCACATTTCTCAATGGGGCGCTAGGAACCTGGTCGAGTTCAATGCCAAGAAGACCCAGGCATGTGCGTTTACAGCAAAGGTATCTCCTTTCCTTCCCCTTCCCACTCTTCAGAGCACACCACTGCCACTGCAGGATCACCTCACTATCCTCGGTATGGATGTTCGCTGCAAACTGAATAACAAAAACTATATCGAGAGTATCATAAAATCAGCCTCGCGTAAACTCGGAGTCCTGAACAGAGTGAGACGTTTTTTCACGCCGGAGCAGCGGTGTCTTCTATACAAGACCCAAATTCGTTCCTGCGTGGAATACTGCTCACATCTCTGGGACGGCTCCGCAAAGTACTTATTAGATGCTCTCGACAGGTTGCAGCGACGTGCGGTCCGCATTATTGGGGATCCTGAGGTCACGAACACCCTCGAGCCTTTGCAGATGCGTAGAGATGTTGCGTCTTTGGCAGTTTTCTACCGTCTCTACCATGGTGAATGTTCTGACGAGCTCTTCCAATTAGTCCCACCCTCCCCTTTCCTTCACAGGACGACACGTGCAGGGCTAAGATGTCATCCATTTACGGTGCAGAGTATACCTGCTAGAACCAAGCGTTTCAGTGATTCATTCCTATGCCGCACCACTAAGACCTGGAATTCCCTGCCAGCTCACGTGTTTCCTTCTTCCTACAGTCCCGGGTCCTTTAAGCGGGGCGTGAAAAGGCATCTAATGAGGCCGTCAAGCTGATTGCCACCACTGTTAACATGGTAAATGTTTACGATGGTGACCCTCTTTCCGAGACTTTGCCTTTAGCTTAACATCAGGCGAGGTGAAGTCAAATTGACGTGTCCTATATATAAAAAAAAAAACCGGGCACTTATAAACCTGCGACAAATACACACATAACTTCGAAAAGCATCGAAAAGTCATTGGTGTGTGCCATGGTAAACCTGGGATCGAACCCGAGACCTCGTCTCAGCAGTCCATTACCCATATCACTAATGTAAACTAATGTAAACTAAAACACGAATGATAAATGAAATGATTGTTTCAGAATTCATGGAGATGATGACTGGTGATTAGGTGATGACTGTGAGCGAAACTTATATGTAACGTCGTTTTAATAAATGCATATTTTAGTTTAATTGGTGTTTCATTTAAATATTTATTAGTTCAATAAGAAATATTTACAATTTATGAAAGTAACGTCAAGGTATTGTGCAAAGTTAAGGCTTTATGTTGCTGATTTAATGCAAGGGATGTGATAAACAGTATATTTTAGTGATACTGTAGTGGAACAACAGGGCTGTGATGTTTCTCCATCACAGGTGGATTCTCCCACCACTCTAGGTAATAAAAATCTATATATTATACAAAAATAAAACTCAATTCCCTTTGTCACGAGATGACGCATGAACGTCTGGACTAATTTTGCTAATATTTTTTTGTTGTGTTCTCTTTTATAAGGTGTTTATGAAAGAAAAAAATAAGAAATTTGCGCGGTAAATTAGAAACTTTAAGAATTAAGTATTCTTCACCACCATACAAAATAGCTGACCCGACAGACGCCATATCTTAATTTTGAATTCGAATTCGAAAAAAAAATGTTTAATATCCTAATACTTTAATATTCTTTTATGTAATCTGATGTTTGAGAATTGACAGAATGCGTGCCGGGAGAGATGGTGAGAACGCAGGAGAGAACACATAGGTAGTGCTATTAAGTTACTTTCCAAAATTGGTGTGAATTCAGGTTTATAAAATATAATCCACAATCATTTCAATAAAGAAAGTAATTAACTGATGTCAAGACAGCATGGTCATAATACCTTAGCCTGTTCCGAAAGGAACTAAAGTAACAAAAGAAAGAAAAATAGAAAGTCTGGTGCAAATATCGTCAGATGATGATTAGTACACGTTCCTCTGAATTTTCGTAACAAAATACCATTTGTTCACTTAAAGCAAACGATGGAAGGGATTTGCAGGCTTGCTTGGGCTGCCAAAATCTTTATGGTGGTTGCTGGGGGTTCTGTGGATGTTCCAAAAATTTATGGTTATGGAGGTACGCCCTTGAGCGTAGAGGTATATGGTTGTATGGGTTCCATAGGTATATGGGCTCTGTGTGTTTATGGGCCATTTGACCTATGGGCTCTGTGCCGTATAGGCCCCATAGGTGTATGGAACCCGGTGACGTGTGAGTCCTGTAGCTATATGTGCCCCATGGATATAATTATAGGCCTTATTGTTTTATGGACGTATGGGGACCCTGCCGAAATGCTTTCCGTTCTCAAAATAATTAGGAGAATTTGATACGGCTAATTGAGGTAAACACAACCTAACATCATTGATTCTAATTTTTAAGTCGAAATGAAGTTTGTCGGGTCAGCTAGTAATCCATACTTCCATACTTAATATTACAAATGCGAAAGTAACTCTGTCTGTCTTTCTGTCTGTATGTTACGCTTTCACGCCTAAACCACTGAACCGATTTTGATGAAATTTGGTATAGGGATAGGTTAGACCTTGAGAAGGGACATAGGCTATGTTTGGTCGCGATAACCGACATCCACGCGGGCGGAGCCGCGGGCAAAAGCTAGTGTTTTATATATTGTAGTATTCTAATTATCCTCTGAGTTATTCTAGTCTAGGCTATAAATCTTTTCCTATACAAAATTTTAGCCAGATCCATGTGGCGTTAAAATGTAATGAATGACTAATATTAAAACATCTTCATAAACGTTCACATTTTAAATATTAGCAGGAAATTAGAACTGATCTTCTTCATAGAGACAGAAAAAACAGTTCTAGCGCATCTCATATAACTACATATTAATTCTTTCGCTTCCAACTTCAACAAAAGACAAAGGGTATAGAGGGGTCTTAATTAACACATGAAACATCCAGCGTCAGCTTGCTCCACAAAGAAATGTAAACTGCTTTGTAGCCGACTCCCAGACTATTTAGGGATGCTACTAAGTTCTGGTGTCAGTATATATTATGATGGCCCTTTGATAACGAAGCGAAGGCCAGCGAGCGTCTTTTAGATATATCATGCCTCTAAATTTTATGTTAACGATTTCATATAAATCGGGATTTAGGATAACAATCATGTTACAATGCAAGTCATGGATATGTTACTCGTATAGTTGGTCAAAATAATAAAGCAATCTTGATATATTTAAATTGAGATGCATATTATATTATTATCACAACTGTATATGGGGTCTCACTAACGCCTTTAAGGCCCTAACCAAAATCCGGCACCTGAATCCCAAAGTACAAACTTCGGACGCAACTTGTAAATCATCAATTATATCGAATGGTATCAAAAATCAATCAATTAGCCCAGTGCAGTGAAATGCAGGACATAGGCTTCTCCCAATGTACGCCTTTCGCTCGATCCACCGCCTTCCGCATCCAGTCTGTCCCAGCTACCATTTTCAGTCCATCTGGCTAGAGGGTGCCCTATCTTGCGTTTGCCTTCTCGCGGTCTCCACTCTAGGACTCGTCTGCTCCAACGGCCATCGGTTCTTCGACAGACGTGGCCAGCCCATTGCCACTTACAGTTCGTGGAATGTGACTGTTTTTATAAAAAAATAAACTGTATATGCAATTCCTTCGTAATAGAGGACCAGCATATTCTCGTCCCTTAGGCAGATTTCGTAGGTCGTATGTGTACCCTCAAATAAAGAATTGCACTATCCTCCATTTAGTCGGAATGTACATACGTCACTTATGAGAAGTAACCCTTAAATAGTAATTAAATTCCTGTACCTAGTGCAAAAATTATTAGATGTAACACATTGGTGCCAGGTAATTATCCTATTAATCTTATAGACTAACGACCACTTGTGACTTCGTGCGCGTGGAGTGAGTTTGACTTTAAGTATGAAACTCAAAACAAAAACCAGCCCCTAAGCTGAATTATTTATCAAATAGATAACCATGAGTCACAAGTAGTAATTATGATTTATTCCATAATGCGCATGCTTTTATCTCCGGATGATTAGACAGAGGTGAATTAACACCCAGATTTAATCATTCTATTCGGTCCTAAGTAATTGGGGGTGAGCCTATTAATAATACACAATAATAAATTAATACACAATAATACTAATATTATAAATGCGAAAGTAACTCTGTCTGTCTGTCTGTCTTTCTGTCTGTCTGTCTGTATGTTACGCTTTCACGCCTAAACCACTGAACCGATTTTGATGAAATTTGGTATAGGGATTGGTTAGACCTTGAGAAAGGACATAGCCTATGTTTGGTCGCGATAACCGACATCCACGCGGGCGGAGCCGCGGGCAAAAGCTAGTACACAATAAGTTAATACTCGTATTTATCAATGAACCATTATTGAGAAAATAATGTCCCATGATCACCCACGGACCAGTGAACCAAGGACCATAGACGTTATAAATGATTACAATGATGATTAAAAGACTCTTTAACGTCACACTTACTCCCCATAAAAGAAAAATCATCTGTAGCACGACGTCACACTTCTGAAAGAGGTCATTGCCTAGGGCGCCGGCTTGAAACAGGGAACATACTTTTTTACTTTTTGCAACCCTAGTTTAAGGGCAAGTATACGCGCAGTGTTTGAAGGTGCGTGGAAGGTGTATAAATGTTTTTAGAACGTACTCTTTGTCGCATATTAAGCACCTGATGTTCAAAGAGGAGTTAGTGTTGCTTCGATAGCTGTTCTAGGCGTGTTGGTGGTAAATCTAAAATCAGGAGCTGGTTGTCTTTTTAGTAATATTTTAAAGAAGGTACAATAATAAGATTAGAGAAACACGTCCTTACAATTTTGAGGTTTGAAGGCAAGAGAACGTTTGTGTTGCTAGCACAAAATAAAAAGGTAAAGATTAAAATATAAGGAATTATATGAAAAGGTGTTGCTATCCGCAACAGTTAGAATCCACCTTTTTAATTTTAAATTCGTTCACACACCAAGTTTGAACACGAAAATAGAGTGTAAAATGTTTTTTTTTAAGTTGAGGAAAGAGTTTAGAGCAATTCGTTCAAATAGTCATTGAAATGTATAAAGCATGTCTTCGTCACGTAATGCAAATTCTTCCAAGTAAGATGACCTAGAATGGTTTTACTAATATAGGACGGGACACTCACTAGAAATCGTCTATACCAGCACTAAGTAGAAATAAATTATTGGCTTCAGTAGACTGTCTAACATCTTGAAGTAGTAGCGTAAATACAATGCAAAGAATACAATATCACTACCCCATATAATCCGAAGGGTGTCGTAAGAGGCAACTAACGGAAAAATACGGAGATGATATCACTGCGAAGGAAGGAAAACTCGAAATAAAACCCTGAACTAGCCCATCAGCGTGGAAACAGTAGGTAAAAGCCTCCCAATATTAGGAGGGGCCTATGTCTAGCGGCTGCGATAGGCTAATTGATTAAATACCTACAATGCTTCGTTTTAAGTTCAAAAATCCTTGCCAATTTTAAATCTAAGTCTAACCAATCAAATATTTTTTTGGCAGTAACTCAGACTTGTCTTCAAGGCATATTCAAATGACGCGTCAAAATATTAGGCAATGCAATGCAATTTATTAGGCAACTACAATACATAAGCAGGATATAGGTACTCCTAAACAAAACGAGTCCCTTTTACGTAATAAAATAATATATTCATTCCATGTAGTAACAAATTGGACCATAAATTCTCACGTAGAAAGCTATTATTTATCCATTCATGAGAAACAAACTTAAAAAGAGGAATATACTCAGGTATTTTTTTTTTTATGTATGTCGGTTTGTTGAACTGATTTGATTCCTTTTGTTTGGAAGATAATACTATCCACGTAGTTGGCATTGCCAGTCCCATTGTCATCGCGCCAGGATTTGATAAATCTATTGAGACAAATCTATCATCACCATTGATTGTGTGATTTATCACCTAGATTGCGGAAGACAGTTTTCATTGTAAACTTATCGTGAACTAGCTGTTGCCGCGACTCCGCTTGTATGTAACACTAACACAGTTTGCTCGATCTACAAGAACTTATTGCCTGAATAAAAAGTAACCTAATTGATTGTTTAAGCACCGTGATTGAGTAACAAATATCCATTCATCCAAACTATTGCCATATCTCTCTCCCGCTTCTCCTTTGCAAAAGTCAACGTGCAATTATCCTACACCAGGTAACTTTAAAAAAATACAGCATATGCTTTCAACGACAATAACTGCTAAACTTTAAGATTAACTATGCCTACACTTTTGAATTCTAAGAACTCCAATAACTGAAAGCGTACTTTTGCAGCCAGTTATATCAGATTCTACATAATTACGATAGTTCGCGACACCTCGCCCGGAATGTCACACTCTAGGAATGTAAGTAGGTTACCGGGTCACAGGACCCCGCGATATCGTTCAAGCTTATTCAGTCATTGCTTGCTATAGTTGATGTGATTGGATAGCTGAACCAATGTAAGTTAGAATAGTAGGTATTATAATTTCAAATGAACTATCAGTCTTAACAACCTAATCGTCGCTCGAGTGCTTGAAAGAGATAAGGGGTTTAATTGGAATCATTACCAGGGTGTACCTATATCAAAAAACAATAAAATGTAAGCAATAGTATAGTTTAGATAGTTTAGATTCACAATATCTTGCTTCTGACTAACAAAATTATGTGTACGTAGGTCGAGAGGACGGAAATAATACAATTATATTTTCAAAAATATTAATTATTGATTTTGTCGACTCAATATAAATAGACCTTTTTTGGTATTTTTATATCAATCATAATTTAGGTGTACCAAATAATTAAATGAAATCAATTTAAACCACTGCATTCTAAAAATATATTTTCTCGAAGTTATTCCCACCTGCGTCCAATATTAAGACTCAGGCACATTGTGAAGTAACTAGAAGTTTATATTAACTTGTGTTCGACCATTAACGAACAACGACAAAGTTTCGAGAACTCCAGTAGACGTACTGAAAATAGTACCTATCTATCCGTAACTTTTTAATGATTTCCACCTCAAGTTATTATACCTACCATATTAAATTTAAAGGCACTGAGTATTTTCTAACAAAGATGGTCAAATCTAAAACACTTCACTCAGAAGGTAACAAAATAAAACCATAAATGTAAACCTTTAGAATCTAATCTATTTAATATAAATAATGTTCAAAGTTTATCTATTGAACTTTTTATCAAACCCCTATTGAGTAAGGAAATGATAACAGTTACTTCCAATTTCACAGAGAAACATTTATTTTGAAAGCTTTTAAGATAAGTTTGTGTTCAACAATTGATGTCCCGCCATACAGATAAATAATGGACTATAAAAGGTACTAAAATAGATATTGCAATAACGGGTACGGTATTGTAAACCAATGAAATCGCATCTGCGTGTGTTTGAGGCTTAAAGATTATGAAATCTATATATTTTTGTTTGAAGCATAGAAATAATTAATTAGTGAGGTGTAAAACATACTTTTATTTATATCTAACTTGCCCACTAAACTACTTTTAGTGTCATTAAAAATGAAAACTAACGAGATGTGCTCTCAATTTTTTACTACTCAATATTTTACTACATTTTAAATTTTTAGGGTCGTATATTTATGATGGTGGTTAGAATATTCCCAAACTCCGAAAGTTCGGGATCTTCGAGTTTGTAAGTCAAAAGGTATCTTTAAATATTCAAGTTTTGAAATTGTTATACGAGTAAAACGTATTCTTATTAAAGGATCTTTCATATTCTTCCATTGCGAAAATTGCCTAATTTTACTATTGTAACTTTTATTGTTACAATAAAATTTTAATATGAAGAGAATACAGGTTTGAAAAAAACTAACATATTATGCTATTTTAGCTATTGTAACTATTTTTGGATTATTGTATGGGCAAGGTCTATATTTGTAAACGAATTTGATAAAAAACTGCAAGTTCTAAATTTTCTTGGAAAGAAAGAAAGAAAGAAATCATTTATTGCTCGAAACACGGTATGTTACAATGGTGTTATATATAATTAATGAAAGTCCGACATGTTTCGCAGATTCTCTGCATGCAACGTTAGTTATATACTAATGGACTAATGTCACATAGGTATAATATGTATTGGTTTTATATTAACAACGCAGCGTACGTTAGTTAATTTTTATTTTCCCATTAAGGTATATTTTTTTATTACGATGACTATAACATTCTATTATAATCATTATAATGGTCGTTTATCATGATATCTTATCAAAGTGCTCAATTAATGATTTGCCAACATTAAAAATGACAACCCTAAATTGCAAAAAAATAAAAACAAAATATTTGCTTCTAATTTGGTCTTACAACGCCAATCTTTTCAAAGGAAAACGTCTGCATAATGGCCAGATGTGGGAACAAAATTGTTTTTTGATCGCTATACTTAGGCCTAATCGAAGTCAATTTGTGATTAATTACACTATTTTCTCCATTGGATTTGGTACGAAAAACGTTGCTCATGATTCCTGGGAAATAAATCATTAGGTTGTCGTACTTAGCTGGATCAGGCGTTCTCCAAAATTCATTTGGATGTTTCGATTGTGATGACTGTCAAAAAATAATGATGTAACATCTATGTGAATAATGTTATCTATAAAGTAGCTGATGCTGAAATAAATATTTTTACATGCTTAAGATATGTCAGTATTAATTCATCCTTACCGCTGATAGTAAACCGTTGCAAGTGAATTCTAAACATAAAGGTCATAATTATAGATGTTATCATCAATGATTAGTGTTAAAATGATGGTCTTTGGTTTGGCGGTCTCGGAAGATGCTATTTTACGCCACGTTTTAAAGAATCGGGAAAGCATTAGATTCGCTTAAAATGCCCATTACTCTTGTTCAACATAGATGTTACAACATAAGTATACCTATTAGATTTGAATTGCTAGAACTCTTAAAAAACAATATTATAATGCCTAATGTAATTCGTTGATGTGAGTTCTTCAGTTTTAAATTAATCTACAATGATGTCTGTATTGTAATGTGGTTAGGTTGTACTTACCATTTGTTGTGTCTATGCTGATGATGATGACTACTGCTAAAACAAACTACAATTCAAAACGCAGATGACTCATGACATAAATATTTTGGCAATGATTTTTATTAAAATATATTTGAAATATTTCAAATCAGATTTTAATTTATCACATTTCAAAAAGTAATTATGGAGTTGCAGAAAGTGATATCGTTGCTGCTTGATATCTTTTTTTTATTTTTCAAAAATAATTTCAAAAATTATTTCATTAAGTCTAAGTTTTCTCCAGGAAAATTGGGAACTTAATATTATTTTGTCTGTTAAAACAAATAATTTAATTATAATATGACGCAAAATATAGTTACAATGTCTCTATTTGAAATGTCATTAATTAAAACCATTTTCATTTTTAATTAGTAGGTACATTAGTTATATAGTAAATCTTCAACATTTAATTCAAAAATGTAACCGACATAAAAATCATTGCCGACCAAAACGAATCAAATCAAATATTCGATGTGTAGAATGAACAGGCGTGATTAAGCATTTACTTTCATTACCTGACTTACACTCCTAAAGCTACTGGTGCTAGCGCTCCGAGCCTGCAAGAAGAAACATTCGTTCCTATACACTAGCACACACAGCTTTTGTTACGACGACCAATAAGATTGACATGCTGTATAGACAAGCTGTGTTCGAGGTTGTAAAACGGTCAGCGCTTTGAAATATAACGGCACAGCAATATCGACTGAATGCCAATATCAAAACAAATGTATTGTTAGACAGATTGATAAACTGCCGTTTGCTTTTCTCATTGTTGATAAAAATCACAGGCAATTTAATATTTCTTTTGAATGAATTTTGACTACAATCGGTAATTTCAATTTAAGTACTCCAATTTAAGTCAGGAAGGAGGAAGGAACTTTTGTTATAGATATATTTTCGAAGTTATTAGATATATTTTTGTATACAGTTAATGTTCGAACTAAAACATTAATGTTGGAACAATATAATAATGCTTTTATGAATATTGTCCTCATTATATTATTTTCATCAATCTCATCAAAATTTATACCTGATTGTGAAATTTGATCAGTTTTTTCTATTATATACCCGTTAGATTTTCTACACAGCTTGTGATATTGCCATACACTATAATATTAGAAGAAAAATGGAAAAGAACGTGCAGCATATCTAATCTTGTTGGTCGAGCACACAGGAAACAGTTAGTCAAAATGTAATAAGGCACAGATATTGGAGCCAAACTTGAAATTTAAAACATTTTAAAAGAACATTTTTCTAATGAAAACCATAAATCTTAAAGATACGTGCACCGCTTCATGAAATATGCGATGTCAGATTATGAAAGCCTAGGGTAAGTTCAGATGACCATTCAGTTTTTTAGATCACATTAAATTAAAACTAAGGAAGCAACCTATTTGTAATTTTGGAATAATATCGGCTAATAATTGTAGGTACATGTTTTTGAATAGTATGCAAATTACTTTTCGAAGTTGTTAAAAAATCAAGTTTGGCTCTTAAACACATAACAATTCAATGCAAGCATTTGTTCATTTGTGTAAGTAAATAGAAATATTAATAAAAACAGTGAGTTTGAGTTGTCAAGTCGCCAGAGGGAAGCGAGATAGATAGTTTGCATCCAACACTTAAGTGACTCTTTACAAGATTTGCAAGGAAGAAAATTATCAGCAAGGAATCGTGGTCATAGAAAAAAGTGCACTGCTGAAGTTTACAAGAAAAAAATATAATGCAAAGAGACAAGTAAATACAACCTAGGAATTCCTTTTTACAGCATTATGTAACAATTAATAGTGTAACACAATTAATAGTGTAATAGTGAGTGTTACACTATTAATGGGAATGACGAAGTCAATATCAAATCATATATTTTAGCAATACTTTTCAGCTAAGCACTCTTTATCGAATTTAACGCGCATAAAAATTTATCGTATCATATAAAAGTCCCAAAATTTATAATTAGACAAGAATGCTAAAGCTTGTGCAATTATAAATTTTTATTGAGTAAAAATATTTTTATATAGGTAATAAATGATGTAAAGAGCACTGTTTTAACATTTAAAGCGTTTGCCAAGACGATCAGCAACATTTATATACAACAGATATTAACTGTAACAGTTATGGCTGATGTCAGTGTGCAAGTTAGCGTTAAAAGTCAATATTGTGTTTAATTAACGCAGGAACATCTGAAACACAAACATTATATACACACGAAATTATCACCACAAAACCTGAAAGTAAGACAAAAATCTTTGAGTTGAAATAGTTTGTAGATACTTATAATTCTGGTAGAAGGTTTAAAATATAAAATTGAGCTCACATGGAAGAGTTCCTATAAAATTTGTGGGGCAAAGACGATATATAATTTTCGTGCATAAAGTTCTTGCTAAGTTGGGAGAGTTAATCCACTATCATCCTCCTTAAAACGGTTCGAATCTTCAATTCCGAAGAATTGCTCTTAATCCCAAGTTGGGAATTCTTTTATAAATTTTTTTTTTTTTATACAGGACACGTCAATTTGACTTCACCTCGCCTGATGTTAAGCTAAAGGCAAAGTCTCGGAAAGAGGGTCACCATCCTGTATAAAAAATATAAAATCCTGTATAAAAAAAAAAAAAAATCCTTTCGTTTCACGATATTTGTACGATAATCCGTATGTTTACTTAGACCGTCATATAATATACGATAAATTATTTATTTTCTATAGTATTAATTTAGTGAATAATGTTTTTCTTATATAATAGCCTTCTTTGTATTTCTTTGGTATAGCTGATAATAATCATTCCAATTTAGAGAACCGAGGGGCTATTTTCCTTTTTTCCTTATTCATGGTTGAGTAATTAGCTTTCTATTAAAACAATGAAAGTGATATTTTGACAGATAGTATGACTTAACATTTTGTATAAGTTGTCTGGTTTCAATCATAATAAATATTGGTATAAAGTAAGTGGTTGAACTCTTAGATTAAGGTCATGCTAAAAATAATATACGAAGAATAAATTTATAAATGTCAGTCTAGTGACAATACTAGCTACTGGCCGTGGTTTCTTTCTTGTAGAATACTATTCTTTTGATTAACATGAACATAATCAAGGTATAAATAGTATCTGAATCTATCACGTCACCAAATTTAATAATTTAATTCAGATCCGTTTTGTCGCTATGACGTGTTTGAGTAATAAATAAACTCATTCATTGATCCAAAATCGCATTGATAATAATAGTTGTAATTGTACCTAATTAAAAACGTCGTACATAATGACATTGTATTTAAACTAAAGATTATGACCGCCCATTTCAGAGTGTGTACATAATGGACTTCGAATAGTAGGTATTAAGAAATGGTAATGTGAACGAAATTGCTGAGTTGATTATTCGCAAGTCTCAATACAACGCAACGGGTTATTCCCTGAGGCATAGAAGGTATCATCCATCATCTCCCTCCGCAGACGTCGAGTGTCAGAGCAAGTCAACGGCAGCTGGCCAACTTTTTGAACTATGACTGGTGAACTTCTTGGAGACTAAAATATTTCAATGTTGATTTTGTCTTATAATTAAAAACAATAATATCTCTGTCGAGTATACGTAGGTACAAATAGCGTCAGAACGCTCTTAACTAAAAGTCTCAAAATAAAATAAATAAATAAATAATCCACAACATTCTACACAACGCTATCTAGACACATGGTAAACTTTTATAGCTTGTGTTATGGAATCTAGAATGCGGATAAACATACTTATATACTTTTTTTTTGTAAAACATACATATTATACATAGAAACACCCAAACCAATGCAAATAGCCATATTCATGCATACAAATATTTGCACTGAGCGGGAATCGAACCCGCGCCTCCTGCGTGGCAGTCGCGTGCACTACCATCACGCCACAGAGGCTGTCGAAAATGATTTTAATACCAAGGTATTATGAGCAAATCAAATTGTTTAATTTACGTTAATTGTATTATTGTCACAATTAGTAACCATTAGTTAGCAGGACAGACAACCAAACTATTAAGATAATTTTGAGTACTTTGTTCTTCAGAAACGATCTGATGCTGGCTGTAACTTAGCTATGGAGGCTTGTTGTTAGCAAAATAGATATATATTGTTTTACTAAAATATGTAATTAGTCTGTAAGCCTTCTTCAAAAGTAAATAAAAAAAAAGTAACTAAGTGCTAAAATCTTTTCTGTCATATAAAAATATCTAGACCATTTGAGAGGTTTATACAATAGCGACTGAATAAAAGTAGGACAAAAGACAAGTCTATACTATCGTAACTAGTACTATTATACAAAAGTTGCTGCATCCATTATCTCGAGTTTAATCTCAGTCGGTAGTCTACTTCCGTTTTCTCATCCGTCACAATCTTACTGAACGTCAAATGTTAGTGAATTTCAATTGTCTATCTCCCGGAATTCTAGGTTAAATTATATTAAAATACATTTTTTAATACCTTCTATAAGATTTCTACTTCAAAACTAAAAAATATAGTTAAAGCATGTTATATTATTTTGTGTGAAACATATGTATAAAAAGTAAAATTGTCTTTAATTTTAAATCAAGTCAATCATTGCAAATAATGTAACAAGGATCGCCCTTTGCTCCTTAGTATATATTAATAATTAAATTACATAATCAAGTTAGGTGCCTATAAACTTGAATGGCAATGTACAGTCAACAAATAAAACACTGTGGTATATTTTCATATACAGTTGTATGTGAAGGTGCAACCCTATCTCCTTTGTACGTTCAAATATATTCAGGGGAAAACACTGGGTAATCCCGAACGTAACAGTTTTTCTAAGAAAGAAAGAAGTGGCGGAGGGTTCACATAATACTATTCCCAATAGCTTTTCTTTTGAAACCGTAATCAGAACTCAAACTGTGATTTATTGTGGGTTTCTACTGATAAATTATTTTAGGCCTTACGAGTTTTCCCGAAAATATTCGACAAACATCACTGAACGTTAGTATGCAGTTTTGTCGCTATTCCTATGGGTTTCGGGAGACGGTCCGAATTTCATATGGGGAAAGCCGCAAGTAACCGTCATCTACCAAATCTCTATTGCCTTGACCAGCATAATTTGTACACGATTCTAAGAGATACTTTTGTTTGCTATATCAATATTTGCCTCTAGTTCGACAGCCCTTACTGTCGTGCGGCAGCAATGTCTACATTCACGTACATGTAACATAGTTCTGCAGCGGAAGTGCGGCCTCCAGTATCGGATATTGACCGGACGCCGCGTGGAACTACTAATAACCGAACAAGCGATAACACGAGTTTTTGTACACACACTGTATATGAAACGAAGTAGGTAAGTTTACTTCGTAGGTACGATGATGTCCTTGGATACATTGTAGAATTTTTAGGTCCAGGGTGATCGAAATCGACTTATCCTACATATATTATGATTGTAAAAGTTATTGACGATCTATAAATGAACAGATCATGTTTTTACACGTTTATGTTCTAACGTCTGAACGTATTAGGATGAACGTTCGTACAGGAATAGATTATGCTCTGGAATAATGAATAGTACTTATGCCGAGAATAGGTTTTGTGGGTTGCGGTAACGTGATCATTAGTGTAACATACTGTTGTAAACTGAATAACATATTGAAGCATTTTGAGAAAATGAAAAGTTTAATGCTCTGCTCGTACAAGAGCCGTCCATGAGCTAGTTACATTGAAGGACGTTTTCGCAGCTCTCAGCTACGGCCTTCGCGGATTTCAGAACGTTCTAATAAAGGTACAGTTGTTCATATCGTATGATAGTTGTTAGAGGTGTGAGTTTTTATTTAATGACTATCTATTTCAGATCAATTTGTTTACCATGTTAACTCAATAAGGTACATTTTACCTTAAGTAATCCTCAAAGATACTTAGACTGTTTATACTGGAGATTGATGGCGCTTGGTGGAATCTGCTACACATATTGAATAACACACTTGTACTTTTCCACTGAGTTTAATTTATTTCATTTCTAGACCTGACCGGTTTCGCCTTACGGCATTCTCAAAGGTTTACATTGATGTTTCAAGAATTGTAATTCCGAAACATGTCGTAAGGCGAAACCGGTCAGGTCTAGAAATGAAATAAATTAAACTCAGTGGAAAAGTACAAGTGTGTTATTCAATATAACTAAAAGATATTTGTTTAAATACCTACTATATCTTAAACAAATAAGTGTAGTAACTTTTTACGTTAATTTTGATACCTCGAGATCAGTCGAGATGAATACAGTACTTATTTTGGAAATGTGGTAAGATGGCAAGCCGCGTGCACCCACTAGTATAACAATATAATATATTTAGCTTTTTCGTATTATATAACCCCAAACAAATCCAATCTATTGACACAACTATACAAATATCATAAGATATTATTGCTGGACGAAATCAAGCGGCGGATACTAAATACTGCTAAGTATCTCTTCGGGCTTATTTATAAAAGGGGAGGAATTCTATCCATCCATTCCTTCAGGGGCAAACAAAGGGAACCTTGAGATAACGCTTGCGACCTTCAGAATGTTTTCCTGTTCGCCTATATCTATAAGAGCAATTTTTACGTTCATGCATATTCATTGCGTACGTAATATATGCAGTCTCCGGATTAGTTGGATGATTTGCGACTCAAAAAAGGGGTAAAGCACAAAGAAGGATTTTATTACTATTATTATGCATCCATATAAAAAAATCTGGGCTCGTGGCTCCACCAGCGTGGAATGTAGAAAATGCTTTATCGCATTTCTATTCTCAGAGGGCTAAGTCTCAAAGGTAACAAACTGACAGTAAAGATTTTTGCATTTGGAATAATAGTATGAATTGCTATTTCATAAGACTGGTCAGCGGTGGCAAATGTTAAATATTTGTAATTTTCTGTACATATTATTACTTTTGCATGGCTTTGAAATTAACTGTTTATACTGGAGATTGATGGTGCTTGGTGGAATCTGCTACACATATTGAATAACACACTTGTACTTTTCCACTGAGTTTTTTTTTTGAAACGAAAATAAGCTAAATGAAATTAAGCTTGTTCTTTCTAAAGAAAGTTTTCTATGTAGACATACGTGTTATAGGAGGTAAGTGGGTATGTCATTGTGGCGATATTCATTACAACTGAGAGTTTTCTAACCCCAATCAATAGAAGAGATATTGGTAGGTACTACAATTCTAATAATAGGTATGTTACCAAGCTTGAACTCAAATACATCCAGGAGAGCACAAATTCGTGTTAGCTACTGCTTAAACATACCAATTGATTGTATGCACAAAATACATTTGAATATGTAACACAGAAAGGCAACGTTTTTATACGACATAACGAGAACAAAAACGTTGAAATCTGGCAAAACTAGAGGTCTAAAAAATCGTACCGTTTTGACAGATTGCCGCAACCGAAGCGCTAAACTGTAGGTCTGTTAGTCCGGTCTAGTTCCGCATTATATTACAGATTTTTGAATCCCCAAGTTCCTACTGCTCGCGGAAATTCATAGATTATCTTCCTATTTATAGAGTCACAATTTGCATAGTAATGAGATCTACTTATAACTTAAGTTATTCGAAAGTTTGAAAGCAGCAAGACTTGATAATACTATTCATGGAACGAAATTCGAGTGATAAATGCCCAGTGGCGGCGTAACATAATTATTTTGTGTAAAGGCTGTTTTACACGGTGAGTGATTCTGCTGATGCGAACCAGCCTGCACCGAAAATTCGTGGAATGAATGGCAAAGGAAAATATACGTAGAAACTACAGACAAATTCAATATAGAGTTTTGGACAACAAGGGAAAACCATTATAGGTGAAAACTCGTTAAAGTTTATAATGATTTCCTATTCCGCATCGAGATTGGAAACAAGTGAGTTAACGTTCCAAGGCCTGTTTATTACACCGTCTAGCCTTTCAGTTTTAAACTTAATTTGCAATTTTCTGAAATTATATGTAGCCTCACAGATTAACTTTTGGGTACTCTAGAATCAGATCAGCTTTTACAGATTACCCAAAAGTACTTTTGTTTTAAATTATTCATCAATAAAATACAGAGGCTTTGAAAAACCTTCTGTAATGTTGATGTTTAGCGAAAATCTCCTAAACTAAACAATTTAAATGAAATATTATATGTTTGTTAGGGTAGCGAATGATTTTTTATATACCTACTATTTTAGATAATTGTATGTACATTATCGTTATCAAATTTTCGTTTCAAATTTACAGTAAGCTCTTTACTCAAACGAATATCTAAAACGGCGTTGATAGGATCTTACCAAATTTGGATAGGTAGATGGGGGAACACGACTGACGGTGGAGGTGAGCGCTGATGCATCACAAGGTGGCCACCCTAAACCTACTCCTGGGTCGCAAGTCCCAGGCGCTGTCACAGTATTCCTCTCTGTACCACGCCATGGACCCGGCGACCGCACGGTGAATCCATAGAATGCTAAGAACCGGATTTCTTTCTTTTCTTTCGTTGAAAAATATTTCTCTTAAATGCAACTTAGTTTAAATTTAAATCCTTACGAAATACTTGTTAAAAGTTTTCGCACTACGTTGTAGGTATTGTGCTGCATGTTTGAATCTTTGCTAGATGAGTAATTTGTTTGCTGCTTTTAGTTGTTATCAAACGGAGCACGATTTTGTTCTGAAAGACTTCTAGTAGGAAATATCTACTATTTCCTTATAGTTCTACAGACAAATTCAATATAGAGTTTTGGACAACAAGGGAAAACCATTATAGGTGAAAACTCGTTAAAGTTTATAATGATTTCCTATTCCGCATCGAGATTGGAAACAAGTGAGTTAACGTTCCAAGGCCTGTTTATTACACCGTCTAGCCTTTCAGTTTTAAACTTAATTTGCAATTTTCTGAAATTATATGTAGCCTCACAGATTAACTTTTGGGTACTCTAGAATCAGATCAGCTTTTACAGATTACCCAAAAGTACTTTTGTTTTAAATTATTCATCAATAAAATACAGAGGCTTTGAAAAACCTTCTGTAATGTTGATGTTTAGCGAAAATCTCCTAAACTAAACAATTTAAATGAAATATTATATGTTTGTTAGGGTAGCGAATGATTTTTTATATACCTACTATTTTAGATAATTGTATGTACATTATCGTTATCAAATTTTCGTTTCACATTTACAGTAAGCTCTTTACTCAAACGAATATCTAAAACGGCGTTGATAGGATCTTACCAAATTTGGATAGGTAGATGGGGGAACACGACTGACGGTGGAGGTGAGCGCTGATGCATCACAAGGTGGCCACCCTAAACCTACTCCTGGGTCGCAAGTCCCAGGCGCTGTCACAGTATTCCTCTCTGTACCACGCCATGGACCCGGCGACCGCACGGTGAATCCATAGAATGCTAAGAACCGGATTTCTTTCTTTTCTTTCGTTGAAAAATATTTCTCTTAAATGCAACTTAGTTTAAATTTAAATCCTTACGAAATACTTGTTAAAAGTTTTCGCACTACGTTGTAGGTATTGTGCTGCATGTTTGAATCTTTGCTAGATGAGTAATTTGTTTGCTGCTTTTCGTTGTTATCAAACGGAGCACGATTTTGTTCTGAAAGACTTCTAGTAGGAAATATCTACTATTTCCTTATAGTTCTAAGCGAGAAATGCAGGAAGAAACATAACTTTAACATTGTATACAGTTAACAGACACTGTGTGTGTGTCTGTTAGTACACACACTTTTATTTTTGTGAAAATATATTGAATATATTTTAAAGAAATCTCAAAATTCCAAAGTGATTTGTTTCCTTTAAAGGCGCCATTATTATTTTTTAGATTTGCCAAACCCAAAAATATATCTCAGATCATGATACAGTTAAAAAAAACTTTTTTTGTTTGTGCCTACGGTATATTGGATGCCCTATTTATCCACGAAGTTTGACGCGATTTAATGAGCAATTTCCGAACGGAGCTTACTAATGAACCGCTCAGAAAATATATACTCTGTGTCACATCTTTTTTTTTTTTTCATATAAAATATCAACAGTTATTGTGTTGTGTTTTGGCGCCACGAGTGTCTTTTGTGAGTAATGGTAAGATATGGAGATTTTTAAATCGATTAAGGCTGTTTGATAACAGGAACAGTAGATACAGTAGCTTAGCGTTTATGTTCATACGCACACACCTAATAATAACTATCAACTCAATACACTGACGTCCAGATTATGCTCCGTCTTGCATGAGCGCGGGCCTTGGGGTGACGGGTGGAGCCGCCTGTCACCCCAGCAGAAGCAGGCCGCGCGGCGGCGCGCTAAGAAGCGTGCCTCCCCATTCCGGGGACGAGTCGGGAACACCGTTGTCCCAGCCTAGCACCACGATCCACAGTCGGCGTGCGGTTTTAGTTTGTTTGAGTCCGACATAACCTCCCCTTCCGGAAGTATCCGAGGGGATTTCGTCCCGACGTCCAAATTATGGTCCAGCAGCTATTAATAATATAAAACCTAATCGATAAACAATTCAATATTCCAATAACTCTGAAAAATGTTAAGTCATACTAATAATTATCTGTCAAATTACTCGTATTTATTTGAACAATTGTACACCTAATCAATATTTTTGATTACGAACTGGATGGTGAGTGTACTTCAATTCATTCATTAATGCCGGCGCGATTGGTTTAATTGCTGGCTAATTCACTTGTTTTATGTTTGTAGTTAATATTTATGAGTCATTTATTTTTTATCACATTTAACTGTAAACTGGTGTCGTTATTATTGCTATCCCCTATATTTATTCGCTTCTCTGCAGTGCGCCAATTAAATTAAAATTTTGTAATTATTATTAAATAAAATTCTGAAACTTTTATAATCTTCAAATGTTGGGTTATTTGAACTTTCTGCATTTAAAAATCAATGTAGTATTAAGAATACCTTGCTTCTGTTTCTGGGGTCTCTGAAGTCCTCCTTCGAAGCCTTCCGTCGCTTGTCCTTCAGTATCATACGGGCCGCTGCGAACGCCATTTTGATGCTGACTAAACGCCTTTTCTTCTCGAAAGCCAGTCTTGTTTTACTCAAATGTCACGTCACTTTGGAACACACACTTTGTAAAATTAGTTTCTTTTATGAGTTTATCACTTTAAGAGTTTACAAACGAAATCACAGACTTTGAATTTAAAATTGACTAATATAATTGCTTTTTAATTGATTTAGTAACACTGATTCTATTCTACTTAGGTCGATAAATTTCTTAGGCGTTATTAATTAACTCGATTTTAAAAACTTAACACTTTATTGCCTTTCGTTGCTATAGACAACACCAACAATTTAATTTAATTATTGTTTATAACATTATAATTGAACGAATTTAATTGAAGATCACACAACCTGAAATTTAAGTTTAATAGTTCCTGGTTATTATGTCGGATAACCTTCTTTTTTAGTTAAGTGCCAATCTTGGATGCATTCAAAGTTTATACTTTGAAGATAAGTGTCTGCTCTCTAACTGATTCTTATAATTTGATTTTTACTCTGCTTTTTACTAGGGCCACTGCCATTAAATCCCTCAATGATAAGTTTGTTATGTCTATTCATATAAAAGCAAAAGGTTTTTCCAATAGTCTCTATAAGTTGATGTCTCTCTTTTCCCCTACTTTTACTCTACCTGTATCAGAAAAGGTCATAAAGATTCAAATAAACAGCCTCTAAATTCAAAATGTTTTAACGCTGGGTTAAATTTAGGTAATTTAAGTTAGGTTTTATAATTAATTCATAGATACGGTAGTCTAAAGGCCTCACCTATATGAAACAATGAGAAAAATACTATGATGATTGTTTTTATTAGTAATATTTGAATCATATCCTATTGGAAAAATTGGTAAATGTATGCCTACTATATAGTCTGGGATAATAGGCAGCCTATTTTTATTTATGACACCGTAAGTATATCATGGGGTGCTGGAACGGGGAGATCAGAATTCCATGAGGGCGAAGCTACGGACGAATAATTACATTCATTCTATTATATTCAGCAAAGTTTGCCACGAAGTGTAAATAAAAAAATAACTATATTGTCTAGCTTTTATTTATTTTAAAAGCTCTTTCTTCGGTAAATACCTACTTGTATTCGCATGTTCATTTAACTTGATACCATTTTTACGTTAGAAAATAATTGGAATCCTTATATTAGATTCAAAAAGTTGTAAAAATATAATATCTAAATGATCGTTTACTTAATTAGATACATCAATCATGAGGTGTTTTAGTTTGCAGTTGAAGTTGGCTTTAGAGCCGAAGTTCTAGTTAGGCTTCATACACCTGGCTTTACACCGACATAATATTGCACTGTTTTTCAGTCCCACGTAATAGACCCCAAGCCTAATTAACGTTAACCGAGCACGTTTTCACGGACTGCGTGTTTACCGTCGGATGAAGCATATAGCCGTATCCCTTAGCCGCTTTGTACGACACACTCATGGGAAAAGATGTTATGGTTCTTGTATTCTTATTAGGGAACAACACGGTTCATAATTACAACATTGCGAATATATTTTTTTGTTATAATTCCGTTGTTAAAAGTACATAATTATTCTTTTTCATAAGAATAAAAAGTTTGCAGTACATTTTTGATGCTTGCCTTGCCTGATAATAGTTGTATAAAAAAGATACAAAATACATACTTTAATACCAAAAAGTAAAAAATTACTGTAAATTACTTTGAGATTGAAAAATAGTTTGTGATTGATATATCCAATTTAGTTTTACAAAATGGTGTCGAAGGTATCTCAGAAAACATCCGACTGATAAACTCAATAGATCCCGTTAGATAGACCCATAATTTGGGATTTTACGAAGAAAGAATTGCGTACATATTCGTATATTTTGATTTGTTTGAAAATTTGTAGTTTAAGTAGTGGCATGATGACCCATGCCTCAATTTAGCTTTTTGGGTGCATCTACTAGTAATTACGGAAAAAACTATACTAGTAAGTTTTTTTCTTGAGAACCTTGGAACCTACTAAATTAACTTTCTAAATAGTATTTTCTTTGTGGAACAAATTGTAAACATACTTAGTAAAACAGATTTTAGAAAAACCTTAAGCACAGAAAAACTATGGTCTTTAAGCTTCAAACTCCCAAAAAGATTAAAAGGATATTTGAAAGTAGATATCTAATTGTAGTAAAAAAGGAATGTATATTGTGTTGATAAATTTTACTAAACATTGGCTTGAGAGATAAGTGTAGGCTTCCAATGATGGCGTTTATATTATACTTGCATCACCATCGTCATTCCAACTGAAACCCCTATCGATTATACAATTCCTTCTTTCATTTTCTTTAATCCTCGTTGCATTCAAGACTGCACTTTGGAGCCAGTTGCCCACACTTTAAGTTTAACTTTGACAGAAGCGACCACTATTTGACTATTCTACTTACAAATAAAAAGTTTGCCGTAGAGCCAATTGAACAAGTGAACCATTTTGCAATTTGGGGTGGCTTGGGCCCCAAAATTCTTGAAGAGGTTCTACACATTACAAGAGAAAAACCGTTTTTTTTTTAAATATAATATCCGTTATTATATTACAGTCTAAGCGAAGAAGCGCTCACACCACTCAACATAAGTGTACAAACCCATCAAACATCAATTGTACGCGAAGGACCATCACAAATGAGATATAGCCCAACATTTGCTGAAGTGCACGTAACAAAGTCTCGACTCTCTTGGTGAGAGCTCTCAACCAAGCACCACATGAATGTCATAAAACAATTCAGCTCAAAATGTACTCTATTTAGACAGATAAAAGAGCTACTTTTGGTTGATGCTTTGGACAGAAAAATGTTAAAGTTACGTTATGTAACACAGAGTTAAACCTAAAGTATCGCTGAATTATTCGCACGCTGGTTAGCGACGATATTCACGCTAGTGTATATCCGAAGGGGGAGACATAGGTGTTTTGACACACACTACATTCTGCCTACTAATTATACTTACTTACCGAGGGCTACTGGAAATGTCCACCTGAGGGAAGAGAAAGGAGAGACACGAGTTTACATCGTCAAGCTGAAACTGCAGAAGAGCACAACGTAATCTCACGCTAGAAGTCTACCGCGGAACAAACCCATGTGTTGACTTTTATCAATTAAATTTTTAAAGGAAAAATTAACACAATTACAATGCTTCAAAATGTATTTGCACATTAGAAGGTGTTATATAAACATTGTTACAACACACGTAATTATAAGTAGCTTATAATACATTTTGCTTCCCTGGAGTGTTAAAGTTAATGTGAGTTTAATTTCCTCCTGTGGAAAGTTTAATATACGGTAAAGTCATGTAGGGGAACCGAAAGTTTATTTTAACTGGTTGGTTCTTGCTAAATTATGGTTGGTTAATTTGTCAGTTGCAACAGTCCTAATGTTAGGAGTAATGTTTGCTAATTTGCTTTCGTTGTAAAGAATTTATCGCTAAGCAGCAGCAACGCGATTCAAACAAAGTGAGATACGGATACTTTGTTATATATTTCATTAAATTTAAATGAATTTTGTATGCCGAATAAAAACACCAAAATTCCATTTCCTGGTTCATCAGTTTTTGTGACGTTTGTTGGTGTGGTTTCCTGATACTACACCTATACCCCGTCCATCATATATTATTGTATTTTAGACAGATGAATGTAGTGATTGCATGAAAATTTTAAATATCGACAAAGTTAAAAACTTCGAAAAAAAAAGTCGATACATGAAAATATAATGATAAATGTTATAAATGATTTCATGTGGAACTATAATCTATTATCTTTCTATACACATAATAATAAAGTAGTACTTAGGTATTTCGTATCTGTATAATTTACAAACGTAATAGAAAACGATTGTGGGCCATAACGCATACGCTAATCTCCAAAACAAAACAACTGACTTCTATAAGAATATTCCAATATGCTGATTTCCTGGTATTTATTTGAAGAGTTCCGTGGCCTGTCTCTGAAACCCATCATCAGATCTTTATGAAATTTAAATGGGACCATTTTGGAATAAACCTCTTTCAAACAAAAAAAGAATTTTGACAATCCGTCTACAAATGACGGAGTTACAAAAAACATTTTTCCATAAAAATCGTACAAATATAAAAAAATATAAACACCCGAATTGTTGTTTAGAAATCGGTTAAAAACCGCCAGTTAAAAAAAAAAATTTTTTTTTAATATTACATAGGTATTTAAAAAAAATATTTTCTGTAGTCGATATAAATTGTGATATTTTCAAGTTATTTAATAAAAACACAGTCGATTGACTAACTACATCCCTAAAATTTCTTTCTGGCTGACGTGACGTTGTCAATGAAAAATGACGTAGGTATTGGCGCCTAATTTTTGTTAAGATTTTCAGGTGTTGACGCTAGAACAAAGTTATACCGACCACTGTCAGTGAGCTGTCTGTGTTGGTTTCACACACAATTTCAATATATAAAATTTACTTTAACATCCATTTTATGTAACATTAGAGACTAACGAGTCTAGACAAATAGCTTTCACGCTAATAGTTTCATCCAAAAAACATGTTCAGAAAGCAATGCAATAAATTCTTAATAGCCACACACCCTACAAGCCACATACCACACGTCTACATACATTTTGACCTCAGCACGACAGGGTCAGCCCCTAATTGGATAAGTTGGGCGCAGCTAGAAAATAACAACTACTTTTGTGCTGTACAATATGTTGTCGCCAGTTTTATCGCTCTCGTATCAGATTTTACGATGGAAATCTTTGGATTTTCATTTGATACTACTTCTCTGTCAGTAGACGATATTTTAAACGGCCACTACGCTACGAACTTGAAAAATATTTCATTACAACACAAAATTTGTATGTTAAAGTTTTAACTATCGAATATTTTTGAAAAATCTTCATCTAAAACGTCATGCGTCTTATTATTTTCTCGAAATCATTGTCTCAGACCACTTTTTAAGTTTTAAGCAGCAGATTCTTTGAAAACTTTCCTTTTTGTATACATCAAAAATATATTATTATCATATATATCATTAATTTCAGAGTGTGACCTCTGTTTTAATAAAAATCCGTAGACATCGTTCAAGACTCTTCAAGATTTTTGAGTGAAGATAGGCTTTAATATTTTCAGTTATCTTGCAAATATGCATAGCTTTTGTGAATATGGAATAAAGATACGATTCAATTTAAAACCTGACTTTGATTTAACTTTGATGTAACTAAGTACATATTTCTATTTATATGCCGAAAATAATGTGCTTTTTGACTGCTAGTTAATCAAAATATGATTATAAGTACCCAGACGCATTTGAAAATAAGTTTTTAAATTCATTAATTCAATGAAATTTTAAATTATGACATAATTAGGCATTATCTTAAATATTGTTTTGTGAAATAAGTAATAACTACAAATAATGAATTCTAATGAAAACATGGATACATCAACATATCTTTTGTGAAACCTAAATACATACGTAATATTATTATGGTTGATTTACAGTTTTGTATCAAGAACAAAAAGTTGGTTCTCCTTACAGAACAGAAAAAACTCTTAATAAGTATGTAGAACTAAACATTATTTTGTAATTGAGCTTATTATAAAATATTAAGTATATAAGAATACACCTCACATTGTATTCTGAATTTTACTATTGTACCTATGATGTTTTGCCTTGTGTATAATTGTGTGTAATAAATAAATAAAATAAAAACAATCACTAGGTATAATAATAGACAGCTATATCCTAAGTAACAAATCATAAAATATTATTGTAATTAATCATAACTAATTTGCTTTCGGAAGCTGGAGGCGACGGAAATAGGCGTGAGTATTATATTGCATGTAGGTATATAATTAAATTAAATTATGTAACTCAGAATGAAATTTTATAGCAATCATTATACCTACTAACTGTACAATTCGATCACAACAGGAAAAAATAATTGCTCAGGTACTCAGTACTCATTAACTCAGGTTATTAAATAGAGAAAATTTATAGAGCAAAAAATATTACGTCCTAGTATTAGTACCTACAACCTCCCTAAAACCTTTTCTTTCCTTCCTAAAAACTTTATTTTCCGAAGAGCTCTGGCTTCCAACTCACCACTGAAACAGTTAATAAGTACCGTTGTTTTCCCGTAGTTTTCGGCCTCAAATTCGAACATTAAGCCCTGTTAATATTCTACCGCCAACCTACCTTTTCAATCTGTTTTATGTTCAAACCGACCTATCTCAAAATCCTTGTCATTCTGTTCAAGTTCCAAAGCCCTTATTATTCACCTTTTTATGCAAACAAAAACACGCAAATCTACTCTACCAAGACAAAACAATGGACATAGTTTTTGCTCTTGTCAGACAACTCCTTTACACAATAATCTATTCAAGTTTAAATAGGTCAGTATTGCAAAACGTCAGTCAAACATAATCCGGATAGCTTAATAAAAGTGCGGTCGACCTCAAGTCGGCTCCAGGGATTCTTGCACGCTGAGAGATAAGAGTAGCCTAAAGGGATTAGTGGTTGTACCCTTTATAATGAGGTTCTGTTGGAGATTTTCAACGACTGGAGTAATTTAATTTTTATATTTAAATTATTGAGGAGATTCATGATAACGATTTACTTTACTATTGCGGCTTTTGCGTTTTGAAAGGAGTAAAAGAGCGATATAGTCATATCGTGGTTAAGGTAAACAAAGATTTAAAAAGAAATGATAAAAAAATAAAAAACCAGACTGCCACTGAAAAGATTGAGATAGGTTTGATAGAAGGCGGTACCCATTTGCCAATTAAAACCGAAAGAAAATTATTGGGTACCGCCTGCTATCAAAATTATTTCGATCTTTTCAGTGGCAGTCGGTTTTTTTGTTTTTATCATTTGTTTTTTTATACTTTTAGTTATGATATGACATGTATATCTTTTTGTAATTTCCTTCTGATTTCCTTCATTTTGATACCCTACTCGATAAGTTTGAGTCAAAAATATTTGTGACAACATACGTTTTGGCGCCAAAAATCCACCATTTTGATTTTATAGAAAATGTCCAAATCCGTCAAGCCGTTCGGGCGTCAAATAAATGGACATACATACATACACATACATACATACATAGTCTCGAAAAACATTACCCTCCTTCCTTCGGCAGTCGGGTAGAAAGGAGTGAAATATCACAAAAATACGTAAGCTAATTCAATCAACTAACTCTAGAAATAGTAGCAAAAGAAAATCAGTATGCATTTTCTTTTTAGTGAAATTCAGGTCAGTTCGTCTTGAAACGTAAGTGGAATACTAAATAAGGAATAGTAAAGATTCGTCGGTGTAGGGAAGGAATAAAATAAATAGCATTGTGCTTGAATGTATATTATGAGATATACCTACATTCTTAATACAGAGGTACACTTATTTAGAGCAGTATGATACAACTTCTATTGGTTAGGAATTATGCGAACTCCAATTAAAAATGGAATTGCTGACTACGCACGTCAGAAACCTTTCCATGATGTGCATTTTTTCTTACTACAGAAGATTTCATTGCAATTATCTGACTGACAAAGAATCAAAAAAGTGCATTTAATTTTTATTTTTTTAATACCACTTAGGTGGCAGACATTAAAATGTATTCTCCGTCTTTGCCAGTGTATGACATCATATTTTCTATTGTAGAATGCTTTGTGTTTCAACTTAAAGTGAATTACAATATTAAGTAAACGGAGATATATTTTGATACTATAAAATTTATTTTTATTTACACGAAAAGTAACTACATTTCAGGTAATTTTTTAACGTTAAAATTACCTTTGATACTATCGCAAAAATCGACGTACAAATGGTTTCATTTCCATTTATATAAACAAAATCATGTTACTACAAGAAATAGGAGTTACTTATTTTATAATAAATTGCCTTTTCCTTTAAAAATCTTCTGGAAAATCTTATACCAGCCACATACACCACTCACGTCAAGCATGTACGCCACAGTAATAACCTACAAAGTACCTACTCACAACGAACGTCCGTCGTATACCTACCTACCAACATAGCAAACACAGCAATTTCATATCTGAGATCGCAATATGTTTTTGACACTTTATAGATTGGATAAAAAATGTTCCGAATCCACGTTTTTGGCGCGAATTGATTAAAAAACTTTTCACGTTCGTTTCTCCTTCGCATCGACATGGGTCGTAAAAAGATCGACAAGTTATTGAAGAAACTGATTTGTTTTTGACAGTACTTTGAATTATATAGATTTTTTCAAGCTTTGTAATATGAATATCTGAGATCGGAACATTATCTTTTGTTAATGTTATTCAGTCATTACAGTTGTTCGCTCTGATGCGATTTTTTCTGCAAATAGTTGAAATGGGCTGGCCCTATTCTACTTCACCAGTTACCAACACGGCACTGGAAATTAACAATTTGTCAAATAATACACGTATACAAAACTGGGACATTCGTCCTGAGCGACACTAACGTTAGTTTAACCTTAGTTTCTTGACTTCGAGCTAATTAACTAAACAAGTTACGTTCATTTGTGCACAAGTTAGGTGCGCTAATGTAATGATGAAGTTTTCTGGTGTGTATTGGACTTTAGTTTGTACGTTTTGTCAATGCCACTGGGAAGATCTAATTAGTTTCGGTGATTTGTTTTTATACTTAATAGGTAGGTAGTGTAAGCTACTGCGCCATAATTTAAAAAAAAACATTCTGGCTTATATTTAGACAAGGAAACTTTCTAGCCTATCGAAAGGACAGAAAGAAGTTGCTTCATCTAAAGCGTCAAATTAAATATTTATATCTGCATGTTATATTGAAAGGACACGTAAATTGTATATTGATAATCTTATCGTATCGTAGAATGGTATAATATATGGCAAATTAATCTAACCAATAAGTATCAATTTATAAGTCTTTTCACGAACAATGCGACTATTCGAAACACTCGTTGAATCCAAGCCCACGTCATACATAACAAATCCAGGTAACAACACCAGCCTCACCTAACTCGAATAGAAACAGTATTGAATGGGACACACCGACATACGGCCGGTTGCCAATTACACAAATGGGCTCAGCCCTGAATGGTTTCCAACGCACGAGATCCGATACGAGCCGTTGTGAGTTTTAATGCTTGACTGGTTTTACGTAAGCCTAGCCTTTTGTTAAGAATATTCTGGCATAATTAGTTTAATTATTTTTCGACTTTTTTTTCAAAAACGACTTTTCGTAACATCCCCAAAGACGATATATAATCCTAGTACCATTCCAATAATGTGGTCTTTATAGACCTGTTGACCGTTACTGTCGCAATTTCTGTTATAGTTTAAACTTAACTTGAAACGGCTAGATTTTATCTAGTCGTCTTTGGTGTCAAATTGTGAACTATATGGACCATTATGACTAAATGGTTTAACTTAATGAGTGTTTTTGGGGCCTCACTAAAATCTTAGGACCCTAGGTCAACTTTTGGTCTCACTGCGAAATTTCAATAATTTCCGTGAAGCGATTGCCTCGCTAATGTATTTTAAATGTTTATCGCAAATAATCTAGAACCAAGTTGCATATGCAATCACTGTCTCAAACTCACATAAACAGAATCTAATCGCGAAGTTTGGCAGGCACTAAATTCTTGGCGGAAATTTAACTCTCTACTGCCAAGCACTGCACTGCAACGAGTTGAATAAAATTAATTGCCTTTACGTAGTTTTCTCGAAGCGAGCTTAGCGTTATCTACATAATTAGTATAATGAAATAGGTGTTTCAATGCTTAACTAACACTTTAGATATACAATAAAGTTAACGTGGAATAATGCGACAAGCACCAGATACAAAAGTGGTTCTATACACCATAAAGTGGTTCTCGTGACTTTTCGATGAGTGCAACAAGCAACATAGTCGGGCTGCCGATCCTGTAGAATCTTCTAATACCCTTCTTGAGAATCTCCAAATGGCCGACGCTTGGGAAAATCTAAGTAGGGAATTCATTCCACAGCTTGAACGTGCGTGGGTTGAAAAACTTGAAGTCCCTTTTATACCGCACTGTGCGCACAATTTCCAGAAGCAATGTGGGTGAAATCCTTGCCCCTGGCGAGCGGTGCGATGTTAAAACATAGCAGGCTGTAGGCATCATGTTAGGTCTTATATTTTGATTTCACCAGGTTACGCTAGCCGTGGTCACAGGTTGAAATCCTTTAATCTAAGTCTAATTGTACGGTTCCAATTACCGCACATGTGACCGTGTCAGCGGATTTGATTGCTTCATTGTAAAATCATTACATATAAAGTCAGTCGCAAACAAGTCGCTCTGTAAAACTCGTGTATAATCATCAAGCAATAAATATTTTATAGTCATCAAGGATTTATCATTTATCGATATATCAAGATGTATCAAGCAGGTCGTACGGCAGCATCAAGGCAGTCCCGTACACTAATGTTTATTTCATTCTTTTTAGTGTGGTGAATCAGAGACCAGACAATGCAATGCTACACCTTACTTCCACAATAAGACAAAGGACAGTGTTGTAATGTTACAAGTGATAGCAACAAGATGGAAGTACATTATACTCCCTATCTTAAGAACTATACATAGACTAAACACAACATAGAACAAGAACACTGCTGTATATTTATGTACTATTTTTGTATGATTAATATTGTTGTGAAAAATGGTTAAGAGTTTTTCACATTAGATAATAAACAATTAAAAAAATTACGTCTATACTTCAATTGTAAACAATTGTTGTATTAAATGCCTTTTTTGACATTACATAAAGAAGATTATTAAAATTTAATGTACTTCTAGATGAACTTCTTGTTTTCACTTCTTTCTATATGCTAGAAAGAAGTGAAATCAGTAATCAGTAAAATGACTGCTGAAATGCAAAAAAAAAAAACGTCAGGAAATATGCATGTACTAAATCCCTACAATTTGTTGTTGGGTGTACAAATTTATATTTTGAACATTCAGTAAAATGGTTTACGTAAAATATAACCCAACCGAATACCATAAATCCACTCTTTTGATTTGGTCCGTAAAAAAACAAAGCATTGCTGTCCCACATACACCGAAATACATATATTTAAAAAAATAAACCATGTACTATCAGATATGACATTGATGTATAAAAAAGTTAAGTTCGAGAATATTAAACTTCAGATTATGCCAAGTTGCCTACTTTGCACAGAACAGTGATCATAATCGATCGTAAGATTTATTGTATATAAATCTTATTGATTACATCCCATATAATCTCATAAACCTATTTTCCTTCTGTGAATCGAATTTCGTTTATTGTTTTTATTCAGTGGCTATTAACGAAAATTAGACTGGTAAGAAGACTACGAATAAGGCGAACTACTCACTCTCAAGAAAAAAAAGTTGTGTAAATATTTTTATGGGTATAGGTACTCATGTAGTTATTTTATATTATAGTTACATACTTTAGATATCAATGAATATCGGTTGACGCGTCGATTGCACACAACAAAGGGCGGAAAGAAAGCATCTTTTGAATTATGACTCCCTTGAACGCGAAGCAAACTTACCTATCGCTCCCTTTACAACCATTGAAAGTCCCAGATCGATTACTATCGCAAAACGATTCCATATATAATATAATATATATTCTTATTATGGAAAATAAAGATATTTCTGTATTATGCGTGCCTTTATATTTCCGATGAATCAGGTGATAACAGTGCAGCCGTATGTATCTGGTCTAGGATGTCAAAAATATTTGTAAATTAAAATATTTCAGTCTCTAATAACTTAATTTCAATTCTGATTTATTTCTGTTATAAGAACCCATCCATAGGCAGTCGATTCAATTTTTTTTTTCACTTAACACAAAAGCAAAGCATATTGAAGCAAATAAGTAAAATGTAATTGCATCGTGATAATTTATAATAGTAGTGAGATAGAATATTATTTAACTAAACCATTTGAAAGTTAATGATAAGTAAGTTTTAATTATATTACATAATAACACATAAATTGACACACAACAACCAAACACAGACAGTCGTGTGTGTCAACGCTAATATTAGGGACGTCATATAAATCAAGCATATAAGGTTGACAGTTCAAGAATGTTTAAGTACCTCTATTCTAGGTAATCTACTGTATCGTAGCCCATAATTTTCCGATGTGTTTTCTATTTGCTTTTAATATTCTGTAAAAGGTAGTTAATTTCTTTCAAAAGTAGGTAACTGGTCTGAAGTATTCTAAGTAGCTAGGGTTATAATAGATAAACTAGCTGATACCAGCAACTCCGTCCACCTGGAAATCTGATCCGATCCAGCCTCTGGCATAGCAGTAGAGCGTTCAACAGATTCGCAGGGGTGCGGGTTCAACATTTGCATGACATAACACGAGCGACTTTATTGTCATTAGACACAGTGGTTTCGCTTAAACTGATGAAAAAGTTCAGGTCTGAATATAATTACCGTAATACCTACCTGAGAATCTTCAAGTCTTGAGTGAATACGTTACTTTTGTGCAAAACTACTCCATCGTAGAACACATCATCATAGAGGGCAAACGAGAGACTATCAATGATAAAATAAAAAAAGGTCTCTTTTTTCATTTTCCGCACACATTTACATTTTGATGAGTATTATGTTACGAACAATCCCTGCTAAACCCTGATACAATCTGGCTAAGGAAGTTTCCCCATTCTCTGCAGGATTAGGGCTAAATAACTTCACGTAGTTCTTGTGGAAGCACTCGAGTTTTCCAAAACTCCTTAAGACTGTGTTCACTGAAGTTGCATTCATCGAGTGTAGCGATCTTGATATAAATTATATCTTCGCATCCCGCAAATTCTCCGGTATGTGGCTATGTGGTGTATAATACTGAATAGATGTTTTTGGTTTTATAACCTAACAATATAAATTATATAACAACTTGTAAGTTTATGTTTAAACACTTACCCTCGCATTCTAGAACGAAACCTAGTCGTAACTCTCGACTTGAAGTAGGTAAGTACAGATTGAATTTTAGAACTAAAAAGAGGAAATTTTATGAACGTAAATTACCTGAACGTTCACAAAATCTAATACGGTTATTACACTAAAAGTTTTGGTACAATCGGGTCCGTAATTCACTACCTAATGCTGGAAGATGTTAGTAGAGTCATAATGTTAACCGACACGTGTTTTTGACTCGAACTGTACTATTTAATATCGATGTGAACAAGCAAATATATAAATATAATAAAAATATATAAAAGTTAGTTAAGCAAATATTTATTTTTTATTTGTGAGAGACTGAAAAAATATATCTCCCTTCCTTCTTATTCTCCTCCATTTAGAGACTGACTCTTATCTTACTAGCTAAGTTCATAAATTACGAATACAGCTTAAGTAGCGGGTTTAGTCAGGAAAAACAAACCGTTATTTGGCAATAAAGTCCACAACTCAACAAAATTTCGTAATGTTTCACCAAAATTATGATCAAATCACATGGAAGAGGAAGGAAGGAAGGAAGAAGAGGAAACCTTCTTTAACATTAGGAATACCGCGTCGACCCGACCCCACAGTTTAGATATTCATTCATCAATACAAAATTGGTGGCGAAATCTAACCCATCACGGCGAGTTGAATCGAAATTATTAGAAAAGGGTAAAAACCCTTCCCTCGCCGTGAAACGCACCTTATTATAAATCATCATTGATTCCGGACGAGGCACTTACGTTTTACGTAGAATTTTCTGGTGGTATAAGTTGAGTTTTATTTTTTCGTGCTGGCTGATACTTGGAAGTGAGAGTTTACTTTTGTATTATAAGCTCGAAGATTAAAGGGGATACAATATTAAAGGACTACCTATAAGGTTTTTGTTATCAAATTTGACTCTTGGCTACATGTATTTAGGGATAAATATTATCTGATGGTACTTAGTGAGACACGTGCAAGTGGACAAACAAGTAAGGGTCGACTTCATAAAATGACTTAATAAATTGATCGTGTACCTATTGCAAATTCAAATTGTCAATTGCAAAATCAAATTATCAATCATCAAATTGATCATGTATTGGGAACGGGACTGGTTCAAAAGTACTTGTACACTATTGCGTAAAAGGTAACTTAGACTTATCTTATAATAAAAATGTCATATGTATTACATATGACATTTTTATTATAATTAATTATAATTTGTTTATAAATTAGGGTGTAGGTAAATAATTATCTACGGGCAATTGTCATAGTGATTGACATTATAAAATGAAGTGGAACAGTGTGGAATGTTTTGTGGGAATATTTTTTGTTTACAAATTATGCTACAAGCAATATAATTGGCACATGATGTCCGTGTCCGTGCCGTAGTTTCACTATTTACCTACTCATTTTAGCAGTGAAGCATGAAGTGACAATTCATGCGGTCGGTGGTCAGTCACATCATTTTGGCGAGGTAATTTGATTTGATAGCGTAATTAAAATTTGTAGATGGGAACTATCCGAGGTCGAATGTATTTTGAATTGCTTATTGTTTATTAAAACACGTTTATGCCGTGATTGAATATCAAAAAAATGAACAAACTTACTTTTGTATCTCATAATAATTATTAGTTCGGATTTTACCAAGTCAGCAAACAATATGTAATTGACTTGCTCGATAATAAGTAGTTGCCGATGCCAATAAACTTTGTAAAGAAAGAGTGCCACTCAACATTAGTCTAAGGTTCTAAGCATTTCTGGTGGACTCCCAGGTTTGCTGGAAGAAAACTCATCTCTGAGTTAAGCTCGCCTTTGTACATTACATATCATTATTCTGTTTAAATGCAATTTATGTGTACAATAAAGTGTAAATAAATAAATAAACTCTTCAACCAAACAAAGCAATTGGTAAGTATTATAATTTAAGTGTTATTTTATGTAAAACCTCAACATTTCTCAATCTTCCTACATATTTTACGTAATTTACCGCGGTACCATCGCATTTTTAACCTCATAAATAAATTCCCTTAACTCTACGCACGCCTCATGTAACGTTCAAAGCTCACATAATCTCGGCATTATGAGCGACAAGTCCCCTGACGGTAACTTTTCATGCAAATCGCAAGGTACCTCTCGTCGGGACAGTAGCCACGAACGAATTAAACCCAAGAGAGATGAAGTTTTAATGCAACCTTAAACTGTTTGCTGGTTAATTATTTAATCTAACTTTTAATTTTATGATATAAACTCAAAAGGTAAAATTACAAGACTTAAGGATTCAAGTAACATGACTAGCCAGTCTGAAGGTTTCATTATTTGTGGAAACAAGTTTTAGTCACATTCGTAACATTATTTCGTGGATTTCGATTAATTGACATTGAACAAAGAACTGGAGACAAAGTAAATCAACTTAAATAACAATATGTCGTCTAAGCAAACGCGTGTGTACACGTTAGTAATGGTCATTCGGAAAATTAGTGACTTGCTTCTCGCGCTAATTGCTTGTACATTAGGCACGGGGTTAAATGTTCCTACATCACTTTTAAATAGAAGAATTTAGTATATTCATTCTATATTTGGCTTTTAATATACTGCCACAAAATTCTGCGCTGTCCGTAGATCGACAGATGTACCGTCTTGACTTGGACTCCGACCATACTAATAGGGCGCCAGTAACCCGTTTCATAACAGTTATTGTACTTCATCTGTGATTCATATGTCCGCCCAAGAACTCCAACTCAGTCAATTTCACGTTAACCCCATCGCCGCCGCGCCGTCTGCCAATGACAACAATGCATTTCCAATCTGCGACCCTGCTCGTTATTACAGGCTGCCGGGCCTACTGTCACGCTGTCCAGCGCTGCAGTGCTTTATTGTTCCACGACGTATATAGGCCAGATCTGGAGATATATTGCGCTTTGGTTAGATTGACATTCGGAAATGAAATGGTAGTTCAGCCAGATATAGAAAACGGAACCAGAGAAAATATTTTTTGAACGGATTTAATCGTACACTATACTTAGTGAACAGTGGTTCTCGAAGCATATGGTGCTTTTTAGCAGCAATGACCACGGTTACTCTAAAATGGTGGACCGTCAATAGAATCGCAAATTCATATTGTTAGATTTCTTTTGTTAAAAAGCACACAGTGGAAGAATGTGCGAGTTTAATAACCCGCCTCCATGCAAATTTCCAGTTTACCTACATACCTACACCTCTGCTTACCCTTTCGCTGATATTAGGTGTAAATATATAAACAAAACAGAATAACTAATGGTAGCAGAAAAGTTAAATTCTAAAATGAATATTCAGACGATTCACAATAAATCAGAAGTTAAGCGCAACATCAACTTGTAAAGTTTAGATTAATCGTAGCGGTGAAGTGACTGACGAGTCGAACGACTGCCTCACTGAGCCAACGTTTTGATGGCGTTTTAACATTTAAATTATATCGAAAATGTTAAACTTTATTGATGTAGGGTGCCGGAAGTACAGTACAGTTTTACTTGGTTGTGGTAAATTACAGAATTAAGCCCTCAAACTTTTTGATTGAAAAGGGAATTCATACCGCGCGTATCGAAATTCCTCGCTTCACATTCAGTTCGCTTATTTTGCTCTTTGTAACTTAATTTCTGATACAAAATAAAATAACTCAACAAATTAAAAACCATGATCTCAAAGAATGAAAAGGGCCATTCACATTTGTTAATGCCATGCTGCCTTTATTTATGGAGGTGCGGTAAGGCAGATTATATTAGACATAAAAAAGGGTAAAATTATTGTTTTCTTAAATTACCTGAACTACTTTCAGTAGTTTAGTGCCGAAAATGAGCCGGCACGTATAACCCTTCGCCGCTGAACCAATTTATTCGGTGCCGTTAACATTACAGACCGGGAAAAATTGTCTACGAAATTTGATCGGACAAGCGAGTTTTCTAAATAGCTGAAATTATAAATTATTACTAGGGGAGAATCTTACTACGATTGAGATTTTTACTTAGGAAATATACGAACTTCTTTATTATTAAATTAATTTCGTAGTATTTTTACCGGTATTACTACAATTTTCTTTCAGTACACAAAAGACACCTCTATTTTTTTACGATGTATATGTAGATACATACAGCGCAAGACAACTCTTGCGCTGTATGTATCTACATACAAGGTGTCTAACATATAATATGACTGTAAAGTGCTATACTACATACATAACATAACATAAACTCACGCCTGTATTCCCCGAAGGGGTAGGCAGAGGTTAGCACGTTTCGCCAGTTTATGTTTAGGTCCCAATGTAATAGGTGGCGAGCCTATTGCCATTAACCGGGCACTTATAAACCTGAGATAAATACACACATAACTTCGAAAAGAATCGAAAAGTCATTGGTGTGTGCCATGGTAAATCTGGGATCGAACCCGAGACCTCGTCTCAGCAGTCCATTCCCCATACCACTAGGCTACCGCAGAGATACTACAGTCCTGAAATTATACCAATCTTTCAGAAAGTCTATTGACGGCAACCGGGCTGTGTTCTCAAGAAGTCTACGCTATAGGCTAGTTAGTTAAGTAAGCTTACGCGTAAATAAGCGGATGTGTACGGTTTACTTCGAAATAATTATACAAAGTGGCGAATGAGTTCACCAAGCGCTTTTAAAACACCAAACAACTCGTTACCGGCCACTCCCCCGGTGACCATTTACTTACAAAGCAAAGAATTTTCATATTTGGGTCAGGACGAAATGGATAAAGTGAAACAGTGTTATTAAAATAATGTTAGTTAAGAGTCCGTACTACCTCAAATGACATAGCATAAACGTGTATAATATCAAAAGTTCTAAAGCATGGACTTTTTAATTCATGTGTGGTAAAGTTGAGGATAAATACTAATGTTTATGTGTGGCAAAAACACGATTACGTAAAATTTTCTTGATAGAAAACCATTGCAAAGTTACCTCTAGACCGTACAAATAAAACGATATTATGGATTAATTACGCAAAATAGGATCACTAAACTTACACAATAAATGCAGTTTAGTGGTTAAAAGACATTATGTGTTTCAAATTTTACAAATATACATTGGTTTCTGCGTAACTAGCAAATATCTAAATTTTTACTCAAGCGATACCATTAAACTTAGAACCGCCCTGCCGCCCGGCCTCCTCCTCAGTGTTGCTTCGGCTATCATACGGGGAGCTTGTGTCGCACGCGCTCTGCGCAGACGATTACGATAGACGATACGAAAGTATTCAAGTACCTACCTTTTGACAGGCGAAATGGGTTAATAAAGTAAACCGAAAGAGGAAAATTGTATGTTGGCGTAAAAAAACATTAAAACATATGAATGATGTCTTATGTAGACAGCCTCTGTGGCGTGGTGGTAGTGCACGCGACTGCCACGCAAGAGGCGCGGGTTCGATTCCCGCTCAGTTCAAATATTTGTATGCATGAATATGGCTATTTGCATTGAACTGGGTGTTTCTATGTATAATATGTATATATTTACAAAAAAAAGTATATACGTATGTTTATCCGCATTCTAGATTCCATAACACAAGCTAATTAAGCTTACCATGGGTCTAGATAGCGCTGTGTAGAATGTTGTGGAATATTTATTTATTTATTACTAGCTTTTGCCCGCGGCTCCGCCCGCGTGGATGTCGGTTATCGCGACCAAACATAGCCTATGTCCTTTCTCATTGTCTAATCTACCCCTATACCAAATTTCATCAAAATCGGTTCAGTGGTTGAGGCGTGAAAGCGTAACATACAGACAGACAGACAGACAGAGTTACTTTCGCATTTATAATATTAGTATGGATTATAGTAAGTATCTAATCTACCTACCTAAGTAGCTTATACTGTACATAACAATTTGCAATAGGTACTATATTAGTAGAAAGTAATAAATAGGTCAGTAAAATACCTAGGTACCTATTTCAAAATTTTGGATTGACATAGGCATACCTGCCTGTGTATCGACAAAAATAATCTTGCAGTAGCAGCCCAAGTCTTTCAGGCAGGTCCTGCCTACTACAGGTCGCTCACTGTGACGACGCGACGGACGACGCGGTTGGGCGACTCAGAGCCGAAAGTCGAAGTGCGGTAACTCTAACTTCTGTAGGTTAGGTTGGGTTAGAACTGTGACCCCAACGCATGAGCCGAGCGAGCGTAGCGAGCTTGCCGCAGCAGGCAGCGGCCGGCGAAGTGCCAGATCGGGTTATGATAGGAACGAGACCGTCGGGTCAGGTTAGGAAGAGGGTTACGTTCGGAACAAATTTTTAAAGTTTCTACCTAACCCGCGACCGGGTCTAGTTTTCGGGTCAGGTTCGGAATGAACGGAATATTTCTGTAAATACATGAGTACCTACCAACCCGAATGATCATAATATAAATATAGCAGTAGTTAGGTACTACTACCATACATATTCCTATATTTATTATAGACAGTACGTAATAATTATGAATTTCCATTCATCTGTTTCTATTGTAGGGTCATCGCCCTCTGTGGGCTCAGCTATCTAGCCACATTACTGGCCGTCAGATTTGCGGCCCATACGGGGGCCCCGTATATGGCCATACTTCGCACGATCCCCAGGTACAGTCTCCTGCAGGGAGCGTTGGGTCCCCTGATGTTCCCCCCGCACTCGCGCGGCTGGTGCCCCCCTCAGTTTTGGGCCCCAAACTTCGGAAGTGATGTCTGAAGTTCCACCGGCCATCGAGCCCCAGATACTTCATCGTGGGCTCGATGCCGCTGCTGACACCCCTTACCTGTAGGCTGGATCCCGCATGTGCAGCCGCCGTGTCTGACCCACGACTTGAGCAACCCCTGCCGTGGCCTTTAGTGCTGCGTCTCGGTGCGCTGCTCCCCGCGCCGTAATGATGGTGTAATGCGAACCGAACGTTGGAGGTCGCAGAACGACCTCCGTCCTCTATGAGCGCTGGCCTGAGGGTGACCGGTGGAGCCGCCTGTCACCCTAGCAGAAGCAGGCCGCGGCGACGGCGCAAAGTGCGCCTCCCCGTAACCGGGGCTAGATGGGGACACTGTGGTCCCCCCAACCCGAAGGGGGCCATCTCGAAAGGGATGGTCCTGGGTCTGCCGGGGTGCGAGAGATATGCTTTTGGCAATCTCACCTTCGGCAACCAAGGACTTGGGACGGCGTGCGTTTTAGTCGGTTCGAGTTCGACATAACCACCTCCACCGGCTCCGTGGGGATTTATCGCACGATAATAAAAAACGAGGGTGTCATCGGCGGAACACGTTACGCTGACCCCTCTGAGCAACGGACCACGCATCACCCAATCGTAGCCGATGTTCCTCACCCTCCGTAACTACGGGCACGTCGTTCTCCACCATTTCCCCTAGGTGCCGTCTTTTTAGGGGCGAAGGCCTTGGCTTGGGACCAGGAGCACCACTGGGTGCAGCCGTCGTCGCTCATGACGCGACGACGGGTGCCGCCAGCGGTGGGCGGTATGCCCGGTCCTCGAGGACGCCGAGGCGTCGCTCGATGACCTCCAGCAGCTGGACCACCGTTGGTATCACCTTAAATGGAGCACGGGGAGCGGGGGTGTTCACACCCCGAGCCTCCCCGGCCCCCTGGACCAGCAGTGTCAGCTGACCGATCTCCTCCCGCATCAGCCGTTGCTGCTTGTGGGAGTCAGCAATCTCCATCTCCAGGCTCGCAACCCGAGCCCGGAGTTTCACCTCCTCGCTGGAGACCCTCCTTTCCAGGAGCTCCTCCAGCGCTTTGGCGGCACCTTTTATCGCGTTCGCCACGACCCTCTTCTTTCTCGTAATTTTCTGGCCTTTTACGGCGCCAGAAATGCGGGAAAGAGCCGCCAGGATGTTCTGCACCGCCGGCACCTCCGTGTCCTCCTTTGGTAGCGGGGACACAATCGCTGGCGGCTCTGCTACTCTCTCTTTCGCTGTGTAGAGGTCGGCTTTCGACCTCTACTCGCGCCTAGCCGTCTAGCGTAGCCTTACTAGGAAGGTCCTCCTCGCTGTTCGATGATTCAGACCCACGATGAACCTGGGCGGGGGTCGCCATGGCTAGTCACCGAATGGGTGTCCATTCGATCACCAGTCACAGCTAGGGATTCCCCAGACGGAGTCCGAGTACCCTCATGGGTAGATTTATCCGTTATCGTTTCCATAGCAATATTTTGTTCAGTCGTCTACCCAAGTGCGACCGGGCTCGGTCGGCGAGAGATGTCATGCGGTGTTCCGCAGGGATCGGTCCTGGGACCGCTACTGTGGAACATCGGTTACGACTGGGTGCTTTGCGGTGAGCTCGCGGACGGTGCCGCCGTCACGTATTATGCGGACGACACGCTGGTGACGGCGTGCGGGGCTACATACCGCGAAGCGACCCTGAAGGCCACGACCGCGGTTGCCCAAGTCGTGGAGCGGATTCGGCGGCTGGGTCTCGAGGTGGCTCTGCATAAAACCGAGGCCATGTTCTTTCATGGGCCTCGGCGCGTGCCACCGGAGGATTCCAGCCTCATAGTGGGAGACATTTCTATCGGCATCAAGGCCCAGATGAAATATCTGGGGCTCGTGATCGACAGCCGGTGGAACTTCGGGGAGCATCTCCGAAGACTGGCCCCCCAAATTGAAGGACACAGCTGCCGCTTTGGGGCGGCTGCTGCCCAACATGAGGGGGCCGGATGACTCCTGCAGGAGACTCTACGCGGGAGTCGTGCGGTCCATGGCCCTATATGGGTGTCCAATATGGGCGGACACCCTGACGGTCCACAATGCGCGTCTACTGCGTGGACCGCAGCATGCAATGGCCATCAGGGCCATTAGGGGGTACCGCACGATATCCTTCGAGGCGGCGAGTCTCCTTGCCGGATCCCTACCGTGGAACCTGGATGCGAGAGCGCTTTCGATGCTATATCGGTATCGTAAGGAGGCGCGGGAGCAGGGACGGGAACCCGAGCCCGAAGAAATTCGGGCCGTGAGGTCTCAGCTCCACAGGGACATGGTAGCGGAATGGGAGCTATGACTTGGGCGACCAAGCGCAGGGCACACCGTAATAGCGGCGGTAAGACCCATCATGGAGGAATGGCTAGAGAGGCCACACGGCAGCCTCTCGTACCGGCTGACGCAGGTGATTACCGGACACGGGTGTTTCGGGAGTTACCTGTGTCGGATCCTGAAGGAGCCAACGTCCGAGTGCCATCACTGTGATGCGAGCGAGGACACAGAGCTGCACACGCTGACCGAGTGCCCGGCGTGGGACACGCCGAGGCGGGTCCTAGTGGCGGCTCTAGGGGTGGGAGTCCTCACACTCGTCACATTGCTCACAGCGATGGTACGATGCGCAAACGCTTGGGGTGCGGCCGCCTCCTTCTGCGAGCAAGTAATGCTCGAGAAGGAGGCGGCCGGTCGGGTCCGGACCAGACTCCGGGCCCGGGAAGCCCGTGCAGAGCGAAGGCGAACCGGACGTCGGAGGTCGCGAGTATTTTATTGTACCTTCAGGTGAGAGAGCAGTGCCCAGCAGTGAGACATTGAAAGGGCTGCTATTATTATATTATACTAGCTGCTGCCCGTAGCTTCGCCCGCGTGGAGGTTTGTTCCCGTTCCCGCAACCCATGGGAACCTTAACTCGGAATAAAAAGCAACCTATGTGTTATTCCAGGTTCTAATCTACCCCTGTATCAAATTTCAGCCAGATCCATTTAGTAGTTTTTGCGTGAAAGAGTAACAAACATCCATACATACAGCGATACATACTCACAAACTTTCGCATTTATAATATTAATAGGATAAGTATAAATATATTATAAGTTTTATGTAAATTATCATTACAATATGCACACTTTTCTCAATTTGTTTATTGCCATAACTTTCTTGATGTCTAATTACTAGCTACTTTACCCTATCGATTGATACACGCGTGAACTCTGAACGTGAACACGGGGTCATCGCGGGAGTGAGATAGCTACATCTGCGCGCGAGCAGTGCCGGCGCGGGTGCGTTGATGAAGCGCGCGGGGGTAAAATTTGAATTCGAGCTGGAGTGGTACGGACTCTTAAATGAACATTAATTTTCTAGAATTTCTGCTAAAAGCTACATGGTATTTTGTTAACTTTTAAAAGCTTAAAAATTATGTTTAAGGGCTGGTTTTGTAAAACACTGACTTCCTTTATTCCTACCAGAAGAAAGTACTTAGCTACTGGAAAATAATAGACTTCTGTAAGAGTATGAAACGCTCATAAAAAACGTTCATCTCTTATTTTGCCCTCTTGGGATGAATTTTCCAAGGCACATGTTTATTTATTCATCTAACCAGAAGCAGTAATATGAGATTTTGTTTTATTTACGTACCTCTATTCTAGGTAATCTACTATATCGTAGCCCATAATTATCCGATGTGTTTTCTATTTGCTTTAATATTCTAGAAAAGTAGTTATTTTCTTTCAAAAGTAGGTAACTGGTCTGAAGCAATAAGTATTCTAAGTAGCTAAGGTTATTATAGATAAACTAGCTAATACCAGCAACTCCGTCCACCTGGAAATCTGATCCCGATCCAGCCTCTGGCATAGCAGTAGAGCGTTCAACAGATTCGCAGTGGTGCGTGTTCAACATTTGCATGACATAACACGAGCGACTTTATTGTCATTAGACACAGTGGTTTCGCTTAAACTGATGAAAAAGTTCAGGTCTGAATATAATTACCGTAATACCTACCTGAGAATCTTCAAGTCTTGAGTGAATACGTTACTTTTGTGCAAAACTACTCCAGGTTATTAGGTCCCAATGTAATAGGTGGCGAGCCTATTGCCATTAACCGGGCACTTATAAACCTGAGATAAATACACACATAACTTCGAAAAGAATCGAAAAGTCATTGGTGTGTGCCATGGTAAATCTGGGATCGAACCCGAGACCTCGTCTCAGCAGTCCATTCCCCATACCACTAGGCTACCGCAGAGATACTACAGTCCTGAAATTATACCAATCTTTCAGAAAGTCTATTGACGGCAACCGGGCTGTGTTCTCAAGAAGTCTACGCTATAGGCTAGTTAGTTAAGTAAGCTTACGCGTAAATAAGCGGATGTGTACGGTTTACTTCGAAATAATTATACAAAGTGGCGAATGAGTTCACCAAGCGCTTTTAAAACACCAAACAACTCGTTACCGGCCACTCCCCCGGTGACCATTTACTTACAAAGCAAAGAATTTTCATATTTGGGTCAGGACGAAATGGGATAAAGTGAAACAGTGTTATTAAAATAATGTTAGTTAAATGAACATAAATTTTCTAGAATTTCTGCTAAAAGCTACATAGTATTTTTGTTAACTTTTAAAAGCTTGAAAATTATGTTTAAGGGCTGGTTTTGTAAAACACTGACTTCATTTATTCCTAACCAGAAGAAAGTACTTAGCTACTTGAAAATAATAGACTTCTGTACGAGTATGAAACGCTCATAAAAAACTTTCATCTCTTATTTTGCCCTCTTGGGATGAATTTTCCAAGGCACATGTTTATTTATTCATCTAACCAGAAGCAGTAATATGAGATTTCGTTTTGCTCCTTTGAAAATAACGGACCTCTTTTTAAACGTTCATCTCTCTCACACTCTCAGTTTGAAAGCCTTCCATAATAGGTAGAGAGGCCACGCAGCAAAATTTGTGGTCACTCGAGCGTTGCGGAAACCTATAAGAATTGGTAAATTAGATGATAGAAACAATAATGGTATATAAAGTTTCCACTTTTAGTGGTGGGGGAAGCGTATACATAACATAATCCATACTTAATATTATAAATGCGAAAGTAACTCTGTCTGTCTGTCTGTCTGTATGTTACGCTTTCACGCCTGAACCACTGAAGCGATTTTGATGAAATTTGGTATAAGGGTAGATTAGACCTTGAAAAAGGACATAGGCTATGTTTGGTCGCGATAACCGACATCCACGCGGGCGGAGCCGCGGGCGAAAGCTAGTAATAAATAAATACATAAATATCGTCCATCTTAATTAAAGTTTTGTATTACTTTGGGCTTATTTAATGTTTTCAGTTATTCTGATTTGTTTAACTCTAAAATAAACATAAATAGCACCACATTCGAGTAAATACAGACATATCTTTGCAAGTTTCTCACGCCCTTAGGTTACGCTTAAATTATGACATTTTTAAAATGGACACTTGTTAGCTAGTAACTAACCTACCTTATTTTAATCTGAGGCGTAGGTGTAAATTTGTAAACGAAAACTAAACGTTTTTGCGCTCCCACTCATATTGAAGGCTGACTACTAGCTCGATGAATTTGTCAATATGTACTAGCTCCCCTCGCTTAATCTCACGTGCTCGAGCTACTAGCAAATTTCCTCCTACGCGCGCCCTACTATAATGGATGGCCAGATGTTTTTAGTATATTACACAGTATTGGTTGAAACAGTTATACATTGGCTAAATCCTTAATTTAAGTTAATGAAAATTTAATTAAGCCGTATTCGTAAATTCCGCAGAATACGCACGTGTTCCTCTAAAACTATAGGATGCTATTAATTCATATTGTACCTATTATTATAATTATGTAGTACCTATTATTATTTCTTTTACATTAATATAATTATCATATTCTATTGTTTGGCTTCTTTTTGTAGGCAAATGGCCTACCGATCTACATAACTTAATAAAAAGCAGCACTATTACATTATGGAAAACCTGTCAAGATGATAAAAAATAACGAAATCTAGATGACGTTACGATGATACAATAATAAAATTATTCAAATTTATATAACCAAATTGAGTCAACAAGCTAGTTTCTAAAGAAATATTATAATATTTCGACATTTAAAACCACACCTTCTAAGTCTCCAAGTTCCAATAAATATGATAAAATGTAGCCTCTTAGACTTTTAGGCTGGAAAATCAATGTAGCTAGGTGTTATCTCTGGGAGAAGGCGCTATCTGTGAAATTTCACGGCTAGACATTTGATATCTATACCGATCGGAGTTGGGTCGCGCCGGGGCCAATACTCTCAGACTCACTGCTAGAATAATTTGAATAATATGTCTCACGTACTTTAAAAGTAACATAAGCTCAGTCGATATGACTTTAAACGTTCACACATGTTCGGTTTGGTATTTGATATTTTTGCTTCAATGCATCTCTGAAAGACATACTTACTTATGTATGGACTAAAAGTATATACAAATATATTAAAACTTGTTTCTTTCTTATTTGAATTTCTTAAAAATTTATTATTGAGTACAAGTGATACGTAATAACTATTATGTAAATAATGTAATATATATAAAATTATTGCAGCTACGAGTATGTAAGGGAATTGCGGTATGTTGGTGCAGGGGCAGAGACTACGAAGACCGAGACCAGCATAGTGTCATACAGCTAATTAAAGTCGACATTACGTGAGAATGGGACGTGCTTTCCCATTTCAAAAAATATCAAAATGCTTGAACAAAAAATAAGTTTAAATACTAAACCCCAGAATAGCTAATAGTACTAGCGAACTTCACGTTTCTACCTTGTAACAGGTAATAAAATGATTCACGGCACTAACAATTCCCATTTTAGGGGGCTCTAAAATACTCGCTGTAGCTGTTTCACACTGATAACAGAACTCCACTGCATTTTTCATTCCGAAAATAACGAGAGAGTCCAAATACCAGTTACGCAATAACTGTTCTTTTTACGAGTATGAAATATCACTGGCCGTCACGTTGCCTTGTTTGTTACGATAAAATAAAACTGTTGGCGCATTATGTTATGGTAATTGGATGAAAAAGGGCGCATGTATACTGACTGACCTTAGTACATTTTTCATGAGACTCACTATCATTTTAGCATTGTTTCCAGTTGCATTCAAGGCTTTTGCTTCGAAGCTATAGGGGTCCCGTAGCTTCGAGGCTCGGAAGGCTTATTATGGAACCGAGTATCGTCTGACCATCAAAAGTTGTATCGGCTATTATGTAGTCGGCTATATCAGGTAGGCCCTGTAGGCCTTTTTTATATAAAGGACACGTCAATGTGACTTTACCGCGCCTGATGGTAAGCTAAAGGCAAAGTCTCGGAAAGAGGGTCACCATCGTAACCATCTACCATGTTAACAGTGCCTCATCAGATGCCTTTTTACGCCCTGCTTAAAGGACCCGGGACTGTAGGAAGAAGGAAACACGTGAGCTGGCAGGGAGTTCCAGGTTTTAATGGTGCGGCATAGGAATGAGTCACTGTAACGCTTGGTTCTAGCAGGTATATTCTGAACCGTATACGGATGGCATCTTAGCCCTACACGTGCACATAAGCCATGTATTATTATTTATAAGTGAGCATGTTTTTAATTTACTTCCATAGTGGTAGACGGGCAATTATTTTTCAACTATAACCTTACGCATTTCTTATTATGTTCTAACAAACAACTTAAAAACATTATTGCACATACAGAATGAGTTCCAGATCCATTGCCAGTTCCACCTCTATTGTGTATTTCCGCTTTAATTGCCAATTAAACTCGTTGTATTGCTGCCAACATTCGGGCGTTATAATAAAAATGGATTCACAAAATTGAATCTGTGTAAACGAGATGCTATTAACGACTATTGTGATTTTGTATCCGTTTGGATGCCAGATTGTTGTTTTATTTTTACATACGTATTTGATCCTATATATTCTGAAAGGGGTAGGCAGAGATGTATTGTCATATACTTTTGGTTGCTTGTACAGTCAGCGTCAGAAAGATGTTGACGGACAAAGTACTCAAAATGATCTTAATTTCGATTTTTTACACCCTTCCAGTTGACTGTTTGATCTGATATTTGGCACGCACCTTTAGTTCGGACAATAATACCATTTAAATCAATAAAACTGTTTGATTTGCTCCTAATACGAGAATTTTATGATCATTTTGAGACTTCGTTGTCAAGATATTTATGACGCTGACTTTAGTAGGTTTGGGGTGAGGACTATTTCGTATCACTATTGATTTAAATTGTAAAATTCACTTTTTTTCTAAGTTTCTTTAAAGTATTTTAATTGGAGAAGGTTCTTATTTTGAATACATGTTTCAAAATTGTTCCGAGTATCATGTTATTCCCTAATTCATAATTTCTTATTGACTCAATACTAACATATTACCTAACCAGATCAAAACACAAAGAGCAGAGATAGGATATCTGACCCTCTTTGAGTCGTCTAGATATTTTTTTTGTTACTAAAACGTTCATGACATAGAAAAACTTTAAAATCTATATAATAGGTACTTACACGTATAACTTTATGAAAACATTTAATAAACTAAGTACTGTTTAACGCAAAAGTAATCGAGGCGTATACTTCTCGTATGACTTGCAACTCGTTAATAATGATTGACGAGATATTAACTACCAAATGAACCCACTCTATAGCCGGCAACTCCCCTATCGAGTCAGTGTTTAGAAACATTAATTGTTTCATACATTATTTTAAATAAATTTGGCGGTACTAGAAGTGTTAGTTAGGCAAATTAAGTGGCTGAGTGAGCATTAGTCGAAGTTGTGATGAAATAATTTCATTCATTCATTCGTTCCAATTTTAAAGCTTGAACTATTCTCATGGTGATGTTACCTACATTGATTTTTTGTCATAATTCTTATTTTCCTACGATTCGATTTTATTCTCTATTTACAGTTCTTACGCTCTTTCACGTTTCTCAGACTATCACCCTTAGTAAAAACCAAAAAAAAAAAACTAATATTATGAATATGAAAGTAACTCTGTCTGTCTGTCTGTATGTTACGCTTTCACGCCTGAACTAGTGAACCGATTATGATGAAACTTGGTATAGGGGTAGATTAGACATTGAAAAAGGACATAGCAACGAGCACGCTAGGCACATAGACACAATAACTGACATCCACATGGGTGGAGCCTAAGGCAAAAGCTAGAATAGTATAATTTTACTCTAGAACTAGCCTAACTGCAAGCAAAAAACTTCAAATTAAGTAAATAGTACAAGAAATCTGTGCGTGCAAACAAATTAACTATTCAGTATAATTTAGTGTGATATTAGTATTTACTCTATTAGTATAGATTACTTTTAGTATAATATAGAATTAGTATAGAGATCTAGCTCTATGAAAGATCATCATCATCCTGTAGTTGGTTGCACCCAAGGACCTCACCACACAGTCCTATCTGGTTTCCCCGGTTTCCGCGTATCTCTATTACCTACTGATAATTACTCTAAAGGTGGTCAGGAAATAACCACCCTGTCACATAATATTGACATTGCGTACAACTATGCTGCACTTCGTAAAGTTTGTGAGAGTGCCAGAGGCTTCACCTCCCTGCCATTTTCCCATGCTTCTCTCACCTCCCATTGCCTCCTCTTCCCCTCAATAGGTGGCAAAGCGCCAGTGATACTTCTTATATAGGAAGTAAAAACAAAGCAAACTACATATTTCCATGTTTATGTTTAGACAAAAAATAACTGACAGTAATTTTCATATTAGATTTTATTTCGAAAACCTCGTATCATAATTCTATATAGATAATACAAACAGACAGTCACAATCCACTCAGTAAAGAATAAAAGTTAGTTAAAAACAAAATAAATTACTCAGGTACTAACAAATTGATGTTTTTGCCAGCAGTAACTTGCCCACCTATGTAAGACTACTCTTCACCTCTGATCGATAGACCCTCAGAGAGAGAAGTGACTTTCCTCTCCCTCATTGCCCAGAGTCTCTGCAATTACTACAAGAATGAAGAGGAATAATCTCTAAAGAAACAATTATGTTATTGCAATCAGCACATTTGAAGAATCTCTTAAAACTGTCAAGTACTTGCCAATGCCAATATTAAAAAACTTAAATGAAAGTTTCGAAATTACAGAACTCAGATTTTTAAAGAATGATACGTAAATATGAAATCGGCATCGCGACTACATATTTTATTGTAACTCGTGAACATCAACATTGATTTTCTGTTTAACCTCTTTCAGTTTATGTTCCATACACAATAAGACTTATGTTCCAATACAATTTCGTTGAATGTGAATGAAGCATTGAATTATATTGTATCTCTTCTTTGTGTAATATGACTTGACTTTCCTAAATCGGAAATAGAAATGGTTTCTCTGAAAACATAATTTTATTTATACTGACTATCCAAAAGATAGCGTGTGCGACTGTCGTGAATGAGGTGTCAGGTTTTATTCCCATGTCGGGCTAGGATATAATATAATGTCAGTTCATTATTGTCTTTTTTTCTTTATAAAAGTCGGCTTTATTATTTTAAATTATGAACTAGTAGCTACTGATATGAATTTATAAAATCGCTACCTCAAACCTTCTTCTTCTTCTTCTTGGAGTGCCATCTTCTTAATGAAGGTCGGCGACCATTAGAGCAATTTGGATCTTTGACACAGCAGCCCTGAAGAGAGAACGGGTGCTCTTATTGTACCACTGGCGCAAGTTCTTCAGCCACTATATTCTTAGCCTGCCAACACTGCGTTTACCCTGTATCTTGCCCTGGATAATGAGCTGCAAGAGCTGGTACTTGGGATTTCTCATAATGTGCCCAAGATATTCCAACTTCCTTACTTTAACTGCCTGTAATATTTCCAGGTTTTTATGCATCCTCTCCAGCACCACTTCGTTTCTAATTTTGTCTCTCCAGGATATCCTTAACATTCTTCTCACCCACATCTCAAACGCTTCCACTTTTTTGCACATAGCATCTGTGAGTGTCCACGCTTCAACTCCGTACAGAAGAATGGAGAACACGTAGCAGCGGGCCAGTCGTGCACGCAGCCTGATATTTATGCGCCTATTACAGAGTAGCGATTTCATTTTGTAGAAAGTGTTTCGGGCTTGTTCTATGCGGCACCGTATCTCCAGACTATGCTCTCCAGCATCATTAACGAAGCAACCAAGATACTTGTATTTATCTACTCTCTCCAATTTATGGCCGTCACATCTCAAACCTTCAGTGGAGGGGAATAAAAAAGTAATTTTATGCTGGCACTACACCTAGATGGATGCATCTGCCGACGTCTTCCCGATGAACACTGATGCGTCGTCAGACGTGTGGACACAGGGCACTCGCTCTTGCTGAAACCCTTTGAACTGTGCAACGAAAATCGACAACTATGGATGAGTGCCGGATGTATCTGCGGACGTTAAAAACCTACAACAGATGAGGCAATTACCCGGACGCCTCCGCCGATGACGTTCGCAGATGCCTCTGGCTAGGTGTAGTGCAAGGGAGGTGAATTGTGATCCCAGAAGGCAGTTAGGTTTTAAAAACACACAAACACTTAAAACATTATGGTATGAATGTCTGCTTAAGAAACAGTTTTAGAAGAACATAAAAGAGTTTATAGGCTGGAATTTCAGTTTTATGTCTCAATTAAATGTTATACAAATCATCGGTAAGTGGTGAAAAAGTTAGCATTATAATCGAGATTTTGGTTTTGGGTTCAAATCCTGGCCATTACTATTTAATATGAACCCATCCACAGATACCATATCACCGGTGTCTGTAAAAAAGCGTTCAGATATTTAGGGTTAGTCTTACGTCAAGCAAACCAGTTTTTAAATATTGCGTCTAAGGGCGTTGTATGAGGTTCTCTTGAAGAGTTAAAATCGAAAAATGCCAACCCATGGACGACTGGGAATTAGGCGCCGCGAGTTGATACATGACCCTATAATTCAGGTTAGTAGTTGCAGGCGAGGTTGACTGACTCTAAGATCTTTGTAGGCTCCCATGCAACCAATGTGCAGCTCACAAGGAAACACGGAACTTAGTTGTAAAGGAGCCAGTGCGACAATCGAGAGGTCTCGGACAATTTGCTTGATGGTAAACGGTCTTAGGTTCTTATAAATACATAGTAAAGATGAGTATTACCTCACTTAACCATAACTGACCTATGGACACAATTCCTCATGGTCTAAAACATAACCCGTTGTACTTAAACCCTAAGTCATAATATATGTTATGAATTGAAGAGTATTAGCGTTCAGAGCCCAGAGCCATCAATCGTGACGTCACTGTGATGAAATATGGTGACGTAGCATTCTCGCCAGACGTCTGCCAAGTCACGTACAGTGAGAAAACGCTTTGGCCGTTCGGCGATTTAGTTATAAGAATATCAAGTGGTTTAAATGGGTTAAATATCCACTTAAAACTGGCAGCTCATTGTTGGTAGAAGATATAAGGAGAAGAATACAGATGCAAGAAATCTTTAGCAAGAAAGACTTAGTGACGTAAGTTAAAAATGAATTTCAAGTTAGTATGGGCATGTCCAACAAATTAGAACTAACAAGTTGTGATTTACAAGAGCTAAAATCTAACTGTAGGTCTTTTTGTACACATAAATTTTGGCGCTAGAAATTCGCCGTTTAGATTATTTATAATTTTAATAGACCCGGTACAGAATCATACTGACATCTAAATTCTTGTAGGTCAGGCCATTGTCATGCTTTTGCAGCAATAATGACGTATGCGGTTAATTCGAAAAGTACCACATTCCCAGTAATTTATAGGGGTTTTACTTCGAGTTTTTTATTGTCCACTTTGCTCTTCAAAGATATTGGTCAAAAACCATATCTTATCTTATATAGTACCTTATAAATCCTAATACTGTGATATCATGTGTCCTCTTCATAGTATTAGAAACAAGTCACATGACTTCACAATATCCGCGGTAACGGATAGCCACTCAGCTTAAATCACGCAAAAAAGCTACATACATTTATTATAAACAAAATATTTTTATATTAGCCACGTCAAAATAAATGCTAAGATACATTTATCAGTTCGAGAGATGATTAACGACGGCCACACTGAACAACATGACGTAGCAAAAAATGCCGCAATAAATTTATTGGAATCCCTCATAACATTCTCTTTCCAGGTTATAATATATCTTTATTATTTTCGAGTAAGTAAAGAAAGTAAGATTGCGATTTTACATGCAATTTCGTAGTTCTAGATTTATTTTCTGGGTCAGCCAAAACGTTGCAAATTTTTATCTTTACTAACTGATGCCCCGATGCCCGTGGCTTAGCCTTTTGTGGAATTCTGTTCGCGTGCGCGTTATTTTTTTATAGCCTTGCTTGCAACTTTACCTACTGCAAAAAATTAAGCCGAATTAATCGAGCCGTTCTCAAGTTTTGTGCTTAACAACATCCAATTTAATTAAATAGATATTTGCTGCTGATACATAATAGAATAAAATTCACATAAAGCATTAACAATAGTTTAAATTAAATTAATTAAGTGCCTATTCATTTCTACTAGCTACTAGTTGTTATTATTAAAATTCTGAATTTCGTGATGAAAAGAGCTTAAGTAGTGAAAATAAAAGTGATTCTTTATTAAAACCTTTAAAATGAAACCTGAGCCACAAGAGGCTTATGTACGACGGAACCGAACCACAAAGGCCGGAATAGGGAGTTTTGTGCTGAGGGATAAAAATACTAAGGACAAAAGCTTACTGTAACTTTGTGTACGGGAATCGCTGATGTAAAGATATGAGATTTATGTACCTACTTATGTGAATGTAGGTATTTTATCTTTTGTGTGGCTGCGGGTGAGCTAAGAAGTAACGCACCGTGTTTCTCCTTTTTATTATAGTTATTAATAAAACAGATGCAGACGAATTTCTACATCGTATTTAGTAATAATATAAATGTGAAAGTTTGCGTGAATGGATGTTGAGAAACGGATGAAGGATAGTTCATGTAAATTGGCTAAAACGGATCTGGATTAAATTTGGCACATAAATAAATAACAGTTTGGACAGAAGATAGTAGGCTTACATTCAATCATGGGTTCTTGTGGGTAGCGGTAACGAGATACATATTTCACCCAGCGAAATCTACGTTTATTATGATGTTAAATCTGTCAAATCTTGCGTCGGTATAAAACTTCTTTTTCTTAGTAAGTAAGTAGTGAAAGGAAATATATAAAACATAACATGTACATTAAATAGATACGTCTCAGGTTTGTAGTGCGAATCATTCACCTAACCTTGCAACTATAGAAAGTAGTAATTCTGACACTGGCCCTATAATTAAAATAATATGTTGACAAGGTGCTAGGTGCTCCTTGCGTTTCTCCGCATCGATGTCGCTGTGGAGAAGAAGTTGGTAGCCTTGGACACCATGGTCTCTCATGCAGCAGGAGCGCGGGTCGGCTTTCGCGGCACGCGTACATCAATGACATAATCCGTCGGGCTCTTGTCACCGCCGGCGTTCCAGCCGTATTAGAACCTTCTGGTTTGGTGCGCGACGATAGCAAGAGACCGGATGGAATGTCATTGGTGCCTTGGAAGATGGGTAGGCATTTGGTTTGGGATGCAACATGTGCTGACACCCTTGCGCCTTCTCATCTTTCAGGTACTGCGAACTGTGCTTGCGCTGCTGCTGCTTCGGCAGAGACCCTCAAACGGCGCAAATATAGTAGTTTAAGTAATAATTACATATTTGAGCCGTTTGGAGTCGAGACGCTGGGATCATGGGGTCCAAGTGCAGCCGGACAGGCCTGTCGACATAGACAATGAGGCGGCGTGGTTCCGGGAGGCCATGACGCGTGTCTGCGACGCGGCTATGCCTAGGGCTCCGCCCTATAATCCGAGGCGTCAGGTCTACTGGTGGTCAGCGGACATCGCGAGGCTGCGACAGGCCTCCGTGATCGCTTTCCGCCGGTGGACCAGATTCCGAAGGAGACGTAGCCGCCCCGCAGATACGGAGCCCCGAGAGGCGGAGCTTCATGCGGGGTACAGGGAGGCCAGAAAGGCCCTCCGAGTGGCGATAAGGCAGTCGAAGGCTGCAGCTCATAAGGAGCTGCTGGAGACGCTGGAGCGGGACCCATGGGGGCGGCCTTACCTTATGGTAAGGGGCAAGCTGCGCCCCCGGGCCCCACCGTTAACCCGGTGTCTCCAGCCGGAGCTGCTCGGAGGAGTCGTTGGCTCCCTGTTCCCAGCGCGGGCGGTGGAACATATTCCACCGCAGATGACTCCGCCACCTAGGTCGCCTATGGCACCCAACGTGGATGACGACGACGTGCCCGAGATCACTTGGGTAGAGCTAGAGCTGGCGGTGCTAAGGCTTAAGGCCAAGAACACCGCCCCGGGACCCGACGGCATTCCAGGCCGAGCGTGGGTCCTAGCTCTAGGCGAAGAAGACGCTCTCGAGCCCCGACTGAGAGGGTTTCTCAACGCATGTTTGGAGCGAGGCCAGTTTCCGAAGATGTGGAAGACGGGGAAACTGGTCCTCATCCGAAAGGCGGGACGCCCGGCGGACTCACCGTCCGCCTACAGGCCGATAGTGTTGCTCGACGAGGTGTGCAAGCTCTTTGAAAGAGTGATTGCAAAGCGCCTCGTCGAGCACCTATCCAGAGTGGGGCCTGACCTGGCGGATGGCCAGTATGGCTTCCGCCGGAGGCGCTCCACCGTGGATGCCATCATGCGCGTGGGGACTCTGGTGAAGGACGCCGTCGCTCGGGGCGAGGTGGTGCTGGCGGTGTCACTGGACATCGCCAACGCGTTTAACACCCTGCCCTGGAGCTGCATTAGGGAGGCACTCGTGTATCACGAGGTGCCTCTCTACCTTCGCCGCATAGTCGGGGCGTATCTGTCGGAGAGAGCAGTCGTCTACCCAAGTGCGACCGGGCTCGGTCGGCGAGAGATGTCGTGCGGTGTTCCGCAGGGATCGGTCCTGGGACCGCTACTGTGGAACATCGGTTACGACTGGGTGCATCGCGGTGAGCTCGCGGACGGTGCCGCCGTCACGTGTTATGCGGACGACACGCTGGTGACGGCGTGCGGGGCTACATACCGCGAAGCGACCCTGAAGGCCACGACCGCGGTTGCCCAAGTCGTGGAGCGGATTCGGCGGCTGGGTCACGAGGTGGCTCTGCATAAAACCGAGGCCATGTTCTTTCATGGGCCTCGGCGCGTGCCACCGGAGGATTCCAGCCTCATAGCGGGAGACATTTCTATCGGCATCAAGGCCCAGATGAAATATCTGGGGCTCGTGCTAGACGGCCGGTGGAACTTCGGGGAGCATCTCCGAAGACTGGCCCCCAAATTGAAGGACACAGCTGCCGCTTTGGGGCGGCTGCTGCCCAACATGAGGGGGCCGGATGACTCCTGCAGGAGACTCTACGCGGGAGTCGTGCGGTCCATGGCCCTATATGGGTGCCCAATATGGGCGGACACCCTGACGGTCCACAATGCGCGTCTGCTGCGTGGACCGCAGCGTGCAATGGCCAGCAGGGCCATTAAGGGGTACCGCACGATATCCTTCGAGGCGGCGAGTCTCCTTGCCGGATCCCTACCGTGGAACCTGGATGCGAGAGCCCTTTCGATGCTATATCGGTATCGTAAGGAGGCGCGGGAGCAGGGACGGGAACCCGAGCCCGAAGAAATTCGGGCCGTGAGGTCTCAGCTCCACAGGGACATGGTAGCGGAATGGGAGCTACGACTTGGGCGACCAAGCGCAGGGCACGCCGTAATAGCGGCGGTAAGACCCATCATGGAGGAATGGCTAGAGAGGCCACACGGCAGCCTCTCGTACCGGCTGACGCAGGTGATTACCGGACACGGGTGTTTCGGGAGTTACCTGTGTCGGATCCGGAAGGAGCCAACGTCCGAGTGCCATCACTGTGATGCGAGCGAGGACACAGAGCTGCACACGCTGACCGAGTGCCCGGCGTGGGACACGCCGAGGCGGGTCCTAGTGGCGGCTCTAGGGGTGGGAGTCCTCACACTCGTCACATTGCTCACAGCGATGGTACGATGCGCAAACGCTTGGGGTGCGGCCGCCTCCTTCTGCGAGCAAGTAATGCTCGAGAAGGAGGCGGCCGGTCGGGTCCGGACCAGACTCCGGGCCCGGGAAGCCCGTGCAGAGCGAAGGCGAACCGGACGTCGGAGGTCGCAGAACGACCTCCGTCCTCCATGAGCGCTGGCCTGGGGGTGACCGGTGGAGCCGCCTGTCACCCTAGCAGAAGCAGGCCGCGGCGGCGGCGCAAAGTGCGCCTCCCCGTAACCGGGGCTAGATGGGGACATTTTGGTCCCCACAACCCGAAGGGGGCCATCTCGAAAGAGATGATCCTGGGTCTGTCGGGGTGCGAGAGATATGCTTTTGGCAATCTCACCTCCGGCAACCAAGGACCCAAGATGGCGTGCGTTTTAGTCGGTTCGAGTCCGACATAACCACCTCCACCGGCTCTGTGGGGGTGGTATCCGTGGGGATTTATCGCACGATAAAAAAAAAAAAAAATGGGGTCCAAGTGCACGTCTATTATATAAAGACATAACAAAACGTTTAATAGACACTACCCGTGATCAGAGGGCTGGTTTATTCCTTGCGCAAAGGATTGGCGTTGCCATTCAGCGTGGCAATGCCGCCAGCCTTCTGGCCACCCTCCCGGTTGACGTCGATGGGGAGGAATTCTTTGACGCCTGAACCTGCAGTTTTGCACATATCTTGTTCTAGATTTTTATTTATAATAATTATTGAATAGTGCATTATTACATTAACTTTTAAAAAACCTTAATTAGATTGAGAATAAAAAGATTGGCTGAATATGTTGACAAAATTTTAAGGATATTAAGTAAAGAATAGTTAAATTATTAAGCTGATTCTTATTTTAGCGTTCTTATTTATTCTTAATCATCGATGATATTCGCGAGGCCAGCAAACCACCTCAACCCTGAACTTTTCTACGGTGTATCAATGAAAATTTAAAAAATATAAAGTATTCAAGGTTCATTTTTAATTTACAATTAAGTATATTAACAGCTGCAAGCGTAAAAATATTATAATACGAAGCTTAAATATCTGAACATCTATTGCTAGTAAAGTAACAACGAAACTTCACAAACATATCTAATACAATTAATGAATTTCGCTATGCCCGGCTTGTGCGCAAATCCGGATTAGCTGACCATTTGTTAAATGTTCCGTAATGCCATATTATATTCGTTGTTTCAAAGGACATTACTTCCTAAGTATTTTTCTAGTCTTCATATACTCAAATGATATAATTTTTTTCTCGGTGGATAAATTGGATTCTATGTAAAATAAGAGTCTTTCATAGCATTGCTTGTGTGAAATTGGGATTAGGTCATTGTAATTCTAGCCAAGAAAGTTATAGAACTAGTTTTGGTTTCCAAAAAGTTGTTTCTCTAAATTACTTTCCAGAAGTACAGAAGTAATAGAATACCTATTTATTTTTTGTTTTAATTTTGGGCGTTCTACATCTAAGTAAAACTATTTTTCATCATAAGTTTCGGTTGGATATTCAAGCACAACCTTTGGCTGACCAAATGTGTATGTTATAGTAAAGTTTTTGAAGATATTTAGATATTGTCCAAACCTAGTTTAATCAAGTCTTAATTTTAAGCAATATAGTACAAAAATAGAAAGAGTGGAATTTCCAAACACGAGCCTCTTAATATAGAGGTTTTAATATAGAGGTGGATGGATATCCCTACTGAAATTATCTGTACAAAAATTGTGATGTAATAAAAAAAAAATATTTTTATTTTTCTCCTTGGCATGTATATCCAGGTGTTTCGGACATGAGATTAAAATACCACGCAGGTGAAGCTGCAATTTATTGTCAATATTGATACTACGATACCTTATTTTCTGCTTTATCCTGAGTTTCCACTTCCTCTTCTATCATCTATCGTGGCGATGGCGTCTCGGCCCTCAAATTATCTTCTCCCAGTGTGCTGCCACCTGTATGGCGTTCTCGGAGGCGCACATGAGGTTCTGCGGTGTACATGTGTATGGGCATTTAGCACATGTCAGCAGATGGGCCATTGTCTGTGGTGTAACTCCACATTCACATCGCAGGTCCGCCCCCTCCGAGAGCCCCCATCTGGCCCGGCATTCCTTACTTCGGCCAACTATGTTTCCACTATGATATAGTAGTATAGTAGGCTGACTAAAACCACTAGATACACTGTTATGCCTATACATGGATTAGTTAACCCGCAAACTACCTGAATTGGCCCTAATGGAGGTATCTGGAAGCGATCCAAATCCAAACGGATAACGATGATATATTGTCTAGTTGGCAATAGCACACGTCTTACTTGCTTTGGCTGGATTTAGGTTATTGAGGTGGCTTGACCTGGATATAGTTAGCTGGAAAGTTCTTAGAACGTGCGAATATTTTTAATTTTTGTTTATATAGTTTATTTAGAATTGAATTCACGGGGAGAAGAAGAGTAAAGGTAGCCATTGTTGATACGTCCAGAATCCATATGGAGCGGACGTTTTCCAAAATCGTTTCGTGAATATAATGCCAATGAAGTAGACTTCTTCCAGCTTTTGTTTTACGAATGGATTAAAATCCATACACCCAATCCAAACCGCTGACTGGCAATGTCCAAAACTTGCATGAAGGCGTACAATCTTAAAAGTAGCTTTGCTGGCGGTGCATGTGTCCCACGATGTGTCCAAATGGAAGTCAGTCAACGTGCCTTTAATATGAAGTACAACCATTTGGAACATATTATATTCCATTAAGAAGCAACAGACGTATCGTCAATGGCAACCTTTAGAGTAGGTACATCTAAGGGCAATTTACTTCAGTTTTATTAAGCATTAATAAACTCGCGATATATATCCCGGTTTTTTTTAAAGAACCACATTTTGCTTCACTTTAATTTCCACGTAGTAAATGCGAGCCATATAATGAAAAAGAAGCGATATAATTATTAATTCCTGACAGAAAGTCAATATCTCTACAAATGCAAATCAGTGGGCGTAAAACATAATCCATACTAATCCATACTTAATAATAGAGTCCTCACACTCGCCACATTGCTCACAGCGATGGCACGATGCGCGAAAGCTTGGGGTGCGGCCGCCTCCTTCTGCGAGCAAGTAATGCTCGAGAAGGAGGTGGCCGGTCGGGTCCGGACTAGACTCCGGGCCCGGAAAGCCCGCGCAGAGCGAAGGCGAACCGGACGTCGGAGGTCGCAGAACGACCTCCGTCCTCCATGAGTGCTGGCCTGGGGGTGACCGGTGGAGCTGCCTGTCCGTAACCGGGGCTAGATGGGGACCTTGTGGTCCCCACAACTCGAAGGGGGCCATCTCGAAAGAGATGGTCCTGGGTCTGCCGGGGTGCGAGAGATATACTTTTGGCAATCTCACCTCCGGCAACCAAGGACCCAAGACGGCGTGCGTTTTAGTCGGTTCGAGTCCGACATAACCACCTCCACCGGCTCCGTGGGGGTGGTATCCGTGGGGATTTATCGCACGATAAAAAAAAACTAAATATTATATAAGCGAAAGTAACTCTGTTTGTCTGTCTGTTACGCTTTCACGCCCAAACCACTGAGCCAATTTTGATGAAATTTGGTGTAGGGGTAGATTAGACCATGAGAAAGGACAAAGGCTATGTTTGGTCGCGATAATCGATATCCACATGGGCGGAGCCGAAGGCAAAAGCTAGTAACATATAAGGATAAGAAAAGCTACCTCATGCTCAAAGGGGCTATAGTTCAGTGCCGAGAGTGAATACCGACACGAATTGCCACCAAATTGCACAGAAGTGACGCGTAATGACTTCCTACTATTAACTATAACCCCCAAAGAGATTGCTTCTGGTTTGTATTTTCTGAAAATACTAGAGACGCACTATGGTTTTATCTGTGGTTTAAATCATTCATCAATGTATTTACAAAAAAAAGAAATGTAAATATATTTATCCGCATTCTGGATTCCATAACACAAGCTAGTTAAGCTATGCTTACCATGGGTCTAGATAGCGTTGTGTAAAATGTTGGGAAATATTTATTTATTTATTTATCATTTTAGCGTTGCTCCTGGTTGCATATGAAGCTTTCATCTTGCAAATCGTACAAGACAGCTAAAAGATAGAATTGCACTGTATCCATTAGATAATAAATATATTAGCCGACAAAAAGTGTTAAAGAGATGGCTTTCTCACTGTTATATGGATTCGAAAAAATATTTAAGAAACAGAAGCTAATTGTACACTAATATCAAATGATGTGGACCAATGATATTGTGGTTTTAGATGCCAACAGCCCACTTAGCGTCAGCTCCAATGTTCAGACACGTACCTATCGATATCTTCAACTTCTTTATGGAAAACTATTGCTCGCCATTTATGGCCTAAGCTTACAACATCAACGTCACGGGGCAACCACTTTGCCATTAAGTGGACTATATACTTGCTTAAAACTATTGCACGATAAAAAATCACAAACTGTAAATGTCAGTTAACACTGATTGGCTTTAGCAACTATAGCAAATACCACCATATTCACCATGTTGTGATATAACAAATACCTGACGTCATGTACATCAACATTTAACTTCTAAAACGAAAAACGCGAGAGAGAAAAAGAACCTTGGTTAGAACCTCCCCGAGTTTTCGAAATTCCCTCCCTCGAGTGTTGTCAAACAAATTTATGTGCCTCCGATTAGTTGAATGCTTTTTAAATCGACGTTGTTGGCTAAATAATGGGTTTGGGGCTATCTCTACACGTTGTCACTGTATTTTAAAGGGGGCGTATGTTGGCAAGCTAGAATGGGGTCACAAGTAATTTATACGGGATATAATTTAAGGTGATAAGAAAATTAGTACTTTTTTATTATACCTAATTCTAGAGTAGTAAGGAAAATACACCTATTTGTTTTATTAGTTAGTTAATAGTTATATTTCTGTTTATACTGGAGATTCATGGCGCTTGGTGGAATCTGCTACACATATTGAATAACACACTTGTACTTTTCCACTGATTTTATTTCTAGAAACTATCTAGAAAGTTATATTTCTAATTACTTCTTCAAGAATTTGCATGATAATCCTTATTTACATGTTTAAGAATAATGTGGCAATATGTCTTACAAAAGAATTTAAACCAAACAAAAGGCATGTTACACAAACATTTTGTTAATTAAAAAAGAAAACAGGACTATGGGGTTGCCTCAAACCTCACTCTTTTTTCCTAAGGGTAAAAAAATTAAGGCTCACAGCCATCAGACGGACAAGATGACAGAAATGGCGGTGACATTTTAATGAAAACCTCTTAAAGAATATCGCTGTTTTTTACTTCTTAAAAAATAATGAAACAAGCTTAGCAGTTTACTTTTAAAAGCAAATTTTTCACCATTAGTCTTTCCTCTTATTTGGAAACGTAGCATATTTTTTCTTACAGAGATTTTAGAAAGTCACTTACTTAAACTTGTTTATTTGATGACGATAGAGCTGTTCTTCATCTATAAATACATAATTATAATCGCCATTAACAGCCATACATCATTTAGTATTGTCAAAACTCAACAATCTTGACAATAGGCAAAGATAGAACACTAGGCAAATTTGCGTGTATGACAGATAATTGATATAAAAAAATTCTATGCCCTCATCTAGCGTTTGTGAATTTCACCAACTTTTACGATAGGCAAAACTGTATTCGCTTTGCGAAACAAGCTGATTATTTTTCTAGCCTTGTTTAGTGTCTACGAACTCTAAATAGGCAATTTCTTAGTTAGGTATGAATGACTTTGAGTAACTTGGAGCTTATTATGATAATTAAGTTTACTTTCTCGAACAGTCTTATAAGACAACATAATGCTTTAATTTTTTCTTTTCATTCCTAACAGAGCAGTTAATGATCTAATTGTATTTGTTGGATTCACTCCAAATGGATCAACGACCGAGTTAGGAGGAGCAGAAGAGAAATTGAATCAATATGTTCAACATCGATATGTCATAAAATGCGAGTTCATTGGACAAGCAGCTAAAGAGAATATTTGTTGAACAATTTATAACTTACAATTAATTCTGTTATATACCTATGAACAGAGCTCCGAAAATTATATGATTATAAAAAGTATACTCACACCACCATAGAAGTAAAAAAATATTTGTTTATTATAAATATGTAGGTATTATGAAACAAGGCATGAAATTCCTGTAAAGCATGTTGTAACAATGCATTGCACGAGAATTGTTCCCGGCAGTCGCTTCCTCGCATTTGTAACAAAACAGGTACGCAACATGAATATTTTCTATGCAATAAATCATCTGTTTGTTGAATACTACGTTTAACTTGGAATTACATATCAACGCCAACGTGCGTTTGAATACTTTGAGATCAGCCCTTGTTTCTCAGAGCTTTGCCATGATATCATTATAGCATTTGTGTTCCAGGGGATATGGGTCTATACACTCTCTACTCTTTCTTGTTCGGAACACAAACGCTTTATTATGTAATCGCAAAAGTTGCAGATCGTTTACAGGGTGAAAGATTTTCACCTAACCTGGAGGGAAAGCACTCTAAATACTGGATATAGAAAATTTCCCTTATAGGTTTTAAAATACAAGATTCTTTTTGGGGTTTGTCTTTACGTCCATTTACTACAAATACTATTATATAGTATACCTCCGCATTATTGACTAACACGAGCATAATATCCAATTATTTATTCATTGCGAGGTATATGTACACAGACTTTAATATACCAAGCAATGATAATTAAATATTCATTGCAAACTATTTCGAATATTGTTCTATATTGAAATTATTATAAGCTGAAGTTGTATGCATGTTGTGTGAAGTTGTATGAATGAGGAACATTTAAGGTTACATTCGCAAAACTTTTAGAATAAACTTTTCCAACCGCCATTATAAGGCTTGAAAAACGTATTCACAGTAATATTTAAAGGAAATGCACGTCTAGGGACGTGTTTTGAAACATTTACACTGAATTTAAAATGAAGAAATTCCATATGAAACAGTTTTATAGCGAGGCTGGGAATTTTATAGTTCTCGGCTTAATGTGAAATGTTTCACTGAAGTATGTGTACGCTAAAGTATTCAACTTATTACTTGTAAGTATCCGTAAGCATTTTTCACTTCAGTGAGAATGTCCGCGTAAAGCTACTGGAACTATTCATAGCTGTTTCGTATATTTTGTGCTCTCAGATGAATTTTCAAAATACTCTTCAGTTAGTAACCCAGAAGAATCAGACTGTTCAAGTCTTTTTTTAAGAGCATCCTTTGCAAGCAAACCATTGACGGATCATATCCCTTACAACGTCAAGCTCTGTAGTTAGGAACAGGATGAGTTCAAAATTTTGTGTTACATTGAAATAAATCGACTATTTACGGATTCAATCGCGATAATTATTTACTTTTAAAACCGAGGTTTCGCCCACTTTTTAGCAGCCATGTTCGCGGAGTGACTCATAATACACATCCATCATAATATCATTATAAGTCGTGCTATTTTAATGAGTGATATTCGTGTAAACTTTAGGAAATATCAATTTGTGTATAATAGAAAAATGCTAGATATATGGTGATTGAATATCGTATTTTATTATTCCATGTAGAAAGAGGTAAGAAAGGTGGGATACTAAAATATTTAAAAGGAAATACATCATAGCCGCTGGCTTAAGAATAAGGTAGCTTAGAAAAAGAAAATTTTACTAACAAGCTTTTTCCATTATTTAGCATCGCGTTTCATTTTTGTACATAATAACATGGCTTTCTAAAGGTTTATTATAAACAAAGGATTGTATTGTTATGATTTAAGTATCAATATAAATTACTCCGGTAAAACTACCCATTTTTTTACCTCAGTGTAACTTTTTAATAGTGTGTTAACACGCAAATGTGTTATAATAACATACATTATTAATAGGATTATAAAGTTCATAATAGAAATATTTAATTAAATTATTTAGAGTAGAAATTATCAAAGGCCTTCAAATTAATGATTTAAATACTATATAAATTGAATACATAATAGTAAATACTCACGCCCATATTTCCGCCAGGAGTAGGCAGAAGCAGACCATATACTCTTCATTCCTAGTCACATTTGGCCCCACGTACTAGGGTGCAAACCTATAGCCGGTATGGGATAAGCACCAATAGTCAGTAAGCTCCAGCGATTTTGTCAACCTATCAATTAGCAGTCTATTATAGTTCACTGCTGGACATAAGCCTTTCCCAATATTGGGAGGCTTTGGCCAACTATTTGTACGCTGGTCGGTACAGGGTTTTCCTTTCCTTCTCTCGCAGTAATATTGTCTGCGTATTTTTCCGTTACTCATCTCTTACCCTTTGGATGAAATGACGTTGTGATACTTGTATTCTTTCTACGCTATCACACAGTTAATTTTTTGCTTGCTGGAGGTAGATGCTCGGAATGTAAAAACCATTTCATAAGCATGACTTTCCCAGAACAAATGTCCTGGTTTTCCACGGAAGTACCCTTACTGAATATCGAAGTGGCAGTAAAAGACAGTAGAATTCACGTTCTGGGCTCTCTAATTTTACAGCATAATATTTTGATAAATTAGGGTTGGCCTCGTAGTATCCGGATTAGTTGCGTTTACGTTTTGGATTTGTGTCCGGGTTTTGTGTTCGGGTTTCGTAAAGTTTTTGGTACTGTAAGCCGAGGTAACCGTACATTGATATAAGTGTCTAGAGAATGATATAGGTAACATTATTGTAAAGACTTTCCATCTTACCAAAAATTTTTACGTTTCAAAAATGTTATTACAGTAAGGTGAATATTATGTAAGCACTATAGAAATCGCGGCACTTTTTCGTTTTAAAAATGGAAAAGCTGTTCAGCTCTAAAAGCAAAAGCGCAACTAATTTGTTTCAGTCATGTTTCAGTGCTCTAGTGAACTGCAGTTTTAACTCTTAACGAACTGGAGTTTCAATTTTGCTCTAACTTGATCTATGCAATAATGATCAATGTTATAGTATATAGGCTAAAACATATTATGACCACAAACCACAGAGTGTTCATTAGACTGTTATAACTGGTGGAGCGCTTATGTACTTTCTTAATTATTTCCCACATAATTTAATTGTATTTTAATTTTTGTAATTTAAACAAACCGCTTCTGTGAAGAATAATGTTTGAGTATTGGCGCTCATTTGTTGACCACTTAGTGTTGAAGAAGGCCAATAGATGGCGCTGTGCACGGATTTTTCGAACTATGCTTTGAGACTGACGTTCCTACGAGCGAGACTCTCAAGCTTCACGGCGGATCATCTCCCCGCCCGCATTTTTTAGTCTATGACTCGCCGCCGCACCAAACGGAAGTTGAGTAATTCAACTCCTCGTTTCTTTTTCTGTGTAATTCTATAAGTTCCTTTGGCCATATTCTCAAGTCAGTATAAGTGAAGTGTATCGGAAGAAAACGACTAACTCAAGAAAATCACCGGCCGGTCGAAACATACCTACCCACCAGCACGTGCCAGGAACCACGCCTGTCTGCAGCTGAATCCTCACGAGGTGGAACTCAGGTCAGTGCCGGTTCTCTTGCGTTTTCTTTCATAGAAGCGGTCACATGTGTATTTTCTTTCTATTACAACCTAACTGCAGGTCATAGGTACTTATACGCTCTGTGTGCAAACACACCAGTGGTCGGACTATTTACACGTCCTACCATAATTTATGGTCCTTACGAGTCGGATAGGCCAGTAAATAACATATTCACGTAATTATTGGTGAATAATATTTCTTTCCTATTCATTTAATTAAAAGATTCACGTAATTTGGTGAATTCTTTCCGCCATCTTAGTTTCATTACTTTCATTCGCTAACAGATTTACGTAAATTATTTGGTAAATTCTGCATTTAAAACGCTAAATCTACGTAATAATTGGTAGATATTTATAATAGTTGGTGATTTACGTATTAATTGGTAAATACTCATCATTCTATTCACATACGCGTAACTTTATCTAGTACGTAACATATCTAGGTACGTAGGTAGTTACATTCCCGCACCGCCGCCGTGCTACTTGCGCTATTATATAATAAGCCGTAGTACAATTTTCAATAAAAAGTATATCTAAACTGTTTGTGTTAGCTAATCTTCTTGTTATATTTCAATAGGTAGGTCCTACCTATCGTTAATTTGCAAACATGTCGTCAGATCTCGAAACGAAGCTCATTATGTTGAATCAAAAAAAGGAATTATTGTTTGCACGCATTACTCGTTGGTATAAATCGTCGAAATCCATTGTTTGTTTTGACAGAACGACGCGGTCTAATGAGGATTTTTTGGCTGAGACCGAGACCATCGATGATGTTCGCGATAAGTTCGAGTCGATTGTAGATCAAATAAATAGCTCAAATTTATCATTAGAATCCCCTGTGGAATCCGACTATTCTTGCCTTGACGCATTTGATGAATTGTATTCAAGAATAAAACGCATTAGAAATAAATTATCTACGCCCAAGGTCAAGGAGGTCGCCTCACACGGGTCGAGTAATTCGAACGCGTCTGTAGTGAAATTGGAAATGCTTGTTGTTCCGAGTTTTGACGGACGCCCTGAAAACTGGAATACATTTTATCAGTCCTTTAAGGCCAATATTCATTCAAACAAACAATTGTCTGATTCGCAACGTGTGCAATACCTATTCTCAAAACTAACCAATGACGCATTAAAGTTCACTGCCGGTATTGTTCCGTCAAGTGAGACCTACAGTATAATTTGGGACGCCTTGGTCAAGAAATACCAAGATAAACGTTCATTAGGTTCATATTATCTTAATAATATATTAGACTTAAAGAATTGTTCACCTAGTGTGAACTCACTTGATTCATTTATAGGTATATATTCCTCCTCTATCGCCGCCCTTAAAGAGTTAGGTATAAATGATTTAACGGACTTCATGTTTCTACAATGTGCCTTGAGGAAAATGGACACTAACTTTCTGTTCGAGGTGTCGATATACCTACGACGCAACAGCTGATCGACTTTGTACAAGATCATGCTAAGATGATTGAACGGTCAAACCCGCGGTCTTCGTCATATGCGAAGTCGTCCACTGCTGGGACGCCACAGTCTAGTGATAGGCGTGTACAGCGTAATTCTAAGTCGTTTGTTGTCAGTGAGCCGATTAATAATAAGTCGAATGCGCCCGCCGCAGTTGGCGCGTCCTGTTGTTTGTGTGGCGGCAGCGACCACCGACACCTGTATGACTGCGCTCAGTTTAAAAATATGCAAAATGCAAAGGCTAGATATGAGTTTATTAAATCTAAGCGTGGTTGCGTCAATTGTCTAAGCACATTACATAATCTCCCGCAATGTAAAAGTACGTCAGTTTGCTTCTGTCAGAAAAAACATCATAAATTATTGCATTTTGAGAATAATGTTAATAATTCGCACTCGCATGCGACGACTGTTGTAGCATCCCCGCCGCCCCAGTGCGACCATGTTAGTCACACTCCTGAGTCACCGCTCGCTTCAAGCACTGTGCATTCGTATGCCTCTAGCCATAAGTGTGATATTCTCTTGGCAACCGCTCAGGTGTATGCTCGCCCTAAAGGTAGCACTGGAAATAAATCTGTAGTCAGATGTCTAATTGATAATGGCTCACAGAATAACTTAATAACATTGTCCTGTTGTCGTTTATTAAATTTACCAATAATACCAATGAGTAATTCTGTTGTCAAAGGTGTTGGTTCCACTTCGCACCCGATAATAGGCTATGTGTATTTGGACATTGAATCTCGTATTTATGCAGATCATAAAAGTTGTTGTGCCTACAACCGCATCCTTTTCTGCGCTAGCACTAAATTATTTAGTGCAAAAATTTTGGGAACTTGAGGAAGTTCCTGTGAAGCGCCTATTGTCTCCAGAAGAAACCAAGTGCGAGAATATTTTCACATCTACTGTGACTCGCGATGACGTAGGTCGTTATACTGTTGCGCTGCCGTTCTGCAAGGATCCTTCTGAACTAGGGAACTCGCGCGGCGTCGCTCACCGCCGGTTTTTGTCGCTCGAGCGTAAACTTCGTCAATCACCAAACGTACGTGAAAATTACAATAAGGTTATTCAGGATTATTTAGATAACGGATATCTTAGTCTCGTTGATGACTCTAATTTGTCTATGGATGGTTATTACATACCACATCACGCAGTAGTTCGACATGACAAACCGATGCCACGTATTGTGTTAGACGCGAGCGCTAAAACCCACACTGGTCTTTCGCTCAATGATATTTTACATATTGGTCCCAATTTACAGGCAGACCTGTTTTTATTATTATTAAATTTTAGGCTATTTCCTATCGCAATGAACGCTGACATAAATACTCACCGCAAATCGCTTGAGTTTGATGTTGGCAGTCATGTCGCAAAGGTTTTAGGTCTCTCGTGGGAGCCGTGTGGAGATAATTTTTATTTCACATCCATCTCGGTAGATGAGAAGTGCAAAGAGAAATATACTCTCGATAGTTGCGCGACTATTTGACGTGCTCGGGTTGGTGGCACCTGTGATACTCTACGCCAAGTTGTTAATTAAGGAACTTTGGCTTAGTAAGAGTGATTGGGATGACCCTGCTCCAGAGCATATACGCTCACGCTTTTCCGCTCTCGTTCAAGAATTAAAATTGCTTGACACACTGAAAATTCCGCGATATATAGGTGTCGAAGTTGATTGCGAATTACGTCTTGTCGCATTTTGTGATGCCAGCCTGAATGGCATGGGATGTGTTATTTATGCACATTGTACCTACCCATCTAGCATTCAAACTCCCATTTTGTGTGCAAAATCAAAGGTCACTCCGACAAAGATTACTACGCTTGCTCGATTAGAGTTATGTGCTATTTTGCTTATGTCAAAGTTAATAAGAACTGTACGTGATTCTTATGCATTACGCATTCCCATTACTGACATTTACGCCTTTTCTGATTCCACGATTGCCTTATCTTGGGTTCACTCGTCACCACATCGGTGGTCGATTTTTGTTAGCAACCGGGTCGCTCAGTGTCAAGAAAACTTGAACGCTAAACATTTTTATCACGTCGCCGGAGCCATTAACCCGAGTGATTGTCTATCACTCGGCATGCTCCCCTCGCAACTTTTGACTTATGATTTGTGGTGGAACGGTCCAGCATGGATCCGCGGCCCCCCTGATGAATGGCCTATTAAGTCATTCTCTCCCGCACATTTCTTAATGACTACACCGTTGCAATACTTACCCTCGGCTGATCTATCAGATCAACGAATTAGTTTGGTAGATCGAAACGTAGAGTATTTGCACACGTTGCAAGTCAGACAAAAATGGGCTACTCCCGACAAACCAGTAGAGATCGGCACCGTTGTTCTTCTAGAGCAGGAAAATTCTGCTCCGTTGAATTGGCCGTTAGGAGTCATTACTGACGTGTTCAGAGGCTCTGATGACGTGGTTCGCGTAGCAATGGTTAAAACGCGTACTGGTACTTACAAACGCGCTGTAACCAAATTGTATCCTATCCCAACGCAATAACTTACAACGCTGAATAGAATCTTAAACTTTAATTTTTAACTCAAACTTTAAACATACTTTAGATAGAATATTGTTAGTCTAAGTTGTTATTTAGCTATGTGTATTATTATGTTATACAAATTCACTATGGGCTCTAATCAGCCAGTGTTCGCTTGTTTGTTTCGTAACATCTTGCGACGTTCCAAAGCCGGGTGCATGGTGGAGCGCTTATGTACTTTCTTAATTATTTCCCACATAATTTAATTGTATTTTAATTTTTGTAATTTAAACAAACCGCTTCTGTGAAGAATAATGTTTGAGTATTGGCGCTCATTTGTTGACCACTTAGTGTTGAAGAAGGCCAATAGATGGCGCTGTGCACGGATTTTTCGAACTATGCTTTGAGACTGACGTTCCTACGAGCGAGACTCTCAAGCTTCACGGCGGATCATCTCCCCGCCCGCATTTTTTAGTCTATGACTCGCCGCCGCACCAAACGGAAGTTGAGTAATTCAACTCCTCGTTTCTTTTTCTGTGTAATTCTATAAGTTCCTTTGGCCATATTCTCAAGTCAGTATAAGTGAAGTGTATCGGAAGAAAACGACTAACTCAAGAAAATCACCGGCCGGTCGAAACATACCTACCCACCAGCACGTGCCAGGAACCACGCCTGTCTGCAGCTGAATCCTCACGAGGTGGAAATCAGGTCAGTGCCGGTTCTCTTGCGTTTTCTTTCATAGAAGCGGTCACATGTGTATTTTCTTTCTATTACAACCTAACTGCAGGTCATAGGTACTTATACGCTCTGTGTGCAAACACACCAGTGGTCGGACTATTTACACGTCCTACCAATAACTAAGTAGGTATATGATTCGTTTTGAACTTGATAGTAGATATACAGTAAGTCACTTTTCGAACAATTTCGAATAAATCTTCTTTTTTTATACCGCTGAAGCAACACACAAGCACACGGCCCGCCAGATGGATAGTGATTACCGTGGCCTATGCACGTTTGTTTCTTGAAGACCCAGTTCTTGTAGTATTTTATGGCTATGACACTAAGAAAATCGAAGGACTAATGACTAATCCTTGACAAAACCACAGCCATACCATTAATGGATCAATCTGTTGTGGTCGTTCTAATGAACAGTGCGTGTTAACAATCGATCGCCGAGACAAGCAACTGGGTCACAACCCTACCTAATTGAATTGGATACTGAGATTTTTCATCTAATTATGTGTTCATGATAGATAATACTTGCGAAGTTTACTATCTAGGGACGGAAATTTCTAAAGATTTATACAACACAAGATATTTTCCTTGTACAGTACCTCTCGCTATCCTCTTTTTATTTAAGTACCAATTCTGGTTATATCCAAAGCTTGCACTTGGGAACCCGGAGTCAACACCCACTCTCCTAATACTAATTTCCTTTATCTGGTGTGGTTGACTTTCCAAGGAGGGCCAGACCCCGGCTGACCCAGGGCCGTGATGGCCCAGATGGCCCTGGGTCAGCCGGGGTGTGAGGGATATGCTGAAGACAACCTCACCTCTAGCCTAGCACCGCGACCCTCAGTCGGCGTGCGGTTATAGTCGGTTCGAGTCCGACATCCGAAAGTATTAATATGTCCGAAGATATGAATGTCCTGTCCTAAAACATTATATACCACTGTCGCTTGCACTGTCTTTCTGCGTTCTGTCGAAGTTTGTAAAATATCATGTAGGTCTTTACATCATTATGACATTTTTCAAGCACAGTTAGATACTTAGTTATTACCGTTCACAGGCACTCATTGGCAGTTAGAGCTGTTGGATGTAATTAACGAACGTAATATTATTGAAAGTCATTCTATAGATTAAAACCCTCTCGCAATGGACTGATTCCATGACAAATAATCTAGGGACACTCTTAACATGGACACAACAAAACCATTTAATTAGATTCTGGCAATGTATTTGCCGAAAACACTGGCTTGAATGTACCTATCTATCAAGAGGAGTGTCTGATTGGCAGACTGATTAACGATCAAAAGTCTAATTCTGAATGGCTCACAGTAAATTTGTGATCAATTCAATCTATCTAGTACCTACTATTATGGTTGATCTAATCTTCCTTGGTCAGCCATTTCTTTTACAGTATAGATTTCATCAAGTTGACATGCCAGTCTATATTTTAACGTTAAGTTACGGTAAAAGTTTATTTAGTCCTTTAAATTAAGTCATGAATGCAAGTTCATTTAGCTTACAAAGTACTTCTTTCATTTAACATTCTCTACTCTAGGGTACGTTTTAAATGTACTATACCAGTATAGAGGGTGAGTTTTTTCATTTAAACTGGAGCGCATTAGTCATTCCCACTCGCCCACGGAGCTAGTATATAATTTTACTGTACTGTTCGACAATTTGAGGTGCTTCTATACTAAGCTAGACAAATGTTCATTCCAATTGCCACGTTTGAAAGGCAGTTTTAAATTAAAAAAATAAAATTGTACAAACGTTTTTCAAGAATCGCTATTTATTTGGTGTTATTTTATTATTTAAACTGATCGCAAATATTTGTTGTAGTTATTCTCAATAGTTATTTCAATGTGTAATATTCACGTTAACTTCTCTATGTAAAACTTCATTAAATACATAGTTGCGTATTCGCTAACACAAAAGTCTAGAAAATATTTTAAAAATGTGTAACAGTTCTAGTCCTGTCTACATGAAGTGAATTTCAATAGATCTTCCTTAGATCACTTCATTTCATGTTTGTAGTCTCAGGATATAGACTCTGTATGGATGAATCACTCAGGATTGGACAAGTAATTATATAAATATTATTTTTGTGCACCTGTGCTTCCTTCTCGGACTTGAGGGTCAAAACAAGATTTGTTAAATACATGGTTAATTAGTTTAGCTAATACAAGCATGTTAAAAATAACTGCTAATATTAGTAATAACGTAAGGTCAAAGCTCAGATGAAATTAGATTAAACTATTTTGAGCCGTGCTTTGACCTGTGCCCAGGGATGACGTAATAATTTTATTGAAGTTCAGTACCTACTTTCCGATACGAATAAATTTCATTTTTTTTATTATTCAACGCTAGTTAGACCCATTTTTCACATCCCAGATAGAATTCAAATTCAATATTACCTTTAAATATTATGTACTTCTTCAATCGAAGGTAAGGTTTTTAGGTATTTTGCTTTATTAAAATTCTTATTGCTAACTGAAAAGCCTATAGCTGAAAGTAATATTATACATTACACTTCTGTCTAGTCAGTAAGTGAAAAAAATAATTGTATTATGTATGAAACTGGTTTTTAAATTTCCCATTTCCACTTGATTTAATAATAGAGAACAATTAAATACTCTAGCAAATATTCCAAGCCAGACTAATTAATTAAAGCAAAAGGCGTCAAAACAACATAGCCTGAGGTTAATCGCGTGCGAACGTAACTAAAGTCAACATGCGAACGCATTCTGAACACGTCAACAAATTCTAACGTAAATTGTAAAACTTTATTAAAATTATATAAAAATTATATTGAGATATTCAGATAGCGATGTTTTTAGGGCCACTTCAAACTACGATTTAGCAGCTAGCAGAGTGTTCTAAAAAATAATAGCATTTTTAAACCCGCGCGGAGATTAAATAAATATTAGCATGGATTTTAATTTTAATTCAATTTAAACAACTGGTGAAATTTAACTCCAAGATGGAGGGATCATCCGATGATTAGTGCTTATACATTACACATGCATTACGAGAAACGGAGATCGCACATCTTGCCTAATTTGTATAAAATCCGGATACATAATGCAATGTTAAAAATATGTGAATGAATTTTTACAGCATTAAGTATGTTAACTATATAAATCGAAAACATAGGGTAAAAGAATCTTCTCGGGCGGGACTCGTGGGTTCGAGTCCCGCCCGAGAAGAGTCTTTCCCTTACAGGGGGAATGCCTTGAAAAATTCGGCTATCGAGACACGCCCGATGTGATTCAAATTTCCCATCTTATACGTCTTTAAGGCGACGACGGTGGAGTGTGGACCGTCGCCATAAAGCCGATTTGGTCAAGGCATTTCCCCTGTAAGGGAAAGACTGTGGGTTCGAGTCCCGCCCGAGAAGATTCATTTTCCCTATGTATTCGATTAAAAATATGTATTCTAATTTTAGCATCAGTTGATTATTCAGTCGATTTTAGTTGCAGTAATAAGGACTAGGAGAAGCAGATAAAGGAAATTGAGTATAAATAAGAGTTATAAAAAAGGGAATAAGGGGCCTTTCGAATTCAACATACCACTGAGAGCATGTATACTTTCCTGAATGAAACGACCAAGAAGAAAGCATATAAGTATAAAGTCTATGCAAAGTTTAATTCAAGAGCTTCCAAACTCATAACAGAGTTACAGTTAACCAAGTAATATCTTAATCAACAGTACTATCTTCGCAGTTAAATGCTCCCTCGGTTTCGATTAAGTAAGTGTGGATCGACCTTAATACACACTAATACATTAGCCCCTAACTATGATCATACACGCGATTGTAATAAAGCTGGACTGTTATCAACGCCTGTTCGTTATTTTATTAAAATTTTATCTAAACATTGTTTTGGTTTCCTAATAACTATTTATATTAATTAGACTTTTAAATATTTTAGCGTTAGGATTTAAATATTAACCAGTTCAATAGAAGGAAACATTATAAGTAGTTTTTTTTTTCATTTATTATCAAAACAAAACAATAGATATATTATAATGGTCAATAATAGCAACAAACCATGCAGGTTTATACCTGTGCTATTGTGAGTTGTCGTAATAGTACATTATGATATAAGTGCGGTAAGTTGAAAATTACAGCCGAGGCGATATTACTAGCCCGAGCCATCGGCGAGGGCTATAAGGAAGCAGAGGCTGTAATTTTCAAAGCGCACGTATGTCATACGACGTTTTATAACATATTTACGAGGAAATTAATAAAACTCTGACTTTGTTAAACAGCGAAAAGAAAAAGCGCGCGGAATTATTTTTACTTGTCCACAAATAAGCGATGCGTGCGCATCAACTTTTTTTTTAGGCAAAGGTACAAAAACAGCCAGTATTACTAATAAAATAAATTAATATTTTTGTGTTTTTGTTACAGATAAATGGTTGTAATTTATTGTCAAAATTAATTAAATTAAAGAATTAAATGTTTATTTGTTACATTTTATTTCCCAAAGTTAATTTTATTCATAAAATATTGACCACTTTCTTGACATAAAACCTCTTTGCTAAGATTTTTAAAAGTATCGTTCATTTTTAGACGGAGTATCTTAAAACTTTATTTAAAAAAAACACGTGCCTTTTACATTACATTATCGCACAAGTACGTAATGAGATACATTACGATATTGAAATTGGTGTAATTACAACCACTTTACGAGCAAATATGTTATAAAATAAATTACACACCTACCTTTTACCTTACATAAATAATAATATAAATAAAACTAAAAACAACAAATATACATTACATTTAGAAAATGTTGTTTCAGTTGAGATTGTGATGTTATGGATATTATTTATGCCCATTTGGTCGCAAGCAATTACTGTGGATTAATTGGATACCTTGACTGTCCCTTTTTATTAAACGATAAATGCAATGAAAACTTAAATAAAATAATGAAGATTGACGTCACACTTCTTTATTTTCAAAAATATTGGTTAGGTTAAATTTTAATTCTGGCACTTTAACCAGTCTCACAATTCTTTATTTAATCATTTCAGTTAAAAAAATACATGAAAACAAAACACAGATACAAAATTTGTCATGCGCAAACGTTGCCAAAGATTGCTATCAACCATGTCATGCAAATATTGACCTTTTGGTCGTTACACAAGCGAGATAGTTTAATTATTAGTTTCAATTCAAAATTTGCATACCTATGTGATATTGGCAACATGACTACATATAAATATCAACAACAACGGTGACAAGCTGACGCGTTGTAACAAATTACCGTAAACCAACCTAGAGTACAATTGTAACGCCACCTACCGGATCCAAACGATACCTACAACCTTCACGCAATTGTAAACTGTGAAATGAGTTTTATTGCAATTTGCAGTGCAAATAAAAAAAAATACAAACTTTTTTTCGTTGTATGTTTTTACTCTATACCATTAAAAAGTGTCGAAGAATATCGAATAATACAAACACTAAACCCGGAAATGTACAGAAGACTATAGAGCTGCCTATAAATGTTTATAACATGGGAGATGTTACTCATTGTATACTTATATTCTACCCTCCAAGTAGTGCCTTCTAGAAAAAAAGTAGGGTCACTGGAGTACTAGTAACCCTACTTTGCAATAGAAACACGTCCTAAACAAACAGTTCCATATCCTATTATGTCCTTCGTTACAAGTTGCAGCACTATTTTTAAGGACAACGTTTTTCATGTTTGCTTCAAAACGAAAAATGAGAAAGGTTGAAAAGTGAAAAAGTCTTTCTAAGTATTACGTCACAGACACACTTTCGATTTTGATTGATTGATTTCGATAGGAGTAGTTGATAGAAGTATGCTAAAAAGTTTATTTATCTATTAGTTAGTGGCCGTATTATTAACATCGCCTAAGAATTTTAATTAGAATAAAACTTGAAATCCGTCTATAATTGGCGGACATATCGGTGAACATACATAAAAAAATAAAAAACAAAATCATGTATACAGACGAATTGAGAACCTCCTCCTTTTTCGAAGTCGGTTAAAAAGTCAACATACAAGACGAGCATTGAACTCTTAACAGTCCATTTCTAGGAAGGAAAATCTGTTCTACTAACCTACCTAAAGGATACTTACTACTGTGTTAAATTTACAAAAAAACATAACATAACATACATAACATAAACTCACGCCTGTATTCCCCGAAGGGATAGGCAGAGGTGCTAGCACCCACTTTCAAAATTTCCTTCATTATTCACGGTTATTAGAGTTGGTTCCTCAAATGATTCATTTTATAACAAGCTATTATTAACTTCGTTTGTAGCTAATGTAACTATCCATTACCCAATTGTTAATGAGGCGTTAATTATACAGAAACGTTATGGCACGAATAAGGTGCGGCCACAAATAAAATTATAAAGAAATGGGGAGGAGATGGACGGTACAATTTGAATCTCGGTCGCTCCATATCTGTATCACATCCTTGCTATATCGTTCGTGTATAATTCACGCCTAAGGTGGGTAGATACCGCTGCCTATCTGAGTGACATCTGACACAGCTCACACTCGAAACACTCTCACAGTTCCCCGAACACTTTGATAACTTCTCTACAGCCTTTATAACGCGTAGAGGTCAAACCTTAGCCCATTAATATTCATTTCTTTAAATTCAAATGTATACACTCCAAGAAAATTGTAATAATTCAAATTATTTTCTAAAATTATTGCCATTTCCGACTATACAACTCCTGAAATATGACCACATTAACACGATTACTTTTACTAAAAGTTTTCCCTGAAATAAGGAAAAATATTAAATGGAAGGACGGTAAAAGCTGAATTCTGATGCAATTGGCTTTCATCCAACTATGGCGACCAGTTTCGAAGAGCTCGGGTTACTCCCAAATCGTATCTTGGACAAATAACTTGTTAAAACTTTTAGGGGTTCTATTACACTGGTTGGTGAGGTTATATAGCCGTTTGAAACAAAATACTGAGTATTGTCGTTGGGGCTTAACAGGGACGGTTTCGGTTTCTTGAAATAAATTGGATGAGTTCGTACGTATAATTGACTTGCAGATGCTGATACAAGGTCAAATATTAACAAGTTTTGTATCAAGGATCTCTATAGCTATATACCAATGTATATTTTAGTTTTATTTGTGTAATAAAAATGCAGCTATAAATTTTATTTATATCAGAAAGTTTTAATTCTGAATGATACGAGTATAAAATAAACTGCGATCTGCGTTGCATCTTTTCTGGTTTTGTGAGAACCGTAATGAGCAACCTAGCATACATCAACACAAAGAGTTCTGACCTATCTCCCTAACAGATACGCATAAGTACATGTATTCTGATTTAATAGTGTGTTTTGCCCCGAATTAAACTATTCTAAGTTCGAACGGGATATCTTCAAATACATTTCAAACCTTGAGCGTTATTAATGCACCTTAATGGTAAGGGTGCTGATATCACGGTGAAAGATAACAATGACCTATTTTATGGTCGACCGCAGTTGGTGTGATTGCACCATTTTCATGTAAGTACATGTACGTTCTAGTATGTCGGCAGGTATGTAGGTACATTTTTTTTACACAAAAGGATTTAGCAATACGTTCCTTGCAAGTCAAGGAGCGGAACTTTCTAACTGACTCCTTGTTTTAGAAATACTATAACTTGGGCATTATCAAATCTTAAAGGTTTTATCGTAGACCATATTGTTACTTATCAGTAGGTGAGATAATGGTAAAGGCGAGCCTCAAGCCAAGCCCTGAGTACAGTCAGCATCAGAAATACAAAACTATGTATTTAATATTTTTTGTTGGGCTGAGGTACTTCAAAGTTTCATGTTTAATGATACTCAACACGGACAAACAATGTAGCCTAAACCATGCTTTTAGGCTAAAGGCACCATTAAGGAGCGACCTTCCGTCCATTTTGATTAGGATCATAATAAATCACATCAAATTTCACTTTCGCACGCAATCGTCAGTTGGAATTCAAAATAATTATTTTTGTGTGTTCTCTATTATCGGAACAACTGTTTGGTGAAAATCGTGACTAATGTATATAATTCATTTACTTATATTGACCCTCTAGTTTTGTCTAGAACATTTTTTTTTTCTTACGTGGTTCTCACATACTCACATATAAAAAGTTCTATAGTACTAAAATAGGTAGAGAATTTAGGAGAATGCGCTTTTATTTACATACGTCGCTAGATTCTGAGTTCATTTATTAATGTAATACTTGTGAAAAAATGCAGTATTAACAAAAACTACTTCCTGAAAGCAGACCTAACCATAAAATCCAGTTGGGCGGTAATAAGCAACATATTACCCCTTCGAGAATATGCAAGCGCGGAAAAAAATGATGGTAGATATTCTGGGAGTATCGATACAAGCAAAAACTTAGCGAATACTCACACGTGAATTATCAAAATTTGTCGAAAGAGATGTTGGTCATGAGTTCAATGGTTTTTTCCAAACTCAAAGTTTTTAGTTCAAAAAAACATTTATGCCTTCAAATCTAATCTAGACTTACGTTCAAAGATTTCATATTTTACGTCTTTATAGTACACGTAGATGTATTACAACCAGCATACATATGTTCGACGTAAAACCTTTTGATGATATCCACGCAGGGCCACTATAAAAGCCAAAGGGTCATGAAATAGACGTAATCCGGCCGGAGCTGTGCGCGTTTTAACTTTTAGTGGGTGATAAAATTATCGGCGGAGTTTCAGTCGGATGTGGTTCTCGTATTAGAGTAATCTTGTAGAAAGGATTATTATTAAATTGTATATAAATCGGTGCGGAAAAGGTCGTGATATTAAAGAAATAAATTATTTATTTATTCATCCGTACTAATATTATAAATGCGAAAGTAACTCTGTATGTTACGTAGTCACGGCTAAACCACTGAACCGATTTTTATAAAATTTGTTAAACGGGTAGATGAGACTTTGAGAAAAGACATAGGCTATGTTTGGTCACGATAACCGAGATCGACGCGGGCGGGGTCGTGGATAAAAACTAGTTGCGTTATAATTTAAATAACTACATTTCTGTAGTCAGAGGTATAAACACGCGCGGCGAGTCCATTGCCCTTAAAAGGTCATTGTTATTGGTCCAACGTAGTTTCCGATTGAATCTGAAGCGTTCTGTCTAGAGTCTAGAGTTCGCTTACTCTTATTCCTTTTTGTTCGATTTATATGGTTGTGTGATAGAGTTACTGCCGTCTGACCCTCAAAGGAAAGTCTGTACCAGAGCCTCATTTGCACGTAACGTTACCTTAACCTCGAGGGTCTTGGTGCGGACTCATGAACTCATACATTTTTTTCTAGATGAATAAACACTAACATTTGCAAACTATGAACTGTTACACAACAGAAGTGTAACTCTCATATTACCTGTAGAATAATGGAAGAACGCATGTGAGGTAATGCTTCCAATGCTCATTCGAACCATAAATGAAAGAAAACCCCTTCCAAAATAGCCTCTAATTGTTAACACAGGTCTTATTATTCAAAAACAAAATCGTGTATAATCATTCTATTAATAAAAAGACAGTAGCGTGTGAATGAATAGGTTGGTACTTAAAAGGTAGCTCAAGGTTTTATAAAATCATTAATCAACCGTACAAGTGAAGTGATAAGACTTATTGTTATGACTAACTGTTGCGCGGGCCTTCCCAGAATACATTGCTGTACCTTGATGACTTCAATTTCTGTAATAAAATCGTGCTAATGTACTTCTACTGGTATGAAAATGGAAATTGTCGAAATTGGGACGTAAATACCGGAATTTACTGATACAAAAGGTTCAAGCCAGCCTTAACTGAGATTACAAATAGACCGCCATATTAGAAGAGTTGGCGGAAACGCAGAAGAGGACGCATCGTAGTATTATTTTATTTCCCAAAATTGGTGTGAATTCGAGTTTTTATGTAAAATTAGGGTGTATTTTTAGTCATAAGGTCTTGGACAACGGACACAAGTGTAAGAAAGTGCAATATTACAGTGAACTGTCTGTGTTAATTTCAACTCTCCTTGGGAGCCTTTAGTAAAGTCCGCAAGGCAGCAATCATCTCATTCATCATCATTATCATCATCAACATCATTAGTTAATGATCATGAAAATTAGTTCATTTTCATCATCATCAACAATCATTATAACTAAGTACTTAATATAATACAAAACAACGCTTGACATTATTATGTCCCACCATGCCATAAAATCTCTTAAAAAACCTTGATATTAGAAGCTCAATGCTTGTATGATGCTTGTATACCCACGGAAGAGAATGGGTACGTGTGGTGGTGAGACCTGAGAGGTATTACGGTTATGGTGTAGTAGTTAGGATATTGGATTTTCTTCTTTCTCCTCTCCGTTCTCCTGTTCCTGCTTGACACAACTGATGGACTGATGGACCTCCCCACCCTGATAGTAAAATCAGTCAGACGATCAGCATGCATACCGGCTTCGAGTTGGCCCTATAGACCAGTTAATAATAGATTATTATCACTCAATCTCTTTGAACGTATATTCCCTACAATTTCTTTAATAGTATCAATTGAATATGACCTTTGCTTTGTATGGAATTGCGTATAATAATATGTTCAAGTTGTTTTATGTATTTACTGAGTTGAACTAAACAAAACATTAAGTCTTTGTTTAGTCCTATTGTTGTGTATGTTCTAAAAAGTATATGATTTATTAATTTTACAGTTGTCATCTATCTATCTATACTACGAGTATTATATAATTGGAAATTGGAAATCTTTGTTAGCGGTGGACGCAAAAAGCACTGAACGGATTTTGATGCGGTTTTTTTTTGAAAAGTCTTGATCAGACTTAAAATCTTACGTTTGTTTGATTGCAAATAAACAAACGTAAGATATAGGTTGCTGTGGGTTGCGGTCACGGAATCAGTATTTCTGTGACCCTGGTACATTGGCATGAAGTACAAGGCTGACAGAAATTTTATCTATCGGGAACAGGAGCAGTGTGTCCTAAACCTTTCTATTTTGAACTAAACGCGGACGAAGTCGCGGACAAAAGCTAGTAAATTTAATATCGTTACTATATGAATAAATTAAAAGTTTAGGGTGCCATTAGGGCTTTTGGGCCATGTTTTGGGCTCAAACCAACTGGAACCTTAAGAAAAATGTCTCGTCACATGGGACTGCGTGGCTGAGGAATCTGGTAAGCCCCAGAGAAGATATCCTAGAACCTGTCTAACCTTGGAGACCAACATAAGCTGGGTTGTGGGCATTAGGATCTTCTTCTAATTCTGTCCTACTAATATATAATTAGAATAGAATATAGAATATACATACATTGATGAATGTTTGTTACACTTTCACGCCAAAATGATTAAAACTAATCTAGAAAAAATGGCAGAAACGTAGATTATAATGTAAAATAACAGGTACCAGTAGATTACAGTCTACAACAATAATCTAAATAATATATTTATTTCCTCGAATACATAGGGAAAATGAAACTTCTTGGGTGGGACTCGAATCCGCGATCTTTCCCTTACAGGGGGAATGCCTTGACCAACTCGGCTACTGAGACTCGCCCGATATGATTCAAATTTCCCTCCTATTTTTATCCGTGTTTAAGGCGACGGTGGAGTCATCTACCAAAATTCTTACGAACTATCGGAACCAATGAATGATGTTACAATCATTTTTAAACATTGATTTTTGGTAATTCTGCCCAAATACTTGAATAAATTTTACAGTATTAAGTATGCTAAATATACAAATCGAATACATAACAGGGAAAAATGAAACCCACGATCTTTCTCTTACACTCTTACAGGGGGAATGCCTTGACCAACTCGGCTACTGAGACACGCCCGATGCGATTCAAATTTCGATTATTAATTAATATGATCGAAGAGGCGAGTGTCCTATATGTAGATACATATGCATCACTAGTAAAGTCCGCATAACTTAGCTAACTCACGCAATTTGGTGTTGGCACACCATTAAGTCTGACACAATCATAATATGAGCCTAGAACCTTTACTCTGTATATCAATCTAAGCAGTCTTATTGATTGATGTTTACTAACTTAGTCTAGAACTTTCGTGGTTTCATGTGTTTATAATTATGTATTACTCTTCATGAAGGCATTAGTACGCTCTTCGCGAGGAGAGCCAGACCGCAAGGGCTGGCCCTGGGTCAGCCGGGGTGCGAGGAATATGTCGAAGACAACCTCACCTCCGGCCTAGCACCACGACCCTCCATCGGCGTGCGGTTTTAGTCGGTTCGAGTCCGACATAACCTCTCCTTCCGGCTCCGGCGGGGGAGGTATCCGAGGGGATTTCCACAAAAAAAAGACGCTCTTACGGGGTCGACCGCACGGGGGCTTCTGGTGTTGCCATGGCCACGGTAACCGCTTCCCATGAGCTGGGCCGTAGGCTTGTCTGCCACCTAAGCAATATAAAAAAATATCCTCGTTCCCACATCTTGTGGTAGGTTCTAGGAATAAAAGTAGCTTATGGTGTTATACCAGATTATAAACTATTGTTATACTAAATTTAAATAAAATTAAGGGGTTAGCATTAGTATAAGACTGGATGCGCAAGGTTGAGGATCGGATACTATCGCGTATCGTATCAGTGAACTGTAGAATAATTATTAATATTATTAATAGTATTAAGAAATTTTCACCATGCACACCATAATCAGTGATTATATCAAATTGGTAATATGAAACACTGTCTACCCATTCGGTGACATACAGGGGTGAGTGAAAAAAGCCAAACGAAAAAAATTTGATATAAGTTTTATTTTATTAATTACATTGAAACACTAAACGTTACTCCAAACTTTGATATTTTAAAAGGCTTTCAGAATATAATTGAGTTTTTAAACGAAGGCACTAACGAAAGTATGAAAACCAAAATTATTTTAATTGATTCTCCAGTCAGCGTAGGCTCGTAGCACTTAGCTACGCATTGATGGCTACGAAGTTCGTAGATGGCGTAGCGTGGTAAATGATGTTGTTAGTTTGTAACTCAGTTCAACTAATCTGTATTTGAATACGTAATATGAGTGAATGATGTAGATGTGTTGCTAAGCGGTTCATTTGGTAATGTAATAACACTTCTGAGGCAGTTATAAAATAATCGAGTTTTTTTATCTCATCGCTACTTTTTTTTTTTCATACAGGACACGTCAATTTGACTTCACCTCGCCTGATGTTAAGCTAAAGGCAAAGTCTCGGTCACCATCGTAAACATTTACCATGTTAACAGTGCTGGCACTCAGCTTGACGGCCTCATTAGATGCCTTTTCACGCCCCGCTTAAAGGACCCGGGACTGTAGGAAGAAGGAAACACGTGAGCTGGCAGGGAATTCCAGGTCTTAGTGGTGCGGCATAGGAATGAATCACTGAAACGCTTGGTTCTAGCAGGTATACTCTGCACCGTAAATGGATGGCATCTTAGCCCTGCACGTGTCGTCCTGTGAAGGAAAGGGGAGGGTGGGACTAATTGGAAGAGCTCGTCAGAACATTCACCATGGTAGAGACGGTAGAAAACTGCCAAAGACGCAACATCTCTACGCATCTGCAAAGGCTCGAGGGTGTTCGTGACCTCAGGATCCCCAATAATGCGGACCGCACGTCGCTGCAACCTGTCGAGAGCATCTAATAAGTACTTTGCGGAGCCGTCCCAGAGATGTGAGCAGTATTTCACGCAGGAACGAATTTGGGTCTTGTATAGAAGACACCGCTGCTCCGGAGTGAAAAAACGTCTCACTCTACTGTGTCCTTACAATTAAATTTACTCAAATATAGATTTACTTATAGAGACGTGTAACGCCTTCGAGCATAGATGATGAACTACGTGCCGTGTACCTGCGTTCATAACGAGCTCTGTTAGTACAATTTTGAGTTTAAGCGCAAATTGTGCCCATTATATTATATTCCTAAGATGAAACTTTTACAACAAAAAAAACTTTGAATTCTCCTCAAATATAACAGAAGACCTTGCTATGATAGCATAGAAGATTTGGAATGAATTCGTCAGGAGCACACAGCTTAATAAAACTGTTTGGAACATCGCCAACTAGCTAGGACGCCGTAGCGCCATGTTTTTTTTATAATTGCGAGAAAATGAAAATATAACGGTGAATAACATTTCACTTTGAATGATAAATCCATCCAGTTAAGGTATCTTTAGCTGTGTAATCATTAAATCAACCTTTTTAACGTACTGCTAAGACATGCACTTGTATAATCAAGATTTACATACCAACTCCGAATGAACAAAATTTAAAATTTAAATGTTCCAAATGTAAATGTTCAAAATTTAAAATTTAAAAGTAAGAAAACTTGTATGATAGGTATAATACTCGTAGTACAGATATTAAGTGGTGTTTCTTTGATCATGTTATCCATTATGGCTCAGTATATGGAAGGAAGGTAGGAAGGTACACCTGAATCACCTGATTGGGGGTGTAGCCTTTCTACTGGTAGGTAGGTTACACCTGGTTGGGTGAAACCTTCCCACTGGTGGAAATGCTTTGTAGTAAGGTTGGTCGGAGACGACTCTCACGACAGATAAGGAATAAAAATAATAGGGAAAATTTAGTAGTAAGGCTGAGGCCCCACTAGTGCGTTGCGTTGCATCGTTTTTTTTTTTTTTTTTTTTTTTTTTTTGTCGTGCGATAAATCCCCACGGATACCACCTCCACGATGCGTTGCATCGTTGCAATGGGGCAGGTTCATTCTTAGAAATTTAAAGAAATTTATTTGACTTAAAAAATTCTAAGAACAACCCTGTTCTGTCCCCATTACCTCTTTTCTTTTTAATTATATCTCTGTGTCGTCACATGCATTTTGTAACCCACTAGTATTTTATAATCAATTATCAAATGAAAATATTTATTCAATCATACAATGTGACAGAGACAAAAAAAAACTAAAGAAAAAAAAACAAATATATCAAATTACAAGTATATCATATTGTTGAAAGAGGTCCTTCCACTTTCAACCGGAAATTTTTCTACCAGCTAATATTTATTTCCGCTTTCGACCGGTAAGTAAAAATCATTCCGCTTTCAACCGGCAACTAGAAAATTAAGTTTACTCAAATATTAAATATCATATTAAAATGGCTGCATAAAATTGCCCGCAACCTGGGGGCAATGCAGAAAAAATATGAAAGTACCAAATAAATTGCCATAAATTGCGATAAATTTCGTTAAAAGTAATTTTATTTCAATACAAGTACACCATCGAAAAATAATGCTCTACTAACGACTTAACTTAATCTATATTCTTTTCAGATGGTAAAGCTTCTTACATAATAAAGTACCTATTCATATCTTTAAAAATTTAGTAGGTATTATCAATTCACTGTAAATAGAATGAAGGTAACTTAAAAATCTCATCACGTACTTACTGTATATTTTTTCTATCAGTACAAATTTCAACATTTCAAAAGGTCGGATACTTTTAGTTCGTTTATTTTATGAAATGATACTCTAATAATAATAATAATGTGTATCTTAGTATAATTAATAATTTCCTTATTCCATCCAAAAAATTTACAAATTTTACCAAAAAATATCAAATGAAACCAAAAAATTTTTTTTTTTCTGTAAAAGAATATTAGAACCGAAGTCACTAATATTCCCTCTAACCCCCCAACTAAGGTAAATTGTTTGTGCTAGGAGTGGGTTCACGTCGTTAGTGTAATGGTCAGGATTCGAACCCGGGACCTCTCGATCGTAAGGCCGACTAACCAGTAAGCTACCGACGCTTCGTCACAAAACGTTCTAGTCCATGTTTAATAAAAAAAGCTACATTTATTACTATTATAATACTTATCTCTGCTTTTACATAGCGTACAGATTAATAACAACATAACATAACATAAACTCACGCCTGTTTCCCCGAAGGGGTAGGCAGAGGTGCTAGCACCCACATTTCGCCAGTTTATGTTTTAGGTCCCAATGTAATAGGTGGCGAGCCTATTGCCATTATCCGGGCACTTATAAACCTGCGATAAATACACACATAACTTCGAAAATCATCGAAAAGTCATTGGTGTGTGCCATAGTAAACATGGCCGGGATCGAACCCGAGACCTCGTCACAGCAGTCCATTACCCATACCACTAGGTTACCGCAGATTAATAACAAACTGGCATAATATTGCTGATTTTAAAGTAAAATAAATATCTCGGTCTTGTCCTGAATAAATGTAGTTTATTTGTGGTTCTTTACACATATTTCACGATATTCGATGCAGTAGAGAGTGGTTTTGCAGTAAAGTCAGCAAGTACATGAATTATTCATTAACTTTTTAGATACATTGATTTATTATATTGAAGTACCTATTATATAGCCATTGTAAGATGTTATAGCTCTTACAATTATATTAAAGTCAAAATTGACATGCATAATAAATTGAAAATATCCATACTTAATATTATAAATGCGAAAGTAACTCTGTCTGTCTGTCTGTATGTCTGTCTGTATGTTACGCTTTCACGCCTCAACCACAATTTTTGGTATAGAGGTAGATTAGAGCATGAGAGAGGACATAGGCTATGTTTGGTCGCGATAACCGACATCCACGCGGGCGGAGCCGCGGGCAAAAGCTAGTATCATAATAATTTACATTGAATCCCTATGCAAGGTAATCTTAAGAGATGATAATTCCAGAACCTTTACATTGATAGTACAGATGAAAAATTAGTGATTGTTACTCTCTAAAATAGTAATGATGTTTGCTTTTAATGTAGACCGTACGCTTGCATCCGACGTTTGATAACGGAAGCAGAACAAATTCATCGCTTTTTGGCAAACAACTTTCTACAATAAACCGCATTTTAAACAGGAATAGAATTGCTTTTCTCGCTGTTTTATATTTGAATGTTATAAAAAAATAAAAACACATAATATCTATACAAATTATTTTTGGCCAAGTGAAGCTGTTTCATTATTTCAAATGTATACGTGTTTAAATTAATATTCTTTTGAAGTTGCCTTTCTGTTTGCTGGTAATGGTGTCCATTAGATTTGGTATGTCCATAACGCGTAGGTACTAGCTAATATTTGTTTTATTTTATATTTGAATGAAATTATACAGCATTTATTATGCTAACTTTTTAAGTTCGAAATACATCGAGAAAAAGAAGCGCTCAAGTGGTACTTGAACCCACAACCGTTCCCTTACAGGGGGAATGCTCTTCCAACTGAGCTATTGAGCCACACCTGAATCACTTCAAATTTCCCTTCTCCTTATATCCGTCTTTACGGGCAACGGTGGAGCCATCTACGAACTGTTGGAACCAATGAATGATTTTCCAACCATTTTTAAACATTGTTTTTTTATATGTCATATTTAAACAGCTAAATGGATTTGACTACATTTTGTCAGCATTCTTACAGACTGTAAGTACTTACTAGTTACTCTATGTACCTCAGCGTTAGAAATACCTTGAATACAAAGCCTTAAAATGATTTTAAAACTAAGGCATTAAGAGCACATCAAACTGTTTTATTTATTTTAATTCTATTATTGTTCAAACTAAAGATGTTTTCGTTTGTGGTTTTGTTGAGCCGCGTGAAGGGCTAGGTTTCGCTGAGCTCTGAAAAGAACTATTTTGTGAGTAGCCGGGAGGGCTTTGCTGAGGTCTCATGGTGGTCGAGCAGCGTTAGCACCGGGAGATTCTTTACGAACAGTCCGGTGAGCCGATTTAGTACAGTATCTTTCTGCCGCCGGCCTGCCACTCCGTTACGGTGGACAGGACCGGTCGTTGCCCAGGGGACGCGACGTGGACGCAGATACAGCCTCCGTGGCGTAGCGGTAGTGAACGCGGCCGCTACGCAGGAGGCGCGGGTTCTATCCGCACTCAGTGCAAATATTTGTATGCTTATATATGAGTATTTGCATTGGTCTGGTCGTGCCTCGGAGAGCACGTTAAGCTGTCGGTCCCGGTTGCCATACGAACATGTATGGCAGTCGTTATAGGGGGATTGGGTGAAATGGCTCCACATAGAAGTGCTGATCACCCGTCCGGTCAAACAGCGTCCCCAATGGTAGTAGTAGTAGTGGTAGTAAAGGTGTGTACCAAATATCAGAACAATCCTTCAACAGGAGGGAGCAAAACCAAGGAATTGAGATCATTTTGAGCACTTTTTTTTTTTTTTTACCGTGCGAAAAATCCCCACGGATACCACCCCCACGGAGCCGGTGGAGGCGGTTATGTCGGACTCGAACCGACTAAAACGCACGCCGTCTTGGGTCCTTGGCTGCCGGAGGTGAGATTGCCAAAAGCATATCTCTCGCACCCCGGCAGACCCAGGACCATCTCTTTCGAGATGGCCCCCTTCGGGTTGTGGGATCATTTTGAGCACTACGTTCACCAAGATGGCTCTGTCAACAAGCTCCGTAAAATTTTACCGAAGTGATTTTATATTTATATTCGTTTTATATGTTTGTTCTTTCTGAACACACTGGCTGCAATATATCTGTTTTGAAGTTATTTACAGCGACAGCGGAACGAAAATGGCGAAAGTCGTTTGTCAGAACGACTTGTCGCCGCTTCCTCGAGGAATTCAAGTTGATGCAATCTTGAATGTAAGTATACACAATATGGAACTTTAAACGATATTTGAATGAATTTTTTATAGCATTTATTATGCTAACTGTATGTATGTAGCAGTCGCCCTGTAAGCGAAAGGTCGTGAGTTCGAGTCTCACTTGAGCATTTCATTTTTTCCAATGTTTTTCGAATTTAAACGATATTGTTTCGAAATATTAAAACAAATTTAACTATCTATCTATATAACTCAAAAAGAAAGAAATTCAACGAACAACTACATATAACTACATTTTTTTTGGAGGAAGTATAAGTTATGGTTTTTTTTTTTTTTTAAATAGTGATGAAATATAAATAAGATATGAAGAAAAAGAAAAGTACCCTGGATATTAATCACGCAAGGGTAACAGTATCCGAGTATATCATGCTCGATATGTAGATATATGTTAAAATATCCCTAGATAATTTTGAAACATGTAGCGTATAAAAGTCAATGTGATAATAATAATAAATAAATATTCCACAACATTCTACACAACGCTATCTAGATCCATGGTAAACTTTTATAGCTTGTGTTATGGAATCTAGAATGAGGATAAACATACTTATATGCTTTTTTTTGTAAATACATACATATTATACATAGTGATGTAGTTAAGGTACTAACAAACGAGTTTGAATTCCAATCTTTTGCCATAAGACTGAGCTTGTTAGTAATCAATAAGTTGCATGCGTCCATCGCATGTGTGCAAGAAGCCTATGAAGTAAAGGCGCTCCTGGAATAGCGTGTAGTGTGTTCTTTAATTGCCAGCCAATCGATTCGAATGACCACAACAAGTATCACGTGACATACTATTAAGCTCATTCTATTTGTATCGTTTACGTTTATCGTTGAAAAGTTAATTTAGCACCCTTTATTTTTCTATTTATCTCATGTTAAATTATTTTACACAGCAGCGTTTGATAAGCCTCAAAAGTTTTTAGTTAATCAATAAATCAATTAGCTTACTACTGCACTAAAAATTCGAAGCCTGGACCTTATTGCGGTCCACTGCTGGACTTGTTAGAGGGATAAACTGGACGCGGCAGGCGGAGAATCTGCAGAAATGGGATGGGATGATGGGACGCGCACGATGAGAGAGGCATATGTCCAGCAATGGACTACTTAATAATAACATAATATTTGCTATTACTCAGAGATTCTTAATAGTAAACTGGCAAACCATTTCCAAGCTAGGAATGGATCCAAAACCCCTCATGCAAACTAACACTGACTATATTAGTAGTATAACACTCACCGGGATATTTACTATGTTGTATATTTGTACGCCCGGTGAGTGTTACACTAATAATGTGATTTACCATGTAAATCTCAAACCATACATAACACTAATTATACTCTATGAAATTTCCACTGACCAATGATAAGAAACTAGCAGTCTATTCTACATTATTCCTAGCTCTAGTGAAGATTTCCCTTACCTCTGTCCCTCAGGTCTACTCTGTCATAAACTTTCATAAACAGAACTACGCAAACAACCGCATCGTGGTTATCGTCTACCTTCAAATTTCAGAACAATTTTTATCTCTATGAGCTACGAAACACGAAATTTGTATTCATATAACTGTCAACAATAAAAAACAAGCATAGCTTCATGTGTCGGCGCGTGGAGAACAGAGATAATAGAACATCTGTGTGCAAAATGAATGGGAAATCATTCTGTTTCTTCTTTTCTCTGCCATGAGGGCGTAGTGACAACGATTGTAACTATTGTACAAAAAGTCCTGGAATGAACTCAGAAGAATTATACCTCATTGGAGGTTTTAGATCTGCAACAGTAATGTGGTCTGATAATAAATTTTACTTTGACGGAATTCAACTCACCCTATTACCGAAAACCAGTAGTATTTTTCTAATAGTCTTAAATTATAGTCTTATGAATCTGACTGTAACTATAGTAGCAATAACTTTAACACTTTTGACACTACATGAATAAAGATATTCGAAGAAGGTTAAAGAGAAAAAGAAAATTTCAGCATTCTTTCTTTCTTTCAATTCTTGCAAATCATACGAACCTCCTAGCCACAGGTACAACAACACTATTTCTTGATACTTGTATCCATCAGATGACGAGTTACCTTATTGGTGTAAAAGACAACAACTTTGAGGTAGTAAGTATTGACCAACAAAGGCCGTAAGACGCAACCATACACGGATATCTTATCCATAATGTAGATATTTTTTTTATTTAAGATAGTCCGAGATCGTAAAAAAATGGATCTTCCACAGAAATATATATCACGAAATGATATCAATACAGGCCATGAATTCTTTATATCTTTAATAACATCAGTTCAGGATAACGCAATTCAAATCGACAGCGTTCATCCGTCAGATGTATGTGAGCAGCCTTTTCAGACCTCGGGTAGCGGTTTATTGAAAAGTTTCATCACTCACGATATTATTATTTTGTATTTATATTTTTACAGCGTCGTAAAGGAAGCTATAAAATTATGGAAGCAAAAGAATATCTTGATAATATGTTTTGCATGTTTTAGGGAAATAATATATTCAAGTTATGTTTATAGGAACGCCGCGCCGCGTGGATCTCGATAAATCAAAAATTATGGAGGTGGGTCCCGGACCCCAAAGACCGCTGCACGAGTGTGAATCCCCTGGTGTTATACAAGTCAATAGGCCACGGTAACGACTTTCCAACAGGTAGGCCGCGTGCTAAGCTTCCACTTCAGTGGTTAAAAAGTCTAAAGATTGAACGCAACCGGGAGGGTGAGTGAAGAATAAACACAAATAAACTAGCTTTTGCTCACGACCCCGCCCGCGTGGATGTTGGTTATCGCTACCAAATATAGCCTATATACTTTCTCAAGGTCTAATCTACCCCTATACCAAATTTCATCAAAATCGGTTGATTGCTTTAGGCGTAGTGGCTCACTATTCGGTAAACGATCAGTAGGTTAAACCATGTTGGAATGGTTACCATTTGGATGGGTGAGGCCTCGGTTGCCACCAGGGCTAACGCAAGTATGATAATATCTGTTATTCTGTTATGTACGAGTGGGTCAGTTTGAGGGGAATGTACCATATTCATCATATCAACTAGTATCGATGTTAGATAGCCATTATGAAGCCAGAAATTGGATCATTGAACTCTTCAACGCAGTAAGTACTGTAGTGTGCGCTTTACTAGCATTTAGTTTTAACAAGTCTCGTATATAACACTTGCTACCAAGCGCAATTTCAGTTGATCAAAATATTATCTATATATAAGAGAATGGGAACAATACATAATATAATTATGCATATACATATAATATGACAGCCTCCGTGGCGTGGTGGTAGTGAACGCGACTGCCACGCAAGAGACGCGGGTTCGATTCCCGCTCAGTGCAAATATTTGTATGCATGAATATGGCTATTTGCATTGGTCTGGGCGTTTCTATGTATAATATGTACGTATTTACAAAAAAAAAGTATCTATGTATGTTTATCCGCAATCTAGATTCCATAACACAAGCTAGTTAAGCTTACCATGGATCTAGATAGCGTTGTGTAGAATGTTGCGTAATAATGTAATATTCTATTCTTCTCTTGCTCTTTCTAAATTTTCTTCACTATTTATAGACGAGTTACACCTTTTTAAAGAATATCAGTGCTCAAAATCGCTTAGTAAGTTGAAATATGTTCAAAAAACGTACGAAAAGGTTAGTAGAAAACAATCTCAGCCTTAGGTACTTAGTATTAAATCAATCCATTTTCACTTGAGTAGCTAAATATCTGAATAATTGAATAATGTATACCAAATGTATAAAGTACTTATTTCAAGTGGTCTATGAATTATGTATCGCTATATTCCTATGTTAATATTGCCTTTATGGTAATAATTGTATGTTTGTTTATCAAATATTTTTGTAATATGAGAGGAAAATAAAATCTTGTTAACTTATTCTTTGTGGGTTTTGTGTGATTGGCCCCTCAAGTTGACTTCCTTTTTACCCGACTACGGCAAAGCTTTTGGCTTCGCCGTAGTCGGGTAAAAAGGAAGTCAACTTGGAGGGTTATGATTTTGACAGGCCATGTATGTATGTATGTACCTATGTATGTATGTTCATTTGTTCCCTCATAGCTCCTCAACTACTTATTAGAACTAGACAAATGAGGTATCGTTACAAGCGGCTTTATCGTCCGTTGGTTATAGGCTATATGACGTGTCACTCAATCTTGTTTGGCGCCCTCTAGCGCTCATAAGGTACTGTGTTAAAAAATAAATTTGAGATAAATATGCCGTGTTGGGTATCAAATGAAAGGGCTTAAGAAGCACATTTCAAATATGTATAAATGATTAGCTTTACCTTGCTCCAAAATAATGTAAATAAAAAATAAAGTTTAAAACTAAAACCCGACTACCGAAAAATCACACTCTAAAATGTAACAAACAAGAAAATATCAAGGATAGCCGTGGTCGTATGCCACTTACTCTAACAAAACAATATATTCTAGGGTAAAGTGGCATACGACCACGGCTATCCTTGATATTTTCTTGTTTGTTACATTTTAGAGTGTGATTTTTCGGTAGTCTCGTTTTAGTTTTAATGTCCAGTGAAAAGCCTGGAACAGTAGGTTCATAAAATCAAGTCCTCTTTTTCAGGTATTAATAATTCTAAACTGGTGATTTATAGTTCCATAGATACCTTTTTACTCGCCGTTTTAGAAGTGAATAAAACAGAAATAGGCATATTACTCAAAGCAAAATCGTATTCGCGCCTTAATCACTACATAGTCCAAAGCAAAGCCACTTTCCGCGTCCCTATGTCCCTATGTATGCTTATATCTTCAAAACTACGCTACAGATGTTGTTGCGGTTTCTTTTAATCGATAGATTGATTCAAGAAGAAGGTTTATATGTATAATACATGCTTATTATAGTAGAGGGTGCAGCGGGAACGGATTCGGACGCCACGCGGGCGTTAAAAAATTGGCAGTACGAAGTTCACCGGGTCCGTTAGTATATTGATAAATAAAGATTTATAATCACTATTTATTGGTGATATACATATACAAACAGGACATCATATTGTTGTCATGCTCTGTTAAGGACCAACAGTATTACATTCTAGATAACGAAATCAGTATAACTTAGTTCATTAGAAGGGTCCCACTAATTTATTCATGCATTTCACTTATTTAAGGAAACTGTAAGTGAGATAGTGGGCCAACAATTTGTCCCTTCACCTAATAATTCAGTTAAAAATCCAGTCAGACTTATTTAGACTGGCATTTTCAACAACTGTCGACTCTATTGTATTTTATTACTGATTTATTTGACTCTATCCATTATATTATACATAAACCGACATGGGAGCCTACAATATTTAAGGGCCTACTAATGGTATAAGAGAAACATCATTTTCTGTGTATGAAAAACCAGTGCTACTACTCGAAAACACTGGTGGAAGTGGTGGCAACAGCGTTTGAAAATCGCAGAAAGCGCCTTGTGGAAACCTGGGTTTTTCTGGTAATTATATCATTTGAATGATTTTTTTATAGCATTTATTATGCTAACTTTTCAATTCGAAATAAATCGGGAAAAAGAAGCGCTCAAGTGGGACTTAAACCCATGAATCAAAAATCAATGTTTAAAAATGGTAGAAAAATCATTCATTGGCTCCAACAGTTCGTGAGATAGTTGGTAGATGGCTCCACCGTCGTCCTTAAAGACGGATATAAAGAGAAGGGAAATTTGAAGTGATTCAGGTGTGGTTCAATAGTTCTGTTGGAAGAGCACTCCTGTAAGGTAAAGGTCGTGGGTTCAAGTCCCACTTGAGCGCTTCTTTTTCCCGATTCATTTCGAATTACATCATATTAGATATAGTTTTCTTTTTATTTTTCAAAATGGATTTTAAGTATCACTACTAGGATTTTAGACTTACAGCATGGCCATTTCATTTTATTCTCCAATCATAGACACGTCTAATGATGAAAATGGGAACCGGGAATCCAATAGAATTAAGTTTAGGTATTGTTGTTTCGTCTCATACTAGGCCTTGAGGACCCACGCATATCTCACTTTGTAGCTAGTGTAGGTACTAGCCAGTCAGCAGAGGAGGCCTTTTCTCAGACTTTTCTTCTCGGGGTTAAGAGGTAAGTAAGTAGTCGCTCCAGATGACAGCGGCTCCAAAGTGAAGACCTTGGACGGGACCAGGATCATCTAACAGATAATGATAATGATGTTGCACCCAATATCCCAGAGTATCACCCAATATAATTTTGAAAATTATTCCATAATGATTACCATCCCATTTCAACTAAGGACTAAGAAAAATATCTATAAGAAACCTATTACGAGACCAAAACAACCCATCTACTTAAATATTTTTACACCCCCAACTGCATGTTCTACATTATAAACCCTTTTCTTAATATAAACTTCATCAAGTCATATTCATATCGTATAATCAATTTAAGTTTATGAAAATGGTATCATTTAAGACGGCTTAACGATGTTTACATTATATTGTATGACTTTGCATACACACAATAGGTATTAACCCAGCGTTATGTTATTATTTTCTTTGAACAAAGAGGCTGTTGCTGTTAGCTAACAACATTATTAACTATTTTAATAGGTCTATTGTAATAATATTATTTTAAATCTAATAAATAAATGATATAAAAATATTCGTATTTTTTTGTTTTGCTTTTATATGTTAGACAAAAGTATCCTTTAATGGAAGAAGAGCAGAAATGTGAATAAAAAATCATTTTCACGACCCTATCTGAAGACGAAACTCGTCTTCAGTCATTACACTGCCCTTACGTAAGATGTACTTATCTAAACTATTATTTTTTATACTCACTCAACTTCAAACCGACAACGATAACTCGGACCCACCGTTAAAAAATGAGTTCAATAACTATCACTCGTCATTTAAATAACTAATAACACCTTATTATTGCTTCGAAAATTCAATTCCTTTTTTAAATGCACTTTTGACAGTTTGTTGTGGCGCGAAAGCGATGTGAAGAATCGAATTTATTTTTATTTTTTAAGTGGTGTTTAATTAATCAGAGGTGCATTCAGCCAGGGCTTTCGTATTTTGTTTATTTTGCAATGGTGTTTACTTGAGAGAAGGGAGCGCGCGGCCCGGCTGCCGACTGCCGGCGGAGTAAAGCCTCCATGCTTGAGATTGCGCGCGCACACCGTAGTGAAATGCGTCGATTTTATAACATAGGTGTAATTTAAAGCGTTTGCTATGCTTTAATTAATCGTCCATTGGGATCTAGTGGCGAATTTGATATTGTGGTTAGTGAACTGATGAAATTCGGTAAAATTAACTCGGTTACGGTCATTAATATGGATAAGGTTCGGAGATGAATGACATCATTTTGAGGACCAGTGATCTCAACTTAGTAACAGATACCTATAGTCGTTTGCAAAGCAAATGATATATCTATTTGTTCACATTGCTGAAATCCAAAAGAAAGTATGAATTACAAAAAAATACCACCACTTTTAAATAATAAATAAATAAAAATAAATATTCCACAACATTCAACACAACGCTATCTAGACCCATGGTAAGCTTTTATAGCTTGTGTTATGGAATCTAGAATGCGGATAAACATACTTATATACTTTTTTTTTGTAAATACATACTTATTATACATAGAAACACCCAGACCAATGCAAATAGCCATATTCATGCATACAAATATTTGCACTGAGCGGGAATCGAACCCGCGCCTCCTGTGTGGCAGTCGCGTACCAACATGGTAGACGGCAGCCGCTGCCGGAAAAACCGATATACGAATATAAAGTACCTACAAACTTTAGATACAAATGAGAAATCGTTATGAGGATGATGATGACATTTTTGTATAAGTAGGTAGGTACTTTCTCATACACGTAGATTCTGAAAACTTCCTCTGAGAGTAGTACCGTATCTCATACTAAGGAAGGCACGCGAAGACATATCTTTATTACGTTTTATTTGACACGTTAATAAGTTACACGCAACGTGACCACGGCAACGCAACCATATATTGTTATTAGAGCGTTGTAATGAAGTTTCGTTCGCGTATAACGTTACTATGCTCTGTTCGGAAACTTTATATTGTAATAGTGTTTGTATTAAAGTTTTTGACCAATTCATTAGGTTCGTTAAAAAGTTTACGTGGGGTGGTATCAAACCTCTTTTAAAGTGGTAACTTAAGTGACATGTTTGAAAAACTTAAGTTTGTTTTTAAGTTAATTACGTTTTGACGTTGAATGGTTCAACGTTTCTTTTATACTAAAATTTAATTTATAAACTTTATTTAATTAATATAAGCTGAAAGCATCGTTTTTCAGTCGAATTATAGTCAACATTGTTGAAATATTCTTTATTAACTTGAATAAAAGAAAATATTCTACTGCTATATCAGGTAAATATGATGAATGGCAACAATCATCTTCATCCGTTTCATCATATGAGCACCAAACCTGGTATTTTTTTAATGTGCGCAAAATGCCCACGGATTCCACCCCCACGGAGCTGGTGGAGGCGGTTATGTCCGACTCGAACCGACTAAAACGCACGCCGTCTTGGGTCCTTGGTTGCCGGAGGTATGATTGCCGAAAGCATATCTCTCGTACCCCGGCAAACCCAGGACCATCTCTTTCGAGATTGTCCCCTTCGGGTTGTGGGTACCTCGGTGTCCCCATCTAGCCCCGGGTACGGGGAGGCGCACCTTAAGCCGCCACAGTGGCCTGCTTCTGCTAGGGTGACAGGTGGCTCCTTGGTCACCCCCAGGCCAGCGCTCATGGAGGACAGAGGTCGTTCTGCAACCTCGGTCAGCGTGTGCAGCACTGTGTCCTCGCTCGCATCACAGTGATGGCACTCGGACGTTGGCTCCTTCCGCATCCGAGACAGGTAACTCCCGAAACACTCGTGTCCGGTAATCACCTGCGTCAGCCGGTACGAGAGGCTGCCGTGTGGCCTCTCTCGCCATTCCTCCATGATGGGTCTTACCGCCGCTATTACGGCGTGCCCTGCGCTTAGTCGCCCAAGTCGTAACTCCCACTCAGCTATCATGTCCCGGTGGAGCTGGGACCTCACGGCCCGAATTTCTTCAGGCTCGGGTTCCTTCAGGTCAGAGTTTCCGCCCATATTAGGTACCCATATAGGGCCATGGACCGCACGACTTCCGCGTAGTGACGCCAAACCTGGTTGCATATTTTTTTTCCTTATGAGCCGTTTGAGTCTAGCCTAGTCTAGCCTAGCCTAGTAGTTGAGTCTAGTCTTCCCCTGCTACTGGGACCCAGCAGAAGCAGCATGGCTAGATATTACTTTAATTGTCATGTCGTGGTTGCATAAGTGAAGGCAGTTTTCAGTTTGATCTCATATAATGCCTCAGTTGCTAGCCTAACGACTTAATCATTACGCGATATCAAGTTTCAAAACAGCTACAAAAACACAACAACTTTATTTCGTGATGGTCTATCAGTCTAATGATAACACTTGACTTCACTCCACGATAGTAGAGTAATTTAGGTTGTAATAAAGATAATCGATAGAATCAACCTTTTTTTCTTTCCGTCTCATTATATTAGCAACAAAAATTGATCATGCATGGCATGATCAAAAATTGCTTGATAAACAACTTGCAGAAATAAAGGAAAACACTTTTAGAGAGGTTTTAGCCAGGCAATAACTTTCGCAATAATTTCTGAAACATTAACGTCCGATGATTCCTACGCTTATGTAAACTACTGCCGTATGCTCAATGCAGGTTTCCAAATGGATAATAAGGTTAGATCTGAACTGTAGTCAGTCCTTCTAGTCAGCCGATTCCGACTGTAATTCTACGGCTAACTTACCGTCTACAGGGCTGTTACTGAAATAATTATGACATTAAATTTAACGTCTAAATCACTGCGTGAAGTGGTGTGACCATACTGCAGAAAACCAAGATAATGTGGCATAAGTGAGGCGGTAAATCGTGGCAATACCTAGGCGTTGTTGAAATGATCGCGGAAATTTTTGGCATATCACGGTAGTAGCCGTAAGATTAGAGTTACTATTGTGGCTAATTTTTATTTTGACACATTTGCCAAAAACAAAATAAGTAAGAGAAGCAAGATTCTCTATGTTTTGTCCAAGAAAAAAGTAACACGTACAAATAATATCGGTGTCTTTCGGGAATTAACAAACAGGGAATTTAGGGACAACACAAGTATTTCTTCCGTGCTTTTTTGTTGTATCACAGTCAGAGTAGTTTCTGGTTTATGCACAAATATTCAAATCACGGATGTTCGTTACATTGTGTCCGTGATGTGAATATTTGTACTTGGGGACCAATATAAAGATAGTAAAGATATGCAGTCATGGTTTATCCACTTATATCTGGTTTTATTAATGAAATATATTTGCCAATTTCTTACTCAATGAAAGACGAACGAATCTTTCAACCAATTTTCATTTCTATACTATCCAGAATATAATTTAAAGTTTCTGTGTAGAATATTTTATTTTTTAATCTATCATACAAGTGTCGAATAAGGAGAATTTTCTAGTATCATTCAAAGTAGTGGTTTAAATCATTAAAGTTCATTCAGGTTCCAAAATAAGCCTCTATCATTCGTCTAAATATTTGTCACATGTGGGAATTCTAATCGCAACACAGTAATGAGGTGCAGATTATCAAATGGACCGTCATTGCCTCTTTGGCCAGGCAAACCCTTGCATCCAAAGAGGATTATAGTTCTTTCTGTTTAGTAAAACGCCCACTAACTTAATCGCGTGTTGGCGCAAATATTTGTGAAACCCCACAAATATTTGTTTCAAATCTCAGTATGTGTTTGTGTGTCGTACATAATTTCGTTGCAAACAGGTGTTGGGGTGGGAGTGTGAAGTTTTACCTATTCATACATTCACGGTGTTTTACCATGTAGAATTATTTCGTCTAAACGGATGTTACATTACTTAAGGAGGTAACGAACATAAATTAAGTTATAATTAAAGTAATTTTCAGAGGACAAAGATAACCGGTTGTTATCCAGTTTTTATTTTTTAAATATTGTTTGAAAAGATTTAAAATAAGAATTCAGTTACTTGAATGTGTAAACTGATACTGGTTGTACACTAGCGGTCGATAGACAATTTTTTATGCTCACCACATTTAGCATGCACACCAATGAATCTATTGTTGCAATCTAACTCTTCTAAATAAAACAGTCGAATAAGACTGCCCAATCGAATCAATTGATGTAAAGATAAAATTAAAACAAAAGATACCCGCCTCGGATCAGCCTCAACGTTTGCCCCATCATTTTATAGAAGACTAGCTCATGGAATCGTCATATTTATTTTAGCAGCACTACTGTTAAAGTTATAATTATATTTATCTACGTGAAGTATTTGAACTTTCGCATACTTTGCATTTCATTCACAATCATATTATACTTAATATTCATAACCAAAAAGAATGAGAATATGTTTTATAGTTACTTGAAAATTACACTTTTGTGCCCATTAATTTTTTGTTTGTAAAAGGCATGCGAGTGAATAATTCTGATCCTCGCAAAGCTGTCCTTTTTTGATAAAAATAGATAGTGTTACCATCTCCTTTATTTCTTTCCTTAATTTATCTTCTTTAAGCCTGTAATTCTCTGGAGACGAAACTGTTTTTGTACAAAATCCTAGTTAACCTATATGTTTATTAAATAAATAATGGTATTGAAAAAATGGGCAGTACAGTCAGCGTTAGAACAATCTTGACTACAAAGTCACAAAATTACCTTAATATTAGAGCAAATAAAACTGTTTTACTGATTTAAATTGCTAACTGTAAATGAACATTCTCAGATGTAAAATCACAATGTTACAAAAATAAAATATTGTAATTAAATTAAGGAAACATTCTAGCTAATAGGCCAAAACCAACCCGCTGAGTGAGTTTCTTGCCAGAGTTTTTTCAGAGTGATACCGCACCATTTACTAAAATATTGAAGCCAAAATTTTGGAACGTTCTGTAAGTTCGTTTGCATGAGATAAATTACATTTAGAAATGCAAAGATAAAGTTATTTTTTTATACCAGGTGGCAGTCAAGCGTACGTCCCCACCTGATGGAAAGTGGTTATCTTGGCCGTACCGTTACATTGAACCCAAGTAATTTCTAGACCATACACGTGAGCACTCAGCTGAAAAGTTCACTTCTGAATGTGAACTACTGACCAACATGGAAAACTCATCAAACTTTATACACAATGCCCGACGAAGTTTGGATTTCATTTTAATTTAGATCACTGTTAATTTATAGTAATCTTGGTCATTCAAAAAGGTACTTTTCTGAGTATTTAGATTAGATAATCTCTATAGTTGTAATGTTTCTATGTATAATATGTATGTATTTACAAAAAAAAATGTATTTAAGTATGTTTATCCGCATTCTAGATTCTATAACACAAGCTAGTTAAGCTATGCTTACCATGGGTCTAGATAGCGTTGTGTAGAATATTGGGAAATATTTATTTATTTATTTATTATTATTATAGCTAAGTCTAAACTAATAGCTTTTTTTGTTTGAAGTAAACTGTTCATGGCTGTTACGCTGGTGAGTGACGGTTGCCAATTAACAAAATGTTAAACAACACACGGGCTTTTCGCTTTACAAAAAATTTTTTTTTTTTTTTTTCATATCGCTTATTTATACCAATATGTAGTATATCTGAAGTACTACTAGGGGCCTTCGGCTTCGGGAGCGTTCCCCTTAAACCTGGTATAGGGCTCCCGTTATTAATTGATCATTATTTTAATCGGTATTTTTTTTTGCGTACAGTGTGTACACTCGTTAAAATTGGCTATTTTTCAAAACGTTAGCCAGTATTTGTGCACAAATAAGTAGGGATCTACTTGTACTAAAACACGACAGAGCGATGACAGTGAAAAATGTAAAACAACTATAGAGTTTTACCATCAAGAAGAGTTATAAAATATTTATTATGTAATCTGGCCCTAAATGTAAATACTCTTCACTTCACACTCAATATTGGTTATAGATAAGGCCATCTTTACCCATCGAAGGCCCTAGACCCTTTAGGATAATGAGGATCCTATGACTATGCATATAAAAGAGGACCATTTTATTAAAGGACACGACACACATACAGATAAGTATCGAGAAAACAGTACAGTCACAGTACTATAATATTTTCTTTTCTGTGCTACAATACGCAATTAAATTGTAGTGAAGGTTATATACTTAAATCGGTACTCGATTGTGAAAATATTGTAAAATCGATTTTCGATAACATTTTATTCACTTATTGGTTAATTGCTATTGTACCCTTGACCCTCTTTTTTTATGTAATATCATTGGTTGACCCTAAACACGCCTCAAAATGTAATCTTTATGCGCAGCACGCGTTTTCTCGGTATCTTTAAAATAGCATGGTATGCTGCGGTCTGGTTAACTGCGAATCTTGTGAGTTGAGAATCTGGTAAGTTGAGAATCTAGTGAATCGAGAATCTGGTGAACAGCTCCTGAGGCAAAATTCTACCAATCATAGATTATATCAAACCTAATCGCGCGTGCCTAGACTCCGTTTTTCTCGCGACCCTATTAGTCCGAGAGCTGGCACGAATTTTTGGGTAGGTACTTGAGGCAAGCTGAAAACTTGTCAGATACCTCTCCTATTATATCCCAACTCGGAATTGCAGACCTGGCTGGTGAGTAGCGGGGCTAAATCAACCCCTAAATTTTTTAAAATATTATTTTTTTTTCCCAATAAATATATTTGAGGCACTACGCAATTTATATATGTTGCAGTGTAATACTTAATGAATACGAAAAAAAATAAGCCAGATAATTTAATCGGGGTTTTAACATTGCCAGACGCGTGCAAAAATATTTTGCAAAAAATTATAAAAAATGTTTTTGAGGCAGCTTGAAATTTTAATGGAGTGTTATTTATAACTAAAAAGTAAGATTCCCAAAAAGACAGATCATTTCGGTGGGGCTTTCTACCTGCCAGGTGATCAAACAAATAATGAATAGATACGAGCCTGTAGTGCTATAGACAAGCTGTAGTGTGAGAGAGAGCGCATAACGACAGCTGTCTTCGTTCTTGCTTGCCGCGTTACTATTGGCCCTGACGAAGCCACGTGACTTACAATAACCCATGAGGTTTCTACTTAAAATTTCGGAGTAAAAAATATAAAATTTTCTGAATTTCTACTAAAAACATTTTTCGTAAAAGAGATTGTATTGATTTATGGATGTTAAAAGGACATTTTTTTCCGATTTCTTTTTAATTTTCAAAAATTAGTTATTTTGCCAATTTTGCCAAGGTACATCAATATATCCAAACTACATATTGAATTAGGACCATCTTTATGTACGAGTTTACCTGGTTTTCATGCATTAACAGGATGCGATTATAATCCATGATTTTTTCAAAAAGGCAAGGTAACACCATACAAAATATTGATGAAAAACAAAAATTATCAGAAAGCATTAGCAGATCTTGGAGTTGCGCATGTTACCGGTTCGCGTGATGAAATTTTGCCAGTCTTAGAACAATTCGTTTGCGAAATTTATGGATTTAAAAATACATTAAATATAAATGGAGCACGATTCCTTAAATTTTGTGCGACTTACAAGGCCGACACTGAAGATGAACCTTTCAAGAACAAACTAAAAAATTGTGATCCCTCTACCTTACCTCCATGCAAAGCTGAGTTAAAACAACATCTGCTAAGAACGCAATATATAACAAGCATTTAGAGAAATGCATATTTGCGATTCCCCAGCTCCTTAACGCCTAATAGAAATGGATGGACACTTAATGAGGATACACTAGATTTTCACTGGTTTGACGGAGACTGTATGCCGCAATTGGTATTCGACGCTGTTGTTCATGAGGAAAGTAATAATAACGATGATGAAAATCATACTGGAGGTGAGAATAAATGGTTTATTTGTAACAACTGCTGCATTCAAATTTCTGTGATTAATTAAAAAAATAAATATGTATTTCTTTTCGCAGATGGTGTAGAGGATGGCGAATCTGACACAGATGAATCCGAAGATTTCATTACTTCTGATGAAGAATCCACAGACGAAGAATGTTAACTTATATCTGATGTGAAATGAATAGAATTTATTCCTGATTTTTTTATACTTTAAATAATTGTACTTGCTGGAGAGTTATTATATTTTTATGAACCTGGTTTTGCGATTTTTTATTTTAATTATTGCTTTTTTTAACGTAACCCTTATTAATTTTAAGATGAAAAAATTTTAAATTTCCGTATAAATTTTGATTTAGAATACTGCCAGAGAAAAAAAAAACAATTTTTAGTTTTGAATGTAGGGGTAATAATATGAATCCTGTACAAACATTTTTGAAACTAAAATTTTTGAAAGAATAATTTTTTTTAATTCTCTTCGAAAAATAAATTTTCCTGCGGAAATATCAAATATTTAAATTTGTTATGTTCAAATTCGCATTAAAATTGGCAAAATAACTAATTTTTGAAAATTAAAAAGAAATCGGAAAAAAAATGTCCTTTTAACATCCATAAATCAATACAATCTCTTTTACGAAAAATGTTTTTAGTAGAAATTCAGATAATTTTATATTTTTTACTCCGAAATTTTAAGTAGAAACCTCATGGGTTGGTAAGTCACGTGGCTTCGTCAGGGCCAATAGTAACGCGGCAAGCAAGAACGAAGACAGCTGTCGTTATGCGCTCTCTCTCACACTACAGCTTGTCTATAGCACTACAGGCTCGTACCTATTCATTATTTGTTTGATCACCTGGCAGGTAGAAAGCCCCACCGAAATGATCTGTCTTTTTGGGAATCTTACTTTTTAGTTATAAATAACACTCCATTAAAATTTCAAGCTGCCTCAAAAACATTTTTTATAATTTTTTGCAAAATATTTTTGCACGCGTCTGGCAATGTTAAAACCCCGATTAAATTATCTGGCTTATTTTTTTTCGTATTCATTAAGTATTACACTGCAACATATATAAATTGCGTAGTGCCTCAAATATATTTTTTGGAAAAAAAAAAAAATATTTTATAAAATTTAGGGGTTGATTTAGCCCCGCTACTTACCAGCCAGGTCTGCAATTCCGAGTTGGGATATAATAGGAGAGGTATCTGACAAGTTTTCAGCTTGCCTCAAATACCTACCCAAAAATTCGTGCCAGCTCTCCTACTATATGCCGGAACTATACTTACCACCTACTGTAAAGTATCTAGCAGTATACCCAAATAGTATGATAAAATTAAAATACTTACTTTTAGAATGTAAATAAGTTTTTAGTAGAATAATAATTCAAGTGACTTACCGGTTATCATGCCTTATAATAGAGTTGATGGATGAATGATTCCGCAGGTGATAACAATCGGTTCACTCGTAATACATACCTGTAAAGATAAATTTATTTCATTAGGTTGTTCTCACTAATTGATAATCAAATTTAAATAAATATAAAAAATTGAAGAAAATACCCTATGTTTTAGAGTACCTAACAGGCAGTACATCACTGTAAGATAAGCATTTGGGTGAGATGGTCCACATGAGGTCGAACCCCCAGTTTTATCGGCACGATGAAGGTGTGGGACTCATAAATGAGCACATGTATTTTTATGTAGGCAGCTGCGAATAGTTATATAGTAGTAGCTGCCGCTTGTCCTTCCCGACAAGTGGCATTTACCTGCTTACTTGAAATTATTATAAATAGATCTATAAAAACTGTACAACTTGTAGTGACGAATTATCACACTAACTCGATTTTTTTATAAAAGGATACCTACGTCAATTTGTCTTCAACTCGTATGATGGTAAGCTAAAGGCAAAATCTCGGAAAGAGGGTCACCATCGTAAACATTAACCATGTTACCAATGGTGGCACTCAGCTTAACGACCTCAACAGATGCCTTTTCACGCCCACTTTAAAGTTCCCGGGACTAGACTAGGAAGAAGGAAATACGTGAGCTGGTAGGGAGAAAACTGAATGATAGGCGATTAGCACACTGCAACGCAAGACGCTGCGCGGCGCGTTGATGCGTGGTCTACTGGGGTCGCGTCGACTCTACGGAGCTATTTTAGTATAGAAAAACACACTGAAAACGTAATCACGCAGGCAGATTATACGCGTAGAAAACGGGCGTGTTGGCGCGGAAAACGCGAGGTATCACTGAAATCTGCCATCGCGTGATTTTCGAGGTATTTTGGTCCGAGAGCAGTTAGAAATTTCTGAGTAGGTGTTTGAGGCAAATTAAAAATCAATAATAATGCAATGCAACATGCATAAACGTCAAATTTAAAACGCTTTCACATCACCCAACGTCCGTTATCCAATAGCCGACATCCGAGATCGGAGGAAGTCAAATATGGATGCCTGATATCGGTTATCGGAGCCGACACCATTGGGTTGGCCCGATATCGAATCACACAGAAACTGCAAGTGACTTTCGACCCTAATGACATTTTATTACCGACCTTAAGAATGTCTATTATCTCCCGGACCTATACTAAAAACGCCGCCCCACGCGTGACAGTAGAGCAGACAAACCTGCGCACGGATGCAGAACTGCTTTCCCGCTTCCACGTGCGTGGCCGCGTATTACGCATGACGCAGCATCATACGTTGCAGTGTACCAATCGCCAAATACATTGATCCAATATGGCCCAATTGAGTTACGCCCTCCAACGTTGAATGTTATATTTAACTGTAATAGGTTGGCTTTTACAACTATTATTCAAACTGAAATTTATCAGGAAGTGTGTTCACTGTGTTCGCTAGGTGCCACCTAGCGAACATAGTGAAAAGCTTCACAAACTCTCGTTACCCGGAAACCTTTTCAGGAAGTCTGAACTAAAGTGTTCTCGGTGGCGAAACTAGATGGCGCTGTACACCTCATCTGATGTTAAATATTTTTAAGGGACACTAGAAATTATTTAACTCTGTTTGATGAATGATCACCTAAAAATTATGGCTATTTAATTACTTCACTATTTTACACTATGACCAATCATCGATCACGTGATTTACAGGTAGTTTGTCATCCAAGTGTGGGTATTTTGGTTCCCCTACGAGACGAAGCATAATCGAAACTCGAAACGAACGAACGAACGAAACAAAAACGAAACGAAACATGAAAGATACAATGAAAAAACAGCAACATCTTCGGTTTTTTTTTAAAGTACCAGAAAGCCACATTTAAGAATCATTACAAAAATAAACGAACATTCAATATTAATTATCTCTTCTTAAATTCAACATTTCAACCCCAAATCGTTTTAAAGATTTATAATTATTTGACCCTAATTATAAGGTGACGTAATTTCCGGTCTGCAAACATTATATAATATCGTTCGTACAGATTAATTTTGTGCCGGCTGCCGGACAAATCCCTAGGGTTCTAATAAAATTAATTAACTTTATTTATTTACCTAGTGTGACCCTTGTGTAAAAAGGGACACGTTGTTGGTAAAAAATAAAATGACCTAGAAGCTTTGTGGACCAACATATTACAGTTACTGGAATTTTAAAAGTTAATTGTGAAACGCAGTGTGGGAGACCGGGTACAAAAGTAACATTTTGTACATTAACTATTGTTACTAGCTATGTGTTAATAGTATGACATAACGGATATAAATATATGTAAATTAGGTTCATATTCTTTACATTATCATCTTAATTTAACTTAATATTGAATGTTTTTAATGAAATTTAGAGACTTGAAAAAAAATCGTCTCATGTTACTTTCGACCACGTTGGCAGGTCGGAAGTAACACGGCGAGGGTCGAAAGTAACAGGACAAAATGGGTTTCAAATTTATTGAATAAAAAACATATTAAATCAAAAAATATTTCTTAGGAACAGTTTAATAGTAAAAAGTCAACATTTGCATTACAAATGCATAACACTTACATACTTATTTAACGAATTGCTCATTTGGTCGACTATTGCCAAAACTTTCTAAACAAACAAGACAGAAACAATCTTCGCCGTCTGACTTATTTTCCTTCCCTTCATCTGTCTTCTTTTTTTTTCCTTTTTCCCTTTCCTTTCCTTTTCTTCTTACCCTCTTCATTATCAGGTGGTAAAACTTTCTTCTTGGCTTTATTTCTTAGTTGGTATTCTTCTTCGATTGCATTCTTTTCAGGTGTGTCCGTCTAAATTGCCGACTTACGTTTCTTACGTCTTTTTATTAATAATGACCTTGAACCTGCTTGTGGTAAAGGTCTGATATCTTTATTTTTAATTTGCTCTTCTGTTATCCATATGGGGACAAAAGTAACATGTTACTTGTGTACCCATATAGCTATGTTACTTTTGTCCCCTACCTCATTTTCGTTAAAATATGAAATATATTGTTATTTTATGCAAGTTCGGGACTTCACGCGATAAAAACTTCCACTTACTTTCTGCCGACGTTTCGGGTGCGATGCTGCACCCGTGGTCACGACTTGACTGGCCGGCGAGGGTCGCGCGGTATGCGCGGAACATTTTTTGTGCGTCTACCCTCCGTTACTTTCAGAATGAAAGTAAGGCTGGCGACACACTACACTCACTACGTCAGTTTTGGACAGCACAGTGTTGTTGGGTTTTAGTGTTTTTATCACTGGATTCCACGTCCCGGATAGTTTGAATCCATCTTCCCTATTGAAATTTTTATACTTTTTAATTTCAATGGCTTCACGCACAATCCTAGAATAGTAGTGGCGATCAGTGGAGAGGACTTTGGGTTGATGAAGCTCAATCCAGTGATTGGTACCCGACTCAAGGTGTTCTGCAACTGCCGATTTATTAAACTGGCGATTTTTCACAGCTGCGATATGTTCTCTAACCCTCTCCGCAATAGTTCGCTTGGTTTGGCCTATGTAGGAACTACCGCAGCTGCAATCCACTTTGTAGACACCCGGTGTTTGCAGAGGTATGACGTCTTTCGACGTTCGCACGTACTTCGCTACTTTGGCGAACGGTTTGAATACTGTCTTGATGGAAAACTTCCGTAAACAAGATCCGATTTTGTCCGTTATTCCTTTCACATACGGCATGAACGCCGGTTGGCGGTCAACTCCCGGCAACCTCATCCTCGGTGCACGTCGCGACTTTCTAGAACTCGTAACATACCCATTCATTTTAAGAACCTCCTGAACATGATCTAACTCCTGTTGTAGGTGCTCAGGGTCACACAGGTCATTAGCTCGTTTGATAAGCGTCGAGCTTATAGAATTTAAATGAAGTGGGTGATGATGCGAGGAGGCGTGCAGGTATCTATCTGTGTGAGTGGGTTTTCGATACACAGTGTGGGCCAAGGAGCCATCAGTTCTAACCATTAGCTTGATGTCTAGAAACGATAATGTTCTGTTGTTCTCAATCTCATACGTAAACTGTGTTTTCACATGTAATGAGTTCAGATACTCAGTGAAGCGGACCACCTGCTCACTGTTGCCTTTGAATATACAGAATATATCATCTACATACCTTTTCCATAGCCTGATCTGGGCGTGGGCGTTCTGAGCCACCTCTTCTTCAATGTGTTCCATCCAAATATTTGCCACGACTGGTGCCAAAGGGCTGCCCATTGCGACGCCGTTTATCTGGAGGTAGTGTTGGCCATGGTAAAGGAAGTAGTTCCCTTCGAGGCAACTCTGCAGTAGTGTCGCATAACTATCGGGTAGACCATTATCCTTTAGCTTGGTTTCAATAATCCGTAGACAGTCTTGTAAGGGAACATTGGTAAATAACGACTCAACATCAAAACTTACCAAAAGCTCATCTGGTTCCAACCTAATGTCTTTGATTATGTCCACAAAATGGCGAGAATCTTTGACAAAAGACGGTGTTTTCCCCACTAATGGCTGCAGTGCTTTAGCAATGTGTTTCGCTAAATCGTAGGTTGGCGAGTCGATTTGACTTACGATTGGTCGCAGTGGCACATTGGGTTTATGCACCTTGGGCAACCCATACAGTTTTGGTGGTTGTGTGATCTTAGGTCGGTGCAATTTTTCGAAATCGTCTTTCGTGAAATCATCTTCGTGCTCCTTTATCAAACTGCGTATTTTACGTGTTACTCTGGCCGTCGGATCATATTTAACACTCTTATACGTATGTGTGTCTTCGAGTAAGCTGAGTACTTTTGCCTCGTAATCTGTAGTTCGCATTACTACGGTGGCATTCCCCTTGTCGGCTTTGAGTACCAGAATATCTTTATTGTTTCGCAACGCAACCAATGCCTCTCGCTCTTCGACGGTGATGTTGCTTTTCGGAAGGCGAGCCTTTCGTAAGACATGGGCGACATCTTGTCGTAAAGTGTCTGCGTCACACACTGGTATTTTGTTCCGGGCGATTGCCTCCTCTACGCTGCAGATGATATTTTCATAGGGCACCTTTTTCGGTGTAAGAGCATAATTTACGCCTTCCGAAAAGCAACATCACCGTCGAAGAGCGAGAGGCATTGGTTGCGTTGCGAAACAATAAAGATATTCTGGTACTCAAAGCCGACAAGGGGAATGCCACCGTAGTAATGCGAACTACAGATTACGAGGCAAAAGTACTCAGCTTACTCGAAGACACACATACGTATAAGAGTGTTAAATATGATCCGACGGCCAGAGTAACACGTAAAATACGCAGTTTGATAAAGGAGCACGAAGATGATTTCACGAAAGACGATTTCGAAAAATTGCACCGACCTAAGATCACACAACCACCAAAACTGTATGGGTTGCCCAAGGTGCATAAACCCAATGTGCCACTGCGACCAATCGTAAGTCAAATCGACTCGCCAACCTACGATTTAGCGAAACACATTGCTAAAGCACTGCAGCCATTAGTGGGGAAAACACCGTCTTTTGTCAAAGATTCTCGCCATTTTGTGGACATAATCAAAGACATTAGGTTGGAACCAGATGAGCTTTTGGTAAGTTTTGATGTTGAGTCGTTATTTACCAATGTTCCCTTACAAGACTGTCTACGGATTATTGAAACCAAGCTAAAGGATAATGGTCTACCCGATAGTTATGCGACACTACTGCAGAGTTGCCTCGAAGGGAACTACTTCCTTTACCATGGCCAACACTACCTCCAGATAAACGGCGTCGCAATGGGCAGCCCTTTGGCACCAGTCGTGGCAAATATTTGGATGGAACACATTGAAGAAGAGGTGGCTCAGAACGCCCACGCCCAGATCAGGCTATGGAAAAGGTATGTAGATGATATATTCTGTATATTCAAAGGCAACAGTGAGCAGGTGGTCCGCTTCACTGAGTATCTGAACTCATTACATGTGAAAACACAGTTTACGTATGAGATTGAGAACAACAGAACATTATCGTTTCTAGACATCAAGCTAATGGTTAGAACTGATGGCTCCTTGGCCCACACTGTGTATCGAAAACCCACTCACACAGATAGATACCTGCACGCCTCCTCGCATCATCACCCACTTCATTTAAATTCTATAAGCTCGACGCTTATCAAACGAGCTAATGACCTGTGTGACCCTGAGCACCTACAACAGGAGTTAGATCATGTTCAGGAGGTTCTTAAAATGAATGGGTATGTTACGAGTTCTAGAAAGTCGCGACGTGCACCGAGGATGAGGTTGCCGGGAGTTGACCGCCAACCGGCGTTCATGCCGTATGTGAAAGGAATAACGGACAAAATCGGATCTTGTTTACGGAAGTTTTCCATCAAGACAGTATTCAAACCGTTCGCCAAAGTAGCGAAGTACGTGCGAACGTCGAAAGACGTCATACCTCTGCAAACACCGGGTGTCTACAAAGTGGATTGCAGCTGCGGTAGTTCCTACATAGGCCAAACCAAGCGAACTATTGCGGAGAGGGTTAGAGAACATATCGCAGCTGTGAAAAATCGCCAGTTTAATAAATCGGCAGTTGCAGAACACCTTGAGTCGGGTACCAATCACTGGATTGAGCTTCATCAACCCAAAGTCCTCTCCACTGATCGCCACTACTATTCTAGGATTGTGCGTGAAGCCATTGAAATTAAAAAGTATAAAAATTTCAATAGGGAAGATGGATTCAAACTATCCGGGACGTGGAATCCAGTGATAAAAACACTAAAACCCAACAACACTGTGCTGTCCAAAACTGACGTAGTGAGTGTAGTGTGTCGCCAGCCTTACTTTCATTCTGAAAGTAACGGAGGGTAGACGCACAAAAAATGTTCCGCGCATACCGCGCGACCCTCGCCGGCCAGTCAAGTCGTGACCACGGGTGCAGCATCGCACCCGAAACGTCGGCAGAAAGTAAGTGGAAGTTTTTATCGCGTGAAGTCCCGAACTTGCATAAAATAACAATGAGTTTACACCGCGATAGCTTAAAAATAACATATGAAATATAACCTTAAAACGAAACATGATAGACAAAATCGAATTAAAACACTCAACGATCAATTTTATCAAGAAACTATATGCAAATATTCATGTTGTTATCATATTTGTAACTATACGTAAACATAAAATAAGTAAATATCAAAAAACTTACTTTAGGGTAGTAAATTCACATAACGTCCTCTCACACAACCAAACAGCGCGTGGCGCGCACGGCAACTGTTTACAGGGGAGGGGGGTCTACCCGAGTATCACCTGACGGCAGCGATGCGATGTTTTGGTGATTGGATATATCTACAGGGCGTTTGTTACTTTCGACCCGCCGTTACTTTTGTACCCGGTCTCCCCTACTGTCGATTGTAAAAACTGTTTGGTCATTAACTCCGGTAATATGTCATTGTCAGTATCATCATCAGTGTCAATTCCATTTGCATCCAAGGTCTTTGCACTTCGGACCACTTTACTCTTCTTAATTTTCATCAATGGTTTATTTTAGCTTTTCCTGGAGCCACTAAATATTAACTCTGAAAGGGAAATCTTCACAAGATATTCGTTCACGAAGCAAGCGTCTCGATTAAGTTCTGGGCTCCCAAGATCTTGATAGAGTGGTTATCAACTTCTTTTTTAGTAGGATTCAATTGGAGAAATATAACAGTTATTAAAACTCTGCCTATTTATGCAGGAATATACAGACGTGAAAATTCAAAATGTGGCACTGACCAACAATGTAATATTTTACAAACCGCTCTTGGATATCAACTGCAAACGGCGTGTAATGGCAGAAAAACTAGGTGTTACTTTACTGGCTGAAAGCCAACGCGGTTGACCACAAATGCGTAGATTAACCCTTAATTTGATACTGTCCGCTGGGGCGGACATTCATTTAAAAAAAATATTTTTCATTCCCAGTGCACTTTATAAAAAAGATATATCGTGAAACATATTTCTCAATACATATAATAACAGTAAAAAAATAGATTTTTAGGATAGCAATCATTTTTCTGTCAGTTGTGACACAAAATGTCGGCGAAGCAGCGGTCATGTGTTTTGCTTAAGGTAATCCCTTTATTCTTTTTATTTACCAATGAATAATTTTATTATATATTCAGCTTGATTGCTTGCTATTTATCTGTATTATAGTGTAAAATAATAAAACCAGGCAAATATACAAATTTTCACTATTTTTTTTGCTTTCGAAGGGCTTTGTCCGTCCCAGTGGACTTTGCTAATAACGTAGAAATATAGTACCACTATACTTTGTCCGCTGTGGTGGACAGTGCCAATTCATGGGTGCTTAATTATTTATATTTTTGGTTTTCATTCAATGTTGGTTTTTGCCTGTCAACAGTCTAATCATGCTACATTACCACGAGTAGGTCTTGTACCTTCGGTTCGCAGACGACATCGTCATAGTTGTGGAGTCGCTGGTGCAACTGGTTGAACTGATGCGCAGCCTAGGTATATGAAGCTTCTTGACGCATCGGTCTGGGTGTAAACTTGGATAGAATATGTTGCACTGAGATTAGTCCGAGATATAGACGACACTCGAAGTTGTTCAAAAATATGTCTACCTGAGGTAGGGTATCCAGCTAACTAAAAACAATTTCAAGGAAGAACTAGTCAGAAGGTTCTTGGAACTGGGTTAAGCAGAATTTGGCAAACTCTTCCGATCTGGTCCTCACCCCTACCGCAGTGCCTGTAAAAAAAATCTCTTCGACCAGTGCGCCCTACTTATAATGACACTGATGGACGGTGGGGTTAGTTTATGACCTAAAAGTCGCGCAGCGGGCTATGGAGCTAGCTTTGCTTGGAGTTTCTTTGAATAGGATTCGAAACGAGGTCCTCCGACGAAGAACTAAAGTTTCCGACATAGCTCGTAGAATAAGAAAGCTGAATTCTGAATTGGGCGTAGGCTGGCCTTATCTGTCAAAGGACAGATGGCAGTTGGAGCAAACGAGTCCTAGAGTAGAGACCGCGAAAAGGCGAACAAAAGTAAGACCAGATGAACCAGATGAACTAAAAAGGGTGGCTGGGACAGACTGGATGCAGAAGACGGAGGATCGGCAGAAATGACGCACATTGGTACAGGCCTATGACCACCACTGTAAAAATTGTAGACAGTAAAAATGGATGGATTGACCCGATAATATCCTCCTTTCAACTGTTCTGCAAGAAATTGAGCCTTTATTTCCAGTAAACTGGTATCATTTTTCGTCAATGAAGGAAGAAGGAGAAAGAAAGTAGTCTCATGTTGGCTATGTTTTGTTACAAGCAAGACTCCCAGAAATTGCTTCCTGAACTCTCACATAAAGCGAAGTTGGGACACCAAAGGTCTTCATTTCTTATTAATTTTTAATTATATTCGTTTTAAAGTCATTTTTCATTGCTTTAACACTTTTATTCAATTAAAGTAATTGTAAATATGCATTATTTGTCTCATTTAAATTATTTTCCCTAATTTGGCATTGTCCATCCCGGCGGACATGAATTTACGTTACCAAATCGCTACGTAATTGGCAATGTACGTTGTGGCGGACATGTGTTTTCACGAAAATGGAAAAGTGTAGAATTTATTTTTAATTTTTTTGGGCGTTCTGTATAATATCTAAACACAGTTACATAAATAAAATCATGAATAACTAATTTTATACATGTTGCCAAATTAAGGGTTAAATACGAGAACTTTTTTGCTTCGAACACAGCGATCCACCACCACCAGGCACTAACCATATGTCATGTGGTTACTTAACTTATAACTAGAGATCTCACTAGCACGTTGGGTAACCAACGAGTCTATGCTTTCTCTTATCCCTTACATATTGATATGCCCCTGCGTATCAATATGTAAGGGAGTAAGGAAGGAAGTTAAGATTGTGGGCTTTGGTAGGTGGCCGTTTGTCTTTTTTTAGAAGCACACTAATCGTAGCCCTGAATTGGGCAAACAGATATCAGTACGTGGGTATCATTACTTTACGCGTGGGTCCACAAATTTTAAGTAAAATCGAACAATTGAAGGCTTCAAAAATGACTTTCAATCTCTATAACTATTTAATATGTGATATATTTGAAGTAGCGTAAAAAAGTTTTACCCACGCTTTGCTGGATCATTACATAATGTAACATCTCCATTCTAAAAGCCTTCCTGAACCAACTGCATCCTGAATGTGACACAAATCCACAGTACAAATCACATAACAATAGAATACAGGTATATACAACAGTGAACCAGTTGCGGTCTGTCATCTAATCCGATCATGCAAATGAACCTCGATCTCTGACCCATTCAACGCCTGCAACATACACACACATATATAAAGTCGATAGGGTTGTCACAGAGTACCTATTACTAGGGTTTCGATCTATCTGAAATATTTTCAGTAAAACCTATTGATACCGAACGCACTAACTCTAAATATGTATATTAAATATAATAATATATTAGAAGGGACTGGTAAGCAGATTTATTACAATCAATTTTTGTCAGATATTTTTAATGACGTAATAAGAGTCAAGCTAATTACACTCTGCTAAGTTTAATGGCTCGCAGGATTAGTTTTTAGAATTAGAGAAGAACATTAGGCCCTAATAACTCTCAGAATAAGCACACTTAAACGATTGAGGTCTGCTCACAACTGCCGAAGGGCCGATGGCCGTTGAAGCAAGCGAATTTTGAAGTGGAAGCCGCCTAGTTAGACGGACTGATTTAAAGTAAGACTGATGGGATGAATATTCCCAATAGTTCTACTAGGAAGACTAGACGGTAGTACTACTGGGAATAGCCCGATAATTTGAAAATGTTAACTGAAGTCTAGGTATATAAATGCAGGAAGTGGAGGATGGGATTGTATTGCGCTTATTGATAAAGGCCTAAACCATACTATAAAATACTGCTATATGTAATTGAGAATTGCCTAATGAAAGAACCCTTTTATCATTTTGCTCAACCTGAAAATCGAAACTGCGATATATGCGCTAAATAAATCAAGCCCAAAAGTATGTATGATGGTTCAAAAGTAGGCTTCTAACTTAAGTTCTATAACCTCAATGTTGATTTATTTGCGTCCAATAACTGGCTGTGCAATTAAGGCAAGCTCTATTGTCACAAGGACATCGATTAGCCGCCTTAAATAGCCTGGCCAAATTATAAGCCTCGTTAGGGTACATTTAGTCCATTAATAAATTGTACTAATATAAATCAACCTTCTATAGTACAGAAGCTAATATATCCTGCATACTAATATTACAGAAAACTAGTCGTAAGTTATATTGATACCATCAAATTTATGGAAGCAATTTTGATATAAATGGTTATTATTCTTCATATTATAAATAGAAATGAAAGTTACAATCGATGCATGGTGATGCTTTCTTCTTCACCCAAATAATACCACTAGACAGTATTTAAATCATTTAGATATGTGCACAATTTAATGAGCAAAGCTAGCTTATTGATTTTCTTTTAAGTAGCTCCCATTAATAAGATCATGCATAATCAAATTATGATGAATAAGTACAGTCGCCCTTAGAAGTTGCTAAACGCTAACTTTACAAACGAACAGAGATATACTAAGTACAGTCGTTAACATGAAAGGTCTTAAGCTAATATTGATAGCGACTGTACTCGCAAATAATAACAAAATAGGAAAAAATCATAAAATTAGATGACATCGTAAAGAATCACAGCTATTACATAAAAAATCAATAACATAACAATATAATACAGTTAATAACATATCTTATGCTATAGTGAGCACCATAATACCATCGTAAGGTAAAGTATGGACGCTTATTGGTAGTAATGAACGTCGGAACTAGAAGCCATAATAAGCTTATGTCGTATTTCATAACACCATGTAATAATAGATGTTATGAAGCGGCATAAGGTTTCTGTGTACATTACAGAAATTAACTGACTTATAGCACATATAATCCATATTTCCATACTTAATATTATAAATGCGAAAGTAACTTTGTCTGTCTGTCGGTCTGTATGTTACGCTTTCACGCCTAAACCACCGAACCGATTTTGATGAAATTTGGAATAGGGGTAGATTAGACCTTGAGAAAGGACATAGGCTATGTTTGGTCGCGATAACCCACATCCACGCGGGTGGAGCCGCGGGTAAAAGCTAATATAATATAGTTCTCTTATAGTAAAAATAATGTAGTACCTACTAGAACAAAATATTTCAGTCGTTTCTACATAGTAATCATTTAAATTTACTTTATCTTACGATTTTATAAATGGGAAGGTTTGCCAGGTGTTTTTCTCAATCCTAGAACGGCTGCGGGGTTTTGGCTGAAATGTAGCAAGATACAGAATAGATATACTGGAATCGCAAGATAGGCTCGATTCGATTATACTTTTTGTCCTGCAACTGATTTGATCACAGAACTTCAATATTCGGGTTTTAAAGATCATAATATGGCAGTGACTTAATACAAAATATCCAACTTTGTTTCATTAACAATGCCTGAAAGTTTTGAGGTCCAAACAAGTCGGTTCAAAATTCCTTTTTGCGGACTTAGGTACTAGTAAAAAGGTAAGTAACAACTTTTACTCCTACTCTTATTGCCCGGCAGCGTCACGTAAAATTTCAATAACTTCAAAGTGTGTTGAAGGAATATAAATTTGAGATTATTTTATAAAGGGATGAGTTTTAGTGAAACTAGGTATATTTCTAATAATAGATTTTAATAAAAAGTCCCTAACAGGCCCATAACTGTATAAGATGTCTACAAAGTGCTTCAATATAACAGGGGTAGAGACATAAAAGTACATTCGCAGAAATTAATTCTATTGGTACTACGAGTAATAATTTCGTGGAAAAGGTCCTGCATGGTTATAAGTGGGGTGTTCCATGAATACGAAATGATGATACTTTTCTCTCGGGTTTTGCGTGGTCAGGTGGCAGTGGCTCCTGCATAAGCCAAATCAAGAAAAAATACTCTTTGGACTTTGGAACTCGTAGTCTAAAGCAAGCATTGTATGTTTCCAGGATTACTACTATGAACACAACGAGAATTTTATATCAAACATTCAGTACAACATACCTTAACACACACAATCAGTAAAAAAAACTTTTAATCCAAACTGTAAGTCGTCCGGCTGAATTCAAGCTGTACGCAAGACATACGACATTTTTGAAAGCATAAACATAAGAAACCCTTTTAAGGTCATATATGCAAAATAGTATATAGTTTCGCGTTACTATTTTTGTACACAACTTATCTGCAAATAAGATCCTGTCTGCCTGGGGCGGTCGCGACCCTAATACTCATATTACGGACGATTCACCGATACACCTCTTTATATGGAAGATAATCCTTTCCACAGAAAGAACATATAGATGTACTTAGTTACAAATATGTTACTACGTTCCTTATGAGAGATAAAAAATAGTACGAGGTGAGCATAACCTTGAAAAAAAGGTCGTGAGTGAAAGTTCAGGCGTACGCAATGTACGGATCAACCAAATAATCCAATAAAAGTTCCTTTAAACCCGTTATTGGTTTCGGAGCGTCGCCGTCGGTAGCTTAGTGGTTAAGGAGTCAGCCTTGCGATCGAGAGGTCCTGGGTTCGAGTCGTCCTGGCCATTACACTAACGACGTGAACCCACTCCTAGCACAAGCAATTTCGCTTAGTTGGAGGGATTAGAGGGAATATTAGTAATTTCGGTTGCTAATATCCATACTTCCATACAAATATTATAAATGCGAAAGTAACTCTGTCTGTCTGTCTGTATGTTACGCTTTCACGCCTAAACCACTGAAATGATTTTGATGAAATTTGGTATAGGGGTAGATTAGACCATGAGATAGGACATAGGCTATGTTTGGTCGCGATAACCGACATTCACGCGGGTGGAGCCGCGGGCAAAAGCTAGTAATCTAATAAAAGGTCCCTTAAACCCGTTATTAATTTCGGAACGTTGCCGTCGGTAGCTTAGTGGTTAAGGTGTTAGCCTTACGATCGAGAGGTCCCGGGTTCGAATCCCGGCTATTACACTACCGACGTGAACCCACTCCTAGCACAAATTATTTAGCTTCGTTGGAGGGGTTAGGGATATTAATAATTTCCATTGCTAATATTCTTTACATACAAAAAAAGATGTCCATGATTGGTTATGCATACATAATTTTATACATATACATCATTTAAAAAGATACTTAAAACCTCTTTCTATGCAGCTAAAGTACATTGTCAAGATATTTTCCGGATATTATATCCTGTTTTGATTTTACACGTTCGGGGAAAGAGAGCTAAAGTTTACCTAATCCACTACCTTCGGTTTTGTGATGCGTTCATGCCATCACATATCGGACTGATAATTTGGCCATTATAGAGTAGTTAAGACTACTTTTGCTTAAAATTTTAAAAATGTAACTTCGGTTTTAACTACTTTGAAAATATATTAAATTGTAGCTTATCTTAACTGGATTCTTTTTTCACTACGCACTAAGTTTGGCTCTAGCTAAAATTCCATACCTACAGTAGGTACCTACCGTTATTTTTTATTACAAGATTTTATTTTATCTTGTCTTATTACAAGATATATTTTTAGATGTTTTTAGGCATGAAAATGTAATGTTTGCATGTATTAAGAATACTATTCTTAACCAATCTTAGGAATATATTCTTAATACATGTATCATGTATAATTCTCTTCTCAAAAAAATACTGCGGTGGCATGTCCTTAGTATTAAAGTACAAATTGGGTCGAGATATCGCAATGAAATATGTTCCCATATTACTGAATATTTATTTGACTGTCCTTTCAAGATACAGAGGGCAAAATCTGCTATAAATGATTACATATAATTCATTTTCGAGACTTATATTCACTCGATACATGTACCCTATCGTTTGGAAGCTATTTTCCGAATGATTAAACTTCTCCTGTAACGTATAGGGCTAAGAAATAAATCATTATGCATGATATAACTCCCTAATATATTTATGACATACGTTTATATGCCCGAAGAGGTAGGCAGAAGTTTGAAGCGTTGGTATCTTAATAGGAAATGAAAAGGAGCTGACGAAACGTGAGGTCCCGGGTTCGAATTTTGGCCGTTACACTCCCGAAGGAAATTCACTTCTAATACAAGTAATTTAGCTTAACTGGAAGAGTTAGGGCAATACGCAATTAGTAGAAAATCTACTAATTACGTTTTAGTAATTTTGGGTACTAATAATTATAATTTTTACGTGAAAAATAAATTGGGAATTTCAGCAGCTTTTTAGTCCCACGTAATAACACACGAGCCTATTGACATTATCTGGGCACTTCCCAGTACTTTCAGATAGAGAACAGTCAAATATCGTATCATGTTTTCGTATTATGTGTATCATGTATAGATACACATGTATAACGAAAACATATTTAGTACATAGGCAGCATTAAAAACTCCTGGAAAATCAACCGTGCTGTATCAATTTCCCAAAGGAATTAATCTACAAGTCGACTCAAATATTTAACATCGGCCCCTGCCTACCCAAGGCTGTCGCATTGACTGCGTCAAAGTAAATAAATCTGAATACATTAAAAATAAATAACCTGGAGTGCTTGTTTAGGAAATCAAAGACAATTTGAGTATGTGATATAGATAGATAGATATATTTTTATTGTAAGATTTATGTTTATACTGCAATACAAAAAGAAATAAGTAATACCATAGATAATAATTCTTAGTAATATAATATTCAACTAACACACAACATCGCGGCGGCGCGGCGGCGCAAATTGCGCCTCCCCGTAACCGGGGCTAGATAGGGACACTGTGGTCCCCACAACCCGAAGGGGGCCATCTCGAAAGAGATGGTTCTAGGTCAGCCGGGGTGCGAGAAATATGCTTTTGGCAATTCCACCTCCGGCAACCAAGGACCCAAGACGGCGTGCGTTTTAGTCGGTTTGAGTCCGACATAACCACCTGCACCAGCTCCGTGGGGGTGGTATCCGTGGGGATTTATCGCACCATAAAAACAAAAGATAAAAACACACAACATTCAAATATAATAAGGTTCATTATTCCAGCCAGTATAAGCGAACCAATAGACGTCCGGGTGTCCATCAGGGCTGAAACGTGGGCCCTCTACTGTTCAACCTTGTCAGCCACTATATAACGGCAGACATACAAAAAGCACCACTGCGGTCTATAACTGTATGCTGACGATGTAGTTCTTATAGCTGAATCGTTGGCGGAAGTGCAATCCCCAACCTCATGGTGTGGCGCAGAAGTTCTAGTAGAGCTGACCCCAACTAAAATGGGATGATAACTAAGAGAAAGAAGAAGTCTTCTTGATCTTTACATTTATCCAGTCGCATTCGGAGCTTTCTACTTGAAGTCTGGGGTCCACTTTACTAGTCTAACTGCGGATTTGGCTGGACTTCGATATTTTCTGTGAAGCGACTGTTATATGACCTCCACAACCCAAAGGCGATATCGAAACATTGCAGTTAAACCATAACGTTAACTACCCGTTATGACTACCAAAGACGTACGTATGGCAACCGGGACCGGCTTGCTCTCCGAGACACGACCAGACCAATGCAGATACCCATATTCATGCATACAAATATTTGCATTGAGCGGGGATCGAAACCGCGCTTCCTGCGTAGCGGCCACGTTCACTGCCGCTACGCCGCGGAGGCTGTCAGGAGAAAGAAGAAGTAGTTAATACAATATTATCCGAGCCGATGCCGAGTTGATTCCCGGCGGAGTAAAATACACTCCAACTCTTCTAGTGAGTGTCGTAGAAGGCAACTAAAGGTTAACTAAGCTGTTGGATGAAGAACAACTCCATCCAACAGTACTTAAACATATAGCTCATGATAAATTACGGCAATAGGCTCGCATCTATTTCGAGGGATTAAAAATCATAGCTAAAGGTATTAATACAAGTCTGCCTAACCCTTCGAGGATTCACAGGTATGTACGTAACAATATTCTAGAAACATTACATCAATTAAAAAACCAGTATCTAAATCTTAAATTTTGGAATTGTCGATTTTTTTTAAGCTTGTAAAACTAGTATATAAAATACTAGCTTTTGTACGCGGCTCCGCCCGCGTTGATGTATCGCGACCAAACATATTAACTTATGTGTTAATTCAGGATATCAGCTAACTCCTTACCAAATTTCATTAAAATCCATTCAGTAGTTTTTACATGAAAGAGAGAGATACATCTATCCATCCATACTTAATAACTTTCAAGTTTATTATTATTAGTAGGATTAATTCCATTTTTTATTAATTCTTTCTATAGAATGTGTTTTTTAATTTACTTATTACTGCAACATTATTCGTATTATCTGGTATTTTCTATGACATGGCAAGCATCCAATGAGATTAACCAATATATCAATACTTTCACCGAAGCAACAATGTGTCTTATATGATACACAATATCAATGACACGTAGACCTAGCGCTACTAACGAAGGTACAGTGCGTTATTAGATCAGCCGCCTTCGGTCCGGAAATATACACATCACAAATAAAGGTTCATTTATGACACATGAATCCCTTCTAGCTACAATCCCGGGTTCTTTAAGCGGAGTGCAAAAAAACATAGCCAATTAACTAAGAACTCATATTATAGAACTGAAGAGATGATGATGATGATATAAGATGATAATGCAGTAATCCCGGTTGCATGTGCTTATATAACTTTTACGAGGGTGAATGACGATCCATAGGAGAACTGAGAATATCTAGAATAGCAGCCCTTACCTTCTGGACCTCTCCCTTTCTTACCATGTGATGACATGAAGTCAAATGTACTGAAAACATAGGCCCTTTATCCCTCAGTATAGCGCTATCTACCGAGTTCAATTAATATGTATTCAAACCACCTAGGAACCCTTCAAAATATAGATATAGAAAAAAAAATCATCAACATCGGTTTACCTTACACTCGTATGAGGAGTTGGTGACCAACAAAAATGTGCAAAAGAATTTTAGTAAACGTTTACCTAATAATAAATAAAACAAACAATATGACGCACGAAAAGCAAGAAAATAGATTGTAATCAATGAGAAATAGGTTAAAAAGTCAATGACATCATATCAAATCAGAATCAAATGAAGGCGTAAACAAAAATATAAGAGAAATAATACTCACCAATACCTAGAAGCCTTTTCAACAATGATGATAGGGGATCTGCAAACACTACACCCCATAGACTTTATTGTGCCTGTCGAAGAACAATTCTGTTGGACATTTGGCACTGCGCCAGAATTCAAGTGAAGGTCTACAATCTGACATACGGGTTAAGATTTCGTCATACCAACTAATTGGAGGTTGATTGTTGGTGTTTGGTACTTAAGGTTGTCGTAATATTGCGGATTTTGATTGTGTCGGCTACAAAGCCAAATGCTCATATTTGCTTTTGGTCTTCTCAAGCAAAAGGTTTATGTAACCAGTGTCACCTCGGTTTACTTAAAGTACTTTTTCCGTGAACTTTTCAATAAAATTTTCATTACCTACCAACTTGTATAGTCCCGAATCCTAACATATCGTAGCAAGGCCTTCAGCAACGGGAAACGGGAAATCTTTTCGAAGTTCACCCTGCTGCTAATAGCTCCTAATATAGAGACTCAATAACATTTTATCCGATCCGCGAACCATCGGACGACTGAAGGAATTTTTACAGCATTAAGTATGCTAACTATACAAATCGAATACATAGGGAAAAAGAATCTTCTCGGGCGGGATTCGAACCCGCAGTCTTTCCCTTACAGGGGGAATGCCTGACCAATTCGGCTACTGAGACACGCCCGATATGATTCAAATTTCCCATCTTATACGTCTTTAAGGCGACGTGGCGTCATCTACCGATTTTCTTACGAACTATCGGAATCAATGAATGATGTAACAATCATTTTTAAACATTGATTTTTTGATAACTGCGCCCAAACAATTGAAGGAATTTTTACAGCATTAAGTATGCTAACTATACAAATCGAATACATAGGGAAAAAGAATCTTCTCGGGCGGGACTCGAACCCGCAGTCTTTCCCTTACAGGGGGAATGCCTGACCAATTCGGCTACCGAGACACGCCCGATATGATTCAAATTTCCCATCTTATACGTCTTTAAGGCGACGTGGCGTCATCTACCGATTTTCTTACGAACTTTCGGAATCAATGAATGATGTTACAATCATTTTTAAACATTGATTTTTTGAAAACTGCGCCCAAACAATTGAAGGAATTTTTACAGCATTAAGTATGCTAACTATACAAATCGAATACATAGGGAAAAAGAATCTTCTCGGGCGGGACGACTGTTTTCCAACCAGCACCCTATTATAGAACAAATCGAAAGGGTTCCACTTTCTATCCTACTACTTAACATTTGAGTTTATTAAGATGTTTGGATATTTATCATTCGATAACGCTGTAACAGCTGAAATTTTGAACAGGGATAGATAGGCTACTTTTTATTTGGGAATAGGTCCATAGAGATTGCTGGAACGGGATCAAAATTCTAGTTGGGACAACTGCTAGTAATCAAAGAAATGTTGCATAACTAAGAAAGCTGTGTGTCCCCTTTAAATAAACGTCGTCTGACGAGGTAGCACTTAAAATACAAAAATCAAAGAGATTGATGTTACAAGATTCTTAGGCCTTTACATTGACAGCAAATTGAATTGGAAATCTCATTGCGAATATATATGTAAAAAACTATATCAATTCTCATACGCACTCTATAGATTATGTAAAGTCAGCAATCAGTCCACTGTACTAACTGCTTACCATGGCTACGTAGAATCTATCTTGCGATATGGAATAATCTTCTGGGGTAGCTCAACATATAGGAATCGGGTTTTTATTGCCCAAAAGCGTTGCATTAGAAGCATCTGCCAACTTAAACGGATTGATTCATGTGTACCTCATTTTAAGAGACTAAACATATTAACATTACCTTCTCTTTATATATATGAAGTTGCAATATTTGTTAAATCTAACATAGAATTGTTTAAGTTTCGGACTAGGGCCCGAAACTGTGATAAATTGTCCATAGTGGCCAGTAGAACAGAACTGCTACATAACAGTGTGTTTTGCCTAGGACCACGAATATTTAACAAAATACCAATAACAATTAGAAATGTAATTGAAATGGACAGCTTTAAAATAAGACTTCGCAAATTTTTAATAGATAAATGTTATTATACTGTTGATGAATTTTTGGAGGATAACTCACTGTAATTACTTACTAAATACCTATAATGACAATTTAAATATGGTGCATGATAATTATTGATGAATTATATTTTTGTATGAGTTGACATTGTAGATTTATATTCTTTATTTGATTTAATTTTTTACTTTTTAATTTTACTTAATAACTTAGACTAATCTAGTGACTTAATTTAATAACCTACTTAGTATTGTATACCCAAATGGTGAAACATAGCTGAACTTATTATTCTGTGAACATCTTTTGTACCTATGATTTACAATAAATATGATTTGATTTGATTTGAAACGATGGGTATTCCAACATACAGGCCCAAACCACAGATAACATAATAGCCTAAACGGATATAACAAATTATTCGATTTACCGCACTCACAAACTGAAATCGATTTATAGTTCAATCAGATATCCTGATGACACAGTGGCGCAGTCACCAAAATAAACCCGTGTAATCACTTTTTATGAGGTCTCGGCTTCATTGTCTAGGTTGGTAAGGATTATTCCACTTTGTTCGCCTGGGTGATATCACCTAGGTGAACAAAGTGGAATTGATTAGTCTACTTTGATCACCTCGGAAATAAATCACCTGGGTGATATCACCCAGGTGAACAAAGTGGAATCGATTAGTCTACTTTGATCACCTCAGAAATAAATCACCTGGGCGTTATCCCTCAGGTGAACAAAGTGGAATGGATTAGTCTACTTTGATCACCTCGGAAATAAATCACCTGACCCAAGACGCCTATTATGATATAGGTCCAACTTTTATTTTATTTTGTATGTATTAATAAATAATAATCGGTACTGTATAAAAACCCAATATTTATAGGATACTGTTTACTTATAGGAATGTTTATAGGTCCGTTTTTTAGTTTTTATTTTGTACGTTTCTCTCACCCACGCACACAAAATATTTTTGCTTTTGCACTTTAAATTTTTTATAATTTAAATAATATGTATTATTTTTTACTGTTTTAATGAGATATATCATATTATTAACTGGAGTAAACATTGGCAACATTAGCGATAAACATTTATGTCATTGAAGGTACTTAGTTTTAAATATCGTAAGAAACTTAACCAGATTAAGAAACTTGTACAACATATGAGTCATATCCAAAAAAGTTGTACATTTTTCATAAAAGTGGTGACCTGAAGTGTCACAAGGAGATAACGCGATGTTTTTAGCAGGAACAATAGCAAATGATATTTATTTTGTGTATATTAGTCTTAAACTTATCAATTTGAATAAAAACAGAGGTATTTTACATCAAACTGAACAAGACATTAATATTTTTGAATTGAAAATATCGAAACTGATTAAAAAATATGATGTCCTCCTTGCCCTGTCCCCTATGAATAGTGGAATTCGGCGTATGATATGCTACTATTTGACGTTTTTAAGCTAAAGCATACCAATAATAAATAAACAGAGGCATAATTACATGGTTTATATTTAGTAAACTATGTAAATATCTATAAAAACTTATAAAAAGTATGTGTCCTAACCAATGGTTACTATTTACTGACATGACTTAATGACGCAGATTTTTAATCTACAACTCACGGAGATTTAGTAGCTTTATTTAAATAGATTAGGGAAACACTGACGCTTGTAATAAACACTATAAAAATCTGTTGCCATCTTGTTGTCGTGTCAGTGGTCATCTTTTGTAATTGTTAGTGTGCGCTGGCAAAAAAAAACAACCTGCTTACTGACGGTATTTCACTGAAAAAAAAGGTGAGTTATAAACATGTTTTACATTGCAAGCCTTTAGCATACAATAGTCTTGAGATAAAAATGAGTGAAAGTGCTTATATACAATAATTTGCAGAAATAAGAGAAAAGTAAGTTAATGGTGACTCAATTTCCTGATACAATTTCTTCACTTTCCTGACGTCAGTAATTGGTAACTCTTTAAGGCCAAGTTCACAACATATTACAATAGGTAGGTATTTTTATTTGAATATATTTTAAAAAAATACAAAAGTAAGATTAATTTACCCTACTATATTTAATTCCTAGATGCCGCAACTGGTGCAGAACGCCAGAAACGCTACATGGAACGCTTAAAAGCAGAAAATCCTGAAAAACTCGAAGAAAGGCGAAAGAAACATCTTGAACAAGTAAAACGCAGACAAAAAAAAATAGCTAATTTATCAGAAGAAGAAAAAATATCAAAGAAAGAAATGGCGCGAGGCAAATAGAAAGAAAAAGGAATAGACAGATAAAATATCACAAAAAGAAAGAGAAGAAAGTGGGGAAAAAATACTCAGGAGTTAGCAACACAAAAACTAATAACAGCGTCCAGTTGGAAATTGGCTTATCCCTTTGCGTAAAATTGGATGTACAGTAAGCGATGCTAAGACCAGACAAATTCATGCCAATATAAGAGCATAGTTTAGCCTTTACAAAGGCTTTACAATAATCTTTATGTGTTATTTTGTAACCTAAATTATTAAAGATATTTTATTTGCTTCAAGCACTCAGTGAATAACGGGTGCTGCTCTGCCTTCCTATTTACGGGTGAGTTTACCTTGGTAAATATTCAGTAGTTATATCATCATGCAATTGTCTACAACCATCATTTCGTAATACATAAACCTACAAACAAGATAAATTATAATCCAATAACTTGTACAGTTGTTTGTGCATGCTCGTCGGGCTGCCATGAATTATTTACGATTATCTAAAGGTAGCGCTACGATACTGTGCTCAACGACTGCTCGAAAAAGCTATATATATCTCTAGTTCGGAGATAATATGATGTACGACGAACATTTTTTCCCGGGAGCTTCCTTTAGGGCCTTCGGCCACAATTTTCTGTAAACACCGAGAACTTTTAGTCGGTTCGATTCTGACAGCAACTTCACTGTAAGCTGAAAGACTTTCTACGATAAAAAAGGTTTTAGAGTGAAAAAATGCAGAGTAGAACCACAAAGATATGACAAAGCAGCTAGATAATATAAATATTTATGTTTTGTCAGTACTATTACTACTACTAGCCACTATAATGAATAAGTTATGCATGAATAAGTTGATAATAATATAGGCTTGTTAATGCATGAATAAGTTAATAATAATATAGGCTTGTTGTGAGCGCCTTTAAATCTCAAATGTATATTTGTATTGTAATTCTAAAAAGAATCAATCAAAAATATAAAATTGAAAATGACCATTGCTCCAACCACAATATCATTGACTTGTTTAAACATGGTTATTATTGATAGTAAGCTGTATTTTTAGTAATAGTAATAGTAATTTATCTATCACTAAATGTTTAAGAAAACTATTTTTATAATAAAAAAACGTGAATTTAGGTACTGCTTGCATAAGTTGTACGTGGGCACAGTGTGAAGCCAGCTTATGAAACGTATGTAGGGTACAGATAAATTAGATACACATCAACAGTGACGAGTGTAAAAAAACTTTACAAATGTGAGTTATTCTCGCGAGATGAGGTTCTGTACAATAAATACGTTATATATTATCTTTGTTTAGTCTTCGCAAGAACAAACTTATCTAAATAGTTAGAAAATGTATTTATCCCTACACTGCCACTACTAAACGTAATTGTGTAAGCTCGGTATTGGGACATTTTCCGTTCTATTAGAAAATTATAGATTTTCGTGTAACATAATCCTTTTTTTAGGTTCAAAAAAAATTGTGAAGATACGCAAGTCAATATTTTATTTAGGTACGAAACCTACAGGAAGAAGAAGGGGTGGCATTGGACCTATTGCTTCGCATATCGACGGGATATGTTCTTATTTCACCACCAAAACCAAGACATACATAGTCATATCTCTTTTACAATAAGATAGGTGGAGAGCACAATCTTCCATGTAATCCTTGCTGGCACATCCTATACTAAATCCGTTTCATTATTGAAGTCATACGCGCTCACTGGTTGCAAGCAGGTCCTTTTGTGGCAACCTTTTTAATACCCCCTATACACTACTCGCGAAGTTGAACGAAGTTAGGCGAATACGATAGTGTGGAGATGCACTTCGGCTTACCTCGTCAAACTTTACCTCGCCTCGGGCGACTTCCATTTGTTGTCGGTTTTTGCGCCCGAGTCAAAGGGCCCGAAGTTGCACGAAGTGCGTTCACGAAGTACCTCTCTACACTACTCGGCCGACTTCAGTACTCAATAGTTATAATTATTGCGTGTGGCACATATTGTGTTTATTATGAACAAAATACAGTCTTCACAGAAGGAAAATATGTTGTTCCTCGAAACTGTGCAAGCAGAACCTATTATTTGGGACCCAATATCATTAATGTCATAAGGACGAACGTACGCAGGCTTTCGGCACCTTAGAGCGAATGAGCTCCTCGCGAAGTTGAACGAGTGTGTGGTGTCGCACACAGAGTAAGTAATATACTACGTAAGGTGTCGCACTTCGGACTGTAGGCAAAGTTGCTCGAGTACTGCGCCGAGGAACTTCGCGAGTAGTGTATACGAGGCATAAGGCTTACTATATGAACAGAACAGTTAAAAGAAGCAATTATTCAGCATTTATTCTTACATTTAAAAGGGACCTTTCTTACTACCTATATAGGTATATGCCATATACATCTGAATGATCAATGCAAAATATATAATTATTCACAAATCATTTAACTCCATGAACACATCTAGTATTTCCAAGTCAGTAGTCCTCTGAGAGCAGCCGCGTAGAATCTGTTTAAAACCAACGACCCATGTAAACTGTCACGTTGAAGTGAGCACGAACAAATAATAATATTACAATCATGTTTTGCGAATTTACGCAAATTAACGCTATTGTGATTCCCGTGAGATAAGTTGGAGATCGTGAGGCCTTGAGTTAAATCTACGGGTCAGACAAAATTTTATAAGGTCAATCTGTTGCGAAATTTTCTTAAGTAGCACGAAATCTTAAAACGAACTTATAGGGACTGTAAACAAAATTATATTCTATTAGCGATAAAGCCAGTGAAAATGTTCTGAAGGTAATGCATGAGATTGACAATATTATTGAAAGAAAAGGAGACTGAAATGATTACATACAATCTTGGGCCTAGTTGTAAGAAGATGAAAGTGGTGTCAATTAATAGCTTATATATTATCAACCTTTCATTGAAAATTCTGCGGATTTTGTCAATCTGAGAACAGAGATATAAGAGATTATGTTACAATCTTTATCTAACAGCTGATTCCTGAAGTGCAAAATGTGTTCTTTTGGACTAATAGTTATTATATTTACTAGAAAATGTTTGAAAAATCATATGAATGAACGTCAACGACTTCAAGCGATAAGTAGGTAACAGGTAAGGAGATAGGAAAAGGATGTCTAAAATAAAATAAAAAATCATTGAATATAGTGTTTTATTCACCTTCTATTAGCTGGTTAGATGAGGTTACAGGTATTTACTTACAGACTGAGGTGCAAGCCATTGCCGAATCACTGACAGAATTGTTTCATCGTGTAAGGGCCGTCGGCCCAGTGTATTGCAGTGACCAGTGGATATACCACAATTCACACAGCGATCCATAGTTTCAATAATATCCAATCCACAAGCTAGCGGTAAAATGCAAAATAACAGTTCCAAGTTAAACGTGTGAGCGATCTTCGGTGTCCAAGGTGAAAGCAAGGGTCGTACAAGGTAGGCAGGGTCAGAATCCGTAAAATACAAAGCAGTTGTCGTAAAAAATGACGAATAATCGGGAAAGCACTCAAAACGCATCGGAAAACACGAAACGATGAGCAAACAAAAACAGTCAGCAACTGTCTAGTGTCAATGTTAGTCAGCTGCCATGTCAGTGACATAGACTACAAATATAATCGATAATCATTAATATTGGTTTTTCAGTAAATAATTGATATTTGATTTAATAATATGACTGTAATTATATGTACTATAATGCATGTAAGTATATATAGTGCATTTAATTACTTTGAGTTAATTATTTACAGCAAATATTTTAGTGTAATCGATTACTCAATTGATAATCTCACGAAAACTATTTTCTCATATTTCTCCGCGTCAAGATCGAGAATTGAGGTGATTTTTCATATTCTAAGATAGAAAAATATGACTAATTTTTTAGATCATATCTCAACTTATTACATTTGGGCCCACCATTTTCCATCTCCTTTATGTTAGTCTATGCAATTCGAAATAAATTATTATTTTATTATTATAGTTATCATACCGGCGAGTGAATATGGTAAACGGATTCACTTCAAATAGATTTCACCCATAGAATAACATTTTATCAACAAGCCTACGTGGCAATATACTTGAATAGGTAAAGTCAATATTTTTTCCCAATTCACCTCTATTCCTCAACCACTTCCCGTTTGTGAGTAGAATACGCTTACATGATGATGATTCAAAATACACAAACATACTCAAAACGTCCGTTCTGGATTTAAAGTTCTATCAATAATGACTACAAAAGGTACCTATATGATATCTAACTTCATGTTCCATAAACAAAAAAATATTTTTATCACATTAACAAAACCCGGTGGTAGCTGAATTAGTTGTAATACCTACCAGAGTAATCAAAACAAACTTTTTATTTATGTTTTAATTTTTTATGAGAGAACTGGGATTGTTTCATTTTCTCTTCTCACCAACAATTTGTAGATGAGGTTTATTTAAGAACACGGGTTATCTTTTGCCAGGAAATTGTGTAGGCCATCTCACGCCCAACTTTTCAAATATAAATTTCTTAATTTCCTCCCATTCGAGCTTTGAATAGAAAAGAATAGAATAGAAATACACTTTATTGTACAATAATAAATTATTATATGCTTACTAGCTCTTTCCCGCGGCTCCGCCCGCGTAGATGTCGGTTATCGCGACCAATCAAAGCCTATGTCCTTTCTCAAAGTCTAATCTACCCTTATACCAAATTTCATCAAAATCGGTTCAGTGGTTTATACGTGAAAGCGTAACATACAGACAGACAGACAGAGTTACTTTCGCATTTATAATATTATTATGGATTATGGATTTGGGGAGTGCGGATTAGAAAGTCATAGATAAAAATAAATAAATAATAAATATCCTGTCCCGGTGAAGTATTACAGGGCTACCCCATTCCTTCTTGTGGGTGTCATCGAAGGCAACTAAGGCATAGGATTGTTCTACACCTGACAGTAAACATATAGCACATAACTCAGTGCCCACTTGACAACAATAAGTTTGCCCCCTATTGAATCTACTGAAAATGATAGTTGGCTAAATATGGGCGTTAATACGAGGCTACCCCATTGGGAATTTTCAGACATGAATACTTAATTGAATACTATGTAGATAAGTAGATATGTATGCGCTAACTAGACCAAAAGTAAGCATAGCTTAATTCGCTTGTGTTCGGGGCTCTAGAATGTCTTAGCGTCGCGTCGGTAGGTTAGTAGCTAAGGATTCGGCCTTACGATCGAGAGGTCCCGGGTTCGAATCCAGGCCATTACACTACCGACGTGAAGCCACTCCTAGCACAAACCATTTAGCTTAGTTGGAGGGGTTAGGAGGAGTATTAGTAATTTTAGTGCCAATATTCTTTAAAAAAAAGGTGCTTTTTTAAGAAGTTTTGGTCGGATAAACGAAACATACAACAGTTTTTAAGTTTGATCAAGACTTTTCTAGTAAAGAAATGCGTTATGTGGCGTCCATCGCTAGCTAATAAACCAGAATTTAAAAAAATCTTATCGTTCATTTATATGTACAGACATGACTACTTTTAAAATTATATAATACTACAGATATTACATCAGCAAGCTGAAACAAAAACAGAAATTATGATATTTGACTTGAAACTTTATCGAAGAGGCTGTACTAAGTATGTTAGCTATTAAACTTAAGCACCACTTGAGCACCTTATAGTTTGTCAACTTTTAACTTGGGACCAAGTGTAAGTTTGGAGAAGTGGTGTGAAAACTTAAACTTGGACGTGTTAACATGGATTGTAACTTTGTTGGAAAGTCATTAACTAAGGCTTAATGACGGAGTTAGGCATAATCTCCCTGAACAGAAGAATAGATAGTTCTATAGTGTATAAATGTAAGTTTATTACAAGACTGTGGGAACCTTTAAAGTGAAGGGTTGTGTTGGAGCTGTATGTATGTCTATCCTTCCGTTATCTCTTACTAAACAACTTAACCGACTATGATGAATGATATTATATCTTCAGACTCGTCTTCGTTATCCGACAAAGCGCCATATGAGAGCAAATTGAAGGTGGACGTTAGTCTTATGTGTGAATAACGTCAAAAAAGTCGTTATTCGCGTGTACGTACCAAGTTACATTAACACTTAGCATTAAATATAATGAGAAATAAGCTGAATTGTCAAAAGGCCAAATTAAAATGTTCAAATAGCACGTCACGTGTTAATTGGTCTGGTATTAATTGGCATAACGTTACACCACGTGCCATTAGCACGACTAATTAGCATACATAATTAGGCTAAGTTAATCTACTTAAAGTACTCGTGATGTTTGTTAAAATGTTTTTTGTTGAATGTTTATAAATTACAGAACACCGTGTCGTGCAATTGGATTAAACACCCTGAAGATTAACTGATACTTATTTAATCTTGTTACAGTAAGGAAGTTTTGTACAGTAGTACAGTTATACTTACTTCCCAATGAGATAGGCAAAGAACATACCTATGTTTCCACTTGTTGTGATCCTGACATACCGTCGCTTCTTCTAGCGTCATAATGGTTTTATAGCACGCTTATCGGTTGTGGTTACTTTTGGCCTAGCCTAGATCAACTCTTACCGGGTTACCCATTCACTCTCGCTTCAAAAATGTTGTCAATTTTCTTTTTTTCACCCTTTATAGGTGTCCTTTCTTTATTTTCGTCAGTATATTTTCTAGCAGATCACAACTCTTTCTTGTCACAGTGTTAAAGCCATCGGGCCTTCATCACCGGGGGCTTGAGGACGTTCAGTTGGCTGCTCACCGTCCTTACAGAAGTAGGCCCATGACGCAGCGTGACGTGAAGGACTCACGCACACCCCCCCAGCGGGGTGACACCGGAAAACCCCCCATAGACGCAGGATAGCACCCGAAACACCCCCTAGGCGAGGCCGCAATTGTAGCCGTAAGTCTGATGGGAGTACTGGGACATCCTGCCGAGGGCTTACCTAGGGCTCCCAACCATAGGCTGTTGAGCGTTACCGTGTGGGCTTTTAGTCGGTAGGAGTAAGGATTTTCCCTCACTGTAAAGAAAAACCTACCAAACCAACTGCTTCAGCTCGCGTCCGCGGTCAGTTGTTTTGTTCGACAAATTCGTACACAACAACTGATCGCCACCGCGGAAGCAAGCTGAACGCGATTTAAGACTCTAGTGATGAAACTATTCCAGAAGAGCCAATTGGGAGCGGATAATTACGTCCTTATTCTGGATGTGTACATGAGGTAGCAGGCAAATGTACGTGAAATGTAACTGTGGTTCACTGTCACAAGTTTTGATTACCTATATTAAAATAATTTAAGAAATCTATTACGAGTTCATTATTTTTGTCCTGAATTGTAAACAGACGATCAAAATAAAACAGATAAATAATTTTATTTCAAAGCAAAAAAGATAATAAGAAAAGATTGGGAGATTAGTTTTCAGAATTTTTCAGTATAATGAATCAATCAATTGGTTTATTGCTATTCAATTCTAGAAATGCGACTCTCTCTCAATGTGTCTAACAAAGTTCCCGCCCCGGTCCTTCGCCTTTCAAACCCTGTTACCGAGCATCTTTTAAGCTCTTTTAAGCCACTGTGGCGTGGCGGTAGTAAACACGACTGCTACGCAGAAGGTGCGGGTTCGATCCCCGCTCAGTGAAAATATTTGTATGTATGAATATGGCTATTTGCATTGGTCTGTGTGTTTTTATGTATAAATATCTAAGTATGTTTATCCGCATTCTAGATTCGATAACACAAGCTCGTTAAGCTTACCATGGGTCTAGATAGCGTTGTGTAGAGTGTCATGAAATATTTATTTATTTATTTACTTGCTTTTGCCCGCGGCTCCGCCCGCGTGGATGTCGGTTATCGCGACAAAACATAGCCTATGTCCTTTCTCAAGGTCTAATATACCCCTATGCCAAATTTCATCAAAATCGGTTCAGTGGTTTAGGCGTGAAAGCGTAACATACAGACAGACAGACAGACAGACGGAGTTACTTTCGCATTTATAATATTAGTATGGATATTATTAAGCTAAGAAACTTTACGTTTTATGGCATATTTAAATAATGTTTCATATTTGTACCTATCACCAAGCAAAGCCAACAGCTAGTATATTACATGTAATACAATATCCCATAAATACATCAGCATTGTGGGTGACGAGAGCGTAAAACATTGTTAGTGCTAAACCAATCACATGTCGCCGATGCGAAGTAAACCATATTAGAATTTATCTGTAAATGTAGAAAATGGCTACAGAATTATATTTTCAATATAAGGTATCTTGTCACACTGTTTATCAATAAAGAAGCCTTCATGGTGATGGATTCGAATAGTAATTAACTGATACCTGCGGCCCCACCCGCGTGTAATTTCGATCTCGTTCTGCTACTACCGTTTTGTTCCGTTGCCGCGTGGTTCCCGGCATAGTAGAATTCGGGCCACCCCATCTCTTCCTATGTAGTGTCCTAGAAGGTGACTAAGGGATAGGGCTGTTCAACATCAGACAGATAAATACAGCCCAGTCTCAGTCTCAGACGCATGGCTCGAATCAATAATAGTGCCCGAAATGCGGCAATAGGCTCTTACCCTAATACGTGGGATCGAATGGTGAAATGTGGGTGTTAATTCACCTCTGCCTAACCCTCGGTGGATAAAGGCGTGATTATATGTATATTCTCCTATTAATCTTGGGATACAAAGCCTGTGTGATATTCTAGAACATTATTTATGCCTTTTGTTTTTACCGATAAGGTATCTGAAATGCATATTTATAACTTATGCGCGTCACTTTATCAAAAAATGGTGAGACAAGACCTAAGTCTGAAATACGAACAAGGCTTTCTTTGATATTAATTTAATGAATCTTTCGTCAGAGTCAAGCAATAAAATTTTATTAGTCTCGTTCTTTGTATTTCTTGCGTATAACTTTGATTACGTTATATCTTTATGGGTTTCTAATCTTTACTGCTATCTCCTTAATTATATTTTTTCAAATATTTTCTTCTCAATAATTTCATATACTAACTACAATTCCAATATTTTCAAGTCCTCGAACACACGTACACTTTTCGAGCTCCTGAAGAAGCTAATTATATCTTCTAATCGTACATGTAGCTCCAGATATTAGTCCCTTTAAACAAAAAGCTTTCATATTAGTATGGATATTTATAGTAGTTTCTTCATACCACCATAAATAAAGATGGTTGTACATGCATATTACTTAGTCCTTCATCTGTAATGTTATTCATAATGACTCTATTATGCTGTTCTAGGAATTTACAAGGGCAATCCTTGACCCACTAACATTGAGAGCCACCCGAAGCCTTAATCGAATTCTCTCTACAACCTTCATTCTCTTTATTATCTTGCTTAGAAATTTTCCCACTTCGGTGACGTAACCACCGCCATTTAGTATTCATTGCCAGTCATTAACCTTAGAGGCTCAAGTTTTAATAAACAAAAGCAGAAATGGATGAGTTGCGAAATTTTTCATTCGTGTTCTTACAATGAGGCGAAAATTGAGGCTTGAAGAACTTTGTTAATAGAATTAACTATCTCATTTTGAATTTTACTTTACAAATGAGTCGTATTTTATCTTTTGGGGTTTTGTTGCTGTTATTGTGTTTTACAGGTGTGAAATAGGGTTTTCAGGATTCCTTACCTAAATTACCTAAATGTACCCTTTTGGCAAGGAATCCTCAGAATGCTTTGTATCTCAGGTATGTAAAATACTTAAATGTTAGTTTTAGGAATGTGACACTGATTTACCTAAAGTTTATTTAAGTACGAATTTTATTCTGCTGAAAATGATACCAACGGATTTACAACCCTTAGTAACAGTTGTAATATTTCTTCGTATATTTCGCAGCAAACATAACAGAGAGACGACCCATTTCAGAGTGTGTGATTACCGTGGTAACTTCCTTCTAATATTCTCATTAATATATTCTGTATAATATATATTTATAATAGGGTTTTTCTATCTATACTGAAGATGAGATGTAAAAAAACTTGGATTATGTTAAACAAGTGGTCTTGGATTATAAAATATCAAGTGCTACATTTGTTCAAAGTTAGATGCACACTCGTACAAATTCGGATGTAAAGAGTTACAATTGAGAGGTTTGAATCCAGGCCGTGCACTGCCGACGTGAACCTACTATTAGCAATTAGTAATTTAAAAAAAGCTCCCATACCTTGATAGTGACAATTCTAGTACCAATACTTTTTAAGCAGGGTATTTGTATACCAAAAAAAACACTGTCACCAATGAGAAAGTGAAAGAATGACTGAGGATTGGTCTGAGAATCACTACAAAATTTGTTAGGCAAGTTACTAATATTTTGTAGACTGATATTAAAATCTCTAAATATAAGAAATCACTTACTAGGTAGCTACTTCAAATTTCTCCTTTCTTTACCAAGAAACGGTATTTACTATGAGTAGTAAAGAAAATTTTATTCTATATGTAATTTTATTATTACTGATTATTTTACTTACATTCTAACATTGACTTTTTTGTTTGTCATAAGAGTTTAGATTAGCATTGAAGAGTTGTGCCTTCAGACGAATTATACTTGATGAACGGTTAATGTAGAAGTGTTATAGTAAATGGTTGGAACAGAAGAACACTTATGTTATAGAGATAAAGGAAAATCTGTTGCTTTCAGGAGTTTCTAACGTTTTATTGTATGGTAGTGCGATGAATGGCGGGAACAGACAAAGAGTGTGCGTTATTACCCGTCTAAATTTCACATCGCTGAATGTATTGAAATGCAGCGCATAAGTAGACTCAATGAGCAAAGTCAAGGAAAAATAGAGCTATCTTCCCGATAATTATTTTCTAGGAATTAGGTACAACTAACAATTAACATTAATTCTAAAATTATGATGCAGTAAATGATACAAAATAACATAATCATAAAAAATTAAATATTAAAGTATCAACTCGTTTTTAAAGATTTGAACCTCGAAATTACTATTTCGAGGTTCACTGGTGGTCCCTACCGGGGCAATGGTGCCATCTACTGAGAAAAGCAATGTGGCAAATAATGTGCGCTAAAAGAATCCGTTGTCCTCTCTATTGCTAGATAAGTTTACGGTTATGTTGGACAACCCCTGAATCAGATCGAATCCACAGTCTATATACGAATTACCACGGACAAACCACGTTTTTCAACCACCAGTGTTCCAGAGCGGTTATCTAAAAATGGTGATTCTAACTATATCACCATTCACAATAGTAAAATCTAATCAGTCACAATAGAAAAATGTTAACCAGATAACAATTCCCTAGAAAGAAGAACACCACTAGGATGTTTTCTAGTCTAGTGGTCGATGAAAATTATGTAAAGTAATGATGGTTAGGGTCCTGTTCGGAACGTTCTGTCCGTTTCCCAAAACACCCGTTCCCAACATATTCGTTCCAAAATAACAGTTTCTTAGAATGAACGTAGGCCAAAATACCCGTTTCCCATCACATCAGTATGTCAAAACACCCGGTTCTCATTGCATCCGTATGCCAAAAGAACAGTCTGTCATGAGACCCGCATTCCCAAAAGACCCGTTTCCCATCACATCAATACTGATATGTGTGTCAATACTGATAGGATAATTTTGTAATGTAAATTGAAAACCATAAATATTGTAACCAAGAAATTTACTTTGCAGTATTGTATGCAATGCAGTGCTTAAAACATAACGCATCATATATCATGACAAACGTATCTTTTAGGAGAAGCACATTTTGGGAAATGGTTTATTTAGGAAAAGGTGGTGATGAGAACGGTCATTTCGGGATTAGATATTTTTGGGAAACGGATATCAAGAAAAACGTATCTTTTGGGTGAAACACATTTTGGGAAACACTTATAACGGGAAACGGATTAATTGGGCAAAGATTGTGACGGGAACGGATGTTTTGGGAACGGGTGTTTTGGGAAACGGACAGAACGTTCCAAAAGGACTATTGTGTGATTTTAGTCGATTTGATTCCGCTGTAGCCACTTGAGCAACAGCCACGGTGAGGTTGTACGTATTTCCACATCCTTTAAAACCTGTTTTATTTTTTTTTGTTCAGTGTCTTCGTGGATCAGCACTGTAGATTCAGGTGTTCAGAAAGCACAGGAATTTGGTTAGAATAAGTTCAGATTAATGACACATTTTTTCAATGCAGCATAGCATATAGCATTTTGAATATAAGCTGTGAAAAAAATTAGGTAATAAAGAAATTTTCCTATCGAAGTCAAGCAGCTTGATTATAAGTGCCAACCCAAGGTTTATGGTGTAACTTTTAATGTAACGATACATGGAGTTATTACCACTTAAGTATAGTGCTTATCATGACCCAAATATGACACTCTAGCGTTTAACGTGATGTTCATGTTATAGTATTTTATTACAATATTTTATTATAGCATTAAATATGGAAATAGGATACCTTACGTAACCCATTGTTGGTTAATATAATGCGCCACGGTTGTAGCTTAAGAACCTAAATATTGTTTTTATAATGCAGTAATCCCCCTCGGAGACTTGCTCATGGATGACGGTACTATCTATCTTATTTATGTAAATTAAGTATTTATCTAGTTTACCTTTCTATAACGCACCTACTCTGTTGTTCTCTGCACCACCTATTAGGTTGACTGGTAGAGAATGCCTACGGCATTAAGTCCGCCTTTGTACATTTGTGCATGAAGTTCAAATAAATAAAAAAAATGTTATGTCGGATTGTCTGCTGTCTAACTTAAAATTATAAGGTTCCAGGTTCAAAACCTACTCATATTTTCTGTCCAACGGACACTTGGGAGCCCAGGATTCACTTAATATTTTTGATTGGTCTGTTGTCTTTACGAGAGGGACTGCCTCTTGATCTCCCAACCGCAAAAGAAAAGCCTATGCTAGTGCCACGTCTGTTATTTATTTAACAGGTGCCCCGACTAGCAGGCTTGGTTGACCCGAACTTGGAAGTATTGGTCCCAATTCTGCCCTGTACACTCGCCCTTCAGACATGTGTGTAATATTTTTTATGTAAATAATTGTTCACCTGGTCACATGCCAAAATAAAAAAAACACATTATAAATATGCAAAGCAACTGATAACGTATTCATAAATTCAGAAGAAAGATGTATTACCAATCAAAATTAAGCGCTATGCTAATGAAGCAATACGATACCACCGCTTTAATCGAAGCTCGCAACTTTATGAAAATGGTATGTTAAGATGGTATATTAAGATGTGCAATTGATGCAAATAATAGACATTTTAAAATGCATGAATGAACTTTCTTGCAGGATAACGATTTCATACACACACACATCCTCTGTGAACGAACTTGTTAGCCTATAACAACGTGTAGTTATCAAAACATTTAAAATCTTCTCACAAGGAGAATTATGGGCAGGTTCATTATAATGTATAATAATAACGCGATTCTAAAATACTCCACAACAACCACTTGAGAGACTTGACTAGAGAACAACACATTTCTCTCTTGGATAGATTTCGGGAGCTTTTATTCCTAGCGGTACATACCAATAACAATTAATAAAAAAGTAACAGCCCAAAGCAGTGCCAAGACCTGTTGCGTAAAGTGGATGAATTCTGTACATGGACAGATGGAATGAAAACAAAACCTAGAAAACTCTCCCACCCGAGTTCCGCAGTCGGCGGCTTGGGCGCCGCCGACGTGTCTTCGCCGAAGACCATCGGCCTCCATGACCGGGGGCCTGAGGACGGTGAGTTGGCTGCTCACCGTCTCTACAGAAGCAGGCCCATGACGGCAGCGTGACGTGAGGGATTCACGCACCCCCCCCCCCCCCCCTAAGAAGCGGGATAACACCCGAAAACCCCCCCATAGACGCGGGATAGCACCCGAACCACCCCCAAGGCGAGGCCGCAATTGTAGCCGTAGGTCTGATGGGAGTCCTGGGACATCCTTACGAGGGCTTACCCGGGGCTCCCATCCATAGGCTTCTGGGCGTTACCGTGGGGGTTTTTAGTCGGTAGGAGTCCGGCATAACATCCATGAAGGATTTTCCCCCACGGTTAAATAAAAAAAAAAAAATGCTACTGTCTATGTCTGGGTAGGCGGGGTAGGGATAGGATAGGATAGGGGACTCTTTTTTTCCGCACATAGCCTCTCTTCTTGGGCCATTGTACGTGAAGAGCACTGGCTAGATCAGCCAGCCTAGCTCCGCCCAGAAGCGCAGAAGCTTACTGGGGGCTTCGCAGGCTTCGCGGAGCGACCTCACTGTGCCGAGGATTTGGGATCGTTGGTTGGCCACTGCCTCGCAGTCCAGTATTACGTGGGCGGCCGTTTCCTCGGCGCCGAAACACCCCCTGCAGAGAGGACTGTCCGTGACACCGATGGTGTATAAATGCTTGTTGAGGGGACAGTGACCCGTTATTGTCCCTATAATTGTTCTTAGACTAGTTCGGTCTAATCTTAAGAGACGTTTCGTTAGTCGTTTGTTTATCGACGGCATGGCCATTTTTGATTGCCTGCAGTCAATGGTTTGTACCCATCTATCATTATGTAGTTTCACAGATCTCTCGCGTATCCAAGTACGGATCTGTGAGAAAGGTATTGGCAATAGTGGTAGCGGGCCAGCAGTGGTTGTATCGGAACCCCTCCTCGCGAGTTCGTCCGCAGCATCATTGCCGTAGGACCCACTGTGCCCTTTTATCCACTGTAGCGTTACTACATTATGGGTGGATATCTTGTTTAGAGCAGTTTGGCATTCTGCTATTAATTTGCTGTTAGTTATTTGGTGGTCTAGCGCTTTTAAGACGGCTGTACTGTCGGTTAGGAGCCTTATATTAAAGCCCTTTACCTTCATTTCACTTATTGCCGTCACAGCCGTTGTTATGGCGACACACTCGCATTGGAAAATCGAGCTGTGTTCGCCTAGTGGTAGGTGGATGCTTAAGCCAAGGTCTAGAGAGTGTACGCCAGCTCCTGAGCCATTTTTTGTTTTGGAGCCGTCGGTGTAAACGCGTATCTCTCTAATTCCGGCGTAATCCTTTTCCTCGGCTTTTGTTCTTATATGGTATTTTTTGTTGAAGAAGTGTTGTTTGAAAGTTTTGTCGCATGGAGCAGCTATTAGTGGGTTGTACTCCAGGGCTCGCCTAAGAATTGTGGTGTGGGTACTAGTGTGGTTGTTACCCCAGAGCCCCAGGTGCCACAATCTAACGGCGGTGATGGTGGCCTCTTGTTGGATGTATATGTCAAGTGGCGTTAAGTTCAGAGTTACCTCCATTGCTGCAGTTGGAGTGGTTTTCATGCATCCACAGATTGATGAGCAAGCCAGCCTTTGGAAGGACTTTAGTTTGGCGATCACAGTGGACAATTCTGTGCGTGTCCACCATACCAGAGCCCCGTAAGCTAGCATGGGCCTTATCACCGCTGTGTACAGCCACAGGGTTATTTTTGGCAAAAGTCCCCATTTGCTTCCCATCATTCTTTTGCATTGGTAGAAAGCGATTGTACACTTATTCAGTTTATGGTCAAGATGTTTATTCCAGAGCAGCTTGCTATCGAGAATTACACCTAGGTATTTTACTTCTTCCTTAAGTGTTAGTTCGGTTGCAAAGAGTCTCGGGAGTTTGTATGGACCCGGTGCTCTTCGGTTTGTGAACATTACTAGTTCGGTTTTCTGGGGGTTGACCGATAGTTCATGCTTCGCGCACCAGGCTTCAATTATCTTGAAAGCCTGTCTCATTCTATCGCATATGGCACTTTCGAACAACCCCGATATTAAGATCGTGATATCGTCGGTAGGCGGGGTACCAGATATACCTCATATGATCCAGGGCTTAGTATAGGCGGGGTAAACGTTTCGACTATATCCGAAACCGTGCCTTTTAAATTTCTCGGTAGAAAAATAGATAACAGAGGTTGCACTCCAGCTTTAGAAGAAGTAATTAATAACTTCATTATAGATATTAAAAAGGTAGATCAACATTACTTAGTAATGTTAAAAAAGCTTGGATTTACGACAACTATTTAACCTCGTGTCTTAACTGGCCGTTTCTTGTTTATGATATAAGCCAGAGCCTCCTCAAAAAACTAGATGCGAATGTTACGAAGACATTGAAGTCGTGGCTGGGGCTAGCTCAGTCGGCAGACCCATCGACATTATATAGAGCCTCAAATAACTTTGGAATGACGTTCAAGAAACCATCAGAACTCTATAAACATCTAAGAGTAACCAAAATGCACGTCCTAGCGAAATCAAAAGACGAAATCGTGCAAGCTCTTCCAAAAGACCAAAGTACTAAAGAGCTCGAGTCGCGCCTCCAATTCCATAAAAAAATCATGATAGGCTCGCAGACTGGTAGGGTAGGTTTGGGTAATACTAGGAGGCAGTCAGACAAAGACATAACAAAATCTTTTCTTCAAGTAGATGAAAATAATACCTACAAAGTGCACGCAATGAACCTAGAAATACAAAACGAATGGTTAACACTAGGTGAATGTTGTATTCCCATAGCCTTAAAATGGCGTACCTTAATATCACCGGCTCTCCTTAAATTCTATCTCAATGCATTCCAGTTGACCCTCCCCGACCCTCCCCTCAAAGCAATCTTGTCAGATGGGGAAAAGCCACAGATAAAACATGTAACTCATGTGGTGAAGCAATTGGTACTGCTAGGCACCTACTGGTGGGTTGTAGGACGCTATTAGACCGGGGTCATTATTCGCGCCGACATGATAAGGTATTCTAACCACAAACCAAAGAAATGACGTCGCGTTTGTAAAGGAAGGCTGCTCAAAAAAGACAAATCAAAAGCCGTACTCAATTTTGATAGCAGCCGCTGATTGGACATTACTCGCAAATTCGTATGAGAAACACTATAAAATACCGGAGGATGTTAGTGCCTAGTCATCCAGACCCGATATATTCCTATTTTCAAAACAGCAAAAGCGTGCAGTACTAGTAGAACTCACCGTACCGTGGGAAACTAACATACCTAAAGACCACGCTATAAAAATAAACAAATACTTTGACCTGACCAACGAGTTAACCAAAAATGGCTATGTGGTTAAACTCTACGCCGTGGAAGTAGGAGCAAGGGGAATTCCAGCTAAATCCCTGTATAACTTATTTAAAGACCTTGGATTGCCAAGAGCTTCAGTAAGCTCTTTACTCAAACGAATATCTAAAACGGCGTTGATAGGATCTTACCAAATTTGGATAGGTAGAGGGGAGAACACGTCTGACGGTGGAGGTGAGCGCTGATGCATCACAAGGTGGCCACCCTAAACCTACACCTGGGTCGCAAGTCCCAGGCGCCGTCACAGTGTTCCTCTCTGTACCACGCCATGGACCCGGCGACCGCACGGTGAATCCATGGAATGCTAAGAACCGGATCTCATCTCTAAAAATTTTAAATTTGAAGCAATAATTTTTTAAGTACACGGATTGTGTTGATTTCAAAATCTTTGTATTGCCCAAGTTTTGTTCTACGTTTTCAGTTTGCGCTTGAGCAAGCTTTTGAAATCAGTGCACGACCCACACGGTAAAAGTAAGTACACACTTATAAAATTATTACTATAGATTTTTAAAAGCTTGTTTTTAAAAATAAACTTTTTTGTTAATTATACTTTCCACTTTTTAGTTTTTGTAATGTTAATATTCGTCAAGATGAGTCAAACGAACCCATACTCGAAGGGTCTTATAACATAACATAACATAAACTCACGCCTGTATTCCCCGAAGGGGTAGGCAGAGGTGCAAGCACCCACATTTCGCCAGTTTATGTTTAGGTCCCAATGTAATAGGTGGCGAGCCTATTGCCATTAACCGGGCACTTATAAACCTGCGATAAATACACACATAACTTCGAAAAGCATCGACAAGTCATTGGTGTGTGCCATGGTAAACCTGGGATCGAACCCGAGACCTCGTCTCAGCAGTCCATTACCCATACCACTAGGCTACCGCAGAAGTCTTATGTCATTTATTTACTGAGTTCCTGATATCACCTTCCAGTTTCATTATCAAACCCTTGTTGCCAACAAACTACTCGTCAAGACGATTTAAATGACCGAAACTGCATGAGGTTGTGTCGTTTAATTGCGAAATTCCCTTGGCCACCTTTCAGTTCCATCGTCAGATTAGAACCATGCCATCATAATATTGCGTTATCACGCGATTTACATATGTATGCAAAATTAGGGCTCAATCCGTAACCGGGAATTGGGTCAAATTTCATTTGCAATTTTTCATGACACACTTCAGATAAAATTAAACAAAAACTTGTAAAAAGGTGAGAGTCATTAGGGGTGATACTGGTTGTGCAAGGATGGTTCAATATTTTATAGAACCAAGTGTTGCTTAACCTTTATCTATCATTGTAATGTCCGCTCTACATGTTGGCGAACACAGTGACGAACGCGCTGGCCAACACACCTTAACCCGCCTCATATCAAGAATGTCACAAAACCCACCCTATAAACTAGCGGACATAAAAACATAAAACAATATGACATCACTGACGATATTTTTAATAAAAAAAATGTAGCAGCAAATGGAGACTGTTTCGATTAACTTCGAGCGGGATAGTCTGATTATCATAATTTGATATTTTCTTGTATAATTTTGTCAGAATCGTAATGGTTTGGCTCGTGTCAGAATGTAAAACTTTTGGGATCGTTACAAGATTGTTCGTTGTACCCTATGGTAAACTGGACATATTGGTCGCTATGCTGATTTGATTGCAAAAGAATTCTTATTAAATTTAATGAAATAGAAATCGATATAGGTACAGTCGGGATCAGATCGATCTTGACGAACAAAGTGCTCAAAATGATGTTAATTCCTCGGTCATTCTTCCTCCTGGTGACAGATTTTTCAAATATTTGATACACACCTTCAGTTCGGCCAAAAATACCATTTAAATCAATAAAATAGCTCTCAGCACTATTGAGACTTTGCCTGACGCTGTCTGTATAATACTTGTGATAATTTGTTTGTTACGCAATTATCATCACTGAGCTCATTCCCAATTTTATATATAACTAGCTATTGACCGCGGCTCCGCCCGCGTGGATGCTGGTTCCCGGCAATTATTCTATTTTTCTCACCGTAAAAACCATCCTTGAACTTCAACGAACATTTAAAAAAAGTATAGGCCAAATTGGTCTAGGCGTTGTTGAGTTATGCGCTTACCAACACATTTAGCGATTCATTTTTATATTATAGATAGATATAACAGATACTTTAATTGAATTAATGTTAATTAATTGAATTAATATTATTATTGAATTAATATTATTATTCGAATACACAAACAATCTTTTTTTATGTGTTGCAGATAACTGAGCAATAAAAGATTAATCACGCTGATTCACGGTTTCTCACTAATTATGAGTTGTTGCCCCGGGCTCCGTGGATTTATTCCTAAGCCCAATTTGCGCTAATAAATAATTATGGACACCTTTGGATTGCTTTGTTATAACCGTCGACCGTAATCAACGTTTAAATTTATTACATTTGAAATGCTAAATATTTTTAGTATAGCATTTATTCTCTTCATAATTTTATTTCAGTGTTTAATATTCACGTAAATTTCGGAGAATATCATCGCAGTTTCACATTTAATAACATTACTTTAAAAGTAATTTAAAATTGTGGTCAGCTGAATTGCTGCGGTTGCTATGACGTAGCTAGAAAAGGAAATAATTTTGCCGCCTCTAAGGTGTGAAATGTGGTCAACAGCGGGTTAACTTCCTTTAGGCAATTCCTTAAATTATAAATACTTTACATAAATAAATGATTGTACAGTAAACATAACACTTCAGAAAATTTATTTGGTTGGTAGTATGTACCATGTTTTTTTTTTTTTTTTTTTTTTTAAATAAGAATATTAGATCCGTAGTTACTAATATTCCCTCTAACCCCTCCAGCTAAGCTAAATTGCTTGTGTTAGGAGTGGGTTCACGTCGGTAGTGTAATGGCCAGGATCATAATTATAATTACAGACAACTTTTGAATAATACAACGGATATGATTAAATTATATTTGATTACGTACTGCATGTTTCAGGGGATGAACCCTCTTACCTCTACATCCAGGTCTGCTCCATAGCCTCGTACTCGTGAACTCTATCTCCCATGAGCGCGGGCCTGGGGGTGACGGGCGCAGCCGCCAGCAGGGGCGAGTTAGGGATAGGTGATAGGGATGGCCCTGTATCAACCGAGGTGTGAGGGATATTTCGAAGCCCTCGGCCTAGCACGACGACCCACAGACTGCGTGCGGTTTTAGTTGGTTTGAGTTAAGTTTGAGTTTGAGGGGATTTCCACACGTAAATAAAAGCAAAGCGTGTTGCTTGCAAATGCATATTGTTGAATAACCTCAATATTTATTATATGGATATTTGATATTTTCATTTATTCTTGGCAATAGAATTATGTCTTTTACATTGTCCATATTTTAAATCCACTATGAGCCAGTGATCTTGACAATACATTTTATATGTTAATATTGCTGACATAAAGACAAACTTATACCATCAATGTATAAAGTATAAAGAGAAGGAAAATTTGAAGTGATTCAGGTGTGGCTCAATAGCTCAGTTGGATGAGCATTCCCCCTGTAAGGGAAAGGTCGTGAGTTCAAGTCTCACTTGAGCATTTGATTTTTTCCAATGTTTTTTCAAAATTTAAAGGTAGCATAATAAATACTATAAAAAAATCATTCAAACCATCAATGTATTTGGTATGTACGTCATTCTTTTATTAGGGGTACGTTTTACACTACAACATAAGTTAGATTCGGTTGTACATTGAATTTTCAAATTATATCCCAACTTAACAATAAAGTGAATTTTCTTTCAACTGTCAATGTTGCTTAGAACCTTTTGCTTTGAATCTCCAATGTGCAGTTAATATCGTTCACGTTTTCCGAATTACACGATTGATATTATGTAGAATCTTTCTCGCATGTCAATCGTGTCAGTGCCAAAGTGTACTTGAAAATAAATTCAGTGAACACGAGCTCGCGAGCTCTCGCCACCGACGACGCGCCGGGTTAAGCGCGTTTCACAAAGTTAAGACACATTAAAGTCGAGCTTCTCTTTGAGATGCATGCTAACGTACTTTATTCCTTTTAACATTCAGAAAAAAGCTTTTGGAAATTTCATAAAAAAATGTAACTTCAAAATCAGCGGGGAATGTGTTTACCTCTTTGTAGTTTAGCGTCTTTGTCCGTGTCACTGTCCTAATACCAAGGAACGCTGTCGCGAAAAATTACTGAACTTTGTTGACTTCAGCACGTTGACATTATAAAACAACGAAGAGAGTTTTTGAGAAGTAAAACAAATCTTTCAACGACGTTGAAATGAATCGAAAGTAACTAGAACGGTAGGGGTATTGTTAAAACTCTGGGAAGAATAGTCAAAATTAGAATATATTATTACGGCGGCAGCACACAAGATGATTTTCACATCGTAAACAAACCTTCAAATCAAGAAAGAGAGACACATTTTTCATATTTGACTGTATAGTATAGTGTAAGTTAAACAATATTAATATAAATACTAATATATATAGTTATATACTGTATAATATACTTCATGAATTTAGACTAAGTTTTTTATGTAAATAATTGTTGGTGAAACTCATTAAAAAATCTACGTATTGTAATTAATTTGTATTTATTTATTTACTTATTTCAGAAGGCCATTATATCATAGGTACAATAATAGAATAGTAGTATAAATGTGGTTCAAAATACAATGTTTGGTACATGCACAACTCTTATTGAGAACATCTGCAGCCGAACTAGGTGGGGACCTGTATCTCGTCTTTAGATAGATAGATGAATAATACTAATGAATAAATGAATATGTAAGCGGGAAAAATAGGGCTACGTACTCGTACGACCACTGAGTTTGGACCCACGGCCGCGTACGACCCGCTATTAAATATCGTGTTTCGTACAACCGATTTATAAATCTTCATATGAAAAATCACATGGTTTTCTATTATTTGTATTTCAGCTTCCATTCTCAAGTATTAAGTCTTTGAAGTATAAATAAACGAAAAGTTATCATTTTAATGTACTCTTCAATTCAAAAAGCTTTACGATATTATAAACTCAGATAGCAATTTTTCTACACGCGTTGAAATAATATCGTATTCAAACCTATAAAAGTTGCACATATTATGTTATCTCGGTTTATGTTCAAAGCATTGAAACGTCTCTGTGGCGCTTATCGAACACACTTTTAGTACTCTCGGTCTTCAGACCTGCACATTATCTTAACAACTTTGTATTTTGTACAATCTACTGAACATTTGTAAAAAGTATATATTTTTATGTGCATGTCCTATAAGGGTAAATCATCAAATGAAATAAGTACAGATAATTTTTATTCAAAGTGAATATATGGCCTTAGAACCAAATTATTTATGTTATCATGTCAATATCAACTAAATCTCAAAAATATATCTCAAAACCTATCTTTCTCCATCAATGTTAAAATTTTACAAGATCGATGCAGCTATCTTATCCATTCGATAACCGATAACAGTAAATGTCACTCCAGCTTCGAATAAATCTTCTTTGAGAATTAATCGCTCACCGTTATCTACAAGCCCTCTACGACGTAGCTATAGAGATTCGTAGAGACCCTACAGATCTACGAGTATTAGTGACATGATTGTTCCAAAAATATTCGCGTCTTATAAACTAAATCCACCAAGGACTTAAGAATGGTTATAGAAAACAACATTTCATGTCTTTCCCTAATATTATAATTCAATATGTTAGGTGGTTGTTGGTACTCATATTCGTTTGCAATACTACAGTCGCAGTTTACGTGTTATCTCCTACAAAGGGAAAGCAAATAGTGTATTAAAGAGGCAAATGATACTTTTTTTTTTTGACCGTGGGGGAAATCCTTCATGGATGTTATGCCGGACTCCTACCGACTAAGGCAAATGATACTAAGAAAAGTAGTGACGCAATGGCGAGCAAAACCAATGGGTTTTGTTACAAAAAACTTCCGAGAACTTCCTCCTTGAAACCCAGAGTCCACTTAGTTCTCTTAATCCTCCATTTTACATGACCAATATCCCATGTCTCTGGAACGGGTTGCGGGAACGGGATCAGAATTCAACATGATCAAGCCACGGGCAACAGCTAGTTACGTAAATAAATTCATTTTTATTTATGAAGTATAAATATTTAAGTTAACGCTTATCTTTACCCGGAGCACGTGTAAAGATAAAATTAATTAATCAAAATTAAGCAAAACCGTTTTTTAATCGTAATCTATCAGCGGCGCTCTTAATTTGAAATAATAAATTTGTTCCAAACAAAATGTTCAAGACAACGTTATTAAACGGAGCCATAAACGCTTAATTAAAGTATACCTACTAACGATTAATGCTCTTTTATCATCTCATTAGAGCGAAGAAGAGTTTATTTCTGCGTCATAAGGTCACGTTCTGCCGATAAATAAAGTACGGTACCCGACTTTTTATTTGGGAAGTCGGGTTGCTGAAGGGTGCTTCGGCAACTGGATATAGGAGACTGTAAGGGAAAGATCTGGAGCGATTCACTTTTCCTGATGTATTCGACATGAGAGACTGGTCTAACGCGTGATCACGCGTTAGACCAGTCTCTCGGATTGACGAAATGGTAAATGAGATGATCATCTCATTTACCATTTTGTCAATCCGAAACGCCTAATAGTCAAGTAAAGCTTAAGAGTGTTACATAGTCACGCCTCTTTCTCATTGAAGTATGCATAGACATATTTTTCCATCTAATATGATACTGATAGATTAACAAATATTGGTAACACTAGCTTTTACCCGCGGTTTCCCCCGCCTACATGTCCTTTATCGCGACCAAACTTAGCCTATGTCCTTTCTCAAGGTCAAATCTATCCATATAGAAAATTTCATCAAAATCGATTCAGTGCTTTAGGCATGAAAGCCTAACATATAGACAGATAGAGAGACAGAGAGACAGATAGACAGAGTTACTCTCGCATTAATAATATTAGTAGGGATATGCGGTGGAAGAAAACATTCTTTATCAACATTCTTAAGACCTTAACCAATCTCTTGAATGAATTTTTACAGCATTAAGTATGCTAACTATACAAATTGAATAATTTTTGAATTTTTGAAAACTTTTGGCGTGGCGGTAGTGCACGCGACTGCCACGCAGGAGGCGCGGGTTCGATTCCCGCTCAGTGCAAATATTTGCATGCATGAATATGGCTATTTGCATTGGTCTGGGTGTTCCTATGTATAATATGTATGTATTTACAAAAAAAAGTATATAAGTATGTTTATCCGCATTCTAGATTCCTTAACACAAGCTATAAAAGCTTACCATGGTCTAGATAGCGTTGTGTAGAATGTTGTATAATATTAATAATAATATATCAAAATTTAAATCAAATCGAATAAAATAGCCGAAGGCATTCCCCCTATAAAGGAAAGACTGCGGGTTCGGGTCCCGCCCGAGATGATTCTTCTTTTTCCCTATGTATTCGACTACCTCATCGGCACTGGCGGAAAAAGCTAACATGCCAATAAAAAAAGCTTTGGGCTCGAAAGTGCAAAATTTGGACTGACCAATTGCCATAAAGCTCGTCAGCTTTCAATCTGGTCCAATTGACAACAATGATATTCTACCCCCAACCACTATTGACCTTATCGTACCCTATCGTACCCCCTACGAACCGGTACACATACATAAAAGGGTTAGCCCTATCTCATTTGTTCTCATAATATAACTCATATGGTCGCGTCATAACGATTTTGATCCGAGATTAGATTTCAGGGAAAATGGGTATTACGTAAAATGTATAATGAATGTCAATATGTTCGACTGCTATTCAGTTTTACATAATAAGAATTATATTTCGTCGCTTCATTCTTCAGATTTAAGATGATTAACAACGCAGTCCCTTTAGCCTACATGGTAGCAACGCATAATATCGATCGAACTTCACTGAAGTTCGTTTGATCATATAGTATATCAAAGTTGCTGCTGAAATAAAACTGTGGGCATTTTTCATTCATGGCGTTACTACGAAAAGGGGAAAAATATAAAACACTGGCCTAGTCGTACCCTGAAATGAAATACCTACTTATGGCCGCTGCAGCAAAGAATTATTGACTAATTGGCTCTGAATTTGACTGTCTTTACTGAAGTAGATTTTTCTTAACGCCTACATAAACAAATGAGGCTATTTGGACAACGAAGATACACTCGCGTACAGTCAGCATCAAAAAGATGTTGATGAACGAAGAAAAAAAGCTCAAAATTATTTTAATTTTTTGGTTTTCCCCCTTTCTGTGGACGGATGGTTGTGATTTTACACAGTGTGTGACGTGACAGTTTAATTTGCTCTTAATACCTTAATTTTAAAATAATTTTGAGACTTTGTAGTCATATTTCTGGTGCTGATTGTGCATATACACGTACATTATGTTTTATAGTGGGTTATCAAAAATCAGTTATGAAAGTAACCGAAACCTGATAAGCTACGTTAAAATAGATTTACCTGAAACAAAAGAAACACTTATTAGTAAATGAAACTGGCAATGTCAAGTATAGACGTAAAGATATGACTTAAGAACTTTGCTCTGTGATGAGTAGGCAGTTAATAAGGAAAACTATATAACTCATGTCTGTAAATCACTGAAGCATGTGTTATTCGCTTGGACAGTTAGCTAACTATATTTTTAGTAGTGTCAAACTCACACCATATTATTTTTGTTATTGTTGATTCGGTGATACTGGGCACATCAATTTTAATTTTGAATATTCACCATCGGTATTTGTAAAATGTTCGAACTTATGTATACTAAAAAAAGAGCTTCCTTAAAGAAGAGTTGGCAGCACGAGTGTGACGCCCCTGGTGTGGCACACGTCCTTAGCACAGAATAACTAAGGTGTGTCCATAGGCCACGGTAACCACGTTGCATCAGGTGGGCCGTGTGCTAGTCTACCACCTACTCGTAAGTGGTATTGAAAAAAAAAATCAATTCTTTTTTTCTTTTTTTATAAAAGGACACGTTAATTTGACTTTACCTCGCCTGATAGTAAGCTAAAGGCAAAGTCTCAGAAAGAGGGTCACCATCGTAAAAATTTACCATGTTAACAATGCTGGCACTCAGCTTGACAGCCTCATCAGATGCCTTTTCACGCCCCGCTTAAAGGACCCGGGACTGTAGGAAGGAAGAAACACGTGAGCTGGCACGGAGTTCCAAGTCTTAATGGTGCGGCATAGGAGCGGCATAAATTTATTCTCAAATTTTACAATGGTAGCGTAATATCTCATCTCACATTCCTTTTTAACATGTAGAAGTTATGTCGTCATCATAATTGAGTTTTGTTTCAATAATGCTGTAATTAATTCCTTAATCCAATTAATTTGGTTTCAAAATTTATTCAATACAACTTGAATCCGTTCAAAAGGTATTTGATTTAACATTTAATTCTAATACAGTTCAGCAATTTTGATTGAGTCGGAAACTCGATTCCTCTTTAATATCTCTTTGAAAACTAACGTATTTATTCGTATTAAATTACTGATTGGAGTTGAAGACATTTAGAGAATGTTTTTAAGATTTCGTAATTATTCAAATTCAAACTTAATTGCTAATGTCGTTTCGTATTTATTTGAAGGTTAAAATCTTCATCAAAGTTGCTATGAGGACAGACTTTTCATGGCATTAAAAGGGTTATTGATCGATATCGTCTTTAGCCTTCTATATAACAATAAACGTCTATATTTTAAGATATTTTTCTCTGTTTTACTCTTCTTTATGGAAAGGGGCATACAGAATCACGACACCAACACCCGAGTCCTACTTCTGTGAGGAGGATGGCTATGCCTACAAATATTCCAGTTATAAATGTGAAAATATGGTTGAAATATACCCGATATTACATTTTCAGATATGAAGTTACCAACGAAATGTTGAACCTAAAGAAAATATCACACGAGCTCTACTTTTTAATAAAGCCTTAGAATATTTGAAAGATTAAAGATTCCTGGTGATATTAGAACCAATATTGCACTTTATATGTAGATCGATTCAATATCGACGTTTGTATTAGTACGCTTTAAATCAGTACTAGATACCTTCATTCATGTTTTTTCTATTTTGAGCTGTTTTCTCCTCCTTTCATGTTATGATGAATATAATCTCCAATATGAAGTAAACCCACCTAATGATTGTGTAATAAATTGCTTAAGTTCAAACCTATGCATTTTTTAAATATACTAACTGAAGGTAGCAATTATACCTATCGACGATTTAAATTCAAAAAGGTGTATTCAAGCGACAACAATGTGTATTTGATGACAAAAGCAATCATTTGAAAAGTTGAACGGTTGTTCTAGCAACAGTTTCTCTGAAAAGTTAATGACAATTTCACCCTTTTGCAATTCAACAGTCGATACATACATTAATGTTATACACTACTATGATATAAATGTTTAGGTTGCTATTACTAAAATGTAAGTATCCCGTCTACATAGCCGGGTTACATTCTGTCAGAGCAAATAACAATCATTAATAGGAAATACGTTGCGGTTTCATCCCACAAGCTCCGTTCATCTCCCAACACTTCCATCTCAAATAACGTTATCTAACAGACTAATTATCCCTGTGACTTGACATTTTCGTGGATAGCCAAGTTGCTGGATTTATTATCACTACGTCTCTTTTACTCTTCAAGAAAAATATATCGTGGGAAGGAGACGGATGCCAGGAGAAAATTCTTAATGGATATTATATAATGAAGAAATAGATTTTGGGCTCTAATTTTATCGTCAGGAATTTGATTATGATGTTATCGTGGTTTGTCAAACGGGTCTAAATTATTTTGTTACTCAAGCTGAGTCTTCGTTACGTGTTAAGTAATGAATGATGATTAATAAAACAATTTTGATAGGTAGTAGCTACGAGTAGGTATAAATACAAAAATGTTGGTACAAAGTACAGTAATATTCACCCATTTGACAACATACAACTGGAATACCTCTATGCTATAGAAACTTTTGTGAGTTCGATTATGATGATACCGAAAAGTTTGTGAAGAATCATTAAAACCTGACCCCAATTTTATTAAAACATACTCATCTCATACTCTTGCGGCTATTCGAAGTACATTTGGGGGTTAATTTGTATAGAAAGAGTCATACTCAGATGAAATGTTTTCAGCAACAGTACTAAATATTTCAGGAGCAGGAGCAAAAGTTAGGCTAGGTAGAGTCAGTAGTAAAATTTTATTTCAGTAAAAAATCTTACATTGTAAATACATCTCTGTATTATGTATGAGTCTGGCAAGTGTCTTAGTTTCAAGGAAGTTCAGCTACACGCTGCCGTCGACTGCGAACACCAAAAGTTGAACCGCCTCTCCAACTATATGTAAATACGAGTAGTTTTTGTACGATTACATCTTTGGTTGAATTATTTTGTCACACAGATAGACCGTTAAACACATCTTAATCACATGCTCTTTCAAAGTTTTCACAGGAGCTTTGTAACGGTGTACTATAATATTACTGTCCGAATAAATGTGTGTATTAAATATTAGAACAATCAGTCAACTGGAAGGGAGTTTAAAATGAAATTAAGATCATTTTTGAGTACTTCATTCATCTTTCTAATGCTGACATTATGTAGTATGGATATTTCAACGAAATTCGCCTGCTTGATGTCATGAAGATCGAGTCAGCTAAATTACTGTAATTTTTTTCTGAAATATTGCAATTGTAACAATTGAGGGTCTTTTGAATAATTTCTTCATATCACTTTGTAACATAATAAGGACGCACCGGGAACCATTACGATTGCGTAAAGTCATCCCCAAAAGTTATGAAATATCTACAGGATTATTTACTCTGGAATATGTAACTACAATCATTATGTTGATTATTAAATCTGTAAATTAGAATGTACTAATCTACTTTTATCATTCACTGTACCAAATAAACCTGCTAGCCGTAAAAGGTATAACAATCAAGGCAATGCATGAATAGCATGCAGAAATATCTGGTTGCCTGCGAAAGACTCATTCATAACTGAAATTACAATGATGTACTAAATAATGTAGGTATGTATGTATAACCTACTGCGACAGAACAAAGAATTTTTTATGCAGTGTCCTCATAAAAATATTCCAATGCCGAGCATTGCAAAAGGCCTTGTAGTGTACGTGACGGATCCTCATCCTTCTAAAGGATCTTGGATGGCACGAATATTAGTTTTAGATGCTTCTGTATTGCGAAGGTCGGTCCGCCTGTCTTGCAATAAAGTCTACACGGCAGTTTATGTTTATTGTCGAGCTAATGTTTCGTTTGTTATTTGAAGTTTACTATAGGCGTTCTTTTTTGTAAAATCGTATACATTTTACTGAACTAAAAACCATTTATTTAGACAAAACAGAGAATAGTCTTTTGACTTACTCCGTGAGATAAACGCGGTTTAGTCTATAATGGGTTCATGTGTACAGTTAGTCCATTTCTGATGCAGTTGAATAAGGTTGCCTCATCTCTTCATAAGGGAGTCGTGGAAGGCAATATGGCTGTTCTCCATCTGACAATAAACATACAGCACATGACAAAGTACCCGCTTAACGGCATTATAACATGGGACCAAAAATCATAATTAGGGAAATGTATAGGCTTATAAGTCTCTGCCTATCACTTCGAGAGATAGGGCACTTTTTGTAAAAATATCAAATTATGTATTCTATATACAAAATTAAGCATATTATTTTGATTTGTTACAACGTTTTTTATTTCTAATCCATTCCATTGTATAAACTAAGCCGTACTATTTTCTCTTCTTCTACTATTTGTATGCACTTTAATTTCCCTACAATCCATTAGTCGCCTTGAAAGATACCCACGGGAATAGATAGCGTGGCCATTGTATTCTATTCTGCAAGAATTACGCTACAACTACAAATAAAACGTATTCTATAATCTTGTAGACAGAGTCCATTATTTATATCAACGCTTTCAATTTATTGTCACATTGCAGACAAAAAGTCTATTTTATCCCTCCAAGCGATAGTACGGTATTAAATGAGCAAAAATAACGCTTGAATAATAATATAAGCAGCCACTACATTGTATTGTATTGCCACTACGGGTAACACAAAGCGGCGACTATTTGTCATCTAAATCTTGACGAATTACCACCTAATATGTGTGCTGATGTAACAATGGAGGTGTTACGAAATTTCTACGAATTCGTGTTGGACACATACAAACATACCCGCAATACATACACAGACTCAAGTCTATTTCCCTCTGGGGTAGGTAGAGGCCAGCCACTTGCTTCTGTGCTATTGTGCCCGTCGGGTTCGAGTGTTGTATTATTCTCTTTTAATTTAAGAAATACCTCGATGATGACTGCGGTGCTGGGTGTTTTGAGGCCCTGCCTAGACCTTTGAGGCTCAAGTCAACCTCATCTTACAACTGATACACCTGCTGCCTGCCAGACGAGGTTCTGACGAAGGTATCTTTTCGGGGTTGAAAAGTCAGAAGGTAGTCGTTCTCACAATGCACTTAGGTATCATTGACCAAAATAAACAAATCTTGAAGCAGGGGTTAAGAACCCGGGCTCCACGGTTCACAGATGATCCATGATCAAAGCTTAGGCGATGATAAGTGAGGTCTTGGATTTGGATAGTTTTATTTATTAGCTTTAAGAATCTAGAAGACGACATTATAACAATATATTTTTCATCTTCTTTCACCTATTACGTTACCTAAAAACAGCAAAATGTGGTTGTTAATACCTACATATCTGAACTTTAGGAACACATAGCCAAGAGTATTCAAGTAATGTATTGTAAGCCCCACAGAAAAAGAGCAATATTATATTATGGTTCGATATTCACAAGTTAAACATCCAAAAGTACTCTCTCCATATTTGAAATAGTCTCCAGCGCTCGTGTCCCAAGGGAACGGCTCGAGGTGTGAACGTGCGCGTCATGTTATTTGACAAACTGAAAGTTTGAATAAAATTGTTATGCTCGCAGTGGGAGATGTAACTGTTAGATTTATATTTCTAATGCTAGTATCTGAAATTACATTTATATTGCTTGTGTTGTTTAGAGAACACATATGTAAAAATATTCAAGAAGGATGGATAGAAGGACGGCTAAAAAACTATAACGAGTACCTAAATACAGTGGGAATGAAACTCGTCGCTGCCAGCAAATGAGTGGTTGTAAGACTAAATGGAGAACGTACAAAATAATGAGAAGAGTAAAATATTCAATGTATAAAATAAGCCTAGAGAATGAATGAAAGAAGATTAACGAAACAGGTGTCTGAGGCGAGTGTGGAGGGTACTGTCGGTAGGGGAAGACCTAGGCGCACATACCTGGACCAAATCGGGGAAGTTTTAGAAAAGGGGCAGGTCAGGAGTACCCTAAACCAACGAGCATGCATGAAGAATGTAATGAGAGTGAATGAAGCGAGAGTAGTATGTCAGGATCGTAGCAAATGGAGATCCGTGATCTCTGCCTACCCCTATGGGAAACAGGCGTGATTTTATGTATGTATGTATGTATGTATGTAAAATAAGCCTTCATAAACACGCTCCACAGAAATTCAATCCATATTTTCGCTAAAGACGGGGCAATACACTTACAATGTACTTATTATTCCAACTGGCATACATAGAAAAGTTCGCAAACTGTAACCGTTTAAAATACAATGGCGTACATATTTTAAGTGTCTCAAAGCCATCGTCACGCTTCTCTCATTACCATCTCTAGGAGAGATACCGTTTACGCTCCGCACTGGGCTAAATCCCGAGTTTATCCTAAACGCCAAAATTAATTATGTACCGAGTCTAATGTAAGCGCTTACTTGTTTAATTTATAATGAAATTTGTTGAATATTTAAAGTTATGCGAAGTGAATTAAGTTTAGTTACAGCTGATGATTTGAAGTTTAATTTAGTAATAGAATATTGTAAATTACATCAAATCATAGTCCATCTTTAGCAGGTATGAGCCAAATCAAATGAAGAAGAAATGAGTAAGTGGACCACGGGTTTCTAGGTGAAAACTTTGAATGCAACTGGAAATACAGCTAAGGTTATGATGACGAGTAAATCAAGTTGTAAAACTTACTTGAAAAAGAAAGTAACATGAAATAAATGAATGAAACGTTTCATGAAAAGTGCAATCCACAAGCGCACTACCTGATTCTTAAAATATTGATCACACAATCTCATCAGTAGTAGTTCAAGCCGCCCACGCGTCCGCACAGCGGACCATCGCCGTGAGCAGGGTAGCGAGGGTGAGAACTCTCACTCCCAGGGCCGCCACCAACTCCCGCCTCCGTCCAGCCCACGCCGGACACTCGGTGAGCGTGTGCAGCCCCGTGTAGGTAATCTTCCATGCATCGTCCTCTACTTCGCGCTTCATACGTCCTTATCCTAGCTAGAGGAATCACTTACCATCAGCGGACTGTAGATTTTCGCTTGTTATTATTTTACTATTTCTAGACCAACCTAAAGTGGATAAGCTCTTTAGAATCCTCAAAGAAATCTAACTCTCAATATAAATTATTAATGTACAGGTTTTTAAAGAATACAGAAAGATATATAACGTTAATGAATACCTTTAACTAGCATGTAGTTCATACGTACACACATCAAAAAAAGTTTGCGATCACTTTGAAAAACTGAAATCTTTTTTGTTACTGTACATTATATTATGATTTTTTCTTCTTTTTAGATTCTTTATTTAAAAATAAAGAATTAGAACACAAAACAATGACACCGTTCAATTGTTTTTTCTTACAAAAAGGCTTTCAGTCCTAGCTTACGCTCATTCAGAAATCTGGTTTAATGAATTATAACCGATTCAAGATATTTTTCGCGGAAAGTAGTGATTGAAAAAATGCCAAGAGGATTATCAGAGGTTTTACGAGCTACAATAGTAACTTTGAGGGAAGAAGGATACACCACGAGAGTAATAGCACGCAGACTTGCTATATCCCAATCCTGTGTCGTGGCTACGTTGCAGAGGTACCACGGAATGGAGAATTTAGCTGACCGACTCCGCAGCGGTCGCTCAACTGTTTTGACAGGTGCCCAAAAGGTCGCTCAACTGTTTTGACAGCTGCCCAAAAGCGATATATTAGATTGCTGGCAGCCCGTGATCCCACAATCAACGCCACTAAAATAAAAGCAGAAGTCAGGGCCGCCTCCGGGCTTGAAGTTAGCACGCAGACCGTTCGTAATTGCTTGCACCAGGCTGGATTACGAGCACGGAGGTCATGGCGAGCTCCGCTCAATTCCCGGCAACGTCAACAACGAAGATTGCAGTGGGCTAGACTTCGGCCAAATGAAGAAGGTGAGGAAGAAAACATTTGGCAAAACTGTCTCTTCGTTGACGAATCCCGAATCTCCACTCATCCAGATAACCGACGTGTCCGTGTCTGGAGAAGACCAGGCGACCGTGAAAGACAAAGAACTGCCACTGGAACAGTTCAGCAAGGCGGAAAATCGGTGTCTTTTTGGGGTGGCATTATGATTGGAGCTAGAACGCCTTTGATCCCGTATCGGGGCTTCATGACAGCAGACATGTACAAAGCAGTTGCTATTGATGATATCGTCAAACCAATCCGAGTAAACCATGGGCACCAATTTGTACTGGTCGATGATAATGCGTCCGCACATCGAGCTCAACGAGTCAATGCTGCTCTTCAAGAATACGATATCACACGATTAGACTGGCCTGCCGGCTCGCCCGACTTAAGCCCAATAGAGCACGCGTGGGATGCTCTTAAACGAGCTGTATGGAACCGTGAGCCACATCCCCAGACAGTTCCAGAGCTCAGGGAAGCCGCTATTGAAGAATGGGATAGGTTACCCCAGGAAATGCTGGATAACATGATCCTCAGCATGCCCAGGAGGATCTCCGCATGTGTTCGAGCCAGGGGAAGAGTTATTTTATATTGAATTTACACCTTTTAATAATAAATTGTAGTTTAAGTTTAATTAAACAGTCTTTTTCTTTCTATGAAATTTAATGGCTCATTTTTTTTAAATAAATAATAAAAAATAGTTTTATATTTTAATTTCAAACAGGGTATTCCTATTTAAAGAAAGCATACAACATAGATTTTTTCTTGATAAAGTTAAATTTAAAGAATTCTAGGAGCTTATGCCATTGATCGCAAACTTTTTTTGATGTGTGTATACATTCGAATTCATAATTAGTTCACAATCCAATTACACACGTGTGACGTCATCCGGTTATCAATGCAGCCAGTAAGCCAATAATTAGATTAAATTACCATTATTTTACGCACCTTGCGTATTAAAACCACAATTCTCTCAGAATTAAAGTTTTTGGCATTAAAACTAATTATCCCGGGCTTACTCTAAAACCTTGCGAGGATAATGTCCTTTTTCTTGTTTAGACCAATGTTCTATGACCCATATCGTTGAGGTCAGCCACAGGGTTATGGTTTAACTTTTATACAACATACAGCCTACTAAAACTTTTTGCTACACTCACCACCCATTTACATTTCACCAGTGAATAATGTCTAATGGTTTTCAGTTATTGCTAGGTTTCTTGGATGGAAGGATCCCTTAGGGTCAAACCAATCACAACTGCCAGCTGGTAGGTACACCTGCTGATAACTGATGAGGTACTGGTGCAGTATGTCCTCTTGGGATTCTAGGGTCAGTCTGAAGTCGCTTACTTAGTCAAATCAAGAAAAAGAGTCGAAGAATGAAGTAATTTCGTTTAAGATAAGATAAATATTTATTGTACACCAAAGAATTTCAGTACATGTAGGGACAATAACATTTATTTTTACTTTTTTACTTATAGGAGTGTAAACTTCGGATAAGACCGCAACTAACGCTTTGTCAAATTTTATTTGAACTTCTTTGAATGAGCGCAATGTACTGTAATAAACTAAAAGCTACAAATTATTTTCGCAATAAAATGAAATTAAAAATTTAGCTATTGTATTTAATTTGATTAATACTCAAATAAAGAGTGCCACATAAAATGAAGTCATAAAATTTTAGCCAAATGAAATTAAAACAAAAGCCGACCAACAAGTGAGCAAAAGGACCAATGTTTTAATAGCGTTTGTTGGTTCGCACTTAGAATATAAACCGACGCGGACGTTCAGGTGTTTGAATACAATTTTACTGGCGGTTTATTTCCATTCATTTTTATATTTTATTTCATAAAACTTCATATTTGTCAATATAACACCCCCACGGCTGTATTCGCGTGTATTTTTAGTGCCTGCCTTTTTTTACTTTTTACAATATACTATTACGAATATTATATATAAATGATACCCGGAGGCTTTTTCGAGATTATGAGGTCAAACGGCTTTCGGTCCCCCAATATACCCTACAAAAATAGTTCAAAGAAGTGGAAAAGTGAACTTTGGGCCTCAATGAAGAAGTTTTGGTGTCCCAGTAATGTGCCCTTTTAAAAGTACTTCACTATTGCCAATGCATTGCGTGTTTGGAGGTGCAAGCAAACATTTGTATGACCTACATACAGTTAGTCGTATGTTTGCCTATGTCCTTTAGCGTACAGGAAGTAACATAATACCACTGTCAAACAAACAGTAGTTATTTAATAATATTATTTAAAACGGGCTTTAGAGAGACGAGTTTACGACTTTAATTATTCACATCACTAACAGATTTTACCTTCGCCAGAAAATGATTAGGCCATCGAGATGAGAGGATTAGTCAGTCTAATCGAGACTCTGTTTTGCCGTTTCTAGCTGCTTCCAATTACACTGCGTGAAGGCCACTGCGTTTACGCGATAACTAATGACTTTTATATACAACTAGAATAACTGTGCGATACAATAAAATTGCGTTTCAGCTCATAATGACAACTTACTAAAATGACAACCGGACGCAAAACGTCCACTTCTTAAAATGACAACTTCTTAAAATGTCCACTTCTTAAAACGACAACTTCTTACAATGTCAAATTCGTAAAATGACAAATTCGTATAAGGTCAACTTCTAATTATGACAACTTTTTATAAGAAATATTCGCATAATGACAACTCTTCATAATTTCTATTTTAATTATTATATTATAAGAAAAATATGATTTGACATCACTTTATAATCATTTTTTCTAGCGCCATCTGTCCTAAATGTGGTGAATCATTAATAATGTTTACTGATTATAGATGGCATGCTAAAATGTCGTTAAAATATTTTATTATAATTTAAAAAACAAATTAATTTAAAACAATAAACATTATAATAAAAAAAATTAAATTTAAATTAAAAAGTTTTATTATAAAATATAGGTTTTGGTTGAAACAATCAAACGTCGTGCATTATATTAATAATTGTAAAATGCGAGGGTACTTCGATATAATTCTGACATGTGAGCGGAGTTAAAGGAAAATATTGTTATTAAGGAAAACAGGACAATTTGACAGGAATATTGTTATTAAGGATTACATTTACATTTATTGGTTGTTAATTAGTATTTAAAAGTGTTTTGAAACCATGACTAGCGACTTCCAGCTTATAAAATCTCAAAAAGGTGGTCAGATATTAATTCGTAATGATGGATATCGCTATAGTCTGAATAAAAAGAATGCAAATGGAACTACACTATGGCGGTGTGTTTTTCGTAACGTTTGCAGTGCCTCCATCACACTTGATAAAGACAGTAAAAGAATTTTACGAGAAATTAACCATTTTTGCGAACCAAACGTATTGAAGAATGAAGTAAAAAAGAAAAAGGAGGATTTAAAAGTTGCAGTTTGTGAAGATCTTGGTCCAGTGCAGAAAATAGTGGAAGAAGGTTTTAGTGACATGAGAAGAGACAATCCAACTGACAGTGATTTATCACTGTCAGTTGGATTGTCTCTTCTCATACCCAGACCCAATTTTCATTCAATAAAAGATAGCCTTTACAGAGCTAGAAAGAAGTTTTTAAATACATCTTTTCTTAGTCACAGCAATTTAGAAACTATTTCAATCCCAGAAGTATTGGCGAAATTTTTTTTAGTTTTTGAAGATGGTGGTCAAGATAAAATTATTGTATTTGCAACTAAAACAGCTCGGCGGATTATAAATAGTAAATTGGGAGCTTACTTCGCTGATGGCACATTTAAATCGGCACCGAAGCCATTTTACCAATTATATGTTTTGCATATAGATATTGAATCCGATGTGAATTCTACTAACGTTGCCCCTGTTATTTACGCGTTGTTACCCAATAAGACGGAACAGACCTATACTAGGTTATTTACACTATTAAAACAGCATTTTAACATTAAAATGGGATCTTTTAATAGCTACTACGAAATCGCCCAGATTAATGCAGTTTCAACAATTTTCCTCGACGCCCAAATAAGTGGGTGTTACCATCATTTTAATGATGGTAACACCCACTTATTTGGGCAATACTTCCATATGCAAAAAAAAATCAAATTGAATAGGACTTCCGAGGGGCGTAACGTCATTAGGATGGCTGCAATAATTCCGCTAGTAGCAGACAATTTTATACCTAGCGCCTGGCATCATATATTAAATAAAGCTCCTCACACTGATGAAATGAGCCGTTTTCGTCGGTATTTTGAACGACAATGGTACCCTAATTTATCACCTAATATTTTAAGTTGTGCAGGTCACCGCCACCGTACCACTAATTCGTTAGAAGGTTGGCATCGGCGTATAAATGGACGCATTCAAAAGAACCCAAACTTGTATACAAATTAAAAAAAGAAGCAAAACATTGGGATCAAAGGATAATAAATAGTATTTTTAAAGCTCTCAGAAATAGGAGAAGACAACGTGACATTATTTTTGATAAAAAATACAATGGATATTTAATTAAATTGCAAAATCAAAATATGAATATTTCATCATTTTAAAAAAAACTATACTATTGCGACTTTCTTTGTTCAATTAAAACCTTTATATATAGTATATCGTTTTTTGGAAGTAGAAACAGAATTTAGTTTCTTAGCTAGTATTACATTATGTTTTTCTGACATTGTTTGTGTATTTTTAAGCATTTATTACAGTTGATTACAAATGTTGATGTTTTATTTGCATCATCCTACAGATGCCTACTTATTCTCTTGTCTTTTAATTTAATAGTTATTAAAGTAGAAATTATGAAGAGTTGTCATTATGCGAATATATCTTATAAAAAGCTGTCATAATTAGAAGTTGACCTTATACGAATTTGTCATTTTACGAATTTGACATTGTAAGAAGTTGTCGTTTTAAGAAGTGGACATTTTAAGAAGTTGTCATTTTAAGAAGTGGACGTTTTGCGTCCGGTTGTCATTTTAGGAAGTTGTCACATTACTTTCTTTTTTATATATATATATATATAATTAGTCCGTCAATTGACTGGAACCCCGCTAGATGGTAAAAGTTAGCAATCCAAAACATATGGGTCACCTTTTCTAACCATCAAACAAATAAGACTACAACAAATTCCATTCTCCCACCTTCCTCCATCTCACCGTCTGAACCGTAAGAGTTTCTAGTTCTAAACAGCTTGTCTCGTAGTACACATAGAAGTCATTGAACATAACTGCTTACTGTCAGGTACCCATTTCAAACAAAGAGAAGGGTTTAGTGTAACGACTTTTTTAGATAAAATCGATCCAGACAGTCTGATGGCTCCCTGAAAATTAGCTGTCGCGACGCGACGTCCAGCTTATATCCAAAATGTGTTATCTGTCTTCATCCGATTGTCAATTTCGGTGGTATCTAGAGCTTACACCTTGAACCCGCTACTTTACTTCTATGAAATATGGATTATTTTACTTATACAGGTGCGACTGCTGTCCAACCCGCTAACTCAAAAAGGAAAGCTTGTCCTAGAGCCTCGTTCATTAATCAACAGGTGGGCTTGGTCCTGAAAAAATCTAGGTGACGTCCTTAGGCCTCAATTAATACCTATATTTACTATCACTAAGCTGCAATACGCCATAAGCCTAATAAAATTCACCATTTCTAAAATTAGAATAAATATAATATAGATTCAGTACATACCCGGATTCTTTTATCGATGAAGTAATACACGAATAAACGAAATACAGATTGAAAAAAAATTGAATCCTGTATTTAATGGAATAGGAAATTGGAATATTTGCCAGTTCCAATAATTTCCTATTTCAATTGTGCAGGATGAAGGCCTACGGGATAGGAACTGGAACAAGGTATTGCGAAGGAAAGTGAGCGACACAAATGTGACATAATTTTGCTGAAGTGTGTTTCATTGCTACATTTCAAACATCGTTTTAATTAATGATCGTTACTAATGAAATCAACCTAATCCCGTCATTGATTCTAGGAGTTCTATACGTTACAATTTTTGTATTCATAACTTATTTAGGTGCGTTGTGCAGTTTTCGTTTCAAAATGTTGGGTGAGTAATAATTATGGAGTCACCTCCGGTCCCGTGACGCTTGCGACGACAGCAGCACCAGCACGTGCCGTGCGCGCCGAGCGACGATACAGTTAACAAATTGTTTTTTTAAGTTCTAAACGACTGACGTATCTATTTGAATAATTGTGACAATTCTGTACTCTTTTTTGTGAAGTATTTTTTACTTTCTAAACCGACTTTTTACTTCTATCAGCACTCTCAGAATGCCACAATTAATTAATTTACGAGGAAATCTACCAACAGATGGGAAAAGGGAGTAAAAAGATGAGGTTGGCAGTAAAAAGATAGGAAGAGCTCGTGGACAAGTTACCGCCAATTAAACATAAAATATCATAAATTCATGAAGAGAACTTCGGTGCGCTTCGGGTAACATCGGTGCTTTCGAATCCATATCCAAATGCGAATGTAACTCTGTCTGTCTGTCTATCTGTCTGTGTTATGCTTTCACGCCTAAACCACTAACCGATTTTGATGTAATTTGGTATAGTAGTAAATTAGACCATGAGAAAGGAAGTTTATTTCCATTCATTTTTATATAGACATAGGCTATGTTTGGTCGCGATAACCGACATCCACGTGGGCGGAGCCGCGGGCAAAAGCTAGTTAATCAATATAATAGCAATAGGTATTACAATTTACTTTAGTTTGTCCATTTTTCGATGAGTTTTACTGAAGTAAAACTATCTTTAGTTATCAAACTTCCTACTTGTATTGTACTTACATCTTAACCTAAAAGTTCGGAACAAAAGCAATTAATAAAATTTTGTAGCGAGTTCAGAATGACTTTAAACTTTACTTGAGTTAAGTAGTTGAATTGGCAAGTATTAATAGCTAAAATTATGCCCTTATTGCTGTGATCGATGAGTAATTGGATGAGTCCAATAGTGCAGTGACAATTACCTATGAGTTAAAGTTTTTTTTCTGTTTCATTATGGCACTAGGATAGGGGACTCTTTTTTCCACACTTAGCCTCTCTTCTTGTGCCATTGTACGTGCATTATGGCACTATTTCATTTCATTGAAGACCAGTCAGTTTTTGTTCGTTAAAACTACTGAAGTAATGATTCTGGTACCTTAGTATAAGATAACATACGCATTTTAAGCTATTTATAAGTGGAGAACGACTTTTATGTGAAAACATCCTTGTTCCTTTCATGAGCGATATATAAAGTCCTATTACCATATAAATGATGATTATATTATCGTATACACTGTATAGGTAGGGAGGCCACGCAGCAATATTTTAAGTTACTCGAGCGTCGCGGAAACCTATTAGAATAGGTAGAATAAATGATAAAAAGAGTATTGGTATATAAAGTTTCCTCTTTTAGTAGTGGGGGAATTGTATTGATAACATAATAAATAAACACGTATAGGTATCATCCTTCGTCATCTTAATTAAACTTTCGTATTACTTTGGTCTTATTTAATGTTTTTTAGTTATTCTGTTTATTTAGGTTACGCTTAAATCGCGATATTTTCAAAATGGACACTTGTTAGTACCTGAGCCACCCATATTGAAGGCTGCCCCCTCTAGCTTTGACACGCTCGAGTTACTACCGAATTTCCTTCTACACGTGCCCTACTAATAGTTTACCTGCGTAAATAATAAAAAGACAGTAACATTCGAGATGAATGCAGTAAAAAGGTATTCTATGCGAGTGAGTGAAACGTTAACGTGAAACGTAAAGTTTTACGTACCTGCACTTCGAGGATGTACAATATCATTTATATGGTATAGGAATAGGTATATTATGTCGACAGGTACATACACAACGATGTCCTTCGGTCTGTTATAGTTGTGTAGAAACCTCTCGCAATTTATTGCATGCCATTTGGTGCAATAGATTAAACTTTGACCTATGAATGGTAAAGCGGCAATAATTGTAATTACAGTAATTCACAGATAGTTTTCTGTATTTGCGCGTATTTTATATCTGTTTTATATATTTGGTATATTAAATGTTTATACAATATATAATCATTCATTCATATACCCACATCTTTTTCTCTCTGGGCTAGGCAGAGACAACAACACAGTGCGGTTTCCCTTTATGTCTAAGAAAAATCTTACCCAGTTCCTCCGTGCCCAGTGTGTATGTCTTGTTTTAACATATTGTAAGCCTCGGCTAGCTGTGTAAGCCTCAAATCTGCTCTAAATAAAAACTCTAAAACTAAAATCAATTTATTTTATAGCAATTAAGCTTAAGCTCAATATTCTACTACAATAAATAAATCCAAATGAATTCTGAGTTGTATATTCCTGCACGCAATTTTCTAATCTCAAAGAGATTAGGTACTCCGTACTCGCCCTAGTTTCTACCTGAGCGAGTGCTGTACTCCGAAGCAACGCGTAGGTACTTATTCTATTATCCTAAGATAAACTCATTTTAATATATTCGTCGACGTAAACGTTGGTTTCCAAAATTTAACTAAAACCGAAGTTTAGTCCAAATTTAATTTAGAATTACCGGTAAGCTAATTTATGTTAAACTTTGTGCTTAAAGTTATGGCTCTTTATACTTCGTAGTTTAATTTAATCTAATGATATTACTCTGTGTCATTTTAACAATTTATACAAGCAATTAATTTTGTGAAATAATGTAATTTATTTATCATGCTGCGTTGGAATTAAAATTTATTATTGCGTGGTAAATGTGGTCAAGCAAAACATACGGATATAAGGATTATGTTGAAATTGTTATAAATTAGAAAATAAATGTAAAAACTTATACGTAATAATATAACATATACACAATATTTTTTGTTAAATTGTTTGTAAAATATGTCTTCTCTCATTTAGATCTCAAAGTAATACCTATGGACAAAGAGATTTGCATGGTAACAGGCAAAACCTGTTAGAAAAGAAACGGGCAATAAAAACCCCGCCCACACTTAATTGAATCACCAGTGATTATAATGTCTGTTAACAAATTATATTGGCATACAAAATCACCAACTTAAAACAGTTTCTGTTGAAAATAAACCAGCTTTTCATTAAAATAAAATACCCTAAAACCAAGACGGATTCTACTGTTACGAATATAATCAACACAGGAAATGGCAGAAAATTTCAAAGACATCCAATATCTCTTATACAGAATTATAATTTTTCATACTTGCCTTGTTCGACAACTTATTTTCTTCCACGTCGCTTGCCAATCAAATATGCATGCGGAATGCAAATCACACTCGTGTAGGATTGAAACGGTCGGTTGACTACTGTTCTCTCCCAGTATGATTGGTGACAAGGTTAGGTCACAGAATAGATAACTACTAGGTACCAGGTTAGATGTAGATTAAAATAACCGGATAGAATCAGATTAGAATATCTTTAACGATTCCATACACTGTTATCGCCATTGGATATATTAGTCAAAGAGTTATGTTGACAACTAACAGTAACATTTTACCAACAATAACATTTTACCGTAACATTTTACCGACATACATATGCTCCGCGTTAGTAACTGATCTTCGTTTTTTTTATATCATTGTTACACTGACATTTGACCCCATAAGTAATAATAAAACACGCTTGCCTAGATGGAACCCGGCACTTGAAAATTTCCAATTTATGGCTTCACGCAGACGCAGACAGGGAGTTCCACTAGTTGTATAATGAATGAGTGACCAAAACGTTTCATTCGTATGAGTAGAATATCCATCCTTGTATGTGTGATGGTTTTAGACGTCAACGCACCGTTAGTCTTGTTCTTAGTCCGGAATGAGATGGCATGCGTATATATAAGAGCGCAATGCCTTGATCACACGCACCGAGAGGAGTGCGAGACAGTGCACTTGGCTGAGGGTAAACATATTGTCGAGTACTTGGCACGTACATCATACTCGGCCGAAAGCACTGTCTCGCCACTTCACTCGGTGCGTGTGATCAAGGCTAAAGGATGTACGAAAAAGATGGAGTTAGAATGAATGTTTTTTTAATAGCATTTATTACGAACTTTTAAATTTCGTAATACATCGGGGGAATGCTCTTCCAACTGAGTTATTGAGTCACACCTGAATCACTAAAGAGAAGGGAAATTTGAAGTGATTCAGGTGTGGCTCAATAGCTCAGCTGGAAGAGGAAGAGCATTCCCCTGTAAGGGAAAGGTCGTGGTTTCAAGTCCCACTTGAGCGCTTATTTTTCCCGATGTATTTCGAAGATGAAGTTAAATAGTAATAGATACTAGACTCTCCCTACCCCGCAAAAGATAAGGCACAAACAGACAGCGCACAGACACAAGTCGTGAACGCTCTGCTCTGTTTGAAGGCCTATCTGGTCTCAGAATAACACACATGAAAATGAAATGAAGTGTGTCATGTCATTATTGATTGAATTACGAAATCATACGAAGTTTCGTGAGTTTCAAAGTCGGTTCAGAATATGATTACAACTTGAAATGGCAGTTCAATATTGAGTTTGAGGTACACGTACAGTATGCTAATTATTTATGAAACTGAATTAGACAAAGTAACTGTAATAAAAATAATCTATAATCTATATATATATAAAAATCAATTGCTGTTCGTTAGTCTCGCTAAAACTCGAGAACGGCTGAACGGATTTATCTTATCTTGGTCTTGAAATGTTTGTGTAGGTCTAGGGAAGGTTTGAAAGGTGAGAAAAATTCGAATAATTGCCGGGAACCGACATCCACGCGGGCGAAGCCGCGGGCAAAAGCTAGTGTATATAAAAAATCAATTGCTGTTCGTTAGTCTCGCTTAAACTCGAGAAAGGATGAACGGATTTATCTTATCTTGGTCTTAAAATGTTCGTGGAGGTCTAGGGAAGATTTAAAAGGTGAGAGAATTTCTAATAATTGCCGGGAACCGACTTCCACGCGGGCGGAGCCGCGGGCAAAAGCTAGTATATCATAAATGTTTATGTTATGTCATAAAATACGTCATATGAAAACCCGAGTACTGCGCTTACTTGTGTGTTGTTTCAAGTAAACCAATTATGTTTGTTCAAATAAACCAAGATACAAGTAGTTTATCGTACAAATATTGTAAGTATGAAAGTTTGTGAGATGGTTTTCATTTCTTATACTATTCATTTTAAGAATTCAAATTTGTAAGAATTCAATGAAACTTTGAATAAACGGATAGCTTTTACTACAAATAGATCCCTCAGGTTTAACAAAGTTATATTCCGAAATCGACTGCTTCTCGCAGTTTGTAGGTTAGTGATAATTAAAAGTGTTGGATTGAATAAGATTTAATATTACGCAGTCCGTTATGACTATTATATTATGTTTATTTTCTTGATAAGACATACGTTTATTTACAGGTTAATGAAATATATATATTATTAAAATGAAACTAAAACTAAATAAAGTAAACCTAAAATACATATTTACAAATAATGCTAAAATATTATTAAAATGCGTCATGAAATTCCTCCGCATCGCATGCCTCTTGCGGTAGCGTTCCCAGAAGGCTGGCAGCATTGCCACGTTGTATGGCAATGCTTAATCTCTGACCTAAAAAGAGGCCAGCCTTCTGGTCACGAGAAGCATCGACCATACGCTTCGCAATCTCCCTGAAGAGATTGCGGGCGCTCGAACCCATGACCCCAACGTTTCGACTCCAAACGGCACAAATTCATAATCTCCGATAAGATTAGAGTATTTGCGCCGCTTGAGAGCCTCCGCAGAAGCTGCGGCAGCACCAGCACAGCCAGCCGTGCTAGGTATATGGGTAGGGGCAATGGTGTCAACGCATGTTGCGTCCCACACCAGATCCCTACCCATCTTCCAAGGCATTAATGACATGCCGTCCGGTCTCTTGCCATCGTCGCGCGCCAAACCGTTAGGTTCTAGCACAGCTGGCACACAGGCGGTGACAAGAGCACGGCGGATTATGTCATTAAGGCTGGCATGCCGTGGAAATCGCCCCGCACGACAGGCCATGGTATCCGAGTCGGTCACCAGCCTCTCCACAACGACATCGATGCGGAGAAACACATGGCGCACCCAACCGTAAGCATGTTGCAATGCGGAAGGTAGTGTCGTCTAACATAGTTCCTACGTTAGACGACGGAAGAGCTTGTAACCAAAGACCCGATTCCCAGACTCCAACCGCCAGCAAACGGGCACGCTCAACAGCATTAGAACATGTATTTAGTAAATTTTGTCTTACTAAGCTGCAAAGCGGCCCGTCCCACTGACGCTGTGAGAAAAGGTTCCTTGGGAGATCGGTGTTTGGACATGCAATTTTCCAAGCATTCACTGCATCAGCGTTACACAATACTTCAGAATTAACTAGTGTAGGTGCAAGAATTTTCCTAGTTAACTCTTCCGTACTGTGGACTGAGGACAGGAACGCTGGCAGGCTGACGTCTGAAATTTTGCGAATACCGAGTCCACCCAAGCGGATCGGTAGAGACGCTTGAAGTGAAGCTCGGTCATCCAAAGTCACGTTTAAAATTTTTATGAGGGTATCTTCTATAACCATTAAATATTACATCATAAATATAAAATTTGGGCTATTGGGCAACTCACTCTGCTTAGGTATATATCTACCGTTTCTTGCTGTGAGTAGACACCGCATGGTTACAGTCGGTTCCTGCTAAAACCGGTTTTCTTGCCATTAGTGAAATGAGGCAGCGGTTTTTTTTTTATTTATTGTTACAATTTTTATACAGCAAAGATACATAAGCATTACAGAAACCTATGCGGTTTATTATCTATGTCTATGGTATGGAAATCTATGTTCTATATTCTAAGTTCTAATATAGAAAACAGATGACAACTTAATAATCACATAGTTTGGTAAATTGCCCTGGCGCACAACAGTAGGTATATATACTGCGATAAGAAGATGTTAGCCCCACATATAGAATAAACATTTATTTTGTATCCTCATCCCAACCCAAATACCCGAAATCCTTGTTTATGGGTGTTATTTGAGCTATTCCTATTTATTTTGCAAGGGTTAGTAAAATAAATCTATCTTGTGCCCAAAAATTTCAACACTTGCCAGAGAGAAACCGTATAGCTAAGAATTTTTATCCTAAACTTGAATTAATGTGGTATGTTTTAAAATTGAAGCTAAACCGTGTTTTCAAGTATTATTTTGTGTTATTTAGGCATCAATAGTCTACTAGGAATTTTGTGAGCAAAATAGACTTTTATTAATGTACTCCCTATAATAAAAAAGCACAGGATTACATGTCCGGTTCGGTTTTATGGCAGGTTCTAGACGTCTGGCCAGGTTCAAGGCCAAGCCTGCTTGTTGATTAACACACGGTGCAGGCTTTCTACCAAGGATTGGGAGGTCAGACGATGGTTGCTCTCATACAAGCCTTTATAAGCCAAATCAACCAAATATACTCAAGAAGGCAATTTCATTGTTCCTCGTAAACCTCTTTTTATTCGTGACATTTTTTTTGTACTTAATTCAGTTAATGGAATAGGTGAAAGTAATTCTTTATGAGGTCTCGAGAAAGGAAGAGGGACATTTAAACAATAGATATTTATTTTTAGGTGCTTTTATTCGACTTGTTTCGTTCATAAATCTTGCTTTTCCATTCCAAAGGTATAAATTTCTCAAGCCTTTGCTGGTGTATAGTAGAGTTTGTACCACCTTAATATTTACAGCATCCGAAATATAAATAAGGTCTAATCTTGAAGTAATAATGTCATGTCTAGTAAATAACGGAACTGCCTGATGTTTCGACCAAAATTAATATTGGCCGTGGTCACATGCTGGCTGCTCATAGGTTATTCTGAGCATTACACGATGATATCAGAAAGATAAGAGGTATCAATTCGAATTGTTCCCTTTATGTCGAGTCCCGTTATGTCGAGCCAAAAACCTTGTCTCGCTTCTATTACCTCTATGTCGAGTCTACGTTTTCTGTCCCGTTTCTATTCCCTTCATGTCGAGTTTCTTCACCACGTTTCTATTACCTTATTCATGTGTTGCTGCAATTCCTTACTATGGTGGAATAAGAATACAGGAAAGAGGAGAATGAGTATAATTAAAAAACGGAAGGTATGACCTCCAGCACTCCTGCAAACCATACGAAGTTTAAGTAGAAAATGAGTGAGAGGGTGCAAACTGCAAATTCCGCTTAGTAAACAGAATTACTTTCCTTATTCGAGAAATATAACATAAGGCATAAAAGAAAAATCCTTCCATTGTTACCAGCAAATCCCAACATCGGCATAAAACATAAGTTCTCACTCAGAAGATGAAAAAAAAGCTTCAAGATTTTTGTGGCAAATTCTTCAGGAAACGCATAATTTGCGCGCCAAGACATCTGGCGTCGAGGATTAGGGGATGAAAAACCACCCTTACTTTATTTATGTAGGGCCGGGGCTTGAACAATTTACCGTCCATCAAATTGACTTAGTTTTTCAGGGTACGAGTAATATATTATGGAGGAAGGCAAAAAATATCGAGGTTTATGTTTCTTTTCTAGTACTCTTTATTTCAATAAAGAATACGCAAGTTGAATTCTAAATGTGCGGCCACTCAGAATAGTTGGTAGGTACTCAAGATCGTCTGACAATTAGTCTTTAAGTGTGGACAACCATACAGACAATTACAGAAAAACAACCCTGATTTAGAGCTAAATGCTTTAAAAATTTCATTCAAAAGTTACAGAATTATCACTAGATTAAAAAATGTGATGACATTTTGTTCTTTTTGTATAATTAAAACCCCTAGGTCGAATGGAATTGGGTAGTTCATATCTACATAAACTCACTTAGTTATCCGGCAAACCAAAACATGGGAGGTGAAGAGGAAACGGGAAGGAAGAGGTCTCGCCAAGGACGACATCAACTCGGGACAGAGTGAAAAAAAAAATATCTTCTCACTGGCGCTACATACTGAATTGGTCGCGAACAAATATGTAGATAAATCAATTTAGTGAGTGATGAAAATACTATTATTTAAACATCTCAGACTTTGCGGACATTCATAAGACAGAGACATAACAGCAGGGCACCATTGTAGGTTTATATCAGACGCGTAGGTAGGTCCTATATCATTCGAGATGATGTATTCACGAGTTGGGTAGAACCCCCTATATATCATCCAAAACTCAACCGATTCCCTGAAGTAAAACGTACGTTAGGTACACAAAGTGTTCGGCTTCAACATATAAATTAATAAATTTGTTTATTTTTTAACTTTTTTTTTAATAATCTACTTGTCTGCTTTTGCTGTATATAGGTATATACATATCATATCTACATTGAAACACACAGAACCGTACAAATATTCAAACCTGTAAACACTTACACTGAGCGGGAATCAAACCCGCGCCCTCTGACTTAGTAATTGAACACTCAGAGGACGTTCTAGACGTAGTAGTACGCTTTACGTGCTTACTTCTACAGACTTCTCTTCTTGTTTAACCGCGTTCCATCAAACTTAAATTAATAAAGATATTTGATATATATTTAGTAATGTTGCCTAATAATAATAAAAAAGCATTTATACTCAAAAACTTGCCATACTGTACAGTCAGCATCAGAAAGTACCCAAAATGATCTTAATTTCGTTTTATGACCCCCTTCCAATTGACCGATTGTTCTGATATTTGGTACACACCTTTAGTTCGGACAATAATACCACAGTCTAACGATTCATACTACATACTTTTCTACTTATTTTTTTTCACTCTGTCCCGAGTTGATGTCGTCCTTGGCGATACCTCTTCCTTCCCGTTTCCTCTTCACCTCCCATGTTTTGGTTTGCCGGATAACTAAGTGAGTTTATGTTGATATGAACTACCCAATTCCATTCGACCTAGGGGTTTTAATTATACAAAAAGAACAAAATGTCATCACATTTTTTAATCTAGTGATAATTCTGTAACTTTTAATCTAGTGATAATTCTGTAACTTTCACAGGACGACACGTGCAGGGCTAAGATGCCATCCATTTACGGTGCAGAGTATACCTGCTAGAACCAAGCGTTTCAGTGATTCATTCCTATGCCGCACCACTAAGACCTGGAATTCCCTGCCAGCTCACGTGTTTCCTTCTTCCTACAGTCCCGGGTCCTTTAAGCAGGGCGTGAAAAGGCATCTAATGAGGCCGTCAAGCTGAGTGCCACCACTGTTAACATGGTAAATGTTTACGATGGTGACCCTCTTTCCGAGACTTTGCCTTTAGCTTAACATCAGGCGAGGTGAAGTCAAATTGACGTGTCCTGTATATAAAAAAAAAATTGTGTTAGCTTAAATACTAAGATTAGGTATACACTAGTTTTAGTGGTGGGGTGTCGCCGTCATCTGGCTTTTGATGACTGGCGGTATTGTTGTTGGGGTAGAGGTCGTGATTTCTTATTTATTACATCATTATTTATACAATTCCATTTCCTTATAAAAATCACGTCCCGCCTATTCATGACTGCCATATAGACCAAGGTAATATACCATACTACACTAGTATATAATAATACACTAGATGCAGATAGTAAGCGGCTACTGTATGCTATAAACGCTTGCGCGTCGTTGTCTGTACACAGGGTAAAGGGAACCAGAAAACATAGTAAGAGAGAAAGAAAGGAAGGGAAAGTACTAAAAGAGATAGTACTGGGAGCTGTTCCTGCTACTTTATGTTGATAATAAGTGAGAAGATAAAACTTTCTAGGTAAGCTTGTTAGTTTTATCATAGATACAGTCAGTGTCAGAAATAACTTGACTACAAAGTCTCAAAATGATCTTAAAACCAAGATGAGAATAATCTTATTAAGAGTAAATACAAACTATTTTATTGATTCGAATACATAGCGAATAATGAAATGCTCAAGTGGGATTTGAACCCACGACATTTCCCTTAAAGACGGATATAAAGAGAAGGAAAATTTGAAATGATTCAGGTGTAACTCAATCGCTCAGTTGAAAGAGCATTCCATCTGCAAGGGAAAGTTTGTGGGTTCAAGTCCTACTTGAGCATTTCATTTTTCCCAATGTATTCGAATTTTAAAGTTAGCATAATAAATGATATAAAATTTCAATCAAACTGATTTATTGATTTAAATTGTATTATTGTCCCAACTAAAGGCACAAAAAGTGCTAAAGGTGTGTACCCAATAACAGAGCATTAATTTGTCAATAGGAAGGAGGGAAAACCTTGAATAAAAATTATGATCATTCCTTGGAATTATCATAATTTTGAGCATTCTGTTCATCAAGAGCGATTTGATGCGGGCTGTATTAGAAAAGTGCATGTCATATTTATCAAGAAACTTCTCTACCAGTAACATTGTAAGCTATGTCATCATCAGTGTATATACAGCTACCGCGTAAAAAAGACGGTTTTCCTTACTATCTCATTAAAGTTTCAAAACCTTCTTTACATTCATTATTTTATGTAAAGAGGGTTAACAGAGACGGTGCCTTTTAAAGTCCTTTTTTAAGAGAGCACGTATCATGTGCTTGAATTGATTTGTATTTCTCTTACATTCAACATCATTATAATTTATTAATATTATATTAACATACAGTAATGGAAAGAAAGCTAAAAGCTGCCAACAAACAAACCTACTTGTACAATTAGTGTCATAAATATCCTGACGACCAAGTCTCAAAATGATCTTTAGTCTTTCGTATTAAGAACAAATCAAAACTGTTTTATTGATTTACATAGTATTATCACAGTATAACGAGAGATCTTACAGTAGTTCATCGCGTTTGATGTTAGCGGAAATGCCGCCTTTTGCAGTTTTGTCAGGGTTGTCACTTCAGTTTTTATATATAATTTTTCTGTAATATTCTATCTATAACTCCTATTCGTTCTCTTTGTTCTGTCAAGGCACATCAACTCACGCTAATTTATATTACTAGGTGATGCCCGCGGCTCCGCTCGCATGGATGTCGGCTATTGCAACTTTTGGTTATATCTCCGGTTCTACTCAACCAATTATAATAATAATAAATATTTCCCAACATTCTACACACAACGCTATCTAGACCCATGGTAAGCATAGCTTAACTAGCTTGTGTTATGGAATCTAGAATGCGGATAAACATACTTAAATACATTTTTTTTTGTAAATACATACATATTATACATAGAAACACCCAGACCAATGCAAATAGCCATATTCATGCATACAAATATTTGCACTGAGCGGGAATCGAACTCAACGAAGCCGTCTAGACAGAGCAATCGTGCGGGGGGAGAGGGGTGGTGGGGGACGGGGTATTACTCGGTACGCCCATACATTTTACTCGGTACTAAGGATTCAGGGCTGTCTCATTTTTGTAATCACACTAATCACGTGATTTTTTTTTCAAGGCTCGTTTTGTTTGTTAAAATTGTTTTTTTTTTTCGTTTTCTATATTTAGCTATCCAAGATGGCGGACACGCAATTTTCACAAAAATCGATATGGGTATCGTTTTCAGGGTTTTTGGGGTCGCTGATTGCGAATATAACATCCATTTCGCGATCCAAGATGGCGGACTCGAAATTTTTACCAAAATCGATATGGGTATCGTTTTCAGGGTTTTTGGGGTCGCTGATTGCGAATATAACATCCATTTAGTGATCCAAGATGGCGGACTCGAAATTTTCACTAAAATCGATATGGGTATCGTTTTCCGAGTTTTTGGGGTCGCTGATTGCGAATATAACATCCATTTCGCGATTCAAGATGGCGGACTCGAAATTTTTACCAAAATCGATATGGGTATCGTTTTCAGGGTTTTTGGGGTCGCTGATTGCGAATATAATATCCATTTGGTGATCCAAGATGGCGGACTCGAAATTTTCACTAAAATCGATAGGGGTATCGTTTTCCGGGTTTTTGGGGTCGCTGATTGCGAATATAACATTCATTTCGCGATCCAAGATGGCGGACTCGAAATTTTGACTAAAAACGATATGGGTATCGTTTTCAGGGTTTTTGGGGTCGCTGATTGCGAATATAACATCCATTTGGTGATCCAAGATGGCGGACTCGAATTTTTCACTAAAATCAATATGGGTATCGTTTTCAGGGTTTTGGGGTCACTGATTGCGAATATTAGTTAGTCATGTAGCAATCCCAGATGACTGGATGGATGATATTCGTAATTAGCAACTCTGAAAACCTCCAAAACGATGCTCATGTTGACTTTGTGGGAAATTTCAAGTCCGCCATCTTGGATCGCTAAATGGATTTTATTATACGTAATTAGTCACCCCGAAAACCTCGATTTGTTTTTTTCTTAAATTTCAACTCCGCCATTCTTGATCGTCAGTAACATGGTCGTCAAGCCCGATAGCAGACAATTGCCGGCAGGCAATCATACGATGGGAAACTGTCGACTCCCAACTGATCGTGTGTAGCCGCAAAACTGACAGCAAGACATGGCCACCAGGCCAAAATCGCTTTCGTGTGTGGGCGCTGTCGACTTAGGACTGAAGGCCACCCAATACGATTTGAAACTGCAGGCGAACTGATCGTGGATAGGCTCCTTAAGAATATATCATCAATTTAGCGATCCCGGCGATTAGCGAAATTCGAATTCGAATCCGAATCCAACCCCGAACCCGAACCCGAATCAATATCCAAATTCAAGTCGGAATCGAAATAGAAATTCGAAATCGAAAACGAAATCGAATTTGAAACCGAAATCGAAATCGAAACCAAAATCCAAAAACTCAGACTTAAAATATTACGTTTGCCTCCGTGGCGTGGCGGTAGTGAACGCGACTGCCACGCAGGAGGCGCGGGTTCGATTCCCGCTCAGTGCAAATATTTGTATGCATGAATATGGCTATTTGCATTGGTCTGGGTGTTTCTATGTATAATATGTATGTATTTACAAAAAAAAATGTATTTAAGTATGTTTATCCGCATTCTAGATTCCATAACACAAGCTAGTTAAGCTATGCTTACCATGGGTCTAGATAGCGTTGTGTGTAGAATGTTGGGAAATATTTATTATTATTATAATTGGTTGAGTAGAACCGGAGATATAACCAAAAGTTGCAATAGCCGACATCCATGCGAGCGGAGCACCTAGGATCACCTAGTAATATAAATTAGCGTGAGTTGATGTGCCTTGACAGAACAAAGAGAACGAATAGGAGTTATAGATAGAATATTACAGAAAAATTATATATAAAAACTGAAGTGACAACCCTGACAAAACTGCAAAAGGCGGCATTTCCGCTAACATCAAACGCGATGAACTACTGTAAGATCTCTCGTTATACTGTGATAATACTATGTAAATCAATAAAACAGTTTTGATTTGTTCTTAATACGAAAGACTAAAGATCATTTTGAGACTTGGTCGTCAGGATATTTATGACACTAATTGTACAAGTAGGTTTGTTTGTTGGCAGCTTTTAGCTTTCTTTCCATTACTGTATGTTAATATAATATTAATAAATTATAATGATGTTGAATGTAAGAGAAATACAAATCAATTCAAGCACATGATACGTGCTCTCTTAAAAAAGGACTTTAAAAGGCACCGTCTCTGTTAACCCTCTTTACATAAAATAATGAATGTAAAGAAGGTTTTGAAACTTTAATGAGATAGTAAGGAAAACCGTCTTTTTTACGCGGTAGCTGTATATACACTGATGATGACATAGCTTACAATGTTACTGGTAGAGAAGTTTCTTGATAAATATGACATGCACTTTTCTAATACAGCCCGCATCAAATCGCTCTTGATGAACAGAATGCTCAAAATTATGATAATTCCAAGGAATGATCATAATTTTTATTCAAGGTTTTCCCTCCTTCCTATTGACAAATTAATGCTCTGTTATTGGGTACACACCTTTAGCACTTTTTGTGCCTTTAGTTGGGACAATAATACAATTTAAATCAATAAATCAGTTTGATTGAAATTTTATATCATTTATTATGCTAACTTTAAAATTCGAATACATTGGGAAAAATGAAATGCTCAAGTAGGACTTGAACCCACAAACTTTCCCTTGCAGATGGAATGCTCTTTCAACTGAGCGATTGAGTTACACCTGAATCATTTCAAATTTTCCTTCTCTTTATATCCGTCTTTAAGGGAAATGTCGTGGGTTCAAATCCCACTTGAGCATTTCATTATTCGCTATGTATTCGAATCAATAAAATAGTTTGTATTTACTCTTAATAAGATTATTCTCATCTTGGTTTTAAGATCATTTTGAGACTTTGTAGTCAAGTTATTTCTGACACTGACTGTATCTATGATAAAACTAACAAGCTTACCTAGAAAGTTTTATCTTCTCACTTATTATCAACATAAAGTAGCAGGAACAGCTCCCAGTACTATCTCTTTTAGTACTTTCCCTTCCTTTCTTTCTCTCTTACTATGTTTTCTGGTTCCCTTTACCCTGTGTACAGACAACGACGCGCAAGCGTTTATAGCATACAGTAGCCGCTTACTATCTGCATCTAGTGTATTATTATATACTAGTGTAGTATGGTATATTACCTTGGTCTATATGGCAGTCATGAATAGGCGGGACGTGATTTTTATAAGGAAATGGAATTGTATAAATAATGATGTAATAAATAAGAAATCACGACCTCTACCCCAACAACAATACCGCCAGTCATCAAAAGCCAGATGACGGCGACACCCCACCACTAAAACTAGTGTATACCTAATCTTAGTATTTAAGCTAACACAATTTTTTTTTTATATACAGGACACGTCAATTTGACTTCACCTCGCCTGATGTTAAGCTAAAGGCAAAGTCTCGGAAAGAGGGTCACCATCGTAAACATTTACCATGTTAACAGTGGTGGCACTCAGCTTGACGGCCTCATTAGATGCCTTTTCACGCCCTGCTTAAAGGACCCGGGACTGTAGGAAGAAGGAAACACGTGAGCTGGCAGGGAATTCCAGGTCTTAGTGGTGCGGCATAGGAATGAATCACTGAAACGCTTGGTTCTAGCAGGTATACTCTGCACCGTAAATGGATGGCATCTTAGCCCTGCACGTGTCGTCCTGTGAAGGAAAGGGGAGGGTGGGACTAATTGGAAGAGCTCGTCAGAACATTCACCATGGTAGAGACGGTAGAAAACTGCCAAAGACGCAACATCTCTACGCATCTGCAAAGGCTCGAGGGTGTTCGTGACCTCAGGATTCCCAGTAATGCGGACCGCACGTCGCTGCAACATGTCGAGAGCATCTAATAAGTACTTTGCGGAGCCGTCCCAGAGATGTGAGCAGTATTCCACGCAGGAACGAATTTGGGTCTTGTATAGAAGACACCGCTGCTCCGGCGTGAAAAAACGTCTCACTCTGTTCAGGACTTCGAGTTTACGCGAGGCCGATTTGATGATACTCTCGATATAGTTTTTTAGTAATTGTAAAGAGATAATTAGAGTTGGTGAATAAACACGATAATCCCAACTGTGGTATCTTTATTCACTCCCGCAATAGTCTACTTAGACTTGAGCCACTGAGATACAGGGTCTTAGGATATCATATCCAACACCAAAAATACTTTTTGTACCCAGTTCTCATTGATTTTAAAATTTCAAAGAAGATCGTAAAATGTGTATTCACAAAAAAAATCTCAGATATGAAATTGTAATGACTATCATAAAATTTTATAATGTACCTACTAAATATGTAAGTACAATCACGGATAAAAAATATGTCACTCTAGAAATACCACCTTGAAATTGAATTAATTGTATAGAGTTGTTTTACCCTGAACTACCTGAAGCTTTTATTTTCAAAGACTAATTGATTGATTGAATCGGTAATATACTATATAACCCCTTGTATACGTAGATAACCCCTTTAACCTGATTCCTGCTGGCTTCCCAACATGTGGGTTTCATGGTGCATGATAGACTATATATTGAGATTATTTCTTCCACCGGTCACTAGCAGTTACTAATCATCATTGCTAGCTATTTCCTAATTTTCAATTCGTTGTGTTTATACTTATCGCAGGTTTATAAGTGCCCGGTTAATGGCAATAGGCTCGCCACCTATTACATTGGGACCCTGAACATAAACTGGCGAAATGTGGGTGCTAGCACCTCTGCCTACCCTTTCGGGGAATACAGGCGTGAGTTTATGAGTTTATGTATGTTATGTGTTTATATATACACAATGCTTATATTCAACTAAGACTCAATAAAGTACCTACCTGATGTAGGTATATCATGTGTCTACTGAAGACCATGTTTATTGAATTTCACAAATAAATACGATTCTTCGCTTCGATTCAATTTGCTCGGGTCGTGTGGCTATCGATAAAGAACTATTCGATTATTTATTCCGACAGCGTTTGTTTGTGAAATAACTATATTATATAGGTCACATCGCTCTGAATATGGAGTTCATATGCAGGTAATGAAGGACGTCATTCCCTTATTTGTTGTTATTCGGATGCAATTTGGATGAAATCTCAACCAAACATTTTTAAAGTGTGGTAAAATATGATTGTGCAATATATTTTTATATTTATACGCAATGTTAAGTACATTGCGTACATTCGCAAAATAAAAAAATCTAAAAATTATGATTAAAACGTTATGGCAAATGAGTATTACCTATGCTTAAATAATGTTAGGACAAGTAACATTATGCAATGTTAAATTTATGACATAAAATCGTAGGAATAAAAATAGAGAACCGATAAAATATGATTGTGCAATATATTTTTATATTTATACGCAATGTACAGTCAACGCCATAAGTTGATTAACACTAAAATATTTTACAAATCTTTCTTATAATGGAATGCATCTGTCTATACCTAGTAAATGTAGTGTTATGATTCCCAGAAGATAAACTTAATTTACATATTCAATGGTTTCTTTTTTCACAATTTTATGTAAGGTTTAGGGGTCACAGTGTTCAATAAATTAGAATTTGTTAAGCTACTTTTGTAGTTGACTGTACTTATCGCAAAATAAAAAAATCTAAGTCCTCTAACCTAACCTATCCGAGTCGGATTGCACTGAGTCGGAGTGTTAAAATAACTATTAAACAAATAAAACAATATGCTTTACAACTTTATGCATATCAAAGTTATGAATAAAAACATTAGGATATACAATATTTATGCTTAATAACACAGTATGCTAAAAACCAATTAGTGCACACTATTATTATGACAAAGAAAATTATGCCTAACTTATTATGACAATTTAAAGTAGGACAAAAATTATGAGAAAAAATGGAATCCCTCTTTAGACGCGCGCTCTGTCACACACAAATGCGGTATTCCCTCGATATAGACTGTAAATGATTTACAAATTTATTAGTAATAAAGTATTAGCTATTAGCGCCCTTTACAAAAACAGTCTATCTCGAGGGAATAACGCATTTGTGTGTGACGCACTAAAGACGTCGCCCGTTCTGGTAGATTTCAAGATTGCGCGGCAGAATTTTATAGGCATGTATAACCGCGCGATTGAGTGAACGTATAGAGGCTAATGTTTCTAAAACAAAACATTTTCAACCTTCCAAGCTGTCTGGATACTTAGAAAGCATCTCAAAAATCACGTAAAAATAATAACACTTCGCCCAACAATGTATCGATGATGTTGAGTCTCTAAGCCGAACCATATAAATTACGTAAAGCACATCGTATTTATTTATGCAATTTGTTCGAAAAGCAAATCTGTTTGAATACCTGAAGGTTGTGTCTCACCAATGTATGATTAAAAGTGGTTTGGCTTTCGTAATTTACATACAATTTATGTTTATTTACTTCTGCTCGCAAAATGTAAACCTACTGTACAATTATTTATGTAAAACAAATAGTAATATTTCGCTCCAAATTTTAGTCTGGAAATTAAAACAAATACAAGAATCAAGTAAATTACATTTATGATAATTGTTTGTTTTCTTTACTCTCTTCTCACCGAGAAAATTACTTGAGGTACATATATTAGCAACAGTCTCCTTATAATATACATACTTAGTTAAATATTGTTTTATATTGATATGATATTATTGTTATTGAATATTTTGTTGGGATGCATCAACGGAATTTACAGTCCCACCAACTTATCTGTGAAATGCCAAAAGTAGGAACTACGGCCGCCATGTTGAAATATCATTCGATTGTCATTATCTACTACATTCGGGTTCTCTGTGATTTCTGTTGCTAAATTGCTATATTTACAACGTTAATTATGCCGAAAGCGATTAAAAGTGATGCTCGAAGCATTATTCTAAAGGTTAAATCCTTTTTTGAAGAAGAAGCTCGGGCGGAGGCTCCGATTATACCATTTAATCAAATATACAAACGAATTTCGGCAGCTACAGGTTAGTGTTCCCAACTTTCTTTTTGTAAATTTCCCGATATTTATGAATTTGATTGATGTAAGAGTCAACTAACCCGCAACAAGAAATAGGTAATATTTACTTTTAATATTGCCACTATTCATTCGTACTTATATATAGCAAACATTGTGTATGTGACGTTAAGGGGTTGATGATGATAATGTGTTATTTATTTCAGGTGTGAGTCAAGGGCTCATATCTAAAAAAGTAAAAGAAGGGCATGTAGCAGAAGAGACTGGTACAAAAATTCGGACCCCAGGCAAGGAGAGGCAGCGTAAAACGGGATTCATACATGTTGATGATTTTGACATGGGAATTATTCGAAGAAAAGTACATGAGTTTTATTCCAATAAAAAGGAGCTACCAACTATCAAGAAGCTTCTAGAGGTCTTAAAGACAGAAATTAATTACACAGGACAAAGAGAAAGTCTTCGAAAACTGCTTCACAAGATGGGTTTTCGTTTTAAAAAGTCTCAGAGTAACCGTAAGTTACTAATGGAGCGTAATGAAGTATCAGCTTGGAGAGCAAAGTACTTGCATGCAGTGGAAAAAAATAATAAAGGTCCACAACCTCAGCCGCTAATTTATTTAGACGAGACATATATTCACTCATCGCATACATCAGGCAAATGTTGGCAAGGAGAGGGTGTAGACGGAGTATTAGAGCCTGTATCAAAAGGACAAAGGTATATTATTGTACACGCAGGAGGGGACACTGGATTTGTTAATAATGCACTTCTCGTTTTCAAGTCTAATACTAAAAGTGGTGATTATCACGATGAAATGAACAGTACTAACTTTAAAAAGTCAATAAATGAATTATTCTAAAACTGATGTTTTATTATATCCAATTGCTAGGTCAGCTCCTGTATCTATCCTGTAGATATGAAACTAGCCGACCGCCAGCTACCTCGTCCACTGACAACTTTGTCTGCCCTATCCTATTGGTCGCAGCGTGATGTTATATAGCCTAAAGCCTTGCTCTAAAAATGGACTGTCCAACAGCAGCTAACATGAATTTTAGGTTACAGTTACAGCAGTTACAGGTTATCTACCCCTAATCAATTCATCTTTGCCATTTTTTCGAATATTTTTTACACACTTAATGAATGTATTAATGTATAGACATAGATAATAAAGTACTAATTATATAGATTACCTTAATAACGTATCTAATTTATTACTACGCTAAATACTAGGCAAATATGCCCAATTCTGGGAAATCTATATTAACTTGCAACACTATGTCGATGGTGTCGCCGCCACCCAGTTCACAGATAAGTTGGTGGGACTGTACCGTCTGTACCATATACTGTCCATCATATGCTTAAGAAATGCAGTATTCAACCAAAACAATATACATATATTCTGAAATAGTTTGGTCTTAGTTTCCAAATACTACTTTCCAGTGACCGAACAAACTGAAAGTATATCCTTGCACTTATTTGTACAGTCAATTCGAATATATAGTGAAAAATAAATCTTCTCGGACGGGACTCGAACCCGCGATCTTTCCCTTACAGGGGGATTGCCTTGACCAACTAGGCTATCGAGAAACGCCCGATGTGATTTGACATTTTTCCCTATGTACTTATTCAATTTGTGTAGTTGGCATTCATAATGCTTTAAAATTCATTCAAATATACAGTCAATGTTCACTCTGATAGGGTTTACCCTCAATCTCTTAATTACAAGCCCAACTTTAATTGTTAAAAAGTCTATATTATTATTATCCATTGAGAATGTGGCTAAAATGCTTCTAATGTTGTACTGCAGAACTACAAGCTAATGTCCAACAAAATATGGTCTTGCTCCTCACACTGAACATCAGCCAGTACTTCAATAACTTAATGTTATCATAACAGTTATGTACGTGTCATTAATATTTAACGGTACGATGGGTACTCAAAAAGTCGTAACAACCGTTACAAAACAGGCATTGCTATATTTCGGTCGTCATTCTGTCATTTACGAATGAAATTTTGGACGACACTTTATCATTTTATACACACTTAACTGTACAGAACCGTAGTGATGTTCCTTCTGCTCAGTAGTTATAACCTATAAAGTATTTTTAAACAATTTATGATAGAATATGTCGTATGTGTTGATTGTTGATAGGGTATTTTGCTAGTTTTATGACAAGCTGATGAATAAAGAAATCTATCCGTAAAATGAAACTTTACCAAAATTTCAGCTTAAATTATAATAATTATGTAAATAATGTACTGATTTTGAATGATGTAAATAATGTGATGATAATTATGTAAGTAATGGGTGTAGGGGTCGTCAATAGATCTTAGATGGTTAACACAAGGCTCTTGCCTCGGCTTTACTCACGAGGTTGGAGACATTGATGAGAGCGATTACCGTCTGACCCAGACAGCCGTCACTCCCGTCAAAGTTCTGACTCTATTTAGCACAAAACATTGTAAGTAGGTCAGGTTAACATGTTTGTAAGCAGATACATGTATTTGCTGGTGCAAAACTTGCAAGTTTATTTACACCATTGAATTTAAACTATTGGCACGTTGACTGGGTCAAGGAGGTTTTTATAATTTGGAGGTAAACGAGGCTGTACTACACTACTACATACAAACTACTACGTACATATATAGCTTTCTAGAGTAGTTAAAACCGAAACTATAATATAAATATGTTTCAAACCAAAACGGTTTTAACTACTCTATAAGTCAGAGCGCCAAAGTGTCTGGTGTACGATAAGTCTATGGCATTCACACGTTGCTTTTGGCTTCTTTCTTCTTTTGGCTTTTGGTTCCTACGACGGACTAAAAACATACCTGACGAAATGTGGGTGCTACTACTAACTACATCTTAGATAAACCTGAGCCTACCTACTAGGGCAACTTACATGAATGTTATGTAAACGACAGAAACGCCTAAAGCACGAGTTGAGTATAGATAAGACAAACCAAATTCACATAGTAAACAACCTACCACTAAGCTAACAATATCATTATCTATAAACTATTTAGTATAGTAGGTAATAGGTACATTCAGGGACAACAGTCTTCATCATTTTATTCAAAGCTTGGGCCGTGGTCTTCTTCAGTACGCTTTCCTGACAATATAGCTTGTCTTGAATTTTACGGGAACGGGAGAGATTGCCACCAAACCAACTTTAAGAGATAAGCCTGTACTAGAAGCTCGCCCGTTGAATAGAAAGTGCACCTACTAGCAGATGAGATTAGCTAAGACCTCCGAAATCTAGGTGAGACCACATACACCTGTACGCACTAAATCACATATATAAGGTACATTCATTTATTATTGTTTCAATATGGAGAGAGTTTAGTATAATAATTAATAATTGTTGTTAACGTTCATTAATAAACAGTATTATGATAAGTTTGTGTATGAATAACCGTATTGGTCCCTTAGCAAGCAAAGAAAGTTTTGTCGCTGATTGTACAGAAGGTTACAATGACAGAGGATATGTTGAGCAAACACTCAAGTTCAAAATTCCAAGTAGCACAGTAAACAGTACCTGCAGTCTAACTCTCCAGGGATACTCAAACCTAATGATATGTTAATACAGGTATATTCCTGGTAAGCTTTCAATCTTTGACAGTATAAAGAAAATCACATTAAATGCCAGAGTTCAATTTCACGACGTTGTTTGGCATTAATTTGATGGATGGAAGTTGACTTAGGGAGACTGACATCGTATGCTTCGAGAGATATTCGCGAAGTTTCCTGAATTCGTCTTTCTTGTCTTGTCATGTACACATTAACAAGGAAATAGGTGTACACATTGACATGTGAAGGTCTGTACCTACCTTTAAATTTTTTTAAAGACTAATAATTAACTGAAATTACTAACATTTCTGATAATTCTTAGCTTCAAACTAGGACTCGTTTGCGGCCATATATTCTTCGGCAGATGTGTAGTCCAGTTAGAACACCCAGCCGAAAAGCACCTGTGCGAAAAGCAATTAGCCTAGTTCGCGAAGAGCACACATTTCACTTACTTAATTATATAGCCATGACTTCCCCTACCTGCTGAAAAGCATCCAAATATTGGGCTAAATAAAATAACACCAAAAACGCGATATAATCTGTTAGCAGTTTTATTTCAATACTTACTTATCTTGATTATATAGAAATTGATTACTAACATTACGATCTGATGCAGTTTCTTATATGGCAACAATAAAACGCTCACAATCGTATATAAAGTTAGATTATTATCAATGGAGGTCATAAGTTGCATAACAACGTTTGTTTGCGGAAAACATGCAAGCTCAATATACCACTTATTTTAGTTATTGGAGCACAAATCGGTAAAGGTACCGCGACAGTTGTCATTAATTCTCAATAACGTTAGTACGACACAGACTTAAATAACATTTTGTGGCTATTTAGATCCGATTTATAGATTCGATGGCTAGCCTTTATTGGCTAGCGGGAGATAAACTGCGGGGAACGACCACAAATCTCTGAATTTTGGGTAACTTTAATTAGGTAGTCGGAGGAAAACAGGCAAAAGTATACTCGCACTCGGGACCGGAATTGTCTCATATTTATCTTTAGAACTTACTGAAAAGTAACGTAAGTCTTTAAAACTTTCCTGATTTGTCGTCATCATCATCGTCATTCTCATAATGATTCCCAATGGTGTCCAAAGTTTGCACTTAGGAACTCCGCTTATTGTTTTCTGCCTGTAGATACAAACTTTCATGATTATGTATCGCTTGTAAACTGTTGTCAGTTCTATAGAAACCTGTATGTCCTTTTTTTAGAAGTACAGTCTCATGGGCATACCGTGACAAATAATTCTACATTTTAAACGTGTCCGGAAAGAAGGTCTATTGGAACTTAGCAATATACGTGGCCATTATTTTTAAGAGTGTGAGTGAAAATCGGTGTGGCGATAAAGGGAGTCAGGTCAGAAAACAAAACAACACGTGTAGAGCAAAATCCTGAAATATCGTTTTGGATAGTTGTCAATAAAAGTGTATCTATAAACACGAAGCCTATTTCACTACAAAAATTTCGGATAACCTTCGAAATTGCCACTGTAATTAATATGTTTAATTGCTTTTGAAGTCACTGTGGAAAATGTTCTAAAATGTATAATATTATATTACCTACTAGCTTTTTCCCGCGTGGATGTCGGTTATCGCGACCAAACATAGCCTATGTCCTTTCTCAAGGTCTAATCTATCCTTATACAAAATTTCATCAAAATCGGTTCAGGGGTTTAGGCGTGAAAGCGTAACATACACACAGACAGACAGACAGACAGACAGACAGAGTTACTTTCGCATTTATAATATTAGTATGGATTATTTATTACACAAGACACAAAATCTACGTGAATCTTTTACCACAGTTTTTTTTTAATCCATGTACCTAACCTATATTTTTATTGCGGAGGCTTTTTACAACAATACGTACGAGTGAAAGTATCCACGCCTCTAGACGGTTGCCCTAGACAGGGCGACGGGGTACGGGGTGTGACGGTTCCATGACCGAAAGGGATTTGTAAAAGCTCTTAAGTGTTTTTTATTAGCGTGAGTACATAATGTACGATGTTTTCTTTTCACCCTTTCCATCGGCTTTGCTAAAAATGCCTGCATCGAGTGATGTTCAGGTTCGTAATCACTATGTGAAAATTCATATAAAGTAGTACCGTTGATCAACCATAACTAAATAACCGGAATATAGCAGGCTACAAGCCATTTGGTAATGTACGTAAAATGACATGTCCTTTTATAAAAAAATAATAAAAAAAGGTACTAAAATCCATACTTTCATACTAATATTATTAATGCGAAAGTAACTTTCTGTCTGTCTATCTGTCTGTATGTTACGCTTTCACGCCTAAACCACTGAACCGATTTTAATAAAATTTGGTATAGGGGTAAATTAGACCTTGAGAAAGGACATAGGCTATGTTTTGTCACGATAACGGACATCCACGCGGGCGGAGCCGCGGGCAAAAGCTAGTAGATTATAGTCTTGTACCAAGTTGTATTAGAAAGTTGCATGTAATTATTTATATGTGATTATAAAAATGCAGATGCAAGTGTTTACCTCGCACTCTTCTACTACCAGGATACCACTAAGAATTTGGTACACGTTTTATTCAGAATCAAAGTAAATCAAAGAAGCAACGTCACGAAAGAGATTTCGGTAATGGCGAAATGTTCTGTATCCCCTGAGACAAAAAGACTTACGTGTATACAGAATCCCTTTTAAATCTTGTATCAAGTTTCTAACAAAAACTCCAACACATAAGGCTTAATGTACACATATTGTACAAAAGTTTCTTAGATTGTTTTCTGAAAAACTAGCAACACCAATAGAATTAGTCATGAGATTAGCCAGTAAGCTCTTTGACTATAGTCTTACGTAATTGGGGAAAACCTGAAAAAAGTTCGAGGCACATTTGCAGCTGATTAGTAGAACAAGGTTGTTTGCAAACGCTTTGCAGCAAAAATAATTGTAATAACAATGCGAATGTTGAAATGTTACTGCATATTTTCATACACTTAATTATACCCGGGGCTAGTTGGGGACACCGAGGTCCCCACAACCCGAAGGGGACCATCTCGAAAGAGATGGTCCTGGGTCTGCCAGGGTGCGAGAGATATGCTTTCGGCAATCTTACCTCCGGCAACCAAGGACCCAAGACGGCGTGCGTTTTGGTCGGTTCGAGTCCGACATAACCACCTCCACCGGTTCCGTGGGGGTGGTATCCGTAGGGATTTTGCGCACGATAAACAAAAAAAATACACTTAATTAGCATGGCCAATGAAAAAAATGGCTAAGAAAAAATATTTTTATTTATATATTAGTATTAATAAGAAATTCGATAGATCGCCAGAATGGATGGATCCTTCTTCAGGCAAAAACCGCTGAATGGGTGTAGATAAAATAAATTATAGTCTAAAATAACACCCAGCCTTTACACCGAGATATGTTCCTACGGAGAGGTAATAGAAATAGTATTTCCATGCGGGTGGAGCTACGATCTATAACTGAGCAAATTAAAAAAAAACACATTGAACAGTAATAACGGTCTCAACTCACTGAACACCAACAAGGAAAGTGAATCGAAGCTTGCCTTAACTTGTTGAATAGTTACAGATGGAGGGGATTCAGAATCGGATTGTCACTGATGAAAAGGAACTTGCAAAAAGGATCGAAAACTGTTGAATATAGAATTGCAACTAAACCATAGGATTTCTAGAATCAAGTTCGCACACCACTCCAGCACAGTTTTCTGATCTTAAAGACGATGTTGAGTTTACATTTTCAGCACACTCAATACATAGAAACCCCGGATGGTAACAACACACAAGTGACGTCACCAGCATTTCAAGCATTCATATGCTATAGTAACCATGTACTTTCATATGAAAGGTTCATCATCACTCTAGCAAGTGTCCGGGTTACTTCCGAAACTTCCAAATCGGAGACCGGACTTGGCTTCCCAACTTTTCTTCTCAACTGTACACATTTTATCCCCTTATGACGTTAAGCCAGCATTTCTTGCGTCCAATTATGTAAAGCCGTTAACTTCTGGTAAATATATTTAATTATTTTAGTAGGCACTCCTTTTAATCACGCTTAAGCATAATAGCAGTTTCCCAACATGAATTATAGTAACGCATCTATTTCAGCTGATTATTGCGTAACCCGACCAATTCCGTCTACTACAGTATAATGGTTTTACGACAACATATACAGTTATTAACCATTAAAGTCGAAGTCTCGCGTGCACAATTCTTTTACCTTGAACAACATTGCTGTAACGAAATATTTCCTTCCGCTGTTTTAAGTACACAGGCACACGAAAACGATTCATATTAGCTTTGGGAATTGTTTATATGTGCGTAGCGGATATTACTGTAAGAAGCGAACATGTGAAAATTATGCGTCAGGCTATTATATAACCGACTTCAAAAGAGGAGGAAGTTTCTTTGTGTAACATTTCTTTTTGAGTAAACAAAACTATTTATTATGAAATTTTCCGATAAGGTTATTTCACATAGCGAAAGGAAACTCTCCAGATGTAGTTCTACTTTTTGATAAATACCTAAATTTTAGAACAATTAGAGTAAAAAATACCGTTCCAGGGTACGAACGATACGATAGTATATGTTGCGTTTTTCACTATGGTAGCTGAACGTGAGTAAGTGTATTGATACTCGAGAATATACAAAAATAACAAAGAAGTATACAAAGCTAAGAATATTTTAGTGGTTAATCCCATCCCGCAAGCATGGGTCACGTTTCGTTATGACGACATCAGAGATGGTAGCAACTTTGTTACGTCATACAGCCACGTGTGGAACCTCTACACCTACTCTAATCTGTTAGCCGTAGTGAAAGTTTCTAAAAATAAATTGGGATTTTGTAAAGAAATATTTTTTTACTGAAAGCGGAAAAATGGTGTGAATAAGTCGTGTCAATCATGATTGTGTCAACTTACAATTGAACTGAAAAGTTTTGAAATCTCTCTCACTGCATTCTTAGGTCTTATTGTGATTGCAATTGGAATTGTAATAATATTGTAATTAGATAAATATTTATTATCTACTGAACAATTTAATAAGTACGCACAATGGATATTAATAGCTTTTAAAACAAAATATAAGTACCTAGGAGAGTAACTTCAGCATTCTTGAGAGCTCAATGAGGGGTTTTCCTCATTTGTTTAGAAGATGGACGCAAAGGAAGAAAAACTGTAGGCACGTGTTAGTGTTGAACAAAAAAAAACATTTATTGCGCAAAAGCAACAGACAATAAACTTTAATGATAGTAACAATCTATAAAATAACTATACCACGTGTAAGGGAAACGCTGCCGAAGCCGAAATCCCCTAGCCGTACTCCAGTTGAAATTATCGTTATGGAGAGTATGGAGAGAAAAATAAAACAAAAAAAACGTAAAAATTATTGTTTTGTCCAAATCGATTTTTTATGGCAATTTTTAGATATAGTGCTAGGGTCTTTCGGCTTCGGGAGCGTTCCCCTTACACCCGGTATGTAATTCTTGATGACCGAAATAGAGGGTAGATTTCATCACATACCAAAGGTGTGCAGTGCAGGGTCCCAACACCACTTTTGGTGGCTAAATCGAACCTCACTTGCTATTCAGTGTACCCGCTAAATAACAGACGGCCCCGTCTAAAATCACTATAACAATTAAGAACCTTCCAATATCCGCGCTTGGCATGTCAGTTAGAAATACCAATCTAAGAACCTCCTCCTTATTGGAAGTCGCTTAAAAAATGTAATGATCATATATAGATAACCAACCATGCGAACCTCACTCAGTGACGTCAGCTTAATGCAATTAAGAATAACTAGGAGGTAAAACCATACCCTCAAAAAAAACTTGTTGCATACGTCCATAGGCCATGAGAACTACTTTCCATCTGGTGGGCCGTGTGCTTGTCTGCTAAATAAGTGGCATAAAAAAAGAACGTAAGCAAATGAAAATTGCTCACGCATCACTGATTTGAACAATACAGATAGCAAGGAGCACTTAAATATTTCAACAAAAAAACAAAAACTATAAAGAAAACAAGGCAAACAGACATCATCGTTCCGACAGACCAATGCCTGAGTATTCGTAAATTAATTATTATTTATTACACAAAGAAAATGTGACGAGTGACCTTAAAATATCAATGGATTATTCACTGGGTTGCCGGAAACATGTTGACAATCACAGTACGAGCGTTGGACGTTGACGTAAGTATGTTTACAAACAAAAAGGTCAAGAAAGTTTGTTTACAACTATAAATAGCATTTTATGGAAGCTCCTAATCGTAAATGATGACTTTTCATGCATGCATTTGTAATCCACATGGCTTCCGTTTCGTGTTGTCACCTTTCCAGTTAGGTACTTGTTTTTTGGCCAGGCCCACTTACATGCAATCCACCGATGTTTTCTTGCAATCATTCCACCTTTAGGTAATCCTGAAGTCCTCTAAACTCATACTTTACAACATAACTCTCCTCTCTTTGTATACTATACCACATTGGTCTTAGAGTACAAAAAATATAGCTGCATACCCCTTTGGAGAGGTACAGGCATATTAGAACTGCTTCACGGAAATTCAGCTCTGGGCAGCTATGTTTCAGTCAGTATTGTCTAAATACGTTCGAAGCATAGAAAAAACAACATTAGCTTCCAGTTAATGGTAGCTCCTTTCTATGTAAAATCGACGACACAAATAGTTATAAACCAAAAATCAGTAAAGTGAAGGAACCCACACATTACCGTGGCGACCCTCATTAGTGACTGATCGACATTTGGTGTTCAGTAGTTATTTTTGAATTAACGTGTTGGCATGTTGTAGGTAAAACATGACATACGAGTACTTTAAAGGTTATTAAGTGGGAGTAGGTTTAAAAAACCGTATTGTTAAACACACCTTTTCAAATTGGAGCTAACCAAAAATATTTAATAGAAACGATTTTCTATAGGACATTTTTAACCCCCGACGCAAAAACGACAGGGTGTTATAAGTTGAACGTGTCTGAGTGTGTGTGTGCGTTGTGTGTGTGTGTGTGTGTGTGTATGTATGTGTGTGTATGTGTCTGTCTGTGGCATCGTAGCACCCAATTTCTTTTGAAAAAACTCAATATGGGTATCAAATGAAAGAGCTTGACTAGTACTTAGATCAATTTAAAAAGTATAAAATACAAATTTCCTAAGAGCCTTGAATCGTTCCGATAATATAACGGAGTCCTTTTATAGTCCCCCGGCATGGCCAACCTTAAATCAAAATATTTCTAGGTATATCAAAAGTTAAAGGCAAACACAATTTATTTTCAACTTTTTGGAGGTGTTTTTTGTAACGGGGGTTTTATAAAATTTTAATTTAATAGTTCAGCCCTTTTTATGTATATAATAAAACTTATAACTTTATTAATTAAATTAAAACACAAAAATAGGTACAAGTACAAGTTTTTTTATTTTAACCAAAGAGTGTGTTACGACTAGACTTGAGGCTTGTTTCATTGTGGTTTTGTTGTCATTGGGGATTTGGAATGGAGAATGTTACTAGATGTGCAAAACTACAGTACATACACCTGTTTTTGTTTCGTATGATTTGAGGTTTATAAGTGCCCGGTTAATGGCAATAGGCTCGCCCTACCTATTACATTGGGACCTAAACATAAACTGGCAAAATGTGGGTGCTAGCACCTCTGCCTACCCCTTCGGGGAATACAGGCGTGAGTTTATGTTATGTTATGTTATGATTTGAGATTGACATGCAAACAGCGCCGAAATATATTTATAACACGTGGATAACGCTGTAGGTAACATAATAAAAACTAATTTAATGTTAAGACCTTAGATTAAGAACATTGTGTAACGGTTCGTTTTCCCGACACAGGACGACACGTGCAGGGCTAAGATGTCATCCATTTACGGTGCAGAGTGTACCTGCTAGAACCAAGCGTTTCAGTGATTCATTCCTATGCCGCACCACTAAGACCTGGAATTCCCTGCCAGCTCACGTGTTTCCTTCTTCCTACAGTCCCGGGTCCTTTAAGCGGGGCGTGAAAAGGCATCTAATGAGGCCGTCAAGCTGAGTGCCACCACTGTTAACATAGTAAATGTTTACGATGGTGACCCTCTTTCCGAGACTTTGCCTTTAGCTTAACATCAGGCGAGGTGAAGTCAAATTGACGTGTCCGGTGTAAAAAAAAAAAAAGAATATCCATATCCATACTAATATTATAAATTCAAAAGTAACTCTGTCTGTCTGTCTGTCTGTCTGTGCTTTCACGCCTGAAGTACTGAACCGATTTTGATGAAATTTGGTATAGGGGTAGAGACTAGAGTAGACCTTGAGGAAGGACATAGGCTATATTTGGTTGCGATAACCGACATCCACACGGGCGCAGCCGCGGGCAAAAGCTAGTATAAAAATAAAAATAAAAATAAAATATCGAATCCTTGATAACTATAAGAAATATAGTAAATATCCCGGCGAGTGTTTTATTATCAATACATAGATACATTTTCTCTTCTTTCTTAAATATACTTTATTAATCATTTCTAGATCTAGAGTTTCGATTATCAATTTGCTGAACATGAACTACTTACATTATAATTTATCACCCACGCAATAGGATCATCAGGAACGGAATAAGGTACCTATTATCTGAATGTAGTGAACTATGGTGCCACGCACGGATACGTACCAAACGATAGCATTACCAATTATATTTTTCTATATAATCACGCCTGTATTTACACAAAAGGATAGGTAGAATTACGTTAAACATCCACATTATACCTACAGTAAAAATGAGAAACGGTTACGGTCATACGACTTTTATTTAAGAAATTGTAATATTCAAGATTAGAATCCCAATTTCAGGTAACACGTGAATGAACCATATTATATTCTTAGAGTACTGTAACCGAAATTGATCGTGAGCTTAGAAGTGTAAAAAAATGTTCATCACAATTGTGTGTTAACTAACGAGGTTGTTATAATCCCAACACCATTCGAACGATTCCAATACCGGCGTGAGAAATCAAAGTATTAACAGGATAATTTGATCAATATAATCAAATAGCCAATTAAAGTTAAAACTACCTTGCCTACTGTCACGTACGAGTATATACTGAAATCTAAAACTCATCTGCTTATGCTCCAGGGAAACCTTTTCGAGGTAATCCGCTGTTTACACCGTAGGAAATACATCTAGTAGGGCCATAAAGTGCTTCGACGTCCTTTTACAATTTAAAATTAGAATATCTATTTAATAAATTTATAAAAAAAAAATTAAAAAAAAATACAAATGTTGTCCGGAATAGATTTTGAATAATGAACCTGGGTACTAATTTAAATTTCGAAGGATGTAAAAAATTAAGTTATAAAAATTCTAAAACCATAGTCTATTCTGTGGTTATTCTATGATTAAATCCTTTTTCAATGTACTTGCTCTTAAAGTGGCTGTTATTTCATCACAATTAAGCACATAATTACACCTACAACCAAACTGTGACCGTTTGGCGGCCAGCTTTTTTATAGTACATATCACACGAGCGTTTAAAGACCAATTTTAGTAAAACGTGTGTGTGGGGCCGCGTCCACAGACTAAATAGAAAAAAATCTGCTATACATATATAATTTTAAATAAAAAATATTTTGATATTTTAATGCTAAGGTGCGACCTTCGCCTTTTCCGAAAGGTACTATAGAAACAAAAAGTAAAGACCGCCATTATTTCTTAATATTTACTTTTCAGTATGAGAGTATATAAAATATTTTTATTATTTTATTCACAAAGTGCATTGAAAAACGTCGTACTACGTGTGCTGCTGTTTACCGTCTTCGGCTCTCTGAAGACCGGCTCAGGTAATCACCAACTTTACACACTTTTACCATAATGTACCTACTATAAACGGTCTTTTTGCTGTTTTATTTTGTGTTATGTTATTATTTTACTGCTCTTGAAGTTTCGGTAACATTCATGGATCATGGAAATGTCAGAGTCGCGTTTTTTAGCAGTACTGCTGCGATTAAATACGCATATTATCCTGTAAGCAAGCATAGATATCTTAAGACCGCAGATCTACTTTAAAATTATTATTTTGCTTTATAAAGGCCTGGAACCTCGAGCCTCCTCAAAACAGGTATTTTCTTAATGAGCGTCTGAAAAAATTGGGGCTCAACAATTTATCCACGAAATCTTATTTTTATACGCAAAAATTTAACTTTGAAAAAGTTACAACAAACAGAATAATAAAATCTATACCCACAGCAGTAAAAAAGCGAGTAGGCATATCCCGAGGATCCAGCATGCGAATTATTCTTTATCATTCATAGTTTGGCTTTGCGTCTCATATTTAAGCTGAACGGAGGTGTTTTTCTGTGAAAAAGGCACGATAACGAGTGGTGTGTGTATAAAAATAGTGCGTATAAACTAAACATATTTTTATATGATTCCTGTTTAATTCGCTTTAACAAGTCAATAATATCCTGCAAAGTTTGTGCTTTTGGAACAATCATGAAATAGTCGAAGTCAATAATCAATAGTACTAAAATTTAGATTTTGTTTATTTACAATTAGGGCTCTTCTCTTAGCACTCAAAATTTTGTTATCATACCTAAAAGTATAGAGTACACTTACAAAACGTCAAAAATTCATAATAAGTTATGAGCAATCGGACCACCGCGGTACAGATTCGCAATGCATCCCCATCCTGAAAAGGCTCTGGCAAGAAAGTCAGCGGAGTTTTTAGTCTTAATGCAACAATTGCAACTATTTGAATGAAATTTTTATAACATTTATTATGCTAACTTTTTAAGTTCGAAATACATATCAATAGCTCAGTTGGAAGAGCATTAATCCTGTAAGGGAAAGGTCGTGGGTTCAAGACCCACTTGAGCGCTTCTTCTTCCCGATGTATTATGAAATTGCAACTATATTTACTTAAATTTAATTACAATTCGAATACAATGCTTTGTTTGAGTAGCATTGTAAAGTAAACCTTCGTTCCCAAGCTTTTTTATTTGTTGTTTGTAGTCTAAATATTTTGGTAATTTATAAGTTATAATAGTCTTTTGGCAAAGTTTCGCGCTAATTAGACATCTAAATTTATTGAGGGTACCTTTCTTTGAATGTGTAAGTTAACAATATAAAAATAATTAGGTAATTTGTCCGATATCTGTCAATTAGTTCAAAACATTAGTCGTTCATAATATATTTCAGTCTCCTTGACGAGAAATAATTAGAGAATGTCGCAATATGACATGACACAACACTCTAGTGAATATGTTATTTAAGTGATTAGAGACCACACTTAACAATTATTATTTTTGAAATTCCCCTAGTTGGTGTATAATAAACAGTTGGCGTCCATTTGCAAATTAAGGCTGCTTGTAAAAAATATTTATCAATTAGCTTATTACTGTCCACTGCTGGACAAAAGGCGCAATAAAATATACACGCAATTTTTTTTTTTATTACATTAATTACGGTAATTAATGTGTAGGTATATACATAGAATTATAGAAGTTCTCGAATGAGTGGACATAGCCATTTCACATAGCCAGTTCTATTTTTTAGGTTATGTATCTATTCAGATATTTACGGGGTAAGTATACGGAATCTGCTTTTAGAATTAGCATCATCATATATCTTTCCGTCTTTTTCATAACAAAATTCTCTAGAGGTGATAATGGAATCGATAAGACAATCTTTTAACTCTTGCAAAACATTTTTTTATACAGGATACGTCAATTTGACTTCACCTTGCCTGATGTTAAGCTAAAGGCAAAGTCTCGGAAAGAGGGTCACCATCGTAAACATATACCATGTTAACAGTGGTGGCACTCACCTTGACGGCCTCATTAGATGCCTTTTCAGGCCCCACTTAAAGGACTTGGGCCTGAAGGAAGAAGGAAACACGTGAGCTGTCAGGGAGTTCCAGATCTTAGTGGTGCGGCATAGGAATGAGTCACTGAAACGCTGTACAAAAATATGAGGTTCGGTAATTTCGATTCTGCTTTGATGAGCCAGTTGCCCGAAAAGACAACCTGTATATACCAAGTCATATTTTTTTTTTTAAGAATATTAGAACCGAAGTTACTAATATTCCCTCTAACCCCTCCAACTAAGCTAAAATGCTTGTGCTAGGAGTGGGTTCACGTCGGTAGTGTAATGGCCAGGATCGAACCCGGGACCTCTCGATCGTAAGGCCGACTCCACTAAACTACTATATTATGAAATAACCTACATCCACTAAAACATGTGAAGCCAACATACCGCTGAAGTCTATTCCCAATTATAAGCAGACATAGTCAAGGACAATAGGTATAGGGTACAAAAATACTGGTTGAAAAACAGCGCTACCTAGGTAGAAGATGCTAGTCACGTTTTGAATCAGGTCCTAATCGGTATTCGAGTGAGGTACGCATTAAATTATGTTACTAAGATTTAAATTTATTATTGTACGTGTATCACAAACATATTTAGTGCCTTTTATATTATATTATTATTTAATAATTCTCTGTATCCTTGAAGGGGTGAGCAGAGCTAAACTATATTAACGGAAAAATGAAACATTCACCTCTAAGGCCCAGAACAGTCAATAGTAACAGTGGAGCTAAGAGGTTAAATATGAATACTTTCCGAGTAAAGCCGATCTAGTTCTATCTTATCCAAAATACTACTAATATTATTAACGTGGCAGTTTGTGACTGAAGATGTTTGAAAGTTTGTTAAGGAGGATTTAGACAAACGAACGTAACACTAGAACAAAAGCATTTGTCCATACTAATATTATAAATGCGAAAGTAACTATGTCTGTCTGTCGGTCTGTCTTTTGCTTTCACGCCTAAACCACTGAACCGATTTTGATGAAATTTGGTATAAGGTTAGATTAGACCTTGAGAAATGACATAGGCTATGTTTGGACACGATAACCGATATCCACGCGGGCGGAGCCGTGGGCAAAAGTTGTTCTTGTGTAGTTCTTAATATTTTAGTCTAAATGGAACCTTGATTTCAGCGTTTCCTTAAAGAAGAACAACGAACGAATGTTGTCACTGAATTTCACAGAGAACGGATGGAAAGAGCACTCGCTCGTGTGATGTAAATCAGTCTTTAACGGCTGAACAGATTTGAATAAAATTTGGTACAGGGACTACTATAGTCTAGAAATCACATCGGCTATTTCTTAGCCCTGGAATACTTCTTCACGAGGTAGAACCAGGTCGAGCCAGTATAAAAGACAGCCACTTTGGAGTGGTGGTAGTGAACGCGACTGCTACGCAGCAGGTGCTAGCTGGATCCCCGCTCAGAACAAATATTTGTATTCATGAATCAGCACGCCGCCGTAGTAAGACCAAGGTGGTAAGACCCATCATGGGGAAGTGGCTAGAGAAGCCATATGGCAGCCTCTCGTACCGACTGACGCAGATTATCACCGGCCATGGGTGCTTCGGACATTATCTGTGTCTGATCGATAAGGAGCCAACGTCCGAGTGCCATCACTGCGACGTGAGCAAGAACTCCGACCGGGGGCGAGTTGGGGACACCATCGTCCCCCCTTCCGAGGTGGGGCCAGACCGACAGGGATGGCAATGGGTCAGCCGAGGTGCGAGGGATATGTCGAAGACAACCTCACCTTTGGCCAAGCACGACGACCTACAGACGTGCGGCAACTTTCCCTTCCGGCTCCGGTGGGCGAGGTATCCGAGGTATTTCCCCACGAACGAAAGAAAAAGTCTTAGTATGTTTATCCGCATTCTAGATTCAATAACACAAGCTAGTTAAGCTTACCATGGGTTACCACTAGATACCTAGTGTTGTGTAAACTGTTGTGGAATATCTACACATACACACACATACATAAATATTTTCTTACTGAAATAGTGTCATAACGTAAATCATAAATCATCTCGCCGGAATGCATACTAATGGACGATAGCAGAAAGACAGCTCACGCAAAGGAAGCATTGGAAATATAAAATGAGATGTGATAGTCGTTGAAGTCGATGAAATTTTCTACATTTTACTACGTATTTTTTATTTTTGTTTTATTGCACTAAGGTGGCTGACAAGCACAAAGTTTACCTAAATGAAAGTAGCTACCGTGGCCTATGGGCGTATGCAAGAAACGCCAGGGGCGTCATACTCAGCGTTTTAGTCGGTTCGAGTCCGACATAACCACCTCCACCGGCTCCGTGGGGGTCGTATCCGTGGGGTTTTTCGCAAAAAAGTGGCATCATACTCATGCTACCGATCCTGTAGGAAGCTTCCAACGCGATAACAGGGAGTTCTTTCCTCACTTAGACCGTGCGTGGGGTGAAGTTCCTTTCATACCGAACTGTGCGCATCGTTATATACAATAGGTTGGTGAAGAAAGCTGCTAAAGGTTTCAGCCATTTTTTATGCAACGAAAGAAATGATTATTACATTGGAATAAATCAAGAAATGAAATATGATGTACTAGTTAACACCCGCGGCTCCACCCGCATGGATTTCGGTTATCACGACTTTTATTCATATCAACGTACGACAGGTTTTTAAGTCATTGTAATAAATAGGAACTGCACAAAAATTTCTTCAACAATAAACCGGTCAAGTGCGTGTTGGGCACCCACATAGAGAGTTCCATACATGCTACATAAACGGTACCTAGACTAGACTAGACCTAGACTTAGAAGTTTCATTTTTTCACAACTAGTAGAAATTTAATGATACCTTCACGCGTTTTTAAGACAAAGGGTTCTTAAGACAGCTTAACAGACAGAGGGACAGATGAATAACCTTTTATAGTACGGAACCCTGAAAAGAATTTAAGTTTCACAGTCCGTAATTGAACATAACAGAAATATTTTTTTAAATATCTACAATATACGGACACAACTAATTTACAGGTTTACCAAATTTAATATACAGATTTACCCACACCTTAAATAATTTTCCAGTCGTAGAGGATTATATACTCGTAGTTGCATGCTACGAATATCTACAAAAAGCTCTACGAGGATAAACATTGCCCTGCTAACGCGAGTGATATTCGATCACCAAGCTGTCTACGAAACGAACCAATTATGGCAATAACACTCCAGCTACGCAGACTATTGGCACTTCGTTCACTAGACTCTAATAAGATGTCAGCGATACCGTAATTTATATCTAGAGCTATGATTTCAAACGTTCATTATTTTAACTATATTAATTTATTTATCAATCATTTATTTATTTATTTTCAATAATAAGGAAAACTGTTAAAAATACCAAAGTGATTGGTTCGAGATTTTTTTGATAGTCTCCGTATATTTTCGAAAGTAGTAGGTAATAAAATAAACAGGAAAACCAGGGTGTGGTCGGGAAGAGGTATCGATACGTCGAGACATCGTACAACCTGTAGAGCCAGCCGCGGACTCAACCTGTTACACTCCGCAGATGAAGCATTATAAAACACAAATATACCTATGTATAAATTCATCTTGTATATATAATATATTATATACATACCCTTCTCATCACCCGAAGAGAGAACGATGAAGTTTTCATGTTTATTTTTTTTATTTAACCACGAAAATTTTTTATGTAAAAATAATGTTTCTGTTTTTATCTTTAGATAAGCCACTACACAGCAAATGTCTATAGCAAACACTCGCGATTTACAAGGCTAATAATCGAAAATAATTATATTTACGACTATAAATATATGTACTGTGTCAGTTCAAAAATTGTCTGTATATATTAAAAAAATAGATATGAAATGTTTATTAGTGTTTGTAAATTATTTTTGCTTGCTCGAGTAGATGGGAGCGGGCGACGCGACGGACGGCATATACGCGACTGATTACACGACCCGTGGTGGAAACAGGGTGAAAAGGACACACCGATAGCTAGAAAGCGTAAAGTCATAAGTAAAGAAATCTAGAAACGAATCAATACCTTCCTGTTCCGTATATAGAGTATATTTTCGTATACAAATAAAGTTCAGAATTTGAAGGATTCGTGTCTCTATCTTGCTCGCCCATTCGTCTGGTTGGATGGAACATAGATACAGGATGAATTGAATTTATACCTTCACTACGTAGTTCTTCACTTCGATTTATTTTTAGATAATTTTCCACTGATCTTTTTACACTGCGCGCGTAAAGAGAAGATCTCCAAAAATATGTATAGAGGCAGTGTTGAATGATAAAATGGCGTATTTTTTAACATTGTAAGAGTAACTCGTATTTATTTCGTCTTATCTCGCATTAGTGTTCTCTTGGAACATCAGATAATTGTAAGAAATAAGAAAGACTTGCAACTGACTGACTTTGTTTAGGAAAATAGTAAATTGAATTACTGAACTATCGAACTTAAGATGTTTATGTGCAAGTTTGAGCTCAAGTAGATACTACCAATTCCGAATTTATGCAACTTATAACACAAACACTATAGCACAGTTACAAGGATGAAATCGATTTGATACTTTCCCTACGGTTCTGGCACGGTTTCGGGTGGTAGACCCTTATAAATTTTCATAATTACGAATCAGATTGATACTTTTCTGTATCTTAGGAGTCGATTTAATCGGAGTCTATACAATTGTTGGAATTCTTTTTCAAGAATACAGCTGTCGAGAGTTTTTTATTCTATATCATTATCATAGCGTTGTACCTGGTTGCACTTAATGCCTTCGCCCCAAAGGTCTGGATAGGACCCCGTTCATGATACAACCTACCATTGTGAGAAATGAATTCCCAAAAATACATACATATCTATATCACTTCTGTAAATCCCCGCAGGGGTAGGTAGAGGTGTACAATCAGCATCAGAAAGATGTTGACAAACAGAGTACTCAAAATTATTGACCGATTGTTCTCATATTTGGTACACACCTCTAGTCGGACAATAATACCAAATCCATACTAATATTATAAATGCGAAAGTAACTCTGTCTGTCTGTCTGTCTGTCTGTCTATCTGTCTGTCTGTATGTTACGCTTTCACGCCTCAACCACTGAACCGATTTTGATGAAATTTGGTATAGGGGTAGATTAGACCATGAGAAAGGACATAGGCTATGTTTGGTCGCGATAATCGACATCCACGCGGGCGGAGCCGCGGGCAAAAGCTAGTAAATCAATAAAGCAGTTTGATTTGCTCTTAATGCGAGAGATTTAAGATCATTTTGAGACTTCTTCGACAAGAAATTGACTGACTGTACCCACGTTTAGCTAACTATGATTTTCAGTCCCACGAAATAGGAGTCTAGTGGGCACATTGTCTTGGGCTGTATGTTCACTGTCAGATGGAGAACAGCCCTATCCCTTAGTCGCCTTTACGACACACACAGGAAGAGATGGAGTGGTTCTATTCTACTCCACCGGTAACCAATACGGTTAAAAATAAACGAGAAGTAATAATTGACTAGCCGCCGTTCCCAATACCATACTGACAGTTAAAGATAGATCGCATCTACGGATAAAGTGCTCGACTGTTTAAATTCAAAACATAGTAACTCCTATTTCACACCAATTTCGGCAAATAAAATTATACCGCGATGCGCTTTCCCGCAAAAAAATCTGTTACCATGTTTTGAATTTAAACAGCCGATACGTCAAATTTGACTGTTGCGATCTATCTTTAACTGTAAGTATTTTATGGGGAACGGCCGTAGATGGTTTTATTTGCGCGCAAATGGGATAAACTTCTACAGAATAAAAGCGAGAGTCCCTGCGTCCGTTGTTTGCTGCCAAATTCGAGACCGCTGTTAGGGTTTATTTACGAGTTTGCTATTACCCATTTGCCTACCCAATAAACTCCCCTTTCGCGGCACCTACGTGAAATCTATTTTTAGGTAGGAGGTTTTGTTCTATTTTTAAAACTTAAACATATTTTACTTCTGTTTTTTTTTCTGTAGTCTTATTTTAATCCAATATATAATATATGTTTCTCTTCTTCATCTTTGCGTTAATCCTAGTCGAATGTGAAGCTTTCAGCTTGGAGTCTGGGGTCCGCTTTACCAGTCTAACTACGGTTTCGGCTAAACTTCGATATTTTCCGTGAAGCGACTGTCATCTGACCTCCAAAACCCAAAGGCTATATCGAAGAATTGCAGTTAAACCAGTTAGGTATTTGGACTTTTGAGGGCTTCAACAACATGTAACGACTGTCATAAACGTGCTCTCCGAGGCACGTCCAGACCAATGCAAATAACCATTTTCATGCATACAAATATTTGCACTGAGTGGGGATGGAAACCCGCGCTTCCTGCGTAGTGGACATGTTCACTACCGATACGCCATAGATGCTGTCACACATATAACATACATTTGTCTTCGTGTGATTAGTATATGTTTAAAAAAATATTATTTTTTGTGTTTGAGAGGTTGCGCTTAATGATATGATACAAGATATGGGCCTCTGTTGTCTTAAATAAAAGATTTTTATTTTTATTTTATTTTATTATTATTAATAGGTTTAAGTACAATTTATCTACTTTTTTATTACTTGTGTAACTCTATATGAAGTATTGTGTTATAATGAATTATATAATTCAAAGTCAATGTTACTGGATCACAGGCAAACATAATCCGACAACTTTGTTTATTACATCAAGGAAGGAACTCGTCGTACGTAGGTATTGTAGTTCAGAACTACGTAATTACGAGTAATGATATTACAAAGTTTCTGCGATACACTTCTACTGTATTATTAGTTATTTCGTTGAGTACCTGGACGCCTTCATGGGAAGCAGTAGTTATATTTACTGAGTAGTTCTGCTTTATGAGGGAAAGAGAAGTTTGTTTGCTAGATAAATAGTACGATACATAATAATTATGATTAAGCTTATATAGGATTAAGTTTATGTCCACACGGCCGAGGAAATAATACGTTTACTTGTAAAATACTCGTAATACGTTTCTTATACTCAACTCGTAAACTGGTACGCTCACAATTGGTAAACGATCAGGCCCTCGATTTTACGGAAACTAAACCACCGTGGTGCCACCGTCACTACAAAAATTACATCAAATTTTAGGATTTATTTCTATACGCTTAAAATCCGACATGAAATGAAAACAGTTTCGAAATACATCGGGAATAAAAAGAAAACAGTTTCATTACACTTTTTCAGTTACTCTGCAAAAAGTCCTTTAATTTTGGACTTTAACTGCATCGCTTTAAAGTCTATTATTTAACGCCATTTTTTGCTACGGCTGTGGCACCTCTGTGGTTTGACTTTAGTAGAATCGAGGCCTAGTAGGTTAAGCTACCTGGGTTAAACTACCGCAATTGTAATTGTCATGGGTGACTTGACTGCATAGTGGTATTACATCTGAGCGCTTCCGTATTTCGGAAGGCACTTTAAATATCGATTCCGGCTGTCAATAACCGTAAGATTTCCTGGTAGAAATCGCTTAAAGCGATAAGGCCGCCCTTGTACTGTTTCCATAGACATTTAGTTTTTATTCTGTATTTTTAATGGTGTACAATAAAGTATATAATAAATAATAAATAAATAAATAAATAAGATCAAGACGAAGGCATGTATGGGTGACCTGAACAACTATGTCAATGGTTGGTCTCCAATTACTACTCAAGGAGAACTCTCCCAATAAGTATAGCCGAAAAAACTAAATTACATCATATTTAAGCGGGCCCGGACTCCGGGGTTAAGGCCGGATGTGACCGATACTAACGCAAGGATGATTGTGACATGTTTATCTTTAGTGTACCCTCCAGGTAACTCATTATCATCTAAGAGTCGTTCCCGATTACATTCTAGGAGGGACCCTTGAAGCCCGGGGCCCGTTCTTCTGCAATTTACCTCCTAATATGGGAGCTGGATTCCGCTTGATGAAACCCCAAAAAGATACGTAGGTAACATTAATAACCACATACACCAATCTGCGGTAGCCTAGTGGTATGGGTAATGGCCTGCTGGGACGAGGTCTCGGGTTCGATCCCAGGTTTACCATGGCACACACCAATGACTTTTCGATGCTTTTCGAAATTATGTGTGTATTTATCGCAGGTTTATAAGTGCCCGGTTAATGGCTCGCCACCTATTACATTGGGACCTAAACATAAACTGGCGAAATGTGGGTGCTAGCACCTCTGCCTACCACTTCGGGAAATACAGGCGTGAGTTATGTATGTTATGTTATAATAGGGTATTTGACTAAGTCGTCGAATCTTCCCAATACTGCTTAAAATGATAGCTTGTTCTGAAAAAATATGCCTGGTAAAATAAAATATTGCATATCTAAACTGAAACTATGACTTTTCATTAGTTGAAATTCCCAAAAAAAGTCAAAATATAAACAATCAAATTCAATTAAATAATATATAACTTTTTAGATTCCTTATTAAATTTTCAATAACTTTTATTACGAACTATATACGTGTAAACGCAACGTAGACCGAGATAAATGCGATATTCTCTTGCACTCCATACATTTGTACTACGCGCTACAGTAGCGTGACGTCACAATTTCGTACGATTTTGTATGGAGCGTTTTCGGGTGGCGCGACAAATTGAACTTTTCAAAATCAAATATCTTGAAAACTATTTGTTCCACGAAAATTTAACTTTTACAGTTCATTACATTATAAGAAAGTGGTCATTTTTCGAAAGTAAAAAAAAATTGTCAAATAGCCTATTGTTATTACCTTCTTTTGATTAATAGTAAAATATAATTTGTAACAAGGTTTTCTACTTAGGTATACCTCGCAGTGATCGCCGACACATTATAAAAACAAAGTGCAATTAAAAATACATTACTGACAAAGACAAATTATAGATATAGGTGATTATAGATAGAGGTGTCCGAACACGTTTGTAGTTACTTGCAAACTACTGCAAGTAATTACACACTTTGGTTCAGTCACACCTAAGTCTTCCAGACTGTCCATTTAATTAAAATCGATAAATTGTTCGCGAAGGTACTAGAAGGTACGCTATTAAATAGTAGTACCGTTTCATATTGCATTATAATGCGGGCTGCGTCTCACCTATTCTGCAGGTGATTGAACACTTTACTGGAAGCGATGTTCAGAATAAAACACGCTCGGGGCAATAGAAAAATACTTTACCGTACAGTTAAAACTTGCTACGTACTCGTCCAGTTTTTTTATTTAATTTTTGAATTTAAAGTACTAAAACACGGAATCTAGAGTGATGTAGTCTTTGTTTGGTCACGATAACCGACATCCATGTAGGCGTAGCAAAAGGTAGTTATTAATATTCTTGCTAACCCCTCTAGCTAAGCTAATCGCTTGTGTTAGAAGCGGATTATGTCGGGAGTGTAATGGTCAGAATCCGATCCCGGCTCTTTTTGATCGTACAGCCCTCTCCTTAACTACTACACTTTACTAACGGCCGTTCCCAATAACATACTTACAGTTGAAGATAGACCACAGCAGTCAATTTTGACGTATCAGCTGTTTAAATTGAAAACATGGTAACTGATTTTTTGCGGGAAAGCGCATCACGGTATAATTTTATTTTACGAAATTAGTGTGAAATAGGAGTTACTATGTTTTGACTTTAAACAGCCGAGCACTTTATCCGTAGATGCGATCTATCTTTAACTGTCAGTATGGTATTGGGAACGGCGGTACTTAAGTGTACTACTGTTAAGGAGTTTGTTTTATAACCTAGAGGTCCCGGATTTGTATCCTGACATCATACTACTGAAGACGTAAGCATACTACTAACATGATTAACTTATTTGAATGATTTTTTTTTTATAGCATTTATTTTGCTAACTTTTAAGTTCGAAAAACAATGGAAAAAATGAAATGCTCAAGTGATTAACTTAGTTAATCTAGAGATGTTAGGAATATATTAAAAAAATCTTTAAAAAGAAATCAGTGTTCATCGCATTTGAGGCTATTTCTTTTAGTAACTTTCTTCTAGTAGCTATAAGTTAGTTCACCATATGGCATGGCAACAGCTGTATTAGCAAAGAATGTACAAAAATACATTTTCTAAGCCCCAGCTCGACCTCCAAACGCCACCCTCATTATGAAACATTTCCTTTCACTACCGGAAACTCTTATAATATCTCACAACGGGTTAAATCGATATGGAAATCTGGTAGGCGTCCTCCACGCCAAAGTTTAATTCTGAAAAGAAAGTTGTACTGACGTCATGTTACGAAACAATTTCTCCAGAGAGTATCCAATAAGAGAAAGATAAAATTATTATATTTTATATTTAGCAAAGAGTTTAGATTAACTTCATGATGTCACATACCGCCTTTGCTAACTACCGAAAGAGAAAGTTCCTTCTTCGTTCAAACGCTGATTCCGGGACCACCCAAAGAACGAGACTCGTTCTTCAATTCCTTCATTCGATAAATTGGTTTGGTTGACGGTCAACCCTGATACGGAAGCCTGCGTCTGTGCCTCAGCTATTAATTAGCAGCAACTTCTTCTTCTTCTTAGTGGAACTAAAATATGGAAACCACACATACCTGCCCTTCGAGAGTATAGAATATAGCTATTTAACAAAAGATTTTTTCCAAAATCGTATCAACAACTACATACATAAAAGTCCTCTTCGGCTTCGGCAGTCGAGTACATGTAAAAAAAGACTACCAAAATATTTTATGTTAGGTTTGTATAAGCGTGTTTTCACTTAATATTTCACGTTAATCTCAACCAATTTTCACCTAACGATTATTAACCTGTTCCACTCACTAAATGAAGATCAAAAATTCTATAATCCAACGTTGACGTACCCATCTACCCACGTTATGAAAGGTACCTTAATTTATTTAACAATTTTAACATAACAGTTTTCGGCTTGGTGTTGATTATTATCAGAAAATTAGAACATGCATTCATAAACAACAAAATTAACATAGATTATGGCAACTCACGTCCGTATAATCCCGAAAGGTGTATTAACACTCACATTTCATCTAGTATATTTTTGGTCACACATAATAAGAGGTTGCCCCATAAAAGAGATGGTAATTTTTCACAACTCCGTGCTACTTTGTTTAAAAAATAAGGTATTTTAATTTTTAATTACTAATTGCCTATGTAACAATTTCTTTAGATATCCTAATACTTGACAATGTATCTTCAAAAAATAAAATTTGCACACCCATCGAGGTAATAAGCACAGCACTTGCACATTATTGTAAACGAAACCACCATTATGTACCTGTCTTATGCGAATAAACTGATTTGATTTGATTTGATTTGAATCTATCGCTAAAAGGTTGACTAACATATATTTTTACCCGACTGCCGAAGGAAGGAGGGTAATGTTTTTAAGTATGCACTATCTACTAAACTCATAGTTTTTTATACATACTTTTTCGGGACTTATCGCAATAAGATTTTTGGAATCCTTACTTTTGCCGATGTTTCGCCTTGGTGCGTTGCAGCACCCGTGGTCACGAATTGACTGGACCGCGAGCGGCGATAGGTGTGTGAACCTTTTTTGTGCCCCTACCCTCCATTATTTTCACAATGAATGTAAGCTGGCGACACACAACACTCGCTACGTAAGTTTTAGACAGCACTGTTGGGTTTAAGTGTTCACTGGAGTCGGCAAAAGTAAATTTTCCAAAAATCTTATCCCGATAAGTCCCGAAATAGTATTAAAAAACTATGACTATACACTATATGTTGCCCGTGGCAACTGAAACACTGATTCCAGTTTAGGAACCTCTTCCCAGAATCTATTCTATTGTTTCAGACTATTATTATCACACAGAACTGAATATAAATTGACGTCTGTGCCAAATTTCATTCAGCCATTTTGCAGGAATAATCCATAAATACATCCATCCTCGTAAACTTTCACATAAGTATAAACTATTAAGTAGAATTGTTCAAATATTGACACCAATGACTTTTGACTACCATTTTGATCATATCTACTAATCTGTGATTTTGATTGTTGGATAGGCCGCTGGTTCATGTTGCGTAATAAGAGTTTCTAAATCAATAGTAATCTACTCGTTAGGCACAAATTCCATATGACGAAAAAATAATTTGTTAAAGGACATAGTATCAGATAAACTTCTGGCAAATATGAAAACTTAAATACGATTGATAACATGTTGAAATATTTCATATCTGAACGAAATGTGAATAGCAAAATTGTTACGAAGCCACAAGACAGCTGGTTGCTATGCTACACAGGTAGGGCAATGAGGTTGTCAGTTTCGACGAAGGTTTGTCATTGTAATCGGGAAAAAACATAGGGGAGAAAAGTTGTAGCGAGATAAGGTTAAAAAAGCGTTTTTTTTTTTTAATGAATATTAGCATTAATCGTATAACACTCACCGGTATATTAATGACCATGTCAATCTCAAATCATACATTGAATATTAGCAACTGAAATTACTAATATTCCCTCCAACCCCTCTAACTATACGCTAAATTGCTTGTGAGTTCAAGTCGGTAATGTAAGGCGTCTTAAGGCTGACTCTTTACAGTAAGTAGGTGTAACAGTACTTACTTGTTGTATTTTTTTCATAATAAATTAGACACTAAACGCTAAGCATGACTGTCAAAGTGTACATACATAAAATTATAGCAATTAAAAAAAAGAAAATGATGTTTCTTTCATCGCGGCTTCTCGTAACCCTGGTGGATCTAGAACCTTTATGCCTTGATATCAAATACCTCGTGGGATATGGGCACCTTGCACCAATTTGAGGAACAATAAGCACAGCATGAATAATTTAATAGCATTATAGCAGGGGTAGCTTGTGAAGTCAACGAAAGAATATATGTAGATACGAGTATCGAGTAAGCATGATATTGGAGAACATTAAAAAAAATACACTATTCCATAGAATTCCCGACATTGACCCAAGCCGAGAATATATCATGCCCATTTAACCAATATCCCCATCAGAAAACTGACACGACGACTAATTCTGTGTTCCGTGAAAATAGATGGCTCTAAAGTAATCAGTGTGAAGGTCCTTTTCATGTAGAATGTAGGCAATGTTAAACTGTGAAATCCTTCGGCAGATATGAGAAATATAGGCGGGATCGTACCGAATTTATTTTGTATATTTTCGCAGTAACGGTTAACAAATTCGTCACTCTCATCCATCCATCTGTCAGTAACAGAAATGAAACGGTATGTTTAGAATATGAATCCATTATTTACATACTTTACCTGTTTAATATTACAATTTGGAGACGAAATTGTGGAAGTTTGTTGGAATGTTTTCGGTTTATTTGAATATTACCGTAGTTTCATACTTTTATAGGTCTAGCTGTATTATAAGCATTTCTCTTAGTCTATAGACTTTTTCCGTATGAAGACGATATGAATAGCTACAGCAGTAAGTACCATACATATACAGAGTTTAGGTATGTCTGAAACGAGGCAATATGGGTAGTTACAGCAAAATGTTCTTACGAGACCTTACCAATTTGAAATATTTTGAATTTTAACTGCATTCAGAGATTTTGGCAAAATTTAGCAATGAAATTTATTAATATACTAGCTGTTACCCGCGACTTCGTCCGCGTTTAGTTCGGAATAGCTCAAACTCATTATTAAACATGGTGGAAGATTTTCATCCCAACTGGAACCGAAGTACTGGAGATAGTGAATTTTACGCAAAGGAAACATTTGTTTATTTAAAAAAAGAAACAAACTGTATTCAAATCATTTCGAAAACTCGCTTGACATCATCCACCTTGTATTTTTAAATTAAATATTATGAAGACAGTCCTTTGAGTGACTGACTTATAAATACAGGGCTCAACTACTGAAAACTACGAAAATTGACAGGCTTCTTCTATGGGCTTGGCAAATATTGCGGAAGGATTTTGAAAAATTCAACATTTTGCTGACGAAATCATTATCAAGTATGTGATGAACATTGTTATATGTGGACTTGGTAATGTTCACCATTTTTAATCGTTTGAATATTCTTCCTTCCTCCCAAATTCTTAAAACATGCTGCCACCACTTACGAACTGAACAAATTAAAATAAGTACATCAAGTATCACACAAAATAGTTTCAAGAAAACCCGGTGCCTTGCACGCCCTGAGCAGAGAGCAGTCTCTTTTTTGCCGAGCCAATGGTGGGTAGTTCCAGTTTTATGATAAATTCCATCGACCACAGTCACATCGTTGTTCTTCGCTTTACACACAGGCAGAAAAGAGGGGCGCAGTGGGCAAGAGAGCAAATACAGCATTGACTGGGATGGTGTCATATAGCCTCATTTTGCTATATATTACTTGTATTGATAAGCTTGTTTCCAGCAGATGATGTAGATACTTCCAAATTGATACTGGAGTTGATGTCCACGTGGCGGATTTTTTGGTCTGATGAAATTTACCGGAGCTGTGTGTTTCTCTGCCCACATTCAGTCTCTTTTATATAATAGGAGCAGCGGTATCTTGTATATACCTAACACATAGGTTGGCTTCTCCTGGCGTACTGTTATCATTTCTGTGATAGATTTACGTATTTACTATTAGATACCTACTTATTAGACGGAATAGATAATATCGCAGCGGCGTGCGTTGGTAGTCATCAGGTCACTAACATTGTATAATGTTTGCAGTTGCATAAAGACGTTGTCCCTCAGGCTGTATTTTACCATTTCTACCGCACCACGTGAGTGAAAGAGCCTAATAAGAGCCTTTCAACTAATCTTTCCTTCCTTCCGTCAGTCACATACGGTAGAAATAATGCCACCTCGAACCAAGCTGTTCGGAACTTCATTTCTTTATCTTGCGGTTAAGAAATGTATTAGTCTGCCCACACATGTGTTTTCTTCTTTTTAAGATCCGGATTTTTTTTTATATAGGACACGTCAATTTAACTTCACCTCGACTGATGTTAAGCTACAGGCAAAGACTCGGAAATAGGGTCACCATTATAAACGTGTACCATCTTAACAATAGTGGCACTCATCTTTATGGGATCATCAGAAGCCTTTTCACGCCCCCCTTTAAGAACCCGGGACTGTAGGAAGAAGTAAACCGTGAACTGGCAGGGATTTCAGGTCTTAATGGGGCGACATAGGAATGGGTCACCAAACCGCTTGGTTCTTGATGGAATATTCTGATCCGTATGTGGATGACATCTGAGCCTTGCATGCGTTGTCCTGTGTAGGAAAGGAGAGGGTGGAACTAATTGCAATAGCTCATCAGAACATTCACCATAGTAGAGACGGTAATACGATAGGGACAACTATCTCCCAGAATACTTAATGTGCTTCATAGAATATGCAACGATTTACTTCCTCCATGAGCGCGGCTTTGATGGTGATAGCTTAGGCTACCCATCACCCTAGCCGAAGCAATCCCTGCTCTTCACGTTGAGACCGCCTATTTATGATAGGTAACCAAGGCAGGTACACTGGAGTACCTAACCCCAGAATACCCACAATGCCCCATTCCTCTGTTAAATTTTAATCTGTTTGATTCCAATATTGCGCTTGCCCCGATGTGGTGGCATCGGTATCGATGGGGGATACCAGTTTCAGTTTTATGACTTCTCAGGCGGGTGGGGTTTTCATTCTCCGAATTGAAGAATTTTGTATAGAGCTAAGAATATTATATAATAAGTTCTACTATTACTGTCACACAGCCTAATTTTATGTATTACCTATAGAATACTAAGCATAGAATTTATATTTTACTTCAAATAAAACTATAAATACAATAAAATACAACAAATACACAATAAAATAAAAAAAATAAACAAAAGTAAATAAAAAACCATAAAAAAGAAAAATTACATTTTAGATGGATTCGAACGCGACTCAGCTAAGTTATAAGTCCACCGCAGACGTATTGAGCCACAGTTACCATGAAATAGTAGTGTGAAATAGACGTTTACATATTATGTCATAAAAACATTCTGCCCCATTCCTTATTATAATAGCGTGATGATATAATAATTATGAAAGCCAGGAGTATTTTTACCGAACCAGCTGCTTACTAATTTGTTGGATTCGAGAGAAAATCGTTCGAGAACAATATGAATTCTATCGAGACACCTGGTGTGCCAAAGATTCTGCAGTAACCTGACCTGACTTGGCTGAGATGTAGAACTCTGGCCTCTCGAAGTTCTTCAGATTCCTATGACCGAAATAATATCTTCTTGTAAGCATTCTTGCTTCTATAATGGTTCGATCTATTCACACAATCACAAATTGTTAGCCGTGATATGCTATTATTGACATAACTTTTTTATTTATGAACCGATTTCAATAAAACAAACACTAAATGTTAAGTGAAGCCTGCCACAATATATTAGTGAAAACCGCAACCAAATCCGTTCAGCCGATTCTGAGATTAGCGTGCACAAACTCACAGACAAACAGAGAAACAGATAAACAGATAAACAAACAGACAAAAATTCCAAAAAACGTTGATTTGGCTTCTATTACGTTTATAAAGTCCCCCTATAACAATTTTTTTCATTTCCTTTCCATGTACAGACATCGATCGTTTACAGATTTATTATATGTATAGATTATGATTTACCAACATTTGTTGACACTGTTACAAGCTACTTATGTCACATTAAGTTAGATTTAAGTCAAGTGTGACAAATAATTTATTGGTAAATACTGCATGCTAGTTAAAACTAGGTACTTAAACAATGTTTTTTCTTTTACATTTTGTCACAAAAATATGGAGACAGCACAGTAGTTTATAGAAAAAAAAATATAGCGTCACCGAATTCTAATATTCTAGTAATGTGGATCGAAATATTTTTAATATATGAAATAAAATAAAAACTTTAAAAAAAAAAAAACAATCGATCTTATTTCATCCTAAAGCTCTAAGGGGCCATTTTAGCTTTGAGTACTAAGATACCCTGCCCGTTTCAAAAATACACTGTGTATATCTATCCTGTACTAGTACTGTATATGCCTCCTACCTACAGCTAATGGCTGCAAGACTAAGGCTCACTTACACTTTAATTCACTTTCATTTTGCAGTCTGTTTTGTGTGAAAACCTTCGATGATATAATTGAGAGGTAAGTACTTCTCCAGTTGAACCATCCTATAGCCTATAGGTGTCCGAGTGGTTCTATTACGTAATAAAAATGCAAAGTCAATATTCTGAGTGGAAATTCTGTTATAAGAAAGATAGTAAGCAAATAGATAACTTAGCAACGAAATTGAAGTGAGGTATTAATATCACTTCATTTTCTTTGCCAATTGCTATTATTACTAGTTAAATACTATTGATTTTCATGAGTTCATCATGATTGTTTGAACTGATGGCTGTTCACGCCATTTGTCTATTAATAAAGAGTTTTTAGATTGATCATATTTTACAAAGCTCTAATTATTAGATTTGTTCGTTGATAGTAATAGACGAAAACAGCCTTCTATTTTTCTATAGGTATACCTAATTGGTAAGCACACGGCCATATCCATCCATACTAATATTATAAATGCGAAAGTAACTCTGTCTGTCTGTCTGTCTGTATGTTACGCTTTCACGACTAAACCACTGAACCGATTTTGATGAAATTTGGTATAGGGGTAGATTAGACCATGAGAAAGGGCATAGGCTATGTTTGGTCGCCATAACCTACATCCACGCGAGCGGAGCCGCAGGCAAAAGCTAGTGTAAATATAAAAAGTAATATTACATGTAGGTATGACACGGTCCAGCTAAGTATATGAGCCATGAATATGTATAGTCAGCATCAGAAATAAGTTGACAAACAAAATGCTCGAAATTATCTTACTTTAGTTTTTTACCCTCTTCCAGTTGACGGATTGTTCTTATATTTGGAACACATCTTTAGTTCGGACATAACACCATATAAATGAAAAAAAAAAACACTTTAGAATAGAATAGAATAAATTTATTTCAGATTATTATCGAATCCATAAGTGTTAGTAGCATATAAAATAAAATCTTAATCTAGTGTTAGTACCTTAGCAATAATATATATAAACTAGAATGGCCCTCGGCGCCGCTCCCTCTGCTATATGTACAGAAGGCGATATACTTTGATTTGCTCTTATTACAAGAGTTTTCAGATCATTTTCAAACTTCGTCATCAACATATTTATGACTCGTTTTCACCTCGTAAACAATCAGCGTGTCTAATGTTGCGAGTTCCATTTCTGTTTAGGTGAGATTAGCTTGAACCCAAAAAACACATAATCGCAAAACTTAAGGTTTTAGTTATAAATAGCCTCTACCTGCAGCTCCGCCTGCGTGGATGTTGATTTGTTGATTATCGCAATCACACATAGCCTATATCGTTTCTCAAGGTCTAAACTACGCCTCGAAATTTCATCAAAAGCGGTTCAGCTTTTTTGACATGAAAGCATAACATACTGGCAAAGTTACTTTCACATTTATAATAATTATTAAGCAGGTATGGAAGTTGTAGTTAGAATTTTAGTAATATACCGTATTGTACGTTTTAGTTCTAACTACTATTAAAAACTTCCTTATGAAAAAATACTTATGAAAGAAGAGAAAGAAAAGAAAGAAAATATTTTTTATTTCACTTGGTAATATTTAGACATGTCAACATAACAAATTATACAATACCTACTTTAATATAAACATTAATTTTAATTATCTAGTAATACTAGTGGTCGCCCGGTGGTCGAAATTCGACCATAAATAATTAAAAATTAAAAGTTTTAACATTATTAACGTTTATATACATATTGAGATTTTTTTTCAAAAAGAGCGGTATTTCACTATAGACAAATAATAACTATATCATGTCTGAAGTTGACTACATACTAATAAAGGTTTGGAAAATATCGTATTCTCCGTTCACGCAATTTTCGTAAAAACTGACACAAAGTGTTAACTTCGCCCTGCTTCGCCCTGCTTCGCCTATTAATCAATAATGGTATTAATTTATAACTCCTTACAATTTTTTTTGTATTTTTTTTTTATTCGTCAGCTGTGAATATTTCAAATAGGTATAGGACTGTGCGTATTACCAAAGCTTTAAAAAAAAGTATGAACACTTGAGTAAAAGTTGACCACAGACTAACAATAATTAAAGTTTTGGGGAATTGCATACTTCTCCGTTCGCGCAATTTTCGTAAAAAGAGATGCAAAGTTACCTATTTATTTATCAATATATATTAAGTTAAAACCTCCTTACTATTTTTTATATTATTTTGTTTATGTCGTCAGCTGTCAACATTTCAAATAAGTACGGGTTTTTTTTGGCCGGAAAGCGTAGAGGATGCATCGCGGTATTATTTTATTTTCTGAAATTGGTGTGAATTCAAGTTTTTATGTATAAAAATGGTGAATTTTTAGCCTGAATGCCTTGGACAACGCACGTGTAGGAAAGTGGCATATTACAGTGAATAGTGATTAATACGCGTTCAATCCAAATCCTGGGGAGATTTGGATTGCTTTTAGTAAAGTCCCCACAACGTTACTAAGGCATGAATTATCTATTTATAATTCACTATCATCATCATCATCATCATTATCATCATCATCATCAACATCACCATCACCATCTCACCATCATTAATATCATCCACTGTTATTTCAATGAAGAAAATATTTGTAACTGATGATAAGGCAGCGTGGTCATAGTACCTTAGCCTGTTCCGAGAGGAACTAAAAAAAAATAACTGTATGTACACGTAAGTGACATGCGTATGTGTGTGTGAAAATTGGCTATAGTGTGCGTAACGTTTATTTTAATAAAAATAAGGTATTTTAATGCATTATTATAAAATAATATTAATCTTATGCACTTCTCTTCGGCATGAACTATCAATATGCCAAATCTCACCCTCCTACGTACCCGCAATTTTCGTAAAAAGGGATCCAAAAATTTTCCTTCACGTATTAATATATAGATTGTAGGGTATAATGTCACACACGGCCAAGTAGAAATAAACGGCCGCCTCTCAGCTTAATGCTCTCCGCGTTGTAGTGCAGGCGGACAGGGCTGGTTAGACTTTATAATGGACAAGTGAACGTCTATACGTTTGTCCCTATGGACACCAATACAAAAACTACTTTATATCATTCTATCTATGTGTACCCTACACCTAGGGTTACCAACCCTCCCGGATTGCACGGCAGTCTCCGGTAATAATGTTTACCCTCTCGACCTCCCGAAATGCGATGAAGTGTCCCGGATTTTCTTAGCACAAGGCTATGAAGGTGCTCACACTTATAAAACCTGTTACATGGGCAGATATTACGAAACTCCAAGAATTGTTAAATTAGATGCCAAAGTTGAAGTTGAAGTGGGAGTGCAATCACAGCTTGTAGAAATTCTTGACTTAGGTAACATCTTGTATAACATGATTGACATGATGCCCACAGCTACATTCTATCATCGCACCGCTCGCCATAGACAGGGAATTCATCCCCACACATTGCATCCTAATACGGTGCGTACCGTGCGGTATGAAAGGAACTTCATCCCACGTACGCTCAAGCTGTGGAATGAACTCACTGCCATGGTTTTCCCAAGCGACTACAATATGGGGTTCTTCAAGAGGGGTATTAGAAGGTTTCTTCAGGGTAGGCAGCGCGAGTGTAACGCCCCTGGTGTTGCATACGTCCATAGGCCGCGGTAACCACTTTCCATCAGGTGAGCCGTGTGCTTTTCTGCCACCTAAGTGGTATAAAAAAAAATGTCGTAAAAACAAAAAATCTATAACTTATTTAATTTTTTTCAAATCTTTAACGATCCCCCTCCCCCTCAAAATCTCCCGGGTTGGTCCTTTCCAGAGTTGACAACCCTACCTACACTCCTCCTAAATTTTTAGTAGCAAGTCCCTATGTGCCTAACAACAACTCAAAGGTTTGTTCATGCAAGACAGGCACATTTCAGGCACGTGCGACGCTTGAAAAACATCACAAATAACTTCCTAATCTTTGTGTCTCATGTGCCTTTCTTGAACTACATATAATAAAGTATAGTTATAGGCACTAGACATTATAAACTTTGGGAATAACTGTGTTAGGGACAGTGGTATAGTGGCTAAACTGGTGGACTTGCGGTTAAGAGGGTGCAGGTTCAAACCTCACTTAGTAACTTTTTATGTTTGGTACTGCAGACACGATTCTGCTCTCTCTGATCACCGTCACTGGACACACCGTAGATAAAATGGCCTACTTTATTTTTTTCACCCATTAGGATATAGGCAACAGATTCATTTTCATGTCTCTTAGCGGGGTATAGCTCTCTTAGATAGTTGAAGGGCAAAAGTAATTCTTTGAAATTAATTAAAATCCGCGAGGTTCCCGGCAGACTAGAATTTGGGCCACCCCATCTCTTCCTAGGCGGTGTCGTACAAGCCGACTAAAGGATACGACTGTTTAAGATCAGACAGATATATGTATACAGTGTAGACTCACCCTCGGGATGCATGGCTCGAGTCAACAATAGTGCCCGGAATACGGGAATAGGCTCACCCCCTATTACTTGGGGCCGAATACAATGATTGGTTTTTTTTTTATCGTGCGATAAATCCCCAATGATACCACCCCCACGAAGCCGGTGGAGGTGGTTATGTCGGACTCAAACCGACTAAAACGCACGCCGTCTTGGGTCCTTGGTTGCCGGAGGTGAGATTGCCAAAAGCATATCTCTCGCACCCCGGCAGACCCATTAGGGTGGGTCACTTAAGTATGGAAGAAAAAAAAATGTCAGATTTATTTCCGGCACAGCGATAAAACGGTGCCAAATTATCATTATAAATGGACTGTGAAGTTTGGTATTAATCGAAATTCATCTTCTGCCTCCGGGTGCATGTGGAAATTAAAAATAATGTGTTTCGACAAGTTTCAACAGTATGGCAGAAGAAGTTACATTAAAAAACGTTATTATTGAATTAAAGATTAAAATCGTTAGTTATTGGGTTTATTAAAGAGAAATTAATATCACAAACAATACAATTATTACAGAAAAGAAATGAAAATATCCTTAAGATGAAGGCTTAATTACAGACAAAATCCTTTTTGCTGTCGAATTTCGGCATCAATTTCCTTGCTTCAATTTGGGTTTTGATTAATCCTTCTCTTTCTGTTTTATCACATAGAGTAGCAGAGGCTTCAGTCACTGCTTTGAATGCTCTTTCTACAGCTTGTGTGTGACAAAGGAGACGCAATAAATTTAACATTCCGTCTTCCTTGTTTTCAATAAATAATCGCAGATTTTCTTCAGTTACAGATTTTAAATGCAAATTCGTTGGTATAGGTTTACACTGGGTTACAGGTCGCTTTTCACAGTTTTCTAATTGTTTGCCAATTGTTCCTGCAAATGTTATTGGTCCAGAAGGACAGCCATCTATAAGAATGAAACAAGTGTCTAAATGGAAGCTCATTCATATGTAACAGACAAATAATCCACTGTAAGGGTCGATTCAATCTTTTTTCTAGCATTCGTATAACTCCGCCACTTTTTCCAACATTAACATTAGTGCCATCACATCCGATTGCTATCAAATGATCCATTGATATAGCCGCATTGAAGAAAAAATTGAATATTTTTTCTTCTATACACTTTGCAGTGCCTGAAGCAGGTGTAATGTAACCCAAGAACATCGAGTCAGGTTCTTTGATCAATGAAATATGCTCTTCAAGTATACGTCGCCTGTACTTCTTACCCTCTTTTGTAGATATGGACAAGGTTTGGTCTTTTCTACCTTCAAAGTATAATGCTGGTATTTGCTATAATAATTGTTGAGAAATTATGTTATCTCTAGTTTTTTTTCTTTCTCGGCGCAGCTCATTTTTGTCTCTTATTTGTGAAGACGAAGCTCGCATAACTGCTGATGCAATAGCCGCTCCTGCCCTGTCTGATACTCCAAATCTGTCACATGTTTTTGATAACAAAACATAATCAACTGCAGTGTAGTAGTAATCCCAGACTCAACACTGGAAGTCTGCAATTGAATTTGGGGTAAGTCTTCACAATCAGACTGGGTGCATTCGGATTCAGATGAACTATTCATTTTTTGTGTTTGTCGTGATACTTTTGGTGGTTTACTTGAAGATTTTTCCCGTAACTGTTTTCTTTTCAGTGCTCTTGTAATCTGCTTAGTAGTTCCAACGTCAATACCACCAATCATCATTTGTCTAGCCTTTCGTTGGTCTGTTATGAATGTATGTTCTCTTGCAGGTATTTTTTTGTTTTTAGAACAAACCCATTTGAGTAAATCTCGACACTTGCAAGCCGAAATATCAAATAAAACTTTACCTCCAAGAAGATACTCAGTTACCTTCTTTTCAGGTATTTTTGGGTGAGATTTAAGAAGGTTTTTGCACTTTAAATGATAGGTTTGTAACACTACTTTTATTCGCTTTGGTTCTACGGTAGGAATAGAAGATTTTGACCATATATCTATCAATTTTCCAACAACAATGGTCTCTATTTCTTTATATGTTGGCTCTTTTTTACATTCCCTCTCATGTTTTAACGAGTGCCGGGTCCACTCATAACATTTCATGATATTTTCATATGTAGGCAAAATGTTATTGTTAAATGTTACTTTTCAAATCATGTAAATCACCAAATAATGGACATTTCCAACTTTTTCGAGTACGTTCCATGTTTCTGAACACAAACAACTGCACCCAGTAACGCAAAGTGCCACAATAGTTTTTACAGGTCAACCAAGCGTCGTTTTTCTCATCAAATCCTCCACCCTACCCCACTTATTACATGTCTTTGAACTTAACGAAACAAACGTAGTGGTTTATTGTTACTAATAAAACCAATTGTGTATTAAAACAGATGTTTGTGAGTTTAAAAAAGTATCGGACACAGGAAGTCAAAATGTAGGTACTTTAAAAAAGTGTTTTACAATCCGGAGGCAATTAAACTTAAAATAATGCAATGAAACTTTACGTATGAAATAAGTAAACCATTTGGCACCTTTTTAACACTGAGCCCATTCAAAAATAGGAAAAAATTTTTTTGACCCACCCTAGTCCCCATCTAGCCCCGGTTACGGGGAGGCGCACTTGGCGCCGCCGCCGCGGCCTGCTTCTGCTAGGGTGACAGGCCGCTCCACCGGTCACCCCCAGGCCAGCGCTCATGGAGGACGGAGGTCGTTCTGCGACCTCCGACGTCCGGTTCGCCTTCGCTCTGCGCGCGGATTGCCGCACGAAAATAAAGAAGGTACAGTGTAAATTTATATAAATACTTCATAAAAACTAGCACCAAGATCCACAGTCGGTCAATAGTTTAGAATCGAAGTTAAGTTAATTATTTTTCTGATATGTTCTTTCGTTCCGTTCTTTTGTTCCGTTCTTTGTAATGTTGTTTTGTTATAATTACAAAGTAACTTAACGAGACGTTCTGATATATTTTTTAACGGAACGTATAAAAATAACGTTATTTCTTTTTAACGTATCGTTTTAACATGTTATCAAAATGTAGCCGTTCCGAACACTACGAGTAATAAGTAATAACACAAAATAACGAGTTTATGGTAATAATATATGCCGTTATTGCCTATCATATTTATTAGGTATATAAAATTCAAGTGGACCATTTTACTTTCAAAGTATTGCTCCTTCAATGCGAATGAATTTACGGAACGACTACACAATTGGCAAATATCACGTGACGTACCTATTTATAGCAACTCAATTAAAATATTAAAAATCATCTGATTTTACATATTTCTCCTTTTAAAATAAATAATATTTAGGTAAACGCTATGCTTAGTAGAGAGGGGTCCCCGAAATCATTTTACACACACACACCTTTATGCCCATCTACTTCGTGAAATATTAGTGTCTCGATTACTTCTCTAATATCCATACTTAATATTATAAATGCGAAAGTAACTCTGTCTGTCTGTCTGTCTGTATGTTACGCTCTCACGCCTAAGCCACAGAACCGATTTTGATGAAATTTGGTATAGGGATAGGTTTGACCTTGAGAAAGGACATAGGCTATATTTGGTCGCGATAACCGACATCCACGCGGGCGGAGCTGTGGGCAAAAGCTAGTTATGTGATAATGGTACAAGTTTCATAACATAGGTAGTTTGCAAAATGGAAAAACACCACTGAATAAGTACTAACAGACCCATAGGTAATAATACAATATGAGTCAGAGCAGAACGTGGGCTAGTTCCATTACGTGATTAAGGTTTTAATTTAAAGGACTCGTCTCTAGGGAGGCAGTCATGCGGTACACCAAGGTCAGCTGAATATTACTTTGGTTATTGGTCATTTTTACGCCATAATATATGACTGTTTAAGGTTATTCGCATATTTGAATGAATTTTACAGCATTAAGTATGCTAACTATACAAATGGAATACATAGGGAAAAAAATCGTCTCGGGCGGGACTCGAACCCGCATACTTAGTTAGAGATTTCAAATGTAAACTCTTATTCTCTATCTTAATTCCCTGTGATATGTCATCCCAAACGTCAAGGTATTTGAGACGACTACAGAGAGCAAATATACATAACATAACATAACATAACATAACATAAACTCACGCCTGTATTCCCCGAAGGGGTAGGCAGAGGTGGTAGCACCCACATTTCGCCAGTTTATGTTTAGGTCCAAATGTAATAAGGTGGCGAGCCTATTGCCATTAACCGGGCACTTATAAACCTGCGATAAATACACACATTACTTCGAAAAGCATCGAAAAGTCATTGGTGTGTGCCATGGTAAACCTGGGATCGAACCCGAGACCTCGTCTCAGCAGTCTATTACCCATACCACTAGGCTACCGCAGATAGCTAAAAGCAAATATAACAGTCACAAATAGAAGGGTACTCTTACCGCAACTGGTAACCATTTATCATAAGCGTCGGTAGCTCAGTGGTTAAAGAGTCGGCCTTACGATCGAGAGGTCCCGGGTTCGATCCTGGCCATTACACTACCGACGTGAACCCACTCCTAGCACAAGCAATTTAGCTTAGTTGGAGGGGTTAGAGGAAATATTAGTAACTTCGGTTCTAATATTCATTTAAAAAAAAAAGAAAAAATAATAATTGGGAAAATACATAAACAAAAGCTGTATGTCATACCTACTTGCGTTATAGTAAGTGGGAATATGTGGTCTTGGATTGCTCTGTCCACCCTGTTGAGGTAGTGCCGGGGTGCGAGAGATATACTTTCGGCAATATCACCTCCAGCAATCAAAAAGAACCATGACGGCGTGCGTTTTAGTCGGTTCGAGTCCGACATAACCACCTCCACCGGCTCCGTGGGGGTGGTATCCGTGGGGATTTTTCGCACAATAAAAAAACCCCCTATTGAGATAGAGGCGTGACTATAATAATTTGTATACCTCGGAATACTTATCTTGGACCTATGTGGCAAGACAACCGAGGCCCTGACGCATGTGGATTTTGTAACAATCTGTGCTTAATGAATTCGAGCTGCTCCCCACCGCCGTGGCACCCCGTGCTTTCCTCAATTGACACCCAAGAAATGTTTAATTGTAGAACACATTGAACTTGAACACATGTAAGGTCCGAGATATATGTCTTGAGATATGTCTATATTACAATTTACAATGATACGGCATCTTAGCATCGAAGATTTATTTGAATGAATTTTTTATAGCATTTATTATTCTAACTTTTATCGTATCGTATCGTTTTATCGGATCGTAGATTTATTTTAGTTTTTCAGTTAGTACTTACCAATGAATCGACATTTGCGAATGTTACGACGAATTAATCATAATCATAATTTTATTTGCGAATACAAGTTCAGTAAGATTTACATTTGAAAGTCATGTGATCATTCCATATTCCACCCAGTGGGCATGCAAATTTTAAATTAAATTTCTATATAAGATACAATTCGAGTTAATTCAGTTTCTCGACGTAATTAGCAATATCAGAATTGAATGAAATTAATTACATAGTGTAAGGTTTAGTTATTAGGCATAATAAAAATAAATAAATAGAATTATAAAAATAGTTTATAGTGTAATTGTGACATTTTGTAAAATGTATTTATTGTGCTGGCCGGAAACACTGACAACAGAGTTGTCGGTGGAGCCGGCTTAAAAAAAAAGTGGAGATAGGCTCGGTGGACGTTTTTGGCGGGAATGGAGGATTAAGCCATCGATGGTAAAAGATAGATGATAATTAGTTTTTCAATACTTGTACCCGAAGAGAATTAATTATAATAGACATAGTACCTAATATATGAACTGACAACATACTCTGCTGTTTTATTACAATATAATGTCAAAATTACAGAAGTAATGTCAAAATAACTAAAATCAAAAATTAATGTGACAACACGGACAATTCTGCCAAAGCCGCAAAGTTTGAATTAATTTTCGAGATATAAAAAAATAAATTTAACGAAACTTCATTTAGCAACTCAAACTGATCAGCAATAAGTATGAGAAATAAATTAAATTTATGTCAGAATTAAAGAAATAATTTCAAAATATTGTATTTAAAGTTAATAATAATGAACAACTCACAATACCTAATACATTTTAGAGTTACAAGATGTCTTTAAGATACGAGTATTCATCTACAGTGTAGTATGCCTTCGATAAAAGTAATTGAAGTGTATGTTTGTTCTTGTTATTGGTCGGATTGCCTTTTTTTGGGGTTCTTATATTTTGTTTGTTTCGTTTTTTATTTTATTTTTTTCTTGTAATATTTTCTTTTGTTCAGTGTGTAGTGTAAGATAATAAACGAATTTTCTTTCTTTCTTTCTTTCTAAATACATTTGGATGGTCAACTTCTAAAATACATCTTGGCAATCTATTAAATAAACGAGGAGCCATACATAAAACACTCATAACGTATAGCGCTGTTCTATGTTGAGGAATACATATTTTATGGTGATTGCAGGCACTATGAAATTCTAATGCACTCATGAAATTCTGCAAATCCATTGTATTTACGTTGCTAAGTGCTAACTAGGAATTGGCTAACTAAAACTTAATAGTATGTTATTTAATAGAGTGCTACCTATCATGCACCTAGAGATAGAACTCAGAAGAATAGAATTGTCTACGTATAATGGCATACATATACACACATCAAAAAAAGTTTGCGATCAATGGCATAAGCTCCTAGAATTCTATAAATTTAACTTTATCAAGAAAAAATCTATGTTGTATGCTTTCTTTAAATAGGAATACCCTGTTTGAAATTAAAATATAAAACTATTTTTTATTATTTATTTTAAAAAATTGAGCCATTAATCATAATGCAATTGTGTTAGAAATTTCATAGAAAGAAAAAGACTGTTTAATTAAACTTAAACTACAATTTATTATTAAAAGGTGTAAATTCAATATAAAATAACTCCTCCCCTGGCTCGAACACATGCGGAGATCCTCCTGGGCATGCTGAGGATCATGTTATCCAGCATTTCCTGGGGTAACCTATCCCATTCTTCAATAGCGGCTTCCTTGAGCTCTGGAACTGTCTGGGGATGTGGCTCACGGTTCCATACAGCTCGTTTAAGAGCATCCCACGCGTGCTCTATTGGGTTTAAGTCGGGCGAGCCGGCAGGCCAGTCTAATCGTGTGATATCGTATTCTTGAAGAGCAGCATTGACACGTTGAGCTCGATGTGCGGGCGCATTATCATCGACCAGTACAAATTGGTGCCCATGGTTTACTCGGAATGGTTTGACGATATCATCAATAGCAACTGCTTTGTACATGTCTGCTGTCATGAAGCCCCACGTCGGTTATCTGGATGAGTGGAGATTCGGGATTCGTCAACGAAGAGACAGTTTTGCCAAATGTTTTCTTCCTCACCTTCTTCATTTTGCCGAAGTCTAGCCCACTGCAATCTACGTTGTTGACGTTGCCGGGAATTGAGCGGAGCTCGCCATGACCTCCGTGCTCGTAATCCAGCCTGGTGCAAGCAATTGCGAACGGTCTGCGTGCTAACTTCAAGCCCAGAGGCGGCCCTGACTTCTGCTTTTATTTTAGTGGCGTTGATTGTGGGATCACGGGCTGCCAGCAATCTAATTCACTAAATCAGATTTCTGAATGAGCGTAAGCTAGGACTGAAAGCCTTTTTGTAAGAAAAATCAATTGAACGGTGTCATTGTTTTGTGTTCTAATTCTTTATTTTTAAATAAAGAATCTAAAAAGAAGAAAAAATCATAATATAATCTACTGTAACAAAAAAGATTTCAGTTTTTCAAAGTGATCGCAAACTTTTTTTGATGTGTGTACACGTAATAAATTCCATACCACTTTTTTAATTCTAGAACATTTTAACACGATACTAAAATAGAAAAACCGAAAGTAAGTTTTTTTTTATCTGAGGACACGTTGACTTGACTTCACCTCGCCTGATGGTAAACTAAAGGAAAGTCTCGGAAACAGGGTGACCATTATAAATATGGAACATCATGGTACATCGTTAACATGTTCTGATCAGATGCCTTTTCACGCCCTGCTTATAGAACCCGGGACTGTAGGAAGAAGGAAACACGTGAGCTAGCAGGGAGTTCCAGGTCTTAATGGTGTGGCATAGGAATCAGTCATCGTACCGCTTGGTTTTTGATGGAATATTCTGCACCGAATGCGGGTGAAATCTTAGCCCTGCATGTATGTCTTAACTAACTTACTTCTTGGGGTGTAGAATGCGGATAAACATAATTAGACATTTATGTAACTACGTGTTATCCCTTGCGCAGTTTGGATAGTTCCAATGTGTAATATAAAATAATATAGTTTCTTATCCAACAAAATATAAATAAAAATAGCACCAACACTCTTTGTTATGTGCATAAAATTCAGGTTCGTCCACCAAAGTTCCCATAAATTTCTAAAATAATTTAAGTATACGCCATCTATCGACTACGATTGAAACCATGTAGCAGTATCATAATGCTCTAGCCTGCTGCCCTCTTTAATACAGAGATAGCTTTTTTTTTTTTTTTTTCTTTTTTTTTTTTTTTTCGTGCGGAAATCCCCTCGGATACCCCCCCTGCCGGAGCCGGAAGGGGAGGTTATGTCGGACTCGAACCGACTAAAACCGCACGCCGACTGTGGGTCTTGGTGCTAGGCCGGAGGTGAGGTTGTCAAAGACATATCCCTCGCACCCCGGCTGACCCAGGGCCATCCCTTACGGTCTGGCCCTCCTCAGGAGGGGGGACAACGGTGTCCCCAACTCGTCCCCGGAATGGGGAGGCGCACTATTCAGCGCGCCGCCGCCGTGGCCTGCTTCTGCTGGGGTGACAGGCGGCTCCACCCGTCACCCCCAGGCCCGCGCTCATGGGGGACGGAGGTCAGTCAGTGCCCTCCGACGCCCGAGTTGCCTGCGCGCGCGGGCGGCGCGATCCGCGAGTCTTTCTCGCTCGCGCCGCCTCTCCCGCTCCGCCGTCTCCTTCACGACCATTACCTGCTCGCTGAAGGAGACGCCGGCCGCCCACGCGTCCGCGCAGCGGACCATTGCTGTAAGCAGGGTGGCGAGGGTGAGAACTCTCACTCCCAGGGCCGACACTAGCTCCCGCCTCGGTCCGGCCCATGCCGGACACTCGGTGAGCGTGTGCAGCCCCGTGTCCTCGCTCGCGTCGCAGTGATGGCACTCGGACGTTGGCTCCTTTTCGATCCGACACAGATACCTCCCGAAGCACCCGTGCCCGGTGATAATCTGCGTCAGTCGATACGAGAGGCTGCCATGTGGCCTCTCGAGCCATTCCCCCATGATGGGCCTTACCGCCTCTATGACGGCATGCCCTGCGCGTCGTTGCTCAAGTCGTCGCTCCCACTCCGCCACCATGATCCCATGGAGCCGGGACCTCTCGGCCCGAATGTCTTCGGGCTCGGGATCGTATCCCCGCTCCCGCGCCTCCTTACGGAACCGATACAGTGCCGCAAGGGATCTCGCTTCCAGGATCCACGGTGGCGATCCGGCTAGGAGACTCGCCGCTTCAAAGGATATCGTGCGGTACCCCCTAATGGCCCTGCAGGCCATCGTCTGCTGCGGTGCATGCAGCAGTTGCACGAACCTGGCCTGCAGGGCGTCCGCCCACACGGGGCACCCGTACAGGGCCATGGACCGCACGACACCCGCGTAGAGTCTCCTGCAGGAGTCCTCTGGGCCCCTCAAGTTGGGCAGCAGCCGCATCAGCGCGTTAGCTGACACCAACAGTTTGGGGCGCAGACTTCGGAAGTGCTCTCCGAAGTCCCACCGACCGTCGAGTACGAGCCCCAGGTATTTCAACCGGGGCTTGATGTCGATGGGAGTGCCTCCTACTGTCAAGCTGGATCCCGGGGGTGGCCTGCGCCGAGGACCATGAAAGAACAAGGCCTCGGATTTGTGCAGAGCCACCTCGAGACCCAGCCGCCGGATCCGATCCACGACTTGAGCAACAGCGGTCGTGGCCCTCTGGGTCGCCTCGCGGTGTGTAGCGCCACTCACCGTCACTAGCGTATCGTCCGCGTAGCACGTGACGGTGGCACCGAACGCGAGCTCACCGCGAAGCACCCAGTCGTATCCGATGTTCCACAGGAGCGGCCCCAGGACCGATCCCTGTGGGACACCGCACGACATCTCACGCCTACCGACGCCGGTCGCACTTGGGTAGATGACGGCCCTCTCCGTCAGGTACGCCCCGATTATGCGGCGGAGGTAGAGAGGCACATCGTGGTACACGAGCGCCTCCCTGATGCAACTCCAGGGCAAGGTGTTGAACGCGTTGGAGATGTCCAAGGACACCGCCAACATCACCTCGCCCCGGGCAACCGCATCCTCCGCCAGAGTCCTCACGCGCATGATGGCATCCACAGTGGAACGCCACCGGCGGAAGCCGTACTGCGTGTCCGCTAGGTCCGGCCCCACTCTAGAGAGGTGCTCGACGAGGCGCTTGGCAATCACTCTTTCGAAGAGCTTGCCCACCTCGTCGAGCAACACTATGGGCCGGTACCCGGACGGCTCGTCCGCCGGGCGTCCGTCCTTGCGGATGAGGACCAGTTTCCCCGTCTTCCACATCTTCGGAAACTGGCCCCGCTCCAAGCATGCGCTGAGGAACCCTCGCAGTCGGGGTTCGAGACCGTCTTCTCCTAGAGCTAGGACCCACGCACGGCCTGGAATGCCGTCGGGTCCCGGGGCGGTGTTCTTCTTGGCTCTAAGCCGTCGCACCGCCAGCTCTAGTTCTACCCAAGCGACCTCGGGCACGTCGTCGTCAATAACCACGCCGGGCGCATCAGGCGACCGAGGTGGCGGAGTCATCTGCGGCGGAACGTGTTCCACCCGCGCCGGGAACAGGGATGCCACCACTCCTCCAAGCAGAGCCGGCTCGAGAACCTGGGTCAGGGGAGGGGCCCGGGGGCGCAGCTTTCCTCTTACCAAGCGGTAAGGCCGCCCCCAAGGGTCCCGCTCCAGTGTCTCCAGCAGCTCCCTATAGGAAGCTGCCTTGGACCGCTTGATCTCCGCTCGGAGGGCATTCCTGGCTTCCCTGTATCCCTCTTGCAACTCCGCCACTAGGGGATCTGTGTCTGCGGGGCGGCTACGCCTCCTACGGAGCCTGGCCCACCGGCGGTGCGCGATCACGCAGGCTTGACGCAGCCTCGCGATCTCCGCAGTCCACCAGTAGACCCGGCGCCTCGGACTATAGGCTGGAGCCCTAGACATACCCGCATCGCAAACAACAGTCATGGCCTCCCGGAACCACGCCGCCTCGTCCTCGATGTCGTCAGGCCTGTCCGGCACCATGGCCCAGGCCTGCACGGAGGCGGCTTCCAGGAGAGCATCCTTATTCAGTCCCCTAAGCACCCAGCGCGGCTCGCGTGGGGCCGGTGTGACCGGCGCATCACTCTCGGGAGGGGAGACATCAAACCGAACGTATCGGTGATCCGACAGTGTCTCCACCTCCATGACAACACGCCAGTCCCGCACACGTTGCGACAGCGAAGCGCTCGCGAACGAGAGATCGACGATCGAACTCGCCCCGCGCTCCGCCACCCAGAACGTGGCTTCGGCCCCGCGATTCTGGAGAACCAGACCGAGAGTAGCGGCCCAGCTCTCCAGAGCCCTACCTCGCGGGTTCGTGTGCCGGGACCCCCAAGCCTCGGACCAGGCATTGAAGTCCCCAAGCACAAGAACCGGGCGAGGGTGACAGGCATTGACGACGTCGGTCAGCCGCTCCAGCGACTGCCGATACTGCCCTATGCGTCGGTGTGATGCCGGCGTGAAGTAGACGGCCACGACCGCAATCTCCCCCACACGCGCCGCTACGATGCCATGCTCCCTTGCGATCACCACAAAGGGAGGGGCACCCGCAGCGGCGTTACGCACCAGTGCCGCCGATCCATCCAGGTCGACCACCCAGGCAGGCCCGGGGGGCCGGTGGGTGTACGGATCGGCGACAGACGTGTATGGACCACTGTGCCATGCTCTGGAGCAGAAGAGCCTGAGCATCGACACCGTGGCCCACGTTCGCCTGCAGGATGCGGAGCTGGGGATCCATTATGGGACCATCTCCGCATCCCGCTGCGAACAGTTTGCGGAACGCCCGCCTCGTGGCTTCGGCTCCCCTCCAGTGCAGGCCTTACTGCCAACCCGATGGTCGGCCGGTTTGCCCCCCGCTGCACACCTGAAACAGTGCAGCGGAGCCTCGCAACCACCGGCCCTATGACCGGGTTGGCCACAGCGGAAGCACCGGTCGCCGACCGTCACCTCCGCCGTGCACTGCACCCCCACGTGCCCGACCGCCAGGCACCTAAAGCACCTGGCCGGTCGAGCCTGCAGGAGCTGAGCCCGCACCCCAACAACGCCGTCCACCACGAGGACCCGCCGATCGGCAGCCTTTTGAGCTGCTGCGATGGGGCAGCCGACAACTGCCGCCCCCTGTCCGTGACGGCCGTAGCGAATCGCTCCGACCTTAACCGCCTCCAGGGGGCAGCCCCCGGCCTCCGCCACGGTGGCCCGAATCTCTTCGGCCGTGATGGAGTCGTCCAAGCCCGAAATACGCAGTTCTGCGCACTTGGTGGGCCTGGACACCCGGACGTCGGCTGCATCCAGCGTCTCCCTTAGCTGAGCCGCTATGGCATCAGCCTGGGGACCGCTGGCAGCGCCAGGGACCTGGATGAGGCGGGCACCCGTCCGAGTCTCCGTGACTCGGAGGGGCTTCGCCAGTTTAAGAGACCTCATATCTATGAGGCCTCTGGCCCGCCTCACCAGATCCGGGTATTGCACGCCCCTTTCCGCAGCCTCCGGCGTCAACGTCAGGACGACGGCCGTTGTGCGGGGGATGCGCAACCTTCCCGGCGCTCCCTTCGCAGCAGCCTCTGCCTTTCTGGCCTTTTTGGCTGCCTTTCTTTTGGCGTTCCGCTTTCTCCTCGACTCACCGACTACCTCCCAGCCCCCCGCCGGTGCGGAGCTTGTGGAGGCGATCGGGGCCGGGGCCGAGGTTGAGGCTAGAGCCAGGGCTGGGGCTGGGGCTGGGGCAGAGGACGTCTTCCCCTTGCCCTTCCCCTTTCCCTTGCCCTTGGGCTGAGCGCCCTGCGCAGCAGCGGCGGCGGTAGCGGCCGGAGCAAATGGCACAGCGGATGGGCTGCTGGCCGACTCCTGTGGGGTCCCCGTCGCTACCGGGCGGCCCCTTTTGAGTGCTCCGGCATACCCACTCCCAGTCGGGGTCGCCAGGGGCGGACGGCGGATGGAGTCCATCACGGCTTCCAAGCAGCGCCGTGTGTGCTCCTCGTGGGCCGCCTGCCGCGCTTCCTGCGCAGCCTGAGCCGCCTCCATCCGCTTTTCCATGGCGGCCAAAGTCGCCATGCAGGCCGCCAACGGGTCCGCGGGCCGGGCCGTTACCAGCACCGGTGACTGTGGCCGGACAGGCGCCGGCGGTGGCGACTCCGGCTGCACCGGTGCCTCCAGCCGCAGCGGCGACCTTGACCGCACCGGTGACCGCTCCGGCGAAGCCGGCCGAGCCGACGGTTTCGGCGCTGCCGGCTGCGCGACCGGCTTCCGCCGCGCCGACCGCGTGACGCGCCCCTCCGGCAGCCCGGCAACGACCTTCTGGAGATCGGCAAAGTCGGCGGCCATTTTGCCCATCTCCTTCCTGTATTCGGCCGCCTGCCGCTCCGAGGCATCGATGAGCTCGACCTGCCGTCTGCCTAGCTGAGCCCGCTCGTTCCGCGAGTCAGCCAGCTCCGCTCTGAGCAGGCCGAACTCCTCAACAAGGCGCGTCGTCGCCCGTCGCAGCCGGACTTCCTCCGGCCCCATAGACCCAGCACGGGTCCCTATTACGTCCTCCAGGGCCTGCAGTACCTCCCTAGACGTAGGGTCGGTACGCGGCATGGGCGTGGGCGCCACCGAGGTGGAGGGACTCGGCAGCGCCACAGCATCTCTCAGGTCCGGGACCCGAGAGGAGGGCGTTTGGGGGATGGGCCTCTTGCCACCTCGCGTCTTCCCCCGGCCGACCATCGCAACCTTGGGCGGGGGGGAATCCTCGCTGCCCTGGTTGTCCTACCGCTGCTCGCTGCCCTGGTGTAACGGCTGCGTCCGACTCAGTCCTCCGTGGAGGAGGAGCAGCCTTCTTGCCGCCGTTCCTCCTCCGTGCAGATTTTCGGGTCTGCAGACCCACCGGGCTGTTCGCCCTGCTCTTCTCGGTGGCGGTGTCGAAATTCTCCGACACCACCGCAGTTGGTGACGCGACCTCCGCGTCTTGGTGCTGCGCGACCTCCGCGCAGACTATTTCGCTTGGTAAGGGGGGGGTTTTATGTTTAATTGAAGTTTCCATAAGGTTCCCACGAGCATGAGACGAATTAAACTACACTTCCCGGGTGACGCTCATTCCGAAAAGCGGGGTAGATACTGTGGAGGTCCCCTGGTGTCCACAGGTTTTAAACGACTTCGCTGTCGGGTCTTAGAGACTTTTCCTTGTCGCGGGCCGGCCAATTAAGGCAAGCCCCGCGGCCTCCAGGTTACCGGCGTACTGAGTGTGGCTAGCACTCAGATCGTTGCCGACAACTAGGAGGTTACGCGACGCGGGGGAGCAGCCAACTCTCCCAACACCGACGGTGGCACGAGAGCCTGTCAGCCCCTGCGCGAGCAGTGGGCCGACCCGTCCCAGGATCTCACGGAACCCTTGCCTCTCCCCTGTCCCCTCTGAGAGCAGAGGGATACTGGGAGCGACTAGCGGGAACCGGATCTCTCTCCGCGGGCCTTGAAGCCCCGCCACACCACGACCCCCTCTGGGTCGGCTAGCCCTCAAAAGGGCTGTTTGAATGGAAGGAATCCTACGGATCCCTTCCCGCGGGCCTTGCAGGCCCGCCATACCACGACCCCCTCTGGGTCAGCTAGCCCTCAAAAGGGCTGTTTGAACGGAAGGAATCCTACGGATCCCTTCCCGCGGGCCTTGCAGGCCCGCCATACCACGACCCCCTCTGGGTCAGCTAGCCCTCAAAAGGGCTGTTTGAATGGAAGGAATCCTACGGATCCCTTCCCGCGGGCCTTGCAGGCCCGCCATCCCACGACCTCCTCGTACAATGAGGTCAGCCGTTGGGTTATTCGTCAACGGCCAACAGAACTCCTAAGGTGGGAGTCTGTTAGCCGTTGTCCAGGATGCACCAGCCCCTCCGCTTCCGCTCCCCAGGACCGCAGTCCAAAGGGGGAAGAAACGGAAAGGCCAACGTGGAGGTTACCCAACCCGCACCCCAATACAGAGATAGCAGCGTATGGTTTATCATCCGGCTGAAACATCGTAATTTGGTCACATTGGGTGGAAGCTGTGGGTGGAAGTGACTGGCGTTGATACTCCAGTCTGAGATGTGGTTAGTGCCTAACCAATGACAGAGTAACTCTAGGTCTTGACCTAATGACTATTGATTGACAGCTGGGACCGATCTTCAATGAGCCTTCCGAGTTCCAACATCCAGATCCTGAAAAAGTGGGAGAAAAATGTGGGAAATTAGGTAATTTCCCACATTTTTTCTTGCGAATAAAATTGCAAACTTATATGTACGGTTATGCGAGCTTACCCAATTGTACCCTTATTTAAGATCTTAGTATAGCAGTAAATTGATAGGGCAAACTAAAAAAATCCAGTGATAATAATTAATAAACTTATCAATGATTGCGAACATATTATTTTGCAAATAAAATTATGATAATTATGTATATTTACGTATATCAATATTATTTTTTATTTACTCATAACACGTTAGCAGCTAGCGTTACATAATTTGTTGTAGTAAATATTATTATTTCAACCAATTATGCAATTAAATATCTATTTTAAAAAAGAGTGGGTATTTGTTTTTATGCGCTAATCTCTGGTGCACCTTGCTTTTTTCTTGGGACAGGTTTTTATTATTATATACTTAGCGTTATAATCCTTACGAGATGAGTATACAGAAAAAAAGCTGAATACTTAAAACTGCGATTCGATGCAACGCACTGCGACTGAGATTCCCACTCGGATGAAGAAGGTAGGTACAGTTGGAAAAGGATATAAGTATACACCTTCTAATAGCCTTTGTCGACTGTACCATGATTGTATCAATACTCAGAAAAAAAAACTTAGAACCGTTAATACAGTTTTACTGGTATACAAATTGACTGCCAATATAATAATATTTAACTAATTAGCTGCAAGAATAGGGAACTTATGTAGCGATTTTTCTTTATTAATGTTTTTTTTGTCAGAACGTGTTCACTTTCAGTCACACTATAATTCCTATTTAATACTTACTAATATTATAATTGCGAAAGTAACTCTGTCTGTCCATTATGTCTGTTACGCTTTCACACCTAAACCACTAATCCGATATTGTTAAAATGTGGTACAGAGGTTCTAGTAATATCATAAACTTAATATATACTACTAATATAGATCTGTAGACAGAACAGAGAATACAGAGGTGACAGAATGAAAAGAACATAGTCGCCTTTTATGACACTAATTGTCCCACATTATTTTTATAATCATGTAAAATAATCCATGCTAATATTATAAATGCGAAAGTAACTCTGTCTGTCTGTCTGTATGTTACGCTTTCACGCCTAAAGTACTGAACCGATTTTGATGAAATTTGGTATAGGGGTAAAGTAGACCTTGAGGAAGGACATCCATACTTCCATACTAATATTATAAATGCGAAAGTAACTCTGTCTGTCTGTCTGTCTGTCTGTCTGTATGTTATGCTTTCACGCCTCAACCTCTCAACCGATTTTGATGAAATTTGGTATAGGGGTAGATTAGACCATGAGAAAGGACATAGGCTGTGTTTGGTCGCGATAACCGACATCCATGCGGGCGGAGCTGCGGGCAAAAGCTAGTGTTTTTATAAAATGCGTCATGAAATTCCTCCGCATCGCATGCCTCTTGAGGTAGCGTTCCCAGAAGGCTGGCAGCACTGCCACGTTGTATGGCAATGCTTAATCTCTGACCTAAAAAGAGGCCAGCCTTCTGGTTACGAGAAGCGTCGACCATACGCTTCGCAATCTCCCTGAAGAGATTGCGGGCGCTCGGACCCCATGACCCCAACGTTTCGACTCCAAACGGCACAAATTCATAATCTCCGATAAGATTAGAGTATTTGCGCCGCTTGAGAGCCTACGCAGAAGCTGCGGCAGCACCAGCACAGCCAGCCGTGCCAGGTATATGGGTAGGGGCAATGGTGTCGACGTATGTTGCGTCCCACACCAGAGCCCTAACCATCTTCCAAGGCATTAATGACATGCCGTCCGGTCTCTTGTCATCATCGCGCGTCAAACTGTTAGGTTCTAGCACAGCTGGCACACCGGCGGTGACAAGAGCATGGCGGATTATGTCATTAAGGCTGGCATACCGTGGAAATTGCCCCGCACTCCTGCAGCACGACAGGCCATGGTGTCCGAGTCGGTCAACAGCCTCTCCACAACGGCATGGATGCGGAGAAACACATGGCACACCCAACCGTAAGCATGTTGCAATGCGGAAGGTAGTGTCGTCTAACATAGTTCCTACGTTAGACGACGGAAGAGGTTGTAACCAAAGACCCGATTCCCACACTCCAACCGCCAGCAAATAGGCACGCTCAACAGCATTAGAACATGTATTTAGTAAATTTTGTCTTACTAAGCTGCAGAGCGGCCCGTCCCCACTGACGCTGTGAGAAAAGGTTCCTCGTGAGATCGGTGTTTGGACATGCAATTCTCCAAGCATTCACTGCATCAGCCTTACACAATACTTCAGAATTAACTAGTGTAGGTGCAAGAATTTTCCTAGTTAATTCTTCCGTACTGAGGACTGAGGACAGGAACGCTGGCAGGCTGACGTCTGAAATTTTGCGAATACCGAGTCCACCCAAGCGGATCGGTAGAGACGCTTGTAGTGAAGCTCGGTCATCGCAAGAGGCATGCGATGCGGAGGAATTTCATGACGCATTTTAATAATATTTTAGCATAATTTGTAAATATATATTTTAGGTTTACTTTATTTAGTTTTAGTTTCATTTTAATAATATTTTTATAGTATTAATATCTACTCGTTTTAAAATCTTATCTACTATTTAGATATATTTCGAAATACATATACAAGGTGTAATCGTTAAGTGTGTCCAGGCGATTATGCCGTAACTATTACAGATATTAAAAAACTTTAAAATGATATCGAAAGTACGTTCCCTGATGAGTAAAATGACATCAATAACTTTTTAGAAATCAAACGAGAGATATCTTTTGCATCAGGCCCTTGACCCAATTGTCTAATGAGAGCCTCTTGAGATATTGGTCGAGGCTCTTGGCCATCAGTCCGTGAACCGACACGACTATCGGAACAATAATCGCCGAATCCACATTCCACATGTCGACAACCTCATGAGCCAAATCCAAATATTTTATTGCCTACTTAATTTTTTTCGGCTTTCACGAGATTCTCATTATGCAAAATGGTGACATCAATAATTATCGCTCTAATTGATCTATCACCACTATAGTCAGGCGGTGTAGTCCACTTAGAACACCCAGCTGAATAGGACCTGAGCGAATATCACCTAATCTTGCCCACGAAGAGCAGCTTAATGGTTATAATAATCCTGTCAGTGATGATAAATCGATTTCAGTGCAATGTGTCACGATCATCGTCATACTAATATTATTATTCTAAATAGAACCTGTGTACTATTATATCAATTCTATGCCTGTGTATAAAATAGAACAATACCCATTTAAAAACAAAACCGAGAAACCCACCTACATGTCGTGATCTAATCTCAAATGCAAAGATTCAATCATGGAGTCATCGAGTGTATTATCCATCCTACTCCTGTTTAGTACTCTCTTCCTACCTAGTAGCCGGGCCCGCGATTCAGTCAAGAGAAACGCTATGGATTATAACGACGTCCTGTCATGTGCAGATGGGGAAGTCCCCATATTTATAGCCCATGACCAACACTGCTTGCCGTGTGCCATGTAAGTACCTACATAATAGACATAAGAAATGCAGAACTTTTTTCATTTATGGTTCATTGGGACCTCATTCAGGGTTCAAGACAACCTCATTTGGTAGCTGATACACCAGTTATAAGAGACGAGGCTCTGTCGCAGGCTTCCCTTATCAAGTTGGATCAGACGGTAGTCACTTCCACTATAGTCTAAGCCAAATTATGTAAGTGAAAGAGTTGGAGGGTTGATAACCGGCGGCGGCGCGCTAAGAAGCGCCCCCCTTCCGAGGAGAGCCAGACCGTAAGGGATGGCCCTGGGTCAGCCGGGGTGCGAGGGATATGTCGAAGACAACCACACCTCCGGCCTAGTACAACGACCCTCAGTCGACGTACGGTTTTAGTCGGTTCCAGTCCGACATAACCTCCCCTTCCGGCTCCGGCGGATAAGGTATCCGAGGGGATTTCCGCACGAAAAAAAAAGGAGTGTTGATACCATACAAAGCTAGATACCACACACTTTGAATGCCACTAGGATTAATGTTGTAATGATCATGACTTAATTTAATTAATAAAATGTATTCAGTTTTATAAAGATCATCAAAAATAGTTATAATAGGTAATATCTGATAAAACTGTTCAACCTAAAAAACTGGTTACCTATGTCCTGAACGTACAAGAATTTATGCTAATGGTTCAACTTTGTTAGAATCTTCTACTTCCTCTTCAATGTTTGTTTAAATGCTTACTTAATGAGCCATACTGCTACTACTACATTAGAAACCACAACAAAGAAAAATGTGAGAATCTTCACGGAAAAGACTTGACGGTGACCTCATCTGATCTGTGCCCTACACGAATCTCATAAGGCAGGTTATATTACCGCTCGATACACCCGGCCATTCTCACCAGATTATGCCTTCTTCATCTTACTGTTAAACCCAGTCGGATCCTCGGTGTCTGGGGTCCGTTTTGCTAGGCTAATTGTGGATTTGGCTGAACTTTGCCGTGAAGTTACTTCCATCTAACAGCCGCGCATTGCCCGGTAATCGGTCTTTTTACCAGTTTAAGTGCTATAGTTTATTCAACGGACTCTGACTGCACAACACCTAACAAACAGTGGTAATGTTATTTTAGCCTACTGGTGAAAATATACTACTAACTTTGCTTTACTTTTTCTTAATTTCAGTTACGGAGAACTCTGGCAAGAACATTGTGATGTCAGATTACGTCTAGTCTGATGCATAGAAAACGAGCGTGTGGTCAAAATATTCTTATTTCTAATTTAATAAATGAGAAACTAGTAAATTGACGTACATACCCTTTTCATTATCTACCACTACCTGCTTGCGACGCGCTGAGCCAATATCAGTTCAGGCTCAGCTCACGGATTCTTTAGACATAAGAAAATAATGTATAAAAAAGTATTAATAGAATTTAAAAAAAAAATCGTTTATTGACTCAGATATTAATCTGACAGTAGTCTTAGAACTAGGGCACATCAATATTTTCACAAGAGAGACTGTAACTGGCTCCTAAATATTAGACAGTGTTCTATCGGTGTCTATTATTTTGTAAAACTAGACAGTTAATGAATGTGCTATGCTCAAGCATAAACTATTATTTTTTTCTTTTCTATATAACACTAGCTCTTGACCGCAGCTCCGCCCGCGTGGATGTCGGTTCCCGGCAATTATTCGAATTTTTCTCTACGTACAAACCTTCCCTGGACTTCCACGAATAATTCAAGACCAAAATTAGCCAATTCATTAAAGGCGTTGTTGAGTTATAATATTACAACGAAAAGTGGCATTGATTTTTATATATATGGAAGATTATACCTATTCTAAGAATTTTAATAGAGTTTCAGTAACGTCATAGTCCAGCTGGAGCAGCCAAGCGGTTACTGTCTTTTTATCTTTTTTTTATTATATTATAATTTACTCTGGTGAACATACAAACCGTATGGTGACGTAGAAAGAATACAAGTATCACCATCCCACCTCATCACCTCAAAAATACGCAAATGATATCACTGCGACAGAAGGAAAACTCGAAATAAAACTCTGTACCAACCATACACCTGTGTCTGGCCATACATCGTGAAACAGTAGACCCAAGCCTCCGAACATTGGGGGAGGCCTATGTCGAACAGTGGACTGCAATAAGCTAATTTATTCTTCTTCTTCTGTCGAATCGACGGCGCTTCTACTCTCAGATTCTATGTTCCCGGTGTGCTGCTACCTGGATTGCGTTATCGGAGGCGCTCATACATTCCTCAGGTGAACTCATGGGTGGGCATGCAGCACACTTTAGCAGGTAGGCCATGGTCTGTGAAGCAACTCCACACTCACAACGTAGGTCCGCGCCATCTGAGAAACCGTACTTTGACAGACTCTCCATGCTTTCACCGACCTGTGTTCTGTGTGGCTCAATTAGCCACACATTTGATCGATTGAGTAGAAAGTAGAGTTATTTAAAGCATTGATATCAAGAGGTTACATGAAATTAACCTAAAAAAGCTTCAGCGAGATAGTGTACCAACTCTTAATAACCTTTAAGTTTCCAAAGTGAGATAAAAGACCGAAGACCGAAGAGTAAATTTCAAGTGTCGTTGTAATGAAGGACCCGAGGAGCACAACTTCACTTTGTGAATACCGAGGACGCGTCCGTCGTTATCACTCGGTCGGAAGCACTATCTAAATTCAAATAGAGTTTGAAGACACAACTGTGGAACTTTTCGTTACGATGAGAAAGTGAGTACACATTGCCAAGATCATGTGACTCCAAGAGAAATAGAATTAAAATATCTTTGTGAAAAAAAAAATTGTGTCAGTGTTTTCTTAGATGTGGATGATTTTTTTATTTGCATCGATAAATTGTCTGCACCCCATCTGATGGTAAACTAGGATGCAGTCTAAAGAATAGTGGACCTACTCGAAATATTTAAAATTTGAAGTACTTTTTTAAACGATTGTCTTTTCACATCGAGAAATCATAGTAGTAGATATCCAGGTTCTAAGTAAACTTCAACTTGTAATAATTTTATCAGAGTCTGAATAACTTTACCTTTTAAACAAGCGTTTGTGGACTAGAAATGAATATTCCTGGAGACTTCTTGTAATGAATTTATGTAACAAACTTTAGACAGGTATGTACAGTTTTGATTATTTAATTATAATCCGTTTATACATATACTTTGGTAGTTCGTTTGTGAAGACCATATATACTTACTTAATACGCGAAGAAGGTACTAAAAGGATAGTGAATACCGAAAACCGTGATGACTGAGTAGTGAGTAGTCACAAATTACTAGTCAAGTAACAACGACTCACAACTAAATGTTGAAAGTATCATAGTGTTCACGTGAAGGTAGTTGATATGAAAACTATGCTAAGTATGTGAGCAAGATATAAGTTTCATGAGAGAAGTAGAAATGCAGATGTACAATAGTAGTGTGGCATGATAGAAAAGTGAGTAATCTTTTTTTTTTATAGAAGGAAACGTCAATGTGACTTCACCTTGCCTTTGATGGTAAGCTAAAGGCAAAGTCTCGGAAAGATAATCACCATCGTAAACATGTACTATGTTAACAATGGTGGCACTCAGCTTGACGACCTCATCAGATGCCTTTTGCAAGCTTTTACCAATATCTCAATATACTGACGACGACTCTTAGGGCCCATTCTGCAGCGTGTCACCAATCGCGTGCAGCGTTCACATTCCTATTTTGCAGCTGTTCTACGCAGCGCCGCGTGTGTTGGTCGACTGACGCAACCGACCACGCGAGGTCGCGTTTTCATCTGAACCCTTAGGTACTCTACTTTCCAAAATTTTCCAGATCAAAAAACGAGAACAGCAAAGAAAATTCGAAGCGTAATAATATAACACGTTACGTCATATCCTTTTTAGTTATTTCATTGGTTGAAGGTTGAAGAGAAACGAAGAGTACTCGTCTAGATGCATGCAGGTTGCAGTATTCTCCAGCCCATTCGTTGGAGAATACTGCTATTTTAAGTCGAAACTGTCAACATTTAAGGAAATAAAATCGCGAATATGAGACTCGAGGTCAATATTCTACCTGTATAACGTCACGAAAATGTAAAGTAGGAATTAATAAGGACAATATTTAAAATTAAAACTACAATTAGGAAGTATTAATCTTTTGGCGATGACAAGATAAATCTTAGCATTGTTTATTTATCTTATCTTTGTGTGGGAACCCCCAGATCACATCGACGACCATCAACAATAGCTACGCCAATCGCCATTGCGGCTAAACCTCGGTCAATTCTCTAAAATCATCAACGCCACCATGACGTGTTTATAAGGGTTTATTTAGAGACGAAGAGTGGTGAAGTTGTGTAAGATATATCTACTTATAGCTTAATTTCTCTCCATCTAGATTGTTGCCGCGCTGTATGCCACTAAGTATAATACAAACCATCGTGTCGTGTCCTACAGGATTTATTTGCATATTCTTTTAGCATCGGAGAATGTAACACTTTATTCACAAAGATCATCCAGGCGTCTGGACCATTTCTGGCCCTAACCCTTAAGTCATCGGACTATCGTAGGGTGTTATTATGACAATTTTCATTGGTTTTAGTTCTGTAGTTACAGTACATTTTTATTCTAGGGAGAAATGTCCGAAGTTTATAGAGATTAACTGCTATTTTTAGTATAAATGCATATCACAGAAGTAAAGTTACTTATTACTAAATCTGCGCTCCATATTTGTAATTTTTGCATAAGTAAATTCTTCGCTAATGAAATAATTAATACAATACACAATAATAGTACAGTCTAACGATTCACTGTGGTAATAGTAAAGATGCATAATAAATAAGTTTATTTTTATTGTAATGGATTTGGAAGTAACCAATTCAAATAGCGCCAATGGCGGACTTAACGAAGTGATTTGTCATACAAAGATATTGTAATATCTTATTATAATTAAATTATAAGGTTGTGACTTTATGCTCTTCTGCTACCATAATTGTGTAAAATAGCGTTGTTTAATTGGTGTCACTTCAGCCAGTCGAATTATTGTATTGCAGTTAAATAACCAAGTTCTGATCAAAACCTGCGATGTCAGTACGGTTAGTGTATAATTTTCTTTTATTATTTTCTCACAAAATGACTGTGTAGGTAGGTAATAAATATATTTTTTAACCTCGATAGAACTTACTATCTATTGTAGTTTCCCCGGATATGTCCATTTTGTACGGCATGAGCGAACCCAACTAAAGTTCTAATGAAATGACTAAACCAGAACAAAACCAAACTTGACAAGTTTGAACAATTTTCTGAAAAATGTCGTTGTATAAATGGAATGGAATGTATAAATACAATTCATCCACTTTTAATTTAATTTCCTTCTTGTTTTAGTACATTATATATACATAATATTCCTTTCTTCTTCTGTTTAATTTCATCTAAATACTCGTATCAAATGTTTAAAATGGTGTCCAGACATCATTTTAAACTTATGGTAGCCCTACAATGAGATAATATTTACTAGTTATTATTCCATGGCCTAGTAACAAATGTCTAATTAATAAAATTACTACTGGTGAGATAGAATCTAGAGCGAGCAAAACCAGTTTTTTTATAATACATGGTTTGTTTTTGTTTGGAATTAAAATGTCTCGTTCACGAATCATTTCAAGGTTGCATATTTTATAATACTTACTTAATAATGAATTTAATTATTCATATTGTATTTATTAATCATTTGTGAAAGGTAACCATATTTCCCTATTTAAAATTTGAGATGTCTGGCTAGGTGCTCTGACTACCAACTATTGAGGTAATCTGTGCTAATAGTTTTATTTTCGGGTGCAACCCTACCAAAATCTCAAGTAAAGTTCACCTGGCAGTTGGTGCAACGATGCACATACTTAACAATGGGCGAAGAAAGAAGCTTCGGGGTTAGGAGGTCAGGCGGTAGTCGCGCAGTGGTAAATCAACCATCAATAAAAATCCAAAAAAAATCCTTCAACTGAACGTCTGAGAACACATCTCACGTTCCAGTTTTAAGTATTGGATAAATGAGCTCTGAACTAACGGCCCGTAAGATGGCAAGCGGTTACCGTGACCTAAGAAACTTACAACACGCGCGCGTTGCCACCCGCATTGGGGAAGGGAGAGGTAAACATTCTGCTCTTAAAGCTAACCAAGTGAGAGGGGGATACTTGCCAGTCGAGCTGCCGCTTCGTGCCAGAAAAAGCATGACTACGGAACCATGAAAGATACGAGTAAAAGCTAAAATAATTTATCTTATAACTGAAAAACATGTGCTGTAAAAAGTAAAACGAATGACGATGTTTTTTTAAGCATAATAGTGTTATTTAGTGGTTTATTCTTCTTCATAAAATTACTAGTAGATATGATCAGTGTTCAGTCATTTCAAGACGGTAGTGTAATGACAATAACAAGGATTTGAACCGGAGATCTCTCAATCTTAAGCTCGACGCCTTAACCACGAAGCTATGGAAGGTTATAAATAAACATAAATGTATAATGAATGACAAAAAGGTTAACTGAAAAATAATTATCTGAATTAAAATGTATAATTCTGATGGTATTTAGTTCGTTATAAGTCACAGCAGCAACATTATAACTGATACCCTTGAGTAAATGTTACGATAGTGACAATATAAAAGTCAGTGTGTCGGCGTACACGCCGGTCACTGTACGCAGAACTTTACACAAGTGGACACGTCGTGTCAAGATGAAGATATTCGCGGTATTGTTCGCAGTGCTCACGGCGCTTGTCACTCTCTCTGTTGTCGACTCAGCATCCACCAAAGCACCAATCAAGTGTCCCGATGACCACCTTCTAGTTGTAAACAAATGCATCAAAGTAAGTTTGCATTATTTCTTACTATTTTTTACATCGTACAGTCGCCTTCAAAAGTTACTGAACTCTGAACAGTAATATATTCACAAAAGGTCTTTAGATTAAAAAAAAAACATAAATAAATTGATGTACCTACCGATATCTTTATGTAATTTTCAGAAGACAAATCATCATTTTCAAGTTGTGTTTACAATTTTCTGTAAAGGTTCTGAGTGGCTGGTAACTTAGGATGGCGACTATACAATAACTATACAGTATTAATTAGGAATTTCGAAGTGAAAACTAATTTAGGCACGGTGGACATTTTTCATAGAATATTTATTGAGATGGCACATTGAACTCGCCACCTCTTGTGACAGATTAGGACAATTCACATATTGCACTTCCTATGTAACTATCTGCATATGCCAAGTTTTAACTTCTTTAGGCACTACCGCAGTACTTACCACGGTTCGGTAAAATATCTGGCATTTTATTATGTGGGGGAGAAGAGAGTTCTTACTTTCCATCCACAGCTTGATATCTTTTAAACTAGTTATAACTGAAGCCGTAGTTTTAATATTTTAACATACTTAGGTACGGATTGAACTGCTCTATGAAGATAATAAACTGTCAGTTTGATGTATACCTACAATAGAGACAACACTCTACGAAATCTAAGGAAGGTGTTCTTAGCCTATTAGAATCAATATGTAAAGCACATGTTCGTTATTTCAAGTTCAAATCTTATCTGACACTGTTATGAGATGCATTTTAATTTAAAAAGTTTTATATAACCTATGAAGGCCGAAATTCATTAGAGCCAATTAAATAATAATAATTTAAAAATATTCTAAGGTATATTACACCACGCTGTCTTTACCTAACGTAGGTAAGCGTAGCTTGACTAGCTTGTATGTATTATGGTTTTTATAATGGCATACCTGCATACCTACATACTATAAACATACTTACTTAGAAAGAAAGAAAGAAAGAAAGAAAGAAATCATTTATTGCTCGAAACACGGTATGTTACAATGGTGTCAATTTAATTAATCAAAGTCCGACATGTTTCGCAGATTCTCTGCATGCAACGTTAGTTATTTTTCTTTAGTTTATTTCAACATTAGATTTTTTCAATGCATTTATAGCACTACTAAAATGTTGAGTTAACTTTTAAACACTCGCGTTCCATGATATACAATAATACTAACGGGAATTAACCCGTTGTGAGCCACCCTGTGACCACGGTTGGCGTAACCTGGCCCTCGATTTTACTAAAGCTAAACCATTATGGTGCCATAGTCAGCGCAAATCATGATATTAAATTTTAGACTTTATTTCTATGCAGTTAAAGTCCAAAATGAAATGAAACAGTCTCAATACACTTTTCCATTCACTCTTCAAAAAGTCATTTAATTTTTAACTATAAGCACATCGCTTTAACGTCTATTATTCCATGCCGTTTTTTGCAATCGCTGCGGAATGACTATGGTTTGGCTTTAGTAGAATCGAGGCCCTGGTCGAAACGTCAGGCAAATCAAAGGTACGTATGTAGCTATACCATGATCGCGTTAATTCCCGTTAGTATTATTGTATAATGTCGAGTTGTTAAAAGTTTATGAATAAAATAATAACAGGCACATATTAACCTCCGGAATGTCTATATTAAGTTTATGGTCAAACCACGGGCCGCAGTTACTCAAGCAGTTTAGGTTTACCTAATGTATAAAGTTTACATAATTTTATACATTACGCGTAACTAGTGAAGCAAGAGAGTGCTACTAAATAATGCAAATACCAAAATATGACTGCAAACATTTTTTTTTTATTTTAGTTAAACTATAGCATAAATTTATTCTATATTAACGTACTAGGTACGTAGGTAAGTATGGTTACCATAACATGTTATTCGTTATACTCTACGGAGCTCTTTTTGTATACAAAAAACGCGGGGTCCCACACACTTAAAACGCAATCACGTGCGTTGCTGCAGAATACGCGCGTATATGAAGAAAACGTGCGTGTAGGTGCGTAAAACGCTAGGTATGGCACACTAAAATCTGCCATCATGCGTGTGATTTTCGAGGGTTTTTAGTTCGAGAGCTGTAAGTCTAGTCTTAATTTATTTCTATTTCCGCATATGTTATAATGTATACCGTACATTGGTATGTACATTCCATGATATTTATAAGTTACATAAAACAAAAGTTAGGAAATGCCTTGAGACATTCCAGTCCCATGCATATTATTTAATTTCTGTAGGTTACACCAAACAAAGATAATAAAAAACTTTGCATTCAGTCCAGTCAATGAATTTAAACTGCCTCAGTACCATAGGTTTAATGCGTCGGATTTGTTTTTTCTGATAGAAGGATCTGAGATCAGGAGAGCCATTTTCCGCTTTTGACGGCGAGGCGCTGGCTACACCTACACCTATCAGCACAAGGATATCCTATATTTTATTGGTAGACCCACTTGATCTACGATAAAACACGCTTACCTAGGAGGAACCTGTTCCCATATTATAAGCATTTCAAAATAGCCTATGACATATTTTATTACTGAATATAATCTGTTATCCATATGCCAATAGTATATAACAATATTAAGTATATCAATGTTAGCAGGTGGGAAGTGTCTTGAACTTGAAAAGTGATTATACAACAACAAGCCGAAACTGAACGGACATACCTAACACAATGATATTATCAATAGCGGTGCGTTACCGCTACGCTAATTTTTAATTAGTTCACCTTGCGTGTGTGACCTTAATTTATACACAAAAAGGTTTCGGTGTTACTTTATTATAATACTTACTTAACTAATGCCCGGCGTGTAAGGCAATGCCTTTTTAATTGCTTTTTTTATTTGGGTCCTTTACACGTACAATGGCCGTGCTGGATCAGACTGGGCTGAAAGGACAGGGATCTACAATTAGCATACTCTCTAACTACAATTTAGTTGGGTAGTAGGTTACATGGGAGTTGCTAGGGTATGGCTGGCCTCTTCAAAAGTATGTTTACAAGAGTATGTTACCTATATAAGATTCCCGTCACTCGTATGAAAATTTAAAACATATTTAAATAAATTTCTTCGGAACATCAACAACATAAAGAGAAATTTTGGCTGTAGACAAATTCGTTAGTGGTCTATTCTAAATTTAAAAATAACTTTGTAACTTAATCATTCTAAACCTACATTTTTGAAGATTATCATAACTCATAACATTATTTTTTTCAATTTCATTTTTTTGAAGTATTTATTTACCAAAATCTTATCACTATTTTTTTTCAATTTCATTTTGTAGCAAAGAGAGCTGCCTCCTCTGAACTATTACTGTAGTGAAGTTACGTAAATAATTCTCGTTTCCGAGTTCTACAATCACCTCCAACAGGCTGGTATGACAAAAGATGTAGATATGCTGTAGTGAAGGTTCCTTCGTCTCAAAACAAGTTTGTGTGCATTCATTGACCTACTAATGGATAATATAGTCTGCGATATAGTCCAACAAAATCATAGAATATTAATTGTCTTCATTTTATAACACACCGACCTATGCTGGCCATCGTGTCGAAGGGCTGGTAAACTCGCAATTATATGACACCTAAATATTTTAACCAAACTCATGAAAAGAAGAGGTTTCAAATTTAGAGTTCCTACTTTTATAGGGTAGCACTGATACCTATTTAGAACTGTTTGCGTTCTAAAGATACTTATTAAATTAAAACCTTAGTTTTGAATTGCCCATTCTAATAGATATCAAGGTGTTACTCCATTATGCTCTCGACTGTAACTCTACCATGAGTTTACAAACTGTCAAAGCGTTGCGGAATCTATTTTGATCTGTGATTTTGATATGTGTGTTGATTTTGATTGTGATTCTTTTTTTGTTTCAGTTATTAAATCCTGACATAGTATTAAAAAAGAAAACGCGATGAGACAAAGGCTGTTCACGCGTGGACGACGCGATCTCACCAGCTAATTAGTAATACCAAAAGTCACTCATTAACTCTAATACTGTAACTGTAATTTGTATAGATAATAATAAATTGAATTAAGTACCTATGTATCGGATATACCTAATGTAGATAAATAAATACTTTCTTACTGAGCAGTGTTTTTGTACAACAGCAACAAAAGTAGCTGAACAAATTCTAATGTAAGTATTAAGTAATCACACATTCGAAATGTTTTAATCTCGTTGTTCTTCTTCATCCTACCGTTAATCTCAGTCGCATCCGATGCTTTTCAACTTGGAGTCTGGGGTCCTCTTTACCAGTCCAACTACGAATTTTGACTGAACTTCGATATTTTCTGTGAAGCGGCTGCCATCTGACTTCTACAACTCAAAGGTGATATCGAAACATTGCAGTTTTTTAGTTTGTTAGGCTTTTAGGGCTCCAATTACTTACCCGTAACGTGCTCTCCGAGGCACGACCATACCAATGCAATACCCATATTCATGCATACAAACATTTGCATTGAGCGGGGATAGAACCCGCGCCTCCTGTGTAGCGGCCGCGTTCAATGTCAATATTAACCTCGTCCTCCGAGGCTTATAAAACTATTGTAAGTACTTATGTACTAAGCATGATTGCTAGGAATCTTTGTAATAGACTGTACCTACATCTACAGAAACACAAAGTTATGAATTTACTGAGTTTTACCATTACTATAGGTACTACCTAAGCTTTTACCTTACCTTATGTAAGTCGGTGTTATTTCACCAACAATAGTCATACTGTTTGTTATTGTAATGTGTTGTTATTTGTACGAGTAATGCTATGCAACATTGCGTAAGCCGGCAACGTTAAATTAGCGAACAATTAGCTTCAACGTTGACAAATAAGATAGTATTCGACAATGTTTCGTAATCAGTGGTAAGTGGCTAGGTACCGGCGTGTGACGTGGTGAAGGTGTTATGCAAGAAAGGGTCATGGCGTACGTCAGCGTTGACATTTGTCGACGCGAGACTACGCCACTTCTGTCGAATTCGCAACACTCAAGTTGCGATACACTAGAACCAATTTACGTAACGCTAAGTATACCCATTGACTTAATTGTTTTACTACGCGTTTATCTTTCTTTGTACAGTTGACTACATAAGTAGCTGAACAAGTTCTAAAGCATTGATGACACACTAACATAAACTACTTAAATTAACCTCATTCTCTGAGGATTCCGATAAATACTTACATTTGGAGAGCTCATAGCTGAGGGCCTCTATATGTAGGTATGAAATGATACTAATGATGCCCCTCTTTTCTCCCCCTCTCAATTGACTTCACCCCACTAGATGGTAAAAAGTTGAGAGACTCACTTTGAAAATTAAGGAGTTCTAAACTCCTTAACTTTCAAAGTGAGATTGTAAATTGAAATTGTCAATGGAGCAATTTACAAAAATTATTCATAGTGGATGCTTCCAACAGCTACAACATAAATACTGACTTACCTATGTCAATTTTATCAACTTAGTAAATTAGATATACATCGGGACACGTCTCTTGGACCTAAATCGCGATACACATGAGGCCAAGGCGCACGGATTGTTTTGTACCTCCACGGAGCCGGTGAAGGCGGTTATGTCGGACTCGAACCGACTACAACGCAAGCCGTTTTGGGTCCTTGGTTGCCGGAGGTGAGATTGCCGAAAGCATATCTCTCGCACCCCGGCAGACCCAGGACCATCTCTTTCGAGATGGTCCCTTTTGGGTTGTGGGGACCTCGCTGTCCCCATCTAGCCCTGGGTACGGGGAGGCGCACTTTGCGCCGCCGCCGCGCTGTAGCACCCCTAGCTATCCTCAAAAAACATCCAGGAAACGTGTACCTACTGCGCGTATGGGAGCACATTTCAGGTTCAAGATATATGTTCTGAGCTATAAGGGACTAGAAGAAAAGAAAAGCAAGGTTTATTTTATAAATACGCTAAAATTATGTCTAATTATTTATAATATGCCATACAAAAAGTGAAATTTTAGTTTATATCAACACATTTGCTGTAAGATTTCAGACCGGTTTATAATAGTCATCGACGTCGTCTGCAGATGCTGGTTTACTATCAATATTGTCATTGTCCTCTGAAAAAAGATTCATCGCCATTAGAAACACGTGGATTAGTTTGCATTAAACACATACCTAATGTCCAGGAGTGGACTGAAATACTTAGGCTATTTTTTTTAAGAATATTAGAACCGAACCCTCTAACCCCTCCAACTAAGCTAAATTACATGTGCTAGGAGTGGGTTCACGTCGGTAGTGTACCTAATGGCCAGGAATCGAACTCGGAACCTCTCAATAGGCCGACTCCTTAACACTAAGCTAAAAACACATAACTTACAAAAATTACTGAACCGATATTAGGTAATGCGGCGTTTTGAGGTTTTTTTTCTTTTTTTATATAGGAAACGTCAATTTGACTTCACCTCGCCTGATGTTAAGCTAAAGGCGAAGTCTCGGAAAGAGGGTCACCATCGGAAACATGTACCATGATAACAGTGGTGGCGCTCAGCTTGACGGCCTCATTAGATGCCTTTTCACGCCCCGCTTAAAGGACCCGGGACTGTAGGAAGAGGGAAACACGTGAGCTGGCAGGGAGTTCCAGGTCTTAATGGTGCGACATAGGAATGAGTCACTGAAACGCTTGGTTCTAGCAGGTATACTCTGCACCGTAAAGCCCTGCACGTGTCGTCCTGTGTAGGAAAGGAGAGGGTGGGACTAATTGGAAGAGCTCGTCAGAACATTCACCATGGTAGAGACGGTAGAAAACTGCCAAAGACGCAACATCTCTACGCATCTGCAAAGGCTCGAGAGTGTTCGTGACCTCAGGATTCCCAATAATGCGGACCGCACGTCGCTGCAACCTGTCGAGAGCATCTAGTAAGTGCTTTACGGAGCCGTCCCAGAGATGTGAGCAGTATTCCACGCAGGAACGAATTTGGGTCTCGTATAGAAGACACCGCTGTTCCGGCGTGAAAAAACGTCTTACTCTGTTCAGGACTCCGAGTTTACGCGAGGATGATTTGATGATACTCTCGATATAGTTAGGGTAGGGTTGGTCGACATTGATCTTAAAATCGGCTATAAATTGTCTGACTGTATTTCGAACAATGAACAAAAATAGACCCGAAGTCCTAATAATCGACATCCACGCAGTATTAAACTATCTTAAACCTACCAATTTAAAAATGGTAAGATTATATAATTATAGCTACCTACCTACAATACCGCTGAGGTGAGGACTTCGTCTGTTTTGTTGAATGTGCTTACTAGGTACTGATATCGAGAATTTAAAATAAAGTTAGTTACTTTATTTAATAGATACTTCGGTTTCCAGCTCACGTGTTTCCTCCATTTGCCACCATTGTTAATATGGTACATTTTTAGAGACTGTTTCAGAGACTTTGCCTTCAGCTTACCATCAGGCGAGGTGAAGTCAAATTGACGTGTCCTTTTATGAAAAAAAACTAGCTGTTGCCCGCGGCTACACTCGCGTGGATATTGGTTATAACGACCAAACATCTCTATCTATCTATATATATAGCAAATTTCATCGAAATCGGTTTCAGGATTTTTGGCGTGAAAGCGTAACTTGAAGACAGACCGAGTTAGGTAGGTACTTTCGCATTTATACTATTAGTATGGATTTTTATAATACGTACTTAAGTCGTGGCAACCTCCGTTCCAATAGTACTGATTCCAATCACATTTCTGGAAACCGATATTTTGTGTCGCTCCAAAATCACTAAGTGTGATAAGAGCAGTGAGCACCACCAACAATAGTAAGCCAAAGAACTTCATTTTAACACGGGTTCAATTGTAACACTTGAGGAAGCAATAACTAAACATGACAAACCTGCTCCTTATATAGGACTCATAATGCTGATAAATATTCTAAAAATAAATCATCTTGTTTATTTTCCTTGCTGAAACCGCAAGTAGAGATGGGTAACACAATGCAATATATCGCAATACCATTTATTATTTATATCGATATAAGTTTATAATTTATTAGGAAGATTTATTTTAGAAAACTTCAATTATGTACATAATAACATAACATAAACTCACGCCTGTATTCCCCAAAGGGGTAGGCAGAGGTGCTAGCACCCACATTAATAATAATAATACTTAATAATTATTATAAATAAAAATCTAGAACACGATATGTGCAAAACTGCAGGTTCAGGCGTCAAAGAATTCCTCCCCATCGACGTCAACCGGGAGGGTGGCCAGAAGGCTGGCGGCATGCATTGCCACGCTGAATGGCAATGCCAATCCTTTGCGCAAGGAATAAACCAGCCATTTATTAGGTATATTTCATACGATTAAAAAAATCCCAAGCTCTGGGTACGTAGAAATAATAGTTATTTGTTATACAAGAGTGCAAAGTTGCTTTTTAACCGCGTGTTCAATTTTGATGACCGAGCAAGCGAAGGATTCTAAAATCCTGAGCGTTAGCGAGGGAATCAAAAGAGCACGAGGTGAAAATTCTTTGCATTCGAGTGCAACACGTAACTTTTCATTCCACCTCAGCGAGGAAATGACTAAATGCAATAAAAACGTTTACAATCACAATCACAAGATAGGTACACTTTTATTTCAAAAGAAAAAAGAAAAAAAGAACACCAAGAAGGTTCCGAGTCTGAGTTTTTAACAAATTAAAAAAAAGTTGTATGTTATATTCGGCCCCATAGAGGTAGCAGTAAATAGGTTTAATGTTTTTTTAAATTCACAAACTTAGTGCACACGATGTTCTAAATTCAATTTACTTTATCCTCTAGAGAATAAAAACGGCTTTTCCACTCAGATATTGAAGATTAAAAATACTCTTTCCGAGATGGTGGGATGAAAAATCATTAAATTACTGCGGCAGCAATGGTGGACATTGGAAGAGGCCTATGTCCAGCAGTGGACTGCAATTAAGTAATATATTACAGTAGATTTTTTATACCACTTAGGTGGCAAACAAGCACACGACCTATGGACATGTGCAACACCAGCGGCGTTACACTCGTGCTGCTGACCCTGTAGGAACCTTCTAATGCCCTTCTCGTCAAGCTGAGTGCCACCACTGTTAACATGGTACATGTTTACGATGGTTTAACATCATTCATTGATTCTGATAGTTCGTAAGAAAATCGTTAGATGACGCCACGTCGCCGTCGCCTTAAAGACGTATAAGATGGGAAATTTGAATCATATCGGGCGTGTCTCGGTAGCCGAATTGGTCAGGCATTCCCCCTGTAAGGGAAAGACTGCGGGTTCGAGTCCCGCCCGAGAAGATTCTTTTTCCCTATGTATTCGATTTGTATAGTTAGCATACTTAATGCTGTAAAAATTATTTCACTTGTTTGGGCGCAGTTATCAAAAAATCAAGGTTTAAAAATGACAGTAACATCATTCATTGATTCCGATAGTTCGTAAGAAAATCGGTAGATGACGCCACGTCGCCTTAAAGTCGTATAAGATGGGAAATTTGAATCATATCGTGCGTGTCTCGGTAGCCGAATTGGTCAGGCATTCCCCCTGTAAGGGAAAGACTGCGGGTTCGAGTCCCGCCCGAGAAGATTCTTTTTCCCTATGTATTCGATTTGTATAGTTAGCATACTTAATGCTGTAAAAAAAAATCTTTCAATCAGTTTATTTTTATAATATCGACGGTTAAAAGGCGACTTGATTCAAGCGCCATTTTGAGAACTTTACAGGAGAGCATTTTAAAGTTTATTTTTTAAGAAAAAATCACTGTTCCTAAAGTATATAATAAAATTGTAAAAAATCTCCCCAACTAAAAAGCGATATATTTTATGCTAATTTATGATTATATTACAACAAATAAGAGGTGTTTTTAAAGCAAGTTAAATGTAACTTGAGCCATTTTGCACAATTCTTTGATCAGGGCAGAAAGGTCTATGTACACGATAACGATGTATGTATTCAAAGCTAAATAGTTTATGTGTTCCTTGCTTTTTGATCAGATCAAGGATAAATGGTTTAAATCACTTACCCATTTGTGAACTGTTCATGGATACATGATTTAGATCACTTACCTATTCGTCAACTGTTCATGGATAAATGAGTTAAACCGCTCACCTAGTTGTAACTGTTCAAGGAGGAGTGACTCAAATTACACAGTGTTATAATAACTATTTATAGCAAATTGTTTTAATCGCAAGATTTATTTTAAACTGAATTAAGGAAAATAGCTCAAAGGTAATAAAATAAATTTGACGATGTAGGGAAAGCGAATGAAATGACACATCAATTTTAAAAAAAGTTACTTAAATAGATAACATTGGCACACTTTTAAGAACATGAGACTTTAAAACCGATTTTATAAAACGAAACCAAATAAAACAACGCTTTATGAATCAACTTTTCTTTGAAAAGTGTAGTAAAAAGTGAAAAGTGATTGAGCTCGAAAATTATAGTTTTGAGAAAATCTAGTTAAAAGTTTAAAAAAATTGTCACTCATTTTACAGTGAATTAAAATAAAAAACATGCTACTGCGATTAATAAATACTACAATAGTGAAGGTTTTACAGTTTACAGTTATATCAATAAACACTACCAACATTTGTTAAACAATTTTGTGACCGTTAATACAAATTAACTTGACTTACTTTACAAATTGTCTATAGGTTTAATGACAAATGGTACAATTTTTTAACATTCTATTGTTGTGCTCTAGACAAATGAAAAAATAGAAAGCATTGAAATAAATATTATTCATTTAAGTAATAGTGAGTTGTATTGAGCATTTAATTATAAATTTGTCAGAAAAAACACATTCATATCATTAGACACCTCTAGAGTCTATCAAAATTATGAGGTGTACTTTTTAATACAAAGTGTGGTTATGATGATACAACTGAACATATCAGCGTGTGGATATTGATATTACTTAAGTATATAGGTAGTACTACTAGTGAAATAATAGGTACAAGGTATAAGTTCCGGGAACGAGGAACTTATGTTCTATTTCACCCAGTTGCGTAGAATCATTGGCAACTACAATCAATGATGTACAATCAATCAATTAGCCCACCGCAGTCCACTGCTGGACATAGGCCTCTACCAATGTGTGCCATTTCATCCGGTCCTCCACCTTCCGCTTCCAGTCTATCCCAGCCACCTTTTTCAGGTCGTCAGTCCATCTGGCTAGGGGGTGTCGAAGTACTGCCAAGCGAAATAAAAAATATTTTCTTTCTTTCTTTCTTTCTTTCTAGTAGGGATGTTGCGTCTTTGGTCGTATTCTACCGTATCCTACCATGGTGAATGTTCTGATGAGCTCTTCCAATTATTCCCACCCTCTCCTTTCCTTCACAGGACAACACACGCAGGGTTAAGATGCCATCCGTATACGGTGCAGAATATAACTTCTAGAACCAAGCGTTTCAGTGACTCATTACTATGCCGCACTGTTAAGACCTGGAACTCCCTGCCAGCTCACGTGTTTCTTTACGTCCTTCCTTCTTCCTACAGTCCCGGGTCCTTTAAGCGGGGCGTGAAAAGGCATCTGAGGAGGCCGTCAAGCTGAGTGCCACTAATGTTAACATGGTACATGGTTACGATGGTGACCCGCTCCGAGACTTTGCCTTTATCTTACCATCAGGCGAGGTGAAGTCAAATTGACGTGTCCTTTATAATTGTATGCTATATTAATTTACTTTACTTAGATAGCATTATTATTTTCATTTGCATAAAACTTGTATCAAATACTAATAAAATTATGTACACATCCAAAATATCGCGTGTTGTGGATCCAAGTACCTACCCGCGTTGGTTTGTGTTCTGTTGTTCGAGATATAAATGCCATTTGTGTGCGGTGAAAGAAGTAAACAGATTTAAGTATGACATAAGTTTAATTATTAAATTAGTATAAAGGAATCAAACGTGCAGATATTTATTTTAGGCATAGAGAAAATTGTTCTAAATGGCATAAACACTAAAAACTGGTCAAGGATAATTAGCACAAGTCGTATAGGTACTTCTATTATACTTATTCAGGTAAAATTGATTCAAGCGACAGAGATAATGTTCAAATGTTCAAGGCAAAATGATTTAAGTTGCATACATTAATAAATCTGGTTGAAGCAAAATGAATTAACATCCATGTTAAATTATTTAAGATCAAGTAAAAACAATTCAAACGTCAAAACCATTTTATTTCATCCAGGGATTAATGGTTTAAAGTACAGATAATAAGAAAAAACGATTTTTTTGATGGGTCTATATACATGCTTTGAAAAAAACAACCAAAATTGCTACACTTGATACCTCGTAAATTGAAAAGGTACCCAAATTCTTAATGGAGCCAAGCACCAAAAAAGTGCTCAGATTAACCTCAAACCCGGCTCAATCGACGCGGAAAAATTCTACGATTCCAATGATGTATATAACTCAAAATCGCCCAGGGTGGCGCTTGAATCAATTCGACTTTTAACCGTCGATATATACTACTCTGTTAAGAAAGTACCGGGAAAAAATCAATAATACACAAAAAAATTGTTATTCATCAAAATTTATTTTATCACCTTCAAAGTAGGTATGCTCTTTCAGAAACGATACACTTACGCCAACTAATAACCCAATCATCAAAACACTGTCTTCTACTGATTGAAAACGGGTGCCACGAAGTGGTAATTTGAGTGTAGGAAAAAGAAAGAAGTCGGCTGGAGCCTTATCTGGTGAATATGGTGGTTGCTCGATGGTATTTGTTGAGTGTTTGGACCAAAATTCGTTCAAAATTATGGCCTTGTGCGAAGGCGCATTATCGTGGTGCAAAATTCAAGAATTTTCTTTCCACAAATCTGGCCTTTTTCGTCGAATTTGTTCTCTTAAACGTCGCATAACGCTCAAATAATATTCTTTATTTACCGTTTGACCTTCCGGCAAAAATTCCGAGTGCACAACACCGCGATAGTCAAAGAAAACAGTCAACATGACTTTCACTTTTGATCGACTTTGACGTGGTTTTTTCGGTTTTGGTACAGTAAGAAGGCGCCATTTCGAAGCTTGTTGACTAGTATGCATGTCAAACTCGTAAACCCACGTCTCGTCACCAGTAACAACGCGTTTCATGAATGTTGGGTCGGTATTGACCCGTTCTAGCATGCCCTCAGCGACTCTCACGCGATTTAGTTTTTGAAGAAATTCAGGTCTTTTCGGACTAGCCGGGCAGCAAGACGTTTCATACCCAAATTATTAGTTAAAATGGTACGGATCGACTCGTGAAATACAGAAAGTTCGGCGGCCATCTCTCTCAAACTTGAATGAGGATTGTCAGTCACTATATTAATTAGATGTTTTTGTCCATTATGAAATTCGCAATACACACACTACACACTAGATATTATAAAACTAAAAACAGCACTGTTTTTAACATAAATGACAGATGCAACTCAAACTCCGCGCCAAAATGGAAAGCAGTTGTGCCAATCAAACAACAACAAAAAAAAACAAAAATTTGAATTTGGAACCTTAAACAAAACATTTGTTCCCGATACTTTATTGACTGAATGTACACTTAATATTCGTATAAACTTCAGGAAATATCAAATATTTAGGTAAGTATCTATATTATTGGATATCAATACGGTCCAATAAACTTTTGCATTAAAAATATAGTATACCTACTTAGAATTATTTTACACTTGAAGTTACTTTGTACCTTAGATAAAGGACAAGGAGGAGGAAGAAGTACTTATAGTATAGTATTTAATAAATAAACGAGATATGTAAGTAATTAATAAATTAAGTATAATAATCTTTCATACAAATAAAGGAACTAACAACAAATTGTAGATCATAGCTTGGTCTATATATAGTCGTAGATGCCTTCAGCAGGAACTGGTGGACTATCAATATTGTCGTTATTCTCTGGAAAAAAAATATATCCATTAAATACATGTGATTATTTTGCATTCAACAGTTTCATGACGGTAAGATATACCTACAATATTTCTTATAAAATATATGTAAAAAGGTAGGGATACCGAAATACTCTTTTACATTCAATAATCATAACGGGAATTGACGCGATCATGTAGGTACATACATACAGGCAGCTCAGCCTGTGACCACGGCCGTTGTAACCTGGTCGAAAAGTCAGGCAAATCAAAGTTACCAATACCATGATCAACACAACAGAGACTGGATGAACCTGGAAGTGTGCAGACAGGCCAGAGAGGCACTCCCTGTGCTTGATAGCAGACTGACCAGGCGCCTTCGACAACTGGACAAACGGCAACTACGCACGGCTACGGCTGCCATCACGGGGCACGGTTCCTTCAATAAACACCTTTATATTTTAGGTATCACCGACAGCCCTCTCTGCAGAGCCTGCATGAACGAGGAAGAAACTGCGGCACACGTGCTTCTACACTGTCCTGAAACCGCCACATACAGGGCTAAGTACTTCGGAAACACAGGTACGCTCCGGGAGATCACCAGCAGTGTGAATAGCCTGCTGGCGTTCTTCAACGAGTTGGGGTGGATCGAATAAAATGCCCACCCTCACGCAAAAACCGCGCCTTGTCGTGGAGTTGCGGATAATAGCCCGTCATACCATACCATACCATACCATGATCGCATTAATTCCCCTTATTATTATTGTATATCATGGAACGCGAGAGTATAAAAGTTAGTTCTCTATTTACTATTCTTAGTTACGTACACAGTCTTCAAAGCAATGTGTCATGGTTATTACCTATATTTCTATTTTATAATTGATATATTAAGGTAGGTATACTAAAATAAACTGTACTGGACTTTACCAATCAATAAACTAGTCGAGCTCTTTGATTTGATACCCATATTGCGGGAGTTTTGAAAAAAAAATGTGATTCACTATTTTGTGGTGGCGACCATCTGGGATTTGAAATTTATCAATTGTATTCTGTTAGTCAAACCCTTTCATTTGATCCCCATATTGAGGGGGTTACGAAGAAATATGTACTCCGCCATTTTGTGGCCGCGGCCCTCTCGGACAGATTTTTTCCACTAAGACCGCTCCTGACTAATATACTATTCAAACAAAAAAACTAAATCCAAATCGGTTCGTCCACACGAAGCCACAGACACACACACACACACCCACAGACACGTCAAACTTATAACACCCCGTCGTTTTTCCATCGGGGGTTAAAAGTAGAAACTTACATAAAAAAAAGTAACTTCAAAGTGTTCAAAATTAATAAAACTGCAATATTCAAACTTATTCCAAAATGTATCTTTATAATACGTACTTATTTGATGGCTTGCTTCCACAGCACTGAATGCGAGAATTGCAGCAACCGCCGCCATTATTATTCCAAACAGCTTCATGATGACACGGGTTCAATTGTATATAGCTCAGTGTGAAATGTCCGCGGGAGACACATACTCCTTATATAAGGCTCTCATAATTGTATATAAGGATAAATATAATATAATACTATAATAGTGTTCATAATATTAAATTAATAATGCTCATTTTCCCCGCTGAGGCTTAGACCACAAATAGGGTTGGCTGATACGACGGAATGTATACTGATATCGATACACCACTATAAAACATATCGATATTTATTATACCCAATGAATAGGAGTCCCACCAGTGGCGAAGGCTGAAAATTTTGAAAAGGGAAACCGGTGAAAATGTAATTACCTTGATCTAGTTTATCAAATTCAAACATCTCTACCATATATGTAAAGGGAAGCGGCCTGGATACCCAATTCCTGGCGGCTCTAAGGTCTCCTCGCCATTTATGTAGAAATTTCAAACAAAAATACATGTTTTATTTTTGTATAACCTTGGGGTTGACATCAAAACATATGCGATACATTGCGATTACAAAGCGATTTATACATGCAAAGATTGCAATAATCGATACCAACGCTCTCTATATGGTTATAGCACAGTCTAACGATTCATACTACAGTCTGTCAACGAAGCCGTCTAGACAGAACAATCGTGCGGGGGCAGGGGAGTGGTGGGGGACGGGGTATTACTCGGTACGCTCATACATTTTACTCGGTACTAAGGATTCAGGGCTGTCTCATTTCTAATCACACTAATCACGTGTTTATTTTTATTTGTTAAAACTGTTTTTTTTATTTCGTTTTCTATATTAAGCGATCCAAGATGGCGGACACGAAATTTTCCCAAAAATCGACATGGGTATCGGTTTCCGGGTTTTAGGGGTCGCCGATTACGAATATATCATCCATTTAGCGATCCAAGATGGCAGACTTTAAATTTTCACAAAAATTAATATGGGTATCGCTTTCAGGGTTTTTGGGGTTGCTGATTGCGAATATATCACCCATTTGGCGATCCAAGATGGCGGACTCGAAATTTTCACAAAAATCGATATGGGTAGGTATCGTTTTCAGGGTTTTTGGGGTTGCTAATTACGAATATATCATCTATTTAGCAATCCAAGATGGTGGACTCGAAATTTTCCCCAAAATCGATATGGGTATCGCTTTCAGGGTTTTTGGGGTCGCTGATTACGAATGTACCTATCATCAATTTAGCGATCCCGGCGATTAGCGAATTTCATCGAAATTCGAACTCGAAATCGATTTCGAATCCGAATCCAAACACGAATCAATATTTAAATTCAAATCAAAACCGAAACCGAAACCGAAACCGGAACCGAAATCGAAATCCAAAAACTCAGACTTAAAATATTACGTTTGCTTGATCACAATTGGTTGAGTAGAACCGGAGATATAACCAAAAGTCGCAATAGCCGACATCCATGCGAGCGGAACCGCGAGTACCAGCTAGTTATTTATATTAGCGTAAGTTGATGTGCCTTGACAGAACAAAGAGATCAAATAGGGGTTATATACAATATTACAGAAAAAATAATTACAAATAAAAACTGAAGTGACAACCCTGACACGTTTCGTCGCATTTCGTCCATTTCGCATTTGGTCCAGTTCTCAGAACGTCCAATTAGCAAATGGTCCACTTCGCGAAACGTCCATTTCGCATTTGGTCCACTTTTGACAAAATGAGTGCGTTAAGTGAAATTTGCTTTCCTAGCTACGTTTAACGCTATCTCAGAACACACTTCGTTGTTTTTATGATTTTAGAATATAAAATTAAACGGATCATTAAGAAGTAATACAATAATAATATAATGGTTAATGTTGTAATGAGTAAACCTAATTATTAGGTATCATATTTCCTTACATACGTACAATCACGCCAGTATCCCCGGAGAAAATGTTCCCAGAGGTTTAGGCAGAGGTGAATAGGCTATTTGACTAAGTCATCGATTCTTCCCAATACTGCGTAATATGATAGCCTGTTCTTAAAAAATATGCCTTGCAAAATAAAATATTGCATATCTAAACTGAAACTATGACTTTTCATTAGTTGACATTCCCAAAAAAAGTCAAAATGTAAACGGAACAATCTAATTCAAACCAAATATATAACTTTTTAGATTCCTCATTAAATTTTAAATAACTTTTATTATGAACTATACACGTGTAAACGCAACGTAGACCGAGATAAATGCGATATACTCTTGCACTCCATACATCCGCTGAGCAACCTCGATGGATCTCTGGCCCATGAGCCGCAAGAGTAAGCAAATCTGATATCGCGGAAAGAGGGCAGCTTCTTGTCACTGAGCTGGATCGGATCCTGGACCACCATTTCTCAATGGGGCGCTAGGAACCTGGTCGAGTTCAATGCCAATAAGACCCAGGCATGTGCGTTTACAGCAAAGGTATCTCCTTTGATTCCCCACTCTTCAGAGCACACCACTGCCACTGCAGGATCAAGCTGAGTGCCACCACTGTTAACATGGTACATGTTTTCGATGGTGACCCTCTTTCCGAGACTTTGCCTTTGCTTAACATCAGGCGAGGTGAAGTCCAAATGACGTCCTATATAAAAAAATTGCACTACGCGTTGAAGCGTGACGTCACAATTTCGTGCGATTTTGTATGGAGCGTTTTCGGGCGGGACAAATTGCATTTTTCAAATTCAAATATCTTGATAAGTATTTGTCGTACGAAAATTTTACTTTTACAGTTCATTATAAGAAAGTGGTCATTTTTCGAAAGTAAAAAAATATTAGTCGAATAGCCTATTAACACCTACATATCACCAAACATTGTATTATGTCCCACGTAATAGGGGGTGAGCCTATTGCCGTTTTCAGGGCACTATTGTTGACTAGAGCCATGTATAGGATGAGTCTGGGCTGTATATATCTGTCTGATGTTTCCTTCCTTCTGTTAGAAGTATTGTACGTAATGCGTGAAAAAAAGATTTTTATACAAAAACTATGTATTGTATAAAAACATTAAAATATATATATACTTTTTTTAAATAAAAAAAACTCCAGAAAAAGTTTATAACCACCACTACAAATTTCATGGTGCAAGGAAACACTGATAAATACCTAAATCTATAAATCTATCTTTTTGGAATTTATAAAGAAAATTCCCAAAAGTGGACCAAATGCGAAATGGACGTTTCGCGAAGTGGACCAAATGCGAAAAGGACTAAGTGCGAAATGGACCAAATGCGAAATAGGCATGTTTTCGTCTAGTGGACCAAATGCGAAGTGGACCTAATGCGACGAAACGCCCTGACAAAACTGCAAAAGGCGGCATTTCCGCAAACATCAAACGCGATGAACTACTGTAAGATCTCTCGTTATACTGTGGTTATGGTATGATAATATCGATATAATGGATTTTTCCTAAGTACGTTGTAGGGACGTCCCTACCACGGCGGAAATTTTCATTAATAGATTCAGGAAAATGTCAGAATAATATCGAATTGCAACAAACATCTCATTATAATAGAGACTATGGGAAAACACAACAAATAAACGCGGGGAATCGTGACTACATAAGCAAAAAGGACCTATTAATTGAATAATTTCAAACTTAAAAGGTCTTAAAACATCATTTCATAATGATTACTTATTTAAATTCTATAATGGGTCAAAACATCAAAATTAACTACTATGAAAAAAAATACAGCTCGGTTTATAAAAAATATATATATATTATTAATTTCAGCGTTACAAAAATACTCGTAACTTTTTGGTTTACATGGTTTACAATTATGTACATCGTTTTATTTTCTACCAGTAACATTTCTCGGTTGCACATTACTAATATTCATCAATTTCAATCAATGTCGTAGTCCACTGGTGGATATAGGCCCCTTCCAATGAAGGGAGGCTTCACTTAATAAGAGCTTTTACTATTATTGATGACATCTATAATAATATTATTGATGACATCTATAATAATATTATTGATGACATCAATAATAGTAATAGCTGTTACAAAAACAAAAACCTCAAATAATATACTATTCTACATCAAAGAGGTAATCATTTTCCCAAGACTCTCGTCCATGGATTTGGAATCAGTCGCACAGAAGCACTGTACAGTACATAAAATAACGTTAAGCCAAACATTTCACACTATTTTGTATAAGACATCCCATTTTGACAGTTGAAATAATAATAGATCTGACTTGATAGTCGACTATTCTAATGTCGGCAATGATACCGATTCTCTTGTCAAAAATATCTATATATTCATATTTCTGTTCTGGCTTCGGTAGATTTTTTTTTTTATACCTCTTAGGTGGCAGACAAGCACACGGGCCACCTGATGGAAAGTGGTTACCGCGGCCTATGGATGTATACAACACCAGGGGCGTTACACTCGCGCTGCCTACCCTGAAGAAACCTTCTAATGCCTCTCTTGAAGAACCCCATATTGTAGTCGCTTGGGAAAACCATGGCAGGGAGTTCATTCCACAGCTTGAGCGTACGTGGGATGAAGTTCCTTTCATACCGCACGGTGCGCACCGTATTCGGATGCAATGTGTGGGGATGAATTCCCTGTCTATGGCGAGCGGTGCGATGATAGAATGTAGCTGTAGGCATCATGTCAAATAATTCATCTGAGCACAAACCATTATATAGGCGGTAGAAAACACACAGTGAGGCAAAATCCCTCCTGAGGCTGAGAGGTTCCACATCGCCTGTGAGTATGGGACTGTCGACGAGCCTCAACGCACGTCTTTGCACCGAGTCCAAAGGGTCAAGCTGGCGTGCGGGCGCTCCGGCAAAAAGATAAATACAAAAAATAGATGCAGAATACAACATTATCCTGTCTACTAAAGTAAAGCCAACGAACCGAGAGAAAAAAGGTAAACAAAGTTTCAGCGGTTCCAAACATTTATATTTGAACATTATTACGTATCACTTCAAGCGCATTCCAGACAGGAATGAAATTGCTCATAAGATGGCGGATCTGACAGTATAGAACCGCCGTGCTGACAGCTTTCCTGTACTACGAAACACGCAACGACAACGTGTGACATATGCGACAAGGACAGAGAAAATAATCGCTAGTTATCGCAACGTAACTCGGTAATGGTCGCTTTGTTTACCTTTTTTCTCTAGTCTTGTTGGCTTTACTTTACTTCAGTTTAACTTTTGTAATAAGAAAAACTGTAATAAGAGTTATAACTCACAGCACTTGCCTAGCGCTTAAACTAATATATACCATACTTATATCACCTATAAATTAATTTTACAACGATCATTAGCAACCCATTACCATTATTTCATTTACATTCATTTCTATAATAAAATAAAATAATTGCTCTATATTTATATACAACGATGTCATCATAACGAAGGCGAAGACTGTAGGAGTGATGACGCGAATATCTGCTGCAGTATCTGTGGCAGAGACGCGACATCCATGCATACATGCGCGTGACCCGCTGGCAACCTGCGCAATAACCTGGAAAATAAACAATACCAGTACATATTTTGATAGCCTAATCGGTAGAACTATTATATAAATAGCTGATGCCCGTGGCTTCACCCGCTTGGGAACATATTCCAGGGAAGAAAAAAAATACAATATTAGGAGTAGGATTAGTAGTATTATCTGCAAAATTTAAATTTTTGATATTACGAAACATGCACCGTCCACTTTTGCAGAGCCCATGGTTTTTTGTCATACTTATTTATTTGTTTATTTTTTATTTATAAAACTTCATGCATAAGTACATATTCAGACTTAATGCCACAGGCATTCTCTACCAGTCAACCAAAGGTGGTGCAGAGAAAGACTCAGTAGGTGCATTATAAGAGTAACATTGTATGGAGAGAGCGTACCGAATAATTTGAGGGAGTCAGCTTAAGGCAGTCCCGTCAGCTTAAGACATCAAATACTTAACGCTCATTGGCTGCTTGTTGATCATCGATCATTTTCAACCAATGAGCGTACGGCGTTAACACGAGTTTGAAAAACTGGAGGTAAACAGTCATACTTTTTGCTTTAATTAACAATACTTACGAGCTAGCTTCGTCGCCCAAACTGCCGATGAATATGACATGCGCTTGCACTCTAGGATCTGACGTCATTATAGTTCCCAACTCTTCAGGCTGAATTCCATATCTGATAAATAAATAGATGAAAAAAACATTAAAATATGAATAACTTAGTCCTTTTTTTATTTATAAAGGACACGTCATTTTGACTTCACCTCGCCTGATGATAAGCTAAAGGCAAAGTCTCGAAAAGAGGGTCACCAACACTTACATGTACCATGTTAACAGTGGCACTCAGCTTGACGGCCTCATCAGATACCTTTTCTCGCCCCGCGTAAAGGTTGTACCTTAGCAGTATTGTTATTTGCAATAGTACCTAAATGATTTAAAGGTGTTAACAACAACAGTGGAATACTGTTTAATGTGTGGCAACATTTCAATTTAACCACAGAATAGGGAAGGATAAATTGATACAACATTACTTAAAGGTATCATATTGAAAAGTAATTAATATAACGGTAATATAACAAACTATTACAATATGTAATTTATCATTATTATTAATAACTATTGTTTACCTTTACATGTTATTGCATAAACTAATGATGACGTATGGCCTTCCCCATATAATGAGAACCAGACGGAGTACTTGACAGTACCTATTCCTAGATCCCGATACGAAAATTCTCACGCTGACATGCTCATGATAGTAATTTATTACAACATACGAATATCAATACTAGCCCGAAGCATAAAGTTTTAATTCTGAAGAAAACTCATCGGATGCAACTGAGAACAACATAAGGCTCGTATTCTAGAATGACACTCAGCCTGAAACTCGATTTATTTGAGGACAGATTGTATAGGCAATATATCAAATCTATCAGTCTGTCTATACAATCTGTTTTCAAATAAATCACGATTCCGATTGATTGTCATTTCAGAATACGGGCCTAAGACCTGTTTTTCACTAAAATAAATAAATAAGGTTTGACACAATGATATTACATACAAAAAAGAGGCAGATATGTTATAAGAGTGCGCCTGGTGAAGACGCGAAAACGTCCCAATTGGGACGTATCGCATTTAGTATATGTCTGGCAAACGCCGAGTTGTCACGTATGTTAGCGCATAATAAAATTGCAATAAAAATGCCACCGAGTATTCTTAAAAATGTACAAATTACGACACTAAAATCAATAAAACACGAAGGACCTTCTATCACGTAAGTACATACAATATTACCGATTTTTTAGTGTATTTCATTAAAATTAGTTTAATAATATTTTTAAAATAATGGCGGCAAAGAAAAAGGACAGAAATACTTTTTGATATGAGCATGACAAGGACACAACAACACTGCTTGCATAGATTATCAGTACAGATGCGACATAGGGTAATTTTCAGTTTACTGCCTACTAAAGTAATAATTTTGACCTGCTGTTCAGTTTTATTTGTTATTTAAAATTGAGTAACAAAATGTTTGTTTTATTTATTTGTTGTCCTTTAAATAATTATAATAACCTAATTTTTTTTTCAAGGTTTCCGGCTAATGAAGTTCGACTTCAAGAGTGGGTTGCAATTGTTAAAGAACAACGAAATGAGTTTGACTGGACACCTTCAAAAAGCAGCAAAATTTGTAGCAATCATTTTGAAGCCACTGAGAGATATACTTCGAAAAAAGGAACATTGCTCAGGAAGAATATAAATAACTGACAAATATACCACTGTTCAGCTTCATTCTGCTCATAAAAATAATCCCGAAAAAAAAAACATTCTAAGAGGCAGAAAATAAATAAATAAAATTTATTTGAAGGAGTTTAATTTTTGATTATAACGTCAGTACGACAATATGGTTTTATTTTCGAGAAGTTTCCTAATTATCCTTTTGAATTATTATCATTTTCCGAAATAAATAATGACGTATTATTTTTTCATCGAATTTCATTTCTTGCCTACCAACGAAATACCCCTTCTGTTCAACAAAATCATAATCTATGCTTCGAAACGATCCTATGAAGGCAATCGTCCGAATCATTCCGAATTAAAGCTATCTTTTTTACTCACGTGCTTATCCCATCTTTCGTACTACTTTAACGCTAATTGTCAACTATTGTGCACTGACAGACTGATGGATCAGATTTCAGGAGTCAGTTACTATGAACGTAACATATCTAGTATAAAATATCATTGGTTTGACACTTTTACTTTGAAATTTTTACTTTTAAGTTTTTTTATTTATTTATTTATATCAAATCATACATTGCTATTACAGACTAAGTCCAATACAACAATGTAGTACCCTAATATAATAATAACTATTACTTAAAAATTATTTATTTCTAGACAATGAATTGTCACCCTTTCGAATTCCGCCAATGTACAACAAAATATATCAATTTCTTGCGATATCATATTTAAAATGTTCAATGCTCGTACGTGAGGCGCGTTCTTTAATATATTTATTCGAGCCACTCCCAACAAGCAAATTAGTCTTATAAGGTTGAGTTTATTCAGCTATTCGGTGATATAAAAGTCGAGTAAGTGTGAATTATTCAGCACGTGTCGTATAAAAGCATCTTATATAGCATTTTAGTTATTCAGCATTTCGGTCACATAATGATGCTGAGTAAACGTTTACTCTGCATACTTATATGACTAAAGTGTCGTATAAGATTTGCTGTATAAGTCGCTAGTATACGACGCTTATGTCACTATTTCGTCGAGTAAAAGCACATTATATAGCTTTCTTGTGACACAGTCGAATAAAAGCTACATCGTTGCTTTTATACTGCTATTATGTTGTATAAGTTGCATTCATACGACTATTACAAGCCTAGTGCCAAGTGTCGTATAATTGCTTGTACTGCTCAATTATCACTTGTCTTAGTTTTCTTGTGTACAGTAAGTGGTTGATTGAATAAATAAATAAACAAAAGATCTTTTTTAGAAAACTTTTTAGGAAGGTCTAAGGAACCCTAAAATATAATCAGCGTGGTATCATGGCGCTTATACTGCTAATTTGCTGTATAAGAAGCTATTATACCACCTGTTAGCAGTAAAAATGGTGTACAAATGAATGTTGATATAAAAAATATTTGTTATTATATTCATATTACTAAGAATTGAAGGGGGGCGTTAAATATTTATGATAAAACCTAGTATATTTCATCAGAAAACTTACCTTCGCAATACTTTGCAAACCTATGCGTGAGTTTACGAACCTACATTTGGTGCAACCTACAAATTAACATGTCTGCTAAATAAATTGGACTTATAATTTTTATAATTTTTAAAACACAACACGACGCACTTGCTTAATTTAACAAACAAACGTAACATGAAAGTCATATAAGTTACAGTTATAGCGCAACTTAAGCTTGTAACAGTTACTCCGTTACCTTTATACGATGTCTATGTGACTGAATTGCTGAATAAAATGGGCCCAAATCGCGTTGTATAAACGTTTTCATTACGTTTATACGACTTCTATTAGGAGCCAAAATGCTGAATAATTTACGTTGCCGCGACTACTACACGACATATTTTTGCTAGTTGGGCTGGGACTTCGAATGTTTTGACCCTTGGTGCTAGCCGCAGTCTGGTGTCAGGAACGAGCAGCATCAATGACTCCAATATCTGAGGGTTGTTTAATTTACCTCGAAATACTAAAAAGACGTACTTAGCTAGTGCCAAGTTGCGTCGCACCTCCAGCTTATAGTATCCAACCATCCCTATTACGAAGAGAGTTGGATACATAAGTGGGTAGAACGGGTATACCCCATATAGCTTCAAATAAAGGTACCTGGTAAATTTATTCTGCATCTTTTCCACCATGGAACTATATTTAGTTTCATAAGGATTCCAGATTATAGCACTCGTCTCTAACCTACTCCTTACTAATGCGTTATACAGCGCTTGCACGGCAATGGTATTCTGGAAATCTTTCGTTTCGCGAATAATAAAACCTAAGTTCTTAAAGGCCTTAGTGCAGACGTCAATGATGTGATTTTTAAATGATAGATCTGTTGTAAATAGTACTCCTAGATCTCGTACTAATGAAACACGTGGAATGGTCTTCCCCTCCATTTCATAATTGTAGTGCAATGGCACCACCGCGCGTGTAAATGACATTACACTACACTTTGAAATTTTTTGTTCCTTAAGCTCCATTCTACCACCCGGTCAATATCGTGCTGGAGACGTACGCAATCCTGCTCGTCAACCACCCTGTGCAATAATTTGAGGTCGTCTGCAAATAACAAACACCTTGCGTCTTGGACCACTTCCGGAAGATCATTTATCATGATGATAAACTCCAGTGGTCCAAGATTACTACCTTGACTCACTCCAGTGTAGGTGTTGTATGAGTCTGATGCACATCTCCCGCACTCTACGTACTGCTTTCGGTTGTTCAGGTAGTCTGCGAAAAACTTTAGCAGGTCCGGAGTGAATCCAGCCATTGCAAATTTCATCAAAAGGACATCATTATCAACACTGTCGAACGCCTTTTGGAAATCAAATTAGGCGACATCGAACTGAGCACCTGCCTCTGAATCAAGCACCTGAGTCACTTGCTTCATGAAGCTCATGTGGTTTGAGTTAGTGCTACGGCCCGCTCTAAAACCATGTTGGGTATCGCTAAACTGCGTACTCACTTGAGATGTTATAATAGAGCATAAAGCGATCTCGAAAACCTTTGCGAATGTTGACAACACCGCTACAGGTCTGTAACCACTGACATCTGAGCTTGCAGTACCTTTCGGCACTGGTGTGGCCCTAGTCAACTTCCAACCGTTAGGATACGATCGTTCCTTTAAGCAGATATTAAAAAGGTGCCGAAGAGGCTGTACTAACACCATCCTACAGTCCTTCACTACGTAGGGAGGTATGCCGTCCGGACCTGTCGACCGCTTGGGCTTAAGGTGCCCGAGAGCCCGATACACGTCCCACAATGACAGTGCCCCCACATGAATACGTGTCCCGCGCTCCGGCGCCATCTGCGCAGCAGCTTCAGCATCCAGACGCGGCGCACGCGATCCGTAAACAGAGTGAAAGTAATTAGCGAACTCTTGCGCGCACTTATGCTCCGGTAGTGTACTACCGTCCTTAGTAATACGAGCTATGCAACGCTTTGCACGCTTCTGGTCAATGAATTCCCAAAATGATCTCGGCTCCCTGACGAATTGTGTCTCAATACGCCTCTGATACTTCTCATACGCTATGTGAATTTTGTACTTAACCAAGGACCGATAGTATGAAAACTGATCATAATCAGTTCTAAGTCCGCTAGCTTTATAAGATTTATGCCACGATGCTTTCCGTTTTATGTCGCCTATTATGTCAGCCGTATACCACTCTGGGTAATTGTACCGAGAGTTGCAGGCTTTAGGCATTTTTCTGGGAGTGCTATCATCTATTATTTTATTAATTACGCTATAAAACGCGTCATACGCCTCATCCGTGCTGCTCGTTTCAAACAATGCGCTCCAGTCCGCATTCGCTAGTGCATTATACAAAGTATAAAAGTTTGCTTTAGCGAAGTTCCATCGCAAGCGGTCGCCCGCAGGTGACGGTGGGAGGGAGGTGCCGAGCGCGGGGACCGCGGCCGGGGCCAGGCCGCGCGCGCGACACACGCTCACACGCAATGGCGGGTGCTGTTTTATACAAACAGCAACCGCCATTGCGCCCGAACTGCTAAGTACCGCCGGCTCCTCACTTACGTCAATCTCCTCGTATTGCATTGTGGTTAACACAACATCGAGCGTGCGATTATTGCAATTATAAATGTTGTTACATTCGCGAAATCCGCAATAGGTGATAAAATATTCGTAATAACATTGTACGTCCTGAGTAGCATAATACATATTAAAATCAGCCGTTAAAATAACTTCATCATATTGTGTACAAAGTTGTTCTAATAAATAAAACATATACATATATTCACGTTCGGCAGTTCCCGGTGGTATGTACGCGACACAGCATAAAAATAGGAATTTGTTCTTTCGGAACACAGTTGCACAGACTAACTCAAACAATTGACTGTTTAGATTAACGTTGTCCGGTAAGGAAACCTGACGCAACTCCAGACCACTGCTCGGCGCCGCCGCCAACAATACTCCGCCGAGCTTCCGCCCGTCTGCACGATCGCAGCGTAGCAGCGTGTAGCCGTTCGGTACCAGCTCCCCGTCATGGATAGATTCATTTAATCCGCTTTCAGTTATCGCAATAAGATCCGACGTGGAGGCTAATATGTTTTTGTAAAATATTTTTAGCTTCGTACGCAATCCTCTCACATTCTGATAATAAATTATCAAAGCTTCATAATTTTTCCTTGTCTTTGGTGGGTCCACGGGGGCTCCGAAACCAAAGCCATTCACTAAAACGCGTATTCACAGGCCATCTCTCAGCTTTAGCGATATTCTCATATTGACTTTCTGGTAACCCAATTTTAAATGATGAATAATCGCGCTGCGTCTTCGGTATTATTTTTTCCACCGTTACGTTATAATTTTCACCACAAATTTCTCCTATATGCGTCAGAATAGGCTCTCGGGATGTGTCGGGATGCAGTGACCAGACATGCAAGTACTTCTTGCTTTCTACTGCTTGAAGACTGTTAATTTGACTGTTTTCACCCCTGATAACAAGTGTCCTATTGGCTCTTCTCTCCTTCTTTTTATTTGACACCATATGCCATTCCGGTTGGTTATTCTCGCTGTTACTATTATCTTCGGTTCGTGTGCTTTCCTTGCCTTCTAATTGCTGTACTGTTTTTCCTAAACTTTCCTTATAACCTACATCCCTCCCACTATTACTGCTCAGCTGTGATTTTGTCTTGTTCTGACCAGAGCCGGTCAGACCATCGCTAATAGGAGGAGATATCTCAATAGCCTTAGATATTTTCTGAGGTCTACTATCCTCTTTTTCTTTCTGCAACTTGCTCGGTTTATTATTATTTTCCGATAACTTAGCTGAAAGTAATTGATTTTCCTTGCGGCATACCTCTACCATGCTTTTTAAGTTACTTACTGTCGTTTCAATTCTGTTCAGTACTTCCAGTACTAAAGTTTGCATTGAGTTTTCCACAACAGGAGTAACTTCCTGTTTAATAATGGCCCTTATTTTGTCCTCCGAAATTCCTACAAGGCGGCCTTCGCATTGAAATTGACCTGAATTCTTCTCTTCTTCATTCCTACGCGCTAATTGCCGCTTAGCTCTTTCGGATACGTTATCTTGTCCCGACATAACTGCTTTGAGCTTGTAACTTCACTAAACACGGTAATTTGCGCTCAAACTGTTCCCTTCAAAGCTGAGTTTAGCTTGCCACTTCGCTGTTTCTCTCACTACGCGCGTAGCGACGATGTCATACGAAGCCAGTCGGCTATTTCGCCCGGGTGACGACAGCTTCGGTGGCGCGACGGTCAAGCGCGCGATCCCCACTCACGACGACCCGAGTTCGAATCTCAGTTCAAATTGGAGTAGCACTTTTTCCATATATATTTATCCCACTCGAGCCCCACCCACTAGGCGGAGTCCTGTAATTAAAGTCCTTTACGAGTGACAAGGATTCCAAAATTTAATGTATCCACCAATCACAAATTTACAATTTACAATTTCTATTAGAAATCCGAAACAACCGATAACACGTCTACTCCACACGAATACAGATAGTACGAGATACTAACTAACACCTATCATACAAGTTATTAGGTTAACTTAGCTTAGGTGGCAGTTGATACTCTGTTAACTCTGTGAATTAAGAACCTAGCCATATACTGTTTTCGTGAATTTACCTATCTACTTGTACTTCTCTGAGGAATCAAGAATCAATCAATTTTATTTACTTTTATTAAGACCAGTATTCTAGAGTGAAACTCCGTTCTGAATCTCGATTTATCTGAGGACAGATTGTATGGACAATCTGTCAAATTTGTCATCTGTCTATACAATTTGTCCTCAGATAAATCGAAAGTCAGGACTGAGTGTCTTTCTAGAATATAGGCCTAAGATGATGATGGTCATCATTATTATGATAATGATGATAATGATGATGTAGGTACTTACCGTCGAAGGTTAGCGTCAGAGAGCAGCACCAGTATGGCCTCGTCGGCGTCCTCGCCAGCCAGCGAGGCGATGGCGTGCTTGGCGGCCGGCAGCGTGTTGTCGCCCGACCAGCAAAACTGCGCGTGCGCGTGCATCGTGCGGATTATCTGCGCAGGCGACGGTAGTTAGACCCGAGGATACCCGAGGCCGGCCTTCGGTTTTTCACGACGACCCACAGACGACGTGTGTTTTAGTCGGTTCCTCCACCACAGGCTCTGATGGGATGGGGGGGGATGGTTCTATCCGTGGGGATTTTACGTAGGTAAAAAAAGTACTCTCGAATAGGTTATAAATCTTAAGTTTTTTATACAAGAAAATAGTTTAAATGTACTTTAGTGTCCATTATAGATGTAATGTTTTTATGACTATATTACTAATCGTGCATTACCTAAAAATTATGTTAATTTATTATTTGAAAAAAAAAACACTATGAATTTCATAGGTTTAACAACAATTGTGATACTGTGCATTTCTCTTCACTCTCTCTAGTAACCTAAATTTTAATAAATAGTATTCTCCCGAACCCCTCGAACCGAACCTAATTGTTAGGAATGGGTTCACGTCCGTAATGTAATAGCCAAAATTCCAACCCGGGACGTCTCGATCGTAAGGCTGACTCCTTAACCACTAAGCTACCGACGTTTTGTTTTTGTTTTATTTAATTTGGCGATAACATCTAAAGTAAAGCCAACGAGACGAGAGAAAAAAGGTAAACAAAGTGACGATTACTGAGTTACGTTGCGATAACTAGCGATATTTTCTCTGTCCTTGTCTGAATGGCCGAGCGACAGCTGTCGTTGCGTGTTTCGTAGTACAGGCACAATGGTTCTAAACTGTCAGATCCAGCAATTTCATTCCTGTCTGGAACGCGCTTGAAGTGATACGTAATAATTTTCAAATAAAAATGTTTGGAACCGCTGAAACTTTGTTTACCTTTTTTCTCTCGCTTCTTTGGCTTTACTTTACATACCTGTAGCCGCTGCTTCTCGTTCTCGGGTGGTCGATCTACCCTGACGAGCTCGAAGGCATGCTCCTCTCCAGAATGCGCGTACATATCATATCGAATCCGCGCTTCGTAACCCTTGAGAGCCTCTGTTAGTAGGACCACAGCTTCCATAGAACGTTCTAGACGACCGTCGTACGAATTGAACCTGGAGGTTTTAAATATAATGATGTGGACTGTATGACAGCGACATCTGGACTTAATTTGCTAAGCATAGGTGTAATATGTGTTCTAGAATGGGGATAAACATACTTAAATACATTTTCTTATAAATTTAAAAATATTATACACTAGCTATTGCCCGCGGCTCCGCCTGCGTGGATGTCGGTTATCGCTACCGAACATAGCCTATTTCGTTTCTCAAGGTCTAATCAACCCCTATACCAAATTTCATCAAAATCGGTTCAGTGGTTTAGGAGTGAAAGCGTAACAGACAGACAGACAGACAGAATTACTTTCGCATTTACACCCAGACTGTTACAAACAGATAAATCCACATTTGCACTAAGCGGGAATCTAACTATTTACTAACACATTTGTTTTTATTCTACTACAATACCCATAACCCATTCTGCTTAGCCTCTTCTTCTTGTGTCAATGATTCACTAATGACACTAAATAATTCCTAAATAAAATTGTGCCATCTCAACCGCGCTGTCAGTGACTTTACTCAAATCGTCTTTAGTTCCCTGCACTAAGACATAAGGAGCACGAAACCAAGTGCTTCTGCTTAGCTTAATTACTCGTATTAGAAGTGGCTCCACGTAGATAAGTGTAAGGGCCGGGATTCAAACCTCTCGCTCTAAAAGACTTGGTGGGACACCTACCTGTACATGCTCCCAGAGACGTCCAGTACAAGCCTGAGGCGTTTGGGCTTGTCCGGTGGAGCACCCGGGGGTGGCTCCTGTTCTGTCCGCCGGCGGTATATTGATCGCTCGCCCGCTAGCCCTGCAAATTATAATTTTAGTTATAAGTACACTCATCTAAATATCTATATATTAATACGTGAAGGAAAATTTTTGGATCCCTTTTTACGAAAATTGCGGGTACATAGGAGAGTGAGATTTGGTATATTGATAGTTCATACCGAAGAGAAGTGCATAAGATTAATATTTTTTTATAATAATGCATTAAAATACCTTATTTTTATTAAAATAAACGTTACGCACACTATAGCCAATTTTCACACACACATACGCATGTCACTTACGTGTACATACAGTTATTTTTTTTAGGCATAGGTAAATCATCACAACAGTTCCATAACTATTTGTTTTTTTTTTTGTTTCTTTAGTTCCTCTCGGAACAGGCTATGACCACGCTGCCTTATCATCAGTTACAAATATTTTCTTCATTGAAATAACAGTGGATGATATTAATGATGGTGAGATGGTGATGGTGATGTTGATGATGATGATGATAATGATAATGATAATGATAATGATGATGATGATGATGATGATGGTGAATGATAAATAGATAATTCATGCCTTAGTAACGTTGTGGGGACTTTACTAAAAGCAATCCAAATCTCCCCAGGATTTGGATTGAACGCGTATAATCACTATTCACTGTAATATGCCACTTTCCTACACGTGCGTTGTCCAAGGCATTCAGGCTAAAAATTCACCATTTTTATACATAAAAACTTGAATTCACACCAATTTCGGAAAATAAAATAATACCGCGATGCGTCCTCTACGCTTTCCGGCCAAAAAAAACCCGTAATACTGAAATACCGCTCTTTTTGAAAAAAAATCTCAATATGTATATAAACGTTAATAATGTTAAAACTTTTAATTTTTAATTATTTATGGTCGAATTTCGACCACCGGGCGACCACTAGTATATAACTCAAAGGTGACTGACTGACATGGTGATCTATCAACGCACAACCCAACCATTGGGCGTGCACTTAGGCATGCAGGTAGATGTTATGACGTAGGCATCCGCTAAGAAAGAATTTTGATTAATTCTACCCCCAAGGGGATAAAATAGGGGATGAAAGTTTGTGTGAAACTTTGTCAATTTTACACCGATCGGGCTGAGACTTTGCATGCATAAAGGATTCAACACTAAGCGATAATCGACATCCACGCGGGCGGAGCCGCGGGCAACAGCTGGTGTAATACGAATAAGTATATGGAATTAAATTAACGTAACAGAGTAGTTGTCTGTCAAGTCCGGTAAGTTTATTTTTATTAAAGTCAAAGTTAGTCTTTTTCTTCGGTCAATGGTAATATTGGCAGTACTAGCTAATGCACGTAGCTCCGCCCTCATGAAAGTCTTTAACGTAACTTTTGATCGTACCCTGGTTCTACTCAAAAACCGCGGACTCGAAACAGTCGCACTTGCTACTGTGCGCAGGTTTATCCAGTTTGTGCATAAATTATGTAAGTTACCTTCAATAATTTTTCCGTCATCCAGTTCTCCACTGGTCTGATGCCGACTCCACTGCCTCTCTTTCTTCTTCGCTTGTAATTCTGCTAAAACACCTCGCAAAGCACCGATCTATTTATACAAACATTTTTTTAGCTCATTTTATGCAATTTTCTAAAGCAAATATTTTCACATTAGCTTTTTGAAAATGTACTATCATCGAAGGTTATGAATACCTTATAAGGAAATAAAAATTACACTGGAAGAAAAAGTTAAAGTGACAGTTAAAATCAAAAAGATGTACACGTTGACACGTGTACATCTTTATGATTTTAATTTAATGGGTAATTTAATAAATTTATTGGGTGTGTTAGTTAAAAAAAATACAGGAGCTTTCATTTGACTCACATTCTGAGGAACACAATATTTACTTATTTCTTTATCGAAAAGAATTTTAGTAACCGAAATTACTAATATTCCCCCTAACCCATGACCGTCTACCGAGGACGTTTTCAGGTTGTAGTTGGCAGCGCTACTGAAAACTGTTTCAAGAGCTTTTTTTTTTTAAATTCCTAATGTGAGTGGCCAGACAAGATTACAAGGAGTCGCACAAACCGACCGACCAACTAACCTGCGGCTGTACCGCTCTATAGAACTGGCCATAAAGCTTGGCGTCGTACTCGCTCATGTTGATCTCCTTGAGCCGCTCGGCGAACGCCTTCCTGTTCATCTCGCGAGCAGCCGCCTTCACGTGCTCTGGGACATCGTTCTTCTCTGCTTCTGAAAGCTGAAAGTTGCAATACGCTGTAATACAGTTTTGACATGTCATGACAATGCCCACTTAGCGGCAATAAGCTCGCCCCCTATCTCTTGAGACTGATAAACATAGTTGTCGGAATGACACCACTGATTTAAATGCGTGATTATGTATATGTATACATTGTATGTCGTGAGAGTGAGAGGCTGATAAAGATCGGTTTGATTCTGTTTTATGGAGTGTTCTCGCTATCGAAAAGCTTCATATTATATTTTAAGAGTGGTTAAAACCGAAGATTAATATATTATGAAGTGGATCAACTGACAATGACGAAGAATTGAGACGACAAAATCAAGAGGAATTTTATAAATCATTAACTCGAAGAAGAAGTATTATATCTTATAATCACTAACTGTTCTAACCATTCTTTAAAAATATCAAACCGTCAGTCCGATTTACAGTGGAGAAAACGCTCTATAAATCGAAGCCATCTTAGTTCGTTTTACTCTTCTTCAAGTGCCAAATCAAAGGCCGGAAAGTTTTCGTGATGACGGATCAATGACAGTAGAGAAAGCTCATGAAATATAGAAGGGCAGACTCAAGTTGAAGCGATCCTTCGAACTAAATGAAATAAAGAAACTCCTTTACCTGATGTACGTCATGTCCCTTGTCCAGCCTGTAGGGTCCCCCCTTACCACCCAGTCCGGCAGTGTCGCGCCCCCCGGTGCCGCCTGCCCACTGGTTACCACCGACGTGGGGCTCATTCTTTGGGTCGTCTTTACCATACTTAGGTGAGGATACGTCTTTTCTGAAATTAATGAAGTACTCGTATATTTCGTATTTGATGCATCGTCTGGGATACTAAATATAATTTCACGAATAATTTGACATAACATTTGTAGAGTTTTGTCCGGCTCGAAGGACCAAGTGATGGAGTCATTGGGCCGATAGGCGCTTATATTTTGGAAAATGATACACGGAGAAGCTTTTTTTATAGATCTATAATGACGAGTGGATTACAACCTCATCAATGACTTAAGCTAAACAAAAGCACCTGATAAAATTAACATAATACTATCCCTTCAAATGCAACCGGTGTACTTTAATCGGCGTTAACAATGGTGATATAGCTATTTTATACTAGCCATATAAATACCACTAATGGGGCCCTTAACACACATTCAAGAACATTCTAAAGTACTCTTGACACTTTTCTACACCATTACAATAAGAAAGTTACTGTTATTTTTTATAACTATTGACATAAAAGCAATAGGTTCGCCCCTTATTACGTGGGACTGAAAATCATAGTAGGCTTACTGTGTGTGTTAATACCTCTGCCGAACTCTTTCGCGGTTTTTTGATAAAGACTATTAGAACCGAAATTGCTAATATTCCCTAATGATAACCCCTCCAGCAGGGCCATATTGCTTGTGTTAGGATAAGTTCACGTCGGTAGTGTAATGGCCAGGATTCGAACCGGGGACCTCTCGATCGTAATGCCGACTCCTTAACCACTAAGCTACCGTCATTTTACAGGCGTGAATATATGTAATAAATACATGTGTTGTTAAGGTATTAAAGGTGTTAAATCTAAGTTATTAGGATAACGTCATCATATTATGCCATATTAGCAAAATAATCTCATCACATACCCACTGTGCCTCTCAATAGTCATCTGTATCTTCTTAATCGCCTCTTTGGAGCGGCCCTCTAATACGCCCTCTATCGGCAGTCCACTGGAATGTAGTACTTCTAACAGAGTGTCGGCCATGTCCTTACTATACCGATCGAAGTCGAATACGTTGCCGATGGCGGATGCTAGATCCTCGGTAGGGTATTTCTAGAAGAAATAGAAAGAAACATTACAACTAGGTTTTAATTCAATACTAAAAGAATACAGGGCCCAAGTCAAATTCAGTATTGGGTTTAGGAGGTTAGATGGCAGACGCTCTCATAAAAGTTAATATAAAATTTAAATTTTGGACACATCTGGCCTATCGCATATAAGGATGATGATGAATATGAACACTTGCCGATTATATACATCAATGGTAAAGAATAAATGATTAAATTAAAATGTTTATTGGCGACGTGATCATTTCTCCCCCCGTAGCCCCTCTGAAAGAGACAAAGTAATGTTCCTAGGGGAGATAAGTCCTTCATTTTTTAATCATTTTTGGACTGGTTACTTATTTCTTGAGAATTTAAATCAACAATTTAATATGCAAAACTAGCCTCACCTGCAAATGTTTGACAATATTCACTAGCTCCCTAGTAGAGTAAGGATACGTCAGTTGTCCCTGGTCAGCCTTATCCCTCAAGATCGCGAATGCTCGCACAAGCTTCTTCATGATGTCTTGCGGTACGTCCGGGCCGTAGGAACGGAGGAGTTCCATTTCTGAGTCTATTGAAGGATTGTCCACCGCATGGCAGGAGAACAAATCACCTGGAGACATTACGTGTGGTAAGATATCTTACATTCTAAATAGAAATACATGAGACACTCCTGGTGCGTTGCCGACTTAGGAATATAAAATAATGAACTGTTAGGTGCCCGCGGCTCCGTTCATGTAGAATGTTGATCCCATTTCCCCAACAACAATTTCCGGGATAAAGTAGCCTACATATTGTTCCAGACAATAAATCTATCCCTGTAGCAAATTTTCAGCCATATCTGTTGAGCCGTTAGAGCGTACAAACGTAGCAAACATCCAAACATCTTAATAGAATCTCACATTTATAATATTAATAGGCAATATGATAGTAGGAAGTATTGATATAATATATAACTCACCCAATGCGGCAAAGAAATCATTTCCCAAGAACGGGAACCCTGGTCTATTCGCCAACACTATCATCCTAAAATCGTCATGTACAGGAATGAAACTGGTCACATCACCCCCTGAACTTGCCATCATATTCTTTGGTACGATCCTGCGACCATCACTCAGAATCATTTCACCATTCTCAACCAACGTCTTCAATATACACGTCACATGAGTTGGAGCCTTATCCGCTTCATCAACGACTAATACATGCCCATATTTCACTGCTTTTACAAGAGGTGAATCTTCATATATTACGATACCATCTTTTACGGTGGGCTGAACAGTCAAAGATTGGACAGTGGTGTCTCTATGCAACTGAATATACTCCCTGGGACGGTTCAATAGTTGCAAAAGCCTGTCAGCAATTTTATTCTTTCCAACACCTTGGTTACCAACTAAAAGCAAATGGTTGCCAAGAAGGAAATCTTGAAGCAGCCATTCCAGTAATCTCATGTGTTGTGGTACATCGTAGAATAGGATATCTGGCACTTTAGTCAGAGCATCTGTCTTAAAAATGTCTGTGCTGGTTTCACCGATGGTCAGAACATTATTCTGGATAGAGCAACTGACTTTGGTCTCTAATGGATCGCTTCCGAAAATGCCAAAACGGCTTGGTGATTCTATATTCAATTTCTGACTTGCACCATCTAGTGCTCTTCTGGCTAAATTTGGAAGGAATTTCGCTAGAAACGTTCTTTGGATTGTTTCGTAAGCAGAATCTGTTGGATATTTGGACATTCTGCTAGCTATCCTAAGTAGTTGTCGTGTGGAGAGCGATGATGATAGGTTCTTTAGTGTGCTGTCTTCTGATCTTCGCAGTTCGTCTGCTAAGTTTATTACCGAATGAAGCGGCTTGGATATGTCACCGAACTAAAAAAAATATAGTTAAGTGATATGTGTCATATCCATAGGTCTTATCTTAATACTGAGAAACTTACTAAAACTACAGTGGAGAACTTATGCCGTTACTAAAAAACTATAGGGGGAAATATATAACAAAAGGGCCACAAAATGCTTAAGAGTTTCATAGAGTAGATTTTTTTATAAGTACGTCACATCCCATCAGGTGAGCCAAATATAATGTTTGTAAAATGCTACTAACCAAAGTATTTATAATGAATATCTCTTCATTTTTACTCAAGTTCCTCATCTCGTGGAATATAAATAAACTGAGAATCTCTGGAGACAGCCACTGTTGCCCACGGCCGAGTACTGGAGGTTCAGCTAATGCAACTATTCTGTAACGATAATATTAAACACCTATAAGAACACACTGTACCATCAACTATACTTTTTTGTAAGGTGTAAAACTTACTCAATTTCAAACGAGAATTCTCGTTGAATTCCTACAAAATGGTAGAAAACGTGGATATAAAAAAATACCTGAAGGCAGGATGAATTCTCTTGACACCGTTTGCTTGTAATTGTTCCTCAGTTATCCCAGATTTCACCAGCTCATCGTACCTATCGTGTCGCAATAACCTTGTGCCATCGTGTAACTGAAGTTCTCTGTCGTGTACCAGCCTTTAAACAAGAAATAAATTTGATGTCTGTTTCTATAACTTCGATTTAAAATGCTTGTTTGTACACGTCAGTAGTGCAAATGCCAGGGTTCAAACTCACGACCTGTCGTTCGCAATACCAGTGCCTTAGCTACAAGGCACTTGCCCCTGGACTTGTATTATAGTGTCATAGGACGAAAAATGCAATCTGGAAATTTGTCCGATAACAAGGACTAGATGAGCCTCTATTGAGTTTAAAAGATATCTGATGAAAAGAGGATAGGGACCCGCGAGCGTGAACATATGATAAAATAATATAAATAACTACCTCACCTATGTAAAACCGCCAGCGTACTAGCATGAATTCTATGAAGTCCATCTAACACCGCCATGTGTCCTTTTAAAGCAGCTTCCACTAACGCGGAGTTCCTCCACACCGTGTCTCCATTATCGAGGGTCGTGCGTTGCTGCACTAGATCCCTAGCAGTCATGTCCTGATAGAGGACTATAGGCTCTATCGTGTAACCCAATAAAGCTGCAAGTTGCGTGACTAAAAGGCTCTTGCCACATCCTTTTGGACCTATAAATGGAAAAGACGCGTTAGTGAGCTAAAATGCTTTCAGGATCTACTATTAAGGCAGAAATCTACCATACTGCTCACGAACAGGTAAGCAGTGAAACTAAGGAAGGTAAGGAGAAAGTACATGACGTGTCCTCATACAACACTTTTGTTGCTTCACTTTTTATTATTCTCATTTTTCTCATATCTAAGAAAGGGTTTAAAGGGGCCTTCCTTCCTTCGCTTGAATTGAAGGGAGAGCAAAGCAATTTGCAAGACAACTCTCGGTTACCACTTACCTTCACGTGAGCAAGTGAACTTGGATGCAAATGAAAAATACTCACCAACGACACAAAAATCGCCCACACTATGACTAAGCATCAGCTCGTTCAGTAATTGAGTCTGGTACTCCGTCTTCACTATTCCTTTAACCCCGACCGCCGTTTTTCGACTGCCACAAGGCACACTAAACTGTGACGTCACACTGTTAATTGCCATAGTCACTTCGGCTTTGTTTCCATTGAGGTCGATACCTTTGAAAGATATATCAAACTGAGGACCAGTTTCAATCTTTAAGTTCTGAAGAACGCCTTCTACGTTTTTCGTGTGCTCTCGTGTAAGGAATAAATTGTAAGGGTACAAGAGGTAAATTAGTTTGTGGACAGGTATGCTTGGAGCCCGCTCCTGAAAAAATAACATAATGATTCAAATCATGAGTTAGATATCTATCAAACAAATTACGATTAGATAAGTATACCTACCTCAAACCCTATTAATTTCCGATTTACTCATAACATAACATAAACTCACGCCTATATTCCCCGAAGGGGTAGGCAGAGGAGCTAGCACCCACATTTCGCCAGTTTATGTTTAGGTCCCAATGTAATAGGTGGCGAGCCTATTGCCATTAACCGGGCACTTATAAACCTGCGATAAATACACACATAACTTCGAAAAGCATCGATAAATCATTGGTGTGTGCCATGGTAAACCTGGGATCGAACCCGAGACCTCGTCTCAGCAGTCCATTACCCATACCACTAGGCTATCTGAATAATGACCGTCCCTATAAAATTGTGTGCAAAAGTTAAAGTTCAAATTATTGTGTCACCTGTTAGTGCAGCTAGATTTCATAAATGGGTGACAGAATAATTCTGATGACACGCAAAGTTAAATAACGAGTAAAGTACTTAGTTTCCGATTAAATTTTGATTTGAATATTAAAACTGGCTAGCAATATAACTTTTTAATTAAGTCTCGCTGCGCACTGTCAACGTTACGAAAAGTTTTCTATAAGGCAACGACCTTGGTGTAAAATAGGAATTAATTGACGCTAAACACGATATTTGCAAATCGAATACACTAATGAATAAAGTTTGTTTGCTATTAAAATTATTAAATTCCTTGAAATTTGTATCGTAAAATATTTATGGAGCTTACTGGATGGACTCGTTATCATTAGGTATTATCAAAAGTTTACATAATGTTTTAAAATTAAAATAGTCCAAGTGTTGGTAGAGGTTCCTCGAACACCTTTATATTCGCCTCAAAAACATCAAGTAATTAAAACAAAATAAAAAATCTAGTGAAAAATCTATATTTTTCAAGCACACTAGGTGCTTTATGAACTATTCACCAAACAATCAATTACTGCTGGACTTGGCCTCTCCCAATGAGTTCGTGCCATAGTAAATACCCGGTCCTCCACTTCGCTCTATAAACTTACCATGAGTATAGTACTTACTAAATTACCATGAGCGTCTACATTTAGCCGTCGTAAATCAGAATAGTTAAGACCCATTCTTCAAGACACGAACTACCATTACTGTTGTTCAGCAACTAAATCTTACTGAAGTAATTACAAGAGTAACATCTCTTAAATCTTTCAGTTTCATCGAACCGTTTAGTGTTTAATCTCGTGCCCTGCTGCCATTCAGGACGGGAAACTTCAAAATAACAATATATTTCTTAAAACATACTGAACGGCACCCTGTTACAGAACTAACAAGCTATAAATTTGGACACTCATCTTGACCTTGACGGGAGTTAAGCTGACGAGAAAATCGCGTGATGCCAACTGGGACTGGTGATCAAGGTCATTTATGTATGCCAAATAAAACAGAATATATGTACCTATATATATTTGTGTGCCAATTTTTTACTCAGCTTTGGAAGTTTAGAATATCGTCGTTGTGACACCAAAATCTGCTTTATATGATTTTAACATTTTGAAAATTGCGACTGGATTTTGACAATTGCGACTGGTAAATGAACCAATCTATCATATGAAAGAACTGCTATGTGCTTATACGTACTATACAGCGCACTATAACAACTTAATAAAACATGCTACCAATATGTGGAGCAGCTAGAAATATTCTCAAATGAAGGTTGTAAGTGAAATGCACTTAGCATATTTTGGTTTGTCAACGACGATATATAGAAGTATTACTGATCCATCAAAGTCTTACTGTTCCCATACAGAAGTTTATTAACATAAGGACCTCAACTAAATCCTGGATCGGGCAATGTTATTATATTTTCAGTTTTCAGTTTCATGATAATAGGTGTAACAGAACATTATGGCATTTATTACTATTCTTACCAATATAACTGCTGCAGCATGAAGGCTATCGACCGGGAAGTCAGGTAAGCTGACTTGCTGCAGTTCGGGACTGATGAGCGCGTACGCAGCAGACATGAGCTGTTCTAGCTTCACAGGGTCCACTTGTGGAGCCTCTTCTTGTAACACGCTCAAGTGTTCCTGTTAAAAACATACGGGTATCATAAGTAAAAGAGAGGAGAATCTTATTTACATACTAAGATGAAGAATGGATAGTGTACATTTTATGTTATTTTTTAAAAGAAATGACAGGTTTCTCACTACATATTTATTGGACTGACTCTGCTTCATCCGAACCCCTACTCCTTTTCATGATTTATTTTTAGCTTCAACGAGAGCGATCGTCGTATAATTTCCTAATCCAGAGAAAAAAGCCTACATCAGAGGTTTGTCCGTCAATCAGCAGGTACAGCGGTTTGCAGGTGAAGTTGACCCCTAAGATTTGGTTGGGCCCCATTCACTTCACTTCCTAGATTGCATGTTGTCTCATAAATTGGCTACTCATATATTCAATTGTTAATGATTTAACAAGTACGATAGAGACCTTGTAACTATTCCAAGACCTTGTTTGAAAAGTATTACGGGTATTACAATCTGAGCTTCAGCAGAATGAACTTCTTTTTCATAATCACATCCTACGTAACAGTCATAACGAAGCACGCGATTCATTGTTGGATACAAGAAAAATAGAGTAGCATTTGTTCATTCTAAACAAACAATAAAAAATACGTGCCCAAGGTCAACATTTTAGCACCCAACTTTCTTAATAAAATTGGTAGCATTTGTGACATTAAGTAAGACATAAAAATTCTCTATTCACAAGGATAACTGGCGATAACGCATTTTTAACATAAATCATAAGAAAGGACTAACGTACACAGCACATATTGTTCCGATAATTTTTATAGGTATCAGCTCATCACAAAATTAAAAAATGTACCTATCAACAAATTATACGCGGAGGGAGGGTTACGGTCCTTACGGTACAGCGGAATGGGTTTCATTCAATTTGGAGCCGCACAGCTGTCCCAGGACACCCGGCTTACGTGGAACAGCTCTAATTACATTTTAAACTGTTTTTTTAAACAAGTTTTGAAACGTGAGATCAAAAATACCTATACAGTACAGCGAAATGTGCGTTTTATTTCGGGTTAGGGGGCATCTCGTCCTCATCTAAAACTGGGACCTGGGACCACTAGCGCCTTTTCGAATTTGGTAATGGGCAACTGGTCCACGATGATTCATTTGTTGGGACGATTGCAATACGGAGTATTTTCTAGGGGTTTATTGGTAAAAATTGTGATCAATCTCGTTTAATTAAATGATGATTAATTCTTATTATCATCTATACAACAACAAAATAAATAATAATCGGGGTATTTTCTAGGGGTTTATTGGTAAAAATTGTGATCAATCTCGTTTAATTAAATGATGATTAATTCTTATTATCATCTATACAACAACAAAATAAATAATAATTCACACTTTTAAATACCAAAACCATGTAAAGCAAAAAAAATAAGGAAATATTACTTCATCATTTATTTATTTAAACTTACTTGTTTTGTCGTTATAATTCTAGTTCGAAATAACAATTATTATCATAATTAGACGGTACCATCACGAAATGTTGGAACGATAAAACACCGGATTTGATTGACATCATTATGAAGTGCATTCCAAACCATTTGCAGTAGGTATTTGGTAGTAATTTAGTCAATAGATTTTTTTATAAACAACCTTCTACGATCCACTTGAAGATTGAATGTGACCGAAGTAATCACTTTCTTTCGTTTCTAATTAAATGATAGCCAATTCTATCTGTATACGTTGTTCACCAATTGCCCATTTAATGAATCCCACATATAAGAAATAACTTTGGCTACTCATAAAATAAACCTTCAGGGAATGTCGTCTAAAACAGAGCCATTTTATAGCCCACCCAAACTTTCACATAAACACTTATTATCGTTTCATCATAAAACAAACTTCACTTCTGCAGACGCAAAACAGTGAGACCTAAATATGAGAGCACGCGAGCGAATGCGACATCGTAAAACTGAATTGTAGACCTTCAGGTCACCTCTGTATTGAGCTTAGAGATAACTCTTCGATGAGTTACAGACTTACGGTAGCTAAGGTGCATTACGACTGCTAAGCAAATTTAAAATTGTAAGGCAGAATTTCAACTCTCTGCTATAGTATCGTCGCGACGATACGATAGCAGAGAGTTGAAATTCTGGTTAATGCAGTTTGAGCATCCAGCTGAATGACGCGGATCGGCAACAATGTACTATCATAATTTTCTGTACTCGTTCCTTTTAAAATGAACAGAGTATGATTAAACTATACAACTTTAGGTATAATTAGACATGAGATACATGAATAAAATTATAACTACTATAATATAGTTAAAAAGCGTCGGTAGCTTAGTGGTTAAGGAGTCGACCTTACGATCGAGAGGTCCCGGGTTCGATCCTGGCCATTACACTACTGACGTGAACCCACTCCTTTGGTTAGAGGGAATATTAGTAACTACGGTTCTAATATTCTTTTTAAAAAAAAAAAAAAAATAAAAATAAAAAAAAAAAAAAAAATCCATGCTAATATTATAAATACGAAAGTAACTCTGATAACTCTGTTGCCTATCTGTTACGCTGTCACGCCTAAACTACAAAACCGATTTTGTTGAAATTTGATATAGGGGTAGATTAGACCTTGAGAAAGGACATAGGTTATATTTGGTCGCCATAACCGATATCCACGCGGGCAAAAGCTAGTAGTAAATCATTGGGGAAGATTGTTGTTCATTGGCAACAAGAGAAGTAAACTAATTTGGAAAACTGTTAGCAAGTAGGTGCCTATGAGTGCACTCTGGTGGTTAATTTAACGCTTGTTAAGCCCCAGAGCACAGTTAGTAGCATTAAACCACGCGTTGATTACTACGTACTTCATGCTCCATAGTTAGCAATTACCGTTTAACACAGCCGCTATTTTACACGACGAAAAAAATTTACTTTACCATCCCGTAAAGTGCAAAATAAATTATTCATGGAAAGGAGGGGTTCCTACCCCTCCTTTCCATGAATAATTTATTTTGCACCTCGGACTCCAAAGTGAAGTGAAAGTGAAACCTTGGACGAAGCTGGCATTAGATGCAAGTACTTAATTACGGCAACTCATCAAAAATCAAAAAAAAAAGTTTATTGAGGAATGAATCTACTGATATAGGTAAGTACGTCCCTAGTTAAATCCCAACTCTAGAGATCCGGTTCTTAGCATTCCATGGATTCACCGTGCGGTCGCCGGGTCCATGGCGTGGTACAGAGAGGAACACTGTGACGGCGCCTGGGACTTGCGACCCAGGTGTAGGTTTAGGGTGGCCACCTTGTGATGCATCAGCGCTCACCTCCACCGTCGGTCGTGTTCCCCCCTCTACCTATCCAAATTTGGTAAGATCCTATCAACGCCGTTTTAGATATTCGTTTGAGTAAAGAGCTTACTGAAGCTCTTGGCAATCCGAGGTCTTTAAATAAGTTATACAGGGATTTAGCTGGAATTCCCCTTGCTCCTACTTCCACGGCGTAGAGTTTAACCACATAGCCATTTTTGGTTAACTCGTTGGTCAGGTCAAAGTATTTGTTTATTTTTATAGCGTGGTCTTTAGGTATGTTAGTTTCCCACGGTACTGTGAGTTCTACTAGTACTGCACGCTTTTGCTGTTTAGAAAATAGGAATATATCGGGTCTGGATGACGAGGCACAAACATCCTCCGGTATTTTATAGTGTTTCTCATACGAATCTGCGAGTAATGTCCAGTCAGCGGCTGCTATCAAAATTGAGTACGGCTTTTGATTTGTCTTTTTTGAGCAGCCTTCCTTTACAAACGCGACGTCATTTCTTTGGTTTGTGGTTAAACCCTTTTTCGCTCTAGCTACCGCCAAACTTACCGCCTCACGTACGATTTCTAATACCTTATCATGTCGGCGCGAGTAATGACCCCGGTCTAATAGCGTCCTACAACCCACCAGTAGGTGCCTAGCAGTACCAATTGCTTCACCACATGAGTTACATGTTTTATCTGTGGCTTTTCCCCATCTGACAAGATTGCTTTGGTCGGGGAGGGTCAACTGGAATGCATTGAGATAGAATTTAAGGAGAGCCGGTGACCAGTCGTATATTAAGGTACGCCATTTTAAGGTTATGGGAATACAAAATTCACCTAGTGTTAACCATTCGTTTTGTACTTCTAGGTTCATTGCGTGCACTTTGTAGGTATTATTTTCATCTACTTGAAGAAAAGATTTTGTTATGTCTTTGTCTGACTGCCTCCTAGTATTACCCAAACCTACCCTACCAGTCTGCGAGCCTATCATGATTTTTTTATGGAATTGGAGGCGCGACTCGAGCTCTTTAGTACTTTGGTCTTTTGGAAGAGCTTGCACGATTTCGTCTTTTGATTTCGCTAGGACGTGCATTTTGGTTACTCTTAGATGTTTATATAGTTCCGATGGTTTCTTGAACGTCATTCCAAAGTTATTTGAGGCTTATATTGAGCACCTTTCAGTGTTTTTACGTATCCATTCGGAATTTCACCTTACAGAAGATAATATCTTCCGTAAGCCGAAATCGGTCAGGTTTAATATAATGATTACTGTGGAAAAGTACAAGCACAGGTACAAGTGTGTTCTTAATATGACAGCCTCTGTGGCGTGGCGGTAATAAACGCGACTGCTACGTAGGAGGCGCGGGTTCGATACCCGCTCAGTGTATATGTATTTGCATTGGTCTGTGTGTTTCTAAGGATAATATGGTATATACCTATTCACAAAAAAAAAACTAAACATGTTTATTCGCATTCTAGATTTCATAACACAAGCTAGTTAGGCTTACCATGGGTCTAGATAGCGTTGTGTAGAATGTAGTGAAATATTAATTAAATAAAGAAAATGTGTACGTATACCTTTCTTCACACATATCATTACAAAATAAACCACACATAAACACACGACATCATTATTACAAGCCATAGCATGTTACGGCCCTATTAACACGACCGGCACGGAAACAATTCCGCGCAATTAATTGTGTAGCTATTAATTCTGACGGCTCATTAGTTACAGAAAGTAAGCTGTTAGGATAAACGACTGTTACACTTTGAAAGGAACACGCCTTTAGATTGAAAAGAAAAATGTTGCCACGTACACTGTTCAAAATACCAATTTACAGGCTAATAATTTTCGAAGATTTTTTTACGAATGTATTCACGGACGAAACCAGAATGCATGTCCAATACATATTATATTATTATTGAATAGAAATACATAGGTTCGTGCAAACATATAATTATATGCACTGACTGCAAATCGAAGCCGCAAGCGCTGAATTATTAAGCGGTCGAACGGGACCTCTCACCTAATAGGTATAGATTATATAGCTGCATAGGAGCTGCCAGCGCACTCCACTGCTTATTATGGCAAATCTTTTACAAATATTTTTAATAAAATGGTAAATATAATTATCTTTCTCTAGAGTAGTTTTTGATAACTCCCCACATTCATATTCCATTTATTTCCTTAACTATATATGTATTTATGTATTATGGTATATTTTTCACGTAACACACTATTTTATATGTTTATGAAACAACATCAATACTCACTTATATTATATAATTTTCATTCCTGTCCATCCTAAGGTTGCCTGGAAGAAATCACTTTTAGTGATAAGGCCGCCCATTGTGCATTTAACTGTAACTGTATCTATAATAAAATAATAAAATAAAAAATAAAATAAAAAAAAATAAAAAATAAAAATAAAAATAAAAAAGCCTTATATTTCTTACAAAAGAATACAAAAAAAATAAACTTATTACTAATTTTATCTGACTATTACACTTAAAACTTATTCCTTATTTTTATAAATTATATTTTACCGTTTAAGTAAGAACCCCTCGTTTCGAAGGTGAAGGCCTCCTCTAGAGATTTCCAAGTATTCCTGTTTTTCGCCGTCTCCATCCATTGATTGCCAGCCACTTGTATGATGTCGTCGGTCCACCGGGCAGCGGGTCTACCTCTCTTTCTGGTGCCTGATGGACCCTTCCAGGACGTTATCATTACTGTCCATCTGTTATCTTCTAGCCTGGCTACGTGTCCAGCCCAACGCCACTTGAGCTTTTTACAGTAAATCAAAGCGTCTGTAACCTTTGTCTTCTTTCGTATTATGTTGTGGGGTATTTTTTGGATTCTTTTGATTTTTAAAATACTCCTTTCCATTCCTCTTTGACACGTCCTGATTTTTGCTTTCGCTTGATATGTAAACTTCCAAGTTTGGCTAGCATATGTTAATGTTGGCAGTATGCAGGTATCCATAACTTTTTGCTTAATTTTTATTGGCATGTCACTTTTCATTATTTCTTTTAAGCTCCAAAACTTTTTCCATGCTATTGAAACTCTCCTATCTATTTCATGTTCGTTTCTTTCCTTCTGAAAGGATAACTGTTTACCCAAGTATGTATAGGTGTCAACATACTCCAGCGCTTCATTGTTTAAGTATACAGGGGACTTCAAATAGTTTGTCATAACATTAGTTTTACTACGGTTAATTTCTAGTCCTACCTGTTGGCTTGCGGCGTGAAGGTCATTTAGCATCGACTGTAGCTCCGTTTTACTCTCAGACAGCAGCACGATGTCGTCGGCAAACCTTAAATGACTTATATATTTATTGTTTATATTTAGACCCACCCTTTCCCATTTTAGTTGTCCAATGACTTGTTGTAAAACTGCTATGAATATAGTTGGAGAGATGGGATCACCCTGTCTTACTCCTCTTCTTATGGGTATTGAAGGTCCAGTCGTCTCCAGTTTTATTCTACTGTTACAGTTTTTGTAAATATATTGTAATACCTTCAAATATCCTGTTTCAATGTTTTGCGATTCTAGACACTCCCATATTGACTGATGATCCAAAGTATCAAAAGCTTTTCGATAGTCGATAAATCCAATATAGAGCGGCCTTTGAAACTCTTGATATTTGTCTATTATCATTTCAATACAGTGGATATGGTCTACAGTAGAGAATCCTCTTCTGAATCCTGCCTGCTCTATGGGCTGTTGCATTTCTATAGTGCCTCTGATTCTCTTTTCTAGAATTGATGAGAATAGTTTATATATTGAAGACAGTAGGCTTATTGGTCGGTAGTTGTTTATATCATTTGGGTCTCCTTTTTTATACAACAAAATAATGTCCGACTCTGTCCATTGTTTTGGCGTAGTCGCCGTTTTCAGAACGAGGTTAAAGAGTAGTGTTAGAGGGCTTACTAAATAGGGAGCTCCTAGCTTCAGGGCTTCGTTGGATATTTTATCAGGTCCTGGGCTTTTTTCAGATTTCAATCTTGCTATTCCCTTCAATACTTCAGCTTCTTCTATGTCTTCGATATCGGAGGATATCTCTTTTGATAGAGTCAAAACCGATACCCGTTCTCCACCATGTTCACACCTGTACAGAGTTTTATAGAATTTTGTTGCAACTTGAAGTATTTCATTTCTATTACATGTAGTTTTGTTTGAAGCTTTAAGTCCTTCTATCCAAGTTTTATGCAGTCTAAGTTCTTTATGGGCTCTGTTTAAACTTCCGGACTGTAGTACATATTTTTCAATGGTCTTTTTACGATGAATGTTGTAGTCATGCCGGATGTATTTGCTTATCAGTTTGTAGAGAGCTTTAAGCTCGTTTTTCATACTTCTAGTTTTTGGTTTTGTTTTTTGAAGAACTTGCCGTCTTGACATTAATTTTTTTGTTTTGTTCGAAAAGATTGAAGGCATGTTTGTATGCTTTGAAGAGTTATGTGCCTTTTTGAGACTATTTTCTATAGCAACTACGATTTTATCGTGAAGTTCTTGGGCTGTGTGGCTTTGTTGCCAGGTAAAACTGTTTTCAAATATTTTGTGAACTGATTCTATATATGTTTTTACGTCTGCTTCGTTTTTTAAGGTACTATTTGGGTTGATTTCGTAAGATTTTCTACTCTTCTTCAAATGTTCTAGCTTAAAAGTTGCTCTTACTAGTCTATGGTCGCTGGGGTATTGCACATTGATCACTTCTATGTTGTGAGCATATTTTGGGACGTTTGTTAGTATGTAGTCCACTTCATTCTTTACCTTGCCATCCGGTGATTTCCAGGTCCATCTTTTACTGTTTTTCTTTTTAAAAAATGTGTTTAGAATTGAAAACTTGTTTTCACGAGCAAATTGTATAAATCTCTTGCCTCTATCATTTCTATTTCCATAACCATGACTTTTCATTATGACATTTTCTTCTTGTTTTGGTTGGCCAATTTTGGCATTGAAGTCGCCAATGACTATTATATTTTTTCGGGAGACCGTCAATGCGTTATTTACAGTTGAATAAAATAATTCAATATCTTCGTCGCTTGCTCTTGTTGTTGGAGCGTAACATTGTATTATGGTTAATTCAATGTTATTAATTTTTAACTCGAGTAGAGCCACCCGTTCTGATAATCCTTTAAAAGATATAATGTTCTTCTTATGGCGTTTGTGCACCATGAATCCTACTCCATATAAGCCCGGTGTTTGTCCCATATAATACAGTATGAAGTTTTCATGTTCTTCAATAGAATTACCAAGTCGTCTAGTTTCTGCTAAGCCTATGACGTCGTAATTGATATTTTTCAGGGCTTCTTTCAGTTCTAAAAGGTGAGAGTAAGATGATAGCGTTTTAACATTATATGTTGCCACATAAAAGTTGTTTTTCTCGAAATTGCTGTCTATATTTATTTTCTCTAGAGGGTTTTGGTCTACGTCTCCCACGGGGACCGGCCGTGTTGGGAGAGGTGAAGAGAGAGGGGTGTAGCTTAGTTTTTTGGAATTTCTTCGTTATCTTGGCTTGTAAGAGCTTTAGACGCGAGAGTCAGTTGTGCAGGACGCAAGTAGCTCGTTATATTTTGAGATTTATTTCTCTTGGGTACTTGCTTCGTCTGTTCTACATTATGTGAGGGTTTTTCATTGCTTTTGGTCTCGGGAGACTCCGATAGAAGTCTTTTACTAGACGTGGTCTCTCCGGGTACATCAGTTTGATGCTCATTATTTGATGGCTTAACGTTGATTATTGCATCGGGAGACTCTAAATTAAATATCTTACTTGATGAAGCTTTCCAGGGTAAGTCGTTTTGATGTACTTTAGATTTTATCTTGACTATTTTATCATAGCGAAGCATTACCTTTTCTCCTGATGAACGTTTAGAACAGCTGGTGAATAATCTTCTTTTATATAAATGCCAGTATTTACTAAGGATTTCTTCTTTTTTAAAATTTGTATCTATATCTGTGCAAAAATCTGTTCTAATATTGATGTACAATAAAGTATTATCTATCTATCTATGTTTATAGTACCCATATAATAGAAGTTATAACCATGGCCCAGTTCTCGCGGATATTGTGATTTCCATGATATTGTTTGGTCCCAATATAAAATTACATATCAACGCGACACGAACTATATTTGTCGTTTCGACAGACAGTAATTTAAGGATGAATGGACTTCAGCGACAAACGACCCCAATATTGTGAAATATGAGAAAAAAATTGGCAATAATTTTGATCCTTTTGCTGTTCGATGTCATACAAATTCTCAATCTACTTTCTTAACCATAATATAACACAACAAGTACAAAATTATAGTAGTGCTTAGATGTGCCATTTTTTCTTTTTGATAGTGTAGCTACCTAATATAAAAGTGATATGGATAATATGGGTATGTGAAGACCCATATATGTAGTAAGGAATACAATTCGTACTAAGTATGCAGTCTATCAAGCGAGCAGGTGTGTGTAACAAGCAAAGAGCCTTCTATAAATTGATCTTATCGATGATGAAATATGCATAAGCTTTTATTTGAAATTCAGAAACACACATGATATTGGTATCTAAACACGTATCTACAATCTGGCTTCTTGTCGTAACATATTATACACAGAAACAGCCAAACTAATGTAAAACAGATATTATATCATGCATTGTGGGGGAATCGACCTCTGACGTGTACACAGTTTACATGTCTGATATATATTTACCACAAACAGAACAGACAGGGTCTCAAAAAGGAACTAAAAATACCACACACGATAGCGATCTTCAGACCAACAAGTTTCTATATACGCCGGTGCCTCCACTTCGATGGTACGGCACTTACTAGTGAAATAAATTACCTCTGAAAGCACTAACCTACATAAGAGATCCAGATCAGCTTCGGTCATAAATTCTGTCGCTTATGTGTTCACAAGTACGTATATAAAGACCTAGGTAGACGTCGCTGACGGTTGAACGGCTTTGCATTTACATACAAGTACAGTCACTGTCAGAAGTTATAAAACACTAACTATACGAACGATCTTAACAATGAAAGAAATTCATTAATAATAAAATGGTGCTCAATAGCTCAGTTGGTAGAGCAGTCCCCCTGTAAGGGAAAGGTCGTGAGTTCGAGTCTCACTTGAGCATTTCATTTTTTCCAATGTTTTTCGAACTTAAAAGTTAGCATAATAAATGCTATAAAAAAATCATTCAAATAATACAATTGATACATATGATTACTAGCTTTTGCCCGCGGTTCCGCCCGCGTGGATGTCGGTTATCGCGACCAAACATAGCCTATGTCCTTTCTCATGGTCTAATCTACCCCTATACCAAATTTCATCAAAATCGGTTCAATGGTTTAGGTGTGAAAGCGTAACATACAGACAGACAGACAGTCAGACAGACAAACAGAGTTACTTTCGCATTTATAATATTAGTATGGATTATTTTAGTAATCTTCGGAGGAAAAATTTAAAACAGTTATAATTGCCAGTTGTGACTTAATATTACCGTAAATCAAATAACTACGCAATACTGAAAGTAGGTTTACGTGCCAATAGTTATTAAGCACAATAACAAATGTATAGCAGCGCTGTACAGCACATTAAAGTCCTCAACAGCTGTTGTGCAATCTTAGATACGATCAGCACTAAAGCTTTTAACACAAACTTCGTCCGAGTTCACCAAACTACTTATTTGCAGCTATAAAACTAAATGTGCCGTGCTGCAAAACAGTTTAGAATAACCCTCTTCTGCCTTCGCAAGTTATATGCAAAGATAATCGAATTTATGCAAAATTTTCAGTATATTAATGTTTGTGAATAAATTACTATCTGTCGCACGACAGACTTAATTCAAATAATTGCTTTAGGTTGCCGTGTCGTGGAAGAGTTTGGTTATTGTACAAGTTCGCAATTCATTTCGGGAAGCTATTTTTGATTTACAGCTAAAATTTTTCGCCGAGTTTCTCAAATTGTACTGTATTATTTGGATTTTATAACTAGATAAGTTTTATTATATTAGAACTAATTCCACCATTTCTAGCATACTTCAAAAGTATTACTTCTATATCTGTACAATAAGAAATAAAGCAGTGAAGTTACCAAACAGGAAATTTGGTTCGGCGAGAAGATCCAGAAACAGAAAGTTTTGGAATTCACGTTCTTGAATTCAATTCCTAGTGGAAGAATTCATATGCGGTCCAAGCAGTATAGTTACAGGGTGGAAGATTTTCATGCCCCGGAGGGGAAGTACTCGAATTACTGGAGAATTTCACTCAAAAGAAACATTATTTTATATTTAAGAAGAAACAAAACTCATCATAAGAAATATTTGGCTTCAAAACAACTTTATTGTAAATAAGGTAACTGATGACTCCTTGAGTAAAAGTGCTGTCTCTTTTGGCAGTAAATTTATGTGTATTTTGAGATTTAATCCTTATGATTACCACTATCGAGTGAAGTCATAAAAATACCGAATGTAATTTTTCGGGTTTTACTCAGTTCGACTATGTCAAGCGAGCGAAAATCTTTGAATGCAGTTTGGATTTTTTTTTAATAAAGGAATATTTCCTTTGAGTGAAATTCTCTATCAAAGAGATCCCCTTCCCCTCCAGGGGAATGAAAATCTTCCACCCTGTATAGTATAGTGCCTCATGTGGGCTTTTTTTTTCGTGCGGAAATCCCCTCGGATACCTCCCTTGCCGGAGCCAGGGGGGAGGTTATGTCAGACTCGAACCGACTAAAACCGCACGCCGACTGTGGGTCGTAGTGCTAGGCCGGAGTTGAGGTTGTCTTTGACATATCCCTCGCACCCCGGCTGACCCAGGGCCGTCCCTTACGGTCTGACCCTCCTCGGGAGCGGAGACAACGTGTACCTGGCTCGCCCCGGAACGGGGAGGCGCGCCGCCGCGCGCCGCCGTCTTATATGGTGCAGCCACATAAAATCCAACCCTGAACCCTGGCTTTTATGTAAGCGGACCTTTCAGTGTTGGGAAGTCAGACGGCAGTCGTGCTCAGAAAAAGAAGGAGCAAGAAACACCTAACTCCGAAGTAAGAAACTCAGATGCAACCAGGAACAATGTGAAGATTATATTGAAACATGTGGCATAATACACTGACGGACTCATAAACTGCATCAAAGTAATAGACGACTTTGAAATAAATATTTTAACCAAGTATGCATACTTTCTATACAGATTTAAATTGAAACCTCTAGATTGGTTCTTGAACTTTAAAACAGCGTAGGGTCATATCTTTAAGTTTAAGTTTATGTACTGGAAAGGACCTTAAGACTTTTTTTGAAGAAAAAACAGAAATTTAAGAAAAATTGGTTTAATTAAAAAATTGGTTTTAACAATAGACACAAACTTTATGCAAGGGTTTATTTGTGTTTTAATAAGGTGTATTACCCCCACGTGCCCTTATTACGGATTCTAATCAGTTCCGCATAGATTTTATAAGGGTTTTTAAAAGATCTTGCGGAATATTGTCCCATTCTTCTGAAAGTGCTGTTCTTAGTGCTGCCACTGTCGTGGGCGAAGGGTTTCTCGCATATACAGCTCTTTTTAAATTGTCCCAAACATGCTCGATGGGATTAAGATCCGGGCTGCGTGCTGGCCAATTCATTGTACGTATCCCAACCTCTTCGCAATAATGTTGAACTTGTGCAGCTGCATGCGGCCGGGCATTATCCTGCATTAAAGTAAAATTTTCGCCTATGAATCCCATGTAAGGCACCACGTGATCTTCTAATATCTCTGTTATGTAGCGATGTGCTGTCAAACCCCCTCTATTACCGTTTTGACGGACCATGTCTATGAACACAAGTTCTGTTCGCCCGTTCATCGATATGCCACCCCAGACCATACATGAACCGCCTCCAAAAGGAACACGCTCCTCAATACAACTTTGAGCATATCGCTCCCCACGTCGACGATAGACTCTTCTGCGACCATCTGCACCATATAAACATGTCCTACACTCGTCCGTAAACAATACAGAGGCCCACTGCTCTTCTGTCCAATTCAGGTGATGACGCGCAAATCTTAAGCGAGCTTGTCTGTGAGCTGTAGACAACTTTGGACCATTTGCTGGTCTAAAAGGGGTGATATCCGCTTCCTTTAACCTTCTTCTTATTGTTCGTGCACACACGTTTACTCCACGCACTTCATTAAGCTCGGTTTTGATGTTAACTGACGTGAGGAAACGATTTCGCAGGGAAGTTATAACAATAAATCGGTCATCACGACCTGTGGTTGCTCGAGTTCTGCCTGTACCACGTCTCCTCCTGTAAGAACCTGTCTCTACAAACCTTCTGTATATTCTAGAAACCGTAGACTGGTTTAAATTTAAATTTCTACCAATCGTTCGTTGATCCAAGCACTCCCGCACCAATGCTACAATTTGTGCCGCTTGTTCGGACGAAGTATCCATATTATGGTTCAAAAACTCTCGATGTGTTAAAAAACTAACCCAACAATTATGCTGGTAACAATAATTCAATTGACAAAACAAAAAAAATCAATGAGAATCAATTTAAAACTTTGCTATAAATAACACGCAAATCTGATACTACAAGTAAATTTTCTTTTCCCGGCTATATTCATTTGTTTTACTGCAGTTCTATTTTTAAATTTAATTTTTTTTTTAAGATTAAGAGCCAGTCTTTCCATATTTATATAATTTAATCTAAAAAGTTTGCATACTTATTATAAAAAATCCTTTTAGAGTAAACCTGAACTTTGATGCAGTTTATGAGTCCGTCAGTGTAGTTAAAAAAACTTAGAAATTGATTAAATTCGGCTTTTAAAATATGTTAACATACATAGTTAGTAAGGAAAGCATGTAAAAGAAATATGGGGAAAATGAATTTCATGTAGGTAGGTATAATTTGTATACAATGCTGCAAACAACAAAATTCTTCAACCAAGTTAACTCGCAAATATTCGCAACAAATACATTTTTTTAAGCAAAAAAATATGCCGACTATCCAAAAATAACTACAGTTTTTCAAATGTACACCTCTACCTTCCATTTCAGAATTCCGAACAATTAATTCAAACGGCAAAAACTATGAATAATGCAATTAAATGGCGCCAACATTAAATAAAGTAAGCTTCAGCTTTTTACAGTGATTCATGAATTCAACTTGACACATGTAATATATTCAACCTTAAACCCGAATTATTGTGTCATCGCGTGTGCACCCGGCCTTAGCTCACGACAAAACGCCGCGCGACGGTGGCACGCCGACCAGTCACTGGGTATCAGGAAATAAGTAACGACGTTGACTGCACAAATACTTGCGAAGAACACGAAAATAGTGAAAAGAATATTATTTCTTCAATGAAAATAGTCAAGAAGCCAATGTAACGCGCCATTAAATGAATATTTTGTGAACGTGGTTTGAATTCTCGTAGCGTTGTAGGCGTTTGCTACGAATCGTAGATGGTCTACAGAAGTCATAACACGTTTGTAACATTGATAAGGATTTATTGATTGGATGTGAGTACGTTGAACTATATTTTAGTAAATAATAATTAAATTATGTAGCACCTAGATTGGTGTAACCCTAATAACTTAACCTTAGATATCTAGGGCCTTATTTTGTTCTCATTATACACTGTGTGCTATATTTATTTCATAAACTCCTACTCTTTCTTTCAGTTTCAAGAACTACTCCTTTATTATTTATTTCTAACACTTAAATTTTAATTAACTTTAATTTTTATTATTTGTATTCAAACACATACGTTAAAATTATTATTAGATTTTTACTTTAAAAACCGACATATTTTATCGGAAGTTCTAGATTTAACACTAAAAGTCGTGATAAAGAACTTAGAAATAATATAATGTGATATATTATTAACATAACATAACATAACATAAACTCACGCCTGTATTCCCCGAAGGGGTAGGCAGAGGTGCTAGCACCCACATTTCGCCAGTTTATGTTTAGGTCCCAATGTAATAGGTTATTATTAGTTAAATATTATTAGTATTTTAAATAGTCAACAATTACCTTTAAAAGCTTTTCTCATGTTATATATAATGTTATAATAAAAACCGACTCTGAAACGGTATACCAACAGTCGATTGGTCCATGAACCGTTGGTCAACATTATCGTTAAACCATAAACTTTTCGTATCAGACCAAATAATTCGTGTAGTTTTGCAATTTGGTACAGTTATTCCCTAAGCTGCCCAGAAGAAATTTCTAAAAAATCTTTCTAGTTTTATAAATAGAGTATTTGGACAAAAAAACCGCGGTAGCCTAGTGGTATGGGTAATGGACTGCTGAGACGAGGTCTCGGGTTCGATCCCAGGTTTACCATGGCATACACCAATGACTTTTCGATGCTTTTCGAAGTTATGTGTGTATTTATCGCAGGTTTATAAGTGCCCGGTTAATGGCAATAGGCTCGCCACCTATTACATTGGGACCTAAACATAAACTGGCGAAATGTGGGTGCTAGCACCTCTGCCTACCCCTTCGGGGAATACAGGCGTGAGTTTATGTTATGTTATGTTATTTTCTAGTGGAACCTCTTTCACATATGCAGAAAATACAACTTCGCAGCAACAACGCGTCAGGAACTGGATGATCTAAAGTTGTAATTGACTCTAAGTTGCCACCGACTTCTCGCTTCCAACCACATATTTTAGGGGGCAGTGATTTCTAAGCTACTTCTGTACTTAAGAGAATACTCTACAAGCGTAATATTTCGCTGACCCTTTGGTAAGAGGGAGGGAAGAAAGATCCTGTTTGGACTTGGTAAAAGTGAATCGATGCTAGATATACTTGAAAAATCATCTTTTCTCTAAAAAAATGGAAGAAGCATCAATTTCTATGTGTTCAAGCAGAGTTGATTTTATCGTAAATTGTACAGTACAGTACCTCTGATTTATTAAACTTAATTCTACAGTAATAATGTCTGGATATTATAATTTATATGTAATTTAATGTAGATAAATAATGTAGGAATAACTTAAGAAATATTATTAAAAGTTTTCAATATACAGGCAAAAAAACTGAAAAAAGGGACCTTTCCCCCCTCCCCCACCCCCAGCTTGTGTCCCACATTCGGAGACTTTTAGTATGTTAATCTGGGCATCTTAAAGACTAACTATACCAATTTTCAAAACTACTCATTTTTTTTCTGATCATGAATTTTTCATGTGAAATAAAACGCGCTAATAGTCAAATAATAAAAACAAACGTACTTCCTAATTGCTTTGTGTTAATAAATTCTTTTTCGCTAATTGTAAATAAGAAGGCCTGTCAACTAGTTACCCAAAATCAAAATCCTAATAGGACTTTGCCAATCTGGGAATATCAAACAGGACAGCGTAAATCAGTTTTAAATAAAATAAGTTTACAATAACCATGACAAAATAAATATCATCATAATAAATAAATAAACAATAAAGCAGTTATAATACATACATATTATCACGCCTTTATCCCGAGGGTCAGGCAGAGGTGAATTAACTCCCATTGACACACAGTTATAATATAAATAAATTCACAATCTGCAATCACTTTAATATTTTACATAATTTAATTCATACAATCACTAACAACATGCTGTAATACATTATGAAATAATGTTTTGAATTCATAAAAAAAGGCTCTTATAATTTATTAATCCCACATTAACTTTGACAAAAGAATGGCGGTGTTGCGATGTGTTCGTAAAACTATTAATCACTGTCACAGTACGCTGTAGGGACACCATTCGTAAGGCACTTCGCAGGACAAATTTTCATTCATATTTTTACTGAGAGAACTATTGAGATTGAAACGAGTATCTGAAATACACATATCTGAAATACTATGTTGAATTCTATGTCATAGATATCCGTTAATATAAAAATATAACCACCGAACCGATGTTGATGACATTTGGTATAGGGGTAGATTAGACCTTGAGAAAAGACAGGCTATGTCATAGTAACAGAAGGCTATATTTGGTCCCGATAACCGTCATCCATATCATAGATTTTTTATGTAAATATTGATCATTTAGAACCGGTAGCGTCCCCGAAGACGATCTCGAAACCGGAGCTGGCCCTGGGCCGATCCGTTTGCGAGGGAAATGCTTTATCGGCCATACCTTTAATAAGCTATACATAACCTTACACCAATCTGAAAACCCAAAACGGCATAACCTCCTCTACCGGCAGGCGGGAAGAAATCGGGATTTCCGAACGCAAAAAAACGTCGACGCGACATCTGTTACAAACCCGAACAATTTATATGATTGAAAAGGATTTTTTTCCGTTAATATTATAATTACTATATTATCACAAAAATAGTATAAGCCAGTTTATAAAGAATCAGGATCACACACTGCGCTCCACACGCTGGTGGAGTGCACGGCGTGGGCGCAACAGCGCCAGGTCCTCGTAGTGGGTTTGGGCGTGGACACTCTCTCGCTCGAGACCATGGTGGGAGCCATGGTCTCCAGCGGGAGTAAGTGGGACTGCGCCGCCTCTTTCTGCGAGCAGGTCATGCTCGTGAAGGAGGCGGCGGGGCGGGAGCGGGAGAGAACTCTCCCACCCGAGTTCCGCAGTCGGCGGCTTGGGCGCCGCCGGCGTGTCTTCGCCGAAGACCATCGGCCTCCATGACCGGGGGCCTGAGGACGGTGAGTTGGCTGCTCATCGTCCTTACAGAAGCAGGCCCATGACGGCAGCGTGACGTGACGGACTCACGCACGCCTCCCCCCTCCTATGAAGCGGGATGATACCCGAAAACCCCCCATAGACGCGGGATAGCACCCCGAACCACCCCCTAGACGAGGCCGCATTAAAGCCGTGGGTCTGTTGGGAGCCCTGGGACATCCTTCCGAGGGCTTACCAGGGGCTCCCAACTATAGGCTGCTGGGCGATACCGTGGGGGTTTTAGTCACACACTGTAAACAAAGTATGGTGACCATTTCTTATCTGACGGACCGGTTCCATATATTCAACACTAGCTTTTGCCAGCGGCTCCGCCCGCTTGGAGGTCGGTTATCGCGACCAAACATAGCCTGTTTTCTTTCTCATGGTCTAATCTACCCCTATACCAAATTTCATCAAAATCGGTTCAGTGGTTTAGGCGTGAAAGCGTAACACACAGACAGACAGACAGGGTTACTTTCTCATTTATAATATTAGTATGAATTAAGCGGCATGAAGCATGGTTAAGCCCAAGTGCCAACAATATTGTTTGGGAATGTCCCAACAATTTCAAAAAATGTAAACAACGGAAAAGCTACCGACGTTGTAAACAATTTTCAAGCAACAGGCTGAGTGCATTACGAATCGTCACAATCTGTTTAGCCGATTAGTCTTCTTTTCACTGCCTTGAAATAAGGAGTTATACCTATTATTATATCAGCATTGTTTATTAGAATTTGCGTTTAAAATTATAATTATACAAAAAATACTGTTCAATTGAGCCATTATATATGGGTTTACATAATGGCTCAATTGAATCAATCTTGAGATTCCCTGCATTCAATTTTCGGGTTAGGTTAGATCTTACTGGGTTCGTTTAGTAAATGTTTAGTAGCGACAGTTTCTTGAGAGCAACTATCGTCTAATGATCCATACTAATATTATAAATGCGAAAGTAACTCTGTCTGCCTGTCTGTATGTTACGTTATCACGCCTAAACCAATGAACCGATTTAGATAAAATTTGGTATAGGGGTAGATTAGACCATGAGAAAGGACACAGGCTATGTTTGGTCGCGATAACCGACATCCACACGGGCGGAGCCGCGAGCAAAAGCTAGATTCAAAATATTTGCGATTTTGGGTTAGTGTTTGCCATAGGTCTTATCTTACTCTCTTATAACATAACACACTGCGTTTAGTTAATTAAGAAAGAGACTTCAATTTTATATTTACCAAATATACGTCAAAAAGGAGTGGAACCGGGATTTACCCGTATAAAATACCGTCACAAAATAACAAAAGAAAAGCTAAATTAATATTGCCATAATTCAAATAAAGGCTGCAAGCTCATTACCGCCTATAACCGTAGATCCATTATAAATGCGAAAGTAACTCTGTCTGTTTGTCTGTATGTTACGCTTTCACGCCTACGCCACTGAACCAATTTTGAGGAAATTAGGTATACGGATAGGTTAGACCTTGAGAAAGGACATAAGTAGGCTATGTTTGGTCGCGATAACCGACATCCACGCAGGCGCAGCCGCGGGCAAAAGCTAGTAACTCATATTCAAAGACAAAATTAATTTAATACGAATAGGAACATCGACTATCTATTACCTGGAACTGAATAAAAAAATATATCTACTCGTACGAATTGCTGATATTCAGTCCCAGACAGACCGACAGCACAGTTTTGTATATAAGGATTAAGCGTACTCGCGTGTCACTGTCTACTATTTGGTGCACACAAACAATTTGTTATAATAAATTGCACTGTAACACACAATTTTTGTTTTTATTTTGGAGACCGGGATAGTCAGAAAGGGGTCGGTAGGGTAGGCACATGCACCAGCAATTTTTGATTTTACTAACGGCTGATTCAAGCAATGAAAGTAATTCCGATCGAATCAAACTAGGTTGAATAAACCTAGGTTAATTTGATTTGATCGCAATTGTTTTACTTATGTAATTCGCCGTTAGCTACTGTGCTAATGTGGTCTTTATAATACTTTATAATTACACCTTCAGATATCACTCGCACGTTGCTATGGTGCAACTCTCACTTTTCTCCTTCAAAAGAAAAGGGTAGAAAAGATGCTATGTAATCGACATCTCTCACAATTAGGTACTAAAACCAAAAATTCTGGGAGCAGGTCCAAACTCACCCAACTATTACCTACATTGCAGGCTGACTATTTAATAAGTAGATACTTTTGACACCGTACACGTCCAAGCAAATACATATACACTTTTGCATGTGAAGGTGTTTACTTATTTCCTCGATTTAGCACAAAATCGAAAATGAATTCATTTATTGACTCACCACTCACAAAAGAACATACTTAGATTGTCTGATTATACAACTTTCAGAGTAAATACCTAAGTTCAATGAAGAAAGAATACTACTATCAAAGTTCCATTCATAAAATGTAAAATAAAACTACTTACTATTTTTTGCAGAGCTCGAGTGCCGCGGTAGATGATACGAATCAATTATGAGGCAGGGGAATGGTACTAATAGAAAGGGTTGCGTGACGCGTGCCGCTGGCTATTAGCTCGAGTGGTAATATGCCCGTCTTGTGGCAATCCTCCCAGCGGCCTATGTACGTCCGCACCGTGTGGGTAGGCGACTTTAGACACGCAATACTCACACACGACGACCCTTACCTTCTCAAACTGAAAAGACGACGACCTAACTCTTCAGCAACCTGTGGCACAAATAATTCCAAGAGTTCACGACTAAGCCAACATTCAGACGATTTACACAAGGGCTTAAGGAAACTAAACCTTGTTATCAGTAGTGGAAAGTCCAGAATCAGTAGTAGACAGAGGCCAGCAACTTCTCAATTGGGTATAGAAAGGTTAGATCTAGATGACCTAGAGGACGAGTCAGAAGACGGATTAATAGTGAAAGCAAACAAGCAACCTTTAATTGAAACTAATCGCAGTAGTAGCGACAGTCTAGAATCCAATATGAGACACTTGAAAGCTAATAAAACGGCTAGAGGAGACGTTCAAGAGAACACAGACCTTTCTGATAGAGTACTACAATGGCTGGACTTAGCAGGGAAAATTGATTTATTAGCACCAAATAATGCAGAAAGGATGTCTCAACCACGTCACAGCTGGCCGGAACTGCAGCGTCGCCACAATTTAATAAAATCTAAAACAGCAATCGACGTCCGTAAAGAAGTCGGGCGAACAACACCGAAAGGGGGCGAAATTTCTAAAGCGCAACTAAGTGGTCCTATTGATCGACATGATTTTTATGTGCCGACGTCCGCGAACACGATTGAGAACTACGCGCGACAGTCACGGAACGCCAAGATCACGCCACGGCACGAGACCAGCGCCAAAACAAAAGAAAACCTCAACAAAATAAAAGCCAGAGACTTGAGAACGAACGTAGTTGAGACGCGGCAAAAAGTTATTACTGAAAAAAGTGCTGTCGAAAAACAGTATGCTGAAATGCTTAGCAAAAAGTTAATACCCGATGTAAGCAAAAATCCTAAAAGACAAGTACACATTTTCATGCCGGACTTGCCGAAGAAAACTGAATCAAATATCACGAGTAGAGCTGAAAGTTTACTATCACAACCCTCTTGTAAAATATTAAATAATAAAGTGTGAAATTTATCGATGTCGTTTTCCCCAATGTCAAATACATAAATACACATTGTGCAGTTTAGAGAAACCCTATTTGGGTAAGTACTACCTACTTCAACGTTGATTAGTTATTAATGTTATTATGTAACTATTTTTAAATAGATGCCTGTTCAATTCACTATGAAATTCAAGTCAAGTTAAGCTTGACTTGACTAACTTTAGTAGATTTATTTTTTTGCCTTGTGCTGCTGATATTTATAAACAAGAACATCAAAAAAGGAAAAAAGGAAAAATGGTGACGCAGCCGTTTTTTTGATACGCAGCCAAGTATTTGTGGCAATTGATTTCCTTTTCTATTTTTTTAAATCGCCTCTATAAGTTACTTAGCGCTATATTTTTACAAAAGGTACATTGACTTTACAAAAGGCAACGACTGAAAGTTTATCGTAGCTTACCGATATTGATAACTTCGTGGTAAATTATATTATTATTGGATAAATTATTGATAACTCACAGTTCGAAAACCATTACTAGTGCTTAGTACTTATTCTATTTTTCTTTACTGAACAAACTATGCAGTTCAGCATATTTTCTAAAAAAGAACCTTATTTTTCTTCAAAATGAAACGCCCATCAATCATATCAGAAAAGGAATTGTATAAAAAGTGTATAAAAATAAGTCAAACCAAAGAAAAAAGTCTTAATTAACTTACCCCAAACCCTATGGTAGCTACGTCTCTAGCTTGGAACCGAGACCGTAGAGGTGGGTCGAGGGGTTGTCCAGTATATCTGGGCACAGGAAGGCCTAGTGCGATCACTCGGAAGTTCTCATCAACACGGACCAGTCGCCATTTTGACACTTCTTCAGCACCATGTTCCTATAGTAAATATCGAGTAGTTCAATATCGTAATGATAGTAAGAGAATAACTGACAGTCAAAGATTCTTAAAGAGATTCTCAACTTGATGAGGAACTTCAGATCCTGAGTAATTTTGTATTTTTTATGATTACTTTTTTGTGTCCACACCACACAATATGTTTCTGCCTGCCTAGCAGTCTGATTTTGAATTTCATCCATCCGCTTCGGGCCCGCTCTCTGCTATTTCCACTCCTTTCTATAATTGATTTGACTTTGCGTTTTATGTCGAGTTTACAATGTACTAAATAAAACTTAATTCAGTCATATCAGTGACCAATTCAAACTGAAAAATTTCATCTTACCTCCAACAGTTTATCATATCTAGCCGCTGGCACTAAAAATCTCCCGTCTTCTAGGTGCATCTCCCTGTTTTCGAGTAGGTTATTTAGCACTGGCAACACATTGCGCTCTGCCTTTTCAATACCTTCTAGAACGAGCACGCGGCCCTCTACTGCTGCTCGTACGGCACTCTGATGAACGAAAGAATTAGTTTGAGAATTGCACCAAGTACGTCTCTAGTAATGTTGGATGCGACGGTTGGCGAAATTAAGTATCCCGTCGAATTTAATATTCAGCACGTATTAATAATAATTATTATTATATAACTCTAAATGTTCGTTTTGTGTTCAATATAAAAGAGAAATACCTAAGTACCTACTTAAAAACGAATTATACTATAGGTACACTCGTGCCTATTTTCCCTGTAGATACATAGTGACTGTAAGGAGAGATATAACAGCCCTTCTGTCCAATATCAGTTACCTATATTCTTTACATGGATACCGTTTTCAAATTTCATCATACCAGTTCCACCCTTCCCAACAAGGTTGGAGGCATATCCATTGAATACAAAAATATTTATACTATTTTGTAAAAGCTAGTCATGCGTTGCGTCATTTGTTAAAGAGCTTGTAAAATGAGGTAACATGACATAGGGAGTAGACTCACCTTCCCCATATCAAGTACCCGTACAAAATTTTTACGTGACATGATTTAAGAATCGTGGCGTTAACGTATGTATTTTATTGCCGGTAATATATTATGCTAAGTTTATTGTCATACCATTAAAATTAAATGATGTTATTGTTAATATTAATTTACCTTACTATAAGAGATGTCGAGATATTTACTATGTATTGTTTGAAGTTTATCGTTCAATTGCCGAACGACTGGCATCCGGGGGCCCGTCTTAGCAATCGAAAAACCACCGCAAACAAGGCAAAACAAAATCGCCAGGGTACAGTAAGGCATCCATTAAACAGTAGATTTTTCTGTCAGTTTTACCATAGTCACGGTCGTGATTAAGGGTGAATGACGAATAAGCTATCGTTTAATGCGGTGACTGATGGTTGAATGAAGTATTTTTTTCTAACCATCATTCATGATTGATGGCATGAATGACGCTTGCATGAGCGTGTAATGGACGCCTAGCATAGTGAGCCGTGAACGTAATCGAGTTCGAGTGTGTAGTGAAACCAGTAGTAGCGCTGTGACGTAGCAATATAACTTGAAAGAGGGTAGATCTAAAAACCATTTCATCGTTTACCACCACTTCAGTGCCTCCGTAATCATGGCACATGCAACAGTGCCGAAATATCGGAAACTCCAAACAGTAAACATCCCGACATCTCTTGCGAGTGGACATCATTTTAAATACCTATAATGTAATTTACCTGATCAAAGTATTTCGCAGTAGAAGATTGGATCTCTCGCCTCTGCTTTAAGTCGGCTTCAGTCGTGTCGCGCGATAGAGCCACATATTCGAGTTCTCTCTGCGTTAGCTCTAAGTATTGAAGAGCCACTTTTCTCCTAAAATAAGTATTTATTTATACTTCGATCGTCCTATAGTGGACATTAAGTGAAGATGACGATTATCCCAAAAAAAAACTGTATCATCCACACAAGTTCACACAGCAGTAGTCGGTAGTGTTGCCAGCATTGGTTCACCAGAGGGGTGAAAAGAAGTTGAATCGACTATGACTACATCACGCCTGATCGATCAGCTATAGGTAAGTGAGTTAATAAAAATAAAAACACAATATTCTGAGACATGCTACAACATTGCCAGATTCTAGCTCCAAAGCTTGATCAAACCTGCGAATGACCGCGTGGTCCGACCGCCTCATCCGACTGATCACTCGGACCACGCGGTCATGGCTATGACCGTAAAGCCATTTATAAACGGCTGTTTATAAATGGCTTTACGTGGTAGATAGTAGGCTGACGTGTCGGACTTTTAATCAACAGATGGCACTACAGAACCGACGCGAATCCGCACTTACGAGAACACAAGGGATGTCCTCGTTAACGCGACTTCACGTCGTGGATCCTACTTTATACATGTGAAAGTATTTGAAGCTGTTTGTATGTTTGTTATTCCCCTGGGTCAGCCAGGGTGCGAGGGATATGTCGAAGACAACCTCACCTCCGGCCTAGCACCACGACCCACAGTCGGCGTGCGGTTTTAGTCGGTTCGAGTCCGACATAACCTCCCCTTCCGGCTCCGGAGGTATCCGAGGGGATTTCCGCACGAAAAAAAAAGTGTGTTTGTTATTCAAACACACTCTAACTGCTAAACAGATCGGGCAGAAATTAAAAAAAATAGGTATAATATTAACTAACCTTGAATGGCAATTTTATCTAAATGTACAAAGTCAAACTTTATAACACAATGCAATATAACTTACAAACAGATATCAAATACATGATAAATCGATAGGTCTATAAATAAGATTGTTAGAGTTCAGAGATAAAGGTTAGTTTAAAGAATGGACAGAGAGGACACAAGCCATCTGTCGTACCAAGCAGCTAAACTGTGACTCTACTTTTAATGACATTTTATCTGACCAAAGCAATAATTTAAACCACACATTATAGTGGGCAATAAATTCCATGTTAGCTACAGCTTGTGCTAAGTACATCTGGTCTTTCATCGGTCAAGAACTTCCAGCAGCACTATAGCAATCCCCATAATATATAAATATTCTTTTGTTTAACTTAAGATTGCTTACATACTACACATCTGCTGACAAGGGTTTAGTACAGTTACCTTTCAGCAATGGCCATTGTAGTACCCTTGGATTACATAACTATGGAAATGGATATAAAGGAGTTTGTGACATAAACTCATAATATTTTTTTATTTACTGTCTCTAAAAGACTAGTAGTAACGGAAATGAATATTATTCCTTCTGAGCGCTTAACTATTAATATAGTATTCACACCTGCTTGGTCCTGGTCTGCCAAGAAGGAACATATCTTGGCCAAGAAGATCTTTCTGCATCATCCATCTCAAGTTCCTTAATGTACTTTGTGATAAAGATCTGATTTCTGCATCTTCTATTGTCACTAAAAATATAAGAATAATTTGATTTGATTGAGCAATAAACCAATCATTATTTTGAGACTAGAAAGTCTTACAAGAGGAAAAGAGCAAGACTTCAGACAGAACTTGCTTAAATGTGTTCAGGACCTTTTAGGACTAAGTAAATATACAATTACAATTTCATTACATCAGTAAAAAATTATTACTCAGGTGGGGCTTGAACCCACGACTTTTCCCTTACAGGGGGAACGTTCTTCTTGGAACTGTATAGTTAGTTTATTAAATGCATAGTAGCAACAGTTTCTATTCCTATTCATTAAAAAAAAATTATAGGTACGACATAACAATAGGTACCTATAAACACAGTATATGATCAGGTACCTTCATAAAACATAATAGCACCTTCGTTTCTATTTATTTTTTCTACTATTGCATCAATTTTAGGTTAAGAGTACCAAGTTATAAGGTTACACTTACAGTATTTTCTGGGTACATATTCAACTTTTTGTGGGCTTTTAATCTCCTTGCTGACATCCCCTATGGTTACTTTGTCTTCTTTGGAGAATGCTCTTACTGGATTAGCACTCAGGATCACTTTACGATTACCTAAAATACGGATCAAAACATCGATCCTTCGAACTGTTACTGCAGGGTTATACATGACTGTATTCACTTGAAACTCTTACTATAAAATTATTTACATTTGCTGCTCTTATAATCTAAGCCATTATGAGGTTTTATTAACTTAATTATTAGAAAAAACAATAATCAACAGGTCAAAGTCTAAACTAGTGTCCGTCAAATTGACGTCACGTCAGTGACAGTGACATCTGCCATTAACAGCTGTTCGACAAAGTCGTTCTAAAACTTTCATCTATAACCTACAATCTCTATAATTCATATATTCATCCTATAAATTTTTACATTAATTGAATTTTAATCCTGTTTTGATTATTATAATCATAGAAACATCATCTAACAACATTCTGTCCCAAAGAGTCCTTGATTGCATCTACCTTGGAACCCGGGGGCCACCTTCCTGGATCAGCCGGGGTGCGAGGGATATGTCGATGACAAGCTCACCTCCGGCCTAGCACCACGACCCACAGTCGGCGTGTGGTTTTAGTCGGTTCGAGTCCGACATAACCTCCCCTTCCGGCTCCGGCAGGGGAGGTATCCGAGGGGATTTCCGCACAAAAAAAAATGGGACCGCCTTCCAGTATTTCCTCCTCTACTTCGCAGTCCTCTCTATTTGCACGCAGACCATTAGCGCATAATTTTATGTCAATGGAGGTGGTAATTAACAAAGATTTGTTGCCACGTTGCCTGGTGGCCACATAACAAACGTCACCTACGCACGTGGCCTCACCCAGCGACCAGTGCAGCGCAGGCGACTCATCGGATTTTTTTTGGGCTATCACAAGTATGAAGACTACCACAGACGCAGAAACTGGGACTCCGTTCCTCACGTGACTCTGCATATAGGTCTTTCGTCTGCGTTTGGTCCTTTTAAATTCGTAAAAACCTGGAGCTGTAGGCTAAAAATCACACGATTGTTACTGCTCTCCTACCTTATATACGTTTTGCTTTGCTGCTTACAAGGGTATATGAACCAAAATAGGATGCAAATAAAACACTACCTTAAAGGCCCAACAACCTTTTATAATTACCTGCCTGCCACAAAGCAATATCAGTTTGTTTAAGGATGCAAAACAACAGTCGGTCATATAATACCCTTATCAGGTCCTCCACTAAATGAGAAGGAACGGGTGCTAATGCGCACATTGGAAGAGATAAATGTCCAGTACAGGAATGGATGTATGCCGATTGATTGGCTGAATATAAGGCCACGCTGCGTATTGCTTCGTGCAAATACCTACTTGGTAAAACACACCGCTACTAACGATTTTTTGGCTACGTTACCCACTCACTCATCGCAGCGGACGTATTGTTTAAAGGGAACCCACCACGGACTCAACAATGCTCGTCCTCTCAGCCTGAGAAAGCCTCATATTGAGAAGAAACCCTAGTCAAGATTTTAGTTTGTACCAGAAATTAAATACTGATAAATGATATTTGGTTTACGTGCCATTATTAAGCAATCTTTGAGCAACCTTTCCAAGGTTAGGGGTTAAGGTAAGGCAACATTAGGGTTAGGGACAAGGTGAAGTTATACAAACAACTTTAAAGTAAATCTATATTCTTTATTCACACATAGGAATAAAAATCTATAACGATATGCATTCAATCGAATCGAAGTTTTCAAATAGCTAATATAGTTAAGAATAAAACAGTTCATTCAAATCAAAGGAGATCAGACTACATTTATGGAAACACGTTAATGGGTAGCTTCTTTAGGAAGCCTTATCGTTGGCGCACACCAAACTGCAATTTGCTCGCGCATTTTTTAAGTGTTAGTTAAATATCAACCTTATATATTTATAATACATTGCAAAATTGAATATACGTCTAGATTATATATTAGTCTATGCTCGCGGTAACTTAAATTCAATTTTGCAATTATTATACATACATAAGGTTGACATTTAACAACACTTAATAAGTGCGCGAGCAAATTGCAGTTCGGTGTGCTCCAACGCTTATATACCTATCTATTTATAGATATGACTGTATCAACTTAAAATAAAACAAAAATAAACAATGCTTCTTTACAAAACCGAAGTGAGCCGATCCTAGCCGAACTCTGTCTTATTCATGACACGACATCAAAAGACGGGTTCTAAATCTATACACAGTTCAACTTAATAAAAATAATGTGATCCATATATAACTTCATAAAAATCTGTAGTCGGTATCTATTCGCACTTAAGTCTATTATTAATATATGTTTATAGGATTATTTTCAAAAGTTCCTACCTATAATTTATAATAATGAAGAGATTTCATAAAAGTTAATTCTACTTCCTAATACGAAACTTGCTAGATTTATAGCCAGAATCTGAATTGGTAAATTTGAAGTCTAGTCAACTATTACTAACAAGACTTGACTTCAATCTCCCTATTTTGAGACTGACCAAAAAATTATAAAAACATAAACTCAGCACTTTATACTGGAACAGTTCACAACTACAAGATCTACATCAGATCAAAAAGCTCTACTCTGCTTTGTCATAATTTGGACTATACTGATCCAATTATGAAACTGTTTCAAAGGATTATTCCGAACCTGACCCGGTTGCGGGTTAGGTTAGAAACTTGAAAAAATATGTGATATTTGTTCCGAACGTAACCCTATTCCTAACCTAACCCGACATCTCGTTCCTATCAAAACCTGAATTGCGCATATTTCTGTTACTTTTAAAAGCCAAAGTGCGGTAATTCCAACTTCCTTAGATTAGATTAGGTGTAACAACCTGTGACCACAGCGCACGAGCCGAGCGAGCGTAGCGAGCATGCCACGGCAGCGGCCGGCGAAGTGCCAGACCTGCGCAATTCGGGTTATGATAGGAACGAGACGTCGTCAGGTCAGGTTAGGAAGAGGGTTACGTTCGGAACAAATTTCCAAGTTTTAACCTAACCCGCGATCGGGTCAAGTTTTCGGGACAGGTTCGGAATAAACGGTTTTAAACCATCACTAGTGATTTTATCCATCTATTATAACCATTAGTGATAGGCTTAAAATGCAATTATAGTTAAGTTACTTCGACATCTTCATCATCCAGAGGTTCAATTTTGACACTAACAAAATCAGTAGGTTCTAATTCGTGTTCACCTTGGTCACTATTATAATCTTTAGCTTCAATTTTAACAGTATGTGTCGTCATAGTCGTGTCTTTTTCACTGTCTGAATTGCTTTTGCCTTTCTCACTCTCTCTAGAATCTTCGGAATCTGATTTAGATGCGTTATTCAGTTCATCATCATCATCATCATCGTCATCTATTTCAGCGTTTTCTGTTGGCTGCCCTCTCCTCTCTTGTCCAACATTAGCGACCGTAACATAGTCTCCTATAAGTAGGTCACTTACGGGGGGCTTTGGTGGTCCAAAAATACTAGTCATAACTTCTTCATCTAGACCGAGGTTGCATTCTCTAGGTTCCAGCCTTGTGTAGAAGTCTTTTAAATTGGGCTCATTGCCTTTAAAGCCATGCCTTTTACGGAAGTGTTTCAAGATTGTTCTTTTGACGGAGCACACTTTTGGACACAATTTGCACTGAAAAGAATATAAATGTATAAGTATATTATAATTCACAGGGAGCGGTAATTAGTGTGCAGCGTTGTCAATATGTAATAGGGTTAGTGTGTGGCGTTGTCAATGTGTAGCAGTTTTATTGTATGGTCAGTGTGGTGATGTCAGTGCGTCACAGTGTTAGTGTGTGGCGTTGTCAATGTGTAACAGTGTTAGTGTGTGGCGTTGTCAATGTGTAACAGTGTTAGAGTGTGATTTTGGCAATGCGTAACAGTGTTACTACTCGTGCGAGTTAACATGGCACCTGGCTCAAACCAGTGACGTTAAAAGTATTGACTGCAAAAGAAATTTTGAATTTTCGAGATTGCCATATTTTATTAGATTAATTTCTTAAATTCTTAAATATTGATTATCATAATTACATAGATTTCTAATCGTAAGATTAAAAAATAAACAATATTCATGCCATATTTTTCTTATGATATGCTTGTGTTATACATTTTGTAAAGCTGAAAGCAAAACGAATTATACTAACTTTTAAACTCTCGCGTTCCATGATATACAATAACACTAACGGGAATTAACGCGATCATGGTATAGGTACATACATACCTTTGATTTGCCTGACGTTTCGACCAGGTTACACCGGCCGTGGTCACAGGCTGACTGGCGCAGTAGTGCACGCCCGCCGTCTTCGAGTCCGTGCGGTAGTAGGTTCTTCATCTACCCGCACATTCTCGATATTTTGTTTTCGCCATGTACCGTCACATACCACACTCACAGTGTCCCTATTCTGTAAGCACATGCAACATGCAGCCTCGCTTTTCTGTGCAGTCGGATAAAGACCGGACAGTTTGCTTACAGAATAGGGACACTGTGAGTGTGGTATGTGACGGTACATGGCGAAAACAAAATATCGAGAATGTGCGGGTAGATGAAGAACCTACTACCGCACGGACTCGAAGACGGCGGGCGTGCACTACTGCGCCAGTCAGCCTGTGACCACGGCCGGTGTAACCTGGTCGAAACGTCAGGCAAATCAAAGGTATGTATGTACCTATACCATGATCGCGTTAATTCCCGTTAGTGTTATTGTATAAAACGAATTATAGTATGATTTTTAATTCGAGTCAGTAAAATGACATTTCCAGTGTTGCAAGTTTTTTGCCTCAAATAAATAGTGATGTGGTTGAATCGCGTTTTACGATTAAAAGTTAGTCAAGATTATATTTTTTAGTCACCTCAACTACGTGGTTACGTTTTTAGTAACTTTTTTAGTCACCTCATGTTTACGATGGTGACCCTCTCGGAAAGAGGGTCACCATCGTAAACATGTACCATGTTAACAGTGGTGGCACTCAGCTTGAAGGCCTCATCAGATGCCTTTTCACGCTCCGCTTAAAGGACCCGGGACTGTACGAAGAAGGAAATACGTGAGCTGGCAAAGAGTTCTAGATCTTCATGGTGCAGCATAGAAATGAGTCACTGAAACGCTTGGTGCTAGCAGTTTGGTTGGCTTGCGGTTTTAGTCGGTTCGAGTCCAACATAACCACCCCTTCCGGCTCCGGCAGGGGAAGGTATCCGAGGGGATTTCCATACGAAAAAAAGGAGTGTTAGGTTATTACAATAATAATTAAACCATGACGACGCAACTACGGTTCATGTATGGATTGGTGGTTATAAAAAAATAACCACGAAGGCTCCGCTAAGCCTTCTAATCTATAACTATCGATGTCCAGGCGCGCAGTAATCTCTCATATTTATCATAATGCCTAATTTATCACTTGGTCCATAACATTACATCGCATCGACAGCCTCCGTAGCGTGGCGGTAGTGAATGTGACTGCTACGCAGGAGGCGCGGGTTCGGTCCCCGCTCAGTTTCAATATTTAGATGTATGAATATGGCTATTTGGATACACAATAGATAAATATTGTAAATGGCAACCCCACATCGACAAATTAATAAATAAAATAGACCGCTTTATTTATGCTTTAAAAAAGATAAAGGAGACAGTAAATGTAAAAGCAGCTCTTGCAGCATACCATGGATATGTGTCATCCATATTGAGATATGGGTTGATTATTTGGGGCAACTCCACAGCGGTCGATGAAGCCTTTAAGGCACAAAAAAAATGTATCAGAGCAATAAGTGGAGCTGGTCCCATGGACAGCTGCAAACCACTTTTTGCTAAACATAAAACTCTACCATTGCCTTGTATGTACATATTAGAAATAAGTATTTATGTTAAAAAGAATTCTGACATGTTTCAAAAATTTAATTCTACATCCAGACATCATCTCAAATTTAAACTCCCGTCCATAAGATTACAATTATTTAAGAGTAATGCATATTGTATGGCAATTCTAATATATAATCATCTGCCAAAATCACTACAAGAATTACCCTTAAGAAAATTCAAAAAACAATTATTTGAATTCTTAATTAATAAAATGTACTACAGTGTAAGAGAATTTCTGGATGACAAAATACCAAAAATAATAAATTGAATATTCATGAATTTATTTAGGATTTATGACATTACAAATATATTTTATTGACATGATTATTAGTAATAACAATAACTCACATGGAATGAATATAATTGATATAATTAATAGACTGATAATTTGATATAACTAATTGACTTAATATGTATAATAAGACTTAATATTTGCACGCTCCATGGAGCAGAATATGCTGTACCTACTAGTTCTAAGACAATCTCTGTAACCATATTCGAAGCAAATAAATGATTGAATTGAATTGAATTGAATTGGTTTGGTCTGAGTGTTTCTATGTATAATATATGTATGGATTTAGGAAAAAAAATCTAAGTATGTTTATCCGCATTCTAGATTCCATAACACAAGCTAAGTTAAGCTATGCTTAGCATGGGTCTAGATAGTGTTGTGTAGAATCTTGTGTTGTGGAATCTTATTAGTATTATTACATACTAGCTTTTGAAACGTTTATTCCCAGCTTTTATAATAAGATGTGATGACTATTACATATTTACAATAAAAAACGCTTTTATACCTATTATAATAAAGTATTACTAAAATGTCATAATCTATTGATTGTCGAACATCACTATTGTAGCGGGTCACCCTTTTTTGTATCAGTGACAGTTGCACTTGTCATTTTACTGACTCGAATTAAAAATCATAGTATAGGTAAGTAGATATATTAAATAAAAACACTGTAGGTGAATCTTCATTTTTAAACTTTTTTTTTCTAAAAATGGAAATATTAATGTAAATATATTGATGAAATGTTATCCCATTAAAATTTCTCGATTGTTTATCTGTACAATTGGTACATCCTTGTACCGCACCCCTTATTCTTAAACCAGGTAAAACCATTTTTATCGTTGAATTTTTGACCTCAAATGACAACAGAACGCAAGGACGCCGGACGTTTCGCTAGAACTAGTTGGTGACTAAATGAGTCATTTGACGTATGGAAGGCTCGTTACTCGATTGCCTTCATGATCATTTCCTTTGTCATGGATCTGACCTATAGTTCGCAAAATATAGCTTGATACCTGTGACGTTTGTCAGAATGACATGTAATAGGTATGGGACGTCTTTAGTAATTTTATCGATATTTATATAGAATGAGTTTATTAAAAAAATACATTTTAACGATATTGAAAGAAAGAAAAAAGGAAATGAAAGATGAATTTGAAGGTATTCAAAAGTTTAATTGTCAAATGGTGTACAGCCGAGATCAACTTCAAAGTCAAATTCTGATTCATCACTGGAGCAGTCCTGTAGATTAATAATTAATTCTTGATCGCATATGTTGTCAAATTGAATATCGCGCTCCCAATCTTTTTGAATCACATTTTTTGTCTTCTCAACTACCTTTTTCCAATCATCAGCATTTACATGTACACAAGCTTCATGTAGTAATGTCAACATTTTGTTTGCTGTGAAAGGCGGTGCTACATTATGTCTGGCAGCGTAACCTAGAAAAAAAAGGTATCCGATCAAACAAAAAACCTACTAAATTCTTTGTAAGCTTTTTATGTATGTTTTTTTTTATTATACGAACCTTTGACTTGAGCCCAGATTAGTTCTATTGCATTGTAATGGCAATGATATGGTGGTAAACGGATGACGGTGTGGCCCATTTCCTTTGCAATTTCGTCTATAATATATCTTGGAGTGGGGGGCTTATGAATGCTTACTAATCTTAGCAATTCTTTCTTGAGCATGCTGTTGTCGGCTTTTACTCCTTTGTTTTGCAGCCAAGTAATAATTTCAATTTTACGATTGCTTGTCGTAGGCGCCTTATCTTTTTGTACTGAATGATACGGAGCGTTGTCCATCAGAATAAAATGTGGTTCACTCAAATTATTTAGAAGAGTTAGAAACCACTCCTTAAATTTTGTAAAATCCATTTCTTCATGGTACTCTGTTGTTTTTACTGATTTAAACGCTAGTAAACAATTGGGCACAAAACCAGACGATGTCCCCGCATGAGTAATTATTAACCTTTGTCCTTTGCCTTCGGGCACCTTGGTGGTAGATTCCGCTTTATCGTCTGTCCACGATCTTGAAACAGTGTGGTTTGCGTTGAGCCCATGTTTCATCAAGAAAAACCACTTTATGCCAATCTGTTATATTTTTGACTTTGCGCAAAAAGTCAATTCGGGTCAAAGCAATGTCTGTTCGCTTCATTAAAATTTTTCTTTTATCGCTTTTTTTATAAGCAAAGCCGATTTTTTTCAATATTTTGGACAACGATGGTGGACTTCCTTTAAATAAATCCGCGTCTTTAAGCGAAACGGATATTTTTTTTAACGTGGGAAATTCACCACGTGCGTAATACGCATATATATGATTTCGAATTGCGGCAGCATCAAAGTCGTCAATTTCGGTGACTGGCGAAACTCTCTTCCTTTTTTTATTAGGAGTCGATAATATTTTACCTCCCTCATCTTCGGCCACCATCTCCTTTGACGATTCTCCATACTTTTCTTTGCTAATTCGAGACACTGTAGCTCGTCCGATACCAAGAGCGTCAGCAACTCTATTGCACACTTGCTCCAATGGTAGTAGCGGTCCGCCATTTTGATTCTCGCGGTCAAAATACTCGCGCAAACGAATCACAAACTCGCGACTTTCGCTATTCAAAATAGTTTTTTTTGTTCTTTTCGGCATTGTGGTGCAAAAAAAACAAATAACTAGAAATAACAACAAAACTTAACAAAGCAACAGTAATAACGACAAAACAATATTAATCACGTAGCGATAGCGTATACAAGGCGTGGGCACTCAAAAAAGATGGCGCCCGCTTGTTCGCTGCATGCGAAAGCAGTAGGTATTGCAAGACTAAAAAAATACGAATTTGTTGTGAAAAAATTATTAGATATAATCATTTATACAATTTATATTAATGAAATTGTCATACATTTATTTTATCGATATTCGCTGGCCAGTCGATTACACATCCCTACAAGGCTGCGAAAAGAGTTTACGAAGTAAGCTAACAAAAAGAATATAAATAATAAAATATAATAAATATTTTAAATTACCTTTGTTTTTACTAGTATCTCCTTGATAACAAGTTCTATTTGAAAAAAGTGTTCTAGATTTCTATACAAATGTCTTATTAATATTTAAAAAATTAAAACTTTTCCAACAACAAATTTATTGTTGCAGTCTTTATAAACGAAGTCTCTAAAGTCACAGGTATCAAGCTATATTTTACGAACTGTAGGACTTATATTAACTACCTTATAAGGCAACCCGAGCACCATATATATACGTAACTATAAGCTCAAGCGGCTTTAGTTTAGGTAATCTGTGCCGCTATGCAGGAGGCACGGGTTCGATGGGTACCCGGTTCGATTCCCATTTAGTGTAAATATTGGAAAGGATATCAAAGGAGATGATAGAGAGACTAAACATGCCAAATTCAAAGAGGACATAATATTTTTAGTGCCGTTAGCTCCTTTAGTGGTAGTTTACTGCCTGAATTATGATAGTACACGTGCATACTAAGAGGGAAAAAGTCCCATTCATTATTTTTATAACATTATATTGATGGATTAGTTTAGTTTTTACTACGGTGATGATTACCGCCGTTATAATAAGATTCTATATTAATAGTGAGATTTATTGAAAGCGTGGATGCATGTTTGTTAGGTATTTTATCAAACCACACAACGGTAGAACGAATCTGGATGAAAATTGGCAGAGAGAGAAAAAGGAATCCTTCATGATTCAATGAATTCAATTAAAAAAAAAAACAAGATATCCATACTAATATTATAAATGTAGAATACAGTAAATCTGTATGTTATAAATTATTATGACAAAAACTCAATAAAATAAATCAATTTATATGTTCCAAACGTAAAAATAACAAAACTTAACGAAATCTGATAATAAAAAGTACGAAATTAAAATTTACAACAGTCACTGTGATGCGGACGCTACTGCAGGACGAGAGCAGGGCATCGCGCGGAGAAGCGGGAGGAGGGTTGTTTGCAAGGCCAGGTGCCATGTTAACTCGCAAGAGCTATATTGTGTGGCTTTGTCAATGTGTAACAGTGTTAGCGTGTGGCGTTGTCAATGTGTAACAGTGTTAGCGTGTGGCGTTGTCAATGTGTAGCAGTGTTAGTGTGTGGCGTTGTCAATATGTAAGTGTTAGTGTGTGGCGTTGTCAATATTTATCAGTGTTAGTGTGTGGCTTTGTCAATATGTAACAGTGTATGTAGCGTTGTCAATGTGTAGCAGTGTTAATGTGTGGCATTGTCAATATGTAACAGTGTATGTAGCGTTGTCAATGTGTAGCAGTGTTAATGTATCGCGTTGTCAATGTGTAGCAGAGTTAAGGTGTTGTTAATGTGTGGCGACTACAGTGTCTCAATGTGTAAGCGCGGCGACTCACCCGGAAGGTCTTGAGCTTGGTGTGCGTGATAACGTGGTGGCGCAAGCCGGCGTGGCTTGTGAGCATCTTGTCGCACAGCGGGCAGGCGTGGCGCGCGTGCGTGTGCGAAGTACGCAGGTGCCGCAGCATGTAACGCTCATCCGCGTACATACGGTCTGCCACATCACGCATATTATTGTAGATATTATATAACCAACGGGACACTAGCGGTTTAATTTACTACTTGCATAGGAAGCGGGTCGAACAGAGAAAAAAAGAGGATCTTGAGAAATTATAGACAAGGAGGGACAAAGAATGATCCGCTTCCGAAACCCTATACTTTCAAAATCTTTTATATTCAGTATAATCAGTCATGAACGCGGATTTGTACAAGTACAATTTGATTGCAGGGGAATGATAACTTCTACTCGATATTTAGCTCAAAATTCGCGTGAGTGAGTACTGTAGAGGCAATGATACATTGGCGCGACAATGTTATCTGATTTCAATGTCGCACGGAAAAGGGCCACTTACCACACAAGGGGCATTTGATCGTGTTCCTCTTAATTATGTGCGTCTTCATATGCTCACGCAACGAACAAGCGCTGGTGAACATCTTCGAACAGACTGTGCATGTTTCTAAATCTGAAAGAGATGAAATTGAATACAGTTAATGTCTAAAACCCAAGGAATTTTGGATGCAACGCGATTTATGGACTAGGTTCATGTTCATGCTGTAGTTCGATTTTGGTGTAAGGGACTATTGCCTCTTCTGACTTTGCCCTAGCTTCTTACTATTCAGTAAGGTGGAGTCAAATGACTGACTGAATGTATAGAGAAAGCCCTATCCTCTTATTAGGATAGGGCTTTCTCTATACAGAGGACTAGTTCATATATCATACTACTTCATCAGGAACCACCATTTTCTTTATACCAAGAAAAATTACTTACTTTCGCCTGTATGCTTCCTAATATGATAGGTCAGCTTCGATTTCTGGACAAAAGTCTTCCCACAATACATACACGCGTACGATGTATCCCTCGAGTGAGTCCTGCAAAGTACATAGGAATAATTCAAAATGAGAAATAGAATATCAATTGAATACATAGGGAAAAATAAACGGGCGGGACTCGAACCCGCAGTCTTTCCCTTACAGGGGGAATGCCTTGACCAATTGGGCTACCGAGACACGCCCGATGCGATTAAAATTTTCCCTTCTATTTATCCGTTCTTACGGCGACACGGTGGAGTCATCTACCGATCTTCTTACGAACTATCGGAACCAATTAATGTTGTTACAATCATTTTTAAACATTAATTTTTGATAACTCCGCCCAAATACTTGAATGAATTTTACAGCATTAAGTATGCTAACTATACATTTTCCCTATGTATACGATTTGTATAGTTAGCATACTTAATGCTGTAAAATTCATTCAAGTATTTGGGCGGAGTTATCAAAAATTAATGTTTAAAAATGATTGTAACAACATTCATTGGTTCCGATAGTTCGTAAGAAGATCGGTAGATGACTCCACCGTGTCGCCGTAAGAACGGATAAATAGAAGGGAAAATTTTAATCGCATCGGGCGTGTCTCGGTAGCCCAATTGGTCAAGGCATTCCCCCTATGCCGCACCACTAAGACCTGGAATTCCCTGCCAGCTCACGTGTTTCCTTCTTCCTACAGTCCCGGGTCCTTTAAGCGGGGCGTGAAAAGGCATCTAATGAGGCCGTCAAGCTGAGTGCCACCACTGTTAACATGGTAAATGTTTACGATGGTGACCCTCTTTCCGAGACTTTGCCTTTAGCTTAACATCAGGCGAGGTGAAGTCAAATTGACGTGTCCTATATAAAAAAAAAAAAAAAAAAATACAATATCAATTCAATTTTTCAGCTAAAGCCGGGGAAAAAAGTATAAACGTTACCTGGAGTGCGAGTTACAAGCGCCTTTATCGGCGAAGCTGCGTGGACAGTGCGGGCACGCGTACGGGCGCTCGCCCGTGTGACGTCGCTCGTGACGTAGCATGTTCGACCGTTGAACGAACCGCATCGGGCAGTACGAGCAAGCGTGACGAGGCCCTTCGTGGATCTGGACATGCTCGCGGAACGAGTCGCGTTTCTGAGGAACATTACGGATTTCAGTTCATTTGTTTGTTAGTTATCATTAACAAACTGCTATTGTCTTTTTTTACGCTTGCGATACCAGATGTGTTGCTAAGGTGAGAGGAATAGGATGTAAACTGCTAGAAACATATAATTTTGCTACTTCCTAGTATGAAAAATGTAGTAAACTTCGCGATTTTAATCGGTCGCCTTCAGTACCACCACGCCACAGAGACATTCTTACTAATCTATCAAATTAGTTGCACTGGACTGTGAAAATTCCAGTAGTCCCGGTTTTTAGGAATATTTATACTAAGATCGCGAAGTTTATTATATTTTTCATAGTAGGAAGTAGCAAATTTTTAGGTTTCTAGCAGTTTACATCCTATTTCTCTCACCTTCAAAGAAATATGCAATGTTTATTGGTTAGAAACTCACCAAGAATGTCTTCCCACAATAGGTGCAAGTATAGTTCTGCTTATTAGGCATGTGCTCTTGTTTATGCATGTATAACGAAGACTTGTACTGAAATGACTTCCCACACTCGGAACACTCGAAGGGATGCTGCCCAGGGTGACATATGAGGTAATGCAATTTTCTATAAAAGATCACAATTTGTTATTATTCATTAGTCTTATGTCAATCTATCCTGGAGGCATATAGCTAGGGCAATTAGAACTGCTCTCTTATAGCTAGACTACCATGGGTAATAAGCCTACCACGGTTAGCAAGCTAATTCCCTAATTTTTTCTACTGGGTAGGTCTTCAAAAATGCTATTGAGGTTTCTAACATAATTTTTTTCTAAACTGAATAGTTTGCGTGAGAGTCACTTCCAAAGAGGAAAATTGTGCCCCCACCCTCCTTCCCCCTCTAACTCCTAAAATAAGAGAATGATAAAACTCAAAAAAATATAATTATGATGTACATTGCTATGCAAACTTTCAACGAAAATTGGTTTGACCGAGATCTAGTAGGTAAGTAGTTTTTGTTTAATACGTCGTAAACCGCAATTTTCGCCTTTCACTCAATTAACTTAAAAATAATTTAAAAAAAACATTGAATGAACTACAAGAACTTTTATATTAAAATACTTGCTGCTACGGAACCCTTCATGGGCGAGTCCGACTCGCACTTGGCCGGTTTTTTTAAATGTAAAGGCACTTGCGCCTCTAACTCTATTATACTCGTATTTCTATACCTCTTATTATTATTTCTGCGACCGAACCCCTCAATATTAGTAGCAGATATATTCTCTACTCTACTATCACTCACCTCTCATCCATGGTGTGTAGCACTTCTTCGCACAGCTTACACTTAAACTTGCCAGGTCCGTGTGCCTGGGCCATATGTGCGCTTGCGGCTCGTGTGCTGCTAAACTCGCGACCACACACAGTACAATCTAAATTGCGTTCGATGCGCTGATGGGGATTGTGGATTGACTAAAACAATTGATTGTCATTTTTACACAGGTCCTAGCTCATTACTTTCCCGATATATATGGAATTTGTACCCAATCTATTTAGTACCAACTTAACTTTCAGAGAGGTGTCATCAAATATTTTGCTTGTATTCCATGTTAGTACTATAAATAATAGCCACACGGCGCCGGACGACGCGCCGGCCAGGGGCGATGGTTATGTCGGACTCGAACCGAAACCACAAGTCGACCGCCCGCCCGCCCATGCGTACTTCTACTGGCGTATCAGGCGTCCTCACCAGTACCCCCAAACCTATGTTCATGGCATTGCTGAGCGATTTCAAAAAATAAATCTCTCATCAAAGCACACGCGAATTACTAACATAGTAAGTTTCAAAAACCACAGAATCATTGAATTTCGACTTACTCTCACATGAAGTTTGAAGCTCTTCCTGTGACTCAATGGTTTATATTTGCAAGAACCTAGTGAGCAATACAACTTCTTAGCTTCTGGATGTAGACTTTTAAAATGGGTCCTCATTTCATCGACGTTGGTCAGCACCAAACAGCACAGGGAGCATTTCATTAGATATAGAGGAATTTTATCTCCAGTAATATGTTGTGAGAAGTGATGGTGGATAAACCAAATCTGTGGATATGTAATGTAATTAAGTTGATTATTAATATTATTTCTTAAGTGCAGTTACTGTGGAAAATAAAATATAAACAAAAGGATCATATCTCTCTAACAATCATGACAAATTAAATGAAAGGAAATCCCTGAAATCTATACTTAATCCAATGATACAACCACCTCTGTCTAACCTTGTTTTGTGACTCTTGGTAAAAGTACTGAGCGGTTCGAGGTTGATAGGGCCCATCTGAGACCCCACATCCACAGTTAAAGGTTAACTTCACAACCAATGATGTAGCCAGTTGTTAATCAGTTACTCACCTTATCACTGAACACTTCATTGCAGACCTCACACTTGTAATAACAATCTTTATGTCTAGAGAAATGAACTCGTACTTGATGAGTTTCCCGGTCCTTTTCATGCCAGAAGAGAGTTGGGCAGTACATACATTTAAAGCCTAATTGAGGACTAAAACAATTGTCATACTCTAACAAGTCCCAATGCTCAGTTAAATGTCTTCTTGCTTCCGGGCGGTCTTGAAACTCGTCATCACAGAATTGACAAAGCCATAGGTCCTTAAAATCCCCTAGCTCACGAATGACATGACTGTCAAGCTCATTCTGGCTGTCAAACACTGCAGCACAAACTCTACATGAAAAAATGGATTTGTACTTAATGGAATGCATTTTTGTCATATGTGTAACAAATGTTTGCACACTGTTGTGGTCCACATTACATAGAGGGCACTTTATATCCATACATAGATCTGCTGTTGATTTCTCGTAATCAACATCAGAAATTTCATGGACTACATTTGATTTGATATCTGATAAGATTTGAGTAACATAATCAAAGTAACATCTTTCTAAAACAACTAATTCAGTTAGTGTCATATCATAGTCCTCATCTCCCTCATAGTTTTTCACAAGCTCATCAAGCTTCGAGTCTCCTTCTTTGCTACCCTTTGCTTCATCTCCACTTAAATTCTCTTGCTTAATCTCTGGGAGTAGGACTTTCAGCAACTCTTTTGCATCACTTGTAGTAGGATCAGATCCTAAGCAATCACTCAGTTTGAAATCTAAATCAACATAGCCATATCTTGGATGATTCTTCAATTGTTCTTCAATGAATTCATTTCTAACATCAGCCCCATTTACAACAAATGGTAAATCTCTGCCAGCCACTAGACTTGTAAAGCACTTTAATGTGAAATGGTGATAGCCCATGTAGTGATTGAAGAATGTTCTTACCACGTTATCAGTTTTGGCACAAAGTACACATGAAAATGTTGGGCATCCATCATATTCAAAGTCCCATAAATTATCTACATCTTTATTTGCAACATTTACAACATTATGCTTTTGAAATAAATGTGAGTGGTACAGTTCTCCATCTGAAACTCTGAAGTGACAGAGCCTACAGTGAACAAGTTTATGAACTGTTTTAAGGTGCAACCGTAAAATGGGTTCAGTTGCAAAGTTTTCAATACATTGTGAACATGGCCATGGTGTGTGGAACTTCATATGCTCCCACCACGCTTCCCGGTTAGGCACGAAGTACCTTAAACATACAAATACTTATGTTACAGATCTGCTATATTGCATTACTGATATATTATATTTATATTTAGTGTAAGTTGAATAGATACTACAGCACTTACCTACATATACCACAAAAATCTTTTTTATGGTTCAGGCAGTAATGAAGGATTATCTTCGACCTATTTATGAACCATTCAGGACATAATAAACAGCTGTAAGGCCCTGCAGGGTTCAAATCCTTCATATAAAGCCATACATCGGCAGGGCGCTCTATGACTGGAGGTTGTTCATTTTTCTGAAGTTTGATGGTAATCGAAAGTCGCTTTGGGGGACTCAATTTCTTTTTTTTCTTTTTTGTAACCTTTACCTCTTTATAGGCAGTATTTCGAACGCAACTTTCAGGATTTACTTTTTTGTTCGCTGCAATAACTGATAGCGGCTCATCATCAGAATCATCAGAACTCATCTTGTACTTTCTATTTCCTACACTTACAGTCGAAACTTCAATAACACACCCACAGTTTGAAAAACTGTATTTTGTAAAATAATAAAACTAGTAAATACGGTACAAACACTGTAGCGCAGTCTCGGCAGTGTGTTTTATTTTTAATTAAAAACAAAAATATCAAGATATCTGTATTAATTTATCTAATTTATCTTGTGTATAAGATCAATATTGATTATTTATGCATTGCGATTACAAAACCTTTAAAAAATTTACGAATAATTTGTTGACTTGTTTGTTTTTCGGTTTTTTTTTCTTGCTTGCCGCTAGGGATGTAATGAGAAAAAAAAGTAAAAATCGGTGTATTAAATCGATTTTATTGTTAAGAAGAATGAATAATTGATTTAATTACAATCATAAGCCAATCATAACCTATTTTTATCTACCATCTATAGCCCACAACTTGTATCTCTATTAGAATCAAAAGAAGAAGCTTTAAAACCTTGGAGAAGCTATGGGGAGTTTAACCCCAGCCTGTCCCCAACTGTGTCGGCTTGTAAAAACTTTTCGGTACTAGCTTCTTTTCTTCGGCTTCAGCAAACATAACGTTCTAGCATAGCTGGCCATATTATAAAAACTAGGAGCATAATGTATTCAAACGTTTACTTAAGCTATTATTATTATACTCATTTCTATATCTCTAGGGTTTACACGCCGATCTTGATTTTGAAGCAGATACTCCAAACCAATAATAATCTATGCTCCAAACTGATTTTGATGAAATTTTGCAAGTCGCATTAAGTTTGGATGACAATTTGATGCATTAATATGGTAACAAAGCTGGTAAGTATATTATCTTCCCTTTTTCTCTTCTTATTTCAAATTTATTTATTTTTATTTGAATAGTTTTATTTTGTTAAATCGTGTTGAACGAAAGAGAAATGATTTTTTAAGCTACTGTAATGTTGATTATTCTAAAACATTAATTTGTGTTGATTTCGAGAAGCCCTAATCAATGCATTTCAAATAAATATTTTATCAACCTTAGTTCATTTCTAGAGATCTACTATTTCACATCCCTACTTGCGGCCAGTGTTGCCAGTTGAATATTGTCGAATGTTACACAGGACTGCTTAAAAAGTTACAATTTCAGGGTAAAAGTTACGATACCTTATTTCACGAGGAAAACTTCAATACAAACGTTATTAAGGCCCTTTATTACATTTTATCTAAGATGTTTTCAGTCCTATTAAGTAACGACTTAGGAAAGTTAGGTTACTTAAGGAAATGCAGCAATTTTTCGTTTTTTTTTTATGATAACGAAAACAATAAAACGAATTATGTATCAATAATATAACAACTAATTCAGAAATACTACAAACTTGAAGGAGAAACTTACTTTGTTGATCAATTTAAAAACAGTCATCATCTTAAACTATTTATCGATTCTGTTTCCCATCACACGAAGTGTAGTCACATTGACGTATCATACCTATACAAAAACCTGAAAAAAAAAACATATACAAAAATTAATAATATACCAACTAATTCAGAAATGACTTTTGATGAACTACATTATAACTTACGTTATTAATCAATTTAAAACAAGTCATCATCTACTATTCATCGATTCAGCTTCCCATCTGGGGAAGTGTAGTCACTATCACATTGACGTATCACAAATGAAAATCCTGCAAAGGAAAGACATACAATAAAGTGAATAATACACCAAGTAATTCAGCAATGGCTTTTGATTAGCTACAACTCACTTTGTTAATCAATTTAAGAAATGTCATCATCATAAGCTTCGCGATTCAAAAAGTTCTAAAAATTGTTATCAATCTGCAGTTATAATCAGCAGAAGGAGTAGTGAGTAAGTTAATCGTTGGTTTAACCGTTCGGTAGTGCTACTCGGACATTGTGAAATGCGAATACTCAGTTACCGAGGACTTTAAGTTACGATTAGATAATAACATTTATAACTTTTTGAATTGGTATATCTCAGAAACGGTGGCTCGTAGGAAAAAACTGTTGATACATTTTTTATAGATAATTTTGGTTAAAATTATTGTTCGTAAATTATATTCTGCTGCGTTTATTTAGTTTAACCTCGGTCAAATGTTAAAATCGATCATGATATCAAATAAAACGAAGACGAGGACATTTTTTTTTATAGGTTACTTACTGATAGAAATTTTCGAATCGAATCGAGACAAAATCTTTTTAATTATGAGAATAGCTCTTCTACAGTAGATAAAAATAATAATTTTTTTTACTAGTACCACACTAATGAACATAAATGAATGAATTGAAAATATTATATTATTCTTTGATTGATAGTTGTTCGAACAGAAGTAAACTTTATAACTGGGAAAAAAGGTTTGAAGTTGTTAGAACGTTGTCATCTCCATACAAGAGATTTCTCTAACAATACCAAGGTTGGTATTTCTGATAATACGGATAGCGAATTGAATAATATTGACATTATTGACCACAGACTACAGAACACTAATGTTGACCCAAACCTATACGGCAAAAGTTACAATAAAGTTCCATTTTGAGTCATGTTACGGAGAAGTTACATAAGGGGGTCAAAAGTTACGAAAATTGTAACAAAAGTTACAATCTGGCAACGCTGCTTGCGGCCACAGAATAAATGACTTGCGGTTAGTCTGTCTCGGCTAGTCTATATTCTTCTATAGTCTATTGCGTATCGCCATAGTCGATACCTATTAATCTATGGTCAAGTCGTGGTGCGCACGCAACATAATGGTGCGTCCACACTTGTGACACGGACAACGGACCGGACATCGTGACATCACTACAGTATAATGTACGCTAAGTGTGGACGGGTGAACGGCTCGACCCGTGACACCGTGACCGTGTCAGTACCATAAAGTTAAAATGCTAACGAAAGAAAGAAAGAAAGAAATCATTTATTATATATTAAATTTTTGTGTCATTTACGCATGCAATAATAAAGTTCAATAAAAATAATACAATATAAGAAATAATGATACAATTAATCATGTCATAAAATAATCACACCCATAATTCGAATTTACACTTTGAATGTCATTAACAGTGAAATAATCATTAATAATATAGTCCTCAAACCAGATACAATCATTGACATTCCTTCTATTACACCCGATACAATCAAGGATATTCCTTATTTATCCTCAAGAAATTCCTTAACAGTATAAAAACACTTCTCAATTAGCCGGGTAGTTAGTGTATTCCTAAGGGGAGGCGGGAGGCGGGAGGCGGGAGGCGGGAGGCGGGAGGCGGGAGGCGGGAGGCGGGAGGCGGGAGGCGGGAGGCGGGAGGTGGGAGGCGGGAGGCGGGAGGCGGGAGGCGGGAGGCGGGAGACGGGAGGCGGAAGGCGGGAGGCAGGAGGCTGGAGGCGGGAGTTGGAGTCGGAGTCGAGGAAGAACTCAGGCTTACAGTATTACGTTTGTTTGATCATAATTGGTTGAGTACAACCGGAGATATAACTAAAAGTCCCAATAGCCGACATCTATGCGAGCGGAGCCGTGGGCATCAGCAAGTTATTTATACTAGCGTGAGTTGTTGTGCCTTAACAGAAAAAGAGACCGGTTTGGATTTGAATTTGATTATTGATTCAGGTTCGGGCTCAGATTCAGATTTGAATTCGAGTTCGTTTTTCGATGAAATTTCGCTAATCGCCGGGTTCGCTAAATTGATGATATATTCTCAAGGAACCCATTCACGATCCCGCCTGCAGTTTCAGATCGTATCGGGCGGTCTGCAGTCTTAGGCTGACAGTGGCGCCCACACAGGAAAGTGATTTTGGCCTACCGGCCATTCCCTGCTATCCGTTTTGCGACTACACACGATCAGTTGGGAGTCGACAGTTTCTCATCGTACAATTGCCTGCCGGCAATTGTCTGATATCGGTATTGACGACCATTTTAACGACGATCAAAGATAGCGGAAGTGAAATTTCCAACAACATCAATATGGGTATAATTTTCGACATTTTCGTGGTGACTAATTACGAATACTATCATCCATTTGCGATCCAAGAAGGCGGACGAGAAATCTCCAATAAAGTCAATATGGGTATCGTTTTCGAAGTTTCCGGGGTTACTGATTGCTAATATATCATCTATTTAGAGATCCAAGATGGCGGACTCGAATTTTTCAACAAAGTCAATATGGATGTGGTTTACGAGGTTTTTAGAATTGTTAATTAAATTACGAATTTTTCATCCATTTAGCCATCTAAGATGGCGAACTTGAAATATCCTACAAAGTCAATAAAGGTATAGTTTTCGAAGTTTTCGGGATTGCTAATTACCAATATATATTATCCATCCAGTCATCTCGGATCGCTAAATAAATAGTATATTTGTAATCAGCAACCCCAAAAAACCCCGAAAACTATACCCATATAAATTTTGGTGAAAATGTCGAGTCCACCATCTTGGATCGGTACATGGATGATACCTTCGTAATCAGCAACCCCAAAAACCCTGAAAATGATACCCATATCAATTTTAGTGAAATTTTGAGTCTGCTATCTTGGATCGCTAAATGGATTCGTAATTAGTGACCCCAAAAACCCTGAAAACGTTACCCATATCGATTTTATTGAAAATTTCAAGTCCGCCATGTTGGATTGCTAAATAGATGATATATTCGTAACTAGCGACCCCAAAAACCCTGAAAACGATACCCATATCGATTTTGGTGAAAATTTCGAGTCCGCCATCTTGGATCGCTAAATGGATGATATAGTCGTAATTAGCGACCCCAAAAACCCTGAAAACGATAGGTACCCATATCGATTTTAGTGAAAATTTCGAGTCCGCCATCTTGGATCGCTAAATGGATGATATAGTCGTAATTAGCGACCCCAAAAACCCTGAAAACGATAGGTACCCATATCGATTTTAGTTAAAATTTCGAGTCCGCCATCTTGGATCGCTAAATGGATGATATATTCGCAATCAGCGACCCCAAAAACTCTGAAAGTATACAGAGTATAAATATATTATTTTTGAATTGACGTACCGAGACAAGTCACGACGTGATCCACTACGCACCCCGTGTCAATATCAATGCGTGTCCGCGTGGCTGCTACGCGTGTCATTAATGCAGTGTGGACGTCATTTTCAAACAGACAACACCGAACATCCTTTGAAAAAATCCGGCTCCGACGGATCACCTCGTGACACGTAACTTTGATCCGTGACAGTACACAAATCAGCGTCCACTCTAGATCCAAACAGTACATCGTAACACCGTACATAGTCTTGACGTTTGTTCCGTGTCTGACATTACCTTTGAGTGTTCGGTATGGATAGAAGCGTGTCAGTAGCCTGTGACATTGTCCGCGTGATAAAAACCCGTCCACACTAACAAACTGACACGCGTGTCTGACACGGTCACGGTGTACTGTACGGCGTAAATGTTACAAGTGTGAACGGACCATTACATTTTGAGGCAAAATACCTAAAACATAGACAATATGAGATTTTTCATTTCAGTGAAATATAAAATTGAAAAAGAGTAAGAGTATCAAAAGAATCAGTATGTCTGCAATTAACTTTGACTAATCAATCACTTTCATAGTAATGTTAAAGTTAGAAATAATTCTTCTGAGGGAACCTGCATGAAATGGAACGTACAAGAAAAATAAAATGTCCTTTCGTGGCAGCCATTTTATAGAATTAAAATTTGTTTATGGTAAGCCAAAGAAAGGCGAAGCTAAACAAAAGGGTAGCATGTAGCTAGCATTTACTGAATTATCAGTAAAATTCGCGTAAATATTGACTTGAAAGTCGTATTTATATCTTATTGTTAAGTGAGAAATCAACCTACAACGTGTGTAAATCATATAACTTCATAAAATGAAGCACAATGCATCGTGTAATGGTGGCCATTAGAAGTAATAATTATGTATATTGGCATACTTACAGCTTTAAGGACAACCAAATAAACATTTGAAAAGTTGTGCGAACTGATAAATTCAGAGTTATAACAGATCAAAATGTAAATAAAGTGTAATACGTGATGTGTGAAAAGGAAAAGTGCCCAGTGTAAATAATCTATTTGGCACGAATCATGGCCCAAAATCAAGGGGAGGTTCAAGTGGGCACACCGAACCAACCCGTGAAGGACAAAGATATTTATGCCTGTTTGCCTGATATGAGGATCAACGGGCCACTCGGACCCGACGAACCGTGTCCGGGAGGCGAAGAGTTACGTTGGTTGCCTGCTCAGGCTACTGACCGAGACCTGGTGATGTATTTGCGAGCTGCCCGCTCTATGGCGGCGTTCGCAGGTATGTGTGACGGAGGTTCACCAGATGACGGATGTGTTGCTGCTAGTCGTGATGATACAACTATCAACGCTCTCGATGTACTTCATGACTCTGGCTATGATCCTGGACGTGCCCTGCAGGCTCTGGTGAAGTGTCCAGTGCCCAAAGGCATTGAGAAAAAGTGGACAGAAGAGGAAACCAAAAGGTTTGTCAAAGGAATACGACAATTTGGAAAGAATTTCTTTAAAATAAGAAAAGATTTGCTACCTCACAAAGATACTGCAGAGCTGGTTGAATTCTACTATTTGTGGAAGAAGACACCTGGTGCAAGTAGTAACAGACCACATAGGAGAAGAAGGCAAGCATCACTGAGGAGGGTTCGCAACACTAGGAACTCACGTGCAGGTACACCTAAAGAACAAACACCAGAAGCTACACCTACTGTACCTGATACAAATGGATCCAGGCCATCACCAATTCCTAAAGAAGCAGGTGAAATGAGTTCAGTAACTGAGGATGAAAATTCTGAAGAAGATAGTGATTCTAGAGATGCCGGTGATTTGGCTAAAGTAGATAATGGTAGAACTGAAAATCTAGAAGACTCTCCTAGTAGAATGAGAACTAGGAATAAGTCAAAAGAGCAAAATACACCAAATGGAAAGAAAGTACAAGATGAAAGTGACACTGATTCAAAATCTAAAACAAAAACTAGTAAACCTATTGTACAAAGTACCAATAACAATGTAACTGAGAAAATTTTGGCATCTCCATGCAGTAAGGATGTAAAGAAAAAGGTTACAACAAATGGCAAAGTCGATGTGTCTAAGGTTAAAAAACGACTGCCAGATGATACTAAGCCAGGAGGCATAATGGACGGTGACGTACAAATGAAAAAGAAGAAGGCTGCAGAGCCGCCTGAGAGCCCATCAGAGAGTCTTACAAATGACAGTTTCCCTGCAATGGATGAAACAGAGGCTCCTGAGCCAGAACCTGAGGTATGTGACTTTAGTTTTAATAAAACAGACAAGGAACCACATGAACAAAATAAAGAATCGGAGTCTGAACAAAGTAATAAACCTGTAGAGCCTCCAATTAAAAATGAAATTATTCCTGAACCTGTTATCAAAACAGAAAAAGATTTGGTATCACCTTCTTTTAAAGCTACTGCTGAAAAAGAAGAAAGAATTGCTCTTGATCTTAAAACTGATCCAAATCAACAAACAAATAAGCAACCTGAAAATATGGAACAGAGAAGCCTGCCACTGCCAAACCCAATATTCCCTAAAACTGAACTAATAATACCAAAAGTTACTCCCATGACCAATGAAAGTATTGAGAAGATAAAGATCAAAGAAGAAATTGATACAGAAGAACAGACTTTAAATCTACAAAAAGAGGAATTTCCAAAAGACCCATTGTCACATAATTTCCCAGGCCATCCTGTAAGTCAACCAAGTAAACCACTCAATTTAGAAAACACCAACTTCTTAGTACGAGACAGCCACATTTATAATCCTAAATTAGGTCATAGTATAAAAATAGAAAATATGCCTAACAATATTTTCAATCCTGTAAATATAAGTAAGGACAGTTCTATTATTAGGAGTGCAAAAGACTTTCCATCTGGCATGCCACCATTTGGGTATAACCCGAGCATGAACTTTGCTAATGATCCATCTAAGCATAATCCTCATATGAATCCTCTCAAAACAATGATCAAATTGGAACCTCGCGATGAAGCCAATGAGATGAAGAACCAAAATACTCCGGAAATCTTTACTGCAACTATATCTACAGCCAATAAAGTGGATTCTCCGAATGCTCCAAGGCTAGATACATTGCAAAGAATAAGTCCATCACCATCTAATACCCGTGGTTCATCACCACCTCCAATGGAACACCCGACTACAACAAATACTGAACCAATTTCACCGGCACATTCACAAGATAATAAAGAATCAGATGTTGATGATAAACAACCTACTGACTTAAAGACTCAGTCTGCACCTAAATTAGATAGTCAGGGTAGCAATTTAAGATCAGCTGCATTTCAACATCCAGTGCGACCTGAAAATCTTGGAATCCGATCTACAGAAGCATCTGTTACTCCTGTATCAGGTCAAAGCATGCCACCACCTTCTCTCAGTCAGCCTTCTTTAACTGGACTACTACCTCAAGGACCTATAATATCTGTAGGAAGTGGTGCCAATGTTGGCCCATATGGATTTATGCCAACCCCATTGTATGGTCATCCTAGTCACCCTGGACACCCTGGACACCCAGGCCACCCTGGGCATCCTGGTCACCCTGGCCACCCTATTCATCCTGGACACCCAGGCCACCCTGGACATCCAGGCCACTCAGCCCACCCAGGTCTAGACAAGCCTGGGTCATTGCCACCTCTTATGCAACCAGTTCCATCGTCTCATGGCCTACCAGGAAGCAATTTAATACCTCCTTCAAACCAGAATGACCCATCAATGCCACAAGACCTGAAAATTAAACAGGAAGTGCCTGATAACATTCCTGCTAACTTATCAACTCAGTCACCTGCTGATCCTCTGCAATCACTCAAAGAAGTAAAAGTTCCAGGATATCCTATCGGTAGTGCTATAGCCCAACATTTAAACACAGAACGAGATAGAGAATCAATATCAAGTGTTGAAAATAATAGTCGGCCACCAAGTCAACCAACAAATGAGAATACTAACATGCCAAGCGCATTCCTTGGCCCGAGGATTGAAAGTATAAAGAAGGAGCCTGATTTCTTACATCAGCCTCACCTGCCACCTACAACTCAAACAAGTCAGAGTAGTTCAGAATCGTCAAATCCAATTCCTCCTGTGAAAAGTCCACATACACCTACCCCAATCAAAAGTCAACCAAGTCATGGACATGGACTATCATCTTCAACAACATCACCTTTCTCGAGGCACCTAACGAGTCCATCACAACCAAGACAAATATCAGCTTCGCCAGTTCAACCAAACACACCTGTGTCACATTCAGCATTGAATTTGATGAATCCGACACCACTGTCAATCCCAGCTACGATACCAGGACCAGTAATGCACTCTGGGCAACAACCTGGACACCCACCACCTCATCCTTTCGCCTCTCCCCTTCACCACCCCCATTTACTCCATCCATCTATCTTCCAACTATCTGCAGCTGCAGCACACGCAATGCATCCATACTATCCACATCCACATCCTGGATATTCTATGCCATATCCATATCCTTACGGCCCACTTCCTCAACCTCATCCAATTCCTCCAATGCATCCTGCAGTGAGCACACCAGGAAGGCATGAGCCTGTTAAACCGGCAACGATTGAGTCTACAACTATGCTCAGCTCACACCACAGCCATAGTACCAGTTCTTCAGTCACCACTAGATCTTTGAGAGAAATTTCAGAGAGTTCTGAGGATCCAAGGAATCCTAATGCTACAACAGAGAGACATCAACTTCACGAGACAACTATGACCCATCATCATTCTACAAGTCATCACAGTGCTGTCCACACAAGCACAGAGAAGCAACCCAGCCACGCGGGTGGTGGTACTAACCACACCTTATCGATATCTCATTCAACCTCAAGTAGCTCATCGCAATCAATTCAGCATAAAATCAATACGCAACAAAAAAGCAGTTCACATTCGAACTCACCACATCATTTGGCCAGCGTTTCTCAGACTACCAGTACGTCATCTAGCGTAAACATGACAAATAACCACAATCACAATCATACCCATCATCACTCGCATCACCTCGCACATCATCCAGAGCGACTGTCGCCAGCGGATTCTATGCTTCTACGTCATCATCCAAAAATGCTACCGGGTAATCCGAATCATCTAATGATACAACCACCCTCTATGGGCCACCCTATGGGTATTGGCTTACCACCGGGACCGGGACCTAGTTCGATAGAGAGTCTTCGACTTCACGCTCAGGCCGCAGCAGGATTACAAGCATCACATCCTAGACCCGGATCTCCACATCAACTTTCTCACGGACATCCACACTTGCGTGGTCCTCCGCGACCTATTCAGGATGAAAACCCAGAATTAAAACTTGAAACTCAATCCCAACCGGAAGAAGAAGAAATACCTAGTCCTGCTCATATTCCACACGGCCCTAGCCCTGAACCGAAAATTGAGGATACAGAATGCCATAGATCTCAGTCGGCAATATTCTTAAGGCATTGGAATCGTGGAGACTACAACTCATGTACGAGGACAGATCTTATATTTAAACCTGTACCGGAATCTAAACTCGCCCGGAAACGCGAGGAACGGTTGAGAAAGCAAGCTGAAAGAGACAGAGAAGAAAGAGAAAAGATCGCACAACAAGCTCACAGAAAAATAGCGACACCAGAGAAACCGGAAACGAAACCGCCCTCAAGAGGTGCTATTGAAACAATATCATCTCCATATGACAGATTTCCGAGACCGCCTGGATACCCTGATACGCCGGCACTTCGTACGTTATCTGAGTATGCACGACCGCACGCTGGCTTCAGTCCTGGGAACCTACCCAGACACTGCATGGACCCGATGCTTCAGTATCAACTGAGCTCTATGTATGGCGCGGCTGGTGCTCGCGAGAGACTAGAGCTCGAACACCTTGAGCGAGAAAAACGGGACAGAGAAATACGAGAGCTACGCGAACGTGAATTGAACGACAGATTAAAAGAGGAGTTGCTCAAGAATAATGTAGGTCCTCGCGCACTCGATCCTCACTGGCTCGAGATGCATCGACGGTACGGAATGCCACCACCGCCACCGCAAGGTGCCATTCCAGTCCAGTTCGGACTGTATCCTCCCGGTCATGGACCTGCGGCGCTATCGCAATTAGAACGCGAGCGCCTTGAGCGGCTCGGCATCCCACCTGCTGGAGGAGGCGCACCACCTTCTGTACCAGTAACGGGAGCACCTCCGCACCACCCGCATCACCCACATCCCAGTGTGGCGGCAGCACAGCTAGAGGCGGCTGAACGACTCGCGCTTGCGGCTGATCCTATGGTGCGTTTACAGATGGCTGGTATTAACCCTGAATACCATGCGCACACTCATGCACACACACACGCACATTCGCACACACACCTACACCTGCATCCTGGCCAGCAAGCGGCAGCGCAAGCTCAGCAGGAGGCACTGGGGCTGGGCCTTGGCGCTGGTGGTCCTTACCGACCACTGCCGCACCCCGACCTGTTGGGGCGACCATATGCGGAACAACTGGCACAACATGCGGCTGCACAGGAACAATTGCAGCGGCAGCTATTGTTGGAACGCGAGCGTGGGTTCCTGCACCCAGCGCACCACGAAGACTTCTTGCGACAACAGCGCGATCGCGAGCTTAAGGTGCGTGCGCTGGAGGAAGCTGCGCGCGCCTCGCGTCCGTAGTTGCTCGCCTACGCCCGCTTCTAGTGCACTGACTTTCGAAATAATGTGTTCACGCGCAGTGCGGCCGATGCCTCATTAGACCAAAATGGTCTTGTGTGTGACTATACCTGTAATTTATATTTATGATAGGGTTGTACCTTAAGTATTTAAGTTTTTATAAAAATTTTATAGTTGCATGGTCGTGTAGTGACGCTTATTTTCCATGCTCAAATTTATTTCTTACCTACTAGTCATAATTAAAATTTTATTTGTGAATGAGATGGAGTCACACGTTTTTGCGTAGACTATTTAGATTAAATTATTGTTATTTTTAAATAGCATAGAGGCATTGATGGCTACTGGTATATGATAACGTAGTAAGTGGCTTCGAGCATTAATGTGTTACAATAATTACTGAAAGTATGGAAACCAGAGTTGTTATATACCAGTCGTTTTCGAAAAACTTATATCGCAAAATGATAAAGGTGCTGGTTAGCATTCACGTGAACGGACTACATGAATTGATGACAGTAATTACGTTCAATGTAAATTACATTGCTTTTTATGTTCAATACATAATAATATTTATATGTATAAGTATGAACGTTTTTTATTATGTACGATTCAAAATAGGGACTGTGGACTTGCCTTTCTAAACCACTTGCCTTTTAAACATTGTCCCTTGTGACTTTCTCGCTCTGTAGAAATGTAAAGAACTTCTATTTCTCTTAAATTATTTACATTTTATCTTAGAATTTAAATTGTGAAATGTTAAATAAGTATCATTGTGAACGTTAGTGAATATTAAGTGATAAACTGCAATATTCTATCTGTAGCGAGAGGCAATCGTTTGTGGAACTAATACGCTCACATATCAATTATAAGATTGAGGTATCGCCGTGAGAAAATTGTTACTAATTGATATGTTGCCTTCACTGTTGATATTGGCCGAATGCAATAATTTAGTAATGAAAGGCGTACGATTACGGCCTTGGTTGTAAAAGATCGTTTTGTACAGATTGTGATGGAATATTTTATTGAATGCAATTGTGTTCTTTTATGTTCTCTGTTGTATGGGACTCGTTCTCAGTTATGACTGCTAATAACACGGTTGGCGAGTAATGCGCTCGTGTTTTGTATAAGTAATGAACGAAAATAACCAATGTTGATCTGTGCTACTATTATGGATAATTTATTTATTGCATTTATTTCTGCCAGTGCCTAAAGTTATATCCAATTTAATCTTATAGTCTATATTGACAAATTAATATTATATAGTTTTATTTAAATGCCTAAATTATTGTAACTATCTGCTAATAATTTCCAGTGATATTTTGATTAAAATATATCTTATGTCAATAATAATTGTAATAATAGACATTTGATAGGCATATAGAGACTGTTCATCGCCTATAGAGTTGTATACATGATGAATGGAATTCAAGAACTTGTAAAACCTTAATTAGCAGTCATATTTAGAGTCGAATGCCATAAAATTATTGCACACTGCATAGTGAGGCACTGTTACTTGCGGTGACGTAATACTCATTTATATCAGCATCTTATGTTCTTACTATTTGCGTCACTTACTCTCTTCCCCGAAAGCAAAGAGAAAGAAAGTAAGGTGACTGGCCAACACCAGTGCCAGCAGCGAGGTTCGCTCCTACAACTTTAAATTGTTGACTGAAACTTGCCAAAATCCCCTTTATTTCTAAACAAAACAACTATGAAGCTTACACAAATTTTATTTATGTTTACGAAATAAAGGCTATTTTGAGCGATAAAAACAAAAATGTTAATATTGTTTTAAATTATCTTTAATAGACTAACAAGAAATTAAGTACTTATGCGAATTGAAATTATTTTGATCTTGACTCTATTCTGTGTAATAATAATACTAATGTGTGGTTAAATATTCTTGTAAATGTTAAGAGTTGTAATTAACACCCAATGAACACATTCAGTAACTTTACTGCACTACAATACCTACTGTAATATAAATTACCTTTGTAACAATTAGATTAGAGACGATTCTAAAATTATTTAGACTAACTTTCACAAGTCGCTTTGTAGGTGTTATGTTCGTAATGCCATAGATACATTCTGATATCTAAAAAAGAGAAAATGAGTATTATTTTTAGAGACAAATTATATCTTAATTAAATAAGAGGTTGCGTGTTGGTTTAAAACGTCATTTATTTAGACAATAAGGTTAAATGGATGTCTTAGTGCTTTTGTGTAAATTTTTTTGAATAATATATGTGAAAAAAATTCATTTTTTGTATTTATTTTATAACATTTAATCTTTACGGTAATTATGGTTGCTTTACTCTAGCAAAAAAACGGTTAAGTGCGAGTCGCATCGCTCACCGAGGGTCCCGTGCAAGTAACTCTTGGACACCTGGAGTAATCAATGTATAAGTACCTAATCAAACTAAAGTTAAAATGCGCTGGTCACATCTGCTAAAGCCTGATGAGCGTAATAAGTACGACACACTAGGAACAGACAACAATCCACAGGTTGCAGTCTAATCTTACCTTTTGGAACCCAGGGTCTGCTCTACTATTCTTCCTGGTTGGTTTCCATTGGCTTTTACGGTAGCAGCAGCCGCTACTGGCTCTAACCCCAAAACGAAAGCCTGTACCAGAGCTTCGTCAGTTAACCACATTCATCTGACGGAGCTCTATCTACAGGGCCTTTTTTTCCGTGCGGAAATCCCCTCGGATACTCCCCTGCCGGAACCGGAAGGGGAGGTTATGTCGGACTCGAACCGACTAAAACCGCACGCCGACTGTGGGTCGTGGTGCTAGGTCGGAGGTGAGGTTGTCATCGACATATCCCTCGCACCCCGGCTGACACAGGGCCATCCCTTACGGTCTAGCCCTCCTCGGGAGGGGGGACAAAGGTGTCCCCGACTCGCCCCCGGAATGGGGAGGCGCGCATCTCAGCGCGCCGTCACCGTGGCCTACTTCTGCTGGGGTGACAGGCGGCTCCACCCGTCACCCCCAGGCCCGCGCTCATGGGGGACGGACGTCATTCAGTGCTCTACGACGCCCGAGTTTCCTGCGCGCGCGGGCGGCGCGGTTCGCGTGTCTCGCTCGCTCGCGCCGCCTCTCCCGTTCCGCCGTCTCCTTCACGACCATTACCTGCTCGCTGAAGGAGACGCCGGCCGCCCACGCGTCCGCACAGCGGAGGCGAGGGTGAGAACTCTCACTCTCAGGGCCGCCACTAGTTCGACGCAGATACCGCCCAAAGCACCCGTGCCCGGATAATCTGCGTCAGTCGATACGAGAGGCTGCCATGTGGCCTCTCTAGCCATTCCCCCATGATGGGCCTTACCGCCTCTATGACGGCATGCCCTGCGCGTGGTTGCTCAAGTCGTCGCTCCCACTCCGCCTCCATGATCCTGTAGAGCCCTCGGTCCGAATGTCTTCGGGCTCGGGATCGTATCCCCGCTCCCGCCGCTCCTTACGGAACCGATACAGTGCCGCAAGGGATCTCGCTTCCAGGATCCACGGTGGCGATCCAGCTAGGAGACTCGCCGCTTCAAAGGATATCGTGCGGTATCCCCTAATTCTATCTACAGGGCCTAGTAGGTATAGGTAAATTTTTGCCTGTCTGATTGCCCTAATTCCCAACTGTAGACTTCACACTAAGTACAAGGAAAGGTTTATTGTAGATAAATGCCCAGTTGCTCACCGTCCAAATGAATAACTTAGTTGTCATAATTAAATTAGAAAAATAAAAGAGGAATTCCAATACTCTATGATAAAATGTTTTACGTCAAATTGACAAAAATATTTCTCTTATATTTATTAAATAATTTTACTGAGATATATTTCATTACTTATATTCGTGGGACTTTTTGCCGCGTAACTAGGCAGCAGATTTGTCGATAACTTGTACCATTCATTACCTACTGAACAACAGTAGAAAACGAAAATAAAGTAAAAATATGGGACTTACTAGTAATACAGGATTATTAGCAAGTGTAACAGCTAAACCTATATATTTTTGCCAGAAGGTACTTAGTGTTCTGTCATTATACCTACCTATGTCTTTTATTTATATTTCAGGCTCTTCGGCTGTTACAAACTTGACTTATGTATGACCTACACAGGTAGTTTGGTGTTACTCTAAGTTCACAGTGTGTGGATTTTATTTCGTGCCAAAATCCCCCATTGATACCCTCCGCTCCTGTACCTACCGGCACGCGGTGGATATTTCGGATTCGAACCGATAAAAACCGTACGCCGAGTTGGATCTGAAATGCCAGGGTGTAATACCTACATATACCGCCCAGAGGGCATTTCCCTGGCACCGCAGCTGATCTGGCCTGATTTTGAGATGGTGACCTCGGGTGTGGTCTTCCCATATTGGTGTGGCGTCTGAAAGAGGAGGGGGGGCACCAGCGCGCCGTGCCAACCGGCTTGTGCTAGGGTAATAGACGGCTCCATCTAGCTGCGTATGGACGACACTGTATTCTTTCTGCCAAATATAGAAAATCATCATAAAACGTGTCAATGTCTACGTTATTTTCAGAGCAATGTAGACTTACGATGCGAGGTGACGCCTGCGCCATTTATGTTGCGCCCTTACGCAGCACTGTATAACCCATTCTCGCATAACTGCTCGGTGCTGTGCAATCATCCTGCTGACACTGAGGCAAAACAATACGTGAAACGGGCGAAGGACTGGGTGAACAAACCTTTTAGTATTGGCTTGTGTGACCTTGCAGTAGATCATCGTCATCATCATAGTAACTATCACAACTTTTTTGCAGTTTCAAGAAACCAAGGCTCATCACTTTCAAGAGGATCTTTCTAAGTTTCAAGATGGGGATAAGGAGAAGATACGAACACCACATGATATTGTTACCGAGGATATGTTTCGAAGGTAAGAGAAAACTCAACAGATTCACTCAAACCCGCCTTTTGATGTGACACGTGGTCGGGAAGATGAATGACAGTCCAACTATGGGATCAATAAATTGCAGTAGGTAATAATAAGTAGGTTGCTTATAAATAGGTATGTTTTGATATTAACAGATACACAGAAACAGATTCCAGACCACTCACACCAGCCCCGACTCTTGCTAGTGGCAAGTCGAGAGGCTCACGAAGATGTCTTACGCCAGACCAGCCACACCATAGAACCGCTATCGTTTTGGATTTGAGGAGAAGTCACAGTCAGGTGAACATTGTTCCATTTTACTACCGGTCGTTGCTACTGGAAATAAAACCAGGAAAGATGTTGAATACATCATTTTTTGACTTAGAAAAACCGTAGCCCGATAATTAAGATAAGTAAACGCGTTAAGATATCGCAATTTATTGTATAGCATAAGTATTATTGTAATTAGCATAGGTACCTACCTACTTGTAGTCTTTTTATCTACAACTGTTTTTTTTACCTTTTCTTCCACTTATGATCACAGTACACAGTAGGTACTCTTTTTGAAAATTTGTTATAGCAACGATTGCATTTGCATATATTAAAGTAGCAAACGAGGTTCACGATAATAAGCGGTTCCTAACAGTCTCACAATAACCTCGATAAACGCTTGTAAGTTCTTCACACGTTGCAGGAGGGGAAGGGAAAATGAGGTATAGGAGAACGGACAGTTAGGCGTTCCACAGACCTTAAGAATTGCAATCGTACATACTTCTAGTCTAGATCCTTAAAATCGATCTTACGACTTCAAGTTATCATTAGGTATTACTTAGTTTGTGTTTATTAGATTTAGGTACCCGCACTGGTACCTGATTAATTAAGTACATTTGATAATCCGTCGTTACATATAGTACTTATGTAATTGAATAAAATAATTGAAGAGCTTGCGTACTTTTGCCAAGTGTCTTAATGTTGATTGTGTGTGTAGGTACTTGGACAAATTTAAATAAATGGTTTCATCGAACTTGAAATTTGAAGATTTTTTTATTATAGATACCTGCTAGCAGTACTAAGTAGTTATCTTTAACGAGGTAATGAAGATAACTATTATCTATATACACTTTTAACTGAATCAAAAACCGTAACGCGCCCATTATTTTCAGGAAACAATTTATTACCACGGCTATACGACTTCAGACATCACAGCTGGTCCTAACACAAGTCCAACTAACGACCGATCGACTCTCCCTTCCCTGAATCTCTCCGACGGCGCTCACAACCGCCTCATCAAAGGCCAGTGTGAACAATTACCTCCGCTGGCATCGCCTCTTGTGCTAGCGAGAAGAACCCTGCCAGTGAAGGAGCCGCTGAGCGTGAGGACTGCGAGAAGGGTCAGTTCAAAACGAATTCGATATAAAGGCTGCTTTATACGAAGGTGTTTTAAGGCCGACGTAGGTACCTTATTACCTATCTAGTTTATATCAACACAAAAACACGTAGTGCTTCGAGGATTCTTATCAGCGATACGGTAACATTTTCCATAGGCCTGTCCTAGAATTACTAGAGCGTTAATCCAAACATCATTGTAGTTGATAAACACTGATCGATATACCCACTGACGCTAGTTCGATACGGGAATTTCCACAGACAAGTAGGTTTCGCGTATTTTCCGAAACATGTTACCCTTTCTAGTTTCCAAAACTAAATTATTACCTTTAAAGAAAGAAAAACCGTCCGATAAAAAAATTAAAAAGAATTCGTTAACGGGTGACAATTTCACTACAATGAAACACCGTCGTTCGAGACGGAAAACTCAAAAGCTGGTTGCTCCAAAAAAATGTGATTGTAACGTGAGACATTTAACTAAAATAATTATTGGTTACGCACCAAGAAGTAGGAAAAGAGGAGCGTCCAAACTGTTAGCTTTGACGGCGTGGGACACATCCGGTCAGAGAAAACGGATGAAACTACCAAGTGTTACATTGTCCAGAAAAATGGCAAAAAGGGAGAATTTGAATTATGATAGTGATGAGTTTTTTCGGCAACTTGAGGTAATCTTACCTAATCTTAACCTAATACTAAATCTAAACTAATCTTTGCACCTATCTAAATTTATTGAGTTCACCAATCGAGAGAATTGGGTGTTGAGTAACAAAGCTTATAAGATTTTTAGTAACTAAATCGTCTTAAAGCAGCATTTCAGCGTCTGCAATTTTTGTTGTTGAATCCCCCTCAAATCAATATCTGGCTTTGGCAGTGCTGCTGTTGAAAAAACCTTAATAGCATGACAGTCCTACTTACAAAATAAATACGCAGAAGGCCACTTTGGTATACGGCTGACCTTGACTTTAGTTACCTCTTCGACTATAACTAAGTATTTCCGTTTTGAATATTTTAATCAAAATTGTGATAATTTCCATTACAACTCATTAGTAGGTAAATGTTTCAACGTGTCCGCGTATTTTTCCTCGTACATAGCTACCTTTTATATTAAAGTTAGCTCTTTATTTTGTACTGAGCTTATATCCAGTATCGAGGAATGATTATGGGGGAATTTCCACGTTTTTATTTTTTAAATTCTAGAATCAGCTGAAAGCTTTGAACATCAGTAAAGCTGTGAAGAAACAGAACAAAGCTGAGCCACCAGGATCACAGCGGTCTAAGGCTGAGAAGGATGCTGACACGAACGATGATGCGCTAAACGTCGATGAGGAAGGTAATACGTTATGATATTGCAGTCTTTGAACCTTACATTACTGTGCGAAGAGTAAAATTAAAAAAATGTCACCATTACCCCGTAAGTCTGAGGAATATTTTTGCATGTTTGGACTTTTGGAGAACCTTCTCGGCTGACTGGCAGATTCAGTACCACCTAAAAATTCGAGCTTGGATCCCCTAGAAAAGGACCCTCACATCTTAACACTGACTTCCTAAATGATATTTCAGCTGGCGGTGAAGGTCGCAGACGCGGTAAGCGACGGCGCAAGGGACGCCCAGGCGGCAGTGATCGGCTCACTTCAGCTGGACTTGCCGCACAATCGCAACAAGATCCTGAAACTCAAGTGATTCTTTTTTACTATTAGAACCGAACCGAAATTACTAATATTGCCTCTAACCCCTCCAGCTAAGCTAAATTGCTTGTGTTAGGAGTGGGTTCACGTCGGTAGTGTAATGGCCAGGATTCGAACCCGGGTCCTCTCGATCGTAAGGCTGACTCCTTAACCATTCCGCTATATGTACTTTCATTCTGGAACATAGCTTTTTTAGCCAATACTTAGACATCTAGTAGAGTATGCTTTTCAACGGAAGAAATCAACTACAAGATTAAATTTTGCCAAAACTGTGAGGATACCTACTGCATTGGTAAGTAGGAAATGGGATGATACCATGGTCGTGAAAGTTTAACCTTCTTACAATATACTGTCAGGTCAGGTAGGTATTAAAGCTTAGGTACTTATTTACTTGCCTACTAATGACCTTTCTCTCTTTCACACCAGATCGCTGGTATTGGAGGAGATTCTCAAAACCCTAGTTCAAGAGGCTCTATAGCACCAGATAAAGAAGACGACGATATTCCGTTACCTGTAATAAAACTCAATGTACCTAAGAAGACAGACTCGTTCCTGGATGATGATATACTCAAGTACCTGCATAGAGAAGTTGACGAGGAGGCTATTGAGACTGAGTTTGATGTTAAGGTAAAATATCCTCAGGAAACCAAGTCAGTTGGGGTCGGCTTCTTTAGTATTGAGTACGAACGACCGAAGTGCGATATTTTTCGTGAAGCAATTGCCATCTCGAATACATAGGGAAAAATTAATCTTCTCGGGTGGGACTCCAACCAGTGATCTTTCCCTTACAGGGGGAATGCCTTGACCAACTAGGCTACCGAGACAAGCCCGATGTGATCCAAATTACCCTTTCGTCGTCGGTGGAGTCATCCACTGATGTTCTTACGAACTATCGAAACCAATGAATGATTTTACAATAATAGACTAGTTGGTCAAGGCATTACCCTGTAAGGGAAAGATCGCCGGTTCGAGTCCCGCCCGAGAAGATAAATTTTTCCCTATGTATTCAATTTGTATAGTTAGCATGCTTGATGCTATAAAATTAATTCAATTGCCATCTGATTATTATATGGCGTTGAGACCAGAGTGGTTCAAAACTGCCTGACTGTGCAGTAAGGTTGCACAAAAAGGTTGATAGAAAGTAGAATTTCCTCAAATCCCAACCCTTAACCGCCTAGCGGGGGTGGTTATGTCTTAGAAAAGGAGGTGGTTATGTCTTAAAAAAAGGGTATGCTTATGTCGGACTTCCGCACGCCTTTTCAGATATTCAGATGTAAGATTGCCAAAATCGTATCCCTCGCACTCCGGTTAAAAGTAAATGCCTACAGGTTCTTAAAACGTGAGAGTGTGGCTTAAATACAATGTAGAACAGTCCCTGTGTCAGTATTGTAAAAAAATACAACCTTGATTGCAGCGCCGCTACGTACTCGAAGAAGCAATGCGCACTCGACCCGTGCGATCCTACGGACAAGAGATGCAAGCCTTAATCCGTGAGCTGAAGGTACCTGCTGTCAGCCTCGGTGACTGGCTACATATTCCCAGGGTTTTCTCTAGAAAGAACGCTCAGTTTTCATTGCCAATAGACACTAATTCTCTTGAAAGTAAGTTTTGTAGATCAGCTCCGAAAACCGTTACTAAATACCTACCACCCAAAAGATCGAAAGTAATTATATTTTACTAGCAGTCCCGGCAGACTGTTGTTCTTCCCAGGGAAGGAGTACATACCGAAAGTATCTATCCTATCGTGTCCAGTTGTGTTTTTAAAGCATCCAGGAACCCATAACAATTACCTTGTTACGTAAAAAATTCACCGTTTAGGAGAACTTATATAACAAACGATGTACAGAAGAATTATAATATTTTAAAGTAATAGCAATACTGCGCCACCTAATTTCACTCAGACACATCGGTTCTTACCACAGAGCAAAAACAGAGAGGAGGCGGCCTCAAGCATCTGTCTGCACTGTGCGCGTGGGTCTTTCCAATTCTTATTGGCCAGTGGAAAATATAGAAGTGGGTGGGATCTAACCCCCTCTTCACCATACCCCACGCCCCGCACAGTGTCACTCGTTCTAGGGAAATCTAAGAACCTTTCTATTTAATCAGTGGTTCTGACTAAATTCAATTCTTTGTTTCTTTATGTTATTATTACCGTATGATTTAGCTTGACTTACAATGTAGGTACTTAGTTCAAAGTAGGTACATTCTTAATCAAGCTAATCATACGACAATAGCAACAGTAGGTATGTGGGTACCCACATTAGGCGGCCTTTCGCTAAGGACGATTTGTGCACCTTTTCTACCTAACCAGAGTTAGGGTACTTTCATATTTTAAAATTAAGAAATGAATTATTATTTTAGGTCTCACCCCTATGAACTACGCTGCGAGATTCGTAACTATAAAGAAATCGAAGCAATTACTGTACTTAACTGTACTCAGGAAGTTTCGACCGCGGACTTACAGGATGCCTATAAAGGTGAAGGATTATATATTTACCATTATTTTCAATCCCTATATTACATAGCGCGATTGACAAGACTAACATCTTACTGTACATCGAATCCACCAGATGGCCTACCATGCGTGCTAAAGCATTGCAGAGGGATGCAACTGGGATGACGCTATGAGAATAATGATAACGGCTTAGAAGCAGACGTAGCTTAGTGGTTAAGGATCGGCCTTACGATCGAGAGGTCGCGGGTTCGAGCCCTTTCCATTGCACTCTGACCTAAATCCACTCCTAAAACAAGCAATTTAGCTTAGCTGGAGCTGGTGTTAATGGGAATATAAGTAATTTTGGTTACCATTATTTAAAAAAAAAAGTTTATGGCAAGCGATAATATTAAAGAGCTGTCGCACTAATTTTCAGGATATAGAAGAAGGACTTACCCTAATGATGGGTGGTAACCTAACCACGGCACAAAGTGAGGAATTCAAAATAATTATGGACTGGGAACACTATGAGGAAGAGGATAATATTCCTGATGAGATTAAACTTACTTTACTTGATAGTGGTTACAAAAAACCAAGGTCTGAAGCTGGAGATACGGAAGAGGTAAATTTTTCGTACCTATAGTTTTTCCAAGGGACTAAAATATGGGGTTCTTCACGGAGGTTATTACAAGGTTCTTCAAAAGGTCGCACACGGTAGTTGCACGAGTGTGACCTCCTGATGTAGCATACGTCCATTGGCTATGGTAACTACTTTCCATCTAGTCTGTCCTGTGTTTGTCTGCCACCTAATTAAGTGGTATAAGAAAATAGTTAAGTGTTTTCGTGTTAGGTAATATGGATCGTAACTAGTTCAAATTACAAGCGTGCGCATTCAAATAAAAATTCAAGTACAACTTAATGGGTTTTTTTTTCTAGTCTGATGAAAATACAATAAAGTATCGAACGTGGTGCGGTCTTTGCGCTGTTTGTGAGCGAATGTATGGGCGTTTTCCATCCAGAGAGAAAGATCCGCCGGATGGGGTAATGTATTTTTGAGTAATAGTTGATATTATTGGGTGTTTAAAGCCCTAACAAGACCTTTGAGGCCAGTCAAACTCACCAGCAAGTCGGCATCTCCTCATTGACTCAGATTTTCCGTTCGAGTTCGGAGGTAATACAGCAATCACTCCTATAAAAACCGAAGAAGTCAAAACTAAATCAAGGAGAAGGCTCAAGAGAATCGAGACGATACCCCAGCAGCCTCAACATGACAGCATAGACATGTCCCTTCGCTTCTGTTACAGAAGTCGAAGAGATTGTCTACAATCTACATCATGACGTTTTGTTCACCTGGCACCTTTCTTCAGCAATTTCATAGGTCAAACTAAGAAATATTCTATATTACCATACTGAGGCTGCTGGACTTGCAGATCAGAAGGTGCATCCAGCCTTCTTAAAGCACGTATGACTGCCATGACTCTGAAAGTATGATGACAGTAAAAACAAACAATCAATGACCCTATCATAGTCCACTGCTGGACATAGGCCTTTCCCGATGTTGGGAGCCTTTGGTCTACTCTTCCCACGCTGGCCAGGTGGGTTAGTGGGTTTCATTTCGAGGTTCACTTCTCTTCTTCTTATTTTTTCCGTTAGTCGCCTTTTACTACACCCTTCGGAGAGATGGGGTGGTGACTTGAATCCCGAGGAGGCCCAGACCGTAAGCGATGGCCCTGGGTCAGCCTGGGTGCAAGGGATATGTCGAAGACAACCTCACCTCCGGCCTAGCATTACGACCTACAGTCGGCGTACGGTTTTAATCGGTTCGAGTCCGACATAACCTCCCATCCCGGCTCCGGCGGGGGAGGTGTACGAGGGGATTTCCGAACGGAAAAAAGGTGATATGACACGTGAAATAAAAACAACCAACCGTATAATAATGTCATGTACCTAATATTTCTTCTAGATCGAGCTGAGTGACTTCTCTATGATAGAAACTAAATTAGCCGTGCTAAACGTCAGCAGTGGATTAAAAGAAATTCTGATTAAAATAAGAGAACGATAACGAAGTTTTAGTGACGATGTTTTAGAAGCTTATACTTTACCTAGATAATATTTTATTATGTTATACTTAGTTTCGTTCGTTTAGTATTCAATAAAAGTGTGTATTGATATTTATTTTTTCATTCTACCTTCACACAGTCCGATATACCTACTCATCTTCAGCTAGAGTGAGGTGAAATTTGAGAGGCTTTCTGCACACGAATAAAAGGCACCTATTAAATATACCTACTTGCGCATAAGGATTGCAACTCCGCAAGGTAAGTCCGCTCCCACCCCGTGGTCCACCTCATTAGTTCACCTGGGTGGACCACGGGCATTATTCTTTACCGTCCCGCTCTTATCTGCAACCAGATACTCCTGCTGATTGATGAACATGACTTTCGGAGTCAGCGGCAGTCGCTCCCATAAAGGCTCACAAAACCAGTTAAAGGAGGAACAGTAGAGCAGAACCTCTACCGTGCTAGCTCAGAATGGAACGGGGATTGACGATCGGGTGAAGAAGAAACAGGTTCTTCTTCTAGATTACTTTTGGAATCGAAACCCGGTTTTAAAATCGATTAAAATCGTATATGGTTCAGGGTCAACGGGTCTGTGAATTGACTAATGTTCACATCTTGCCCTGAACAAGGACAGCCGCTTCTGCTAGGGTGACAGGCGGCTTTACGCATCTTCACGCCCAAGTGCCCAAGCCCGCACACATGGAGGACGGAAGTCGCCCAATGACCTCCGTTCTCCATGAGCTTGGGCCTAGAGGTGACCCCCTGGTCACCACCTTTTTGCCTCATCCCCTAGAGAAAGCTGGGTACGCCCATATCCCATAGTGGTGTTCCGGCAGAAAGACTCACTGCCTCGTTTTTGACTCGACAAGTATGATGTAAGGATATACTCTTCAGTATTTTCCCGTTTACGGCTCATGAGGTTTGGGGGCGGTTTCCAAGGCGAAAATAACAAAGGTCCCCGGTCACGCCATTTATTTCTCATCTCTATTAAAGGGGTATCTTTAACCTAAAATTAGCATCCGATGCTACTTTTATAGGTGTGACTGGAGGCCAAGGTGAACCCCCCTCGGACTCGCGGACCAACATAGAACCACCCACCCATGGACCATGGGTGGCGGAAGAGTAGGTATTATCTGTACAAAAAATACATAATGCTATTCAGTTACAGATACTTCTGTACTTATTTAAACGTTATATAATATATGCAATAAATATGATTTACTAAACTGAATCATTACTCTGCGTTTCCGAATTAGTTTCTGAATTTCCTGATGTTTCCTTGGTCTGAAGTTTCTGAAGATTATTTTTACAATTGACATTTTGAACACAGTAGTGCAGTTCTCGAGCTCAATAAGAAAAGCGTTACTATCGATGATGAAAGGTAAAGCAAATTATGTTAAAATACAATTATCATAATTTGCTTTATGTAAAATAGTACCACGCTCACAGAAATAATACTGATCCTGTGACTGCGAGTACTGCGACCCTCAAGAACATAATACATATTCCTGGGATAAAATGTAGGGATAAATGTAAATTGTTATACCAAACTATAATCCATCTCTGCACCTAGCCCATCTAGATTGATTCGGTACTCTTTACGTGAAAAGAGTACAACAAATATCCATCCATCCATTCGTTCAAAGAAGTTTAAAGTTTATAAAATTAGTAGGATGATAGATATCGATCAAATAAGTGACAAAAATATATTGAAACACACGATCACTATAAAATCGATAACCAGCCGATTCATGCAAATCCACCTGAGAAATCGCATTGTGTGTTGCCGAGCATTACCTACGCATATTATTTTCCCACTTACTCACTCTGTTAAACGATAATTTTGAGTGATAGAAAATTGTTAAAGCATAGAAAATTATGCTGTGATGTAGGTAGTAGTCCATATCATGTAACGCGATAGTTTAAAACTTATTACAAACAAGTAGGTGTAATAAAATGGGTAGCTCAGTTATGTGAAATTAATCGGTGTACAATGTTAAATCAACTTTTATTTCTATTACGCAAACGTAATTATTTCACTCCACCTAACAACTAATTAACACAACTTTTATATTAAAAAATTACCTTTAAACTCCACTTCAAACTATTCGATCCTTTTCAGGAATTGAACAATAGATGACATATCGATATCGACAAAATTTGAATATCTTAAACGTCACGTCACTTTGACGTTGAAGTTGAACGATGGTTGAACGGTTTTTATTGGAAACTATTTTTGTACTCGCTCTAGTGTAACGAATTTATTTAACTACTAAAAAAACAAACAATACTGACCGTCAACGTACGCGCGTGGTTAATTTCAACAGCAACTTGTAATTTATGTTATAATTTTTGTATCCGCGTGTATTTTTCATACGATAACATGAGTTTAGATAGATCAGGACTGAGTGCTGACGGTAAGATAGAAATTTATTAATATAACTTCGCGGTGGTGTACTATTCGCCAGTATATTTACTAATTATAGTTTTTCCAGAGTACTACGCTACGGCACTGCAAATATTTGATTGTTGTGGTACCGAGAGTACAGGCACCCTGCGTGTCGATGCCTTGATGGACAAATTCGCTCCTTTCGTGAAAACTAACAAGTAAGATTATTATTTTCGTAATTAGCCTAAAAGCTTTAAGTACATATGTACAGCATTATTATTTATTATGTACATTTTTCATTAGACATTCTATAACTTCTGAAATTTAGTTATTGCAAGTTAGTAAGTTTTTAAGTTATATTTTAGCTCTTATTATAGTCTAGTTTACTTCGTAAATGTGTAAATTGGGTTTAACTTCAGAAACATTTAATCTACCCCAGAATCTCAACAAAGTAAATAAATGTTATGTATCTATAACATTTTATCCAACAAAACAATCATAAAGAAGAGAACATCTTAGAGTAGACTGTAATAATTTACATTAAGTTAATGTGAAATATTTTATACTCTGAGTAGTAGACATAATGTTTACTAGATCTCAAAGTTAAGTGTCACTCATGAACTCCAAGTAGGTCAAGTAACAATTAGTGTTTATAAGAGGGTGATTTGAACAAACTCATACTATTCACTCCCAGCTGATGAGAGTTCAATGACCCTTACTGGTCTTTAAACAGCCACAGGCTGAGTAAAACATACTGTCCTAATTTTACAACACTATTACTTTTATATAATGAACATGCTTAATGAAACCTCTATGAAGAAAAATTTGGTAATGGGTGACAGTATATATTGTAATTTAATAATAATAGGAAGACTTGATAAGCCTATTTAAACTACTACTTAATAATGTTCCTTTTGCTTTACATCTTTAATTAGGTAATATTTATTTATAATTTCTTTGAGGGTAATCCTCCAATTAATAACATAACATAACAAGAATAATTCATAGTAATTTTCCCTCCAATCTGGAACCAATAAATGTTCTCTGAGACACACAAAGTTAGATGTTTTGCTAAATATATTTATTTTAGCAGTGCATCATGAATCCCTCAAGAAATACCACAATAAATATTTGATTATTATTTATTTCAGGGCTGAATACAGCTACTTAAAATCACTGTTGGACCCAGACCAGGACAATGCTGAGATATCTGTTACAATGTTAGCAAAGACGCTCCACAAATACAGTGAGAACCAAAATTCTAAAGTGGATCTGGATCAAAGGTAACAAAAACTTACTTATCATTATGTTAAAATTTCAAAAAATGTTGAATGGGTCTGTATCAAAATATTATTTTTCATGGAAAGTAACAATTAAAGGTTTTATATCTTCTATATTTAATGCTTATGAGATAAAAATTAAATTAATAGTTTAAAAAACCTCCGTCACAAAAATGCGTCCAAAAAGTTGAGAATAAATGGAGTATGCCTTTTAAATGTTTGATATACTTAGTAATACTATGATTCAACGGTTGCCATGTTGGGGGACCCTAACTGGTTAAGGACTCCCTTATATTATCGGAACAATTGAAGGTCAGATAGAACGCCACAATGAAATAATATTATTATAATAATTTTTATTTTATTTCAGTTTTAATTTACTGAAGAGTGGACAGGCACCACAAGATTCGGACTCTGGCATATCAACTGACGGTAAGAATAGAAAATATAGTGTGTACTTGTATGTAGATGGCATGTAGCATAACATTATATACATAATACATTGTATTAACTCCTATAAAAATTTTTTATTATTCTGAACCTAATTTCCTTTCTTTCAGGGTTTCAGCTGCTGGAAGAATTACAATGCGAGTTACAAGAAAAGAAACATCTGGCCCAGCAATTGCGCTCTCAACTTGACTTTACGGACCGACAGCATGAGGAAGCACTTGCAGCATTGACTGCAGAACGTGATGCACTCAGAGTACATCTCAATATGTATGTTTTTTTTATATACCGCTTAGGTGGCAGACACGCACACGGCCCACCTGATGGAAAGTGGTTACCGCGGCCTATGGACGTATGCAACACCAGGGGCGTTACACTCATGCTGTCCACCCTGAAGAAACCTAAAGCCCTTCTTGAAGAACCCGATATTGTAGTGGCTTGGTCAAACCACGACAGGGAGTTCATTCCACACAGATTGAGCGTGCGTGGGCGTGGGATGAAGTTCCTTTCATACCGCATGAGTTATATCCCTTGAGGCTTCAATCCTTCTTCTTCTTCTAATCTCTGATTAATCCAAAGCTCTCACTTTGGCTTTTATAGGAGCAAACATTTTAATTCATTTATTCGGTTAACCTACAGGTTTCCAGTAGACTATATATCATAAGCTGTTCATCCTGTATTACCAAACTGGTGCAGTGCAGGATCGTTGCTTGATTTAGTTTTAGTTAACTTTCAACTTGATTTAGTTAACTTTCAACTTTATGGATGAATCATAGATTGAGGCACAATCTTACAATTACAACGACAATTTAAACGATTCTGTTTAAGATGTTACTAATGATATATTCTAAATCTATGCATTATACTTTATGTATCATTTGAAGTAGAAATAATCCATCCTCAGGTTACGTGAGGAGAACATGAGCCTTACTCACGTACGTCGTGACTACGAAGAGGCCTGTGAGCGACTGTGCAGCAATGAACGATCTTTGGATGAAACCAGACGCGACCTTGAAATGTTCCGTCGGAAGAACAAGGTCATGGTAGAACAAATCTCTTCACTAGAGAATGAGGTAGGCACTTGAACAACACTTCTAAGCATAGAAAAACAATTGAATGCTTACTAAGATGTCGCAAATTACTAATAGTAATTTAATTATTATTTTGATGGTGTGCGTGTGTAAGGGGATTTATTTATTTTAAAGTAGAACAAGACATATCCACAGTCCACAGGTTAGCATGTAAACCACATAACTCAATTTGAGTGCAAAGAGAGTTATGAGGTTTACATATTATAGTGTAGTAAATGAATGCTCACAAGGGGGGTGTGGACCACCTTTAGAAGCTCATAGCTAGGCAATGATTGGAGATAGATACAAAGTGCAAAAGACAAAGTTGTAGAGAAATTAATTAGCTTTTATTACAACACAATTTCGTACAAAGCACCGTTTTCGAGAAGTAAGCAAAAAACCAAAAAACGGGACCTTCTTTGTGCTTTCCCCCCTCGGGCTCACCTCGGAGAGGTCAGGATTTTTACTATATTTATCTTCTAACTAGTCCAAACAAAGTTCCTAAGTCAAAGTTTCTGCTTTCGACTTTTCCATCCACAAGTTATTCGTTTACTAGGCTATTAACATAGTGAAAAGGAGATAGAAGTACAGTCTTCTTAAACCTTAAAGAATACAATATGCTAAGACTTGCGACTTGTATGCAGATATTAAATGAGGTGGTCATTCATGCTGAGAGAATGTTACCCCTATATTCTACTAAACTCTCTGTATAAATTTTAGAAATTAACTCTCCAAGAACTGCTCACAAAGTCAAAGGCTGAATGCCACCGTATCAACGAGATGTATGCTGCGCGACAGTCGGATTTACTAAAACAAACTGAAGCTCTGAGGACCGAGGGTGCCGACCTGGCTGTGCGGCTGCAGGACCAGGAGGGATTCGTTCAGCAAATGATTAAAGAGAAAGTATGTATTGAGTTTTAAAATTAATAGTATATTAGTAGCCAAGTGCAGCCCGAGATATTTAGGTGCACGAGTGCATTCTGCTTTACATCTCGATTGTGTGGTAAGTAGAAAAAAACCGGTATTACAAGAATAAAATATTTTAAGTTTTCTATTCCCGCCTCTTTCTTTCATTAAAAAGAATCAAGTTAAGAGGTTTTTTTTAATTTTTTTCCGCCGTTCGATTTAAAATTGATGGCTATTATACTCACACGAAGACACGACTGAATAGCAAAGCGACCTCTTTGGTCATTGGGCTGAATGCATGATGTACATTACCAGTATGAAAGAAAGAAGGGTTTCTTTTAATTACTTACCGGCCTACCGGCTTTTCTAGCTACATAATTACCGTAGAGCGCTAATTAGTAACTACAAGCCCCATTTGGAGGTAATAAGAACCTACTTACCGAACATGAGATGTAAAATCCATACTAAATCCATACTAATATCACAGTCTAACGATTCATACTACATACAGTCGGTCAACGAAGCCGTCTAGACAGAGCAATCGTGCGGGGGAAGAGGGGTGGTGGGGGACGGGGTATTACTCGGTACGCCCATACATTTTACTCGGTACTAAGGATTCAGGGCTGTCTCTTTTTTGTAATCACACTAATCACGTGATTTTTTTTCAAGGCTCGTTTTGTTTGTTAAAATTGTTTTTTTTTTTCGTTTTCTATATTTAGCTATCCAAGATGGCGGACACGAAATTTTCACAAAAATCGATATGGGTATCGTTTTCAGGGTTTTTGGGGTCGCTGATTGCGAATATAACATCCATTTCGCGATCCAAGATGGCGGACTCGAAATTTTTACCAAAATCGATATGGGTATCGTTTTCAGGGTTTTTGGGGTCGCTGATTGTGAATATGACATCCTTTTGGTGATCCAAGATGGCGGACTCGAAATTCTTACCAAAATCGATATGGGTATCGTTTTCAGGGTTTTTGGGGTCGCTGATTGCGAATATAACATCCATTTGGTGATCCAAGATGGCGGACTCGAAATTTTCACTAAAATCGATATGGGTATCGTTTTCAGGGGTTTTGGGGTCGCTGATTGCGAATATAACATCCATTTCGCGATCCAAGATGGCGGACTCGAAATTTTTACCAAAATCGATATGGGTATCGTTTTCAGGGTTTTTGGGGTCGCTGATTGCGAATATAACATCCATTTCGCGATCCAAGATGGCGGACTCGATATCTTTACCAAAATCGATATGGGTATCGTTTTCAGGGTTTTTGGGGTCGCTGATTGCGAATATAACATTCATTTCGCGATCCAAGATGGCGGACTCGAAATTTTTACCAAAATCGATATGGGTATCGTTTTCAGGGTTTTTGGGGTCGCTGATTGCGAATATAACATCCATTTGGTGATCCAAGATGGCGGACTCGAATTCTGACTAAAATCGATATGGGTATCGTTTTCAGGGTTTTTGGGGTCACTGATTGCGAATATAACATCCATTTGGTGATCCAAGATGGCGGACTCGAAATTTTTACTAAAATCGATACGGGTATCGTTTTCAAGGTTTTCGGGGTTGCTGATTACGAATATGTTATTCATGTAGCAATTCCAGATGACTGGATGGATGATATATTCGTAATTAGCAACTCTGAAAACTGGGCGAAATGTGGGTGCTAGCACCTCCGCCTACCCCTTCGGGGAACACAGGCGTGAGTTTATGTTATGTTATGTTATGAAAACCTCCAAATCGATGCTCATGTTGACTTTGTGGGAAATTTCAAGTCCGCCATCTTGGATCGCTAAATGGATTTTATTATACGTAATTAGTCACCTTAAAAACCTCGATTTGTTTTTTTTTAAATTTCAAGTCCGCCATCTTTGATCGTCGGTAACATGGTCGTCAAGCCCGATAGCAGACAATTGCCGGCAGGCAATCATACGATGGGAAACTGTCGACTCCCAACTGATCGTGTGTAGCCGCAAAACTGACAGCAGGGCATGGCCACCAGGCCAAAATCGCTTTCGTGTGTGGGCGCTGTCGACTTAGGACTGCAGGCCGCCCGATGCGATTTGAAACTGCAGGCGAACTTTTTGCGAAAAATGTTTACGATGGTGACCCTCTTTCCGAGACTTTGCCTTTAGCTTAACATCAGGCGAGGTGAAGTCAAATTGACGTGTCCCGTATAAAAAAAAAAAGAACTGATCGTGGATAGGCTCCTTAAGAATATTTCATCAATTTAGCGATCCCGGCGATTAGCGAAATTCGAATTCGAATCCGAATCCGAATCCAACCCCGAACCCGAACCCGAATCAATATCCAAATTCAAGTCAGAATCGAAATAGAAATTCGAAATCGAAAACGAAATCGAATTTGAAACCGAAATCGAAATCGAAACCAAAATCCAAAAACTCAGACTTAAAATATTACGTTTGCTTGATCATAATTGGTTGAGTAGAACCGGAGATATAACCAAAAGTCGCAATAGCCGACATCCATGCGAGCGGAGCCGCGGGCGTCACCTAGTAATATAAATTAGCGTGAGTTGATGTGCCTTGACAGAACAAAGAGAACGAATAGGAGTTATATATAGAATATTACAGAAAAATTATATATAAAAACTGAAGTGACAACCCTGACAAAACTGCAAAAGGCGGCATTTCCGCAAACATCAAACGCGATGAACTACTGTAAGATCTCTCGTTATACTGTGCTAATATTATAAATGCGAAAGTAACTCTGCCTGTCTGTATGTTACGCTTTCACGCCTAAACCACTGAACCGATTTTGATGAAATTTGGTATAGGGGTAGATTAGACCATGAGAAAGGACATAGACTATGTTTGGTCGCGATAACCGACATCCACGCGGGCGGAGCCGCGGGCCAAAGCTAGTAATATATAATTTGCCGTGTTGGTTCCCGGTGGAGTAGAATAGGGCCACCCCATCTCTTCCTGTGAGTGTCGTAGAAAGCGACTAAGTGATAGGGCTGTTCTCTATCCGACAGTAAACATACAGCTCATGACTAAATGCCCGCTTGACGGCAATAGGCTTGCCCACTATTAACGTGGGACTGAAAATCATAGTTGGCGTAATGTGGGTGTTAATACACCTCTGCCTACCCCTTTGGGGATTTACACATCACGTGTGTATGTATGTTTGTATGTAAATTATACTAGGGGCCCAGGTTCTGGCTTCCGTCCCGTCTTCGGTCCTGTTTCTTTTGCATGGGCAAAGATAGTATGGGGAGGAAAGTAGAGGGTTTCTAACACCCGAATTCAGAATATTTACATACACATACTCCTGTTGTCTCTTTGGATTTGGACCTATCCAAATCCAAAGAGACAACAGGCCGCCATCTGCTTTTATCCTTGCACATTTCGCGAGTTATAAAATATTTATTATATCTGTAAATCAACCTTCCACCTGTTTTTTTTTTTGTTGTCATAATGTAGAAGAAGCGTCGTTAGCTTAGTGGTTAAAGACGTCCCGGGTTTGAATCCTGGCCATTACACTACCGACGAACCCACTCCTAGAGGGATTAAAGGGAAAATTAGTAAGTTCGGTTGTTGCCAATATTCTTTATTAAATAAAATAAAAAATCAACAGGTAATATTAGAAATGGAGTTAAAAGACCTGTTGAACAAATCGAACCAGACGCAACTGCGAATGGACCGCAGCATTGACATCAGCTACACAGAAGACCAGATCCTGACAGCATTAGACAGTCTCAATGCTGACTCCCGCTTCTCGCAAGGTAACATTTTTTTTAAGATAAATCATTAACATACATACCATAGACAATAGTATTGTATTTTATTTAAATATTTTCTTTGCCCTTATGCTAAGTATAAAAAGGTATTAAAAAAACTTCTAATTATTACCAAAATTTTGAACATGTCTGCTTCTTTATACTTACGTAAACCTCGTAACTCCACTTACGGTCAAATGAAGTTACGAGGTTGTGTATTATTTGGACAATAATTATGTAAAACTTTGCATGAATTAAATCCCAAAAGATCTCATTTGGGGTTACGAGCTTTCAAGTTATCATGAATAACGATAATAATATAAGACTGGTCCATAAAGTGCACATGCATAGCCGGGCCGAGGTGATGGTAGTCGCAGCACTAGTGGGACCGGTGGGTTTTGGCGTAGTCTAGTGGGGTGTGACGCGGGGCGCCGCGCCGAACAGGGAGACCTGTAGAAACGGTGGTGCCGCTGGCCGCCCGCGGCATAGTACAGGGGCCCAACTGGGACTAACCACCCTGGGAGGCTGCCCCACCAGGTCGCGCATAATCCCGATATGGCTCGTCGTGCCGGTTGGCGACCGGACGGGAGCCCGGCGACCATATTCGGGGGGGTACGGGGGCCCTTCCGTTCGGCGCGTCGGCTCTCGTCACGCCTCACATTCATAGATAAAACCAATCTCCCATGTTTTGTCACACGGTGCTGCGGCGACAATCACCTCTTTTTCACGCCTTCCCTTACCCTTCACCTCATGGCAGCGCACAATACAGTAACTGTTGAAACAGCGGCTAGGGACGCTCCCACAAAATCTCTATTTGAGGTGGAGTCCACGAACATCTGTGGGCTCCATATAAAACTCAACGCCGTCCACCAAAACCTGGAGACGGCGAAACCAGCTATGCTGTTTCTAACGGAGACACATACGCCGCCCTGACGACACGACCTACCTGCTTTACCCCGGCTATGTTATCGAGGAGAATTTCCGAGCAAAAGCCGGGGTGTGCGTGTTTGTTAGGGCGGATATTTGCTGTCGCCGTTTGCGCTGTCTAGAGGACCCATCCTTTTCCATCCTGTGGGTACACGTAGACCATGGCTCCACGAGTCAGATCTATGTGTGCCTTTACCGTTCCCATACAGGAGATGCCGAGACTACTATTCGAATACCTGAGTCAGGCGGCAGATGATGCGCAGGAGCGGTTTCCGAACGCCGAATTGGTGTTTTTGGGGGACTTTAACGCCCACCACAAGATCTGGTTGGGCTCCGCCAAAACAGACCATGCGGGAAGGCCACTCACGCATTTGCCCTGTCGCATGACTTGACTCAATTGGTGCACAAGGTCACGAGGATACCAAGAGAGTCCGGCCTAGAGCCCTCTCTGCTAGACCTTCTGTTGACGAGTCGCCCGGACCAGTACAGTGTCTCGGTGAGTGCTGCTTTAGGTAACTCCGACCACTGTCTGGTCCGCTCCACCGTGCCCATTGTAGCGCCCCCACGACCCGTGCAGGGGAAGAGGCGTCTTTGACACTACTCGTCAGCGGACTGGGATGGATTGCGCGACTATTATGCGTCCATCCCGTGGGTTGAACGCTGCTTTGAGGGTAAGCACCCATCTGAGAGCGCTACTGCCGTCGCCGGTGAGATCGGTCTAGGTATGGAATACTATATCCCATACACCGATGTCACCGGAGTCCGCGGAGCGCGTCCGTGGTTCGGGCGCGGGTGCGCGGAGGCTGTTGAGCATAAACAGTCTGCGTACCGCGCCTGGGTGCGGGCGCGCGCCACACGCGATCCCAACGTGGGTCACTTCAAGGCGGCGTACAACAGAGCCACAAAGGTCTGCAAGAGGGCATGCGTCAGGGCGGATGCCCAGCGCATAGCACGGCTGGGCCAAGAGCTAGTGGCGCATCCCACGGGTAGCCGTGGTTACTGGCAACTGACCAAAGCCGTGCAAGCCAACTTCTGCCAGCCATCGCTGCCCCCGCTGAGCTATCCCGATGGATCTCTGGCCCATGAGCCGCAAGAGAAAGCAAATTTGCTTGTCAATCTCTTTGCGGCTAACTCCCGAGTCGATGATTGTGGTATGCAACCACGGACAATGCCCACTGGTGACCACGCAATGCTTGATATACGTATCAGGCAACGCGATTAGTGCATGTACCTAATATCGGATGATTTTCGATTCCGGAACTGAGTTACGATACTACTGGTTCAATTCCGGAATTCCGGAACCGGTTCCGAAATTAGATAAAAGTATAGGAAATAAAAAAAAACAATAAAGAGGCATTACATTGTCTTGTTAAATCAAATCTTTGTTATAAAAACTAAATAAATCGACAAAACTCTTGACTGAGATCAATTAAACAGCCTTCTATTAGGTTTTCTTAGTAAATATAACAAAAAACAATAAATTAACAAAATCAACGTGTGCTAGCTATTTGCTATTGCAATGTAGCTTAAACAATAACTATCTAATAAAATTATGAAGAATATAAGATTCAACAACTCACAATGAACAAAATCAACAAGCTCTCCTCTTCTGAGATCATGAAAATAGGTTTAAAGAACAAAACTTTAACTTAAATAAAAAGTCTCTAAACTTACGCTGTCGTATTTTTTGGAAATTGAGATATTTAAATCACTACTAAAAAGAAATATAAAGAATTACTTTTTCAAAAAAGATCGCTCTTCTTGATAATGTGTTCTCAAGAGTATCAGAGCATCTAACATTTTGTCTGAGAGCGAGCTTCGTAGGCGGTTACAAAAGTATGCCTGTATCATTGATATACTAAAAAACACTTTTTTGTGCATCAATGGCCTGTATCAAATAAATATCACGTTCTCCACCATTATCGTACATGGCTTTCTCAACCTTTAACAAATCCAGCAAGATCAAAATGTTGTTTTTGATTCGTGCTCGTGCGAGGTTCTTTGCATTTACTGCGTTCCTTGTCCAGCTGTTCTTGCAATGTTGATTCATTGACTTCAGCTTCATCAACACCTATATCACAGATACCGCGTGCCGCGATGTCTGTGATATAGGTGTTGATTTCACAAGAGAGTACAAATGCAAATTTTATTATTGTGGTAACTTAACTTATTTTACGAGGGCTGCTACTTATGTATCCGGAATAACAAAGTGAAACATACATAAAGCATTTATTTTGGTTTTATTGCTTTTCAAAATATTCACCCTGATGATCGATGCACTTTTGCATACGTTGGAACCAATTTTCGTAACATTTTTTCCATTCGGATTGAGGTATCTCCAAAACGTGCATTTTGAATGCATCAACAGCCTCTTCACGGCTTGAGAAACGTTGACCACGCAATTTATTCTTTAAGGTTGGGAGGGAATAAATAGAAGTCGTTGGAGGCTAAGTCGGGGCTGTACGGAGGATGACTTGTTAATTCGATCTTTTGATCTTCCAAATACCGAGTTGTTAAGGCCGATGTGTGGCAGCCAGCATTGTCATGATGAAGAAGGATTCTGCGTTGTTGGTTGTTCTTTCTTATTTCTTGAAAGACTTCTGGTAGATAAATGGTCCTGTACCATTCGGAATTAACCATTTTACGATCTTCTAGTGCCACAGTAGCCACATGTCCAAAAAAACAAGCAACCATTGGCTTTAAAGTGCTTTTTGAAGGAATAACTTTTATTGGGTTTGGCTCATCTTGGAACAACCCAAACCGTTGACTGTTGTTTAGTTTCTGGATCATACGCATAAATCCAAGATTCATCACCTGTGTAGATATTATAGACAGCTTTTGATGCGCCCTGGTTGTACATTTTTAACATTTTTTTACACCAATCGACGTGAGCCCGGTTTTGATCAATTGTCAAGTTGTCAATCCAACGTGAATAATTTGTTTTTACAGCTAAATGTTCGTGTAATATTTTAAATATACTCGTCATACTTATGCCCAAAGACGCTTCTATCTAACGAGATGTAACATGGCGATCTTGAATCATTAGTTTCCGCACAGCATCTATGTTTTGAGGCACAACCGATTTAGGGCGTGCTTCTTTAATTTCGTCCGTGAGCACAGACCGCCCACGATTGAACTCACTAAACCAGTGATAAACTGTAGTTTTCGATGGTGCTTCATCCCCAAAAGTCGCAACGAGTCGATAACGCGCTGATTTTGAGTAAGCCCTCGCCGAAAATCGTAATAAATCATTGCACGAAAATTTTCACGACTTAAATTCATGGTGTTAAAGACTTGCAATTTTCAAAATAACGTTACGAAGGATAAACAAATGACAGCAACATGAAACATATTGTATTCTTCAGCCAAAGAGTTCTATTTTTAAATGTAATAATTTACTTTTTTGTATTGTTCTGTAACAGGCCAGTTTCGGATACATAAATAGCAGCCTAGTACAAATAATTATACGAGTATCGGATTGCGATATTTACTTCAGTTCCGGAATTGTATAACACGAATGACGTATCCGAAATTCCGGAGTTACGAAATCTCGGAATTCCGGAATCCATGCCCTAAACGCGATGTCCGTGCAGTACTGCAATCACTCGATGTCCGGAAAGCCAGTGGTCCTGATGGTATTCCAGCGGTTGTACTTAAAAAATGTGCAGCGGAGTTATCTCCTATGCTGACGCGGCTGTACAGACTGTCCTACAGTTCGGGTACAGTGCCTTCGGCTTGGAAGGAGGCGAATGAATGATCTTCTGGCGTACATGACCCACCTTTGGGGTGAGGCTATGGAGAAGCACGGTGAGTCATTGGCAATTAGTCTTGACATCGCCAAAGCTTTCGATAGGGTATGGCACAAATCGCTTCTTTCCAAGCTACCAGCCTTTGGCCTGCCTCCTAGACTGTGTGACTGGGTTGCAAGCTTCCTGCAGGGGCGCCGTATTCGCGTCCTTTGTGATGGACGAGCTTCGGAGTTCTTGCAGGTAAATGCTGGCGTGCCGCAGGGTTCCGTCTTATCTCCCACTCTCTTTCTTCTGCATATCAATGACATGCTCTGTAACGGAAACATTCACTGCTATGCAGACGACAGTACCTTACACGGGAGTTATTACGCACATCCTGCGGCCAAGCAGTTTGATATCGCGGAAAAAAGGCAGCTTCTTGTCACTGAGCTGGACCGGATCCTGGACCACATTTCTCAATGGGGCGCTAGGAACCTGGTCGAGTTCAATGCCAAGAAGACCCAGGCATGTGCGTTTACAGCAAAGGTATCTCCTTTCCTTCCCCTTCTCCTTCCCACTCTTCAGAGCACACCACTGCCACTGCAGGATCACCTCATTATCCTCGGTATGGATGTTCGCTGCAAACTGAATAACAAAAACTATATCGAGAGTATCATCAAATCAGCCTCGCGTAAACTCGGAGTCCTGAACAGAGTGAGACGTTTTTTCACGCCGGAGCAGCGGTGTCTTCTATACAAGACCCAAATTCGTTCCTGCGTGGAATACTGCAGGGCTAAAAAGGCCGATGTGGATGTTTCATTAAATGATCATAATATGACGATCACCTGTCAAAATTCACTTATGGTAAAATGCCCACTTTTGATGAATCATAAATGTTGCTCATTTATGTTTTATATATGAACATCATCTTATTTGACAGTTTTGTATGAAAATGAGTAAAATGGTCGAAATATATGAGCCATTCAAAATGTCAAATTCGTGACGTATTAGATGTTACTATGGACTAACATTTATTCTTCATTTTGGTGTTTTCATTAATCATGGTTATATTATTAAACCTCACTGAGATGTTTAGGACCCTTTGTTTTATTTAGGCAAGAAAAAATGTGCATTCCGCGGGCTCGGGGAAGCCGCGGTTGGGCTCTCACCACACTAAAATAACAACTGCCATACGTGAGTAAGTGCGGCCAACCTCACCATGTCAGTCCATACACCTGCTGATTAACGGCCGAGGTTTTGGCGCTAAGTTTTATCACAGGTTAGGTCAGAGTTGCTTCTGCAAGAGCCAAGTACAAACTTTGAGGACAGGGTCGTGGCGATGACTCCCTTGAGGGTGAAAAGTATTAAAACGCAGTACCTATGTTAAACAGATAGTCATTTATTTAAAACACAAACAAAGAACAGAAAAATATTCATATACTGGGTTTTTGAATAAAACATGAAAACACAATCAAGATTGTTTATGTTTAGCCTATCTTAACGGAGTATAGGTTTATTATTATGTTGGAGAATTAAAAAAAACTCTTTATACAATTAAAAAACCTTACAAATTATATTTTTCTATACAAATTACATAAGAAAGATCTATTCAGATTCAGATTCATTTATTTGCATAAACATTGGTTACATGGAAGTTGTTACATGGTCATTGCTTGTTACGGTGCCGACATGTTTTGCCCAGAGAGGCATACAAAATTTATTGTTAGACAAAAAAAATCATTACATTAAATTATGAGCCATGCTATGTCACAATTAAAAACATTACAATTAGTCACAAAAAATATTTAAATGTCATTCATGTCAATAATTTAATAATGTCAATATAAAAAATTTCAAGTTCCCAAAAATAGATTGTAATAAAAAAGTGAAATGTAGCCAAGAATGAGATGCATTGTTTTAAAATTTATTTATAATATAGAAATATAAAAAACAGTATCCGACCGACCGGTATTGCTTACAGGGACCAAGCTACCAGTGGTTAGGGTTATATTACTATTACAATTAAATAATGGAGGAGCAGTAATTTGCTAATTGTTGATTTCATGGTGTTGGAGTATAGTTCAGTCCATACATGTCACTACTATTGTTTACTGTTCACTAGTTATTTATGTAACCAACACTTGAAGGTGGTTAGCATCGCAGCTGACACCACTTCCTCGGGTACATTATTCCATAGTTGCACAACACAGTTTTGTAGAGAGAGGCAAGCAGTCAAGGAATGTTGGTGTGAGCATGAGAGTGAGGTTTGTTCACTATGTCCCTATTATAACTATGTCTAACTCTTCTTCCTATTATCGCCATTCTTCTCACTCTGTACCATTCATAAGTAAGATTTTCTTCACAAATGTCTGGTGGCTTTCACACGATTCTCTTGGTTCACATTACTCTCAGATCTAAGATTTTCTAGCTCATTGCTTGAAAGTGTCACAGAAATCCTCTGAATGTGAACTACAGGCTTCTCCTGGTGTGTATGTCCTGTATAGATTCGTGTGTTATTTCTAGATCCGTCTGTTTCACATCAATTAGTAGATTGTTCTCATCGCTGCCGCTCCATCACTGCTCGTGGAAAATTTCATTGTCCCACTCCGCTTTTAACCTGTTTCGTACCACCCGTCGCTAATGCTATAATCCATACTAATATTATAAATGCGAAAGTAACTCTGTCTGTCTGTCTGTCTGTCTGTCTGTCTGTCTGTCTGTATGTTACGCTTTCACGCCTCAACCACTCAACCGATTTTGATGAAATTTGGTATAGGGGTAGATTAGACCATGAGAAAGGACATAGGCTATGTTTGGTCGCGATAACCGATATCCACGCGGGCGGAGCCGCGGGCAAAGGCTAGTGTGCTATGTTTTCATTTATATCGCCGTCACTCAGCTTTCGCGCTGCCCATTCAATGTTTTTTGCAGCTAACAAACTTGATAAATTATTATTGACAACAAACAACAAACAATGATAATTGACAAGACAACATTTTTTTAAAAGTTATGTCAGGCAAAAATTGCCACACTAAAAATAAAAATATAAATAGAAATCATATTTGTAGTATTTGCTTTATTGTTACTTCAATTAATGTTTATTAGATGGGAAATCATTATCTATTGGTATATAGATCATAATTACTACCGTTTTACGCTGTATTAATGGCAAAATCTTAATCTAGGAAAAACCGCACAAGTACGATTCGGTGTGTCTCTATATTTTTTCTTCATAGTAACATTGTCACTAGAATATGATCATAATTTCCTTCATATTTGAGATGACATATTATAAAACGCGACCATTTTACGGTCTTTGAAATATGTCATCTACTAATCTGCAAATGAATGTCATTTTAGATGAAACATCCAATACGGCCATTTTAGGCCTGCTGCTCACATCTCTGGGACGGCTCCGCAAAGTACTTATTAGATGCTCTCGACAGGTTGCAGCGACGTGCGGTCCGCATTATTGGGGATCCTGAGGTCACGAACACCCTCGAGCCTTTGCAGATGCGTAGAGATGTTGCGTCTTTGGCAGTTTTCTACCGTCTCTACCATGGTGAATGTTCTGACGAGCTCTTCCAATTACTCCCACCCTCCCCTTTCCTTCACTGGACGACACGTGCAGGGCTAAGATGCCATCCATTTACGGTGCAGAGTATACCTGCTAGAACCAAGCGTTTCAGTGATTCATTCCTATGCCGCACCACTAAGACCTGGAATTCCCTGCCAGCTCACGTGTTTCCTTCTTCCTACAGTCCCGGGTCCTTTAAGCGGGGCGTGAAAAGGCATCTAATGAGGCCGTCAAGCTGAGTGCCGCCACTGTTAACATGGTAAATGTTTACGATGGCGACCCTCTTTCCGAGACTTTGCCTTTAGCTTAACATCAGGCGAGGTGAAGTCAAATTGACGTGTCCTGTATAAAAAAAAAAACAAAAAAAAAACATGCATGAATTTCCCTGCACTACACCAACCTTTGTTTACCATGTTTGCTGGTATCTGTACTTTTTTGACGCTTACCTACCTTATGTGATATAAATGTGCACTTAGTTGCAAACTACAGTCAGTGGGGATATTTAAAAAAAAGGATTGCTCAAAAAATCGTAAGTCTAGCAACCATGTTAAATGGGTCCATATTGGCTCACATAAAATTTTTAATCCTATTCTATTTCTTGCTACCGATTTGTGTTCATAATCATCACTCTTCATAATTTTTTTTTATACTACTTTTTTTATTCATACATTTTTATTACTATCATCGGAACTCATAACAGTTAGAGATTATTATTTTTTTATTTATACTGTTACAACCAAGAACCACTTTAAATCCATAACTTTTTGACGTGACAACGTCTTATAATTCGATGGAGCCGGCTGCACGCACGAAAAAACATGACGTCCTGCGGCGTTACCTCGCTCTGAGGCGTTCGATTTAAGGCTTGAAGTGCAAGCGAGAGCGCGGCACGAGCGACAAATCAAACAAAAAAAATTAAAATTTTCTTTTGAAAAATGAAACCATTCCATCGGTATTTTCTTATGACGTTGTCACGTTCAACTATCATCAGTAAACCGACTTTACAGACAACTTTTCTTCATATCATTCTATTATTATATTGCTTTAATTAATAATGTTGTTACAACGAAAATACTTCAACAAAAATTCTTTTTGCATAAATTCTGTCTACTTTTCTAACAAAAAATTGTGATAGGAGTTTAAAAGTTATGTAAGACAATGCGCACCCATATTATATACGCCTTATACTGATAGCGTTACATTATTCCTTTAGACAATCGAATCCTAGATGAAGAGTCGTTCATAAGCGCCATTAAAGAAGACCAGGGTCGCTCCACTAACATGTCTCTATTCGATGAGATCCGGCTCAGTTTTTGCAATATGTCCCGAATTAATGCTACCGGATTAAACTGTACAATGGGCGATAAATTTTCTAATTCTTTTACTTGTGACACCTCATTTACCGCTGTTGGAACGCAAACTGAGAGTCAACTTTTTGACAATGATGATAAAGCAAATACTTGTTTGACAATTGAAACGCAGACTGATTTTGAGCTCTATTTGGAGAGAGATAAAACTCAAAATATTAATATGTCGTTTCTAACAGTTGAAACGCAAATTGAAATAGGTCTAAAAGACGCATGTTTTAAAACTAAGAAATTGAAGACAGCCGAAACACAGACAGTTTGCACAGAAAAATCAGACATCAATAATAATAACTCAAAATGTCTCGCATGTGATAAGACTACTAAATATACGACACAATTAGAAAGGGATATATATATGTCGCATCATACAGTTTCCGAAATGCAACTAGAGTTAAATAGGTATGAAAATAATTTGAACGTTCTTGAGAAGTTTGTTGACGAAGGGAAGGAGAGAAATAGTATTCTTCAAGATATAATAAAGAGCTTGGAAGCAAAAATCGAAATCTTACAAGGCGCTTGTGCTAAGCAAAAGGAAAGGTTGGATGGCTTGACGCAAGATGAATTCGCTGTAAAACATATACGTGGTACGCTTTGCTATTTTATGTTGTGTAGTAACACTCTGAAATTAGATTAGGTGGCGGTAAGACTGCTGTGGTATTTCGTTTTTTTAACCATAAATAAAACAAATTTTAGCACATACTCGTACTTTATACACATTTTGGTACAAAACCACTCCATTAAATCGAGAATCGGGTGTGTCGTGGTTTTGGAGCTTCTGTATAGTATGTGCCTAATTATAATCACATTTATCCCTTCGGATCTTAATGAGCAAAAAGCAAAATGAGCACCACAATCATAATGTGCAAAACGCAAAATGTGCAAAATACAAAAGTGCAAAACGCAAAATGTGCAAAACCTGAAATGAGCAACAAAGTCTTTAATCGCACCGACTCTTTGTTTTTTAGCAATATAATATATTAATTGAATAAAAAACTTCATCCAATATACAGATGGGTGAAGTTTGTTCTGTTACGAAAGGCTAAACCGGGTTTATTACCTAAGTTTAGCAAAAAGTCGAATTATTTCTCGAACACGGTATAATAAATTGTTACTAATTTTGCGTTTTGCCCATTTTGCTTGTGGTACTCATTTTGCTTTTTGCTGATTATGTTCCGAAGCGACATTTATTCCGGTTAAGGCCGTTATTTGTTTGTTACTTATTTTTGTTTGTGTTGTCCAACTGGTGGCAGTTTACTTTAGCCGTAAAATTTATATTTAATTTATATTTAATTTTCAGTTCTCTGAGTACCTATTTCGTATTTATTTTAAGATACGTAGGTAGTAATTTTGTGATTGTGGTATTAATTTATAAGTAGTTAAGGTAGTGTTAATTTAATGTATTAATAAGTAAGGTTTAATAAATCAATTAGTTTTTAGCTAGTTACAAAAATGTTTATTGTTTAGAATTATCTTACATACGTTTTTGGTTGTGTAGAAATACATTTCAGTGGTAGTTTGTCGACAGAGCGAAACCAATAGATAAATAGCACACATAATTTGCGACTTGACTATGACTGTTTTATTTTTCAGATACTACCTCAGCGTCTACACAAGCAGATATTCCTTGCGTGGACTGTGAGAAGCGGAATGCTGTTGGACGGCATCGGAACCTAAGGAGATTCTTATGGTGGGTATATTGTTGTCTTGCATTTTCGTATTTCGTCGTCGTTGCAAATTAGTCGTGTCTGTACATTGGAGATATACAAAATTCGATGAACGATTCTGATCACAAAAATATTTTTTATGCGATGCACGCAAAAACTACTGAACGGATTTAGAAGCAGCTTTTTTAAGAAATGGTTTGGTTAGACTTCCAATCTTATGTAGGATGTTTGATCGCAATTTATTAAAAACTAGCTTTAGCCCGCAGCTCCGCCCGCGTGGATGTCGGTTATCGCGACCAAACATAGCCTATGTCCTTTCTCGAGGTCTAACCTATCCCTATACCAAATTTCAAGAAAATCGGTTCAGCGGTTTAAGCGTGAAAGCGTAACATATAGACAGACAGACAGACAGATAGACAGACAGACAGAGTTACTTTCGCATTTATAATATTAGTATGGATTATTTGTTATTTAGTGGTGTGTGTTTAGTATTACTGAACAAAACTCCGATTTCCTGACTAGCATGAACCCTTAGAACTCCTTCGGACCAATCCTTATTTGAGACTTCTTCCATTCCCTCTTTCCTCCACCTGACCGGCGTCTCTTAATTCCACAGTTTGTGATTGCAGGACACCACTCAAGTGCCTGTTCCAAGTGTTCGCGGTGCTGTGTTTCATATGCGCCATCTCGGTCCTGTACGGCGTGAGTACTCGCGCTCGACCGGCCTGTCCTCGTGACGCCGTGCCTTGGCGCTGGATGGACGCGCAAGACATCATGGACTTGCTGCTAAGGATCGACTACGTTGCTGATGTACCCATGTGAGCTGATCACTGATGTACTAGGTACTCGTAGATGTAGCTTCGATCGAACAGATTTATTGTAGCTAACATACGTTGAAATTCTAAGTAGTGACGTAATTAATCGTATCTTTTGGTGGCAGTGGCAGATTTACTAGCAAATTTCAGAATAAAATTTTTTGAGTTTAAAAAAAATTGACTGTTATTGTCCATAGAAATAAGTCTATAACATATTATTGTCTCGTCGCAAAAGCAAAAGCCGTCTAATTGCGACGCAAAGGATAAGTTATTTCTTGTGCAAACATAACTAAATCGATGGGTTGTTAAAATAATCCAGAAAGTATCACATTGTAGACGTCTGTAGAGACGTCAATTTTTAAATAACCTGGCAAATGTGTAAATCCGTCACTGCTTGATGAGCAATAAGACAGCTACAAATAAAACTACAACTGTTAAAAGTAAACGCTGGCTGGTTCTTGCCCGTATACTAGAAAATGTTACTACAACAATGTAGTATTGTCAATATGTATGATCTATAACTGCCCAATTGGCCTTATGATATAGTGCCTGTTCAAGGTGTTGAACAAATCTGTGTTCGTCTTTTTGACAAAGTTTTGTGTGTTACTACTATATAGGAGCTACTTGGCGGATGAAGACTGTTAGAGGGATAGATTCATTATATACCTTAATCTCACTATAGGGTAGATACGACTTATTCGGTCGCTTAGATGACAGACTACTAAGATACGTAAGCTTTTAGTCGACTTTAGAGTGACAAGACTTTACTTGTGAAGCCTGTTTACCCCGCCAAGTAGCATTAACTTAAATTTTTAAAATTTACATTTTATGTAATATCAGAATTACTCGAACAAGGCTGATTTTTACAATATAAAATAGTAATACTGCGAGCTGTCGGCTCGTTATCAACGATCAAAGTATAATTAATGCTTCCGCAAATAGAAAAATACTTTAATAGATTTCAAATCTTCTATTTCATCATTTTGCATCCTATGACTTCATGGTGAAAAACACTGAATAACTCGACATAATTATAATTTGTGTACATATTAAAAAACTATGATAAAATCCATAAGAGTAATACAAAATAGTTGTAATCTCAATGTAAAATTGTAAACTATTTAAATACCAAAAACTTACTATTGCATTTATTTTAATTTTTAATATAATTAATTACATATAATGTAAAATAGTGTAGAGTAGCACTTTTATTATTTTATCATTAAAATATTTTTTAATACATATAATCTTACTGCATTTACACATTGTAAATACATAAGTTTGTGATTGTTTAACATTTTTGTTGTGCATGATAATAATTTTTTGTTTCAACAAAAATATACTATGTGCTTCCTAATATTTCATAGCCAGAATATGTTAGCCCATGACGACGGAGCATGAGTTGTCTCCTTCCGTCAATATCAACAAATTATATTATTGAAAATGTTTGAATAAAGCATCCGACTTATGCTTTTTTTTAATTCATTATTGGCATCATAAGCACAGTTAAGACAAGTATTGTGTTATATTCATTCTTAATAGAAAATTGAGCGTAAAGCAATCCATTTCTGTGATAGAGCAGTGCCAGTGAATTAGATGATAGTTTAATAAAAAAATAGATATACATTTTTATTAATATTTGGTATTATAGTGCCGCCATATTTTCTGGTTTAGCATAAGAGAAAACTACATTAGTGCTCACAAATACTTAAAAAATACAATCATATTTCGTATTCGTCCAAACAGTGAAAAAATGGCGGCACCTTCTAATTATATTAAGTTTTAAAGTATGACATTTACAAATAAATGCATAGATAATATTTACCAAAAATTTTATGTTAAAATAGGTACATGTAATAGTTCGTAATGTTAATTTTAAATTGATGACTGTTTATTAATAAAATATGTGAATTTGCGTTAGCCCGACGAACAAATCAGTTTGTTATTAGTTATTTTATTACATATATTATATATAATTAATTCCTACGATATAATATTTATATTATTAACTTACTTTGCTTTTAATTACTCTTAAAACATCTTTATATTGTTATCACAGTTCTATAACCTACTAGTTGAACACGTTTTTACATCTCGAAAACGTTTGACTAGTATGACGAATACAATGATTCTTATTTATCATATCATCACTTTGCTTTGAGTCTCATACTTCCAGTGATTTAATATAATATTGAGAATATAGGAAATAAATAGTTCTGCAAATATGCAAATCACTTTTTGCTAGATTTAAGTCAAAGAAATCACAAACACGCTTTTCCATATTTTATTAATAAAACGTCTAATGTAGATCTTGTCAATATTTAAGATTATATAACAATAATATTCTTATAGTTTACTATGCATAAACTAAAACTGCATTTAATTGCATTTATTTTATTAGATATATTTACTAGCTGCTATGTTGACTATTTCTACGTGAAAATCAATTCATAAGCTGGTAATCACTGTCCACCCCTGTTATGTAAAGTATATGTATGTTACAGTTTGTGTTAGAATGCCATTTGTAATTTTTTGTCACAAATATTAAAGGCTTGTTGAGAATAAAAGTCATATTTTGTTCTTATGAAGCTATAAATCTGGACATAATATTCTGATATAATCTTTAAATGATCAGTCTCTGATTAGGCCGCCTTATTACTGTTATATTATTAGTTATAGTGTCCAATTCATTCAATCATTAACAATAAATTCAATTTCTATAAAACTCGTGTTTCAATTATATTCAAAACTTGCCCTTATAAGGTTTGGAGTACCCTATTACCAATCCAGGTCGTTCGTACTTTATAGGGTTGTTTTACACAAATGAGAAGACCTTCAAGGCGAACTAAACTTGCGTTTAATAATTTTGTTAAGTAAATCATCAAAAACCCGTGTTTTTGAACAGATTTACCGAAATCCAGCCATAGAAGTTAAAATTACACTTGTTTTCAATCCACTAGCAATGGGTCCAGCAGTCGCTCCCATAAAAGACAATATTAACAAGTCTGTCTCGAAAAGAAGAATAAGAGTAAACTCCGGGCTGGTGCCACAAGGTGCAGGATTGTCTGCCGGAGTGCGAGAGATATGTTTCCTGCATTTTCACCTCCGTCAACCAAAGACCCAAAGACGGCATGCTTTTAGTCGGTTCGAGTCCGACATAACCACCTTCACCGGCTCCGAGGGGGTGGTATGCGTGGGGAGTTTTCGCACGGAAAAAAGAGGTGCTGGCTTTGGATATAGCCGGAATCGGCGATCGTAACGGAGGCAAACATAACGTTTAAACTGTATACAAAAATATATATGCAAAGTAACCTTAAAGTCTGTTATTTTAACATGAATAATATTTATTTTGCAAATGTAGGCAGAGGGTTAGTAGTACTTGTTCATTACACAGGTAGGTAGGTATATCACTACATATGGCCTTGGGTCATGCAATAGTAAAACGAAGTGGACATGAGTTTTACTTCTGTCTTTTGTCACAGAATAGATAATATTACTAGTGTACATTTGTAAACAATCCTATAAGTTTACATTACAGGTGTCCAAGTCCGTAAATAAATAAATTCCTTATGTTAAAATATACCTACTCATATTATTTTGTGTAAAGCTCCATTCCATTACTGACCAAAGAAATCTATTCGCCTGTGGCACCTAGGCACCTACGTAAATTCATAAACACTTCAAAATTCTAAATATACGTAAATATTAGTGTTGAAAATAATAAACTGACGAAAATCAAAACCATTACATTAAAAGTAACTCCCACAATCAAAGAGTGGTATCCGCTTACAAAGGAACCGGTAATCTTTCCCTTTGTGAGTAGGCACAACAAAAGATTTGCTGTCAAGGTGCGACGGGACAAAAGACTTATTGGCCCTCAACTGAGAAATACGCTCGCGAAAACTTCCCACAAGATCCACAGTTTTTTTTTTTCAAAGGGTCATTGCGTTCGAAAAAAAGCTCTATTATGATAGTTTTTATGTATTGACCAAGATCTTGTTATTTAATTTAGAACAACTTTGGTGAAGACGGCCCTTGAGTCGTAAGATTTATGCGTTGGTGGCAAATTTTATTACTTCTCGTAGAAAAAAAATTAATGGCCCTTTTAAGACGAATATTTGCTTGGACTTACTGATTAAGATTTATTGGTTAACAAACACAGCTACCTATAATATGGTATCTTAATCGAAGGCGTTACTGCCCCCTGGTGAGCAGTCGTAGCATACCAGCTACTATTGTGTATACCTACCTACGGTCGCGAGTTCGATTTACAAGTCAAGTTTATCTTGATAATTCTCAGTTCTTCCGGTCAGTTCAGTTTTCCCGCTCCACGGCACAACGGAGGCGACTCAGGCGTCGGAGATCCCTCAATGTCCTCCATGAGCGCAGGCATGGGAGTGACAGGTGAGGTCGTCCGCCACTTCAGTAGAAGCAGGCTGGAGTGACGGTGCGATGCCCCCAGCTCCCCCGCCACTTTTCGAGGCAATATTGGGACACCGTGGTTCCCACACTCCATAACCACCGGCCAGCGGGGGGGTTTCCGTGGAGATTCCGGCCCGAAAAAACTCACTTTGTTTATGTACCTAGTAGGTAGATATCGATACACCCACCTTTTTAAAATACCATTAGGCAGTAGGTACAGTCGCCCGCAAAAGTTGCTGTACACTAATATATTACGATTTTTACGTAATAAGTCAGTCAGTACCTAAATAATGTTTTCAATATTTGTTAATTACTTATTTTAAGTATTTTTTGTAGTTAGATAGTTTTGTTCGGTACTTACCTTTATACAATATTATACAATCGGGCCAAGAAATAGATAACGACTGTACGTAAACGCAATGACTTCACAGTACTTACTTGAAGAGTGACAAACACCGTTCGTATCATTACCTACTCTATGTAATTATTAGCTATTCCTCTTTTGCCAGTAATGTAAAATAACTATTTCTACGCAACAACTTAACTAGTAGGTAGGTACCATCTATATCTGTAAGTTAGTCATAGATAACTAAACACCTTTAGTTATACTCTATCTATACGATAACCTACACTACATAATATCAACACGAACTAGGGTGGCAAAAAGCTGTTAAATTCCGAAAGCAACCTTACCGAGTCTTAATAAGGTTGATATTACTAAAATTAATATAACATTGGTACCCTGTGGCACACCTGTCGTGATCCGTGGGAATATGCTTATGAGGAAGGACTTTGTGTGTTGGAATTATAATTGCAATACATTTATTGACCGCGTTTTACCATTACTAGTTGTAGGTTCCTATTCATTATTATTTTAAAGCGTGTACGTGTATGTAACAGTAACAGCGTGAATGTGTTTAAGTATTTAGGTCCCTATCGTAACTACGCCATCTGTCTTACAGGTCGCAAAAGCATAAATTCGAAAACAGATTAGTACTATACCTACCTACAGATTTCTAACCATTATTTATTATTACGAACTAAAATATTTATGAAAAAAAGCTAGGAAATCCACTTGCCTCTTAAAAAATCATTACTTATTGAGTGAAAGTGTATTTACAAAACAAGTATTTCTCACGTTGTATTTATAAACATTGACCTACCTATATTTACAATAAAGCTTTTTTTCCGCGACCCGGAAACATCCCCGGATGCGATGTTCTTTTTTTCGTTAGCCCTGAGTCTCTGACTCAATAAAAACGAGTTGATAGTCAAAGGGAGGGTTTTTGTAAGCACCTGTTTCCATGGGAACTATTGGGAACTTCATATATGAGACACAAAAAACGGAAGAGATTTCACGGAAATGTTGAAGAAAGTTAATGAGATGCCGTTTTCGGTTTTTTGAATGAATATGTCTGGGAGAAATTAAAAGTTGTATTTTTTCCTAATAGATTTTTTAGTATTTTTGAGACATAGAAAATTTAGGGATTTAAATTGCTAAAACGTGAGGTGGCATAAATTTCGAACGCGGCGATTATTCCGAACCTTACCTGAAAACCTGACCCGGTCGCGGGTTAGGTCAGAAATTAGAATTTTTTTTACCGGACGTAACCCTCTTAATTGCGCAGATTTTACCTCCTCTTAATTGTTACGGTTAGTTAATAGCCGAAGTGCAGCGGCAGCCAGCCACATGGGGTTAAACTTAGCTGTACCTATTCTTGTAGGTTAGAACTACGTACAGCCTTCAAAATAGCACAACTAGGTGCAGCCACACTCTGGTGGTAAAATTAGGTTAGATCTGGCACTTCGCCGGCCGCTGCCGTGGCCGTGACACGCTCACTTCGCTCGCTCGGCTCGTTCGTTCATTGTGGTCACAGTTCTAACTTAACCTAACCTACAGTTGGAATTACCACACTTCGGCGATTGGCACACGACGACGCGCGACGCGGCGTCGAGCGTTGTTGCGTCGACGCGGCGTCGCGCTCGTCGCCTCTACGGAGCTCATTTTGTATAGAAAAACGCGGGGTCCCACACACTGACCACGCAATCACGCGCGTTGCTGCAGAATACGCGCATACAAGCAGAAAACGGGCGTGATGGCGCGTAAAACGCGAGGTATGGCACACTAAAATCTGCAATCACGCGCGTGATTTTCGAGGGAGTTTTAGTCCGAGAGCTGTTAGAAATTTCTGTGTAGGTATTTGAGACGAATTTTAAATTAATATTATTGCAATGCAACATGACTATTTAACGTCAAATTTAGAGCGCTTTCACATCAACTGTCCGATATCCAATATCCGATATCCGAGATCGGATGAAGTCAAATATCGATGCCCAATATCGGGTATTGGAGCTGACACCACTGTTTTGGCTCGTTATCGGAACACGCAGAGACTGCAAGCGACTTTCAACCTAAGTGACATTTTCTTAGTTACGTCTCTTTTCGCGTTCATAGATGACGCTGATCACGAATATAAGAAAAAAAATAGTTACTATGTCATGTCAATAAGGTCGAAAATAGCTTGCACTTCTAATCATTTTCTTTTCATCTCTAGCGTTCTTAATATAGTCTTGGCTATCGAGCTAATGATCGGATGGCTTTATTATTCAATGCTCCCAATTCAGTTGTTACATCTCTAAACTTAAATTTCTCAAAAAAAATCTAATTACATCTGTTTCTTTCATGATCAGATAAAAAAGGACAGATGATTTTATTTAAGTTAAGACCTGACAAATTAAGACAGTGCCTTGTTGGTACGTAGTAAGTTAAGTTGCATGTCCGTAGATGTCGACTAAAATTGAAGGGTACCGTCAAGGCGCCGACTTAATTTGACAGGTGTTCACTAAAATAAATCATCTGTCCTTTTCTATCTGATAATGAAAGAAACAGATGCAATTACAAAATTTTAGAGAATTTTAAGTTTAGAGATGTAACAACAAAATTAGCAGCAATATTTTACTTTCCTTTTCTCAAAATTTTAGATTATTTCACATACCTACCTACCAAAAAAATTCTGATATCTCTCGGACTATACTAAAAACGCCGCTCCACGCGTGACAGTAGAACAGCGCTCCCGCGTCCACGCGCGTCGTCGCGCAACGCCGCGTCGAGCGTTGCAGTGTGCCAATCGCCTTCGGCTAAATATTACATTTTACTTTTTTCAAGTTTCTAACCAAATCCGCAACAGGATCAGGTTCGGAATAATTAGAAATAGGCTAGAATAATCTAGAATCTAGTAGAATTTATAACTTTTCAACTTCCTGAATTAAGAGCCTACTGTATATTTTCATTATTGACATAGATAAGTACCTATATCAATGTCTGAAATTGTCTAATGATGAACTAAGTACGAAATTAGTTGAGAAAAAGATACTTATAAAAAACCCCACACTGACCGATCGTGAGAAACGCAACTTCCTAAGGTAAAAAAACTGAAGGGTGCTTAATCCCAAAGATGTTATTTGTACAATAGCCCTCAGAGATCCGGCGCTCGGCATCGGGAGGAAGGAAGCGGCCCCGTTACAATTTATCATATAATTTATAGAGTTCACACGCACTGACAAACTGCTACAGATTTTATTGAGCAGAGGATGTGTCAGAATTAGTTAAAGCGCCGTTTTTGTTAAGGATTTAGGTAGGGTTGAGGCTCAAATAAATGGACGTCAAGTTTTTCTTAGTTCATTCGTGAGATAATGATTTTTGATAAGTACTTACTGATTTATCTAAAGCCATGAGTGCGTGGCGACGATGCTATTGTTGTCACCACTAAGAACTATTTTGGAGGCAGTGGTCGGAGGCATTTAGCACAGCTCGCTTTTTTCACTGCATCAGCAATTTTTCTCTAATCACCTAAGGCATCTCTCATCGATACCTATGTGTTAAGTCATCCTATGATTAATTTATGATTATTTACACCCTGAATGAATCGCAAACTGATTAGTCTACCTACCATTAAACAGTTCTACAATTTCAATGTTTCTAAATTATAAAATGTGTTCTCGAGAAATCTTAATTCTGCAGGTACAACTATGACTATTGACTATCTACACTTTACCAACTGATTGCCTATCCTGCAAGTGTAGATACACACAAAACCGGTAGATAAGTATGTATCTATTTTTTTCCGTAGTAGGTACCTAGTTATTAGGGAAGTCTCTAGCAGGATCTATATTCAGCCAGCAGCCCTGGCCCTCGATTCTACTATAGCAAAACTATTGTCAAACCACAGAGATTGCAAAAAGCGGTATTAAAATTTAGACTTTATTTCTATACACTGAAGTCCAAAATTAAATGACAAAAGTTTCATTACATTTTTTTATTCACTCTGCTAACAGTTATTTAATATTGAACTTTAAATGCATCGCTTTTAGTCTATAATGTATTGCCGCTTTTTGCAATCTCTGTGGTTTGACTATAGTTTTGCTTTAGTAGAATCGAGGCCCTGTTTGTTTGTTAAAATAGCCGACTGCTCTCCCAGCTCTTTTCTAGCTAACAGCTAGATAGTATAATTTTATAAGTACAACAGGGTCTGCATGAGAAGACTGTTTACAATTATTGCACACAGTGTCTGTCACACAGTTCACACTAGCACAGACACCGTCGTTTACTCTATCTTGTTTTTCATTTAAATTTTAATATAATTGTTCCAATAATACCTAAATACAATTACCTACTAATTACTGTAAATCTAAGACCGTGTAATGTAATTTTACTATAAGATAGATAATGTGAGCAAGTTATTGTAAATATTAAATAAATTGAAATTGAAATTGAAATACTTATGTCCCTACGACGATATATTTTATTTGATAAGAAATAGGAATTAGGATAATTGTATAACACGTATATTAACTTATCGAGGTTCAAGGTTCCAAAAACACGATTGCATTCGAACTTTTAACCCTTTTAGATTTTACCATTTCTTACTGCGTTCAGTGGATTAAGTACATACCACGACGTCCGAAGATGCCTTATTTATTAGGTACTAGCTTTTACCCGCGGCTCCGCCCGCGTGGATGTAGGTTATCGCGACCAAACATAGCCTATGTCCTTTCTCAAGGTCTAATCTACCCTTATACCAAATTTTTCAAAATCGGTTCAGTGGTTTAGACGTGAAAGCGTAACATACAGACAGACAGACAGAGTTACTTTCGCATTAATAATATTATAGTATGGACTAGCTTTTACCCGCGGCTCCGCCCGCGTGGATGTCGGTTATCGCGACAAAACATAGCCTATGTCCTTTCTCAAGGTCTAATCTACCCCTATACCAAATTTCATCAAAATAGGTTCAGTGGTTGAGGCGTGAAAGCGTAACATACAGACAGACAGTCAGACAGACAGAGTTACTTTCGCATTTATAATTATTTAGTATGGATTTTATAATCTACAATTTTTGTCTGAAGTACTTTTATGATAAACGTACCGTTTTGCTGAAAATCGCGAAAAACTAATTTTTTTGACCTTTGACCTTGAGTATTTTTTTTTCTTGCACGGGAATGATGGGGACCTTTCAAATTTTGTTTTTAATGATATTTTAAACAATCTTACCGAATTCAGCTTGGTGGGAATTTAGGTAACTTTACTCTTATTTTCGGTCTAATTTGACCGGACTAAATGAAGAATATATAAAAGGCGATGAAAATTAAGTTTAAAAAAATAATGTTACTGTGGACAAGGTTGGGGTAATTACAAATAATAACTCACAGTTACAATACTATTTGTTTATAATATTAGTATGGATTATGGATTCGCTTCCATTGAGGCGGAGACGAGAACGACAGAGAATCACAATGTTCCAAATCCACTGTAATTTATCCAAGTGTGACTATAATCGAATCCCACACGTCTCCCATTTGCTCTACTTCTCAACTTTCCAACTCAGTGGAATTCCAAGTAAAGAGAAAAAGTCTGCTATCATATGGGGGGAATAATTGGAGATAATTTTTTTTATTTTTTATTTATGAAACAAAATATACAAATATCTTATAAAGTATTTACAAAATAATACCACAAAAACTCATTAGAGTTTTACTGGGCATTATAGCCGTCAGTGGTTACTTAAATAAATGTAGGTTCGTAACACAAGTCATCACAATGGTTATTTTATACAATATAATAGGATAATACAATAAGTGATAATAGAGGGTAGTCTACAATAATGAGCAAGCGCGCATCGGCGGCTGCACCGATCCTACGCAACGCAATCTCGGTGACGGCTGCTCCTCAAAACACATGAAACAAGATTTACTCGTTAACTTTATTATGTAAAAAATGTTGTTTGAGTTTATTTTTAAAATTTTGTTCGGTTATTACGTTCTTTAAGGATTTGGGTAATTTATTTATCAGGCATATATTTAATTTAATGATGAAATCATTCATGATAGAATGTTAGGTACTGCTCTGAGACGATGACAACGCACGGAATAGACAAAAATTAACGTAGGTAAATCAAAAAAATAACTGTCATTTGGTGCTTCGTTCTCCCCAGAGTCCCAGACCAGCGCCATAATTATTAACTAGATAATCTAAAAACAAGATAAACAAAACAGTGCGTTCTCACTGTCGCCCCCACACCGCGACATATGACATTCTCATTATTCACAACTCATTAGGTTCATCACGCAATCGCATGAAACATCGTCATAGTTGGACACTCACCAACAGTACCAAAATAATTTGCAGTTTATAACTTCAACTGCATTTGAATTTGAGCTCTAATCTTATGAAATAAAGCGGATTACATAATTTTGTGATGTGTGTTTTAAAGTCCTGACAAAGTTAAGAATGCGGTGTAGTGGTTAGTAACGCAATGGGTTATGGTTCACTTTCCGACAAATTCTTGTTAGGGTAACTGTAGAGATAGTTTGTTGATGTGAGTGGCTACCGTGGGAGAAACGGTTGGTCCTCTAATTAAATATTTATAGGAATGAAGTGCAATATGTTTATTGTTATCCATGGCGGAAAGATCGGCTTGTGGAACACCTGGATACGGACGACACCGACACGGAACGACAGTTTCATTTTAGCTTTCCTTTGAATAAGATTTTGTGGATTTCTTTACTTTCTGCATACCTAGGTAGTTAGCCATTTTTAACTAGGTTGATCCAATAACTTCACCAATGCCGATTTACCGACCCGAAATCATCCTCCGAGTCTTTTCCCAAATTAGTTGGCCTCCGCTATCAGTGTAACAGGTTTTCCGTTAAGTGGATGACCACTAAACTCCACTCCGGATATCGAAGTTCTGTTAGATCAGGACCTTTTTAAGGCAGGGGTGATAAATCTGTTAAGAAACCGCCGTCTCTAGGCCGCGTGCATTAGATGAGATTGGCTGTGACACCCATCACCTGAAACCCACGCTCCGAGGGCCCAATAACCTCCGCTCGTCGCGGGCTGTGCGGTTGACGAGTATCCTTTTATTCCTGCTCTACCGCCTCCTTGTAGCCGCCTGTAAGAAATCGCTCTTAGCGATAAGGCCGCCATTTGTACATAATGTCATACATTTTACTGTAATACTGGTGTACAATAAAGATTTATCTATCTATCTATCTATCCTTCACGGAGGCCAAGGAGGTGGCGGCACACCATTCGCTTTGAACAAGGCGCTGAGTGATAGGCCTCTCACTCCTAGGGCCGCCCAGTAGCTCCCACCGCGTCTCATACGCATTCTCGAGCAGTGTGAGGTAGAGGTGACTCTCAATCAGCTGTGACACTGTTTACATAAATTATCACGGGTCATATACCATACATGTCGAAAGACCGTCGCGTCGCTTTCGATGAAACGACCCATCGGTGAAGTGTACAATCGAGCTAGAGACATCGAGGTAACGACCATCGATGAAACGTCATTCGAATTAGAGTATGACAATCGATTAAATGCCATCGCGGGTCGAAGTTGGCCCACGTAGTTTGCAAATCCCTGGGATAACCGATATTTTAGTAAAACATTCTTAAAGTTATCCGTAATAATTGGTGACTCATTATGCAGTCACCGGTCATGTCCTGATAAACCTGAATTTAAATAAAAAGTAATATACTTCACCATTCTACGCATTAGTCATGGTTGAGGTATTATCATCTCGACACGATGAGTCCTGCTCGTCTTGTGTAATCATAATCACGAATAACATTTTTTTGGTTGAACACATTCGTCCACCTACGCGGAAACTTAATGATTTTTCTAAAATAAAACCCGAGAAACTAGAAAGTCCCGTAAAAATCGGCGAGTCGTTCCAAAGATTAATCATAACTCAAGCAGACAGATAAAAGTTAAAAAAAATGTTGTAAGTAAGTAAGTACTCTACCGTAGTGGTCAATACAATCAGGTACAATGACGCATCAGTGGAGTCCCTTGATCTTTGGTTCGGCCGTGGTGCCCTTTTAAGGTAACTGTTAATTGATCTCTTTACATGACGACACTTTTTACTTATTACCTTTTCTTATTAGTTTTGGGCCAGGAGGACGCGCGTCTATTAGGGATCATCTACTATTACAAATTTGAATAATACATTAGATAGTACTTATACCTATTGATAAGCAATTCGAATCAATTCAGTTTTTAGTACTTAATAAATTTAGTACTTTTGTCTCTTTTTTCACATACCTGCTTACAATACATTTTGCATATCTATCATTTAAGTACGTTCTTAAAAGGTGATACCATAATCAAAACTTTATAAACTACCTACATGTTATACCTACATTAATATCTGTTAATAAAATAAACCAATTATTACCTAACTATTTAATAAGTAGGTACCTAATAGGAATATCGTCTGCAAGTCTGACCAAGCGTCTCTGTCGGCTAATGCAAATTGTTAAATTGTCCTGCATAGGTAGAAACGACACGACACACATAACGTTACACGAACCCTTTGCACCTCACATTCCCACACTCCGTGGGAATAAACACTCACCCCCGTTCATAAAGTACTGCATTACCTGCGCACGCTATTCCGTAAAAAAAACTTGGCACTTCATGAGCCACCTTCCCTTTAAAGTTACGCTACAGTGCGCGCATCAAGTTGCAAGTAAAATGTTCAAGCTTGAGGTAAAAATAAATTTCAAACTTCATGGAAAGGTATTCTACCATGAAGTATGAGGAGTACGGGGTATGTTGGGCCAAGTGACAGAATGTCCAAGAAGGCTTAACGTCCAGTTGTTAGAAAGACCATAAGCTAAAACGTACAAGTGTCATAATGACCAAGAAGGCATAGCGTCCAGATGTTATAAAGACCGTGAGTCAAAACATACAAGACTCTGAATGTCCAAGACGTCATAACGTCCTGATGTTAAAAGGCCGTATTTCAAAACGTCCAGCTGTTATAAAGACTATTGCAAGCGTTTTTAGGTACTCGTAGTCTTAGGGTTCCTTAACCAAAAATTTTGTCATATCAGTTCATATTGGTTGGTAGGATGGTTGTATTCAATAAACTAAAAGAAAATTAAAAGACATGATAGAAGAAAAAATTACGCCGTTGCAGTTTCTTAAAGACTGTATAAAATTACGGAAACAATGCAACTCGGCCTAACCTTTACAATTATATACTACTAGCTTTTGTCCGCGGCTCCGCCCGCGTGGAGGTGGGTTATCGCGACCAAATATAGCCTATGTCCTTTCTCATGGTCTAATCTACCCCTATACCAAATTTCATCAAAATCGGTTCAGTGGTTTAGGCGTGAAAGCGTAACATACAAACAGACAGACAGACAGAGTTACTTTCGCATTTATAATATTAGTACCTATGGATTATATAATGTGTGTCGTGATCGTGTCCGTACATTGCAGGTATCTAAAAAAAATACTTAGGTTATGTTATATTCATGATACTGAACACATATGCTCGTGTTCAGTTTCGTGAATATAATATAATCCAAGTATTTTTATAATTCTTGTCTGTTTGTCCGCGACGGACGCAAAAACTACTGAACGAAATTCGATGCCGGTTTTGTTTGATCGCAATCGGTTGAGTAGAACCGACCTACACGCGGGCGGAGCTAAGGGCAAAAGCTACTAGACAATAAGTGCCAGCATAAGTTAATTAAGTATGTATACTTATAACATTCTCTGCCTATCAGATAATGTAAAATTAGGCATTATGTCCAAGTGGCCATTTTTTGTTATATTTTCTGTTGAAAAGAAATACATTTGTTTTAACAATTAATTTGTGATTTTCATAAGTCATTATAGCTAATAGACGTTTTGGCAATTTGTTGTTTTGACACCTGGATATTATGACAACTGGGCCTTTTGACAATTGGACATCGTTTTCAATTAGAAGTTTTAGCAATTGGTCCTTTTGGCACCTGGATATTATAACAACAGGGCATTTTGACAGTCAGACATTGCTTCCTTGTCATTTTAATACACTGGACATTATGACATTTGGCCTAACATACCCCGTACTCAGTATGAGGTTTATAATGTATGGGGAGTTCGAGAATTTATTGCGGTTCTTGATGGACGTCCCCATGGTCGCATTCCCATACTATACAGGATAAGGGGACCGCAGGTGTAGCTTCACTCTTTATTGTTTTAGTTTGATATTTTGATTTGTCAATATTATATCATTAATTAATTAAAAGTGGATAAATCTAAGTCTGTGTTGGCAATAATAGGAGACCTATATTTTTTATTTTAATAGATTAAGTTTTTTTAAAGAATTTACATGCAACTTGTCGAATGTAGAGAACTTGAAATCTATCATAAACTTGCCGATAGACTTGTAAGTTTCTTATAACATTGTAATTGGTAGACCCACATTTTTTTAATTGTGTGAAGAAAGAGTTATTTATTATCCAGGAATGTCATACATATTGTAATGCAATAAAATCCGTATGATTAAAATGCTAATAAATCAACACCAATAAAACCTTTCACGGTACTTGTTCATAAAATTCACTACTCATCCAGTATCGAACTCGCACCTAACAGACCCACTAACAACTGCGCCTAAATGATTTTCATTCACAACGCACCCTATATGAGCGGGACAGAACGAAAACAAAACATTCCGACACAGTTCCCAGCGCCTTCTCCCTTGCGTCAGACAGAGATAGAAATATTTTGAGTGTATTGCTTCATATGAAGGATTCAACACCGCAGGATAGAGGCAATTGAAAATTTTGCTTATACCGTTGCGCGAGAGTGGAGTAACTTCATAAGGTGATCGGCCACCGTCCGGCGCAGACGCGCGTAGTGCAGTGATCAAAAATATAAATAAGTTTGTGATAATGCCGTGCAGTGAGGATGATGATTCCCAAACTGGGTTTTCGGAACCAATGCAGGGGATGTCTAAAGCAGAGTTGAGAAAGGTGTGTTTTTTTTACGAATTTATTGTTTGTGAAGTTTATGTTAAACCTTATTGAAAAGTGAATGATTTTTTATTGAATTATTATGCTAACTTTATTTAATTAAAAGGTAAAAGTCACCATCCAGGATGGGTCTTGAACATGCGACATTACCTTTTTAGTGGGAAGAAATATCGCGAGTCCTACCCAGTTGTTAGATATACCAGCTACACAATACATTATTTCATCCTGAGATATAATCTAAGATGGAAATTGCAGCTATCCAGAAATGGTCTAGGTAGCTCACTTGGTAGAGAAGTTTCCGTAGAAAGAGAGAGGGTAGCTCGTTCACACCTCATTCTGAATATAAATTGCCATCCATTAAAATTTATTGAAGATCATCACATAATACATTTTTTTTTAAAGTATTATAATTAATATTTATAGCGACTGCCTCAATTCCATCTAGGCCAAAGTGTTATTGCGTTTTCCACCAGGAAAACTTACCAGCTGACGGCAATAGTATAGTCTGCCCCTAGTAAAGACCCATGGTCCAACTGGTTGGACAGAGCAGTTGGACCACTGCCCCGAACAGGCCCCTTCTACGTACCTACTTCCAAATTCATAGTGCGTGTGGGTTGATACAACTATGCCTAATCCCCGCGTAAAATACAGGCATTAGATGTAGTTATAACATATAAAAAATAGGGTTGAATATAAAAATTGTAACAGTAGGAACATTGGCGCAGTTGGTCATCTCGCCAACTGCCACTGAGTTAACGTTCGCAGGTTCGATCGTACAGGCGATAACGTCCTGACTATAAAAATCTGCGTTTTAAATTGTATGTGCGCAATGTTCCCCACAACATTTGTTACATAATGAGGAAGTACCCAGGGACTTTAAAAAAGTGTGGCTTATCAAGATCACAATGTCCACACTTCACACACCGTTCTTCAATCAAATAGTAGATATATTTGATCGAAACATCATCATAATATTTTAATTATTGTTGTGGTTTAATTATTGTGTCAAACGTAATTAATTTTAATTTCTTTCATAATTTCAGACGAACAAACCGATAATGGAGAAAAAGCGACGCGCGCGCATCAACCATTGTCTCAATGAGCTCAAGGATCTGCTAATGGACGCTGATAAAGACGTAAGTTATTATTTTTATACTATATTAAATGCGTACATACCTAGGTACTCTTAGAGCGCTTAGCAATCATTCTGATGATTGTTATATTATAAACATACATACACATACGAGACTCAGGCATTTACCTATATTCCCGAAGGGGTACACAGATTCGTATCAAGTATATAATTGCGGTATACCCACTGACCTAAAAGCTATATTTTTAAGTCCACATCCAGGCGCTCGATTCTACTAAAGCCAAACCACTGTAGTTCCACCACAGTGGTATCAGCGCAAATAACGTTGGAAGTACTTCGTTCGGCTAACGTAATACAGATATTCCACAACAAATATTCCACAACACTCTACACAACGCTAGATAGAGCTTTAAACCTCCTTAAGCTAATAAAAATTGCACAAAATCACAACCCAGCATTTTTATATTACAGCCAGCACGCCACTCCAAGCTAGAGAAAGCAGACATCTTAGAACTCACCGTGAAGCACCTTCAAAAACTGCAGCGTCAGCAATTGGCAGCCGCCATAGCTGCGGATCCCGCAGTACTCCATCGATTTAAGTCTGGCTTCAATGACTGTGCCATTGAAGTCAGGCGGTACCTTTCCCGCCTTGCCAGCGTACCTACGGGGCTTAGGCATCGGCTTGGAAACCACTTAACCTCGTGTGTTGGTGGCATGGAAACTCTTCAACCTAGAGACTATGCGCCACTCGTACCTGATCCACTAAGACTTGATGACGAACGACCTAGCGCATTCCATTTTGTCAAGTCCACCAAACCAACTAGCCCACCTTTGAGTCCATTATCGTGTGATTCAGCTTGTGATTCTTCCACGGAACTTGAAACACCGCCAAGACCAGTACAGAACTTTCCATTCCCCACACCTCCGAGCAGATCGGCGTCAGATCAAGATTCCAGTCCAGAAACTCAAAAACCAACAGTGTCTTCAACAACGATATCACCAGAAAACAGACAAGAAGCTTTACGAAACAAAAAATACATGGAACCATTATCAATTGTTATAGACGTAGAGAACTATAAAATTGGTATCGACGCATCTCCCAAAAGAGCAGTGGACTACTCCATGAGACATAAGCTAAAACGTCCTGTCGTTGATTTGACGGGACCTGCGCCTAAATTCATCAGAACGGACGAGAAAATTGTTACTGAAGTAGCTTACAAAACCACTGAGAAATCAGCGTTTTCTAGACTTCCAGAAAGAATTCCAGTTTTCCCTAATAAAATACTAACCGTTCCGGAAAGTATACCCTCGGCTATTGAAAAATTTAAGGAAAATAAGCCGCTCGCACCACGAACTGTGATAAGTCACACAGCTGAATCATTGGCTCGGTCTTTCAAGAACGAAGCTCCTAAAGAAGACAAGCTAGAGGCTGACACGAGTTCCAGATCTCCAAAACAAGGAACTTCATCTAGTTCGGAAATGTGGCGGCCTTGGTGATATGGATCTCTATAAAAACACATGGCAGTCCATAGAATCCTCGTGAACAAAAGAGATATAACCTAATCACCTGTTGATTATATACCTACGTGTTTGTTATGAAATAATTCGATATTTTATAAGTGCAAAAGCTTTAATAGTAATAATAAGATAAAAAAGAGATCCTTAGGAGTACCTAGATCCTCGCTAAACTTGCCGAGAGATCAAGACAAATAGCTTTAAGAACGTACCTGTGCGGTACAAGTTTTATACGTTTTATACATTAAAAGTTATTTTTACTTTTGTTTTAGTAATTCATTGATTTTTACTTGTTTGCCAAACCGCCAAGTCGAAATGTTAATGAGTTCCATTCCCATAAAGTCTAGATCACATGCAAAACCTGTGCTCATATTTTTTTTAATGTAGTATCCTATCCTTCTGCTCAATTTGACTGCTAAACACAAACTGGGGATAGTTTGAGCAGTCAGGCATCAACATAAGTCCCAAAACTCTACCGGTTGTATATGTTAGTAAAATAGTGTGGGGAAGAGTGGGTGAGTCCGAGTCTTATATGCGAAATATGAAATTTATTCAAGTACATACCTACAAAGAATAATTCTTCTAAACATAAATCATGTACCTACCTATAGGTAAAGTTATTCTCTCAGTCGTGGTCCCATCTGGGACTACGAGAAAACGGGGGGAATTACTTACCGATCCTGAAAATTCTTATATTAACCCGATGTTAGATCAGACGAACGAACAGTGATGTTCCACCGACACAAATATATTCCATCAGGCTGTGCAGTAATTAGCGTGAGAACTTACATTGCACAATGCAGGATTAGGAGTTGCTTAGAAGTTCAACTTGATTTGTCTAGATGGGTTATAATAAATTTGATGTTACCACATTATTTTTAACAGTAAAACAAATTATTAAAATACAATAATTTATTGGCAAGCGTATCAATCACATGACTGTTATTATAATAAAAGAAAACTTATCAAAGTATGGAATTGCCAAGGTACGTAAAGTATGGACGAAGTTTTTTTTTATTATTCTAGACTAAACTAAAACTATATTCACCATAATTTTTATGATATAAATTAAGAAAAAACACACAACAAAACACAAAAATAAGAATAAATTAATAATAATAAATCAGCCTTCACTTTATGCGGCAACAAAACCTTAATAACTACATACGTAATACTAATTAATAAATATATTTTTTTAAAGTTCCAAAGACTTTGGCAAGCAGTAAGAAGTAAAAATAGATGGCGCCACTAGGATAATGGAATGGTGGATTGCGTTAAAAAATTACACAATGACGCATTTAGTCGTAAAGAATGTGATTAGGTACTATACAGGGAGTTACAGAAAGGTGTGGTCGAAAAATCTATTGTAAGTCTTGCGATTAGTGCATTTTTGAGTAATATGATTTATTGCATCCAGGAACAGAAAGTTGAATTCCGAAAATGTTGAAAACCCAAAATGATGATTATTTTTTGTTTCGCTAAATGTTGAATTTTTGTAATGTAGAAATATTAAAAGTAGAATTCTCAAAATGTATACTTGCCCAGAGAAAAATTGATTTCTTTAAATTTCGCTTTATTTATGTTGTAATGTAGGTAAAATAGTCTCCCCGAACATAACATAACATAACATAACATAAACTCACGCCTGTTTTCCCCGAAGGGGTAGGCAGAGGTGCTAGCACCCACATTTCGCCAGTTTATGTTCAGGTCCCAATGTAACAGGTGGCGAGCCTATTGCCATTAACCGGGCACTTATAAACTTGCGAAAAATACACACATAACTTCGAAAAGCATCGAGACGTCATTGGTGTGTGCCATGGTAAACCTGGGATCGAACCCGAGACCTCGTCTCAGCAGTCCATTACCCATACCACTAGGCTACCGAAACTAATTGCAAATAATTTACGACCAGATAGCAATTGTTTACAACAAATAAAATGTGTTCAGAGGTTGCTGTAACTCTTTATCTGCTATGTACAATAAATTATTTCTTTAGAAAATAATATTTTAACACAAAAACTATGGCAGACAAAAGACACTATTTTACGCGTTTTTCAGTAACTTTAGAGTCATTTTTAGATTGATTACTAAATGAATCATCAAATAAGTTTTATCTTGCCCATCAAGAACAGAAGTCTTTGACTTTCAAATGAGTACAGATTCATTGCTAACCACTAAAAACCACTCATTTTCTGTATGAATTTACTCATGGAGTGCGCCTGTTTCACGTAGCCTGTCCTTAAGGGATTATTTTCAAGAATTTTAACTTCACTACCTAATTCATTTTTCAAAAAAGTTATCAACTCACAGATTTTACTTATAAAGATAAATATTATACCATAGACTTTAAAATGTAAAAGCTTTGTGTATGCGTGTAGGTACGTCACTGAACTCCTACCAAACAGCTAAACCGATATTGATGAAATGTTGTGTGTGCAAATTTGAAGAGAATAAGAGATCCTTAGATTGTTTAGATTTACAATTGGACTAGTAGGTGACTGCACCGTCACCTACTAGTCCAATTGTAAATCTAAACAAAATCAAGTGTTATTTTTTTATTTGACAAGACAGCATCTCAAGGTCAAGTATCAATTTTACGAAAAATCTTTTCGAAATTCAATTAATTAATACTGTTACCTTGTTTGGGGTGCGGTCGTACACCCGGGGGTTTCCCTAGAATGCTGGACACAGAACCACTCTCTATTACTTTCTTTTAGTAATTACTTATATGTAAGTCTACTGTCACTTTTGCTTGAGAAAGTCTTTCCGCTGCTGCTGAAGTTTCTGCTCCAGTAATGTTATCTTCTCTTGGTGTTTGCCAGCTTCTCTCGTCAATGCCTGGATGGCGGAGTCTTTGCGAGCTACTGCTACTTTTACCCTGGAGACAGAAGGTGGCCGTATACATATATAATGCTAAATGTCAGTAATACGTGCATTCATCATTATCATTTATTTTATAATTAGCAAAAGTTCGTTTGTAACTTGATGGAATCATAAATAATACGTTGTCAGAAATTAAGCTAAACCGATGTGTACTTGCGATGTACGCATTTTTGCTTTTGAGGTGTAAATAAAATTGAATACTTACTTTGCATAGAGCTGATGCATTTGCTCCTCGTGCGTCTTTTTCATATCCTCTATCTCTTTCTTCAGCCCGTCCACCTTGGTCTTCCACGACTCTTCACAATTCGCCCTGATTTCCTCCGCTCGAGTTTCAAGTTGAGTATTTTTCTGTCGAAAACATTGTCTTATTATACCATTACCATTAGATTTTTTAATACTCTCCTACTCCTGATGGAGATCAGAAATTGACGAATACGGCCACAACAAAAAACGATTCTGAGAAGGCTTTAAAAAATAAAAGTTTTTATCGCGCATACTTGTGTAAGGTTTTTTTTTCGCGTGGAACAAACGTCAATTACCACCTAAATGATGCTAACGGTTAGGTGGCTAAGTCGAGACTCGAAGCGGCTGAAATCACACGGCATTGCATGATGGGATCATATTACAGGGCAATAGGGTAACCATGCATATACCTCACCAAATTCAGTATGAAAGAACAAATTGCACTTACTTCGGTCAAAACTCGATTTCTGGTTTCAAGTTGAGAAATCATAACTTCAAGTTCGGCACCTAGAAATAATATTGTGTCATTGCAGATGGCCGAACAGAAAAGTTTCAATTATTCTAGTCCATTAACAACATGTTTGACCTTACATTTGTCTTCGGTCTGTCGAACTCTGGCTTGTGCTTCCTGGTACCGCCTGAGCGTAGCTTGTTCCGTCTCCGCCAACTCCTTCAACTCCGCTTCATATTGTTCTTTATTCCTCCTGGATGACAAATCATCAACATGATTAGGCGCAGTCAACATTTTTTTTGGATAGATAACAAATGTATATCCATACATCCGGTAGGAAGGGTAGACCCGAGGTGTGTGTGCTTGACGTCATAGAAGATGACATATACGTGCCAATGGTCTCACTACTCTGGATGCTCAAAATTATGCAAAGTGGAGGAGTTAAATTCGGAAATCTTCCAAGCTGAGAGCCGGAGTGACTCCCAAGCAAAAATAGAGCAACTATACACCATCTAATTAATAAAGGGGGCCGCTTCCCTCAGAAGATAACTCGCAAGCAAAAAGAAAACCTCAAAAACATTGTCTAATTTAAGATAAACTAACAATGTACCTGAGTGCGTCCTGTAACTCTTTCCGCCCAGCTTGTGCCTCCGCGTCCATACTTTCTATTGCCTTTTCTATCTCCTTGTCCCTTTCTTGCTTATATTGTGCTGCGATCTCTAATGTCTTACGTTTTATTTGAGCATGCTGCTCCACTTCCAATGTTTTCTTATAGTCTTCTAGTTTCATTTGAATTTCTTCCTCTCTTTGTTTTATTTTCTCCTGACGAAGAAAGTTGTTATTTTTATATTGCAAATGAAGATAATATAAAAAGTATGTACTACGTAAACCACTCATTTCAATCAAAACCTTCGAACAATGCAAAAGAATGAAATGTTCTTAATGTTCGACAGATCGACAGACTCTGATTGATATTTTTCATTGTAGTTAACTATGAAATAAATAAATTATTGCACCTTTAGAAGGAACTTACCTCCATTTTCTGCTTTTCTTGGTCAATATGTTGTTCCATTTCCATCCTTTTTTCTTCCAAGATCTTCTCCTGTTCTTCCTTCCATTTTTCTGTAATAAATATAGGAAAGTGTATTATATAAGATGGTAGGGTATTCAGAATTTGAAAGTTTATTTTTGATTTGTGCTGAATCTGGATTTAAAAATTTTGTAAGATTGAAATTAATGCAGACGATGATGATGTTGATGACTGATTCCTGTGCTACAGAAGGACTTAGCTTACCAAATTGTTCCCTCTGCTGGTTATCTTTAGCAGCTAACTCTACAGCGACCCTCTCGTTTTCCGCTCTCATTTCTGCTACAAGGCGAGTACGTTGTTCCTGATACGTTAATTCTATCTCTAATATTTGCTTCTCTAACCTGAAACAGAAAATGTAATTTTATTAAAGAGAACTACTACTTTGGATTCTATAATTGACTAAGCTGATTATTATTAGATCAGTCCAAAGCATTTGATACTGTCTGCTCTACACATTGATCTATACTCTGTTGAATTCTCCCAATGCCCCTTCCTACTTAAAATCCCATCTCCACCTTCTTGGTTCGAACCATACTAAAAATCTACGCTCCTCTAACAATCTTCTTCTCCACTGTCCCACTCATACTTCAAGCCTTGTCCACTCCTCCTTCTCTGTACAATCCATTCTACTTTGGAATGCGCTACCGCTGGAAGTCAGAATGTCCCCAAATCGTACAATATTCAGAAACAGAGTACGGCTGATCTATAGCGAACCATAGGCAGAACAATAATAATATTCTATAATATTTTTCTATAGAATATTTATTATATAATATGTAGATAATATATTATGAAATCTGGTGTATGTATGTGTATACAGTATAAGGTATTTGTGTACGTATATGTGTATGTATATATGTATGTATATGTATGTATATGTAGTATATGTATATGTGGGTATATATAAGTATATTATCATATTTGCTGTTTATATGTTTCATATTTAGGTATTCCGTACTAGATCGATACTCCGAGCACCTACCTTAGACAAATCTCTGCATCACCCTAAGGTTGACTGGTAGAAAATGCCTACGGCATTAAGTCCGCCTTTGTACACATATTTTATATTTGTGCATAAAGAATAAATAAATAAATAAATAAATAAAATACACTCACAGTCTGTAGACACGAGCCTTTCTAATATCGAAAAAGCTCTTAATTTAAAGTAAAATTTGATATTTACAATTCAGGATGTAAACACTTAACATAGTATGTACCAATTATCCTCCGAGCCTACCAGAAAAGGATGCAATCACATGGGTGCTACAGGGTGCAATACTTGGCCCGTTAATCTTTTAGTTAAATTACTTATTTGTTAAAAAATAATTTTGCATAAATTAGGTCTATCAAATAATATTTACCTAGAACTAGCTAAATGTCTTTCCTTTAACAAAGCTGCTTCTTTCTCATCTTCAAGTGTCCTCCTCAACTCCTCCAGTTCTTGAGCGTGTTTAGCATGAGTTCGTCCACACTGTTCAGCATGTTGCATCTTGAGATCCGATATCTCTTTCTGCTGTCTCTCCGCCATTTCTCGAAGTTCTCCTTCCAAACCTTTTACTGTTAGTTCCTGTATTACGAAATACTGAATATATATTTGAAATTGCTGTTGCCCGTCTCTCCGCTATCGCGCCCAAACATAGTGAATGTCTTTTCACATGCTTTATTTTATCTCTATACCAAATGTCATCAAAATAAGTTTGTTTTAGACATAAAAATGTAAAAGACAAAAAAAATACGGAGACAGAATTACTTTCCTACTTTACTTTCGCATTATAATGAAGATGACCGGCGGAGTTAATACTGACATAAATAAACATACCTTAATTTTCTCAGCCTTTTGTCTAACCCAACGTTGCCTTGCGACCTATAATAGTAAGCAATAAATTGTGTATAATACATGCACATTAAATGAAATTGCAGCATTAATAAATGAAATAACCAAAGCAATCTAATTCGTTTATAACATTGTGGTGCATATAAGGACGGCTACGTCTCATTCTTCTTATTTTCTATTTATCTTTAAAAAAATGCCACATTCATGAATTACTTGGCGTACAATGATGATGAAATTGCAATCTATTCTATACATACATGAGGCGATGTACTAGTTATTAACACTACCTAATATGAGATCATAAACAAATGCAGTATTTTCACGAGCTATACCTGTTGGGCAGCTTGCATCTTATCATGTTGATTGCGCAATTCTAGCTTGTATCGCTCCTCCAGTGCCTGCGCAGATCGCTTCCACCGGTCCTCCAGCGAACGACGTTCATCAACCAGTTGTTCGATGCGGTGGTTTAAAGTTTTCTTATCGTTTATTAACTGTAAGATAATTATATTCACACTATTAAATAATTATGTTGAATTTACAAAATTAGTATATTACAATGAAGAATACATAAAAGGCGATGAAAATTAAGTTTTAAAAAATATTGTCGACAAGGTTGGGGTAATATTTCACAAATAATAACTCACAGTTACTCATACAACTATTTTGGACCCCAAATTGTTCCTTGGGGTATACCATAATTACTTTCAAATTATCAGACTACTGACATACTCATTGTGGTGGTATTTCTCATAAGTAAATACATATTTTCATTATTATGAAAAAAGAATTGTTCATTTGCAGGTAAGACCTGACTAGTCATAACTTGAATGTCTAGCCTAAGGTTGTTCAGATTCAATTTAGTTAAAATATTCTATGGTCTATCATATCCAACGCCTAAGCTAATACAAGTAAATACTTAATCCAGCCATATGTCGTTGTCCTTTATATTACCTACTAACCACACCATTGTTTAATCGGTCTATGTACCCTTTCTCCTTTTGGATTATGTAGATTTCAACCTGTTTTCTACTTTCGATGATGTCATGATTAGCTTATTGTAGACTTTATATATAAAGACTTCAGTTGTGGCCATAAAATTAAATATATTTTTAGGACCTTGGGATGGATATTTATTTGATACCTGACCTGGTCAATAAAGTTTTGGTGTCTTTTAATAGTTTCTTCACATTCCTGCTTCACTTTCACGATGTTGCGGTTGGATTGCTTCTCCAAATTGCTTACTTTATTGATCATCTGGAATATATAACAAAAACACCATTAAATGAAATTTTTGCTCCTGCAAGGTTTATGTTTTTATGATATATTAACGCCCACTATCATCTATGTATACCTGTTCTTTGTGATTAGCAAGGCTCTCTTGCAACAGTGAAATGCAGCACGATCGCTCTTCTAATTGCAATGACGCAGTCACCAACCTTTGAGCCAGTTCTGTTTGAGGTAGTTTCAGCAAACCTTCAAGTCTGTAAGTCACCACCCATGGCGATAAAAATATAATTACAAAAGGTAAAAGTGACTTAGCTGTGCTCACTGCTGCTCGGGAGTACAGATCACTCTAAGATTATCGAATCGAGCAATGTTACAACTTATTGAGTTGGAAGCCCCCACAGACCTTTAGTGCCTTCAATTTCACCTTGTATATTCCAGGCACATTTCGTGGACAATTTACAGTGGTTTTCTATCTTAACTAAGCAGCATCCTTGTGGGAGTCTGGTAGGCTCTATTATGACTTTAATACTCACTTTGGAAGACTGTTCGGAGTGGTGTTAGTCACTACGGAGAGTGCATCATTTGCACTTTGTTCCACTTTCTCTAAGAATTCAAATATTTCCCTGAAAAAAGAATCACAACAAACACACTTTTAGACAGTAATTTAAGATTATTAACAGGCACTAAATTATTAGGTGAAATCCACTGCTTCACCCGCGTGGATTCTGCTCTCGTTCCCGTGACCCATGCGAACGTTTTTTTTAAGAAACCTTTCAAGGGCTTTATGGAACATACTAAAATAAGAATTATCGAGCCATTCTCAGGTTTTGCGCTTGAAAACATTCGGGTTTATTTATAAGAATATAAGATTATTTCCCGATCAAAGCTAATTACGTTCACATTCCAGCACCGCCCTTCATTTCTAATGTGCAGCAAGTGAGCAGTGCATTACCACATTAAAAGCAAAAATAAATACGCAAACACCTAGTCCAGGTATAACAAACAAGTCTAAAAAGTACAGTGTGAAGGTTCTACTCTCTTTTGTACTCCGAATACTAAATTTATAAAAAGTAAAAGATGCCGGAGAAAAGTAATTATCTACTAACATGAAATTATCTTTAGGCGAAGCACTCCTCTCTTCTTCCTTGTTTTCGGTTTGAGTAAGATTTGTGTTAGTAACTGACGTTACAGGATTCTCCCCGTAACTTTCAATTTCTTTCAACATAGAGTAGATATCCAAGACAGTAGACTTAGAACTTAGTTCTTGAGGAGTTTTAGCTTCTTTTTCTAAAACGGGTATAGATGCAGCAGGTCTTATGTTCTCAACCTTTTCCCCTTGCGTTATAGGTTCCGATACCTGTCCCTCTTCTGCATCTATTTCTTGAATATTTAGCATTCTCGGTGAAGGTGCAGATAAGGACATCCATGAATCAATATCTTTGTCGTTCTGAACCCTGTCTATCCTAGCGCTTAGCGGAGCTCGAGCAGTAAACAAATTCTTCTGATTTTGTGTTTGATTCCTTATGTTTACTGGAATGGTACTTTTACCACCATTTTTTGGATTTCTATTATTCCACTCTTGCTTTAACCCTGAAGAATTTTCTCCTAAGTCAACAGTACTTCTTTCAGGCTTTTTTGAAATTTTAGATAAATTCTTGTAATCACCTTCCTTCACTTTCAGATAATTTTGTATCAGTTCTTTTGTCGAAATTTTGGACACGTCTCTTTTGCTATCTAAAGAATTCTTATTATGTGTAGGTAGATCAGGACTTTTGTTACCTGGCGAACTCTCGTTGCTATCTTGTTTAGATTCAAAATTAGATGCATCTGCAAACATTTTATCTATGTTGAGAGGTGTGGGCGACACGGCATCGGTCTTTATATCTTTAATAGTAAGTTCGTGGAGGTTGTTTATAGCTTCAAGTTCTTTTTTGTAATCTTCAATAACTTTAGACGTATATGCTTTAGTGGTACTGTTTATAAGATAAGATGGATAATCTAGATTGGCATTATCATTCTCAGGTTTATCACTAGTAACTTCACTAATACCAGGTACATTTACTTCGTTCTTGACAGGAGAATTTTGTGGAGGTAAAGTAATATGTCCTTCTTTTTTTAGAAAGAAATCTTTATAAAGCAAGCGACTGTGATTCAGTGGTTCTGACCACTGGTTTTTGTCTATAGGAAATGTTTTATGGTAAACTCTTTCATTGCTATTCGAAGAAATGGTGCTGTCTAAACTCTTAGGTTGATCCCCAATTTTGTCATGTGACATGGATTTGGTCAACACAGAGGTTGAGGGTAATGAATAGTTTTGCCTATAACACTTCTCATCATTCGCTCCACTGTCTGGATAACCAGAATCTTTTGATGAAGAATCTGTGTGTACTACAGTACTCGATAACTTTCCCTTATATTGCTCAAGAGGAGTTGTACGAAAATCGTCGTAGAAGCTTGTGTAAGTTCTAGGTTCACACATAAAACTATGCATAACTTTATTATATTCACTCCCATCTTTTATGTCTGCAACATAATTATTATGACTAGCCAAGCCACTATTTACATCCCCTTTATGTAGGGTTTCTTCTAAAGGGGTTTCTGGTGATAAACTTGACATATTTTGAGAAGGAACACTGTCTACATCTTGTGTAGATTCCTCTTCTACTAAAGAAAGTTGTTGTTTAGTGATTGTCAAGCGACGACCATAAGTATCTATTGCATCATCCACCTCTGACTGTATGCTGGATACGATTATAGAGCCATGTGCAAGCTCAGATTCTCTCCTAGATGCAGAATTTTCAAGAGGCAGAAAATAAGACTCGTATGATTGTGTCTTATGTGTTGGAGACTGACTCCTTGCATGAAACATATTTTTACTTCTTGTAGGGGATGGAGTTCTTTCAATTAACTTTACCTCTAAACCATAATCTTGACTTGTCAAATCCTCGTTGATTGTGTTCTCCATGGGCTTACGACCTTTTTTAACTAAGTTCCTGTACCTTATAAAGTTTTTTGAATTGCTATTCTTGGGCTTAGTGCCCAATTGTGCCTTAGCTTTTATTTTTGTCCCTAAGCTTATATAAGTATCTTCAGAGCCATAGTCTGAGGCATTGCTGCATATTTCTCTATTCTTCTGTGAGTGATTAGTATGAGATTTAGAGTCTCCTAGTAGATCTGTAGTAGGTGGTAATACTTTAAGAATGGTGGGTGAATCTGTAAGAAGAAATTAAACTGTATTTACTATTCATGCATTTGCACAACATGTATTACAATCAGAATAATAAAATAACCTTACTATTGTAAGACTGAAGCAATTCAGCACTGAATTGTTTTAAAAAGTTTCTTGTTGAGGGTTGTCGTTCTTTGGCATCGGCTGAAAATGGTCGCTTATATCTTTCTGGGTTATCCTAAAATTTAAAAAAAGATTACCTTATTAGTATTTAGGTGTAATAATTGGAGGCTGCATAAGATGCATTGGTAAAAACTGCACCAGGAAGAGCTTACAACTGTTTTTTTAACTAATAGTCAGATGAAAGGCCAAGTAACAGAGTATTTCTTATCCCTTATATGCGCATTCAGTTCAGGAAAGTGGGTAAGCTTTGGAATTGCTATAAAGCTATCTACTTGAAGTCTAATTATAGTAGAACTAAACTTCTCGTAGTACAAATGGGCAACTGAATAATTATCACCCACTCAATTGCAGTATGTGAATAGTAGGCATGCTACATTGAAATAGATGGTGAGAATACAAGAGGTCTTTTCTATATATTTCCTCTTCAACACTTGTATAACTCTGTAGACATAGAATCATAAGCCACAGTAATGAAAATCAATCAACAAATGAAAATTACGCATGCATGAAATCAAATAAAATCCGTTGCCATGGCGCATATTAGCAGGGTCTATGACCAGTGTAGTAATGCAGGCTGCAATATGCTAATAAGTTGATTGATTGTGCATGAAATTATGAGGCGAAGGGATCGCGAACTTAAGTGACAATTATTTATTTGCCACAGCATTGTCTTAGAAAAATGCATAGGTTGCTGCACATCTATAATGAGTAAACAATCTACCGGTGTAATACAAGTACTCTGCAAAGCAGACCGCGGTCGATTCCGTCCGTTCCTTTTGTCGTCTTTCTTTTTCCCTCTGTACGATAAATTCACAGGTGAGCCAAGCAGCCGCAGGTTATTGTTTTCCTTCGACATTTCACACACATGCCAGCTACTGTGTTGAAAAATTATGCCTCGTAATATTTTTTTACATTCACACTAAAAACATGTCTTGCTTTGTTTATTTATTGCCAAGGCAAACGTTGCTAGGCAACTAAACTAAGTAACTGTCACGCTGACATTTTCTTGAATGTTTCCAGACTGATAAATAAATCATAATATAGTAGATATTTAGTAATTCAAAATATTGTGAGAAAATGTAATCATTTATTTAAATATCTTTAGTAAAAAAATCTTGCATTATTTTAGTTATATCGCAGGCAATGCAGCCAGCCTTCTGGGTACGTTACCGGTCGGTGACGATGCGGAGGAATTCCACGACGCATTATGTATGTAAATATTTTATTAATATCTTTATTTTCTTTGGTTTATTTTGTCTCTAGCACCTTGTATGATTGAATAAAAATTCACAACATTATCGCAGGTATCATAGCACTTCATCCTAACATCATCACTATCATCATTTTTTTTACCATAAAATACCGGAAATTCATTAAAGGTATATGTCAGCAAATGTTAATAGGTGGCGCTACGAAGACCAAAATTATCGTAGTGTATTGTATTCTACATAGATTATTATATTTACTATAAGAGTATTCCAAGTCTATGGTGCTTTCTAAAGTCTAAATGATTATAATACAATGTTGCAAAAAATACTAGCCGCGACTATCATTTCAAACCCTTAATATATAGAATATTATGCAATGCTTAGCATAGCATCAACTAAACGCAGTAAACGCATTAATGTATTGGTATTGACGTCATCGATAAAAATACACTCGGTTCATGTATCATTCGCATGGAAAAAGTTCGGACCGCACCAAGACCGAACCGAGTAAACCGAGTTGAACCTTGAAATTCATTGCAACCGCACGGCTGTTGTTAATCGCGTATAGTGGATAATATTTGGTGCAAATAGTTCAAAATTATTTTTATATCGTGCCGCGATAGTGTTTTACGGTGTTGAAATAATAACAAAGTAACAAAATGTTTAGCGGAATCGCAGGTATTCATGTATAATTTATTTTTTATTAAGAGATGTGCAGAAATTAGAAAAAAAAAATGTTTTAGACTAGATACATAAAATAATATAATTTTCATATTTATAGTAGGTAAATAATAATGGGCAGTATGTAGTAAGTAGTTAGGTACCTAGATTGAATTGAATAATTTCACATAAATCTTTGCACTTTTCATTATAATGTACAGTCGACAAAAGAAATTCAGTTGCACTTTTTCATGTATAGTTGTATTTAAAGGTGCAACCCACTAACTAAAATAATAATTATTTTAGTCTGAGGTGCAACCGTATTCTACTTCGTCGACTGTACATATACCTATTTAAACACTGCATGTTTCAAAATAAATGTTTCTTCTGTTTATACTTTATAAATATTAATAGGTTAGTAATTAAAACCTATAGGTACATAGCTTAGCTTATAAGATAGAAATGTGGAACAGTAGTTAGTCCATTTAATTGTCTATCAAAAATCAAAAGCAACAACGACACAGCCAGGCACAGCTTATTCATAAAAGTAAGTTCGTGTTCCATATTGAAAAAGGGGAGAATCGGAAAACGCGAATCAGTGCTGCACAAAACTTTTCAAGTAATTTTGCACACAAAACATTCTCCATTAAACAAAATTAAATCTTATTCACTATTCATATTAATAGGCAAACTATAATGGCGAAAATATTTTATTAGATTATTTTAGATGCCTGGTAAACATTAGATACCTACGACAAGGTTGTCGGAAAAGCGCTCTATTTTATATGTGACTAGCTTTTGCCCGCGGCTCCGCCCGCGTGGATGTCGGTTCCCGGCAATGATCTATTCGAATTTTTCTCGCCGTAAAAACAATCCTTGAACTTCAACGAACATTAAAAAAAAAGAATTGGCCAAATTGGTCCAGGCGTTGTTGAGTTATGCGCTTACCAACACATTTAGTGATTCATTTTTATATTATAGATAAAATGATAAGTAATTGGTTGATTTTTTTACAAGCAGGTTATTGAACCTATCGACATACACATCGAAAATCATCGTCGACTGCATCCGTTACTACCATTAGATCTCCTCTTCATCTTCTGTCGTGTCGATGGCATATTGAGAGATATGGTTTTACTAAGTTAGGATTTAGGTATTCAAATATACAAGGTAATCTATACCCCTACCCTTTATCCTTTTACGCATGAAAATCGGCACGGATAACCAAAAAAACTGCTAAAAGAGAACAAACTCAAAGACAAGTTCAAAACTAGACAAAATGGATGGTTGGTTTAAATTAAAACTTAATATAAATATCGAATACATAGGGAAAAATGAATCTTCTCGGGTGGGACTCGAACCCGCTGTATTTCCCTTACAGGGGGAATGCCTACCGAGACACGCCCGATGTGATTCAAATTTCCCTTCTATTTTTTATCCGTCTTTACGACGACGGTGGAGACATCCACCGATGTTCTTACGAACTATCGGAACAAATATACCTACATATTTTGAAGGCATGCAATGTAGGGTTGAATGCAGATTATACCTTTTGTAGCTGAACTAATACTCCACAAATAGCATGCAGTTGCGTCATAAAAACCTGTTCCAACGCCTTCAACTTGCGTTCAAGAGCCGGCCGGTGCCATTTTCAGCGTTAAATAGCACATATTATATTGTAGGTATGTACTTGGAAACAGATAACATAGTTTCCAGGCTACATTTTGTTTTTACGGTTAATAGTCTTGTAACTAATATTGCCATAGTTTGACCTTCATGCCATGAAAATACCTGAATGAAGATAAAAAATGTTTACTAACAAAACAACCAGATTACGTCGGATTATAAATAAATGTTTTATCTCTCCTTGATTGTGGTGGACAATCCATACTATATTACAAATGCGAAAGTAACTCTGTTTGTCTGTCTCTTACACTTTCACGCCTAAACCATAGAACCGAGTTAGATGAAATTTGGTACGTTGGTTAAAGGATATACCTACACTACATTTGGTCACGATGACCAACATCCAACTGGGAGAAGCCACGGACAACAGCTATAAAATAATAGTAACATATTAAAACGCCCACAGTACCTACATTAAGTACGAAACGGTCAATTGCGTTTTTAGACAACAGCTGTAATAAATAGATGTCATTCATCTAGTCATATGTCTAAAAAAGCAAGATTATTCCGTGAGAACGTGCTCTATCATACGTATCGTAGACCACATCATTACCTACTTACCAGGGTGTAGTTGAGGTCAAACGTGAGCCTGTCATCTATAAAAAATAGGTAGGTAGGTACATTATCATCGCAATCACAATGCAGTATCGATCAGTTTTATTATAGGTACCTATTTCAATTTTTTTCTTCAAACTTTTCTCCCCGGTATTGACTAGAATGCGAAAAAGTTGTCGCATTGCAGATATTGTGATCTCCCCTTTTCGTTAGGAAAATATTCCTTGAGGAGACTCAAGTTGAAACATTGAGGAAAGACAAAATCTTACCGTAGTGTTTTAGACCGGCTGTTAGAAACTATAAATATCTGGCAGATGATGGATGATGACAAAGATTTACAATACTGGCTCTTTAAATTATAATTGCCATGATATAAAAATGTTACCCTTCAGGCAAACCCAAAACTGTAGCGAAGTTTTCACTTGTGACGTCATTTTCACACTCGACCGGGAAGAAAATTGCCTTCACACTAAATATCAGGTGAAGCCTGAGGTACTTACTTTGCTGTATCAATATTTGTGTACTAATTATTAGCATCGATTTTTTTACCAACCAATTAAGCCTAAACTGCGTTATCGTGATTGCAGTATAGTTTTTTACTTGCCTGTACGGATTTTACGCAGTTAGTTCAATTCGTTTATATGCTCATACCTATTTCTCTTAGAGGTAGGCAGAGACACCAATCCGCCAACCGCTTCTATCCTTGCATATACATATAACAAGCTTTCTCTACAGCTTTCATGCAACCACGTCGGTTTCGAATTCTTCTGACCTGCCCTTTTTTCAAATATCACATTTGGCTAGCCATAGCTATGTCTATTGCACGGTTTCACTTGCATATTTAACAAAAAGATCTATTTACTTATTTAGTTATTTAGTAACAAAAAATCTAAATAATGGGTAATGACAACCTTAGCTACTTTATACTATCTACGGTCAGTGCAAAACAAATCCTAGTACGCAGATATTTGGTCTACAATAGACTACTTGTACGAACGACAGGCAAAAGGTTTTTTAAACATGCAAACACACGACACGTGTTACTTAGCACGTATTGCGTAGGTATGTGAGAATCACTATTTATATTAGGTACATGAATAACATCGTGAGTTTCAGAACTATTTATAATGAATACAATAATGATAATGAGTCATTATCATAGCAAATAATTAATCCTTTAGTTTAATTACCACAAATTGTGGCAAAGGTTATTAGAGATATCTACCACTTCACACAACATGATCAGTTACTTAACACATTGATCATACAGCTTGACACGACACGATCATGCATGTCCAAGATGAATCATGAATTCGTGAATCAGGTGAAGAGAAAAATTTCAGCATTAACATTCAGGCAATATAATTTTATTATAATTATAATATTACAAGTGTAATGTAGGCACAGTCAACGACTAAAGTATTTCAACGAAGGGTATTTTTTTTATTACAGTGACCTAAAACTCTCATAAAAAGATAAATGTAACATAAAATCATAAAATATACTACTGTCTCTGGTGATTCTTTTCACTAATAATTGATTTAATTTAAGAAAGGGTTGTAAATTATTTTAATGTTAACCAACTTTTGTCGTTGACTTGGTAGGTACCAAAATTCTGGCTTTTTTGATCAATAATACCACAACATGTTACTTATTAAACACTTCACCCCACTTTACCCAATAATAGTAATTGTAAGACTAACTAAAATATGCCAAAAATCTCTAAAATGGTATTATACACCCAGATTATATAGTCGTTACGTAAAAAATTGCCTCACGGCCATAGACTGTCCGGCCAAAATCTGTCGGCGCTGACTGGAATCGGCCACACCCTATAATAATCTTTTTCAACGAAACAACTATGCAATCTGGGTGTATAATAAATTTTAGGATTTTTTAGTGTATTTTAGTGAGAAAAACATCGGAAAAAATGAAATGCTCAAGTGAAACTTGAACTCACGACCTTTCCCTTACAGGGGGAATGCTCTTCCAACTGAGCTATTGAGCCACAAAAATGCTATAAAAAATCATTCAAGTATTTTAGTTAATTTTGACAATAATTAGCATCAGTGACTGATCATATAAACTTAGGTAGTTCATCACGGGCCTAGAATCGGTTCATACATAATAATAAGAGTTTAGTCTATTGAAATTAAACTACAAAAGTACATTATATTTCCGTACATTGTTTACGAAGAATTCCAATCGAGGAATACCAGGATAAAGGTATCACAATAATATTTTAATCTGTAAATAAAGCAAATAGAATTCGTTAACACAACACCATCCGCAATGTAGGTACGTATAACTAAAAAAAATCTCTTATAACATGACGTGTCGTCATGTACCAGGGTTTCCTTACGAAAAAATAAAATAGGTAATACTATATTATATCTGAAGATAATAGTAAACCAGCTGCATCAGAATACATAGGAACCTCCTTGAAAAAAACGCATGGCTTTCAAGGGCGGTTAAGCGGTGTCGTTGTAGAATAGCAATCTAGATTGTTATAATTTGACTTCGTCAAAACAATAGTTTATAGAAGTCAGCTACGTAGCGAGAAATCAAACATTGTTTTATTTAATACCCAGTACTTGTGAGATATGCGTTTTGCCAATCTACCTACTTAATCTATTTGAAAACCGATCAAGCACTTCTTACATTACATCTTGATCGTATTCCAGAATTAGTGCAAATAAAGTAGGTGAGTACTAGTTTATATTTTTCTCAAATTACTTGGTTTTGTAATTAAGTACATTACATTTAACTTTGTCTCTAATATAGTTAAGCGAGTTAAACTAAAAGAAAAAACAATTTATTGATCAATGTATTTTCTTAAAAAAACACACGCAATTCGATAATGTTGTCTTCAGACGCAATATCTAAACAATCATCATGCACGCACTCGGCACTACGCAGCAGTGGTCCCCTCTTTGCACAAAGTTGTTAATGGCGTTATGGCGTTTTAAATAATAAAACGTCTCACTCAACTCTCAACTCACGTTCGTACTCGGCATTATTAGCACCAAGACCGTAAAACATTAATGATAAACTATTCGAACAACTACTTACTTTAGTTGCACAAATAGCACAAGTTTATTAGCATTAGCTTAATAAAATAGCTAAGTGATTTATGATCAAATGGCCCGGGACTAAGTCCTTCGACTTCGACTCATCAATGATGGTATTTCAAAAATAACAATGAAATATCTATATTATTTGCTTTTCGTGAAATAGACGCTAATTGTATGTTGAAGTAGCAAAATGAAAGGCATTGTGCGATAACACTTTGTTAGCTTTCCATCATGCTTATCACGTATTAGATAAGAGGGAACACTTAGAATTTAGAACTGAATTAAAAATATACTTAGTATTGTCAAATAAATAAATTAAATTATTTATTTCGCATAAACCAACGAAACCTGACGAAAAAACAAAACATTTTTAAAGTATATCTCGTGAAAACAAACTAACTTTTTATGCAATTTAAACTCAATCGGACGGATTGTTTAATTTACAGAAGGTACGATACGACCGTGCTAGAGTAATAAACAATAAGAGGATGTCTACATTGTCTACTGTACAATTACGATAAGTTATATGAACAAAGGAGAAGCCAGCCAATAAAGTTAGAACGCTATCTATCGGTGTAGTCAATAACAACCCGATTGACCGAGGGCATGAGCTTTGAACGTGCACAACTATGAAGCATGCTTTATGTATTGATTGAAGCTAATTGAATCGAATTTTATAGAAGAATAAGAATACAACTCCGTTACTTAACAGCGAAAGTATTAATTTAAATTCCGTTCATTAATACGAACACATATGTATCGTACAATCTTCAAGAATTAGTGATATGTTTTGTATTAAACCAAATATTCTTAACTGTTGTAGGTTTAACAGAACCACATGTTATTTTTGGATATTTTAATGCTTGTTTATGAGTGCGAGTAGAGAGAAAACGTTGAGTGGAATAAGTTCAATTCGATGCCTTGAGTTATTTATAAACACTGCGGTACATGTGTACTCAAATTGTAAATTAATGATTAGAACAAGTTTCGTAGTTCAGGGTCGCTTCAGAGTCTTTGGATTCTTTAGCGACCGAGAAGTACGGGATTTAATAGATGGTGATTCATACGTGTGTTGTACGGTGCGTTGTACCCTGTACGTCAACAGTCGTAGCGCATTATAAAATTTAACATACTTTGCTTATTCTAAACAGAAATACACTACTATAATACTTACAATAATAATTTTGTTCGTTTGAGTTTAATAGTTTGAACTTAATACAGATAAAGTTACAGATATAATACTTTTGCTATCTATGAAAACCCAGATCTGGGTTCTAGCTTTTTGCACGGAAGTACGCTAGTACTATTTATCTATTCTGTGACGGAAGCCAAACAAAAAAAAAATATTTATCTAAAAAAAGTTACATTTGTAAGTGTATGTGAAAGCCCCGTCAAAATCGGATTAGGTCTTGAAAAAAATGTTGAGATTAAACTGTCTGTCTTTCTATCAAACAGATAAAAGTTTAAAAGCCGATATTTTATTTATTTAATACGCACTTCAATTTTATTTATTTGTATAGGTACATAGACACAACTAATTTATGTAGAACAAATACCTACGCTATGTATAGGTACATACATAAATTCTAAAAGAATGTTAGGTACTTCTTATTTATCTATTCTGTGCTTCTGGTGTCAGAATTTCTCAATGCGCCAATTTGCTTAGAAATACTAATGATTCTAATTTCGAGTTTATACGTGATAAGTTTATCAACGATTTCATTAATTACCACATAGGATCCGGTTCAGATAGTAATAATCTTCAATGTTTAGAATCTTATCTCTTAGCAAGAATCGAATTAAAAAAAATTAGGTAGGCACTAACGAACAAGTAGGTATCTACATAGAGAGCGCATGACATAAATTATTTATTACAAAAGATAATAATTACCTATTTATTTCTTATTATGGTCAACTTTCTCACAGGTGATTTTAAAGGAGCACAATAATTATATTCTTTCAGTATTCCATATTGTGTCACTTTCCTCTACGCACATAAAGGAATAGAAATCTAGGTGTAAACAAAAACACGCATGTCGCATGCAAAGTGCTGATCATTCTTAATTATTAATATAATATCTTGTATTTCTTCGACCATGCCCGGATTAACAGATTTCGTTTATCACGTTCTAAATTACAAAATACATAACGAGCTATTCGATAAGATATTAATGTACTTAGGTACCTATCAGGTACGATTACGATTCTGAACCAACCATTGCTAAACCATCAAAAAGATGTTGATGAACTTGGTAAACAAAATCGCGGCGAGTGTTTTACTATCGAAACTGCTCTAGCTCAAAATGATCTGAATTCCTTGGTTTGCCCCTTCCTATTAACATATTGTTCTGACATTTGGTACACCTCCTTAGATTTTGCCTTCAGTTCGGACGATAAGTAATACAATTTAAATCAAGAAAACAGATTGATTTGCTCCTAATATCTACCTTAGTTTTAAGATCCAATATTAAGAGCCTTTGTAGTCAAGATATTTCTGACGCTAACTGTACCTATATACTTTAATGAAATATTAGTCATCGCATCTATTGCGTTTGAATTTGAAATATTCCTCTCATGTTTAATTTGGTCTCGTACGTCGCAGTACCTATTTCCGATATTAGTGTTATCGATAGTCGCCGGTTGGCCTTATTATCTATGAAAATTTACTGCATGAGGTCTTGGAAAGCTACTACTACATTGTAGATATAAAATATCTCTTGACTTTAATTACTATTTTACACTGATTCACATATTACGATAGGTAGTCATTTATAATTATCTTATTTTGATCTTATTTTATCGACAAAATTTTATTATTTTATGTTTTCACCAAATTGAGTACCTTTCAGATAGGTATAACGTATTTTCTATTTAAAAAAAAAACAAGCTCATTTGTGGCACACTTTCGGGTATAAAAATCAAATCAAAGATCGGCAATTTTCTTTTATACCCCCTCTTAACTTAACGGATATGTGCCTAGAATGGTATTAGATTCTTCCGTGTAATGGTTTACAGATTTCCAAAGGTAGACTGGTACATACAATATTGTAATTATAGAATAGGACATTTTTTTGTTCAGATTTATTAAAAAGGAATCTTTTGTTGAAATCAAATCAAGACCAACGGCTGTAAAATGTATATATTCGAGTAGTTACCGTGTAAAAATTAGATCTCTGTCTGTCGTACAATTCTCAATGGTACGTTTATTGTTCTAAGTGGTAGCACAGAATAGATAAGGACAGAAGTTGCACTCCTTTGATGTTGAAGAAAGCCGCCGTTATAATAACCTACAAAATTTCGTAGGTATCGCCCTTTGTTCGGAACAAACAACGCCGCCAACTTGAGAGTTAGGGTTGTCATTTAGTCAATGAAAATAAAACGTGAATTACTATTCTTTTTAAACCCCGACACTAAAAAGACGGTGTATTATAATAATAATAATAGGTATATATTTGTATATTATCACTTAAAACAAGCTCTGTGTGTACATTATTTGACTTTTGACGCTGACTGTACTAACAAGTAATATTATAATTAAATAAACTGGGTAGCCACAAAAATAACAGCTGGACCACGACCACGACATAATTACATAGGTACTCGTTTCAAAACAAGTAGGTGCAGAACAATTTTTAGTTCTCTCTATTCTCATTGTACCTAGGTATCTATATCACAGGTTCACTACAATTAGGTAGGTTTTTTATGGGTTTCGTACATTTATAATGCGAAGATGTCAAGTGGCGACCAGTACCTAATGGTTTTGTTACTAAGTGAACAAGATATATTCTGCGTTTGTATATAGTAAAATCTTACGTTTCACACTCTGTTGTTAATGTAAAAAGAGACAACTTCGAATTCTTTAATGTATTTTGACATTCGTCCCCGCAACAGTAATGATTACTGCGATTCATTATTTTATTTCCATATTAGGTGGCTAACCTAGTGTACCTGCACACATAAACAATGGTAACTACTGATCTCACAAGATCGGCCACAATATTGTTTAGGTATACCTACGCAAGTCGCGTCACGCATGTGCTCGCAAGCGCGGGCCGGCCCCGACTGCGCTAGCAGCCTGCGGGTGAGGCGCACGGTAGGTACTTATCGCCGTAGTTTGGGCGAGTGACGGACGCCTGGTGGTAGAAACAACATGGAAGCCGAAATAGATTTGTACAATAACAACATTCGGAGATTCGGAATGAGCATCCTTTTTATCGAATTGATTAAATAATACTTACTTACTCTATGTATAATTTTGTATAATTTAATGTACCTATTGTTGAATCATGATTAAATTAATCATAGTGAGATTTTAAAAGATTTTTTAATCCCATAATATCAATGTTAGCTAATGCCTAGGTCACAAAAGTAACCTACTGTCCCGATTTACAGTAGGTGGTAGCTCTACTTGCGATACTCAGTGCTAAAAGAATAACTTTTTTCGTCTGCGTTGCGATAGTAAAACTGTAAAAGTATTATTCAATGTCTTGTTTCGGCGGCGCTGCGTTGATGCGTTGATCACCTGAAAGAGGTTTTCTTCTTAATTTAGATTTCATATTGGGAGCCAATAGTCTGCTTAGTTTCCCACTGCGATTTCAGGCAGAAGCACACTGCACTTTATAGTTTAAATATTACTTATACAATGTCAACAAATAAAAACCATGTCACTCACCAACACAGCGAAAACAAATCTCACCGGTTCGGTTGCAAGCGTGACATCATCAAGGTCAGCCAGTACTGGGGCCCGCCATTATATTAATAACTAACTCACATCACCTCTCTTCTTCTAACATATTATCACACTATCAGGGGGGAATAGGACAGCGGTATAATGAGACGGTTCTAAAGCGAGCCACGCAGGAATTCTGTTGGCATTGGTAGTAATTAAGCCTTTGGGCATCAACAGGAATGGGTGATTTGAGCGACACCTTGCAGGTTGCAGGATACTGGGTAGGCAGGACATTGTAAAAAAGAAATGAGATTTTCTTAAATTGATGTGGGTTGCCTAATTTTAAATTTGCATTCATCTTTTAAAGGTCGAACAGATTTTTGAATTGGGAGTTGGGACTAATTATATTAAAAGAAGGACCTAAGTTATCCTAGTTAGGAAACTATACTGTGCTCATTTGCCGATCAAATCCAATGTAGGTTTTGCACACATTTTATGTATCGTATGACACTGGAGGTGAATACTTTTCATTTGAGACCCCACTCATCGAAATCTGTCCAGCCGTTAGGCCTATAGAGGGCAACAAAAAAAAATGCAGTTTTCTTTGTTCCCCTCTACAGGCCCTACATACATTACATACCTATGCGCGTCACATTTCAAATTATACTCGCTGGCGCAGCAAGCAAGGTTACAAATCTAACTTTATTGTAAATTACCTGAAATTGCCTACCTAAATATCATATTTTATAACTTTATCGACCTAACCTATTATACACGTGTAGTCAATTATAGCCATAAAATACAAAATCGATACTCCTATTTTTTACTTATCAATGTGCGGTCCTCGCGCTGTATTATTTTATGTGGAAAATACTTGTCATTCATTGGGCAAATTATTTTGTTCTGTATTCTGAAGATTAGTGATACCTTAAATAGCTTAGGTAGAGTCCAATGACCTACTCTTAATTCCGTACAATGCGCGACGCATGCATAACTTGATAAGTCGAAAAATCACACTTTCCAGTAAAACCGTTTTTAAATATATTAGTGGTTGTACAATTCTTGGAGTCATTCATCAACTCGCGGGCAATAAACTTGCGGGAAACCGCGAGTTGGCAACTTTCAATTTTTGATTATTTTCCTGTCGTCAACTCGCGCGATTGTCAAAATTGACGTATTTCTGTACAGTCAGTTACGAAAACTTTGTAATAAATTTAATATAGTTTGGTACCTATTTAAAATGTAGGTACTTTATAAAATATTTTAGGTTATTGAATATAGTATAATAGAAGAAGTTTGTAAGTGATATCAAAGAATGAAAAAAGAAAAGCGAGTGACTGTCGTGGTACGGACATACTGCGAAAAAGGATCAAAGTAATATCACAGAATAGGTAATAGTACTAGCGTACAGAATGGAAGCTCACACCCCCGCGCACATTTCATTTCCTCATCCCGCACGTTCGAATCAGAAAAATCCGTCTTTAATTATTATGTAATCGATTAGAATAATAAAATTGATAGATCAGTTACAAAGTTTTGCAGAGTAGGTACCATTTTTTGATCGATTTGCACATTTTCAAATGTTAGTTCAATATAATAACATTACAGTCAACGTTTGATCTTGAAAAGTGTGTAACGAGAATACCATTGTAGACTTTTGGGAGATTAGATCGGGATTAGATTTTGAACAGATTTTTGATACGAGAATTACCTTTCAACCAATAACAATAAAAATCCTCTCAAAACCGACTAAGTCACTTTACTTAGCAAACAAATAGAATATCAGACCGACAGATTCACAAAATTTCAAAAAAAGCTATTTTTTTTATAGTATCTTGTATCCGTAGTGATTTATCCATACTTAATATTATAAATGCAAAAGTAACTCTGTCTGTCTGCCTGTCTGTCTGTCTGTATGTTACGCTTTCACGCCTGAACCACTGAACCGATTTTGATGAAATCTGGTATAGGCGTACACACATCAAAAAAAGTTTGCGATCACTTTGAAAAACTTAAATCTTTTTTGTTACTGTAGATAATATTATGATTTTTTCTTCTTTTTAGATTCTTAATTTAAAAATAAAGAATTAGAACACAAAACAATGACACCGTTCAATTGTTTTTTCTTACAAAAGGCTTTCAGTCCTAGCTTACGCTTATTCAGAAATCTGATTTAGTGAATTATAACCGATTCAAGATATTTTTCGCGGAAAGTAGTGATTGAAAAAATGCCAAGAGGATTATCAGAGGTTTTACGAGCTAAAATAGTAACTTTGAGGGAAGAAGGATACCCCACGAGAGTAATAGCACGCAGACTTGCTATATCCCAATCCTGTGTCGTGGCTACGTTGCAGAGGTACCACGGAATGGAGAATTTAGCTGACCGACCCCGCAGCGGTCGCCCAACTGTTTTGAGAGCTGCCCAAAAGCGCTATATTAGATTGCTGGCAGCCCGTGATCCCACAATCAACGCCACTAAAATAAAAGCAGAGAAGTCAGGGCCGCCTCTGGGCTTGAAGTTAGCACGCAGACCGTTCGCAATTGCTTGCACCAGGCTGGATTACGAGCACGGAGGTCATGGCGAGCTCCGCTCAATTCCCGGCAACGTCAACAACGAAGATTGCAGTGGGCTAGACTTCGGCAAAATGAAGAAGGTGAGTAATAAAACATTTGGCAAAACTGTCTCTTCGTTGACGAATCCCGAATCTCCACTCATCCCGATAACCGACGTGTCCGTGTCTGGAGAAGACCAGGCCACCATGAAAGACAAAGAACTGCCACTGGAACAGTTCAGCAAGGCGGAAAATCGGTGTCTTTTTGGGGTGGCATTATGATTGGAGCTAGAACGCCTTTGATCCCGTATCGGGGCTTCATGAAAGCAGACATGTACAAAGCAGTTGCTATTGATGATATCGTCAAACCATTCCGAGTAAACCATGGGCACCAATTTGTATTGGTCGATGATAATGCGCCCGCACATCGAGCTCAACGAGTCAATGCTGCTCTTCAAGAATACAATATCACACGATTAGACTGGCCTGCCGGCTCGCCCGACTTAAACCCAATAGAGCACGCGTGGGATGCTCTTAAACGAGCTGTATGGAACCGTGAGCCACATCCCCAGACAGTTCCAGAGCTCAGGCAAGCTGCTATTGAAGAATGGGATAGGTTACCCCAGGAAATGCTGGATAACATGATCCTCAGCATGCCCAGGAGGATCTCCGCATGTGTTCGAGCCAGGGGAGGAGTTATTTTATATTGAATTTACACCTTTTAATAATAAATGTTAGTTTAAGTTTGATTAAACAGTCTTTTTCTTGCAATGAAATTTCTATCACAATTGCATTATGATTAATGGCTCAATTTTTTAAAATAAATAATAAAAAATAGTTTTATATTTTAATTTCAAACAGGGTATTCCTATTTAAAGAAAGCATACAACATAGATTTTTTCTTGATAAAGTTAAATTTAAAGAATTCTAGGAGCTTATGCCATTGACCGCAAACTTTTTTTGATGTGTGTATATTAGACCACGAAAAAGGACATATGCTATGTTTGGTCGCGATAACCGACATCCACACGAGCGGAGCCGTGGACAAAAGCTAGTAGGTATTATAAATCCGAAAGTAACTCTGTCTATCCATCTGTCGGCTTCACACTTCCAGTTAAAAAGCTAATAATTTAACGTTATAAACAGACACTCCAATTTTATTTATTTGTATATTATATATTATAACTAAGCAAAATGTAAAATAATTATAAACAGGTAGGCCCTGCGCTTCGGCCAGGCTCGGTCGGCGAGAGATGTCGTGCGGTGTTCCGCAGGGATCGGTCCTGGGACCGCTACTGTGGAACATAGGTTACGCCTGGGTGCTTCGCGGTGAGCCCGCGGACGGTGCCGCCGTCACGTGTTATGCGGACGACACGCTGGTGACGGCGTGCGGGGCTTCATACCGCGAAGTGACCCTGAAGGCCACGATCGCGGTTGCCCAAGTCGTGGAGTGGATCTGGCGGCTGGGTCTTGAGGTGGCTCTGCATAAAACCGAGGCCATGTTCTTTCATGGGCTTCGGAGCATGCCACCGGAGGATTCCAGCCTCATAGTGGGAGACATTTCCATCGGCATCAAGCCCCAGATGAAATACCTGGGGCTCGTGCTCGATGGCCGGTGGAACTTCGGGGAGCATTTCCGACACCTGGTCCCCAAATTGAAGAACACAGCTGCCGCTTTGGGGTGGCTGTTGCCCAACATGAGGGGGCCGAATGACTCTCATAGGATACTCTATGCGGGAGTCGTGTGGTCCATGGCCCTATATGGGTGCTCGATATAGGCGGAGACCCTGACAGTCTACAATACGCGTTTGCTGGGTGGGTCGCAGCGTGCAATGGCCAGTAGGGCCATTAGAGGGTACGATATCCTTGGAGGCGGCGAGTCTCCTTGCCGATCCCTACCGTGGAACCTGGATGCGAGAGCCCTTTCGATGCTATATCGGTATCGAAAGGAGGCGCGAGAGCGGGGACGGGAACCCGAGCCTGAAGAAACTCAGGCCGTGAGGTCCCAGCTCCACCGGGATATGGTAGCTGAGTGGGAGCTGCGACTTGGGCGACCAAGCGCAAGGCATGCCGTAATATCGGCGATAAGACCCATCATAGAGGAATGGCTAGAGAGGCCACACGGCAGCGTCTCGTACCGGCTGACGCAGGTGATTAACGGAGTTACCTGTGTCGGATCCGGAAGGAGCCAACGTCCGAGTGCCATCACAGTGATGCGAGCGAGGTCACAGAGCTGCACACGCTGACCGAGTGCCCGGCGTGGGACACGCCGAGGAGGGTCCTAGTGGCAGCTCTGGGGGTGGGAGTCCTCACACTCGCCACATTGCTCACAACGATAGTACGATGTGCGAACGCTTGGGGTGCAGCCGCTTCCTTCTGCGAGCAAGTAATGCTCGAAAAGGAGGCGGTTGGTCGGGTCCGGACTAGACTCCGGGCCCGGGAAGCCTGTCGATTCAGAAGTCTATTTCCGTTCTCCATGAGCGCTGGCCTGGGGGTGACCGGTGGAGCCGCCTGTCACCCTAGAAGAAGCAGGCCGCGGCAGCGGCGCAAAGTGCGCCTCCCCGTACCCGGAGCTAGATGGGGACACTAAGGTCCCCACAACCCGAAGGGGGCATCTCGAGTAAGATGGTCTTGGGTCTGCCGGGGTGCGAGAGATATGCTTTCGGCAATCTCACCTTCGGCAACCAAGGACCCAAGACGGCGTGCGTTCTGGTCTGTTCGAGTCCGACATAACTGCCTCCAGCTCCGTTGGGATTTTTCACACGATAAAAAAAAGGCCCTGCGCTTGTCTGCCACTGTGATATAAAAAATATTAACTTATCTCCACAATACATAAAAACACAAAAAACTGCCACATTTTTACTAGACGAAGTCTTAAATGTATAAAACATTAACTGCACTATTACTTTTTACCCCTAGTTTTATCCTATTCTGGTCTTATCAATATTTAAGCTTCTGACTGTACTTTAATATTCACGCGAGTTGACGACAGCAAAATAAAATAAAATTCAAAAATGCCAACCCGCGGTTTCCCGCAAGTTTATTGCCCGCGAGTTGATGAATGACCCAATTCTTGCAACCTTTTAAGTTAATTGTTATCATTTTTATACAAGCTAACTTATTCGCGCATTGTATTCAATTTTCAATAGCTAAAATTCTGATTATAGACCCATATCGTGTGTCATTCTTTTCTTTAAAAAAATGTTTTCTGTTGCTATGGCAGGGCGTGACTATTAACATACAAAATGACTTTTAGAGTCATTAATGGGTCGTAGGTATAAAGAACTGAATAACCATGGCAGTTGTATAAATATGAATAACGTAATGTAATGACATCACAGGCGGTAGATGGATCTGATGTCAGCTTGCTTGAGCGCAGACATTTATCTCAATTGGTTACCGGCTAGGGAATCAGCAGTTAATACCTACGCAATATTAAACTAATGATAATTTGTACTATTTGTATGAAATGAGATTCAATACAAAATGTTCAATATGTAATGCGTCGAATATTTGTTATTATTATCCACCTTTTCTTTTTTATAAATTTGGGCGGAGTCATCAAAAATCAATGTTTAAAAATGGTTGAAAAATCATTCATTGTTTGTAACAGTTCGTAAGAAAGTTGGTAGATGGCTCCACCGTCGCCCTGAAAGGGAAAGAGATAAAGAGAAAGGAAAATTGAAGTGATTCATGTGTGGCTCAATAGCTCAGTTGGAAGAGCATTCTCCCTGTAATCGAATTAACCACCTTATTAAGTTCATGTTATTCGTCCTGTCCTTTATTAATTTAATTTCTTACATACCTACTTATGTATAAAGCCCTTGCCTGTGGCTCCAACTACGTGTATATCGGTAGATAGCTTAGATATGTCCATTTTCTTTCCCAACATCTAATCTATTTTTGTACCTTGTAAATTTCATTAAAATCCGTTCGGAAAAGCGTGAAAGAGCAACAGTGGCTGCAAACGTCCACACAAACTGTTTCTCCGTTTTTAATTCCCATACTGGTCGAAATTTCAAAAACGCATCAAGACATTATTTTCCGCAATGAAACGCAGTCTTTTGTTCTCTCTAGTCCATTCCTTTGTTCCAATTTTCCAAATTCCATATTTCGGCAAAATCGGTTCAGTGATTTAGGCGTGCAAGCGTAACAGATAGAATGTAGACAGAGTTACTTTCCTATTTACAACATTGGACTTTAACCTGACCTATACATCCATAGACGATATGGGTATGCTGTGAAAAATATACAAATAGTTGTTAAATATTGGAGTTCAACGATTCACGTGGGTGAGTCGTGGTCTAACTTCTACCTCGCAAAATGGTGCCGCAGTGCTCATAAAACCAGTCTGGCTCATTGATCGATACCTGGATCTAGACACTCAGGGCTAGCGAGGCCGAGACCTAGACTAGCAGGCGGCTAAATGTTGTGTTATTACTTTATGCTAGGAAATTGTATTATTTCACGCAAGGAATGAATTATAAGTGAAAAGTCGTGTAGGCTATTGATTTTCGTTTATGATGCAGCTGTTGTGTTATGCGATAGTTATTCAAAACGATGTTATGGTAACCAAGGTCGTAATGTTTTATTGCTCATGAACTCATCCAAGATCTAAAATGATATTTATGGTCGTTAAGAAACATTCTATACATTACGTTTCTACACTTCTACAGTATTTATGTAACTGTACAAATATTACATCAATCCATTATATACGCGTACTTTAAAAACGTAATAAAGTTAATTTAATAACATCAAAGGAACTAAAGATCAAGTGCACTACCTACTAGTGACATGAATTTTGATCTATTTTAAACTGCGTTTTCTGAGAATTCCGCGCAGTTGTTATCTAATGGGATATTTTTGAACTGGATAAATATAGGAGACGTTGCCCGCAAACGTTGTTTTGTAACAACGTTGTGTGAAAAAAACTTTTCTTTAATACTTATAGGTAGATTTTGTCAAACTGTCTTTAAGTATAAGAATTCAAGTAAATCAACTGTGGTTAATTTATTGAAAGTTTACTCCTCCGGAGGTGTGCTTCCTACCGCTGGTAGGTGTTCTATAAAACACAGTAGGTATATCTAAGTGGCTACCTAACTAAATTGTTCCCACTTGGAATCTATTTGGCGCATCAATCAGCGTCGATTACGAAACAGTCGGAACAGAAGTCGATGATCCCAAGTTGACCGATTCACATCAGTCGCATGTCGCATCGCACTGCACTATTTTTGTTCGGTCAATCGGACAGAGAGGTCATGTGTGAATTGTATGATTATTTTCCATTTGACAATAAACTAGCTATTATAAATTTTTTCCTGATCAAATCGACAGATGATTTGAGTGTTTTCTGTACCATTAGGTACATCTAAATCTATAAATAATTCAATATCATATCCCTGAATGAATATCAATGAAATTCATGTTAAATACTTCCTCATATTGTGTTTCACAAATTAAGTACATACATACAGCCAAGGAGGACCTAATACAGATCCTATTTTTTTTATTAATCATTGCACGTGATCATAGTGTGACCACAGGCCCAGATGCACGTGACCATCGCGTGTGTACGCTGTGTATAATAAATATACCTACTAGTTAGGTTCCTACACACTTCACACAATGGATAACGCACTAACTCGGAAATGAAAACAAATACTCTAAAAAAGTTTTTTTTTTGTAACATAATACCTACATATTATAATTTTATAAGCACGTCTAATTTACATACTGAATTGAATTGTTTCCTCCTCGTAGTGTGCACTTTTAAAATGGATCAAACTATTGAATATATGAAACTAAGCACCTATCCCTTAGGTGTACACGTTAATCAGAATAAAAGCAGTTCTAGGAATTGGCTGCAGGCGTACCAAATAGGTACCATGTATTAAATCAATCGATCGTCTAACGTTGTGCCTATTAATCTAAATTATTAATAACAAAGTAGGTATAAATAAATATACATCAAAGTATTTTAGCTATAAAAATATGTTACCCAAACGCACGTACCTCCTACCTATTTAATTACTGCTGGTCACTTTATTAAGTAATATAGACATTACCACCATTTATGTAGCAAATTTCATAGTATTATACCCATCCCTATAGTAATGTCAATCACCATGTTCTCACATTATGTCCTGACAGTTGAAAATCACCGAATTTCTCCTTTTAGTCACCGATTCCGTAGTTTGTCTTAGTACTAAAGTAGAGCATGAATTTAGACAATCATATTACATTAGTTGAAAGATTGATATAAATAATATGAATAATTTTAAAATGTATTTTCATGCTGTCCGATAGACAAGAACCTTGGTGAGTTCTTTTTTTTGTATATTCAAAAAGTCTTGGGATCTTCAGTTTATTTGGTAATCTTCAAAAAGATAAACCAATAGGATTGCATAAAAAACTCCGTTCAGCTGCAGGAGCGGGGTTTTATGCAATGCTATGGGTTATTATTTCTCCGCTACGCTCCGCTCCGCGTCAATGGAACGGCAGCCTAAAGCGTTTTAGAAAAAATATCTAAGCCCACGTAGGTACCCCATGAATATATCAGTATTATCAGTGGACGTAGGCGTAACCTTATGTAATTTGTGAGTCTACAATAAGCAGAGCAGGCTTCGTGAGAATTATTTCTGATCAAACTGGTTGTTATTATTTTACGTTCTGCGATGATTACGACTACTAAAGCCGGTAATATACCACGATACGTTGACCGAGCTAGTTTTACTATGAAAATCAATAAAAAGGTGGAGTTCTATCGCGAACAGTATGGGCTCGATACAATAAAGTAATCGACATCAAGTTTTACTTTGTCGCCCGCTAGGTCAGAACAATGTCAGCTTATGATAAATAGACGTAATAATAATATGGGTGTAGATGACAGAAGCTATTGCAAAACACAAAATTCCCTTTTGTGTTTCGTGTATGTACCTGTCTGCTTTTTTACCTTTTAAATGATAAAACAATTGCCTATGCTATTTATTTAGTACAATTATTCGATATAGGTATAAAATCGTATCGTGTTAATGGTGTTAAAGTATAGTACCTATAGGTATTATTTTTAAGGTTAATTTCATAACATAAGGCATTTTGCGAAAAAGTGCTACTTACTACATTCATTTCACCAAAAGCTCTCTTTATGTTATGTAGGTGCGTTTGTTTGTTTGAAATGTTCAATACACATAGATATACGTAATACCTACCTACCTATCTTTAATTTATGTCCTTCTCGTTAGTACGACACTTGTTTACGACTTCATCCGTCCATTTCTACATTCAGTCGTTAAAGTAATTACGTCTGATTCCTATTTCAATTATTATTATCAGAGAACGGTGGACGAAATGTAGAGATACCGTTTCACAATAAACAACTCCTATTATAATAGACACTTGATATTACTAATGATGAAACCAATTTTGAACTGTGAGACGTATAGTACAATAGTTATGAGTAGAATAATTAACCTATAAAAATATTTACAATTTGAAAACCTTAACCTTAATCGTTAGCGTTAAACGTTAGCGTTAATCGTAAGTACATCGTGCTCTATTTAATCGACTAAAATCACAGGGGCGTTTCGGAGCATTGGGGAGAAGACCGCATCCCTATTCGATCGCAAAAAGAAGGATGTGGAGCAAGTCGCCGCAGAGAAGGCACAAGACGCAGCCCATATCGTAGAAGAGCAAGTCAAGAAGGCCGGAGAAGTGATCGGCGGGGCCCAGAAAACTGCCGGTGATGCTGCTAGCTCAGGTTTATCATAATTATTATTTAGTATAGCTGTATTTTCATGTGGTATTCATGTCATTAATTATGTATTCGATAACTTGAATAGAAAAAGTACGATCTATTTTTCGGAATTTTATTTTTTAGAAATCAATAAAATCTGAGTTATGTTGCTTTCCATTGCGGATGTATTGATCTTTGGCATATCAATTTTAATTCCACAAAAATCACGATTCACGTGTCCCTAATCATTGAGAGTTATAAATTGTATTATTGTAAATGCGTCGGTAGCTAGCTTAGTAGTGAAAGAGTCATATTTACGGTCGTGCTCGTGAGGTCCCGGGCTCGAATCCCGGCTATTACACTACCGACGTGAATTTACTCCTTAAGTCCTAACACACGTAAATAAGTTTTCGTTTTTGTGAATGGAATGTAAATCCAGTCAAATTGTGTTGTTAACAGAGCTCGTGCGTGTATAACCAATGAACATGGCCATGATTTTTATTTAAATTTGATTTCCGCAGTATGTCATTGTTTTATTGCATGTATATTGTGTATCTTACTAATTAGGCAATTCCCCAAAAGGATGTACATATTTATGTCAAGGTTTATTACTTTAAAATAATTATGGTTTTATTTATTTAACGTCTTAAAAAGCACTTGAGAAACGCGTATACCGTCTCCGTTCCGCATGGCTAAAAATTACAGTCGACGATTTTTTTGTTATGCCACCGCATCAGTGTGCCCTAAATTATTGTAATACAGTTGAAGTTAATGCAAATTATAATTTATTTCATACAGCCTCTGATACAAAGAACGCGGCCATCGATGCTCTGGACAAGGAGCTGTCGAAGGTGTCCCTTGCTGCTGGGGGAGCAGCAGACGCCGCCAACAAAGCTGTAGCTGATGGCAAGAAGGTGGTTGACACTACCAAAGGTACGTAGTAGCGGCTCTAGTAATAAGTCCAATGTATTTAGTCTATCTAGGAGGTCGTGAAGGTAAATTAACGAAATTAATTCATTTCAAAACATTTTCTTTGAGCATTAGACTTTAAAATTTTAGTAGTTATAGTAGTTTTGCTTCATCATGTTTCTTTAGTATATTTGTAGACACTGTAATATTTTTTTATTTTATTTTAGTAGTTAATACATTTTTATAATTGGTAATATCCTTTTCTGTAGACACACTCGCTCAAACGGTAGATAACACGAAAAAAAGTGCGGAATCTGCAGTAAATTCAGCCAAAGGTAAGGCTTAACTTTTTGTAATAACTTCGTTCAATTAACAGAATGTGCACTGCTTTCTTACTCACTTTAAAACTGCTTCCTTCCATCTGGAAAAAGTTTCTATAATTTTCTCTAAAAATAAACTATTGAAAGACTAAGTATTTAGTAGTACAAAGACCCCGTTCGTACAGCCATTGACTTCGGTTTACACAAAGGTAAAGGAATTTCGTCATGCTTTTTTTGCAGTAGATCTTTTAGTTTTTGGCAACTACATATTACCTACTCTTTGTGTACCTATTTAGTTACTATTCGTCAGTTGATATTAAAAGCAATGCATGAAAGTTCTTTAAACGGGTGTTGGTCCTAAAAGATATTTGGTAAATAATATGTGACTGTTTTCTTTTCCGCGTTTTATTTTTCCCTCGTTGCGGAACTAAGATACAATGGAAGAACATTTGTTTACCATTGTATACTTTGTTTACTGATTTTACAGACGTTGTCGCGATTGTCACGCGATTATCATGACATGTACATTAACATTTTTCATACATTATCTTCTGTAATGTCATAATTTTACCCTGATTTTAGTTGTTAAGATATTTTATTTGGTATTTACTTTGTAGATACAGTAGGCAGCACATTTCAGAGCACTGTAGATAGTACACAAAAAGTTGCACAATCGGCTATCGAAACTGGCAAAACTTACGCTACGTCTGCGAAAGGTAGGTTTGCAATTTTATGTTACTTTATTCATCATACACCTCTGTTAACTTTATTAAATGTATGATTACTCTATTATTTATAGATACTGTAGCGAACACAGTAAACAGTACTGTAGAAAGTACTAAAAATGCCGCACAGTCGGCCGTAGATACGACGAAATCATATGTAGATAGTGCTAAAGGTATTTTTTTGTTTCTTATTTCCTGTTAGTTCTTAGTTGTTTTTGTGTTTGTGCGTGTGATCGCCCTTGTTATTAACACTTCGTTTATTATGTTTTGGCTAATAATGCTTTAGATACCGCACAAAGTTCATATGAAATGGCGTCCGAAGCTTATAAAAGTGCTACGAGTTCTGCCTATGACATGGGCATGTCCTATTTTGAATACGCTAAAGGTATTTATGCTTTAATCAACAAATTATTGTTTTATGCCGAAAGTTAAGCATTATAGTAGGCATTAATTATTATTTTTTTCTTATGTACATTTCAAGTATTATTTCCTTATTTTGATTTTATGTATTATCTATATATGTATTTTTAATCATAGATACGGTAGCCAGCACAGTAGATAACACAAAGAAAACAGCACAAAGTACATTAGAAACTGGAAAATCGTACGTCGATTCTGCCAAAGGTAATAAGAATGACCATTTATTTATTTCTGTCAGCAAACCATAAACGAACTTCTAAACCAACCTATGGAGGTACTTTTCCTGAGTAGTATTTTATTTTAGTGAAAAACAGATTCATTAATATGATATTAGTTAACACATATCATGCTATAATAGTCTAATAACTGTAATATATTGTCATATTTTAGACACAGTATCGAGTACAATTCAGAGCACAGTAGATACGTCCAAAAATGTTGCACAATCCGCTGTTGAGACAGGAAAAACGTACGTTACTTCAGCGAAAGGTAAATAAATATGATTATTTTGTGCAATTATACCCATAACACTTAAAAACAAACTCTCTTTCAGTAAAAAAGCAAATACAAATATTAATTTTAAATTCTAAAAATATCGTCCCTAAATTCTTTGTTTATTATATTACATTTTTTAAATTATCTACTTAGCTAATGTTAAAAAACTTTCTTTAGCTGTCGTTCTTTGAATTATAGACGAAGATGAAAGTAATACCTATTCGTAAATTGATATTGTAATAAGATATTATTATAGAAAATACCACAGTACCTACATAAGAACCGAGAATACAGCTGTATTTGCCATTACTACGTCGTAAGTCGCGTATGTTAACATAGTTGTTCTCTACATTATTTTAAAGCGCATCATAGCATACTTTTGGTCGCTAATTTTTATTTTATTTCAAATATTTTTTAATACATTACATTTTTTTTGTAACTATACCATGATTGCGTTAATTCCCGTTAACATTATTGTATAATTTTATTTTGTTATGCCGTTTAAAATCAAAAGGACTCTCCTGGGAAAAAAAACATCAGGTACTATCTACCTTTGTTATTCCATAAAATACGTCAACATATTCTATTTAGACATTTATCATTGTATCATAAATGCTTTCATTGTAGATACCGTAGCAAACACAGTTAGCACTACAGTAGATACGTCTAAAAATGTAGCCGCTTCTGCAGTTGAAAAGGGCACGACGATAATTGGCACAGCTAAAGGTAATTTATCATACCAGATCGTTCAATAATAAGAAGAGCAGTATAATTGAAATAAAATGTTGCATTAAAAGGCCTCTTTCAATTTTTAAATTTGTAGAAAGTGTCGCAAACACCCTAAATACAACTGTAGATACAGCTAAAACTGCCGCAGCAGCTACTTACGACAAAGGCTCAGCCCTCTACGGCACTGCTAAAGGTAGTTCATGCTTTTGTGACGTTATTAGAAATGTTACTGGACTTACATTTTACATGATTATTTGATATTTATTTATTTTGTAATTAGATACGGTAGCAAGCACTGTAGATACCACAAAAAATGCTGCAGCATCAGCCGTTGAGAAAGGCTCGGCAGTTATTGGCAGTGCTAAAGGTAGTTATATCGTAATGTGTATGTGTTTTTTTTGTTGTACCTGCTATATTTTTTATTCTGCTTTTTTTTCATTAGACACTGTAGCAAGCTCTGTGCAAACAACATATGACACAACTAAAAATGTAGCTGCAGCAGCTGTAGATAAAGGCACCACGCTAGTTGGAACTACAGTGGACACAACTAAAAATGCTGCCGCTGCTGCCGTTGATACAAGCACAAAATTCATTGGTAGTGCCAAAGGTAGAATACATTTTATAGATTAATGTGCTTAGTCTGTTAGCTTTATTCGTTTTGAGCGTGGTGACTAACTGCCCATTATTCGCTATGTGAACAGTAAGTAGGGTATCTTAGACTGCTGTTCAAATTATAGTAAATATGATTAAAAATGTAACCCCAGTTGCGTTGATAGTTTTTTATACATGCGATTGTCGATACGGCAAAAATGTACGGCAGCAGCATTTGATAAAGGATCTTCAGTTATTGGGAGTGCAAAAGATAGTGTTATCTTTGAGTTACGTTCTATCTCTACTTTAATTTTAATTTGTGCTTCAGTTAAATTATTGTGTACAATTTAATCATTCTCCTTCGTTTGTTTTATAAGTTAAGTTGCCAATCTACACTTGTTTTTCATTTGTAGATACAGTAGCGAATACAATTCAGAGCACTGTAGATACGACAAAAAATGCCGCTGCATCTGCAAGCGATAAAAGCACATCGTTATTCAATTCTGCTAAAGGTAAAGTTCGTGTGCTTATACAAAATACATTTAAATTTTCATGATTGGTGCTTATGAAAATATGAACATAATATGTAGTGTATAAAATTACTCATTCGTAGATACTGTAACGAACTCTGTACAAAGCATAGTACCTAGACACCACGACAAGTGTAACTTCATCAGCTGTTGACAAAGGCACATCACTTTTTGAAACTGCTAAAGCTATTTGAATACTATAAAACAAACAACTCTAGAATAGAGAATAATTATAAAGAATTTGGTTTTTTAATGATATTGAGTTTGATAACTTGAAAAGAGCTTAATTCATGGTACTAAAAATGAACATAACATTAGGTATAATTGAGTATAAAATGTTGTAGATACCGTAACTCAAAGTTACGATTCAACCAAAAACGCAGCTGCATCTGCTGTAGACACTAGTGTATCGTACGCTTCCAGTGCCAAAGGTAGTACGATTAAAATTACTTTATTTGATTTATATTTATGTATTTCTTTTATTTATCTTATTTTTTACATTTTAGACGCTATTGCAAATAGTGTTAGTAGCACAGTAGACGCCACGAAAAATGTAGCATCATCAGCTGTAGACAAAAGTGCATCACTTGTAGGAAGTGCAAAAGGTATCAACTTTTGGATTACAGTATTTTTATATGCCCTAGTTATTTTGGAAATATAAATTAAATTTCACCCCATAGATACGCTAGTGAGCACCGTAGATACGACCAAAAATGTTGCAGCTGGAGCTGTAGATAAGAGTGTATCATTTTTAGGCTCTGCTAAAGGTATTTTTATTATCTTGAGTTGGCATCATTTTGCTTTACAATACATTTTGCAGTATCTATTATTATTATTTTGTGCATGCACTAGCATGCACACAAGTTATGTACATCTTATTTCTTTTAAAATAAATACCATTCTTAGGATTTGATACGAGTCATAAAGTTAGATGTTGTATAAATTGCGAATGGCTCGATTTGCTGCTACAAATTTATACATAAACAAGATATGTAATGAACATAATTATAAAATGTTGTAGATACCGTAGCTCAAAGTTACGATTCAACCAAAAACGCAGCTGCATCTGCTGTAGACACTAGTGTATCGTACGCTTCCAGTGCCAAAGGTAGTTCGATTAAAATTATTTTATTTGATTTATATTTATGTATTTCTTTTATTTATCTTATTTTTTACATTTTAGACGCTATTGCAAACAGTGTTAGTAGCACAGTAGACGCCACGAAAAATGTAGCATCATCAGCTGTAGACAAAAGTGCATCACTTGTAGGAAGTGCAAAAGGTATCAACTGTTGGATTACAGTATTTTTATTTGACCTAGTTATTTTGGTTTTTTAATTTTGATATCACCCCGTAGATACGCTAGTGAACACCGTAGATACGACAAAAAATGTCGCAGCGGGAGCTGTAGATAAGAGTGTATCATTTTTAGGCTCTGCTAAAGGTATTTTTATTATCTTGAGTTGGCTTCATTATGCTTTACAATACATTTTGCAGTATCGCTTATTATTTTGTACATGCACTAGCATGCACACAATATACATTTTATTTGTTTAAAAAAAATACTATTCTTAGGATTTGATACTAATAATAAAGTTAAATGCTGTATAAATTGCGAATAGCTCAATTCACTGCTACAATACATAAAAAAGATATCTATGTACTGAACAGAATTATAAAATGTTGTAGATACCGTAGCTCAAAGTTACGATTCAACCAAAAACGCAGCTGCATCTGCTGTAGACACTAGTGTATCGTACGCTTCCAGTGCCAAAGGTAGTTCGATCAAAACTATTTTGTTTCTTTTTTATATTTATAAACTACTTTTATTTATCTTATTATTTTATGTTTTAGACGCTATTGCAAACAGTGTTAGTAGCACAGTAGACGCCACTAAAAATGTAGCATCATCAGCTGTAGACAAAAGTGCATCACTTGTAGGAAGTGCAAAAGGTATCAACTTTTGGATTACAGTATTTTTATATGCCGTAGTTATTTTGGAAATATAAATTAAATTTCACCCCATAGATACGCTAGTGAGCACCGTAGATACGACCAAAAATGTTGCTGCGGGAGCTGTAGATAAGAGTGTATCATTTTTAGGCTCTGCTAAAGGTATTTTTATTATCTTGAGTTGGCATCATTTTGCTTTACAATACATTTTGCAGTATCTATTATCATTATTTTGTGCATGCACTAGCATGCACACAAGTTATGTACATCTTATTTGTTTTAAAAAAATACTATTCTGAGGATTTGATACTAATCATAAAGTTAGATGCTGTATAAATTGCGAATAGCTCAATTCGCTGCTACAATACATAAAAAAGATATCTATGTACTGAACAGAATTATAAAATGTTGTAGATACCGTAGCTCAAAGTTACGATTCAACCAAAAACGCAGCTGCATCTGCTGTAGACACTAGTGTATCGTACGCTTCCAGTGCCAAAGGTAGTTCGATCAAAACTATTTTGTTTCTTTTTTATATTTATGAACTACTTTTATGTATCTTATTATTTTATGTTTTAGACGCTATTGCAAACAGTGTTAGTAGCACAGTAGACGCCACTAAAAATGTAGCATCATCAGCTGTAGACAAAAGTGCATCACTTGTAGGAAGTGCAAAAGGTATCAACTTTTGGATTACAGTATTTTTATATGCCCTAGTTATTTTGGAAATATAAATTAAATTTCACCCCATAGATACGCTAGTGAGCACCGTAGATACGACCAAAAATGTCGCAGCGGGAGCTGTAGATAAGAGTGTATCATTTTTAGGTTCTGCTAAAGGTATTTTTATTATCTTGAGTTGGCTTCATTTTGCTTTACAATACATTTTGCAGTATCGCTTATTATTTTGTACATGCACTAGCATGCACACAAGATACATTTTATTTGTTTAAAAAAAATACTATTCTTATGATTTGATACAAATCATAAAGTTAGATGCTGTATAAATTGCGAATAGCTCAATTCGCTGCTACAATACTTAAAAAAGATATCTTATGTACTGAACAGAATTATAAAATGTTGTAGATACCGTAGCTCAAAGTTACGATTCAACCAAAAACGCAGCTGCATCTGCTGTAGACACTAGTGTATCGTACGCTTCCAGTGCCAAAGGTAGTTCGATCAAAACTATTTTGTTTCTTTTTTATATTTATGAACTACTTTTATTTATCTTATTATTTTATGTTTTAGACGCTATTGCAAACAGTGTTAGTAGCACAGTAGACGCCACTAAAAATGTAACATCATCAGCTGTAGAAAAAAGTGCATCACTTGTAGGAAGTGCAAAAGGTATAAAATTTCTGTCTACAGAGAATATGTATACTTATTACCTACTCAGATACATTTATAGGAATTTTATTTTTTAATTTTAATTTCACCTTGTAGATACGCTAGCCAACACCGTAGATACGACAAAAAATGCCGCAGCGGGCGCTGTTGATAAGAGTGTATCATTTTTAGGCTCTGCTAAAGGTATTTTTTATGTTTGGAATTCGTTATTTGGCTTTGGATCATATTTTTCATTGCGTATTATTAAATTGTAGATACAGTTGCAAGCACTGTGCAAAATACAGTAGATTCAACGAGGAATGCTGCTGAAACTGCAGTAAATAAGGGTGTATCTTTTGTTGGAAACGCTAAAGGTACACAAAATGTATGAAGTCGTTTGGCTGCGTTCACATGAAAATACATATACCATTAACTTCATGAATTTGTGTTTCATTGAATTTCTTGCATGCCCCTGTGCTTGTCGTGCTTCTTAGTGAGTTTAACTTTCTTTTTCTGTTTTAACCTTACTTTGCTAACTTTTCCGTAGATGTAGCAAATAGCGTATTTACTCTAGCTGAGACGGATGCTGCAGAGAGCTCTGACAGCTTAGAATCTGAAGGTAAATAATACTTTTCTTATGCTTTAGCTATTTAACTAACGAGACTGGTGAGTGTGGTGTGGTAATTATAAAAGTGCCTAAGGTTAACTGCTGTAAATTGTAATATACCTAACGCTCATATGGAAGTATGTACCCATACCTACTTCAACTTGTAAATAAAAATATGCTGCTGACGTGATAGTTATACCGATTACCATCCACATGTATATACCTAAGCAGAGGTACCCCCGTATGTAACACAACAGGTATAAATATACCTATAGGTTTTCGTGATCGTGCACTACTTTAAAATATTATTGGACTGCCCCGACCCCTCGAAATCGAAGTTAAACCTCGATTACTTAAATAGGTAAATACGTTTCTGTTTTCATATTGTACGACCACGTTAATAGAATACCTGTATCATATTTGAGTTATTATAGCATGTATTGTATTTATTTTAAAAAGAGTGTATTTAATTAAGATTTATACATCACCAACAGACAGGTGACTTTTAACGATCTTATTTTTATAGGATTATTCCAAACAACGCAAGATCCTATTGAAAAAGTAACTGATGAGTACGAAAATACGATCGAAGATACGACTGGTAGTTACGACAGTAAAATCATTATAGCTTTACGTCAAATGGCGTATATGTATGACCTAACTGACTGAGCTTCGTGAGTCCATTGCGTGGGTGGCCTAACATATAAATGATTGATATGGAATTTCTAATGTTTGATAAACATTGTGGGCTCTAATAAAAACCTTTTGTTTGAGGGGAATTAAGTGATAATAAGCGAGTTTGTTGTTGGGTGTATTGTTTTTACGATGACATCATCACTTCGAAGGTTTCTCTGTGATGCGTCACGTTCGTGCCTAGACTTGGCTTTAGTTATTTTATGTATAGCGAGCTCGCTAATAAAAATCGTACGAAAAATATTCTATTTTAGAATCTACCTCTATAGGTAGTAGATATAGGTAACCTAAATATGCTCACACAAGTGAATCTTGTGTGTGTGAATATTGGTCAATTAAGGAAAAAGGGTGGATATAGTCTTTTAATTTAGAAACGTTTTTAAATCACTCATGTCCGATGCTTAACAAAAGCGTTTTAATTACTCATACCTATGTCAATGTAGGCAACTTAGCCTGCAATCTGAATGGCCTATGAGGTAATATTGCAGGGACTATTCATTGCAATTACTTAACTATAGGTAGACATATAATATTTTAGTAGATAACTGAAGACTGCCATAGTAGAAAAAATATTAGATAACCCGTAAATGTTACCCAATTACTTATCTTACTTATTTTTCCTCAACAAAAGGTGGATCGTGCTTTTTAGTGTGTGTGCGATCCCATATTACCCTCCCTCTTACAATATTCCCATTGTTCATCAGAAACTATCAACACAACGGTGGATGCGACCAAGAAGGCGGCAGAAGACGCCAAGGAGAAGGCCAGGCTCGCAGCTGAGGCCGCACAGGAAGAGGCTAAGAGAGTCGCTAGTAAGTAATTCTTCTATGCTAATAATAAAGAGGCTGAGGGTATTTGTTTATTTGAACGTGCTAATCTTAGGAACTAACGAATTTTATATAAATTTGCTGTGGCCCAACAGGGCTTCATGTTGATTTGATATATAACATATGGTGTATGATCTGTACGTACCTAACACATGAGCGCAATGAAGATTTTGAGTTTGAGACTACTGGGTGATATATTTTTTAACTGCATTTTATAAACATTAATTAACGTTACGCTACGATCTGTAGGAGGAACAATCTGTCATCTGTCAAAGTGATAAAAAGATGATAAACTGAAACAGAAGAATGATAGATTACGTACCTAGGAGTCCTAGGACTCAAGGTAATTAAATACAGACCTTTCCAACATGCCTAGTAAAAGTGAAAGACATGACGTGTGCTTCGATACATCTAAAAACCTCGCAATCAGTCTAAAGTGGGATAGAATGAAATGGATAGTTGTCAGGAATTTTACCACGTTATAAGTAACCTGACTCCTGCCGGCTTCCCTTATTCTCCATCAGACTTCCCTTATGAAAATTTTCACCTCTCACCACTGTCGTATACGGTAGGTATACCTATATACCTACTATAAGTGTTTGAGTTATTTTAGATTTGTAATCTTGTTCCTAAATAGATATTATGCACTACTCCCCTCCTTGTCCATATCACAATACAATTTAAGAGTTAAAAGGCCATTTTCTAAAGGTTCAACTTAGCAGTGTATTTAATTGTAAAAACAACTAGAACGAGAAATGCAACGTTTAATTTATCAATATGAAATGTCGGCCGACTTGATTAATGACCTCAACAGGTCAAAAATGATAACACTGTTCGGACAACAGCATACATGTACCCACTTACCATGTAGTACTTATAAGAAAGGATTCTCTTATGTAAAGTGGAACACAAGTCATAAAGTGAAATAATTTACATATCTGGATCGCAGAGTAACGTCAAAGAATTTATATTTAATGCATGGTTAGATCTCAGTTGAAGATACCTGCACAATGACTAAGCAAATAGTATTTACATTTATATTTACGTACACATTTAAATACACCTATATGAAGGTGCATGTTTCCTTGGTCGTTTGTGTACAATGCTTATTGATACTTGATTGCTCAGTGGATCAGATTCTGGTCGCGGGATCAAGACCTGTTCTGGATGTTAACTTAGTTTGTTATAAATTCATACAAATAAAATTATATCCGAGGTAAAATATATAGACCCGGTCTTCTTAAAATTTACATACTAAAATTGACTCCTAAAATAAACAATGACAATTTGTCAGACGCGGCAGTTGAGGAATCTAAGAAGGCGGCGGAGAAGGCAGCGTCAGACGCCAGCAATGCTATCAACAGTACCGTGGACAGCACTTTCAAGCGAGTGGAGGGCGCCGCCGATGAGGGCATCAAGAATGCCGGACAAGTCGTCGATGCCAAGATCAAGGACGCTGACAAATATCTCAGCGAAAAGAGGGATAATGTAAGTATCTCCGGTAATAAAAAAAAGTCTAATAATGTTCTTGTTAACTCATCGCCTACTAGATTCCAGGTGTAAGAAGTAGGTTCACGTAGTCGGGTATATAGGTACGAGGTAGGATGTGTACCTATAGGTTCATGCCGGCAACCTCTTAATTTGTGTATCAAGGACTTGAGCAATCTTAAAGCAAAGTAAAACTCAAAAGTCTAAATGTAGTTACACCTCGCTCTAGTGTTGCACTAGTTTGGGCAACAAAGCTGGCTACTGTAACCTTCCATTAGCTGGATTGTTGTATGCTTCTTATGAGACCTTTCGCACACAAAATTTGTCAGCGTAAAGTTTTTCACATGCACAGCACATCGGACCTGATGACTCATACATAATAAAAATATACAACAAAGTAATAAATTCGACTAATTGGTATTTTTCCAGCTGATCTCCGGTCTGTCGACTGCGGCTCATGATGCATCACAAGGGGCCGCCGGTTTTCTGAGCAAGGGACTCAGTGCTTTCCCCAAATAAACTCCAGCACCACTCACAAATCATCACTACCGTACCACGTTTTCTGGGAAATTCACAGGAGATAATGGCAATTGAGCTTTGGAGATTAAGCTTTTGGGTAGAATGTTTTTATGGTAGATGATTATGGTAGGAGTACTTTTTCTATTATTTGCAGTGATAAAATGTTATACTAAATAAGTGGGTAGTAAGAACAATATACAATTTTGAAAGAGAAAGATATAAAGTACCTACTGAGGCAAATAGGTAGATATCATCCAACATCATCATCCAACACTGGTGTGTTGGATGCTAATATGGTTAATTACTCTTTTAGTGTGTGAAGTCAAAAGTCGTGTCATAGCAAACCCATTTCTTTCACAACATAGAAACAGGTCTTATAATGATATATTAAAAATAGAATTAAATACAAATAACGGTCCGTTAATTACCTACCAAATGAACTTTGCTTATTATCTAAAGCTCCAGCAACGTGAACCAAGTATTTTGTTAAAGTTTTACAATGATTAATTTGAATATTTGCTATATGAGTTATAATTAATAAATCCTGTAAATTTTCCTCAAAACATGTTTTACCAATCGATCACATTTTGTTTATAAACATGCACATTGTTCGTAAGTTTTGTTTTAATTGATAGTACAATAACATTGTATAGATTTCTAATAAGTAATTTACAATGCTATGAACAAGAGCAAATATTTTAAAATTACGTCAACTTTATATTCTTTGCTTGGCAATGTTTAAAATAATAATTTGCAAATTATACCTATATTATTCTAATTCTAGTTATGTTTAAGTCACAAAATTGCAATCTCACATTTAGGCGTCTATCTAAGATAAGTTTAAGATATTATAAGCTGATTATATAATTTGCATTTCGAATGCATTTTTTACAAACATTTATGCTTGGCTTTTACCGTCCATGAATACAGCCTTAAAAATAAATTGTTCCTTCAATAGTAAGTACCTTGAATATAAATTTACACATGTTAATCTCACAGATGCTATAAAAAAATAAAACTAAATATGATATATAAATTATTATAATTTGTTACATTACTGCTTAGCAGTCTATTTTATGATACAACTATATAGATGTTATAATTATAATATGAATAATTTTACTGAGTTATAATGCAGGATTAAAATGTCGCTATTTGAATTTTTGCTACACAATATACATAAATATTATTTTTATGTTCTATCTAATGTTATGTACCTTTTAACAGTCACCATTTATTGAAATCTCTTATTAATTACGTGAAAGTTACTGTCGTATTTACTCACTATGTGTTGTTTAATAAATACATGCGACCCATAACAATGGTTGTTTAATTTATAAATACTACCTGCACATCACCCTGCGTTTTCCACCAGTGGCCTATGTTTCTCTTTGTTTAAAAATCTAGCTTATTTGGTAATTACTAATACAGGTCACTAGCTATCTGCTTGTCACCACAAACCATCCACAAACGAAGACAGGAGAGGAGATTGGATTATTTGGCCCACATTTAATGTACTTACTTCATAATAACTGACACATGCTTAGTCAACTAAAACCTTCCATAAAAAACTAAAAACGTAGGGGTTAAGATTATACTCTGAAGTCAATGGCAGAATGGATTTTTCAAATTTACCGCGAAAAGGGATTCACTTTTACCGGATGTATATAGTTACTTCGTGTCGTTAGACCTATGGGTTACTAGTTATAAAATCTTTTTTCCTACCATTTGACTAAACAGCAACAGACACTAACAGCAGAAACAAAACGTTTTAGTTTCCTTTTGCCACTTTTGCTTAGAGTATCAAGAGCTGCCATACCTACGAAAAAAAACTGCCTACCTAAACTTGGATTTTATGAATGAATGGAAAGTAGTATGGCGGCCTAGTAGGGAATCCAGTAAACTGTCGATAACTACTTATCGATATAAAAAGGGCACAGACTAAAAATTTATACATTTGAAAGAAAAAAATAAGTGGTTAGCTTAAGTGGATGTCGATTATTTGTATTCTCAGGTTGCAGTGTGCTTAGGGCTTTCTGTCAGACTTTCCTTGTGATAGCCGGAGTTTCGAATAATTCGCCCAGAAGGACGTAAGGAATATATATATATATATCGTTACTCAAAGACTCTAAAGAATCTTTGTAGATGTAGTACTCCAGGTACATAACACATTGGCATAAAAAAAAAATCGATTTGGACAAAAAAAAATCGAATTTTTATTTAATATTTTTGTTTTTTTTTTTAATTTGCATTATTTGCTCTCCATCGTGTTAGTAAAGCTAAATGAAACGGTAAGTTCATAAAAAGAACATCACTACAAAGAAAAAACAACTAGAGCGCCAAGCGCGTGCTCTTTTGTAGTGGTTTTTTTATAAAATTACCGTTTTATTTAGCTTTACTAACAAGATGGAGAGTAAGTAATGCAAAATAAAAAATAAAAAGAATCCAAAAAAAAAAATCTAAGCTTTTTTTTTATGCCAATTTGTTATGTACCTGGAGTACTACTAGGGGTTTTCGGCTTCGTGAGTGTTCCCCTTACACCCAGTATATATATATACATTTGTACTACCTTTGTTATAAAAGATATTTACTTCAAAATAGAAGTGCTCGACTTGCCTAGTAGGTACCCGAATGAAAAGTTATGTAATCCGCCATTTCAGTCCTATGTTCTTACTGTACCGTCCAAAGGTCGCGCGAGGGTTTCGGAATTAGATCAAAATCAAGGAGATTTGTATGAAATCATACTTTTAATTTTAAAATGGAAGTAATTTCTTGTTCAACTAGTTATATCATATTGATTTTGTAGTTTTATAGATGTAAAAAATGTTTTAGTATCTATTCATCAGTAATACCAGTACCATTATGCGATAGAATAATAAAAAGTTAACGGCATTTCAAAAGTCATTCACTATGTATGGAAAGTGGTCTTCGTTCTTTAAATATTTGGGAAAATATCGATAATTAAAATTCTATCACCGCATCACTAGCAATTTTATTTGACCAATCAGGTGCTACTACATCCCCACTACGTTGGAAAGCAAGATGGAGAATTGGCGTTTTCCTCATATGATTTTATGAATGAATTTCGTAGTAGCTTCACGTCTTTATATTTACTATGTCTATGCACTTTTGCAATGCTTTGTGATTCAGTGATTTACAGACAGATCAGTTCGCATATTTGCAGTTTTTAAGCAATTTTTATTGTACGCATGTACTTACAACCACCTTGAACAACGTGGAACAAACCGTCTTATTCAGCGTAGACTTATTTAAAGCCCTTGTATAAACACCATAAATAAGAACCAGACAGACTAAGATTTGAGACTATTACGAAAAATACTTTTAATATACTGAACTAGAATCTCATGGCAATTAGAAAATTGTATGTAAATTGCAATACTGGGGATATTGGATTAAACTATCTTGATACTTTTCAATTGTGGGGAAAATATATTTATTTTTAAACCATATACAGGGACTATTAATACATACCATAATAAACAGTTAAAATAAAACAAATTTTTGATTTGTCATCATCATCTCTAGCAGTAGACATATTTATTTAGAGATTTTTATTTTTATTCTTGAATAATGAAAATGATCAACAATTTACTGAACTGCTAAAGTGAGAAATTCTTATAATGAGATTCCTAGTGCATCAATTAACTTTTGAGTTATACCTATTAAAGATATTTTATTCCTGTTGGCACCCGTTGACGTTGGCGATGTCATAATATAAGCTCACCAGTCGACACGACACGTTTTCAACAAGTGCCTTATCACTTGTTTGCAAGTATCACCATGTAACATTAGATTTTATCTACTGTAATTTGATTACTACTAGCGCCACCTGTGGCGATCTCAGTGGGACTCACATCAGTTAGTCGGTGCCGCGGTGTAAGAACTTTTGTGCTAGCTAGCACAATGGCGTTCGATTTTTTATTTAACTATATGAATTAGAAATATACATAGCACCTAGATGGGAAAATTAATTGTTTAATTATAGGCTATCCTAATTAGGATAAAATTAAATTTCCTCATTTAAATTGAAGTGGTTCAAATTTCTTTCGTTCAGAAATTGCAGTGACGACGCAGTGAAGCGTAGCTAAGTGTTAAGTTTGCTGTCACATATGTCCAGCAGAGTGATGTCTCGACTTTTGTCGGTTGTTTCGCGGTGATGTTGGAGTTTTGATTTATCTAACGTCCCCTCTTCTCGACATTCTAGAAATGTCTACGAAGAGGGGTATAAAATCAAGAACGCGGCCACATACAAGATCTTTTTTACTTTCTGCATTGTGACTGGAACGTTTGTATTGTTGTGTCTTGGAAAATACTTTGTACTTAATTAAATTCGTGTTGCCCATTTTTCGGTAAGTGATTTTACTTGTATTTATCAACAGCCTTCTGCAATCTAGACGATTCTTAGTGTTATTTCGTTCTTAGGGTTCCTAGTTCGGGATTAGAGGACGCCTTGGTCCTCAAATTCCATCTCAGCGTGTTCTGTGGTCGAGTTCCCAACCGCTGTCGGCGCAAGCCTGTAACCTCAACGTGAAGCACCTTGGCTGGTCGAGATTGCGGCACGAGACGTGCGCAGACGCCGAACAGGCCGACAACCGGGGTCACGTATTCCCTTTTTCTTTATTAAATGTAACTTTCCTATATATCTATATAACTTCACTCTGCAAGAAATAACCGTGTCAACGGTGGGTTGACCGACGTGTACTACACCTACTAGCCGTAACACTCTGGCTACCTACTGCAAGCAGGTGCAGCTGGTGAAGACATACTCATCTTTGTATATCTCTCTGTAACTCTATTGTCTGTAATCTTCTTATGTATAATTTTATCTCTCTTTAATATATGTATGTACAACAGAGGTAATAGTGGTTTTCTCTGAAGTCTCCCTAGTACTCCCACACGCACGCACACTTCTCCCCTCTGACAAAAGGCGCCCTGGGATCCCATAGAGCTCGTGCATCTCTCTGCTGGGTCAGCCGGTGAGTAGTCCGTCTGACACGTTCAGCGGTTACAACCACACTCGTGCCCTATTTGTTAAACCCTGCTGGATTATAATCTAGCAAGTCGGGGAACCATCTTGCCATTCCCATTTCTATTTCTATCGAATTAATGAGGCAGGGTCCCAAGAGCTAGCGAAAGGTATTCACGTCCTGAAAGAGCCAGTGAGCCTAATCTACCATCCTACCTGCGAATCCTTTCAGTTGCTTTAGCACTTCCCGATTATTGACATCTCTTCGTTGTAATGACAGGTGAATGTCCATATATATATATATATATATATATACAATTTGCTTGTGTTTTTACTCACTTTGGGAATTGAAAATAATAATAATTACTTCCTGTAGTTAAGAAATAATTATTTTTATTTGCAATGCTTGAACATCATTGTGAAAGTATCAATTCAATCTCAATCGAGAAATGTTTATCGTAAAAAAGGTACCCGTAGAAGATGTAATGCGATCGCAAACTTGTGCAAGAAATAATATGTCTAAATGATTCTCCAGGGCGGTGGTATGCCCGAAAAATGTCCATAGTAGAGCGTTTTCCAAACAAAGTGTACCAATGTAGTGCTTTGCGACTGTTTTGTCAAGGAGGAACAAAATGTCGCAAAACCGACGTGACGTTCTCGCCACATTTTATTATTTATTAATTTATTCCAACAGAAATCAGGTATAGCTAATATATAGAACGTTGCCTATATAGTGAAGTCTTAATCTTCTGAAAATAATTAAATCATGTAAACTAATCGTAATTATTTTGGAAATATGTCTCAAAATGAAGGGGAAATTGGAAATATGTCTCGGAAGAAATTTTGACCACTGTGGCACTTCATACAAAATGACAAATATTTTCTTGAAAATTATTTGTCATGGCTCTTTTAAATTGACTACCAGACAATGTAAACGTTTATGTGCCATTTTGAGAATTGAAAAAATTTTCATTTAATAGACAGACCTGTTTTAGCCGTGACAAAACTGAAGTGTCCGGACTATACCACTTTTTACGTTTTCATTTAAAATAAAACTGCATTTAAAGGGCTTAGGACTCAAATTAGAAACTAAGGATACTAGTAGGTGATACACAGTTCTTTCATAATTATGGTAGGTACCTAAAACTCATACTAACCCAGTAGAAAAAACAATCAGAATAGCTTTTATCATTCAATAAATTGAATGGGGGAATAATTTAAATATTACGATAAATAGATCAAATAAATGAATACCTTTAAATACTTTAGATTATGTTAATATTTTTAAAATATTAAGTTATTAATACCGAGATATATCTTTTTTTTATGTAATTCAAACACAGGGGACAGTGCAAAAGTGGAGGGTACACTTTTTTTGAAAAAACGCTCAGTACCGTTCTTCAGAATATATTTACGATAGTTATTCGTCATAATAACTTCATCCATAGTGCAAATGTATGGATTGCCAGAGAACTTCGCATTTATCTCGGTCTATGTTGAGCTTACAGAACAATTTATTAAAAACCAACAAAACAACTGTAGAAACTAAATTAAAGTAAACCTAAAGCGCGTCATAGCTGTACTAAATATACAATAATATCGATAGAAAATTGAATAACCACAACTAGGCATTATAATTATCATAATCATCATTACTAAGAAATTATAATACAAGAAGTGGTAAAGAATAAAAATCTATGTATAAGTATCAAAATGGTACAAGCCAAATTATTGGTCAAACCGCTAGAAAGACCAGAAACTTAAGCAATAAAATATTTGACATTTCCGTGTATATCAATGTCAGACTTTGTGAACTTAGTATGCTGGTCAGACGTGTGCGCATATGCATCATAAGTCATTTTTAAATAAATAGTCCAGAGTTTCTCTTTCTCTCTGTGAGATAGACGAATATTTGACTTGATGACATCAACATTGCCATATGAAAATCGTAATTCTTTTTTTAAAATCGTGTCATGAGATTCTGGTAGACCTATAATATTGTGATCAATGATCATATTGCAAGGAATTAAGAAGTATTCCTTGTCATATTGATCATGGATCTTTAAACAAGACTGTGACTGTTATCTGTGGTTATGAAGGGAAAATGAAATGTCAAGTCAAACTGTCAAAGTCAACATAAATAATCATAGATTATAAAAAAAAAATTGAATAAAATAATTAGAAAATAATATGGCAGGGCTGATTAGAGCTGGAGTTTCTTTGGCAAGAAATGCTATTTTTTCTACATCTGTTCGCTCTATAGCAACTACAAAACTACTAAATATAAAAGAACGTAAGTTAAAGATGTTATTGATTACAATTCTTGATTAATATTAGCATAACCTCAAAACGTTTATAAGTTAGTAACTGTTGTAATTTGTGATTGCTTTTAGTTCGTGAACACAAAGAAGGGTCTACCATAGTCATTGAAGGTGTTACAGTCCCCTCACCACGTACAGAACTATTGATACGCGCGGAGAATATTCCTGGCTATGAACCTGTGGACCCCACTGCAAAGGAGCCTCCTTGTTACATGTGTGCCATAGGTTTAGACGTTAAACACACAGACGTTTTAATACTTAGTCAATTTGTAAGAACTGATGGCTGTATGCTACCGCGACGAATCACAGGACTGTGTCGGCGACAACAGAAAAAAATGGGGAAATTGGTTACAATGGCACAGAAAGCTGGTTAGTTACTATTTCACCTATTTTGCAACATTAATATGGTTCTCCTCTTGAAATAAAGGAGGATTAAGCAACTTACTAGCTGTATTTCAGGAAAATTATGTTAGTTTTCTATTAAATACTGTGGTCTTTCTTTTTGGACTTAGTAATCAATAATATATTTAACATGTTTTTTTTTTTAAATAATAATTCATTTATTTATCAAAAAAGGGCTGTACATTGTATTATTACTTATTAAATTAACATAAACGCAAAACAATCAGCCCAAATAATGTGTGTAGTTTTAAAAATTGGTACAGTTAGTCTTTAAGGTCCCCAGATGAATATACTTAAAGTCCCCAAAGAGTATTCCCTCAAGTACAGAAATGGCTTAGGAATCAACTGCCCCCGCCAAAATATGGGATGCCAGGAGTCTGTGGAAACTTTGAGCCAATTATGACTTTAGATCCGCCTGCTCCTGACGCATTGCTAAGTTCCATTTTTCTAGAGATGTAAAAATGATTGCAATAGCAAAAATGTAGTTGCCCTAAAACTATATATAAAACTTCATTGCTAATGCAGTAAAATACGGGATGAAAGTTTGTATGGAAGTCTGTCATTTTTATAGTAAGAAGCACGAAGTTCCATATACCTACGTCTGATTAGAAATAAATGAACACCTGTATGGGCAATTTTCATCGGGTGCTTGGTACACCTGAAGAATAATGTATGCTCCAAAAAAAAAAATTAAGTAAGCGAGGTCTCTCTGATGGGTATTTGACCTGACATGTTTATTAATGTATTGATTCTACAGCAATAATGTCGACACCTAATCTATAGGAAATTTAATGTAGAAGTAACTAAACCTTCGCCCCACTGCTGGCATCTTGTCATATACTCAGGAACTTTTAGTATGTTCATCTGGTCTGTCACACTGTCACAAACTATTTTTTTAATCTTCCCACATATTGTGCTAGCCCAACCTAAATATTAGTGTAATTTTAATGATGTTTTAATTTTATTTCAGGTCTAATGATTAACTTAACTCCAGCCAAATGCAAGAAGGATCCAAGAAAAAGACGTGAGCACAAAAAATTCAACACATACTTTGATGAAAGCACAATCTTCATGAAGAAAATTCCTAAACCAGTTGACAGATTCAAACGCTAGTATGAAATTTATATTATGTGAATAAATTAAACAATATTAAATATATAATTAGCTGTAATATGTTTTTTTTATTACAAGCCTGAATAATTTTTCCACTTGGCTCAACTATTATAATAGGGGATGTAGTGTCCCATGGTCATTAGTATTTCAAAAATAAGATATCTACTAACAGCTTCCGTCCATAATGTTGAAATGGCGATGTCCCTTCCAATATACCCTCAATTTTTACGCATCCAAATTTTATGGAATATTTGATGGAATACATCTACTTACCCTGTTAGAGATATACTGGCGCGAATGTAATGTATTTTTCACACCACCTGCTCGACAATGCCTCATTATATATCATGCAAACCTTACTCAAAGTAAATCATTATAGCCCTTGTCTTTTGCCGGGGTGTAATGTTGTACTGAATTTCATTATAACCCGCCGGGCAATAATGTGATTCTCACTTCTCTTAGTTCTTATTGTTATGCATTTAAAGTCTAATTTCGTCAAAATCGCGCGGCGCGCGGCTGCTGCAGCTGCTGGTGGCCGACGGCGAGGAGGTGGACGGCGGCGCGCGCTGCGCCTCATTTATTTGAAAATCGAACTTATTCGAAAATCGAGCTGGCCACGCCACGGCAAGCCGAACGAAAAAAAATCAATACTCAAAACAAAAACCGCGAGCATTCTTTTTTAAAGTATTTTAATAATTAAAATACTTTTTCTAGTAGCCCTGGTTTTTATTGTCTCGCAAAAGGTGAGAAAAGTAGAGTATACTCCTCAGGGATAAAACTGATTTTGCCTTGGGCGCGCTTAAATCCTTCACTGCTCTCAGGACTCCATTTTAATTCCCTCACTTCGCTCGGGAATCAACTCAAAACCCCCTCGCTAATGATTTACTTTGAGTAGGTAAGGTTTGCATGATATATAATGAGGCATTGTCGAGCAGGTGGTGTGAAATAGTAGATTGTATTACAAGGGAGCAAAGTAGTATTTTTACGGCGAGGGCGCTACTTTGAATCAAGAGCAAAGCGAAGGATTCTAGAATAGAATCCCGAGCATAGCGAGGGATTCTAACGTAGAATCCTGAGCGCAGCGAAGGATTCAAAGTACACCGCCCGAGGGAAAAATAATTTGCTCCCGAGTTATACACTCTACTTTTCATCCCCTTTCTATGAGAAAATTTATTTCTCCCGAGATTTCGGGCGTAACAAGTTTTGTACGGCGTTGTTAGCTTCTATAATATCTAATTGTTTCAAGAGTTAATGCATTGTCACTTCCATAACTCGAAGTAGAACTCATATTATTTTGCAAAATACAACTTAAATAGGTAATGTACTAAATTACAAGATAAGAGGGGTAATTGGCGCTCTTTGTGTTTTTTTTTAAGTTAGCACAGGTCACCCCGAGCTATGCAGCCAACACGTACCAGCCAGTAATCCGTACAATTTGAGTTCGATTTCTATGAATGATAATGTTCCAAATTCAAATCACTTTTACGGCCCGCTGCTTGGCCTTGAACAGAAAAGAGCTATTTTGCGCCCCGCTACAGTGACAGTAAAGTGACATTTTTCGAATAGAAGGGATTCCCTTCTATTCGAAAAACGGATTACTGGCTGGTACGTGTTGGCTGCATAGCTCGGGGTGACCTGTGCTAACTAAAAAAAAAACACAGAGCGCCAATTACCTCTCTGTTCTTGTAATTAGTACATTACCTATTTAAGTTGTATTTTGCAAAATAATATGAGTTCTACTTCGAGTTAAGGAAGTGACAATGCATTAACTCTTGAAACAATTAGATATTATAAAAGCTTACAACGCCGTACAAAACTTGTTACGCCCGAAATCTCGGGAGAAATAAATTTTCTCATAGAAAGGAGACGAAAAGTAGAGTGTATAACTCGGGAGCAAATTATTTTTCCTCGCTACGCTCGGGATTCTATTCTAGAATCCTTCGCTTTGCTCTTGATTCAAAGTAGCGCCCTCGCCGTAAAAATACTACTTTGCTCCCTTGTAATACAATCTACTATTATTTGCTCAGGCTGTCTACTTTACTTTTCGAGAGTCTCTGACGATATAAGACCATTCATTTGTGGTGCTTAACAACATGCTGCAGTACATTACCAGTGTAGTGAGATTGCGGTTGCTCATAACAGAACGTTATTTTGGATCGGGAGCCACAATACAAGCTTTTTTTTTGTATACGATATAAATATTCCACAACATTCTACACAACGCTATCCATGGTAAGCTTTTATAGCTTGTGTTATGGAATCTAGAATGCGGATGAACATACTTATATACTTTTTTTTTTTGTAAATACATACATATATTATACATAGAAACACCCAGACCAATGCAAATAGCCATATTCATGCATACAAATATTTGCACTGAGCGGGAATCGAACCCGCGCCTGCGTTGCAGTCGCGTGCAGGAGGCGGAGGCTGTCAGAGACAGGTGCCATCAGGATCGACAAGGCAGATACTACGCATGAATAAGAATAAGCCCTTCACAATATTTGAATCCATGTCAAATTTAGGGGTCTCCTGGTCACATTATCTACGTGTGATACCTAACTAAGGGATGTAAGAAATATGAAACACAGGTATTTTTGGTAATAGTTTACTTTCCGTTTTCGTTGTTTTAGTGATGATTAATTTATTATACAACAAATTCAACACTGCATTACCAAATAAATACATTATTATGCTGCTAGGTACACTCATTTAACAATACTCCATGGTATAATATCATAACAAGGTTATATGAGTATGATGTGGAGAAGTTGCCAACACTTTTTTGTTTTCATTTTTGATATCTGGTTGCTATGCATTATTTTCGAAAACCTTTTGCGTTGTTGTTTTGATAGCAATATCAGGTACAAAAGGTAGCAGATTATGAAACCCGAGTACTTAAATATTTGTTGAGATGTCATGTTTTGGCCTAGACATTCGTACTGATTATTTCTAATTCATTAGCTAGTCACAAAATACTACAAAACAGATAAAAATTCTTACAAAATCGCAACACAAAAGCATTTTCTATGCAAAAAAATATTATTATAAACTTTATATTAACCTAATTTCAATTTTCTTAACAATTTCTTTCTTCTATAAACATTGTCCTAAAAGTTGTTTTAATTTTAATAAAATCTCTTATTGTTATTACAAATGCAGTCTAACACATAGTTTGCCTATTCTCGTAGAGCCGTGCCAGCGATTATTTGGTACAGCCGAGATACGAGCTCATCGAAGTCACAGCCGTTCGTAAAGGTACAGGTAGCCGAGGTCTTTGGGCGGGTTTTCTGAGCAAGCCACCTGAAACAACCACACATTTTAAAACTTTGCGGAAAATAAAATTATACCTTGATACCTATAATAAATCAATGCTTCCGTTTCACAACTTGCAAGATTAAGACTTTTTTTTGGACATCAATGCCCGATGCCCTCCTTCCATATATCAGTTAACAGATGGTGGGGTGTTAAATTGACCAATAAGGCATTTTCCTCGCACCTCGGCTGACCCACGGCCATCTCCGGTTTCCAGATGGCCCCCTCGGGTTTCCCCAACTTGTACCGGCAATGGGGAGCGCGTATCGCGCAGTTCTTCCGGCTTACGTCTGTTAGGTTTGAGACAGGCCCAGATCCTGGCCTGAGACAGCCTCTTTCGGCTTACGTCTGTTAGGTTTGAGACAGGCCCAGATCCTGGCCTGAGACAGCCTCTTTCGGCTTACGTCTGTTAGGTTTGAGACAGGCCCAGATCCTGGCCTGAGACAGCCTCTTTCGGCTTACGTCTGTTAGGTTTGAGACAGGCCCAGATCCTGGCCTGAGACAGCCTACCTACCGTATAAATTACTAAACAAATTAATGATTAATTCGCTCACCTTATTGTCATTGAATATGACCCATCGGCCCTCGTGTAGCACGTGGCACACGTAGTGACCGACCATTGAAGACGTACCCATGTGAGAGATGAATGCTACCAATTTGTATTCTGTAGACAGAAAATATAAAACGCATTAACTGAGTTCTTAAATATGGATTTCTAGATAAGCTACTTCAGAAAACTGCCCTAAAAACCCAACATCTGGTTTAACTGCAATGCTTATTTTACTAATGGGTTGTGGAGGTCAGATGACAAACGCCTCACATAAAATATCAAAGTTCAGTCAAATCGCAGTTATATTGGAAAAAGCTCAGACTTCGATGTGAAAGTTTCGACTTAACGCTAGGATGAAGAAGAAGAAGATAACTGCTGAAGTATACCGGGTGTTTATCGTACGAAAAGTCCCCATGGATACCACCCCCACGGAGCCGGTGGAGGCAGTTATGTCGGACTCGAACCGACCAAAACGCACGCCGTCTTGGGTCCTTGGTTGCCGGAGGTGAGATTACCGAAAGCATATCAAATAATGTTAAAATAAGAACTTCATTACACTGGGATCTAATTCTTGTACATTACTAATTTCAATGCTTTAGACTGTTGACACATATTGAGATTGGAATCGGATTGAACTTGTATTAATATTGACATTGGTTTCAACAGTAAACTGCAGGTCTCAGTTTTATTACACCGGTTAGCACTTAGGGCACGCCGTAATAGCGGCGGTAAGACCCATCATGGAGGAGTGGCTAGAGAGGCCACACGGCAGCCTCTCGTACCGGCTGACGCAGGTGATTACCGGACACGGGTGTTTCGGGAGTTACCTGTGTCGGATCCGGAAGGAGCCAACGTCCGAGTGCCATCACTGTGATGCGAGCGAGGACACAGAGCTGCACACGCTGACCGAGTGCCCGGCGTGGGACACGCCGAGGCGGGTCCTAGTGGCGGCTCTAGGGGTGGGAGTCCTCACACTCGCCACGTTGCTCACAGCGATGGTACGATGCGCGAACGCTTGGGGTGCGGTCGGGTCCGGACTAGACACTGGGCCCAGGAAGCCCGCGCAGAGCGAAGGCGAACCGGACGTCGGAGGTCGCAGAACGACCTCCGTCCTCCATGAGCACTGGCCTGGGGGTGACCGGTGGAGCCACCTGTCACCCTAGCAGAAGCAAGCCGTGTCGGCGAAGCAAAAATGCGCCTCCCCGTAACCGGGGCTAGATGGGGACACTGTGGTCCCCACAACCCGAAGGGGGCCATCTCGAAAGAGATGGTCCTGGGTCTGCCGGGGTGCGAGAGATATGCTTTTGGCAATCTCACCTTCGGCAACCAAGGACCCAGGACGGCGTGCGTTTTAGTCTGTTCGAGTCCGACATAATCACCTCGGGACGCAGTAAGCCTTCTCGTAGAGCGCCACCTATGCTCGGGCCCTTCCCGTGAGTAGCGGCAAAAGCCGTGAAACCAATTACTGCACCACGATGGCAAACCAAAGACCAATTAGTCCGCTAAACAAGCCGGCTCTGTGTGTAATCTCGGTAAACATCGAAGGGTTCTCTCAAAATAAATCAGAGATTCTCTCTGATCTTTGCCGCGAAACTAAATGTGACATTCTTTGCGTCCAAGAAACCCACCGAGATTTGCCACAGAGACGCCCTCAAATAGCTGGACTCACGCTTATCGCCGAGATCCAACATCCGAAGCACGGTAACGCAGTGTTTGCTGCTCCCGGCGTAAGCATCGTGTCCACCTCGAGCTCGTCCCATAACGGCATTGAAGTCATTACCATCGAAACTGGGAACTGCACTGTAACTTCTGTGTATAAGCCTCCTGGGACACTGTTCCAATTCGACCCTCCAGAAAATTTTGACAACCAGCCAGTGAAAGTTGTGATCGGAGATTTTAACAGCCGGGGTTCCAACTGGGGCTACAGAGACACGGACTCGAGTGGACATGCGGTGGAGGAGTGGGCTGAAACAAATGATTTGAGTCTGATTCATAATCCCAAGCAACCGGCCTCCTTTAATAGCGGCCGATGGAAAAAAGGGTACAATCCAGACCTAATCTTTGTCACTTCTTCTATCAGCTCACAATGTGTCAAAAGTGTGTGTCCACCCGTACCCCGTACCCAACACAGGCCCATCATGTGTATGGTACAGCCTATTGTCCGACCCATCAATGTCCCATTCAGACGCCGGTTCAACTTTACCAAAGGAAACTGGGAGCTGTTCGCACAGTCCATCGATGATGCCCTTGTTAGCGTCTTGCCTAATCCGGACAACTACAACCGCTTCGTGGAAATCGTATCAACCGTTTCGCGACGTTGTATACCTAGGGGGTGCAGGACGTCTTACATCCCGGGGCTATCGAGGGATTCTGCAGAACTACTAAGGCAATACGAGTCACTATATAACTCGGACCCTTTTTCGGAAGAGACCACCTTAATAGGCGAAGAGCTATTGGCAAATATTGGTGAAAAGCGAAGGGAGAGTTGGGTCAATACAGTTACTAGTGTCAATATGACGCACAATAGTAAAAAGGCCTGGACTACTATCCGCAAACTCACAAGCGAACCCCCTCAACCCGCATCGCCCAGCCAAGTTACTGCCAATCAGATTGCTCACCAGCTTCTGCTTAGTGGCAAATCACCGAGCCGCCTCGGCAGGGTCCCCAAACTGAAAGGCATAATAAACACCTGTAACGAAATCAGCAAACCCTTTAACTTGACTGATATCATTACCGCAATAATACATCTTAAATGCGGTAAGGCCTCTGGAGTCGATGACATCTCGGTGGAGCAATTAAAACACCTCGGTCCTGTTGCGGTGTCCTGGTTGCTACAAATGCTTAACCACTGCCTAGAGCACGCCTCTGTCCCCCGGCTCTGGCGAAAGGCAAAGGTCATCGCGATTCCTAAGCCGGGCAAACCAGCAGACGACCCGAAAAACTTTCGGCCAATATCATTGTTGTGCCATACGTACAAGTTGTTCGAAAGGATGCTGCTTGCCCGGCTAACCTGCTTGATTGACCCAAACCTGATTCCTGAGCAAGCCGGTTTCAGACCTGTGAAATCTTGCAGCAACCAGACTCTCAAATTAACGCAGCATATCGAGGACGGTTTCGAGGCAGGGATGGTTACAGGTGCTGTGTTCGTCGATTTATCTGCAGCTTATGATACCGTCAACCTGAGACGATTGCTGTGGAAGGTGGAGTCCATTACCAATGACAGTAAATTTGTCAACGTACTTCGCGAACTCCTGCACAATCGCCGGTTCCAGGTCCATTACCTGTCCGACAAAAGTCGTTGGAGAACACAAAAAAATGGTCTGCCTCAAGGCAGCGTCTTGGCACCCATCTTATTTAACGTGTATACCAACGACCAACCGTCATCTCCCCACACCTCCCGCTTCCTATATGCAGACGATCTCGCTCTGACCTCCCAAGCTTCCAGCTTTGAACAGGTCGAACTCGATTTATCGAATGCCCTGCAAAGCCTGGGTGAGTACTATGACGCAAATTCTTTAAGGCCGAACCCGAGCAAAACTCAAACGTGCGTATTCCACCTACGCAACAAAGAAGCGAGCCGCAAGCTTACCATCCAATGGCGTGGGGTGCCCATTGAGCATAACGACTTCCCGAAGTATTTGGGCGTCTTTATGGCTAGGTCACTAACTTTTAGGAAAAACTGCGAGAGCATTAAGCAGAAGGTGCATTCTAGGAACGGTCTCTTGCGTCGACTGGTTGCTTCAAAGTGGGGAGCTTCGCCTAATGTTCTGCGGACCACTGGCCTGGCGATCTCCTTCTCTGCAGGCGATTACGCAGGCCCAGTATGGAGCCGCTCAGCCCATGCAAAGCTGGTGGATACAGCATTAAATGAAACTTGCCGGATCATTACTGGTTGCCTAAAACCGACCCCGGTACAAATGCTGTATCCGCTAGCTGGAATAGCGCCTCCAGAGGTTCGCAGGACTGTGGCAGGCTCTTCCGAAAAGACCAAATTGCTAGACGACACTCGGCACCCACTATTCGATTACCATCCTGTGCCACAAAGGCTGAAAAGCCGCAACAGCTTTATGAAGTGTGTCTCCCCTCTTAAAGTCAACGACCGGTCAAAGGAGAGATGCCGGCTGTGGCGGGAGACTGTCGATCTTCCTAGCCCTTTCGTCCCACTGTCTGAGAGCCCGCCACCTGGACATGAGCTACCATGGCCCACCTGGAAATCTTTAAATAGACTTCGGACGCAGGTCGGCCGAAGTAAGGAGAACTTGTTCAGGTGGGGATTCTCAGATGGCTCTAACTTGGAGTGCAAGTGTGGTGCTGCCCCCCAAACGATGAAACACTTGACTTCATGCCCTGCGTGCCCCAACAACTGCACGCAGGAAGATCTAATGAATGCTACTGACAATGCGATTTTAGTAGCAAAATTTTGGGCCGATACCATCTAGGTTTGCTAACGACACGATAAGAAGAAGACCTCCACCGGCTCCGTGGGGATTTATCGCACGATAAAAAAAAAAAACACCGGTTAGCACTTACTCTCGGGCCCGTCCCTGCAGCCGAGCGTCCTGTAGAGCGCGGGGGGCGGCGCGCCCGCGGGTGCGTCGGGCGCGTCGAGCTCGTCGGCGCGGCTGAAGATCCAGTCGAGCGCGCGCGGCACGTCGCCGGCCGTGGCCGCCAGCGCCTTGGCCGCCTGCGCACGAGTGAAGCCCATGCACATGATCTGCTCCACGCTCGCCTCGTCCACTGGCGCCACCGCTCCCGGGGACGCTGCGGACACCAATCACATATACGTACAGAACAAAGCCTATGACCGTATACAGACAGAATTGGGTATTACCCTCTAAGTAAAATAAATTATTGGGCGGAGTCGTCAAATTTCAATGTTTAAAAATGGTTGAAAAATCATTCATTGTTTCCAACAGTTCATAAGAATGTTGGGAAATGACACCACCACCGTCGGCCTTAAAGACGTATATAAAGAGAAGGAAAATTTGAAATTATTCATGGCTCAATAGCTCAGTTGGAAGAGCATTCCCCCTGTAAGGGAAAGGTGAGTTCAAGTCTCACTTTAGCGTTTCATTTTTTTCGATGTTTTCGAACTTAAACATTAGCATAATAAATGCTATAAAAAATCATTAATATAAATTATCTAACCAAGCTTATTAAATTTAGAATGGTAAAAGAGTGGTAAATATTTCATCGGTTCTTATTTTATAGTTTTTATTTATTTTTAAATCATCCACCCAACCTATAATAGTAACAGATTTGACTATTAAATTTTATGATGTCACTAAAACCTTTTTTCATTAAATTTCCTAATAACTTATAGTTTTGACGTTTAGTAAAAAGTAACTAATTTGACTAGTCAGTAGAATACCCAATTGAATAGATATAGGCTAGGCCGAAATAGATATCTTGGACATAAGCCGCGTGATATAGCAGGCCATTCCGCGCGCAGATTTATTATTGGTGAATTTTAGATTGTCCACTGCAGTAGCACCCAACGCTATCTTCAAAATACATCTAAGAAACGTGTACTGCGTCTATATATCCCTACCACACGATTCCTGTCGGCTTGCTCTGCAAAGGAAAGCCGTGGTAGAGATTTTTACATTTACACTTCAATATTACCATCAGCTTGCTTTTTAAAAAAAATAACCCTTCGCCACTGATAGCTTCGCCACTCAGCTCAGTATAACACATACTCATACCAAATTTCAGCCAGATGAGCTGTTTAAGCGTGATCAAATTAACAAACATTTAAACTGTTTATACTGGAGATTGATGGCGCTTGGTGGAATCTGCTACACATATTGAATAACACACTTGTACTTTTCCACTGAGTTTATTTTAGTCCTGACCGGTTTCGCCTTACGGCATTCTCAAATAAACTCAGTGGAAAAGTACAAGTGTGTTATTCAATATATAAACATTTAAGCATTCACAAACTAAACATTTAAATATCAGTAGGATAGACTGCATTCATTTGGTAATTTAGTAGTCCAAAAACAAAAAAAATACGGCATTCTCAAATAAACTCAGTGGAAAAGTACAAGTGTGTTATTCAATATATAAACATTTAAGCATTCACAAACTAAACATTTAAATATCAGTAGGATAGACTGCATTCATTTGGTAATTTAGTAGTCCAAAAACAGTAGATTACCTTTAGAGCCAGGTGGCTCGAACTTGTTAGCGAAGTCCCAGTCCGTCATGTGCTCCATGAGCCAGTTGGACGCGGCCTCCATGCCGCTATTGTTTGTGTAGTACAGTGCCTTCTTACACGCCTCCACCGGGAATCCCATGTCTAACTACAAAACACATAAGAAACTTTTGAATAGTAGTATTTTTCTCATAGGCCTGCCAATGATGAAGATAGAAGAAATATAGTAAAATCTTACATCGTTAGGGCAATTAGACCCAAACTATTAGAAAGACAATAAACAATAGTTTAGCCACAATAGCTAATCTCTTAGCTAAAGCTTGGGACTACAGGAGCGGATGCGATCCCTGCTTCGTGCAAATATTTGTATGCATAAAGATGGGTATTTGTATTGGTCTGGGCGTGCTTCGGAGAGCACGTGAAACCGTCGGTCCCGGTTGCCATACGAACATGTATGACAGTGGTTATATACAGGAAATAAATGACATGGCCCACATAGAAGAGCTGATCACCCTTCCGGTCAAATGGTATCCCTGGTGATATAGACTCACCAGTTGAGAGAGTAAGGCCGCGTCGTACACAGGCGCCGGCGTCTCGGGCGCAGTGTCGGGCAGCTGCACCTCGCCTGGCTGCGGCCCGCGCCCACGCAGGCAGCTTAGGTCCACCTGCAACATACAACACACTACTCACAAATTGGCACACATGTATTATGAAAGACTGTCGGACTCTTTGCTACGCTTTCACATGCAAACCATCGTACCAATTTAGATGAATGAAACACAGGTGGACTGGAAGTAATGAGCTTTATTATGCTTTCATAGTAAAACACTCGCCGGGATATTTACCATGTATTTATTTATTTTTTTGTTCACAAAACCTGAACAAATGACATCTCCAAAACCCATGCGAGTCGATTCTGTAAGTGTTGTGTTCGAGTGCAGTGCGAGAACGCGGACAATGGTAGGGACGACGCGCGTCATAAACGAGTGCGGAAGAGGGTAGACCAATACGGTCTGCCTAGTAACAACTAACTCGGCGGTCATCAGTGCATCCGTGATCATGGCGCTTGCAACAGCGCCGAAATATCGGATCCTCGAAAAATAAATACATGGTAAATATCCCGGCGAGTGTTTTACTATGAATGTAAATGACCATGTCAATCTCAAATCATTTATTCTGCTTTGTTTGGTTGAGGGACCTGGTGCACGAGGTTATAGAAATGTGGAGGATGCAGTCCATAGAAATAGTTCTGCATATCTACTGTATGTATTACAGTCAATTAATTGGTTTGACTTCAAAGAACTTCTCAGTTCATCTTAGGAGGCTTAAGCGCTTATGACCCTGCCTGGTTCCTATGCCTGCTGAATCTCTTCTCGCTTCGGTCTAGCTCTCTCTCCCTAACTTATAGGTACATATCTCAGGATAAGATTCTGACCAATCTTATCCTGAGATCTGTATATTTGCAGCACCTCATATTAAAGTAATTTGAAAGCACAAGGTACCTGCTTGTACTTACACAAAAGTATTCCCTTAGCTAGCTGAACCTAGTAGAATAATTATTCATCACTGAGTAAGACTAACCTCCCACGGCATGTCGACAGCTACGTCTAACTTAGCAGGCGTCCAGTCTTCTTTGATGGTGAATTTCTTGAGCTGTATCAGTAAGTAATCAGGGAATGTTGCCAAGCGGGTGATTCTGTAGACAATTAGGCACAACATGGTTATTGACTGTGCATTCAACCCATTACGTTGTTATCTTCACAACTGGTATGAAACATTTTACTCCGATGGTCTCTCAAATTCTTCTCGCAACAGCAACTCATTCTGAGTACACATTTATGACATATTTTTTTTAAAGAATATTAGAACCGCAATTACTAATAACCCTCCAGCTACATACATATACAGGTCAATAGATCAACATTATCAATATGCTATGTAAATGAAGCCGCCTACTGATTTGGTTGATTTGTGTTGGGGTGGTGTATAACCAAGATCTTTAGGCCCAAGCCTACTCCCACTGCTTATCGATGGACGAGGCTCCGGCGCTGGCTATTTCGGGCTTGAAAGATTAGACGGCATTAGCTTCTATCTATGCCCTAAAGTTTAAACCAGAGGAAAATAAGCAAGCGGACTACGTGTAAAAAGGTTGGATGCAAACGGGAATAAGATGATAATGAATTAGAATACGTACTTATGAGCTGTAACCTTCTTGTTGACGGCGCTGCTGAAGAACTGTTCAACAGACTCCTCTTTCATAAAGCTTTCTAGACAAGCTTGAAACGGTATGTGCGGCCGAACTAACTGGGATGGGTCTCTGTAATTAAAGTTTAATAAGATTAATATGATACCTGATAAGGATCAACGAAGTAGTAAACTATTTCACTCTAGATAGCACTAAATGTAATAGAGATGTAGGTATTAAGATCACGCCTACTGCGATGACGTCAGGCTAGGCCCTTACGTAATTGAGAACACAGCAGTCATTTACTTGGGCCACCTCTTCTTTGCATGTATCTGCACATGCAGAGAGGAGGCAGCCTAAGTGTTGCAAGTAGAGTATAACTCGTCGATTCATATATCTTCGACCTAAAATGTGCTCAGAATCTCTTTATATCGCTCTATACGCGCAGTACACGTTCCGTAGATGTCAATTTTGAATATAGCACGGGGTGCTACTGTGGTGATTTTTTTTTATCGTGCGATATATCCCCACGGAGCCGGTGGAGGTGGTTATGTCGGACTCGAACCGACTAAAACGCACGCCGTCTTGGGTCCTTGGTTGCCGGAGGTGAGATTGCCAAAAGCATATCTCTCGCACCCCAGCAGACCTACTGTGGTGGATGGGCTCAAATTCACCAAGTATAAATTTATTACAAAGCAATCTGCCCGCGCCAGGACTTTTTATATTTCGCGATTTAGGTCCAAAATATATCAATCGAGCTATAGTGTAGTGTGTGTGTGTAGTGCGAAGTGTGTGTGTGTAGTGCGAAGTGTGTGTGTGTGTAGTGCGAAGTGTGTGTGTAGTGCGTAGTGTGTGTGTAGTGTTTTTTTTTTATCGTGCGATAATTCCCCACGGATACCACCCCCACGGAGCCGGTGGAGGCGGTTATGTCGGACTCGAACCGACTAAAACGCACGCCGTCTTGGGTCCTTGGTTGCCGGAGGTGAGATTTCCAAAAGCATATCTCTCGCACCCCGGCAGACCCAGGACCATCTCTTTCGAGATGGCCCCCTTCGGGTTGTGGGGACCACAGGGTCCCCATCTAGCCCCGGTTATGGGGACGCGCACTTTGCGCCGCCGCCGCAGCCTGCTTCTGCTAGGGTGACAGGCGGCTCCACCGGTCACCCCCAGGCCAGCGCTCATGGAGGACGGAGGTCGTTTTGCGACCTCCGACGTCCGGTTCGCCCTCGCTCTGCGCGGGCTTCCCGGGCCCCAAGTCTAGTCCGGACCCGACCGGCCGCCTTCTTCTCGAGCATCACTTGCTCGCAGAAGGAGGCGGCCGCACCCCAAGCGTTCGCGCATCGTACCATCGCTGTGAGCAATGTGGCGAGTGTGAGGACTCCCACCAACAGAGCCGCCACTAGGACCCGCCTCGGCGTGTCCCACGCCGGGCACTCGGTCAGCGTGTGCAGCTCTGTGTCCTCGCTCGCATCACAGTGATGGCACTCGGACGTTGGCTCTTTCCGGATCCGACACAGGTAACTCCCGAAACATCCGTGTCCGGTAATCATCTGCGTCAGCCGGTACGAGAGGCTGCCGTGTGGCCTCTCTAGCCACTCCTCCATGATGGGTCTTACCGCCGCTATTACGGCGTGCCCTGCGCTTGGTCGCCCAAGTCGTAGCTCCCATTCCGCTACCATGTCCCTGTGGAGCTGAGACCTCACGGCCCGAATTTCTTCGGGCTCGGGTTCCCGTCCCTGCTCCCGCGCCTCCTTTCGGTACCGATATATCATCGAAAGGGCCCTCGCATCCAGGTTCCACGGTAGGGATCCGGCAAGGAGACTCGCCGCCTCCAGTGATATCGTGCGGTACCCCCTGATGGCCCTGCTGGCCATTGCACGCTGCGGACCATGTAGCAGACGTGCATTATGGACCGTCAGGGTCTCCGCCCATATTGGGCACCCATATAGGGCCATGGACCGCACGACTCCCGCGTAGAGTCTCCTACAGGAGTCATCCGGCCCCCTCATGTTGGGCAGCAGCCGCCCCAGAGCGGCAGCTGCGTCCTTCAATTTGGGTGTGTGTAGTGTGTAGTGTGTGTGTAGTACGTAGTTTGTGTGCGTAGTGTGTCTGTGTAGTGCGTAGTGTGTGTGTAGTGTGTGTGTAGTGTGTGTAGTGTGTGTGCGTGCGTACTCACAGGCGCTGTCCGGCGGCCTCGGCCTGCGCGCGGCGCGCCTCGTAGTCGCGCAGCTGGGGCGCGTTGCTGGCGGCGGCGAGCGGCACGGGCAGCGGCAGGTGCTGCTCGGGCCGCGTGGTGTAGCGCGTAGTGTGTGTGTGTGTGTGTGTGTGTGTGTAGTGCGTAGTGTGTGTGTGTGCGTGCGTACTCACAGGCGCTGTCCGGCAGCCTCGGCCTGCGCGCGGCGCGCCTCGTAGTCGCGCAGCTGGGGCGCGTTGCTGGCGGCGGCGAGCGGCACGGGCAGCGGCAGGTGCTGCTCGGGCCGCGTGGTGTAGCGCGTAGTGTGTGTGTGTGTGTGTGTGTGTGTGTAGTGCGTAGTGTGTGTGTGTGCGTGCGTACTCACAGGCGCTGTCCGGCAGCCTCGGCCTGCGCGCGGCGCGCCTCGTAGTCGCGCAGCTGGGGCGCGTTGCTGGCGGCGGCGAGCGGCACGGGCAGCGGCAGGTGCTGCTCGGGTCGCGTGGTGTAGCGCACACCGCGAGACTCCGAGCACTGCACGCGCTCCTCCACGCTGAAGCGCAGGCACTCCGCCGGGTTCCAGCTGTGGCGGCTGTGGCGCTGCACGACACGAGACACACACACTCTTTATTGCACACACGACTTTCGCCTCTCCAGCTACCTATACTACCTAGAAAATATGCAAATCACATTTTGCAAACAGATTGAGTGATTTGAATTTCGAACACAACTCCTCAATGAGTTGTGTTCGAAATTCGCGCGCCGCAAGTGCTCGTAGCGCGTTCTATAAATGAGAACTACTGAAATACAGTAGAAATCATGAGTCTTGGACCTTGTGTAGTAGACGATCTTTAGATCCCCTTTAAGGAAAACACGGTGGTGGGGCGGAGGCCACATCCACCAATCATATAGCTGCGCGCCAATGTCCTAAACCAAATAGCGCGCGCGAAGTTCCCGCGTCATTTACCCGTACACTTGCGTGTCAGAATAAATTTCAATATTTCGAATTATTACAATATAATATCGTTAAGTTTTTTATTTTATTATTTACATTTTGATTTCGAACCGATACAACCATTGCGTTCGAAGTAATGTCTACAAGTGGACATTTTGAACTTGACCTTGTAATTTGAAAAGATTTGATTAGTCAGGAGATGAGGCTAGGCCGACGGACAGTCTCCGTGGCGTGGCGGTAGTGAACGCGGCCGCTACGCAGGATGCGCAGGTTCGATCCCCGCTCATTGCAAATATTTGTAGGCTTATAATATCAGCATTTGCATACTGGTCGTGCCTCGGAGAGCATGTTAAGCTGTCGGTCCCGGTTGCCATAGGAACATGTACGCACATCAAAAAAAGTTTGCGATCAATGGCATAAGCTCCTAGAATTCTTTAAATTTAACTTTATCAAGAAAAAATCTATGTTGTATGCTTTCTTTAAATAGGAATACCCTGTTTGAAATTAAAATATAAAACTATTTTTTATTATTTATTTAAAAAAATTGAGCCATTAATCATAATGCAATTGTGATAGAAATTTCATAGAAAGAAAAAGACTGTTTAATTAAACTTAAACTACAATTTATTATTAAAAGGTGTAAATTCAATATAAAATAACTCCTCCCCTGGCTCGAACGCATGCGGAGATCCTCCTGGGCATGCTGAGGATCATGTTATCCAGCATTTCCTGGGGTAACCTATCCCATTCTTCAATAGCGGCTTCCCTGAGCTCTGGAACTGTCTGGGGATGTGGCTCACGGTTCCATACAGCTCATTTAAGAGCATCCCACGCGTGCTCTATTGGGTTTAAGTCGGGCGAGCCGGCAGGCCAGTCTAATCGTGAGATATCGTATTCTTGAAGAGCAGCATTGACTCGTTGAGCTCGATGTGCGGGCGCATTATCATCGACCAGCACAAATTGGTGCCCATGGTTTACTCGGAATGGTTTGACGATATCATCAATAGCAACTGCTTTGTACATGTATGCTGTCATGAAGCCTCGATACGGGATCAAAGGCGTTCTAGCTCCAATCATAATGCCACCCCAATCAACGAAGAGACAGTTTTGCCAAATGTTTTCTTCCTCACCTTCTTCATTTTGCCGAAGTCTAGCCCACTGCAATCTTCGTTGTTGACGTAGCCGGGAATTGAGCGGAGCTCGCCATGACCTCCGTGCTCGTAATCCAGCCTGGTGCAAGCAATTACGAACGGTCTGCGTGCTAACTTCAAGCCCAGAGGCGGCCCTGACTTCTGTTTTTATTTTAGTGGCGTTGATTGTGGGATCACGGGCTGCCAGCAATCTAATATAGCGCTTTTGGGCAGCTGTCAAAACAGTTGGGCGACCGCTGCGGGGTCGGTCAGCTAAATTCTCCATTCCGTGGTACCTCTGCAACGTAGCCACGACAAAGGATTGGGATATAGCAAGTCTGCGTGCTATTACTCTCGTGGTGTATCCTTCTTCCCTCAAGTTACTATTTTAGCTCGTAAAACCTCTAATAATACTCTTGGCATTTTTTCAATCACAACTTTCCGCGAAAAATATCTTGAATCGGTTATAATTCACTAAATCAGATTTCTGAATGAGCGTAAGCTAGGACTGAAAGCCTTTTTGTAAGAAAAAACAATTGAACGGTGCCATTGTTTTGTGTTCTAATTCTTTATTTTTAAATAAAGAATCTAAAAAGAAGAAAAAATCATAATATAATCTACAGTAACAAAAAAGATTTCAGTTTTTCAAACTGATCTCAAACTTTTTTTGATGTGTGTATGGCAGTCGTTACAGGGGAATTGGGTGAAATGGCCCCACATAGAAGGGCTTATCACCCGTTCGGTCCAACAGCGTCCCCACGTGCAGTAGTAGTAGTGGTAGTAGTAGTAGGCCGACGGACAATTTATGATTCAACTAGCTTTTGCCCGCGGCTCCGCCCGCGTGGATGTCGGTTATCGCGACCAAACATAGCCTATGTCCTTTCTCAAGGCCTAATCTACCCTTATACCAAATTTCATCAAAATCGGTTCAGTGGTTTAGGCGTGAAAGCGTAACATACATACAGACAGACAGACAGACAGAGTTACTTTCGCATTTATAATATTAGTATGGATGCATTCTTAACGCGAAAGAATTATAGGTCCAAGATACATGAATTCCACTACACTTGCATCACTGCTTAAGGAGAAAAGTTACCAAAACTAAATTACTGCGAGGCGCCCCTTTTCGCGCTGGAGTGTGGAGAGGTGATAACTATTCTTAAACATTTTATCCCCAATTGACCGAAACAAGTCATCCGAGTTATTTAGAAAAGTAATTACATTACTTGTTTAGTTTGGCTTGGTTTCAAGCTTCAACAAAAGGTCCTAAATACACTTCAATTGCATCTTATTGCTACCGGAAATTACGAGATACTAACCTGTAAGAGCGATAGCAAATGTAAGTAGAACTCATGCGCGTCCTGCTGACGTTTGCTCATAAATTCGGGATGGTCCTTGCCGACTAGGTTGCGGTACATGTGTGGCGAAACTCCAGCTTGGGAACCTTCTGAACCAGGGAACGAGTAACGGCCTGAGAGTAAACCAACACCTAGTTTTGCTCTGTAAAATAAAAAAAAAAACGTTAAAATTTTGCGTTTAAGTCTCTGATTTTCGGGATGCGCTCATTTATAGATATACGACTCGCGTCACTTGTTGATCAGTTTTTTTATTGATTGGTTGTTCAAGAAGTTTGCCGGCACGTATAATTTTACTACTCACAAGATAGACTGTTTAATGTGTTTATCGAGTAAGGTAGCATAGCGAACCTGTTACGTCCCACTTTTCTCAAAAATGCGTTTCTGTCATCTAAGGACATCTAAGTGATATCATATAAGGGTCATTAGTATTTGAAGTCGAAATATTGCATTCCTGATTGAAGCGGTAAAAAAATATGATGCATTGGCAGATATTCATGGATGACAAATATACATATTTTTTAATATGCTCTGTAAACTCACGTTTGTACATTGAAATCGTTGACAGGATCGTCGGGGAAAGTGGCAAAAATTTCTGGCGCACCGTCCACGAAACGGCGGACAAAATCTGGCATTCGGAACATTACCTGGCAAGGAAACAATATAGTTATATTCGCGTAAAGTTTCGACATTATCAGTACATTTAAATTTTGACGTACCTGTACAACACTGTTTATATAGCAAGTATTGCCGAGGTTGTTGAGCCCGGTGAGTGCAGGCCCACTCAATGGCCTCAGTTCACTACCAGACTCCTGAAGGGTGTTCCATTCACCACTTCGCTGATTAAGTTCCAACTCTAGTTCTACCATCGATTTCTCTGTCTGTAAGAATAAAGAAAAAAAGAACAATTGAGACAATTACAAAATTGGTATAGAGTGAAATCATTATACAACACAGTTGATTATGTAACACCAGTTGTTATTTACGAGATACACAATGAATTGCACAACTTGCCGTCCACTACCTCATACGTGCGGACGCCTGAGCTATGCCAGTAATATTGTGCGAATTTTGTGCGTAGAATTGATAAAGTACATACGATTTGCACGAATTCGTAGGCCCTGTAGCCGGCTACAAGGCAGCGGGCGCCGTAAATATCATCTTTAACTAGATAAATGTCGCTGTTGTCGTAATTACCTTCTGCAATTGCTGAACATTGATACCAAAATGCTTGAGATGGTCTGCAAGATAGGGGTCCTCCACCATATCATCTTCTGCATAAGAGAATACATCCCCTTTACCGTCAGCCGTGATAGTGCCCAACTTGACAGCTAAAGGATATCCAGTCTGACGATAATGTTCAACCTAAAATGGAATATGAATAGCCCTTAGTAACAGAACATAAAAATGGATGACATATTGTAGAACAAAAAAAAACAAAAAAAGACAAAGGGCCCGCTAGACGGCAATGGGCTCGCCCCCTATTAAGTCATGGGAGTCATGGGACCGAAAATGATAATTGGTAAAACGTGGATGCTAATACACCTCTGCCTACCCCTTCGGGGATTTACAGACGTGAGTATATGGATGGATATTGTAGAATCTTATGAGTAGTAAATATAATAATATTATAAATGCGAAAGTAACTCTGTCTGTCTGTCTGTCTGTATGTTACGCTTTCACGCCTAAACCACTGAACCGATTTTGATGAAATTTGGTATAGGGGTAGATTAGACCATGAGAAAGGACATAGGCTATGTTTGGTCGCGATAACCGACATCCACGTGGGCGGAGCCGCGGGCAAAAGCTAGTAAAAAATAAAGGCGCATAAACAATTTCGGAGTGCTGTGAGAACGCATTGAATAAAATTCTTATACCACTTAGGTGGCAGACAAGCACACGGCCCACCTGATGGAAAGTGGTTACCGTGGCCTATGGACGTATGCAACACCAGGGGCGTTACACTCGCGCTGCCTACCCATGTTACCTACCAATATAGGGTCACAATTAAACTGTCTGAGGCCAAAAATTTATGTTGATGTTAGGAAATAGTGAGCATAACAATAAATTCATAGTACTTTTTATGGAAACCTGAACTTAATACTTACAGCATGATCATTTCCTCCAGAACCATCAAAGAACCGTCTCCCACAGAGAATTGAACCATCAATCAGGTTCAGCCATAGATTGCTGGTGAGGTCACACTTGGCGCACTTCCAGCCTGAAGGAGGGATCTTGACACCATTGTCTAGCTGCTTCAAACTCACTGCATGACTGAAAAAAATAACTACACAATTTAGAAAAAAAAAATGATGAGTTGAATCAATTTTTAATTACTTCAGTGTTAGGATTAATAACTTTTTGGCTACATTTATTATTACAATGAAAATTTTTTTAGGACTTTTGACGGCTATTTTGCTTTTCTAGTTAATGATCTTTGGAGAAGTGGCATTGTGACATTTTCACAACTTGATCTATCTTTTTTGCCTTGCCCAGTCGTACGTCATTCTCTTTGTATAAATATCACTTAAATAAAACAGTGGTGAAAATAGTTGCTTTGCAGAATTAGCCCTAATTCTTGATATATGCTGTCATACATCGCGAACCAGTCAGTCGCCAATTTCAAATAATTTATCTGGCTTTGGAGGTTCTCTAAAATTTAATACAATAGTTATTTGCTTACACAGAAACCTCGCGTTTCTCGCCATCCCAAGTTCCCGCCATTGCTGCCATCTCCGCGATTTTAAATGGAGATTCAGCGTCTATCACGCCTTGAACAGATTTATTCACCTGCAAATTATGTTACATGGAATGAGATATAACTCGTTTCTGTTATTAAATTATAGGCAAAACGTTAGGATTTCTAAACCAGGCAGGTGACAGTAAGTTCTCAAAAGTAAAAAAAAAAAAACTGTATCAAACTGCATACTACTGAAAGCTGACTAGCTGAAACTATTAGTTGTTGTATAACTAGAGCAGTAAGTAACTAGAGTTTTGGTTAAGTATCTACCTAGTATTTGAGTTCCAGGACTTAAATAAATGATTACCCTTATACATACAGTATACAATTTAAAGATTTATACTTACTGCTTCAGGTAAAGCAGCATTAGGCCAGGAGTATGTGTGGAATCCGGGCAACACTACAACTTCGTAATTGTCTGTGTAGATATACTTGGGCTTGCCGCAGCTGAGATCAAATCCTCCCTCTACGCCAATCGCGAGTCGTGTTATCTTTTTTTCTGGACCATCACCGGTCTTTTCTGGTTCTGGCACCTGGTGATTTATTAAAAAGAAAATATACATATTAACCAATTTACAACTACATGATGTGTCCCTAATTTTTTGTTATGATCTGAAGAGAAGTCTTGTCAATATTATATCGGCCGACGGCCTTTTACATAAATACAATCTACGTCTTAGTCAATACGTAAAGGTCTACACCGCTTGTCCCGACCCAACCCCCGCAAACCACCTGCGTGCGCCCCACAAATCCTACCCACTTTCACGAGAATACGACTTCTTCCGCGAGAATTTAGATATGGTTGTTCATTTGTGTAGAACGCTAATTCTTTTTCTGAAATAAAAGTAGCCTAAGTTATGTCTTCAAACATCAGCTACCTAGCAGTTAAAAGTAAATTTAAATATCTCCAATGTACAGACCTCACTTAACTTACAATTTTATAATAGTAAAGATTCTTCTCGCTTCTTGCTAAAAATCGAATAGTTTGCTGGCGTTCTTCAAAGTATCTATCGATACCAGATCGAATAGAAAGCCCACCCTCACGCAAAAACCGCGCCATGACATGGAGTTGCGGATACCAGCCAGCCCGCGATACCATACCATTTGCTTCTTTTGAACAACTAAAATTGTGTAATTCTACTATCTTATGGCAGGTTGGAATAAACGGAGCTGCACACGGATGTCACCTTTTTGCTGGGGCACTTGCATACCAGCTTGATTCGATGCAAAGATGGGCCTTGAGGATCGTCGACTCGCTGTGTGTGTTTTACCGCCTCTACAATGGTTTGTGTTCAGAAGAATTGTTCGACATGATGCCCACGGCTACATGTCTGTCTATCGTCGCACCGCTCGCCACAGGCAGGGAATTCATCGTCACACGTTGTGAGTGAAAATGGGGGCGCATAGTCTGATATGAAAGGAACTTTATTTCGCACACACAAGCTGTGGAATGATCACACCTGGGAAGGGGTTCTTTAAGAATTGCATTGGAAGGTTCCTAATGGATCTGCAGCAAGAGCACGAATCTGGTGTTGCCAATATCCATAGGCCTCAGTATACACTTTTCATCAGGTAGGTTGTGATGTGACTGTCTGCCACCTGTGGTATAAAAAAAAAAGTTAGTATACTCACAAGTTCTTTAGTTCTCTTGATGTGTAGAAACACAGCATTGCCAGTTTTTTGAAAGTACTGTTCAACATAATTGCGTCCAAAGCCCAGAAATGACACAAGTGATATGTATAATCCTGTGTCTGACTCCTGAAACAAGTATAGGGAATGTAATTAAACTGTGGTTAGAGACTGGTACTCCTGAGTAGATTAAAGCTCACTTCTATTCGGACATAAGTAAACCAGTAGTGATTTTTTTTTCTTGAACTCTGAAAAATATACACTTTTTGGACAGACAAGTACAATACTAGCTTTAACCTACCTACTTAGAAACAGATCAAGTAGGTAATGGTTAATGCCGAAGGAACTCTGCTATTATAAATCAAAATACTAAAACACAACATCATATTGTTCAACTGAGTATTGTAATAGTATAAGATATTGATTCCAGTATACAGTAAGGAGAAATGCCAATGACATTACAGTTAGAAAAATGCCCTCATAATTAGCATAAATGATAGTGTCTTATCATTCCTGCAAAACATATAGGGGCAAGCCATGCAACAACCAGAACTTAACACACTCTTGTCAGGAAAACACATTATTTTAGTCACAAAATGGCAAATTATGTAGACTTTTTCTTAGGAGGATTTCTCATACTCTGTGGATTTGCATTAAGTTTATTGAACCTTACAAGAATTGTGAAGAAAAATCAATCATCCATCCTTACAGTGCTATTATCAGAAAATATAATTTTAACATGCATTGGGATTGCTTTCATCACCCGATCTGTGTATGAACTGAGTCCAGTGAACAATGAAATGAGTGATATAGAAGAAAGGTCTGCATTTGTAATGAAAACAGCCCATATTAACTGTAATTTTATATCTACACTTATGAGCTATGGACCTCTAATTGTGTCTTTGGTGAACAGTTTCTTAAGCTTGATCATTGATAACTACATGCATTATAGGATGATTGTAAATGTGAAAAGTAATGAAGATGGGAATGAAGTGCGAGAGCTGAACGATAATTTCAGTGTGGATACTGGACTGAAGATCCAAAACTTATTTTCATTTATGAAAAAGTATTTTACATTTATAGCTGTCACATTACAGTGGATTTTGCCTGCTTCCTTAGCTTTGGCCATGTACTTGATAGATGTAAAGCAAATGACCTTAATGAATGGAGAAAGAAGTAATGGCAAGTCTTGCATGGCTTTGCTAGATATGAGTGATGAAAATTGTACCCTACTTTTAAATGGAAGTGATACTGTACAATTATATAATAAATATTTTCTAGAAATGTATGATTTACATAATACCAGTGACAAAAGGGTTGATAGTATTGTTGAAAATGTGTACAATGTTCTTGCTAATTTACAGAATGACACATATTATGCTGACATACTTGTGACAACAGCACCTTTGTTGCGAAACCCAAAACAGAGCTTTGGTCAAAAGTGTATGAACATTTGCTATTTGGAAAACAAGAACTTATTATTGTACATGTTTGGAGTCTCAGTGGTCAGTTTTTTCGTGCCTATCACTATTTCTACTATAATATTAACTAAAATTCACATGATGAATATTAAAAATAAGAATGTCAAAACATATGTGAACCGAGAATTACTTTATAATGTAATATTTTGGACTCCTGTTATGTTTGATACACTTTTTTCTATAACACTGTGTTCTTACACTATGAATGGAATGAGAACTTCAATTTTTAATGTCATTGCAAATGTATATCAGGCTATTAAAAATTTTGTCAATGCTAAATATTTTAAAGATAACAATTCTATAGTACCTGTTTAAACAAAAAGTGTACTCTAACATTAATATTGGAATGTTTAATAATGTTCTTAAATTATTTTCTAATAGGATTCACACAGCAAGTTTTCTCACATACTTACTCTAGTAATTTAGTGTACATACCTATTCTAATTATGTATCCAGGTACTGAGAAAATTGTAAGATTAGGTCTGTACCTACAAGTGTTCAATATTTTTGTATTAGGTTTAAACTAAAGTTCATAGTGGTTTTTCTTTATAAGTTTTAATTAACCAACAGGTTTTATAAGGGCTGTTCAGTTAAGGATAGCCGCAATATGTTTAAAATGAACGTATTTTAAATTTAATAACGTTACTATAGCAGTAAAGAATACTACCGAGTATCATTCACCATAACAACATTACTTACACCTGTACTATATCATATTTAACTTAGTATATTTAAGCACATTTTTCAGTTTTTTTTATTAAACTCTAACTTTTATAATGTTATATTTGGCTAACTATCACAGAAACACAATAAGAATAGTTAATTTCAGGTTATATTAAAAAGTGCAACTCACCGGATTGTCAAAAGAATATACACATTCATCTTTATAAACAAGTTGTTGCGGCCCAGGTATTTTGATTTTAGATAAATGTGGTGTTAATAGATCTACCGACGCCATGGCGCAGTTTTATTATGCGATATTAGATTTTATTCAATATTTTTCAAAATCGGGATAGTTTTCAGCGTCACTCCAAAAATACTTCATAGGGTTGGGCATCGACCAAAGAGTCGACTATAAGTCTATAACGAACATTGATCTTTCCAACTCGATTTTCGGTTTATCCATATCCATACTAATATTATAAATGCGAAAGTAACTCTGCCTGTCTGTCTGTCTGTCTGTCTGTCTGTATGTTACGCTTTCACGCCTATACCACTGAACCGATTTTGATGAAATTTGGTATAGGGGTAGATAAGACCATGAGAAAGGACATAGGCTATGTTTGGTCGCGATAACCGACATCCACGCGGGCGGAGCCGCGGGTAAAAGCTAGTTAGAAATATATAAAGATAATATCTATCTCTGTTATAATTTATTAATGACAAACAAATTATCTATTCATTTTCAGTTAAAAAAACGGCTAATAGAGTTTGATCAATAATTATAATCGGTCTTTCATTCAGGATCGATTTTTGATAAGGAGTTTTATAAATATTATTATTTTAGATTGCGATTAGCAACACTACACATCGCTCGTCTGACTGACGGCACATAAAAAATCGGTTATTAATTAATCGATTGCTATTTAGCTTCAAAATATTTGATTTGAATTAGAAATAATCGCTTTTTTCTTATATAATTTGTGTTGATTTCTAGACGCTTACTATTTCTGTTGTTTATTTTTATTAATATGTTGTTTATTATTTAAAATAAATAACAGAAATAGTAAGGTGTCATTTAGATGGTGTGAGTTACTCGCACGTTGTTCGGTTCGACAAAGCGTGCGAAAATCACTAGCAGTATTCGCCCTACGATTATCGTATCGAAATGTTTACATGCTCAATTTTGGCATAAGATTATATCATACGAGATTCGCAAGTGACATTCACCTTATGCTTTGACATTGCATTGAAATTCTCTTTAGACTTTCACTATCAATATCTATTCAATTGCGAGGCAATTCTGCTACTACTATTAATGATTACAGACTGACCTCATAGTCTTCTTCATTTACAAGGGCATGTCACAATACTTCACTTCGACCAGTTCTTGTCTAGATGGTTCCACTGTTCATACTCCTGTACTCCTAACAATAAGTACAGTCCTATTAGAGTACGCAAGATCTCCAAAACTGTACAACAGGCATACTGGATTCTTTCTGCGATATCATCAATAAAAACCTTAACCTTAGGATATCTCTAAAATCACCTGAAGATTTAGAGACAGCAGCAACCCGGTTTACAAACTTAATTCAAGTTGCATACTCCCGATATACCATGCAGAATCCCACACACAACACATGAGAAGTAAAAAATAATATCCAAGAAAAAAGGCAATTTCGCAGAGTATGACATAACACAAGACACCGGGAAGACAAACAAGTACCTATATAACAAAGTGATTAAGGAAGTTAAGGAGCGTTAAAAACTAAACCTTAGCACAGCGGCTGGTATCGTTAACAGCGACTACGTCCACAAATTATTCATTGTGGAAGGCAACATCAGACTTAGACCAGCCAAAATACACCAGAGCACCCCTCAAATTAGGAGGTGCTAAGTTGGTTAGAACTCCACAACAAAGAATACATACCTATTGCAACCTACCTATCTGAGGTATTCCAACCCAATGAAGGCATTGTCAACGACTCTAACATAGATGACATTCAGGACGTTCAGTTATACATTCCACGATACAGTTATACGATCCTCAAACATGTAAACCGACGACGAATTTGGCTCATATAGGCCAATTAGCCTTCTACCTGTAACCTTTAAGCTTTTTGAAAAAAGTTCTGCTGGTACGAATCCATAAAATCATGCATGAAAATATGTAATTCGAGACCACCAATTCAAATTCAGACAGAAGCACGGTACTAGGTATACTAGAGCAAGTGCACAGAGTCGTTGAACAAATAAGGAAGGCTCAAGAACATAAGAAATATTGTTCGGCAGCTTTCCTAGACATCCAACAGGCGTTTGACAGCGTCTGGCATAAGGGACTACGCGGCAAGGTCAAAACCCTGCTACGGTAGCAGGGTTTTGAGTTTTGACCTTGCAGCAGTGCTACCTCATGCGTACTACGAGCCACTAAAACTTATATATCTGGAAGAATATTTCAAGTAAAAGATAAATAAATAAATATAAATAAACAAATATTTCCCAACATTCTATACAACGCTATCTAGACCAAAGCATAGCTTAACTTGCTTGTTTTATGGAATCTAGAATGTGGATAAACCATACTTAAATATATATTTTTGTAAATACATACTTATTATACATAGATACACCCAGACCAATGCAAATAGCCATATTCATGCATACAAATATTTGCACTGAGCGGGAATCGAACCCGCGCCTCCTGTGTGGCAGTCGCGTTCACTACCACCACGCCACGGAGGCTGTCAAAAGAATGCCGAATACGCCTCCAGGTTCCACGAAATAGAAGCGGGGGTACCGCAGGGATTAGTACTGGGGCCAGTGCTGTATACTATCTTCACATGTGACCAACCAGAATCACCAGCTCTAGTAACAGCTACATTCGCAGATGATACTGTCATCCTTGAAGTAGTAGTAATCGAAATACTGCCTCTCAAATCCTGCAACAACTTACTTACTTAAGGTCCTTTGGCCCCTGGCTGGGGCAGAGGGCGTCCACAGTGAGTTTCCATCCCGTACGGTCTTGAGCCTCGCGTTTCACTTCGTTCCAGGTTTTTCCAATGGCTTTCACTTCACCAAGTAGTCCGCCGCCAGGTCTGTTTTGGACGACCACGTTTGCGCTTTCCTCGGGGATTCCAGTCTAGGGCTTGCCTCGGTATGTGGTTTAGATCTCTTCGGAGAGTGTGGCCTATTCAACTCCATTTACGGCGTTTGATCTGCTGGTCGATCCGGACTTCATCACAACGTTCCCAAAGCTGCTCGTTGGAATTTTTTTCAGGCCAGTAAATACCCAGGATTCTGCGAAGACATCGGTTGACGGAGACCTGGAGCTTGAGCGAGATGTCCTTTGTGACCTTCCACGTCTCACACCCGTACAGCAATACGGATTTCACGTTGGACCGGAATATTTTGAGCTTAACTCTACGAGTCAGTTTCCGTGATTTCCATACCGGTCCAAGCTGCGCAAAAGTTGCTCGTGCCTTGGTTATCCGCGAAGTGATATCATCTTCAGTTCCACCAGTCTCCGACACGCAACTTCCGAAGTAGGTAAATTTGTGGACGCGTTCCACTCTCTCTCTGTGCCGATGACCAACGGGAATGAACTCGTTGCTTCACACCTCATTTCTTTGGTCTTCCCGGTGTTGAAGGTCGTCCAGTTTGGCCTGCATGTCTGCGCGAGTGGCCTGCAACAAGAGCTAGACAAAACAGAGCAGTGGTTAAAAAAGTGGCGAATAAAACCCAGTGCTACAAAGTCTACTCACATCACGTTTGCACTGCGCATAGGAGATTGTCCTCCCGTACACCTAGGAAACACTACATTGCCACATAAGGACTCAGTGAAGTACCTGGGTATGCACCTGGATCGGAGACTCACCTGGAGAACACACATGCAAAAAAAACGAGAAGAACTGAACTTGAAGTCTGGAAACCTACTTTGGTTGCTCGGAAAAAACTCAGTACTGAGTATAATAGATAACAAACTCCTTGTTTATAAGGTCATACTAAAGCCTGTCTGGACATATGGCATCCAGCTCTGGGGATGCAAATCCAATGTTGTAATTATACAGAGAGCCCAGAATGGCATTCTGAGAAATTTGGTAAATGCTGCATGGTTCCTGAGGAATAGTGCAAAGAGCTCAAAATAAATACAGTCAACGAAGAATTATAGAGATTCTCAGCCACCTACAAACAGCAAATAGCTATGCCTCCAAACCCCCTGGCTGTTGGCTGTAGAACTTACGTATACAATTAACTACGTCAAGGCCCAAGCGGCTAAAAAGGACCCACATAATCTAGCTCCCTTTTCCCACACACCTGCTGATCATACACATCTGCTCATAATTGGAAAAAAGTCTGATCGTAGATTAAAGTGGCACAATATATATAATCGTAATAATAATAAAAACTATTCCTACACAATAATAAAAGATTATAAAGCGATTTTTTCATAATCGATTACTTTTCACATCCCTTGACTGACGGCTCAGACCGGGCCTTAGAGTATCAAGAGCTGCCATACCTACGAAAAAAACTGCCTACCTAAACTTGGATTTTATGAATGAATGGAAAGCAGTATGGCGGCCTAGTAGGAAATCCAGTAAACTGTCGATAACTACTTATCGATATAAAAAGGGCACAGACTAAAAATGTATACATTTGAAAGAAAAAATTAAGTGGTTAGCTTAAGTGGATGCCGATTATTTGTATTCTCAGGTTGCAGTGTGCTTAGGGCTTTCTGTCAGACTTTCCTTGTGATAGCCGGAGTTTCGAATAATTCGCCCAGAAGGACGTAAAATCTACAAAGATTCTTTACAGTCTTTGAGTAACGATATATATATATATATATATATATATATATATATATTTAGTAGTACTCCAGGTACATAACACATTGGCATAAAAATAAAATCGATTTGGACAAAAAAAAATTTTTTTTCGAATTTTTATTTAATATTTTTGTTTTTTTTAATTTTGCATTATTTGCTCTCCATCGTGTTAGTAAAGCTAAATGAAACGGTAAGTTCATAAAAAGAACATCAGTACAAAGAAAAAACAACTAGAGCGCCAAGCGCGTGCTCTTTTGGTGGTGTGTTTTTTATAAAATTACCGTTTTATTTAGCTTTACTAACAAGATGGATTTATACTTAACATGTCCACTGTGTAGAACTTAAATAAAATATTTTTCTTTCTTTCTTTCTTTCTTTCTTTCTTTCTAAGTAATGCAAAATAAAAAATGAAAAGAATCCAAAAAAAAATCAAAGCATTTTTTTTTGCCCATATCGATTTTATTTTTATGCCAATTTGTTATGTACCTGGGGTACTACTAGGGGTTTTCGGCTTCGTTAGCGTTCCCCTTACACCCAGTATATATACACTGACGGACTCATAAACTGCATCAAAGTAATAGACGACTTTGAAATAAATATTTTAACCAAGTATGCATACTTTCTATACAGATTTAAATTGAAACCTCTAGATTGGTTCGTGAACTTTAAAACAGCGTAGGGTCATATCTTTAAGTTTAAGTTTATGTACTGGAAAGGACCTTAAGACGTTTTTTGAAGAAAAAACAGAAATTTAAGAAAAATTGGTTTAATTAAAAAATTGGTTTTAACAATAGACACAAACTTTATGCAAGGGTTTATTTGTGTTTTAATAAGGTGTATTACCCCCACGTGCCCTTATTACGGATTCTAATCGGTTCCGCATAGATTTTATAAGGGTTTTTAAAAGATCTTGCGGAATATTGTCCCATTCTTCTGAAAGTGCTGTTCTTAGTGCTGCCACTGTCGTAGGCGAAGGGTTTCTCGCTGTAAGCGACACATTATACTTATTATTTTATGTTCATTTATGTAGGTACGTCAGCCTACATAAACCTATAAATTTGTACCTACGCATGAGGGGTGCGGGGCGCGAGGGGTAGGCTCGCGCGTCGTACGAGCCGGCGACGCGCGCGCCACCGCCTGAGTGCTTGAGAGTCCGCCCGCCACGCCCGCCGCGCAATTGTAAAAATCGTGTTTCACGGCTCGCAATGTTTAGTTAAAATAATTATTGTTGTACCTAGATACTTTGTAGAACGGAAATAAACCCTAAAAGTGTAAACTCAAGTGTACATTCATTTAACAGCCACACCATTAACACTCGCATATACAGCTCTTTTTAAATTGACCCAAACATGCTCGATGGGATTAAGATCCGGGCTGCGTGCTGGCCAATTCATTGTACGTATCCCAACCTCTTCGCAATAATGTTGAACTTGTGCAGCTGCATGCGGCCGGGCATTATCCTGCATTAAAGTAAAATTTTCGCCTATGAATCCCATGTAAGGCACCACGTGATCTTCTAATATCTCTGTTATGTAGCGATGTGCTGTCAAACCCCCTCTATTACCGTTTTGACGGACCATGTCTATGAACACAAGTTCTGTTCGCCCGTTCATCGATATGCCACCCCAGACCATACATGAACCGCCTCCAAAAGGAACACGCTCCTCAATGCAACTTTGAGCATATCGCTCCCCACGTCGACGATAGACTCTTCTGCGACCATCTGCACCATATAAACATGTCCTACACTCGTCCGTAAACAATACAGAGGCCCACTGCTCTTCTGTCCAATTCAGGTGATGACGCGCAAATCTTAAGTGAGCTTGTCTGTGAGCTGTAGACAACTTTGGACCATTTGCTGGTCTAAAAGGGGTGATATCCGCTTCCTTTAACTTTCTTCTTATTGTTCGTGCACACACGTTTACTCCACGCACTTCATTAAGCTCGGTTTTGATGTTAACTGACGTGAGGAAACGATTTCGCAGGGAAGTTATAACAATAAATCGGTCATCACGACCTGTGGTTGCTCGAGTTCTGCCTGTACCACGTCTCCTCCTGTAAGAACCTGTCTCTACAAACCTTCTGTATATTCTAGAAACGGTAGACTGGTTTAAATTTAAATTTCTACCAATCGTTCGTTGATCCAAGCCCTCCCGCACCAATGCTACAATTTGTGCCGCTTGTTCGGACGAAGTATCCATATTATGGTTCAAAAACTCTCGATGTGTTAAAAAACTAACCCAACAATTATGCTGGTAACAATAATTCAATTGACAAAACAAAAAAAATCAATGAGAATCAATTTAAAACTTTGCTATAAATAACACGCAAATCTGATACTACAAGTAAATTTTCTTTTCCCGGCTATATTCATTTGTTTTACTGCAGTTCTATTTTTAAATTTAATTTTTTTTTTAAGATTAAGAGCCAGTCTTTCCATATTTATATAATTTAATCTAAAAAGTTTGCATACTTATTATAAAAAATCCTTTTAGAGTAAACCTGAACTTTGATGCAGTTTATGAGTCCGTCAGTGTATATACATTTGTACTACCTTTGTTATAAAAGATATTTGCTTCAAAATAAAAGTGCTCGACTTGCCTAGTAGGTACCCGAATGAAAAGTTATATAATCCGCCATTTCAGTCCTATGTTCGGAATTAAATCAAAATCAAGGAGATTTGTATAAAATCATACTTTTAATTTTAAAATGGAAGTAATTTCTTGTTCAACTAGTTATATCATATTGATTTTGTAGTTTTATAGATGTAAAAAATGTTTTAGTATCTATTCATCAGTAATACCAGTACCATTATGCGATAGAATAATAAAAAGTCAATGGCCTTCAAAAGTCATTCACTATGTATGGAAAGTGGTCTTCGTTCTTTAAATATTTGGGAAAATATCGATAATTAAAATTCTATCACCGCATTACTAGCAATTTTATTTGACCAATCAGGTGCTACTACATCCCCACTACGTTGGAAAGCAAGATGGAGAATTGGCGTTTTCCTCATATGATTTTATGAATGAATTTCGTAGTAGCTTCACGTCTTTATATTTACTATGTCTATGGACCGGGCCCATCCGGGGACAAAGTACAAAAGTCAAAACAAAAACAAACTTGGTTATTGAAATTGAAACTTCCTTTTGCTATTGCCTTGCCCGCTTCCTGGTGCTTTCCAAAGAGAATATAATATAGATATTATAAAAAACATTTTTATATGAGAATACCAAATCACTACTTCTTTGGTTTTATTTGGATCGAGTAGTGTATTGTTTGCCAGGAGCACCAGGAGTTTAGGGCTTTGCTTCTGTGCGGTAAAAACGTTGATAGTTTGTTTTGTTGTACCGAGGTATTTAAATCAATTACAGTAATTAATTGATATTGTGAAAAAGAACAACACAAACATGGTTCTAAAGTTATATTATGATCTTATGTCTCAACCTTCTAGAGCTTTATACATTTTATTGAAAAGCATAAATTATAATTTTGAGCCAAAATGTGTGGACTTGCGAAAAGGTAAGTCTAAAATGTATTTTACTATCATGTGGCCTGCCGGCTAGTAGTAGGCAAGTATAATATCCTCCTGATGGCTTTTGATCATGCTTGATTCCTGACATGGGTCTTATTTGGGGGCCTCTCTTTCTTTAGACAATAGGTACATAAAAATCTGTCTTTGTAATTATAGAATTTAATGTGTGAGATTAGTTTTATTTCATTAAACAAATTCAAGGTTAATAAAATTGTACTTTATCTATCACTAAAACTAATTACTGACCAAACATCTCTTTATTGTGATGGAAATCAGCTGATTTGAAGGAGTTAGTAACCATAATTAAGTATTGGTATTCCTGCTAATCCACTCAGGTAAATTGTATAATATGTATATGGTTCACCTTGGTAATGTAATGGCAAGATTGAAACATAAAGCAGACTCCTAATCCACTAAGCTATCTATGATAAAAATGAGCGTAAAATAAAAATAAAATGTCAAATGTTAATGCTAAATTACTACATTTTTCATTGTTTTCAGCGGAGCATTATTCTGAAGAGTTTAGTAAAATAAATAGAATGCAACGGGTTCCAGTAATAGATCATAATGGATTCATTTTAACTGAAAGGTAATTAATTAGTTATTCAACATTCTATTAATATCGTCGTTGCGCCTGGAAAAACCGATAAACATTTTTTTTTAAACGACTTTATCCAATTTTAAGGCATAATTTGCCATGTCCGTCATACCTGTGAAACCCGTTTTGTGATATCTTAAAAGACTAAAAATAGCATTTTCCACTATGTATCTTTCAAACAGAAATCCGCATCCCAAACTGCTTTGTGTCAGTAAAACACAAAGCGGTTAGGGGACGCGGAAAAAAATTTTTGTCGGTGTAAGGCGCAACAACGATATGTAACTAAACATCCAATAATTTATAATTTGTTGCTTGTTGTAAAAAATAATATACCTTGTTGTATTTTACAGTGTGGCAATACTGAAATATCTATCTAGAGAGAATATATTACCAGAGAGTTTGTATCCAAAAGAATCAAAACTGCAGGCTAGAGTTGAAGAGTTTCTAGCTTGGCAGCATATGGGGCTCAGATTACAATGTGCTATGTATTTTAGGGTTAAGGTAAATATATTTTATGCCTCATAGTCCTAAAAAATATGTACTACACATAAATGTACTCATGCCTTTTTCCCTCTGGAATTAGTCTAGTATATGGGGTGGAAAATTTCGCCTTACCTGGAGGGGTAGTACTGGAAATACTGGGGATAGCGAATTCCCCCTCAAAGGAAACATTTCTTATCTTTTAAAAGGAAAGAAAAATTTCGAAAATTCACTTGACATGCTCAGTAATCGAACCAACTAAAACCTGAAAAAATTATATACTGCATTTTTAAGGCATCAATCATTATGTCTATCATAAGAATGTAATCTTTCTAACAAATATCAATCAAATCAAATCAAATCCCTGATATCGAAACTTATAAAATCCAATTTGACAAAATAAAGCACGTCCATCTAATATAATATTAACAATAAACTCCCATATTTAAATTACTTAAAGTACCTACCTGATAAGAGTGCTAAAAGAAAAAATATTTTATTTTGCAGTACTTGGATCCTGTGCTTTTCAATAAGGCAGCAGACCCCAGATCTGTAGCAGGTTACGAAAGTCGCATGGAATCTGCACTTGATGACTTTGATACAAAGTGGTTAGGTCGTGGAACTGATTTTATTGTAGGTAACAATCCAACAGTGGCAGATTTATTGGCAGCTTGTGAGCTAGAACAACCCAGTAAGTATGTTCTTATGAATGGAATTCGTAAACTAACTATATTTATTTTATTATTTCATCTGTGCTATTATTAATATTGTTCTGTATTGCAGGGATGGCTGGCTTTGAGCCTGCTAAGTTTAAGAACATAGCTGTTTGGTGGAAAAAAGTTCAGGATCACTTTAATCCTTACTATGATGAAGGACATGTTATTGTCAATAAAGTGATTGAGAAACAATCTAAAGTAGCCTCTAAGATATAGTTGATAAGGCACATTTTGATATACATTATTATGTAAATGGGTAATTAAGTGCATGTTAATATGAAGGGAATTATTGACAGTGTTGGCAGATCCAACAAGATTTTAATTGATGTTCTCTCAGGTGAGACAACACTGACAATAACTCATAAATGTACCTAATCAGAATCAGGGTATATGTTTTTTATTGATGTTGAGAGATTTTTTTAGATTTTTAAATATAATGGTGAATGTTAAAATATTTGGTATTTTTGTATTTCATTATTATTATATTATTATATATTATTAATCAAACCTATCCAACAGAAGTTGCAGATATAGGATGTCCTTCACTCTCGTCTCTGTGTCACTCTTAACTTTTAATAGATGAGGTGTTGTGTCCAGCAGTGGACTGCAGTGGGTTTATTAATTGATTGTGTATCCATATTTTCGTTGTTTATGAACTAACTCTCAAAATTCTACTTGTAAAATTAGCTTCCAGGTGAATGGTGATCCACGGTGGCCTCTGTGGCGTAGCGGTAAAACATTCGACTGCTACGCAGGAAGCGCGGCGCGGGTTCGATCTCCGCTCAGTCCAAATATTTGTATGCATGAATAAGGATATTTGCATTGGTCTGGGTGTTTCTATGTACTGTATGTATTATATGTGTTATGTGTGCATTTATAAAAATAAAGTATCTAAGTATGCTTATCAGCATTCTAGATTCCGTAACACAAGCTATAATAGTTAAGCTATGCTTACCATGCCATGGGTCTAGATAGCGTTGTGTAGAATGTTGTAGAATATAAAAGAATATAAAAAAAAAAAAACAAATTTCTTGGAAGGAATTGGATTCTGGAAAGTCGAAGTCCTCAAATAGAAAGATGTGATGTGAACGAGGCACTTTTACTAAGGGGTGCCCCAACCCTAACTAGCTCCTGGGCCTGCGACAGCAGGGTGCTCTCTCGCAGGTGAGACGCCACCATCTACGGCAAATTCCGGCCAATACCAGAGGCGGCATATTCGTGTTACCATCTCTGTACGGATCTTTTGATGCACAACTTAAAGAACCGCTTATTGAACATTATCATATTTAAAAATTATAGAACCATTCAATAAACCTACTCTATGCTGCGAACCGCACGGATGTGCGCCATTTCACCCGATCTTCCGCCTATCTTTCTAATTAGAGGTTTGCACCGGAGCGGGAGAACGAAATAAGAAACTGAATTCACCGATTGATCTCCGGCGATTGTTGCATATTATATCTATTTTTTGTGTTGCACAAATATAGGCTTTCACGCCTAAACCACCGTACCGATTTAAATGAAATTTGGTATAGAGGTATATTAGACCTTGAGAAAGGATATAGGTAAGGTATGTTTAGTTGTGAAAATGGTGGTTAAAGGGGAGAAATAGGGGATGAAAGTTTGTCATTTTTGAAGATATCCTGATGGGTACAGAGATAGACTAGGGCTTGGAAAGGGGTATAGGCTACCTTTATTAATGTTTGAAAAAGTATACCTACGCGGCCTTTTATCGTGAAAAATTCGAATTCGATATTTTACGTATAAAAATGGTGGAATTTTAGACATTTATCGTCTTGGACGACGCACACAAGTGTAGGAAAGTGGTTGTTGCGTAATGGGCGCCAATGCTTCCAGTAAAGTCCCCACAACTTTACTGAGGCAGCAATCGTCATTCATCGGGAAATTTCTATGTCTATACTGGCAAAATTGGCCCCTATATTAGGTTGATGGAGGTTGGCAGGAAACGCTGGAGAAAACACGTTGCGGTATTATTTTATTTTCCAAAATTGGTGTCAATTCGAGTTTTTATGTATAAAAATGGTGGATTTTTAGACATAACGTCTTGGACACCGCCAACGCACACAAATGTAGGAAAGTGGCATATAATATTACAGTGAATTGTGACTCTTCGTGTTAATTCCAAATTCCAACTCCCCCTAGTGAGTGAGCTTTTAGTAAAGTCCCCATGACTTTACTGAGGCAGCAATCATCTCATTCATCGTCAATATCATCCGTTTCGGACCGATAGGTTGAATTCCCATGATGTTGCCATCTAAGAAAAAAAGAAGAAGACGGTACCTACTGAAGGTATCACTATTGTCTTATCAGTTGTCAGATGGTTGTCAGTGCTATGAGCTGTCAGTGTCAGAACTGTCCTGTCAGATTTTTATCTGTCTGTCTGATGTTATCACTGTTATCAGCTGGATCCTGAATCTGGTGGAAAAATAGGAAAATGAGAGATTCTGGAATTCTTTGAACTTGACTAGATTGTCTTGAAAAATTCAAAAGTTTACACCGACATGGATACTGTCAGTTAATACGTTTTCTTTCGAGCAGCGTCGTTCGGGTTGTTGTATATATAATATATTATTGAAGTGTACAGTGTATTTCAAATTTTAATATTAATAGTGCAGTTGCAGAACTATAGTAGTGTTTTTAACTTAGAGTAGGCGTTCGTTTATAATGTATTATTATTGTGACGCAGTTTTATTACTATTTCGTTTTCTAAACCTAATTTTACTGTTATCGTAATAAAAGGCATATAACCTGCAGATATATTTAGATTAAGTAATTCCAACGGTATACATAGTTATATATATACATTTAATATTTTATTAAGTCTCGATATGGCACGGTCAATACTAAGCGATATACGAAAAATATTTCAAAGTAGTGTGTCAGCAGTGTTACCAGAAAATCTTATTCATAGATCAATAAACTACAATCCTGCAAATCAACAGTTAGCTATTGCTGGTGAAAATTATAATTTAAAAAATAGAAATGTATATTTGGTTGGCACTGGAAAAGCTGTTCAAAATATGGCAATAGAAATTCAAAATATTTTGAGTTCGAAAATAATACATGGTATCATTAGTATTCCTGTTGGCAGTTCCAAATATACAGCTACGGATAATATTTGTTTTTATGAAGGTGCAGAGAACAACCTCCCAGATGCCAATGCTGAAAGTACAGCTAAAGAAATTAAAAACCTTGTTGTTGGATTAGGAAGAGATGATTTATTATTGGTATTAATATCAGGTGGAGGTTCTGCACTGTTACCTATACCTAAGCCGCCAATAACATTAGAAGAAAAGACTGCTCTAATTAAAAGTCTAGCAAACTCTGGAGCTGACATAAAAGAACTCAATACTGTCAGAAAACAACTATCCGATCTAAAAGGTGGCCAGCTAGCTGTAAGAGCTCAACCTGCACAGGTTGTATCTTTAATACTCTCTGATATTGTGGGAGATCCGTTAGATTTAATAGCTAGCGGTCCTACAACAGAAAATGAAGATGACTCCTCCAAAGCTATCAATATAATTGAGAAATATAAATTATATGATCAACTTCCACAATCAATTAGAACAGTTTTAAATGAAGTTCCTGGTGGATACACATTTCCAAGAGATAATGTTAGTAATTATGTTATCGGATCTAACAAATTAAGTATAGAGGCAGCAGTGGCAGAAGCAAGGAATCTAGACTATTGGGCTGTAGGTCTTTCAAATATGGTTACTGGAAATGTGAATGTCATAGCATATGAATATGTCAAACTAACTAAATTGTTTTGTTTACTTCTAGAAGGGAAGTCAACCTTCAAAGATTTAATACTAGATTTAAAAACTTACTGTATTCCAGGAATTGACCAAAACATATTGGAAGATATTCACTCTATTGAAGATAAGAATTTATGCTTAGTACTGGGAGGTGAAATCACAGTTGAAGTTAAAGGGCCAGGAAAGGGTGGTAGAAATCAACACCTGGCTTTGGAATTCTCAAATGTTTTAGCTCAAGCAAAAAATGATTTCAACCATTTTGATATACACTTTTTAAGTGCTGGTACTGATGGCATAGATGGACCAACAGATGCAGCAGGTGCTATAGGATATCTAAACTTGGCTTCTGAAGCTGAAAAAGAAAACTTAATTATTCAAGACTATTTGAATGAGAGTGATTCTTATAATTTTTACAAGAATTTTAAAAATGGAAGCTTCCATGTTATTACTGGCCACACAAACACTAATGTGATGGATATACATATTATTATAATAAGGAGAAAAGAAAATAAGTAGCACATCCAATGTAATTTTGTAATATTATATTATGGCTATGTAGATGATGGTTTTAGAAATAAATTTAAACTATTTTGTTTATTCTTCTTTTCTTTCAGTTTAGCTGAAGCTAGAACAGCTTTATGGCACAGACCTGCAAATTTATCTTTTTTCTTTTTGTTATTGTTTATGACTTTTGGTTTCTCCTTAATAGTACTGGCCAATGTATTACTTTTATTCTGTAGTGAAAATATATCAAATGCGTTGGCATAGACATTAACTTCTGCTTTGGGGTTGATTTTATTTTTATTTTTTTGTTTAATATCTGGTTTTGTAGTTTCATGAGGTGCTATTTTTGGCATTGTTAATGAGGGTTTCAAAACATCCACCTTAGTTTTATGCTTGATTTTCTTTTTATCATCCTTTTGTATATTTGGTTTTGTGGATTCAAGATATGCTATTTTTTGCATTGTTATTGAGGGTTGCACTTGCTTTGGTGGTTTCATAATAGGGGTAGTTGTGCTCTTTTTGCAAAATGTGCAGATTTGTTCCTGGAAGGAAAATCCGGTTATAGTTGAGTACAATAACATGTAACTATTAAATTGAAATATATTTTTTTTGTGACTTACTAATTCATTACTCAATGGTAAGTCTTTTCTAAATCTGATATGTTCTTTTTTGTTGTGAACAATTCTTTGAGATTTCAACCTTTGTTTTTGCCTTTTGCTAAGTTTGATTGACCTCACCTGTAGAATAAAAAAGTGTAAGGTAAGGCACATACCTACTCATTACATTAAAATTCTATCATTATTAAATCTAAAACAATTCGATACAATAATTGAAGCTCTTATCATTATTTTGACATAGTATATTTATAAAACATAGTCACTGTCTGCTGTCTATATCTGTATGTTTAGATCCTCTAAAACATGGCAATGGTTTTAGATGATGATGTTTTGACTCACATGGCTAATTCGTTCCAGAATTTATGTTCCTAGTGATTAATAAGTTAATGTTGAATAATTATCTTTTATAGTGATCTTATATAGGTACTTACTTTAATTTCGGTATTATTAGTCCGTTCAATACAACAGTTGGGACACCTTGCTTTGGAAGAAAAGTGTTTCTCTGGTAGTCCATATCCTCTAGTAATATCTTTGCACCGCATTCTAAAAAAAGTAAATTTATAATACAATTTCATGATGTCACGGTTTTACAACAAACACTAAAAACTATGCTTACTTACAAATAATAACTTTTGAGTATGAGATTACTGTTATTATTTTGTGATTCAGAGATAGCAGAAGCAATTTTATAAAGCAATCCCACTTGTGCTTCAGTCATTTTTACTAAATGACTGTTGGATACAACTTGTAAAAATCGGTAATCTTTTTATATAGAGTATATCATATAAGCTAAGGTAATTTTTAAGTTTTAAGGTTATGTTGTTGACAGTTGTTGTTTTTTTTGTAGTTCCTTTCGGAACAGGCTAAGGTGCTATGACCATACTGCCTTATCATCAGTTTATTTATTTTGTTAGAAATGATTGTTGATGATAATAAAGATGATGAAGATGATAACGGTGAATGATGATTGATGCCCTAGTATAGTTGTGGGGACTTTACTAAAAGCTCCCTGGGGAGATTTGGATTGAACACGTAGATTCACAATTCACTGTAATATGCCACTTTCCTACACGCGTGTGCGTTGTCCAAGACGTTATGTCTAAAAATACACCATTTTTATACATAAAAACTCGAATTCACACCGATATCTGAAAAAAAAATACCGCGATGCGTCCTCTACGCTTTCCCGCCAAAACTCCTGTCAGTTACTGTTGTTGTGATTATGCGTTATGAAGGGAAACCAGAGTTACTATTACCACAGTCTAACGATTCATACTACATACAGTCTGTAAACGAAGCCGTCTAGACAGAGCAATCGTGCGTGAGGAGAGGGGTTGTGGGGGGCGGGGTATTACTCGGTACGCCCATACATTCTACTCGGTACTGAGGATCCAGGGCTGTCTCATTTGTAATCGCACTAATTACATGTTTATTTTTTTTTTCATTACTGGTTTTGTTTGTTAAAATTGTTTTTTTTCGTTTTCTATATTTAGCGATCCAAGATGGCGGACTCGAAATTTTCACGAAAATCGATATGGGTATCGCTTTCAGGTTTTTTGGGGCCGCTGATTGCGAATATAGCATCCATTTAGCAATCCAAGATGGCGGACTCGAATTTTCCACCAAAATCGATATGAGTATCGCTCTCAGGGTTTTTCGGGTCGCTCATTGCGAATATAACATCCATTTCGCGATCCAAGATGGCGGACTCGAAATTTTCACCAAAATCGGTATGGGTATCGCTGTCAGGGTTTTTTGGATCGCTGATTAGGAATATATTTTCAATTTAGCGATCCTAGATGGCGGCCTCGAAATTTTTTAAAAACTCGATATGAGTGTCGTTTTCAGGGTACTCGGGGTTGCTGATTACGAATATATTGTTCATGTAGCGATCCAAGATGACTGGATGGATGGTACATTCGTAATTAGCAACCCCGAAAACCTCGAAAATGATACCCATGTTGACTTTGTGGGAAATTTCAAGTCCGCCATCTTGGATCGCTAAATGGATTTTATTATTAGTCACCCCGAAATCCTAGTTTTTTATTAATTTCAAGTCCGCCATCTTTGATCGTCGTTAAAATGGTCGTCAATCCCGATATCAGACAATTGCCGGCAGGCAATCATACGATCGACTCCCAACTGATCGAGTGTAGCCAGAAAAAACTGACAGCAGGGAATGGCCGGCATGCCAAAATCGCTTTCGTGTGTGGGCGCTGTCAATTTAGGATTGCAGGAAGCATACGCTCTGAAATTGCAGGTGACTGATCGTGGATAGGCTCCATAAGAATATATCATCAATTCAGCGATCCCGGCGATTAGCGAAATTTTATCGAAATTAGAACCCGAACCCGAACCCGAACGTGAACCTGAATCCGAACCCGAATCCAAATCTAAAATTGAAATTGTAATCGAAACTGAAACCGAAATCCAAAAACTCAGAGTAATATTACGTTTAATTAATCATAATTGGTTGAATGGAAGCGGAGATATAACTAAAAGTCGAAATAGTCGACATCCATGCGAGCGGAGCCGCGGGCATCAGCTAGTAATTTATAGTAGCGTGAGTTGATGTGCCTTGACTTGAGAGATCAAAATAGGGGTTATATATTAAATGTTACAGAAAAATAATTTATAAATAAAAATTGAAGTAATCAAACGCGATGAACTACTGTAAGATCTCTCGTTATACTGTGCTATTACCATAGATTATTATATATACTATTTGTTGTCTACCACAATAATTTTACAATGGCATCAATGGCATGTGTCACTGTTAATGCTACTGGCGAGCTTTTGAAAAATCAACACGCTGCAAACACTGAATATAATACACTGAAATAACGGAATCGATCCAAAATTTTTTTTTCCTATTAGGCATGCATGAAAACTAGCCTAATATGGTACATGGCCAGAATCAATCTAGTCAGTGTTGCAACCTGTTGGTTTATTAAATTTGCCATCTTTCGTTGGCCAGAGTCTACCTGTGTGTAATACATAATAACAAATGTATTTACATTTGGATTATTTTGATTATAAAAGATAGGTATTTACTTTGCAAAATCGACGTGCTCAACGTACATAATTTAACTAGTAGGTAGGTACCGATAATTAAACAAACCGTCATTTCGGTCGCTAAAATACTGCCAACCTCTCAACGTATCTCAACGTAGCTCGCCTCGCCTTTGCACTTCACTTTTTTTAATATTAGGTAGGTACTTACTCAATTCACTAGCTGTGATGTCAGGAAGAGTATAATGTCGATTACGTCTAACGCTGTGGGAGCTGACTGTGTCGGCCGTAATATGATCCTACCTATCATTGACGAAATCCTCCCTATAATCTGTCACATCTTCAACTTCTCGATCACAAGCAGTACCTTTCCAAGTGCGTGGAAAGATGCTCAAATTACGCCTATCCCTAAGAAGAGTAACCCTTCCTCCTTTTCAGAATATCGACCTATATCCATCCTATCCTTTCTCTCCAAAGTGCTCGAACGACTGGTTCACTCTCAGCTAAGTGGTTTTCTATCTAAAAATTCACTCCTAAATCCTTTCCAGTCTGGGTTTCGTCCTGGCCATAGTACTACGACAACCTTGGTTCATATTACGGAAGACATCAGATCGGGTATGGAAAACGGTGAGTTAACTGTTTTAGCTCTGTTAGATTTCACCAACACCTTTAATAACGTTGATTTTGACGTTCTACTCGGCATAATGCGCTCTCTTGGCATATCTCCAGCAGTGATTGATTGGTTTCAAAGTTACCTGTTTGGTCGCCGGCAGCGCATCCGCATCGAAGACACTGTCTCCACATGGTGCCAAACATCTGCTGGTGTACCACAGGGTGGCGTGCTATCTCCTTTACTCTTCGCAGTTTTCATAAACTCAATCACTATACATCTTACTTCTTCCTACCACCTATACGCAGATGATCTGCAAATTTATACAAGGGCTACCCAGGATAAACTGAAGGATGCCGTCGACACTATTAACAAAGACATGGAAAAGATATGCAATTGGAGTAAGTCATTTGGTCTGAGGTTAAATCCCAATAAGACTCAGTCTATAGTCATTGGCAGCACACACGCTATCTCAAGAACAGACTGGTCGCTCCTCCCCCTAATCACCTGTGACGGTACCAAGGTGCAGTATAGTGACAAAGTCAAAAATCTAAGTATCTACATGGATAGTAGTCTTTCTTGGGGCCCTCAGCTCCAGGAGGTGAGCCGCAGAATGTTTGCCACAGTGGGGTCCCTGCGTAGGCTCCGAAGTTTACTGCCCATTACCACGAAAACTGCGCTAGCGCAATCTCTTTTTCTTCCCACCCTTGATTATGCTGATGCCAGCTATACAAATCTCACCGAAGACCAACTAAATAAACTTGAGAGACTCCAGAACCTCAGTATACGGTTCATATTTGGGCTTCGCAAATATGACCACATCTCCGAATATCGTGCAAAACTCAAGTGGTTACCTATACGCCTTCGCCGAAATGTTCATATTCTTTCCCTTCTCTATAACATTCTGTTTCATCCTCTCACTCCAATATACTTAAAAGAACGTTTCAACTTTCTCTGCGACACTCACTCAAGGACCTTGAGATCGTCAGTGAATTTGAAACTGAAAATGCCTAGACACTCCACAATGTTCATGGATAAATCTTTCACCGTTCAAGCGGTCCGATTGTGGAATGCCCTACCTATCACTATAAGACGTGCACAATCACTGCCAGTTTTCAAAAAATTAGTTACGGCTCACTATTTGCAGGAGGAATAGTGTTCATTTTAACATTATACTTATTTTACCCTTCCTCTCTGTCTTACCAAACTATATATCTACTGTGTCCCATAGTATGTGAATAATAATATTTAAGTCTACTATTTACTGTTCATTATAAACAAATTCTATCGAAATATTATTAGTATGTATGTATGTATGTTTTATTATGTAATATATCTTTCTCTAGGTACTCATCACATTTATCTAATCATCTACTTACACTATAATATTTAATATCTATGTACACCAACTGCCCCAAATCTCTTCATATGTATCCTTCTCCATCCTATGGTTGCCTGTAAGAGATTGCCTCAGTGCGATAAGGCCGCCAATTGTCTACCACATAACCTGTACCTAAACAAAATCCATTTGTTGTATATTGAATTGGTGAACAATAAAGAGTTCTTTATTATTATTATTATTACCTATTAGCGATTAAAACGAGTATGTAGCAAAGTACTTAGTAGGAAAAAAAGAATATTCTTCCGGCAGGTCCTCCGCTAGTCGCAGAAATGACTATCTTTCTCGAGGTAGGCAGGTAGGTACCTACGTATTGTTATGGGGTGCTTAGTCCGCTGGAACCTTCTGCGCTCTGAGTAACAGAGATGGCAGCGCCTCTCTCCAAGACAGGAAAGACAGCATGCTCGCTCCAGTCGGCTTGCAGGATGGCGCGACGTCCTCCTCTCTTTTCTGGGGTAGGATGCAGCCATCACCAAATGAAAACCCCTAGCTCATCGTTCTGACACAGCTGGGATGCCAGGTAAATTGATTATGCATATAGGTATGTTATAGAAAGTTGTAAGAAAGTCATGATATCATCAATCAAGAACTTTTTTTGTATACCACTAGAGTGGCAGACAAGCACACGGCCTACCTGATGGGAAGTTTTTATCGTGGCCTAATGACGTTTTCTACACCAGGTGAGTCACACTCGTGTTGCCAAAGTCCGAAGTGCCGACCCTGTAATGTCGTCATTTGTAATCAATGGAAGAATTTCCAGGAAAATTGCACTATTACGGGTTTTTGGCGTATTAAGCGTCAAGAAAGGTATGAAAACATCTCTCAAGTTACAGAAACTGATGTACAATAGTGTAGATACCTAAGTGTTAAGTGAGAAATCGTATTATTATAGTATAATTTATCGTATAACCATGATCACGTTAACCATGTTGTATTGTATTGTATTTAGTAGTTGCACTAGCTACTACCAGCAACTTCTTGGAATTGCAACCCTTCATAAGTGATAATTGCTATTTTTCGAAATTAAATTAAATTAATTTTATTTTTGAATTTATTTTTCATAACCAAAAGAATATTAGCAACCGAATATTAGTAATTATATACCCTTCAACACCTCCAACTAAGCTAAATTACTTGTGCTAGAAGTGGGTTCACGTCGGTAGTGTAATGGCCAGGATTCGAATCCAGGATCTCTCGATCGCAAGGCTGACTCTTTACTTGTGTTCTTCTCACACACTTGACTCGAAAGAAGAATCTCAGGATAAACACATTTATTAGTTTTCTTTGTAAATTCATAGCTAATTACATTATTTTATTATACCATAGCAACACCCAGACTGTCCCAGACCAATTTAAATATTAATTAATATTCACGTATACAAAATATTTGCACTGAGCGGGAATCGATCTTGCGCAACGTACTTAGCAGTGGAATGCGTAGCGCTACGCCACAGAGCCTACTAGTATTTTTGATTAATCTTTAAAAAGAACAACCGTAATATTAGCAAGCTTGAATATAATAAGGACGGTAGAAAAAGGTGAATATGAATACTACGGAAACGCAACTGAAAACTGGTTGTAGAATGAACTCCTTGTTGTAATTTTTCAAACGACTACAATATGGAGTGCTTCAAGGGCATTAGAAGGTTTTTACAGAGTCGCCGCATCAGTGTCACGCCTCTGTTGTCGAACACGTCCACACACTGTAAGCACATTTCGTCAGGTGGGCCGTATGCTTGTCTGCCACCGAACTGGCATAAAAAATACTGAAAATACATTGTTTATACCGTTGATTGATGGCACTTGGTGGAATCTGCTAAGCATATTGAGTAAGACACTTTGACACTTTTCCACTTAATTTTATTTTTCACCTGACCGGTTTCGCCTCACGGCATTCTCAAAGGTAAACCGGTCAGGTGAAAAATAAAATTAAGTGGAGAGAGAAATTAATATTAAGAGTTTCTTACTCAATATATCTGAAAATAGATAATGGCTAGGGGCCCTTTGTGTGAGAGTCCAACTCGCAATTTCCGCACTCGCACAGTCACAAATAATTTACAGTTCTTTTTGTCCGTCGTACGATCGAGATGTCTCGCGTTCGAAACCTGGTCATCACTCTAGGTACTGACAAGAGGTGGTCCATCGACTGTACATGTGCACCACAGTCGCAGCTACCACCCCCTGCGTCCAGGTAACTCCATTTTACCTGGTTCGCCCTATAGCAGCCGACCTGAGACTTCAACCTATTTAAGGATTTATTTAAGGAGTTTCATGCTCAGGTGGTAGGCTCTCAGCGGACTGCCCCTACACCTGCACGATTGCCGACCTAAATGAAGCTACAGAAAGTGCGGTCAAAGTCGCCGAATTTTGGGCTGGGTGTATCTAAATATTTAAATTGTTGCCACTGACACGAAGAAGAAGAAAAAGACTGAAGACGTGAAGAAGTTTAACTAGGTTCTTCATCCTAGCGTTAATCCCAGTCGCCTCCGAAGCTTTCAACTTGGAGTCTGGAGTCCGCTTTACCAGTCTAACCACAGGTTTGGCTGAACTTCGATATTTTCTGTGAAGCGACAGCCATTTAACCTGCACGATACAAAGGCGATTACGAAACATTGCAGTTAGACCAGGCACTCGATTCTACTGAAGCTAAACCATTGTGGTGCAGCAGTCACCGCAAAAAATTACATTACATTTCGGCTTTATTTCTATACGACTAAAGTTCAAAATGAAATGAAGACAGTTTCATTACACTCTGCAAAAAGTAATTTTATTTTGAACTTTAACCGCATCGCTTTAGAGTCTATTTTTGCAGTGGCGCGGCGGTGGCATCACTATGGTTCGGCTTTAGCAAAATCAAGTCCCAGTTATTGGATTTTTTAGGGCTCCTAGCTACCCGTAACGACTGCCGATAGCATTTCGAATGGCAACCGGAACCGACGGCTTAACGTGCTCTCCGAGGTACGATCAGACCAATGCAAATACCCATATTCATACATACAAATACTTGCATTGAGCGGGGATCGAACCCGCGCCTCCTGCCATGCGTAGCGGCTGCATTCAATACCACAATACAGAGGCTGTTTCAGTTATTAGTATTCTTTAAAAAAAACTAGACCAAAATAAGTAAGCTCCACAGGATAAAAACATTGCTTATTTTCAGAACAATTATGTAATTATCTGGAAAACCCTACATAATCATAATAATATAATGCAAAGGGGTGGTGAAGAGCTACGCGCGCATCGATCACGGATTGGACGGGAGGCTTTAGGGGTGGGCCGATACCCCTCGCCCCCCGGCATCTTGTAGAGCCTTACAAGTTGACAGTGTACATCGAACAGTGGCCCTGTCAGAACGACTTCAAGTGTCTCTAGCACTGTGTTGCGTTAGTTCGTTTATAAACATAAAATATCGTCTAAAACGTGGAATTAATTTTAACTGTTTATAAGTAATTTACTTCGCGTGTGTCTTTTAATGTGTATTGATTTATTTGAAATACGTAGATAAATAATAAATAGTGCAATTTATTTTTTAGAATTTAAATATTCTATTCTTTCAACAAGGATTCGCAGAACGGCAGAATGTCGAAAGCTCCTAAAAAGCCTCGGAAGACTCGAGTTCAGCCAACAGATTCGTAAGTTTTCCTATTTTGACAAATGAAAATTGGTCACAAGCCACGTAGTAGGTAGGCAAGCAGTATTTTCAACGATCTATCATTTTATTATTGTCTTTTAGTTTTTTGTGATCATCAATTTTTATCGTGATCCACTACTGTCTGTGGAATAGTCTTCTGCATTTCTGTCCTTTCCTTCCAGCGTCAGTAGAATACAGACGCGCTCGAGTGCAGCATGGGCAGGATTTGTAGAACAGCAGAATGAGGTGAGATATACATCGCAACTTGAATTTCAAGGGAACCCTAACAACCAATATTCTATTCAAGAGTAAGTTGTATTGTTTTTTCTTGCATTATTACCTACATATATTTTATTTAAATATACTGATAATCCTATTACTTCCGCTAGAACACAGCAGATGCCAATTCGAGTGTCTGCATCAGCAACTGTTAACCAGAACAATTACCCGAGATTCCATGCAAGTGCCTCACAAACACAAGGGCAACAAAATACCCAATATTCGATTCCAGTGTAAGTTGAATTTAAATTATCATTTCTTTTTTATCGCATTATTATCTACATTTACTTTTCTTAAATATTTTACTGATAATCCTATTTCTTCCGTTAGAACACAGCAGATGCCAACTCGGGTGTCTGCATCAGCAAATGTTAACCAGAACAATTACGCGAGATTTCATGCCTCACAATCGGCACAAGGGCACCAAAACACCCAATATCCGATTCCAGAGTAAGTTTAAATTGAATATTTAATTAGGATTTTTCTCTTGTATTTTGAAATTGCTTTTCTTATAATTTACTAACAATTCTTTTCATTCCTACAGGGTAGTCCAAACATACAAAAATAGAGACGCACATTCATTACAAGAGAACCAAAACATCCAATACTCGATTCCAGTGTAAGTTCAATTTATATTTTAATTATTTTCTCGAACTTTCAAATTACTTTTATTTAAATATTTTACATACAAGTACAAATCCTATTTATTCCTACAGAGCAGTTCAAACACCGCCAAGGTTAGCAGCCTCGGTAAATATTGTCAAGCAGAACTACTCGAGAGATAACACCACGAATGCCTGTCAATCATTACAAGGACAACAAAACAACCAATATTCGATTCAAGAGTAAGTTGAAATTGTTTTTATATTTGTATTCCTTTTTCTTGTGTTTTTACATGCCTTTATTTATGTTTCACTTACAATTCTATTTATACCTACAGGACGGAGAGAAACGGACAAAGAATGAAGCAGATAGCCTCCGTAAATATTAACCAGCCCAAAAATTATTCGAAATTTACTTCACAAGCCGTACAAGGGCACCAAGACACTCAATATTCGAATGAAGAGTAAGTTGAATTTATATGTATAGTAGGTTAAGTCAGCGTAAGAAATATCTTGACTACAAATACTCAAAATGAGCTTAAATATTTCACTTCCCTACAATCCTATTTATACCTACAGGACGGAGAGAAACGGACAAAGAATGAAGCAGATAGCCTCCGTAAATATTAACCAGCACAAAAATTATTCGAAATTTACTTCACAAGCCGTACAAGGGCACCAAGACACTCAATATTCGAATGAAGAGTAAGTTGAATTTATATGTATAGTAGGTAAAGTCAGCGTAAGAAATATCTTGACAACAAATTCTCAAAATGAGCTTAAATATTTCACTTACAATCCTATTTATACCTACAGGACGGAGAGAAACGGACAAAGAATGAAGCAGATAGCCTCCGCAAATATTAACCAGCACAAAAATTATTCGAATTTTAAAAACACACAAGCAGTGCAAGGGCACCAAGACACTCAATATTTGAATGAAGAGTAAGTTGAATTTATATGTATAGTAGGTAAAGACAGCGTCAGAAATATTTTGACTACGAATTCTCAAAATGAGCTTAAATATATCACTTACAATCCTATTTATACCTACAGGACGGAGAGAAACGGACAAAGAATGAAGCAAATAGCCTCCGTAGATATTAACCAGCACAAAAATTATTCGCAATTTAAAAACCCTTTTTCGCAACCAGTTCAAGGGCACCAAGATACTCAATATTCGAATGAAGAGTAAGTTGAATTTATATGTATAGTAGGTAAAGTCAGCGTCAGGAATATCTTGACTACAAATTCTCAAAATGATCATGATACAACTGTTTTATAAATTCAAATTGTATTATCGTCCAAACTAAAAGCGTTTTCCAAATATCAGAACAATCAGTCAACAGGAAGGGGGAAAACAAGGCATTAAGATCATTTTCAGTACCTACTCTTTTCATCAAGATCGATTTGATGCTGACTGAATCTATAGGTAATTCTTTTCAAAAAGCTGTAGTAGTGCTACACAATTTTGAATAAATATCTTGAGTTTGAGTTTGTTCTTACATTTTTTAACGCTTCTTTTTTCATTTTCAGTCAGATAAACATAACAAATAGAGCGAATCAGATTTTATACCCTAACATGCTTCCTTCTCATGCATATTTCCCACAACAGTTAACTGAGTAAGTATTCTAGGTAGGCTATTAAACAAGCGAAAATAGATCCTACTTATAATATATTGTAGCTGTAATTAAATCTAAAATTGTTTTTAGGCTATCTTCAGATTCTTGGTCTGATAACAGAATGAAGTTAAATGAGCTACCTATAACACGCGCTAGCCCACGCACTCAAGAACAGCTGGCACCTGTTGAATGCCCGATACAAATAGAAACAAAGGAGGCAACCACTCAAACGACTGCGCATGAAGCTGAAAAGGAAGTAGAAACATCAAATCAATTCATTATCACCGAAGAGGAAGTAAAATTCCTTAAAATATTACGGGCAAAACGAATAGATGTTTCGAAACTGCAAGTAAAGAATGATGATTATATTATAACAAATCGTGCAGAACCTGAAAAGGAGCCTTCACAAGTAGAGATAGATGAGGACTGTAATAACAATAGCGAGAGTATGAAAGAATCTGTAAACCAAATTATAAAATGTAGTGATATGAATAAAAGTTATTGGCTAGCGTTCGTAATGGAGTGGCGCCGAAAACTTGCTCAAAATAGTTTTCTAATACCAGGTAATCTGCCTATGTTGACCATGAGTCCTGCAAATCCTAGTCCAGCAGCCTATACCCCTGCTGAATTATCTCAAAACGATGAACAACAACAGGAACAAACACAGTCGATACTCGAAAACAATAGAGCAGAGAACAATTTCTCTAATGTGGAAGCTATAGATTCTCAAACACAAATTGATAAACAGGTATTAATTATACATTTTTAGCCTTATGTCTTACAGTGCCTTACTACTAGAAAATTCAATCACCCAATATGATTGCAGGTCAATCAGCAGCAGATACCCTGACAAATGTCTCAAAGGTCTCATATGGGACCACAAATGCGCCAGGTATTAATTTATACATTTCCAATCAAATATTTTTACAGTGTTAGTCAAATAAAAGAAGAACCTATTATAATTACAATATTTCTTTTGCTTAATTTTTTGCAGCATCCAACAAGGAGCTGGGGCATGAACCGGCCAGAAGTGCATGTACGACCGCAATTCAATCCTAGGCGTATGAATCACTATGGAAACAATTATCCAAACAATAATTGGGAACCATATCATCAGCTACCACAGCCCCCCGGATATAATAATAATATGTCAAATATCATTCAAGCCGCAGCAGCTTATTATATGGGTGCGCGAAATCAAGGCAACAGACCTCCGGATTTCGGATGGATGGGCGGTAATTTTGGACACCATTATTATAGGCAATAAGCGAATAGAAATATTCTGTAATTAACTGTATATTGAGAAAATCTGTATTAACTAAAAGTACAAAAGCTATCATTATAGCAATATCTATTCTTCTTTATCTTTGCGTTAATCCCAGTAGCATCTGAAGCTTTCAGCTTGGAGTCTGGGGTCCACTTTACCATCTAAGTGCGGATTTGGCTGAACATCGATATTTTCTATGAAGCGACTGCTATCTGACCTCCACAACCCAAAGGCGATATCGAAGCATTGCAGTTAAACCAGTTGTTGGACTTTTGAGGGCTTCAACTACCCGTAACTACTATCATAGATGTTTGTATTATATTTTCACTAAGCGGGGATCGAAATCTACGAAGCCTCCTGCATAGCGGCTGCGTTCACTACCGTTACGCCACGGAGGCTGTCAATACTAGCATACATCTATACTAGTATATGATATAATTAATTAAGTGTTCGTGTATGTATGTTGCAGATGTTGTTAAAGTTGTTAAAGTTACTTTTTAAAATGCTCTGCGGTTGAATAGTCCCAACACACGTTAGCCCGCGCACACTGCTCACACAACTGCTGGCACCTGTTGATTGCGCGTTATGTAAACAAACAAAAACAGATTCAATACAACGATTATATTATGCATGAAGATGACAAAGAACAAATAGAGAAATTGTCAAGTTGTTGTAGGCAGTTAAACTGTGTTATAGATACTTATATAATGAATTAGAAGTCTTTTTATGTAAATTGTATAATTGTTAAAACGTTTTAAGTATTTTGTCAGTTCTTGTATGTATAGTCGGGGACAGTAAATGTTTACCACCTTAAGGATCACAATTGCATTCACACCCTTAATGTTTATTTCAAACATATTTCAAGATTTCATAACATTGATTCCCTTCAAAATCAACCGTTTGTATGGAAGAATTTTACACTCGTACTTTCACGCGTTATTTCGATCAGTATATAAAAACTGAGTCCTTGGCGGAATCAATGGGAACGCACTAGAAAAAAAAAACAATTTGATTGACACATAGATTATCTTTTTTCTAATTATATGACCACAGAACAGAATAAAACTATGACAATATGAAATTAACCACCATCAAGGTTTGATAGTAAACTTTCTTTGAAAAACTATATTAACTATGGTCATCGCAAAATAAAAGCTCTGGGGTTTTTGGCGGGAAAGCGTAGGGGACGCATCGTGGTGTTATTTTATTTTCCGAAATTGGTGTGAATTGGAGTTTTTATGTATAAAAATGGTGGATTTTTAAACATAACGTCTTGGACACGCGTGTAGGAAAGTGGCCTATTACAGTGAATAGTGACTCTATGTGTTCAATCCAAATCTCCCCAGGGAGCTTTTAATAAAGTCATCACAACTTTACTAAGGCATCAATCATCATTCACCGTTATCATCTTCATCAACATCATCAAAATTATCAACATCATCAAGTCATCATCAATATCATCCACAATCATTTCAATTTCATGGGCCTTGTAGGTTGTGATGACTATAAGAACTTTTTTTTTGGTATTTGGTTCGACAATTGACTGCACCCCGCTAGATGGCTAAAAGCTGGGATGCCGTCCAGAACATGTTGACCTTAAAATGGGCCCTAGCTTGAATTTGAATATGAAGAAACTAATAAAGTAGAAACTTAAAAAATCTTTACACATTTTATACCACGAAACAGAGAAAAAATATTTTAATTACGCTAAGAAAAAAAATGCTCTAGGTGACGTTCAAACAATCAATTTTGATAAACATCATTAAAAAGAAATTACGAAAAGAGTTCCATTACGAAAAAGTGATTAATATTTTTTTCTCGATGCGTAATTCTTATTTTAAACCCCCTGTCTGTGGCATAATAGCTCCCAAATGAATTAAGCGATTTCAATTTAGTATTTTTTTGTATTAAAGGTGACTTAGATGCGAGTGTTCTTAGACATGTTTGATGGAAATCGGTTGAGCCATTTAAAAGTTATGGGGAGAATCGGGGACTCTCCCCATCCCCACTTTTTAAATTTTAAATTCACGAATAATAACTTTTGAAAATTAATAAGTAACTTGATATGGCATTTTAGAGTTTAGTGAAAAAATTGTGATATAGAATCTAATTTCAAAACTGGTAAACATTTTCTGACTGTCACTGTACATTATAACGAATCATATAATAGGATTAAAAGTTAATATTTATGTAGTAAGTGTTAAAATAAGGAAACAAAAAAATAAGTAGTATGTAGTTCAAATATAAATGTGTGTAAGTATGTAATTTGGCTACGAAGTATCCGAAATATATACTAATTTACAATTTATTTATCTCTATGTAGTTACCTCGTATGTTATGCCAAACTTTTAATTCTAGGTATACTTATCAATTAAATCTTATTTGCTCACCTTTATAAACTTGTATTTATTTTAGGAGGATATAGTAGGTACCTATAGTCTTACAATATGTTATAAAATGCCATTTAAAGCAATTTTTTTTTTAGTACCGGTATTTGAATAATTTAATTTGGTCATTAAAACTATTCTAATTGAAAAATTCTCAAGAGATTTACGGGTTAAATCACACTACCAGTATTTTGTCTTGATTGGGGCATAATTCACTAGAATTATAATTTTTTATCGTATTGTACTAAAAATTTGACATGTTGACCTATTTATTTTGCAAAAACAGCCAGATTCCACCCCAAAGCGTCTAAATATAAGTAGGTAATCCTACTAAGATAATAAACGTGAAAGTTTGTAAGTACGGATGGATGAATGTTTGTTACCTACTCTTTCACATCTAAATAGCTGGAGCGATTTTAATAAAATTTGGCATGGAGTTAGTTGACACCGTAGAACACATAGGCTATGTTTGGTCGCGGTAACCAACAATCACGCGGGCAGAGCCGCGGGAAAGCTAGTTTTTTAAAGTTTAATAAAGACGATCAGGTACACAATAATTTAAATTTTATATCAATAAGGTCAATACACAAAGCAAATCAATAAATAATATAATTTCACAGTGAATAGGGTAAAAGATACCTAGATAATACTAGCTTTTCATCCGCCGCGCCGCTCCGCCTGCGTGGTAGTAAAAGTATTTTTCTAGACTGATGGACTTGTTGTGCAAACTTCTAACGCCTAGGTACTTCACCCTCCTATTAGTGAGTTTTCCAAAATATCAAATGTTAACTGTGCGAAACATTGACTCTGTTTTTCCTACTGTTTTACACCTGTGGTAGGTTTGTT